>BSBN01000461.1:1487699-2975399 GCA_027924645.1 Cunninghamia lanceolata
CGCCTGGAAGATTGCTTAGTAAAATGGTTCGTGTTCCTCCGCATTTGAAGATATGGTCATGTAGTTTAGAAGTTAAGTTCAATATGTTGTAAAGGTGCTAAATCCAAAGTTTCATATCATTTGCCTCTCCGTAGTGGAAGTTATAAGTGAATGAGGTAATGATGAAGGATTGTTGGAATGCTCCTCATTCATCTGCGGTAATAGATATGGTTGTATGGTTTTGAGGATATGTCATAGTAGTTCATGAGTGCATCCATATGAGTTTTAGGTGTTTTGGTGGTCTACAAGTTCAATTTTTCAAGTGACAATGAGCTATAGATAGTTTCGGATACCTGGTTGTTCCCAAAACACATGATTGAAGGTATGCAGCACAAAGTTCTTCTACAGAGTTCAAGGAGTGTTTGGAGATGGTGTATAGGTCCTACTAACTCATCTGGGAGAAGCCCAAATAATGTTCAATCTTTCATGAGTACTGCCAAGTTGTAATGGCCAAAGTGCTACAAGTTTCATGTCTTCTTGCTTAAGGGCGACCTATTTCAAATGAGCATGACGTGCAGGTGTTATTCTTGAAGGATGCTATTGTGAAGGATATTTTGGACCGGGTTAAGCATGTGTAGGGGTCTGCAAGGCATGTTTCTCTTCCTAGAGTGGTGTGTAGTTCATGTTAGGGCTTGCCCTCTACATGTTTCATAATGTGTCATCTCTTGCCAACTTGTAAATTGTGATATTCTTGTTGTATTGGCTGACTTGTAATGTAATCAATGTAATATCATGTATGTATTGTAAACCTAGTTGATCTAGGTGGGGTATGATTGCGAATATGAGTATGTGAAGAGCAAAATATGAATATGATATGCATTATGATGTGCAACTGAAGGAGAAAGAGCAGAAGTGTTAGAGCCTATCCTGATTAATCTTGAAGATATTTTTCAAATAGGAAGGAAGTGAAGAGTGTGCCTAACTAATTCAATTATCAAAGAGGAGTGAAGAGGCAGAAGTGCAATCATCAAAAGAAGTGAGCTTCATTGTTAGTTTCAGACAGTAGAAGGACTTCCATGTTGTAATCTTTTCTGAGTTCATTCTCAGTTCAGGGAGTAGTTGCTACTTTGGGTTATAGCCTTAAAATAAAGTCAACAGTGAGTTGTAGCTTCCTTGGGTTGTAGCCTTAAAACAAAGTCAACAGGGAGTAGTAGCTTCCTTAGGTTGCCTTAGGTTGTAGCCCTAAAACAAAGTTATAATTTTTATAGTAGTGAGCTTGATATATTGTGACTTAATCCTCACCGTGGTTTTTCCCCTTTTGAGGTTTTCCACGTATATCTAGTGTTATGTTGTGCATTGTGTTGATCTTTCATGTTTATGTTAATGTGGTAATGTTTAAGTTTTAATCTACTCTAGAGGATTTGAAGTTTATTTGGATACTGATTCACCCCCCTCTCAGTATCCTGGTGTGGTCAACAAGATATGCATGGTTACAATTATAAGACTAGTTGAAAATTCCTTCTTAAGTGAAAATAAACATATTGTTTTAATTAACCATTTAATCTCATAGGTTTTAAAATAAAGAAAGAAAGAAATACAACAAATAAATAAATACCCTCAATCAAAAATAAATAAAGAGAGAAAGAAAGAAATACAACATTAGGTATATATGCATTGACAAATAAATAATTATTTCTCCTTTTCTTTAACAACATGCTCAAATCATATATTTTGACTTTGATATGCTTAATGCACGCATATTCATATATCTAAAAGTTTACAAAATTGGAAGTTGTTAGAAAATTTGGATGTGTGTGTATGTACATGAAATATTTAAGTTGAAAAACATATAAACTTGTAAATAGTCTTTTATATATGTGTATTTAAATATGAATAGTCTTTATATATATAAAATTTGAGTGTGTGGGTGATTAACAAGTTGTAAATAGGAAAATTGGAGATCCTTTAGAGAATAACTATGTTTTTTTGGTTATACCTTGGGCCATAGTCCATGAGCAAACTAAGATCTCTTTTGTGTTAAGCCTTGTAACCTAAGTATGTTGTTTATTTTAATATTTTCAACTAATGTATTTAAGTTATGCTAATGTATATTATGTGTGAATGTCCCCTTGAAGTGCAAACTTAGATTTGTATTTGTAGTGAATTTTAAAGAGGCAAATATATCATTTTTCCTTTCCTTATTTTATGTGAAAAAAGCCCTCCTAGGCAACTACCTATAGGGTAAGTATCTTTTGGGGTATGAATTTAGGATTTCAGACAAGAATTGACTCATCCAATCTCTTTTGAAGAAGTGTGGCATGGCTAAACATGTAAGAGATTGAGGATGGACTTGTCAACTCTCCATCTCTCATTCCTAGGATCATGTATGAGAAGTAGTGTAAAGTACACTCATCTTCCCTATGCATCACATATGCTAGAGCACATAGAAGATATGCAACTTAATTAATGCTTGTAAGAAATAGGGTGAGGTGGAGGCTACATGTCATAATCCCATAGGATGAGGATGAGTGACATGGCACTCTCCATATAAAATCACCTCTATAGCTTTTGAAAGGAAATTTTTACTCATTCTTGTAACTTGGAAATTTTGACAAAATTTTGGAAGCTTGTCTTATTTTTGGTATAGGATTGAGAAGGATAGAAGATTGCCTAGAAAGATTGAGATTGTGGAAGAAAGAAGAGGATTTAACCAAGAGGGAGATTCATCATCAACTTAGAATCTACCTTGTGAGGTGGGCCTTCCATCTCCCATTTCTTAAGCGTGATCTCTCTTTGTTTTAAGATACCCTTGCCTTGAATTTGGGAGTGGAGAAGCTTCTTGCTTATGAGATAAAGTTGAATGGAATTTCTCCACTCATTATATTTGCGTTTTTGTCTTTCTATGTTGTGTTATTGACTATGCGAACCGTTGGTTTAGGCTCTCCCTACAATATTGAGAGAAAACTATGTAATACAGTTGAGAGAGGTGTGGAATCTTCCTTGGGAAGCACCTATTGTGTAAAGGTTATAACATTGGAGAAATGAGTAGTGAAATGGAATCCTTAGTGTGATTGTATTCAGATATTGTGAGATTCGAGAGCGTGTTGTATGTAAATATGGGAGTTACAATTTAGTTCTAGAAATCTTCAAACTCTACTTGTTTGTCTAGTTCCTCAAAGTTCCATCCTTTATAGAACTCTATTTTCTTTTTAGGATAAGGAAGATTATCATCTTTTAGTGTCTTATAATGCACAACTAGCAATGCTAAGCCTATAATTATGCATTTATTTATAAAGAACTTTATGAACATAATAATGTCCATAAGAGAGTGAAAATTGGGCTATGGAATTTTCAAATTTAGATCATGTATAGTATCTCAAGGAAGTTCCAAAGGCATATGCTAGTGAATAAAGTATCAAAAATACAAAGATCACATACAACAAATATAAATAAACAAATTTGTATTGCATTTCCAAGGGAGAAGGTACATAGTTGTTAATCCTTGTATGAAAGAGAACAAGAAATAAAGGGATTTTTGTTTAAAAGATAGAAAGGAAGGATGACTAAATAGATACAACCTACCCTCTAAACTAATGGGGCATTTATTATTTACTTTAAAACAAATAAATTGACCAGTTAATCTAAAAAAAATTGTTGGATTTTTAAGGGGACATGGCTCGCCTAAAAGTAGAAATTACTTGATAAGTTATGGGGAAGATTGGCCCCCCAAAAACTTGAAAAATTTTATTATTTTTTTCTAGGGAGAAAAAATATATGACAAGATATATTTTTATTGAGCACAAATGTATTTTGGAATGAATATTTTATAATTTAATAAGAGAAGTGAGTTTTGTTTTCTTGTGCATGTTACTTTTCTATTTTTCCAAATGTGGAGCTATTAAATTTACAGTTGTAGTATTTATTTTGGTAATTGTGGTAGTATTTATTTTGGTAATTGTTGGAGTATTGTTGTATCTTTTAAGTTGGAGATTACTATTTGAAAAGAAATTAGAAAGATAGGGCAATGTGTGGGGACTATAGTGGGAACTCATTAAAAAAATGAGAGCGAGCAAATGGTCAATAGGTTATTCAAATCAATTTATCTATGAGACGTAGAAGAAATGAATCGAATGGATGAATATTTTTGAAAGTTTAATGAGAGGATCAAAAGCTATTGAATGTAGGTAAAATTTTGAAGACCTAAATTTGATTATTAGAATATAAGAACTTAAATAAATTTTGTAGAAGGGCAAACAGTTTCAAAGAAAGGGAAAAATAAGTTGAAGTAGACTTCAAAGGAGAGTTGAACCTTGATTTATTATTGGATTTGTTGGAGGAATTGTAAAAGGAGTTTAAAACAAAGAACATTGAAGAGGGTGATGAAACAAGAGTAATGTTTGAAGTACAAAAATTAAGTCATGTGCCCACATTTGGGGAAAAATTACAAAATGAGAGAATACAAGGTTAAATGTGGCCTAAGATGTTCAAGCATAGGGGAGTAAAACTCTTACCATCATATTAGTTACAAAAATTGTTTAGAGAGTTCAATAACTTGGAATAAAAGGTTTATCTACGTAAAGAAATAATGAAAAGAATTTATGAGACTTCAAACTAGAACTGATTTGCAAGAAGATAAAGAGAAAGACAATGCCCAGGTATCGTAATGGCCTGAATTCTCAGCTCCAAAATAAATTAGCTTTAGCAAATTACTCCTTACAATTGACCCACAAGAATAGAATGGAGACAAGTAATTCTTAGTGACCCAAAGGATATTGGTATTGGAAATCAAAGAGAACGTATAATCTTACCAACTATTTGGGAACATATGAAATGGTGCAAAACTTACATCTTTGTAAATCTAAATTTAAAACCTTATAGAATTTCCTCAAAGAAAAATCACAGCATCCTTATAGATAAGTCTTTCCTCGCTACATTTAACATTTGATCTATATCAAAATGAGATGTTATCTAACATCATGTAAGTGGATTCTTGGCATCATCTATTGGAAATGCTAGGTAATTTAATAGACATGAACACTTATGAGGTGCTTCAAGAGAACATAAAGCCATTGAAGAATGAAGAAAGGTCAATATTTTGAAGAAAGGTTAGGATAAAGCCACTCCAAACAGTCCTTGAATGACACTGAGAAGAATAAGGTATGTGATTTTGAGCTTGTGAATCAAAGAAACGAGCAATTGCAGCCAATACTTTCACAAAAAAGATTAAATGGGGTCCAATTACATAATGAAAGAGAAATACTATGAAGATTCCATGTTGACTTGCTTGACTTGCTTCCGTTGGAGAAAAAGGGGATATAGACACTCCAATTGATAATTTGGCACTAGGTGTAGATTAGGAATTCAAATTGAGTTAGAAATACAAACTAAAATGCATAAACACAAAAAAGCTATACCTCAACAAGAAGACCCAATCTCATCAAGGGAAGAGAAAACTTGCACCCAAGAGCTCCTAAGACATGATAATCCCTAGATAATGATCCAAATGTGAAATGCTATCCTAATTATGCAACTCACAATTCTAGCTGAATAAACATTTGGACATGGTAACATTACTTGAAAAATTGGATCCTCAAATGGGTTGAGAGATGTTGTATTTATAGAGATTTTGGAGGGATTTTGATCCAAGGGTGGAGATTGATTTGAAAGATCAATGGTGGAGGATAAAAGTGATGTGGAGGGCCTAAATTTGATCTTGGAGGAATGGAGGGCTAGGAATAAAAGTAAATCTTTTATTCATTTTGGGAAAAGGGGTAATTAAATGAGCATGGGTGTGAAAGATTATTTTTGAATTAAAGATTCATATGGGGAATGTAAAAATTCATTTGGGGATAAGTGGAAATAAATGCGGTATGGGGGTGTAAGAGGAATTAATTGTGATGTGGGATGTATTTAAATAAAAAATTGACTTAGGTGGATTTATTTCAATTTTTTTATTTGGAGGATGTGGGAAAGGGTGTTAAACTAAGTTTGACCACCCAAATGAGAGGTTAGGATTAATTAAACATAGGTTTTATTTAATTAATCACAGGGCTAGGATGAGGTAGGTTAGGGTAGGCAATTAAATAATAGTTATTTAATTGTCTAGGGTGGGGATAGGTCAATTAATAGGCTGAATTAATTAGTTAATCATAATTTAGCTAATTAATTGGATTTAGTGAGGAGAGGGAAATTGATTAAATAAATATTGCATATTTATTAAATCAATTGGTTAAGGTTTGGACTATTGAATTAATGAAATCAATTTAATTTTTGGGATAAAATGATGGAAAATTGGATGATAAATGGATAATTAATTAAATAAAAATTTAATTAATTGAATAGAAGGGAAATTGATATGTTTAGGGATGTCGGAAGTCAGTTTGGTGGTAAAAGACATTTTTAAGTGTCTACATTAGATCTTTGATGAATAATATCAAAAATGTTATATGTTGACTATGAAAAGATTTGATCATGAAACCATGGGCATGTTGTACAATACTAATAATAATAACTATTAATCTAGAATTTTAGATTTTATTTGGCATGGGGAGAAAGATGCAAAGCCCACATCTTTGGGACATAGGACAAGCCCATAATTTATGGATTTAAGAGTCATTTGTCTTACCTAAATTAAAAAATAATTTGCAAATTTAAAGGAATACTAGCCTCCCACAAATTATAATTGCCTTAAAACAACAACACCTACCTTCCTCTATAAAAACCCCTAACGTCATTCTAATTCTTAAGTTATTAGTAATTTCGAAATAAAAGAATTAATAATTTATTATAAAAGGAAAGGTAGTGAGAATGCAGGTTTTCCAGTATCATAACTTTGAATACGTTGGCCATGGTGGAAATGATTCAAAAGCCTCTATGAGGTGTAGCTAAAATTGATCCCTCATGCACATCTTCTGCTTGAAATGTTTATAAACAGGCTACAACTTTTTAAAGATTATTTCCCTATTGTAAGGAGAGTCTCAAGGAAGGAGAACATTTCCCTAGAGGTTAGCCATTTCCATGTTAGCCAGAGAGATAATATTTGATTGGTACTCAACCAAGATTTAGTTAGTTAAAAAGGTTAAGAAGAATCAAAACACTGTAATAGAAATGAAGATCTGTTAAACTTGTGCAATGTTCTATTTTGAGTTGCAGATTAAAATTGTGTTGTAAGGTGAAAAAAACAGGGGAGTGGGTTGCATGACCGGCATTCACTTCTTACAAACTTCTAAGCAAGGTAGCCATTTCCATTTTATCTACAGCGATAGTATCTGATTGCAACTGAACCAAAATATGCTACCTTGCTAAGGTTAACGAAGACAACACTACAAGGCTAAGTGCTTCTTTTCCGATCAACAGTCAATCAAATTCTTCAATAATATTTTTGAACCAACACAATGAATCTGAAATCTCAAGAAAATACATAAACTATTCTATTGGGGGTTGGAATGTTTTTGCATACATGTGTTTTCTTAAATGGACATTGTTAAATGAATCATTGGTTGATAAGAAAAATTCAGCAATGAAAATAATTGATAATCAGGCTCATAGAATACATGATGTTATGGAATAATCTATCTGGGTATTCTTGAGTCTTGACAATGTCCCCTGTCCCTTCCCCTGGAAAACTACAGCATAAAAAAACTAATTTATGGCTCCCTGCATTATTCCTTCTCTAAATACAAGAACAACATCAATCCAAAAGGGAAAAAGAATTAGAACTACCTTTGAGCTGTCAGGTTTGCCTCCCATTCTCTTTACATTAATATAGATACATCTTGTTTCAGACCATAAGGACATACCTGAAATCTCAAGAAAATGAATGAACTATTAACTTAACTAAGTGCTTTGATTTCAATCAACAGTTAACTCTATTCTTCAATAAAAAAAAAGGGTTTCTACCTGTTGGGGGTTGGAATGTTTTTGCATATATCTGTTTTCTTAAATTTAAATGAATCATTGGTTGATAAGAAAAATTCAGCAATGAAAATATTTGATAATCAGGCTCATAGAATACAACATGCTATGGAATAATCTATCTGAGTATTCTTGAAAATGTCCCCTGTCCCTTCCCCTGGAAAACTACAGCATAAAAAAACTAATATACGACTCCCTGCAGTATTCCTTCTCTAAATACAAGAACAGTATCAATCCAAAAGGGAAAAAGAATTAGAACTACCTTTGAGCTGTCAGGTTTGCCTCCCATTCTCTTTACATTAATATAGATACTTCTTATTTCAGACCATAAGGACATACCTGAAACTCCCTGCACCACAACACAACAATCGCAAGAAATCAGTATATCAAAATAGTATAATATCATAACCAATAAAACATCATTCCTAAATCCATTCCTAAATCGTATAAAACTATTTGATATAAATAACAGCATTCCTAAATGGTGTTTAAACATTTAGACCCAAAAAAAAATCCATACCAGGAAATGAAGTAGCACACAAAATTCAAAGATGAAAGTTGTAGTCCAAGACTCAAATAAAAACGGTCTAAAAAATAAGTGGTCTTCCAAAAACTTATGAGGCGAATCCATTGCTAACTAACCGTTGGAAATGGACGGCCAGAATGGAGACTTACATCCTCTGCATTTCTCAAGTACCAAAGCATGATCGTATACACCCATAAAGAGGAGGGAAATCTAACCGTTGAAAAATTTAAATTTGAATTGGGGAAAACAAAGGAAGAGGCAATTTTTGGCTAACATTCTTGGAGGGTGATCTCCAACCCTTCTCACCCACTTCGCCAAGTTTTAATATCGTAAGGGTGAACGTTTCAATAGAAATCCATATACATGCACACACATTAGTTCGACTTGTAGTAAAAGAGGATCACCATGGTCGTCTCACATTAAAGGTTCCTTAAAAGAGTATATCAAGAGAGTCCCAATCATCCTATGCCCAATGGTCGAAGAACCACAACTTCCTAACACACCCTCAAACAACTCTATAATAAGAGGATCATGTCGTGTTATATAGGTGAAGTAGTAATACTAAACTTTCCTTAGTCCCTTTCAAAATATAGAGGGGGAAATGACCAATGGAGTAAGCCTTGTTATAAGGGGAAATATCTCTACATTTAAATATAGTCATTTAGATGACCTAGCTCACAATATATGATACGCTAGGATGGAACTCGTTGTACATGATATTCTTCCTCGATTATTATATCTTCCAAAAGTCAAATCTAATAAGTGTAAATGATTATGTTAAAATGACTACAATTGAAATGTGGATTATACTTTTCTTTTCTTATATGACCTTTTCTCATGATATAATTGTTTTATCAACAACTTTAGTATTGTAAAGAAATTAGGTTTAATGAATGTAATAAACAGTACAATCTAATTAATTTAATTTAATTTAGAGTTTTGACATACCGTATGATAAATTAAAAAAGTGATAGTACTTAGCTAATTTAATGGTCGATAGGTAATTTTCCTATTGTTTTGATCATAACTTTTAATCATGGCTGAGAATCAGTTAAACTTAGGTGCATCAAAAGTAGAATAATGGAATTTGAACTAGGCCATTCTCAAAATTTGGCTAGGATCAAATACATAGTCTATACAAATATATATGCCTTGATGTCTAGAACTACAATAAAGAATTGTGGTGTTTACAGACACCATTATGAGCTTGCTAAGTGAAGATTGTTTCCTTATGACAAGCCCATATATTCAATTCAATAATATTTTAGAAGAGTGAGGAAGATAACATGCAACGAATGCATCAAGTGCTATCCTAATTGAAGGTAACCCAAATCTTGGAACTTGGAAAATGCAAAAGGGTGATGCGAAAGACCTAGTATGAAAGTAGAGTTTCAAAATTAGTTGATAAAGAGGTGATTCAATCAATATGTTAATGTAGTGCCGCATCATGATAGAGGCAAGAGTGATTGGATTAAATAAGGATCCCTCTATGAACTTGGGTTATAGATGGATAGCAAAATTAATGGATGTAAATGGCGTAAGGGGTGATGACGTCTTATACTTGATTTAGATATAATTTGACAGCTTTTGTGTGGGAGTTGATGCATAATGTCTAGTTAGAAAGGAGTCAACTTGTGCCTAGGCAGATTTGATTTTCAAACCTGAGGGTTAAATCCATGTCATGAAATCAACCTAAGAATGAAAACTAATATTACTTGGATGGGTCTAGTTATGTTTCTAAGGACCAAATAGCAAATGGGATGGTGGAAGATTAGTCAAAAGCATGTGTTAAGATCAAGTAATTACGACACCCACACAAAGTGGCATAAAATGAATGGTAAAAGTGTAAGGTATACATTTTTTACCATTACATTGTGTCACCACTTTGGTGTGCATGCAATTCTACATGATTCAAGCATACCAATGTAGAGAAAAGTGAAAAAAAACACAACTAGAAGTAGAATAGCCATAACAATGATTCAAAGTTCACTTGTAAGCTACATATAAACTTTAAAAGTGATTAGTAAGGACATGCCCCTTGATTTTGTGTATGCCCCTTAAGGTGCACACATATCAAGGAAGGAGAAAAATATTGGATAATAGCCTAATAACTTAACAATGTATATAGAAATGAACATAAACATGGTAATGTGAGCATGAAGCATAAGCATGAAAACATTTGAGCATAATAAATTAATGAAAATTTAAAGATGCTTACCTTTGTGTGTGTGAAAGAGGAAGAATAGAAAATCACCCCATTTCCCCTCCCAATTAGAATAATTGTGGATACATATAACATGCAAAAAGAAACAACAACCTTGTCCCTAAGTAGCAAGACTAAGTGAAAAGCATATAAGAACACAAAATGGCATGTGTAAATAAAAAATTTAAAAATCAAACAAAACCACAATATGTATCACTTGAATTATTATGATATTTTCCTTTACTGTCATGATATATAAATGAAGTATGATCCACTAATGCTTCTTTATGAATAAATAAGTCATGTAATTCAATCCAATATTGTAAGAATAGGTGCACTAGTGAACCTCTCCTTGTGAACCTAAAAGGCTCTCTCATAGTACTTGAACCAAAAAGCTCCTTCCCTTTCCATTGAACAAAAGTGATAGGGTGTGCCACCCTAGAGAGGTCAATAAAAAAATGATGGCAATAAACCACTAACCCCAAGAAACTCTAAACCTTTGAAATATTAATGGGTGTTCACCACTCCATGATAGCAGAAGTTTCCATAAAATAAATTGAAATACCATTGCCAAAGACTATATGACCCAAATATTATACCTATAATAGGAAGAAATCACACTTTGTCAAGTTGTCATACATCTAGTTCTCATGAAAACACTACAAAACTTGGCTCAAATGACTCTCATGTTCCTCTAGATAGTGTTTTGGAATATATCAAGATGTCATCCTAGAAGACATAAATAACTTGATCTAAATAAATGAAAAACACCCCAATCATCAAACTTGTGAACACATATGGAGCACTAGTCAACCCAAATGGAAACTTTGTTGAACTCACATTTTTTTTCTCTTGATATGTATCTTTTGGGTAAGTGCAGGAAGATGGGGGGCCAAAAAGGGGTCTTAAGTGGCCACTTTTTTTCTGAAATCAGGAAATATTGGCCTTGGATGAGAAATTGAGCATAGTTACACTCAAAATTTGGAGATGCAACCAAAACAATATTTGTAGTGCTCCGAGTCTACTTTCTAAACTACTATTTTGTTTTGAAAATGGCATAGATTAAGGGGTTCAAAAGAGGGAGCCACAGAAATTGGTGTTGTTTCTGTCAAAAAAACATAACATAGCATGTTTTGTGGCTCCCTTAAAAGGTCAACTTTTTTCTGGTATTTTTAAAATCGCTTCGGTGAGAAATTAGCTAATAGCATGTAGTTTATGCCTGATTTTTTTGATAATTTTTTGATGAATATTTGATTTTTTACTAATTTTCAAAGTGGAAACATCCTAAAAAATAGAATTTTGGCCGTGCTACCCCTATAAATTTTAAAAACTAATTGAAAATCATTTTTTAATTTTTTTAATATTTGTAGAATGGAGTCTAGTTTCTAAATATGTAATTTTTTTGAAATTTGAATGAATAGTTATTTTACAATGAAAAAAAAGACCAAACGGTGGTTTTCGCCTAAAAATGGACACACAAACAAAAGAAATTAAAGATGAAAGGCTTAACATTATTAAAATGTGAAAAAAATCACATCGTCAAATAGCTAAGAGAAAGCCTAACATTACCCATGTGTTTGATTTGTTTGACCTTGAAACACGTGCAAATCTGAGGGTTAGCACGAATGAAATTATGTGAAATTTTGAAGAATATAGAAAAACACGTTTGTGACTGTTCATAAGGCACTCCAAGCCTTTGGGTTGGAAATCCAAAGCAAATCCCAAGCCCAAGGCTTGGGATTCCCAAAGCAAGACATAACGCACTCGTGTTATGTTTTGCTTTGCATTTTTCCTTTCCTGCAAGTCTGTTGTTTGTCATGTTTGACATAACGCGCTCGCGTTATGTTCCCCTCAAATTTTTTTACGTTCAAGGCTATTAATCATGAGGGTTAAGGGATAAGCGATAGAGTTGGAGGGTTTAGGGATAAGGGATTAGCGTTTAAGGTATAGTATCGAGCTTGTTGAGGGTCTAGGAATAGGGATAGTGTTTAGGGTTTAGGGATGAGGGATGACAGATTAGGGTTGAGGGTTTAGGGTTTAGGGATAGGGTTGAGGGTCGAGGGATCAGAGTTAAGGGTTGAGGGATTAGAGTTTGACGTTGAGGGTTGAGGGTTGAGGGTTGAGGTTCGAGGGTCAAGGGTTTAGGGATAGGGTTGAGGGTCGAGGAATTAGGGTTAAAGTAGAGTGTGAAGGGTATAAGGATTAGGGATAGGGTTGGAGGGTTTAGGGATAAGGGATTAGGGTTTAAGGTATAGTATCGAGTCTGTTGAGGGTTTAGGAATAGGGATAGCATTTAGGGTTTAGGGATGAGGGATTAGAGTTGAGGGATGATGGATTAGGGTTAAGGGTTGAGGGATTAGGGCTAAGGGATAAGGTTTAGGGTTGAGGGTTGAGGGATTAGGGTTTAAGGTATAGTGTTGAAGGTTGAGGGTTTAGGATTAGGGTTTAGGGTTGACAGATTAGCATTTAATGTCGAGGTTAGGGTTAGAGTGTCGAGGGTAGAGGGATTAGGGATAGGGTTTAGGGTTGAAGGTTTAAGGATTGAGGGTTGAGGCTTTAGGGATGAGGGTTTAAGGCTTAAGATATAGTGTCAAGTGTTGAGGGTGTAGGGATAGGGTTTAAGTTTTAAGGGTTAAGGGTTGAGGGATAGGGATTAGGGTTTAAGGTATAGTGTTGAGGGTCAAGGGATCAGAGTTAAGGGTTGAGGGATTAGGGTTTGACGTTGAGGGTTGAGGGTTGAGGTTCGAGGGTCAAGGGTTTAGGGATAGGGTTGAGGGTCGAGGAATTAGGGTTAAAGTAGAGTGTGGAGGGTATAAGGATTAGGGATAGGGTTAGAGGGTTTAGGGATAAGGGATTAGGGTTTAAGGTATAGTATCAAGTCTGTTGAGGGTTTAGGAATAGGGATAGCATTTAGGGTTTAGGGATGAGGGATTAGAGTTGAGGGATGACGGATTAGGGTTGAGGGTTGAGGGATTAGGGTTTAGGGATAAGGTTTAGGGCTGAGGGCTGAGGGATTAGGGTTTAAGGTATAGTGTTGAGGGTTTAGGGATAGGGTTTAGGGTTGAGGGATTAGAGTGAAGGGTTAAGGGATTAGGATTTGACGTTGAGGGTTGAGGGTTTAGGGTTTAGGGTTTAGGGTTAGGGTTGAGAGATGAGGGATCAGAGTTAAGGGTTGAGGGATTAGGGTTTGACGTCGAGGGTTGAGGATTGAGGTTCGAGGGTCAAGGGTTTAGGGATAGGGTTGAGGTTGAAGGGATTAGGGTTAAAGTAGAGTGTGGAGGGTGTAAGGATTAGGGATAGGGTTGGAGGGTTTAGGGATAAGGGATTAGAGTTTAAGGTATAGTATTGAGTCCATTGAGGGTTTAGGAACAGGGATAGCATTTAGGGTTTAGGGATGAGGGATTAGAGTTGAGGGATGAGGGATTAGGGTTGAGGGTTGAGGGATTAGGGTTTAGGGATAAGGTTTAGGGTTGAGGGTTGAGGGATTAGGGTTTAAGGTATAGTGTTGAGGGTTGATGGTTTAGGGATAGGGTTTAGGTTTGAAGGATTAGGCTTACAAGAATGCCATATAGGCATACAATGTCAACTATGTACAATACAAAATATATGTCCACAAATGCCATATAGGCATACAACAAAGGAACATAATAAAAAGTCATTCCCCTCTAGCTGGTGAAGAGAATAAATCACGAGCAGCCTTTGATCTTCTAGGGGATGGAGACGCGCATGTGGGTGGTCTACTATGAACCTGAGGGTTACTCCTCCTGTTTAGGTCTTCCTGCATCTTTACCTATTACAATAAAAAGTATAGACATTAATATATAGAAATTACATGTTATAAAAAATGAAGCATTTAACAAAATAATCACTTACCGCTAACATATAGTCTGTCTCCTCGCTTGCCTCAGTAGCAGGAATAGGCCCTAGTGATGTCATGTCCTATAGAAACCATCCAGGTAGAAATTAAACTTCAAATCAATAATCTTTTGATTTTTCAAAAATAGACAACTATAACAATGAATGTAAATTAAAATTTACTAATCTGCCTCATACCCCTGTCAATGCCATGGAGCTATGAATCGCAGAGGCCACACCCTGCTCCATTGCCCTATGAACATGGGGAGGTGTCTCCGCAGCCTTCATCATCTGGAAATAAAACAACATTATTCAATTACGAAAACTATAATAGTGATGCAAATCATGGCTCCTAACATACACACACATTCATCTAAACATGGAAGTACACACAATAAAGCACACAAATCACATACAAAATTTTAGTAAGTACAATTCATTCATTAAACTATTTATTTTATTACCTCCGTAAAGCTTTGAAGTCCACCACCGCTAGCAGGTGTTGCCATGAAATCTACAATATTAACCTATTCAACATCCAAAATCAGAAATTAGAATACCATTCATATAACGATGCTATTCACATGTAATATTTATAATTGTTTACTAGTTACATACCTCGATAGTAGATGATCTAGTGAAAAATGCAGGTGGAGAACCACTAAAAATTGCATCGACGCTATGACCCTGAAATTTCATTAAAATCATCAATTTAAATTAGTTAATCTTGTATTTCAAAAATAGAGTTTAATAAATTAAATTCAATAAACTTGCTAATATTTACCTGAGTATCAAGGCCAAATGTCTCACTCAGGAGGGTATCTGTCATCACCATCTGCTCAGCTGCAAATGTAGCCTGTGCACCTGCGTCCTGACTGTCCATGGGGTCATAACCACAGGCTGACCCGCAAGCTTGGCAAGTATGCGGTGGGACCCTACTCCTCACACTATCTCCCAACCCACTCTGTGTTGTAGGACCGGCATGCTCTATGATGCTCTGGGTCAAGGCACTAATCGACTGAAGTGTATCGACCTCAACACTCTCTTTCACAATGGAAGGGATAGAAACATGCTCATGGACTGGTCTGCTAATTACTCATCTCACTACCCGCTGTGGGTCAAGACGTGCCCCTGGTCTATCTTGTGCTGACCCCCCACCTCTACCCTGGAAGTCCCGCATATCAAAATAGTTTGGCACTTTATTGAGGACAAACTCGCAGTAGAGTTTCCTCAAAAAGTATTGCGGGACCTCATTATTATTGCATGGAGGATGGTAAAAAACCATCTACAACCTCTGCCTGAAATTGTCCCTTATCACTTGGTTGTTGCACCAATGGATAGGGAACCTCTTGCATGTAATGGGTGGAGGTTGATTTGTTTGTGGGTTTGTGAAAATTGAACACAAGTCTAATTTTGTAATTTGTAATTTTTTGACATCTTGGTATGACAACTTGTCTGCATAGTAATCTCTAAACTCTCTCTTTTTATCCATCTAACTAGTTATTTGCTTGCTAATTGAATCTACATTTGATAACATAGACTCAAGAGATTCAGCAAGCGTGGACCTATGCAAGGTTGAAGTGGAAGGATCTTTCAACCTTGCAATTATATCTTCAATTTCTTCTTTGTTGTTTTCAATTTGCCCCATTATATTATCTTGTGTTCTAGGGGCATGTCGAGGAATAAATGGAGGAGGTTGTTGTTCTGCAGGTATTTCCTCCTCAGGATTTTGTGGATTTTGAGGAGGAGGAGGAGGTGCATTAACATTTCCTGACAAATAACGAAATATATATCAAAAATCAACAAAAACCTACCTATTTAGAAACAAATTCAAACAAAAAAACAAAGATAACTCACCCCTTTGGCGTGCTCGACGTCGCGGCGGCATTTTGGCGACGAATTGATAACCTTCTTGTGTTGATTAGTGTTTTGCAAAACGCGAGCGCATTTTTGAGGGTTTGGAAGTCGCGGGCAGAGGAGAAAACAGCAAGAAATGAAATTGGACTACTTTTTTTTTTATTTGTAGTAAGTCATAACGCGCTCGCGTTATGACTTAATTTTTTTTGAAATTAATTTGGCCACTTTTTGGCCCCCCATCTTCTTGCACTTACCCTTTTGGAACATTTTCTCATTTGATCGTTATATAGGATACTTCACAAACAAGATTATATTTAAAATCTATTGGGAACTAGGGATTCACTCATGTACTCGATGGACTAATTAGCTATGACAATGCCTTTTCCTAGAGCTAGGCCTTAATCTTTTTTCAAGTATTGTCTCACCAACAAGATGAAAATTCCTAAAGCTTACCTTAAAATTTAGAGAACTCCTGTGGAGGATAGGTGGCTTTAGGCTTCTCTATTAATTATAAAATTAAATTATAATACAAACATTCAAATGCCCTTACACTACTCCAAATGGATCCTTATATAGGCACAAGGAGGCTTCCTAAAAAGTTCTAGAAAATAATGTTTGACAAGTAGATAAGAAAAGTTCTAGAAAACACTATTTGAGAACTAAGACCAACAGTTTTGTGGGTCTCACCATTTACTAAGTGGAAATATATGTACTTTAAGTAGTTTATAAAAGATTCATAATGTACTATATTACTCCACTCATTTACAAAGGTAAATAAGTAGTTTACAAATCCCAATGATCAACATCCCTAACAAAATAGGATAACTCGTGTGGGTAAAGATTGTGATGTATGCCCACTATCTAACTTTATTTGATAATGGCAATCTCATTATCATAGTTGGTTTGATATCCATTTTAACCATCATGGATGGAGTTATGTGACTGCAAACAAGTTTGATGTTATAGTTAACTATCTATGTTGCCTCTAATTTTAGTAGAATCTCTTTAGATATATGTTGGTCATTTTTCTAAATTGTATGATTCTTCTAAGATCAAAATACCCCAATCTTGAATTTTTTATTTCTTTGGTTGTATCTCTTACATCTTCATATGTGTGAGATTAGATTTAATTATGGCATATCTATTGGTTCTACAAAATTCATAATAAATTTCTATTCATGTGAATGCTTAATTTTTTTGACTTCATATCTAGTTGTTCCTACTTGATACCAATTTTCAACTATCTACATTCTTGTATGGCACATGAACCACTCTAGATGATAATGAGGATAGGTTAGACAAAGACCAACAACATGACCAAGCATTTCATCTATATAGTTGGCTTTATAGGGGGTCATTTTTGACATAAGAATTTTGTAATGTGGGTTTAACATACTAAGTATGGTTTTGAATCCTTATGTGATATGATCTTCATGGAAATGTTGTATAATTGATCTACTATCAATATAGATCAATGCTTCTTTATAAATCCTATCCAATTTTTTTCGTAGAGCAATATTTACACCTATAATTATTGTTGAAAACTTGATATTTCATGTTCTCGATTATGTCTATATATTATTAAATGCTAATTCTTGATTTTATAATAGAGGCATTCCATATTTGAAGAAATAATCTTCAAGAATTGATCTTTGACATTCTCCTAGAAGTTTCTTGGTTTTCCTAATGGTTATTGTGGCCAAATCCTCTAGAATTAAATTTCCTTTAGCATCAAACCTTTTGATCATAAACATAAATTCCTTTTGAGTAGTTCTAGTTTTTTTATAATGGGTAAAACATGGGTTTTTGAAAGGTATTGAACCCTTGTACAATCAAGAATAGATCCCTCTAGCCCAAGAACAGATATCCCATCAAGAAATAGCCCATCACAAGGCAAAAAGAGACAAGACTATACCAATGCTTTGAGCTGACAACCCAACAAAACCTTGAAGAATCACTCAAGAGAACCTACATAGTCCCTAATCCCATCCTAATATCCCTCACACCCTAATTCTATGGGTTTAGGTTTAAAACAAATTTTGGAGGACCTTTTCTCCTCATTTGGACCACAATCCAAGAAACTAAGTCATTCTCATCAATAGTACAGGTAGTCAACAAAAGAGAATCCACCTTCACTTCCATATAAAAAAAAAGAAATTACACATGTAGAAAAGGTCCAAGAATGTATATCTAGAGAAAAGGGCAGCCCACTAGGAGCATCCATTGAGGGTAAAAAAGAATCATCCATTAATGGAAAAATTGGAGCAACCCTCATTTATGAATTGGAAGCAATCTAGACCCAAGCCAAGAGGAGTAGGTACGATAGTGTCAGAGGTAGCATGTTCACCCACCTCTGAGGGAATGAGCCCAGATGGAATAGATGAAGAGCATCCTTCCACCAAGAGTTTGCACTGTTAGTGCTACACTTGGAGTGATGACACTCATAAGCTGAGTGACTACTATTGAATCAATAATGACAATGAAATAGTAAGTCCTTGTAATATAGTAGCTAAACCCAAGGGTGACCCTCCACCCATAAAACAATGTCTGCCAAAAGATCCTTAGAGATGTCAAGATCCATTAGGATGCAGAAAAAGGTCATGTGGGAGTAAATCAAGGTAGAAAACTTAGCTATCACATAGTATCCCAAAACATTACTAATAACTTCACAATAAAAATCTAACCAAAATTGTAGAGGAATATTAGGTATCCACACCGACACTGGCATAATATTAGAGGATTCGGTAGTAGGGTTGAACATATGGAACCAAGTTTTTAGCATGAGAGAATATTGTCCCAACATCCAAATCCATTTGTAGAGCACCACATCTCAATCTTTAGTGGATTTGAAAACCATAGTGAAGAACCCCCTAGCACAAGGGTAAATCTCCAATTTACCATCAATCAAGGATCACTAAGATTTTTGGAGCCAATTGTGGAGCTCAAGAAAACTAGGCCAAAATTGATTAAAATAGCCAATCAAACCCCTTTCCACAAATAAATCTTCACCATCAACAACCTCTGACCCAAAAGACACAATTGGAGAGATCATTACATAGGGAAGGGCCTTGATCTTCCTCCTATAATGATTCGCCACCCTACAAGATGTGGTAGGCAACATAGAAGTAGCCATCACATTAGCAAAATAGTAGGGAACTACATCATCCCATAGCCCCATCACCCCATCAACTCCAAAATGCTCTAGAATAGACTAGCAGTCAAGAACATAGCAACATTCCCCCAAGCTAGCAAATAGCAAGGGAAAGAAAGGATCCCTAGCTACCATTACTAAAACATGCATAAGAGCATCATCCCCAAAAAATGAACCCACACCATCATACCAACCAAGAACTCTAGAGTGAAGACCAAGAGTGGAAGCTAAGGGGAGAAAGGGGAAGCCCTACAACAAATCGAGAGGTAAGGCACAAGAGGAGTCGAGTAAGTGCAAAAAGTATGGGAGGCAAAAAGTGGCCAAAATTCATAATTCTTCAAAATGTTCTCATGTTTTGGAAAACATAATGCACACATGTTATGGCTCATACACATTTTTAGAATGTGAGAACATTATAATACACCTAAATTCTAGTTAAATGACCAATAAAATATCTCCCTTAGGCTTGGAACAAGTTTGAATTTACTTATCCTAAGGGTTGAACATTTAATTTGGGTGCCAACGATGTGTTTTACAAAAATACAAAGAACAAAAAATGTCAAGCATGCTCTCTATCAAGTTTATGTATTATGGGATAAAATTCCTAAAAAAACACCACCATGACATACAGCTCTACATTAGCTTTCTAACCATATATTTTTTAAAAAATCTAAATATATTAAGTGTTGCATATGTGTTGTCATTGATGTCAACAAAGTTATGTTTTGGAAGGTTGCATGTGATGTTAACAGTGTGATGTTCAGTGATGACAAAAGAGTAAGAGTTCAGAGGAGCAGAAAAAGGAGTGTTGATTAGAAGAGTTGTGAGGTGAAGGGTTTGGTGATGAAATTCAAGAGCATGTTGTTGATCAGTATCATCTATACACAGTTGTACCTTACCTATCGAAGTTCATGGGTGGGTGAAAGATTTCAAGTTAAGGATGTGTTAACATGAAGATTCTTATTTTTAATGAAAAGAGTTGTGAATGTTGTATTCATTATCTCTTAATGAAAAACATTGCAAAAGATATGAAGGAAAGTGTGTAAGGTTTCAAACTGGAAAAGGAATAGGAAGTTGCACTAAAGAAGCTCAGGAGAATGCTCAGCATTCCTCCACTTTGGGAGGTATGGCCTTGCAGTTTGGAAGTTAGAAAGAGACAGGTGTGAAGTATGTATGATCCTAATTTCAGAGCATAGAAGTTAACGTAGAAGATTCCAGAGCTAGCATAATGAAGATAGTGGTTTAGAGTTGCAAACAGAATGAGTTAGAGAAATGCTCCACATTTCTCCATATTTGAAGATGTGATCTTGTGAAAGGTATGCATGGTTCAAATATCAAATGATAAGATGTACCGTAGTGGTTCTCTAAAGCTAGCAAAGTATTGACAAATCATGTTACTGATTAGAGTTGTCAGGAGGAGAAAGTAAATGTGGATTAGGAAAACAAAATGAAAGTGATATACTAACTAAATGCAAAAATACACCAAGTTATACCTCACATGAAGACCCTATCTCATCAAGGGAGGAGGAAGCTTGCACCCAAGAGCTCCTAAGACATGATATTCCCTATTTCATTCAAATGTGGATTGCTCAATGCTTTCAACACAATGTGGACTAGAGATTGGATGATGGATTGATAGATTAGATGGAGATTGAGATGGAATGGCTAGAATGATTTTGGCATTATGATGTTGGGATAAGAGGATTTTAGAGAGATTTTGACAGAGGTTTGATGCAAGATGGAGTTCCTTTCTCTCCCCTTCCTAATGGCTTAGAGAAGGGTCTCATTTATAGATTTTTGAAAAGAGGATGGAGGGTGAGGATCAAGAGTTGAGATCAAGGGCTCTCATTATTTGCAAATTTTAAATCCACAGTGGAGGACAAAAATGAATTAAAGATTCATTTTTGGGAAGAGCGGATTATGACAAGTTGAATTTTTAATTCAACTAGTGGAGGACAAAAATTTTTGGGGAGTGGAGGACTAATTGAATTTTTAATTCAATTAGTGGAGGATAAAAATGAATTAAAGACTCATTTTTGGGGAGTGGAGGATAAATTGAATTTTTAATTCAACTAGTGGAGGACAAAAATGAATTAAAGATTCATTTTTGGGGAGTGGAGGACTAATTGAATTTTTAATTCAATTAGTGGAGGATAAAAATAAATTAAAGATTCATTTTTGGGGAGTGGAGGATAAATTGAATTTTTAATTCAACTAGTGGAGGACAAAAATGAATTAAAGATTTATTTTTGGGGAGTGGAGGACAAAAATGAATTAAAGATTCATTTTTGAGATAGTGGATATGACAAGTTGAATTTTTAATTCAACTCATGGGGGAGTGGAGGATATTAGCTAATTAAATATTAAAAATATTTAATTATATGTGCAACATGGTGAGGTGGACAAGTTGAGGTGGAAAGATGAGGTGGATTGATGAGGTGGATTGATGAGGTGGGTTTAGGATTAATTAAATAATGTAGGATTGTTTAATTTATGTGAGACATTAGAAGAATTTAGGGAATTAAAATAAAATGATTTTATTTAATTATGGGATAATGAATCAATCAAATAAACTTAGAATATTTATTTAATTGACAGAAGAAAATAAGAATTAAGATAAATATTAAAATATTTACTTAATTCGACATGAGCCAATTTTAGGTGTCTACATTTGCCCCTCTTTGAGATGGTGTTGCAGCTAAGTAACATCATTTCAAAGAAGTTAAAACATAGAGTTGGATTAGATAGAAAAAAAATTTTGGCTTAGAAGAACAGGGTAAGGTTTGGGGATAATTGGTATGGGTGATGCCCCCTCGAGAGGATAGGCGGGTTGCAAGAACATGGTTGTGCTCTTGAAATGGATGGAATAGATTGGTAGAAGTGGTTGGAGGATAAGGGGTGGGATGAAAGTGTGATAATGTTGGGAGATTGATTGGTGGATGATCATTGTGCTGAAAATGATTTAGAGCAATCCTAGGTTTGATATAGCAAAGTGGATATTCTCACCAAGGTATAGAAGACTTGGGTGATGATGTTTATCCAACATTTGCATGGACTAGACACGCAAATAAAGGGATGATCCCATGCATGCCCAAGATAGTACAACCTTGTCTAGACGAGGGAAGGGGACTCATAGCATAAGTACTTAGTACACAAAAGGTATGATGAACCTTAGATACACAAGGAGATCAATATGCTAGAACTGACCCTATGATCAACAAGATATGAATACTAGCTTGGAGTAATGAAACCAACCCACAAGCACAGCATAGAAAAGCAAGACTATGCCCCATTCTAGATGTTTTCACCACATAGCATGATATAGTAAGATCAAGGTAGCTTTGATATCTTTTGCCAGAATGGATAATGATTTGATAGATTCTGCCTATCGTAGGAAAGATATATCCTAAGGCAGGAATTGATGGATGATTGGATCATGCTAAATTGATGTTTGTAAGATTGGCTCAAGATATGATGGTGACAAGTTGTGATTGATGTTGATTTGATAGTTGATGATTTTTGTTAAGGGATGATGCTTTGATAGGTGATGCAATGCTTGGATCTAGTGTAAGCTCAGCGGGTTGGATGTGGTGATGTTGGAAGATGAAATGTGTGGGATGATTTGGGTGATTTTGAGTATGTTGGAAGATGATGAGAGGTTGATGGAGCAAGTTTGATTTTGTGATGGATATTTTTGGGATTTTATGGATTTTTTTTATTTTTAATTTTTTGATTTTTTTGGATTTTCATGATTTTGGAAAAGGAATTGTTTATTATGAAATGGTTGCATTGGATTTTGTTTGGATAGCCTTTTCCCTAAATACCAATGACAAGGGAGAAAACCAAGTCTAGGTGCATGGATGGAGGTAAGATGGATAAAAGGATGGATAAAAGGACGGGCTCATAGTAAATGTGATGGCAAGATCATGAGAGTTGGATGGGATGGAAGGTTCATGAGAGTTGGATGGATAGATAAGAGGATAGGCAATATAAGGGATTGATGCATGCCTCATGATAAACGGATAGGTAGGCTATAGTGGAAAGCTCATGATAAACAGATGGGGATAAGCTATAAGATGGAAAGCTCGTGATAAGGATACGCCATAGTGGATGGATCATAAAGGAGCTAGGATGTGATCTTCAAAGGCTATGCTGCATCAGAAGAACTTGCCCCATTCTAGGTGGTAATGCTTAGGATTTTTACATGACAAGGCTCATGACAATAGGATGACATGATGGATTGGTTTAAATGGGATGGATAAATGGTAAATGGATTAGACTTGGTTTGGAAAGAAGGTATGTCAAGAAATATCCAAACATGTTTCAACATTTTGCCCCTATGTCTTCATCAAAATCAATAGGCAGAAGGGAGGATGGCTAAATGGGTTTAGTAGGATAGGCATGTTTATGTAATGGCTAAGGATGGTAGGATGTAGCATGATATAATGGAAAATGAAAAGTTGAAAATGATAAGATGGATGAGACCATGTGCCCCCAAGTGTGAGTGACATAGAAGAGCAACCTACACGTGACGCCTGTTTGCCAGGTTTTCATCATGGTACTTATCCAAGGCACCTGGTTACTAGGTTTTCACCATTGGACAAAGGGATTTCTCTTTACGATTTTGAATTTTTTTAGATGGGATGACAATTACACATGGTGCCTGTTTGCCAGGTTTTCACCATGGTAATAGATAGGAGGAACTCAAGTGTCTAGTGCTATGAGAGGTGATAGCGTCCCATTAGAGATGGATGATGTCTTCGCATGGACCATATCATTATGCTCATAGATGTTGATAAGGGATTGCGTGGATGGGAGATGGATTAGGTAGATAATGGATTATAATGTGGAATTATGGTAGGGTAGGCTAGTGGCTTATGGTGTGGATTTATATAGGCTTATGGAATGAAGATGGATGAAAAGTTTATGCCAAAGCATGGACCATAGGGATAGCATGGGGGAGATATGTAGGATAATGGATGGAAGATCGAGAGATGTAGTTATGTGGAGGTGCTATGGAGTGGAAGAGAACCATGACCAACGGCTGCACACATCGTGATAAACATTGAAGCTTTTGATTGGATGGTGGTGTAGGAAGAAATGGGGTTGTTTTCTTAGGAGATGGTTGATGAAGTGATTTAGGAACCCACATAGATTTAGTATTTTTAGTGCTTTTGCTTTGCTTGTGGGATTTTTGAAGGGAATGGAAGTTTTGGATAGAAGTAGGCTTTTGGACGGAGATAGATGATTGAGATTCTTGAGATGTGGATGCTTTATTCACTTTGCTAGTTGTTTGCTTAGGAACCCAAACCATTTTGCTTTTGGGCTTTTCTTGTGGAGGTTTGGACTTGGGGAGCTGCTTAGATGAACTTTGCTTAGAGTTTGATTCTTTATGTCCTAAGGTATGAAGCCTTGTAGGATTTTTGGTAGGATTTTTAGCTTTATAATTAGAGGCATCAAAATTTTTGCTTTTGAATCCCATGGGGTGGGTGGAGTGGATGCAATGATTGGAAGTTTTATTCTTAGGCAATGTGTGCTTGTGTTGGCCATGATGAGGGATGTAAGGATACTTATGAATGATAGGTATGTTAGGTGTTGGAAGCAACGGTGGCAAGGTGGATGGAGGGATATTTGGAGTTGGTAAAACTGGAGGCAAAGTGGATGTCGGAAGGTGTATGGTCACATGCTTTTGACATTTATAGGTTGATGGAGGTGGAATGGCAACATACATTTTGGGTAGATGATGGGGGGTACGATGGAAAGTGGTAGGTTTAGGATGCATGAAGGGATTACCAAAATCTTGGCCTTGTTTACCTTGGGGTGTGTATCCAAGGCCATATGAGCATGGAGGGATCCTGACATGAATTGGTTCCAAAATACCTTGTTCATAAAGGCCTAGACCTTTGCCTTGGTAGTTCATGTTTTGGAGGATGCGATGAACAATGGGACTAGGTGTGCTTTGAACATTAGACTTGAGCTCATTATTGGATGGAGAAGGTGAAGTGGATAAAGGTCGTTGTTGTCCTAAGGAAGAACATTCATGGATGAAGGTGGTAAGAACAAGGGGATATGATGGTGGATTTGAATTGGAGTTGATGGTGGATATGGATGAATGATCATTAGGATCTTGATTATGTTCATTATGCTCTTTAAGATCCAAGCTATTTGTTTGATCTTTTATTCTTACTTGGGGGACAAGTGTCTCATCATGACAAGTGGATGTTGTGGGATCATGGCTAGAGGAAGAGATTTCTTTGCTTTGAAGGAAGGCCATGAAACGGGGTGAATGCTGAAGTAGGTCAACAAGACTTTCATTGGATAAAGCACGTAGGTCTTGGGTGTCTTGTTCATGGATAGTTGTAGGGGTATGAATAGGATCAAGATTCTCATGGATAGATTCATCATTATGGATATCATCTTGATCGTGGAAAAGATATATGTTATGGATGGGGTGGAGGGAAGTGTTTTGATCTTGACTTAGACAAGGGGTTGATGTTTCCACATACTTAGGATTAAACTCTTGACATACCTCTTGGGTTGCTTGAATGGAAGTGGATGACTCTTGTAAAGGCTTGATGGCTTGTAGGTCACATGATGGGCTAGAAGGGATAAGAATATTAATTGAGGGCTCTTGGATAGGTTCAAGGATAGGTGGACCACATGATGGGATTATAGGATTGGACATGACCTTTGGAAGTTCTTTGGTAGGTGCATGAATGGGTATTTGACATGGAGGTAGTTTATTCCTAGCTAGTAGCCAATGGATCACATCCTTCGCAAGGGTATGAGTGGATGGGCAATATAATGGATGAGCAAGAATAGTGGATGTGTCCAAGGGATCTTGTGGTGGAGGATTGGTAGAACATGAGGATGAAGGTGATGAAGGTTGGTGGACCAATGGACTAGGGGTAGGATCACATGGTGGTCTTATGATAGGGCTAGTAGGCTCATGTGTTGGCGAGTGATTGGATGATGAAGGCCACTCATAGGATGGATTAGCTAGATTGGTATCTCCCTTGTCAAAGGTAATTAAGATTTGCATAGGATAACTTGGGCTTTCTTGATTTATGTACAAGGGGCCACTTGGAGTTGCATGTGCTTCTTGTTGCAAAGGAGGACTTAGGCTCACTTGTGCTTGTTGTGGAGGCTATTGATAGTCTTGGTGGTTGAGTGAAATGGTGGGATATGTAGATAAAAGGTCTTGGGTGTGGTATGAAGTTGAGGGCATTTGATCTTGTTGCCAATGTGGATTTGGGATTACATGTTCTTGTCATGATGACACTTGGTTGCCTTGTGGATGGGTTTGGTGATGTGTTGGAATGTTAGAATGAGGTATTGGATAATGTTGAGGTGGAGGTTGATAGGTTGATGTGGCATAGGTTGATGTGGATGACACATAGGATTGAGTTGGAATGTGTTGAGGTTGGGATGGTGTTTGGACTTGTTGTTGTGGTATGACTTGTTGTTGGAATTGTTGAATGGGTTGTTGTGATGGTTGGAATTGTTGAATTGGTTGATGTTGTTATAGTTGAATGTGTTGATATGGATAAGGGATAACATTAGAAGAAATGGAATAAGGTGGTATCAAATTGGGTTGATGAGTAGATAGATATGATGGGATAGGTGCTAGATAGGATGATCATTGGACTTTGCAAGTGGCCAAAGGTGTTGGATTTCTTCTAAGAGGTATTGTATGTGTGAGGATTGGTTTCTTTGACATATTTGAATCAGTTCTTGAATTCTTTGAAAGGTTTGCTGCTCTAAAGGTGATTGGCTTGCATGCATGTGGTGAAGCATATGAAGGAGTTTTTGAAGGTCCTCTAAGATTGACATGATGTCACACAAGTGTTCCTTTTTGGCAAGTGCTTGGTTATGATTCGATGATGGTGTGGATTGTTTGGATGAAGTTGATTAGGATGAAGGTGACTAGGATGAATGTTTAGATTGATTGGTTTATGTGTTTGGTGCTTATAGCTTGATTTGGCAATGTTCACACAAATGATTATGCATATACACACATGAATCACTCACGCAAGACACATAAGTAAGTTGTTAGTTTGGAAGAATGTGATGATGGTTAAACAAGCATGTGAAGACAATTCAACAAATCCTAGTAAAGGCAAGGCCATTATCACAAGGAGGTTCTAGTGAAAATCCAGGGGACCGGCACCCCATGAGCATCCAGCAAGCCACTTAAGACTTTAACTAACTCTACTAGGAGTTTTAATATACACAAAGGTACACCTCCTTTCAAGTTAGCACTGTATGGTGAGCGCTAATACCGGTTAGACTTGGCTTTCACCTTATCTTTTGATTTTTATAGCGGACTGGATGAAAGTACCACTTGAGGTCATTCTCTTGGGGTGAGTACCTCTTTTCCCACCAAGGCAGGCCTCTCTAAGGTTTAACAAAAGCAACACAAATAAATATTTTTGATCTCCAAGTTCATGTTAGGATGTGAGGAGAGAGCATACACATTTACTTGGTCACACTCGCATGGGGTTCATTAACCTTAGAAATTCAATGTGTAGAAGACAATACAAGCACTTGTTTGTTTTAGACCCAAATCTAAATGTGTTGGAAGACAATGATTCATTTTAAGCCCAATTTCAATGGTATGATTGCAAACAAGTTGTTCATTTTATGCCCAAAATCCAAATGTGTTTGCAAACAAGATTAAAAGATAAGAGATGAAATGATTGCACTTGGTTAATTTGCTATCCAAATTGTTGTAGATATTGATGCCTGATGTTGTTCCAGCCTTGTATGATCACCTGCAAGTCACTAGAATGAAAACGAAGCAAATAGACTAGCCCAAGATGCGACTTGCAAAAAAGTGGTCTTTTCTGAACAACACAAAAGGTCAGACAACAAAATTGAGGTCTTGTTAGCCTTGTTAGCACAACAGATGAAGAAAACAAGACAAAATGATAACCAAAAAATATGCTTGGATTTTAGAAAATTTTTGGCATAACCTCCCCTTGTATTTTCTAATTTTCCTGCAAAACAGAGAGCATTTTAGGCACAAAAAGTAGTGGGAAGATTGTTAAAGAGAAGACATGTGAGTGGAAGTTAGAATAGATAATGCTCTATAGGGATGGTGCTAAAGCAGTGGATAGCACTAATATCCACCAGAGATAGCGCTATTGTGTAGGATGGATGGTGCTATACCTGTAAAAACACGTAACTCACACCAAAAACTCACAAAAAGGATTAGATTTAGACCTTGTGGGTCCCACTTTGCATGCCAATGTGGATCTATGAATTAAAATGAAAGTTAGAAATATAAATCAACTGCAAATACAAGTGATTATACCTTCATAATGACTCACACATCCAAGATTGTAGGAAGGAGTTGCACCCGATAGCTCCTTAGATTTTACCCAATTTGATGTAGATGTGGATTGCTCAATGCTTTCAACACAATGTGGACTAGAGATTGGATGATGGATTGATAGATTAGATGGAGATTGAGATGGAATGGCTAGAATGATTTTGGCATTATGATGTTGGGATAAGAGGATTTTAGAGAGATTTTGGCAGAGGTTTGATGCAAGATGGAGTTCCTTTCTCTCCCCTTCCTAATGGCTTAGAGAAGGCTCTCATTTATAGATTTTTGAAAAGAGGATGGAGGGTGAGGATCAAAAGTTGAGATCAAGGGCTCTCATTATTTGTGAATTTTAAATTCACAATGGAGGACAAAAATGAATTAAAGATTTATTTTTGGGAAGAGTGGATTATGACAAGTTGAATTTTTAATTCAACTAGTGGAGGACAAAAATGAATTAAAGATTCATTTTTGGGGAGTGGAGGACTAATTGAATTTTTAATTCAATTAGTGGAGGATAAAAATGAATTAAAGATTCATTTTTGGGGAGTGGAGAATAAATTGAATTTTTAATTCAACTAGTGGAGGACAAAAATGAATTAAAGATTCATTTTTGGGGAGTGGAGGACTAATTGAATTTTTAATTCAATTAGTGGAGGATAAAAATGAATTAAAGATTCATTTTTGGAGAGTGGAGGATAAATTGAATTTTTAATTCAACTAGTGGAGAACAAAAATGAATTAAAGATTCATTTTTGGGGAGTGGAGGACTAATTGAATTTTTAATTCAATTAGTGGAGGATAAAAATGAATTAAAGATTCATTTTTGGGGAGTGGAGGATAAATTAAATTTTTAATTCAACTAGTGGAGGACTAAAATGAATTAAAGATTCATTTTTGGGGAGTGGAGGACAAAAATGAATTAAAGATTCATTTTTGGTATAGTGGATATGACAAGTTGAATTTTTAATTCAACTCATGGGGGAGTGGAGGATATTAGCTAATTAAATATTAAAAATATTTAATTATATGTGCAACATGGTGAGGTGGAAAAGTTGAGGTGGAAAGATGAGGTGGATTGATGAGGTGGGTTTAGGATTAATTAAATAATGTAGGATTATTTAATTTATGTGAGACATTAGAGGAATTTAGGGAATTAAATAAAATTATTTTATTTAATTATGGGATAATGAACCAATCAAATAAACTTAGAATATTTATTTAATTGACAGAAGAAAATAAGAATTAAGATAAATATTAAAATATTTACTTAATTCGACATGAGCCAATTTTAGGTGTCTACAGTAAAATCCACTGCATTACATAATTTGGCTTTGTTGTTTGGAAGATATGTTTAGAATGTCTGTATGTTTCTCATTTCAAGTTTCAGGTGTTGAGGTGTGCTACAAGTTATTTTTTCAATGATATATTTAAAGGTTGTGCATCCAGAGTTTGCAAGTGATGTTGGATTCAGTGTTTATTTTCTTGTGCCAGAAAGAAGATCCATAATTTAGAGAAAGAAATGTATCTTGGAATGTTTAAATTGTAAGTCATATAATGCTTGTGAAGTGATCTACATTATTTTATTTGGTTTCTCTAATACGGCTTTAGGTCTGGAGCTAATATGTGGAAGAATAAGTGTTTGTGAAGCTGACTTGATATATCTAGGTGATTGTGTCTTGTGTTTGGAAGTATGCGATAGCATGGAGATGTGTGCTAAGATAAAATAGGTCATGTTTATCACTTGGTTTGAACCACATTGGATTTCTACATGGCTTCGGCTGCCAATTTGTTGTGGCCATTGCATGTTTCATGCTACATGTTTCATCTTGGCTGACAAAGGAGAATGTTTTTGAAGCTTACGGAGGATATAAATTAAAGATCAAAGTTTGTTGCAAAAGTATGTGTGTGTAAGTGTGCGAGGATGTATGTGTGAGTGTGAAGAAGGAGTATGTGTGTTGTGAAAGTAGAAGAGTGGTTCTGAGCAGAGGTGTTGAAGATATATGTCGGTGTGAAGAATGTTGATGTTGCAGAGGTAATTGATTAGTGGAATTTGTCAAGGATGTTGTATAGACATTGTAGCCTCTTTTTGTAAGTGTTGTAGCACTGTAGGGAGTTGTAGATTCCTTTGGTTGAAGCCATAAAAATTGTAATTCTGGGAGTTGTAGCTTCCTTTGGGTTGTATCCCACAAAACTTGTAAATATATTTTATTATTTATGAGTCTAGATTTAGACAATAGATCCATGCAGACTGCTCACCGTGGTTTTTCCCTTCTAGGGTTTTCCACGTAAATTTGGTGTTATGGTTGTGATTGTGTGTTGTGCTTTGATTTGTATAGTTTGATTCTTTATCTATTTAAGGCATTAAAAAGATTTGGTTGCTAAAGTTAAATTGGATTAAGTTTTTGGCATATACTGATTCACCCCCCTCTCAATATATCAGTGTGTTCTAACAATTGGTATCAGAGCTGAGTTCCTTGGTATAGCCTAACAGTTGAAGGTAGATCTTGGAGTAGAACACATGGCCCAGAAAGAGTCCTCTTCTAAAGCACTGATATTTGATGGAAGTAACTATGCCTTTTGGAGTGTAAGGATGGAAGCCTGTCTTACCTCTCTAGGGTATGATGTTTGGAGAGTTGCAATCGATGGATATATTGAACCTAAACATCCTTTTACATATTCAAATGTGAAGAAGGCTCATGAAAATAATGCTAAAGCCAAGAATTCCATATTAAGTGGTTTGGCTAGTTCAGAGTTTGTCAAGGTAGTGTAGTACAAGATAGTCAAGGAGATATGGGATAAGCTCAAAAATATCTATGAAGGAAATGACACTATAAAGCAAGAAAATTTACAATCTTACAAAACAATGTTTGAGAATCTAAGGATGAAAGAAGAGGAAAACATTGCTAGATATTTGCTCCAAGTAGATGAAGCAGTCAATGGAATTAGAAGTCTAGGTGAAGAATTAGTTGATTTAGTGGTTGTGAAGAAAGTCCTAAGAACCCTCCCTCATAGGTTTGATTCAAAATTTTATGTTATTGAAGAAGCCAAAGATCTGAAGAAACTCACCATGGAAGAGTTGTCTGGATTTCTCACTGCCTATGAGATGATAAATGAAGTCATAGGTCCATACAAAAGAGAATCTTCCTTCAAAGTTGTGAGGAAAGAAGGAATATCTAGTTCATACAGTGAATCTGAGGAAGAAGAAGCAAACTTTGTGAGAAAACTGAAGAAGGGATCAGAAAAGTATAAAGGTAAGTTACCTTTCAAATGTTTTATTTAAACGTGGAAGAGTTGGTCATTATGAGCTTCTAAATGTCCCTTTGGAGAAATGAAAATAGTAGCAAGGGTTTCAAAAGGAAAAACTTCAAGAGGAATCTCCTTTCCAAAGAAGACTACAATTCGTCATAAGAAGTAGATCACTACTCATCAGATGATGAAAGAGGAGAATCTCTATTCATGGCCATGGTAATCCCTAATATGTCTAACAAGACTATAGATGAAGAAGAATGTGAAGTTGATTTTGAAGGTGAACTCATTTATGCCCTTGAAGACTTGGAATGTGCAAGGAAAGAGGTCAAAGAACAAAAAACCCTAGTTGAAGCTAAGACAAGTGAATGCACAAAACTTGAGAAAGAAATACTGTCACTCAAAAGAGAATTGGAGAAAGAAAAGTTTTAAAATCTAGATTATCTTGAAGAAGCAGATCTCATCATGTGTCAAGGAAGATCTTTTCATGCAAGACAATTCTTCATAAATAGGTTCAATCATGCCTTTTTTGGTTATTGCTTTATCTGCAATAAATTTGGTCATAAGGCTATAGATTGCAAGTCTGGAATAAATAGAAGAAATCTTGTAAGTAAGACCTCTCTTGCTTCACTAGTGGATGTCAATGTGGTATGTCATATTTGCAATAATTTTGGACATATAGAATAATATTGCAAGAGTGGATTAGCAATATCAGAATCTCAGATTGATGTTACTGAGAAAGACAAGGAGAGTGACTCTTCCAAAAGATAGGAGACAAACAATGAAGATGAAAATTCAATGATTGTCCAAAAAACATTTCATGCTCAAAGGAAAACAAATATCTGGGTAATATATAGTGGATGCACAAGCCACATGACAGGTGATAAGAGCAAATTCATCAATCTTGTTAAGTGTAATGGTGGATCAGTCAGGTTTGGAGACAATTCATTTGCAAATATTTGTATAAAAGGCACCATAAGTATTGATGGAAAATCTAGAACATAAGATGTTTTTTATGTGGAAGGTCTCAAGTACAATCTTCTCAGTGTAAGTCAGATGTGCAGTAAAGGATACAATCTCATATTTCATGATCAAGGGTGTGAAATCAGAAGAGCAAAGTTTGGTAAATTGGTGGCAGAAGATGCTAGGACAAAGAACAACTTGTACAATCTAAAAGGTGTTAATGGAAGAACTTGTCTTCTAGGACAAACAAATAAATTTTGGTTGTGGCACGAAAGGATGGGATACATCAACTTTGACAATCTTGTGAAGACAACTCCATACAAGTAGTAAGAGACATCCCAAAGATCATCAAGCCTACAAGTGCCTTATACAAGGAATGTCAGATTGGGAAGTAGACAAGGATAAGATTCAAGACCAAGGAGTATTCTTCTACAAGACCATTGGAACTGAACCATACTAATTTGTGCGGACCTACCAGGACAAAGAGTCTACAAGGTGAGAGGTATTCCATGTTGCTTATTGATGATATCTCTAGAATGACATGGGTTACATTTTTGAAAGAGAAATTAGAAGATTTCAGTAGGTTTAAGATTTTCAAGTCCATGGTTGAAAATGAAATGAATGCTAGAATCAAGTGTTTAAGGTCTGATAGAGGTGGATAGTCTACATCAAATAAGTTTGAGGAATTTTGTGAAGAACATGGTAGAAAGAGGCACCTATCTTCTCCAAGAACTCCTTAGCAAAATGGAGTAGTGGAAAGAAAGAATAAAACAATTTAGGAGATGGCAAGGACAATGTTGAGCGAAGCCAAGCTACCTGATACATATTGGAAAGAAGTGGTCCATACTGCTGTCTATATTCTTAACAAAGGAGAACTAAGAGTGAACAACACCAAGACACCTTATGAGCTATGGTATGGAAGACTGACATCACTCAAGTATTTCAGAGTTTTTAGAAGAAAATGCTACATCAAAAGAGATGAAGGTTTGGGAAATTTTGACTCAAGATTTGATGACGGAATCTTTCTTGGATACTCAACTAGGAGCAAAGATTACAAGTGCTATAATAAAAGGCCGAGGAAGATAGTTGAAAGTGAAAATGTTAGGGTTGATGAAGAGTCACATCAAATCAAGATGGGAACGAAGATTGTTGGTTAGATGAACATGCCTGCACAGAATAAGAAGAAGAAAATTTTGAAGAAAAGGAAGAGACACAAGAGAAGGTCACCAAGACTCCTACCAAATATGTTCGGAAGAATCACTCAAAAGATTAGATAATTGGAGACAAGAATCAAGGAGTGCAGACAAGAAGAAGATTTACAAGAGAAAATGAATAGGTAAACTTTTCTTTATTATCAAGAGTAGAACCTAAAACTTTTTTTGAGGATGAAGGATGGATCCAAGCAATGGAAGAAAAACTAAATTAGATAGAGAAGAATCAGACTTGGGAATTGGTGCCAATCTACCTGCAGATAAAAATGTGATAGGTACCAAGTGGGTATTCAAAAACAAATTGAATGAAGATGTAGAAGAGGTTAGAAACAAAGCAAGGTTGGTTTGCAATTGCTATTCACAAGTAGAAGGAATTGATTTTGAGGAGACATTTTCTCTAGTGGAAATAATGGAAGCAATCAAGATATTTCTTGCATTTGTAGTTCATAAGGCTTTCAAGGCATATCAAATGGATGTCAAATCTACATTCTTGAATGGTGACTTAGAAGAAGTCTACATAGAGCAACCTGATGAGTTTAAGTTATTAGAAGACCCAAATATGGTATGTAGACTTAAGAAGGATTTGTATGGTCTCAAACAAGCCTCTATGGCTTGGTATGCAAGGTGAGAGGAACCTCCTGCAACAATATAATGAAAAATGCATGAAATAACAGAAATAGCAGAAACACAAGGAATTTATTGATCGTAGGCCACTTCGAGGGGCAACCTCCTTTGAGAAAGTTCAATACAATAAATTCGTGGATGCCTTCATTGGCCTCAACATGTACTTATATACTAAGTCTAATCTAAACAACTATTACTTCCCATGAATGTGGGATAATACAATATACTCGCGGGATGACTTACAAAGCATATGCAACCAACAACAATATACTAATAAAGTAAAGAGAAGGGTTAAACATGAGTTCCTAACACAAGGTTGGACAAGTACTTACTCGAGCAAGGCTTCAATAAAGGTACCATAGATAGTAATCTTTACATAAAAATTGAGGATGAACAAATTTTAATCATTGTTGTGTATGTTGGTGATACAATCTTTGGGGGCAATGATGAAATGTGTAAGAATTTTGTAGAAGAGATACAAAAAGAATTTGAAATGTATATGATATGTGAGTTATCATTCTTTCTTGGACTCCAAATTTCTTAATCAGATGATGACATCTTTATCTCTCAAGAAAAATATGTCAGGGAGATGATGAAGAAGTTTGGTATGGAAGACTGCAAACTAGTGAGTACTCCTATGGTAACAAGTTGTCATTTGAGCAAAGATGGTGAGTCACCTCAAGATGATCATACTCTATATAGGTCTATGATTGGGGGCCTATAAAGTGCTTAATAGCATCAAGGCCTGACATTATGCAAGTTGTTTTCTTGGTTGCAAGTTTTCAAGCTGATCTAAAAGAAACTCATGTGAAGGCAGTCAAGAGAATTTTTAGATATTTGAAGGGCACTCTAGATTATGGATTGTGGTATCAAAAAGGTGATGAATTTTCCCTAAGTGATTACACTAATGTAGATTGGGCTGGCAATGTTGATGACAGAAGAAGTACCGGTGATGGAGCTTTCTTTTTGGGAGAGAGATTGGTCTCATGGTTTAGTAAGAAGTAGGATTCAGTGTCCTTATGAATGATAGAAGTAGAGTATATAGTTGCAACATCTTGCTGCACTCAAGTGTAGTGGATGAAGCAAACATTTAAGGATATCAAGGTAGTGTATGATGAGCCCATTCCTATCCTATGTGACAATACAATTGCCATAAATATTTCAAATAATCCAATGATGTATTCTAGAACCAAGCACATATCTATCAAGTATCACTTTTTGAGAGAGAAGGTTGCAAATCAAAAGTTAAAACTAGAATATGTACCTACAAAGGATCAGGTTACAGACATCTTTACAAAGACATTTTCCAAAGATACATTTGAATATCTCAGATAGAAGTTAGGGGTTATTGTCCCTCCTAACTAGATGCATAGATGGTGCATCTATCTAGGGGGAGCAGTTTAAGATATATTTTTATCCCTGGATTGATGGAAGCTACCTCTTCAGAGGAGCAAGTAGATGAGAGATTAAAGAGAATGACAAGGGTTATGAAGATAGGGGGAGCTTGTATGTTGTTGCAGGAATAGAAGAAGACCACTAGCCCTTTGTCCTTGATGTCAAAGGGGGAGAAATTTGTATATCAGGTCAATCTTGCCATCAATGCTAAAGGGGGAGATTTTTACATATGTGTTGTCATTGATTTCAACAGAGTTGTGTTGTGGAAGGTTGCATGTGATGTTAATAGTGTGATATTCAGTGATGACAAAAGAGTAAGAGTTCAGAGGAGTAGACAAAGGAGTGTTTATCAAAAGAGTTGTGAGGTGAAGGGTTTGGTGATGAAAGTCATGAGCATGTTGTTGATCAGTATCATCTGTACACAGTTGTACCTTATCTATTGAAGTTCATGGGTAGGTGAAATTCGTCAGATTAAGGATGTGTTAACATGAAGATTCTTGTTTTTAATGAAAAGAGTTGTGAATGTTGTATTCATTGTCTCTTGATGAAAAGCATTGCAAAATATATGAAGGAAAGTGTGTAAGGTTTTGAAATTGGCAAAGGTATAGGAAGTTGCACTGAAGAAGCTCTGGAGAATGCTTTGCATTCCTTCGCATTGGGAGGTATGGCCTTGTGGTTTAGAAGTTAGATAGAGATGGGTGTGAAGTATGTATGATCCTAATTTCAGAGCATAGAAGTTAATGCAGAGGATTCCAGAGCTAGCAGAGTGATGATAGTGGTTTAGAGTTGTTGCAAATAGAATGAGTTAGAGAAATGCTCCACATTTCTCTGTATTTGAAGATGCGATCTTGTAACTTGGAGGATAGTTGGATATAGGTGAAAGGTATACATGGTTCAAGTTTCAAATGATAAGGTGTACCACAGAGGTTCTCCGGGTCAGCAGAGTATGGACAAATCATGTTGCTGATTAGAGTTGTTAGGAGGAGAAGGTAAAAGCCACCGTATTTCACTGTATTACATTATTTGGATTTTCTATTTGGAAGATCTGTTTAGAATGTCTGTGTATTTCTCATTTCAATTTTTAGGTGTTGAGGTGTATGTCAAGTTTATTTTTCAATTATATATTTCAAGGTTGTGTATTTAGAGTTTGCAAGTGATGTTGGGTTCAGTGTCTGTTTGCTTATGCCAAAAAGAAGATCCATAATTTAGAGAAAGGAGTGTATGGGAATGTTTTTGTAAGTCATATAATGCTTATGAAGTGATCCACATGATGCTATTTGGTTTCTTCGGTACCACTTTAGGTTTCGAGCTAATATGTGGAAGAATAAGTGTTTATGAAGCCGAATTGATATATCTAGGTGATTGCACCATGGGTTTGGAAGTATGCACCAGCATGGATATGTGTGCTAAGATAAAATAGGCCATGTTTATCACTTGGTTTAAACTACATTGGATTTTTACATGGCTTTGGGTGTTGACTTGTTGTGGTTGTTGCACGTTTCATATTGGCTGACAAAGGAAAAAGTTTTTGAAGCTTACGAAGGATACAAATGAAAGACCAAAGCTTTTTGCAAATGTATGAGTGTTTGTGAGTGTGCGAGGATGTATGTGTGAGTGTGAAGGAGTATGTGTGTTGTGGAAGTAGCAGAGTGGTTCTGAGTAGAGGTGTTGAAGATATATGTTAGTGTGAAGAATGTTGATGCTGTGGAGGTAATTGATCGGTAGAATTTGTCAAGGGTGTTGTACAGAGGTTGTATCCTCTTTTTGTAAGTGTTGTAGCACTATAGGGAGTTGTAGCTTCCTTAGGTTGAAGCCATAAAAACTATAATTTAGGGAGTTGTAGCTTCCTTTGGGTTGTAGCCCACAAAACTTGTAAATCTATTTTATTATTTGTGAGGTTGGATTTGGGTAGTAGATCCAAGCAACTTTCTCACTGTGGTTTTTCCCTTTTAGGGTTTTCCATGTAAATCTAGTGTTATGGTTGTGTGATTGTGTTTTGTGATTTGATTTGTATAGTTTGATTCTTTATCTATTTAAGGCAGTAGAAATCTTTGGTTGATAAAGTTAAATTGGATTAAGTTTTTGGCATATATTGATTCACCCCCCTCTCAGTATATCAATGTGTTCTAACATTAAGGTCTTGATATCTAAGTAGTTTTAGTACTATTTTTATTTTTCACCAAAAACACATGTATTATATTTTATACACAATTTTTTATATGCTCATCCCAATTTGAAAAAAATCACATATTCACATTCTACATTTCATTTTACACACATTGAAAAAAGTTTTGATTTTTAATTATTTTTTTAAAATTGGGGAAGCATGCTCAATTTTCTATTCTTTTAGGATGTGTCCACTTTGAAAATTAGTAAAAAATAACATTCATCAAAAAATTAGGAAAATATTCTAGCATAAACTACATGATGTTAGCTAACTTTCTACCAAAGAGATTTATGAAATACTTTAAAAATGCCAACAATTTAGGGGGAGCACACCTAATGCTATGTTATGTTTTTCTAAAAAAAATAGGACCACTTTGTGTGCTCTCCCTATCTCACCCTCTTAATCTCCACCATTTAAAAAATACTAGTTTAGAAACTAGATTTTGAGCACTATTAATCTCGTTCTTGCCACATCTTGAATTTTTTTATGTAAGCACCTTGAATTACTCATTGAAGTTTAGTTTTTATTGATTTCAAAAAAATGGCCACATTTGACCCCCTTTTGTCCTTCCATACACTTACCCAGTCATCACATAGGAGTAGTTATATTTTTGTCTTTCACCATGTTTTGTATTTCTTTTTCTTTGCACTTTATCTTATAAAACATGTAATGCAACCTAGAAATTTTTACTTTATTTTTACCAAATTTCATGGTTTTCCATTGATGAAAGTTATTTGTACTAGAAATCTTTGATTCACACTTGAGAATATTAATTTATGATATTTTTAGACAAGATAATTTTTTCTTTTCTTTCTAAATCCTCTAATCTAATTCTAGTTTGTATTTTTAGAGGAGGCATTATAGGCTCTTCTTTTGAATCGTCTAGGCTTAAATTTTTCTTTATAGTAAGAAGAATTGTCTTTTAACTCTATAGTCTTCTTCTTTTCTTACTCTAAGACTTTCCTCCAATTCTAAGAAATTTTTTTTCTTGTTTCTACTATAGCCTATTGGTTTTTGTGTTTGTCTTTTGCCTTCCTTTCGAAAGTCCCTTTTTTATAGGAGGCAATTTTTTTTAAAAAAATCCTTTTACTTATTTTTATTAGTGTTTGGCTTTTACCACGATTTCCATAGAGCTTAAAATTTTATTCTTTATTGATCTTTCAACTGATCCTAGTTTATCTTTACCATTTTATTTTCTTAAAAGGACAAATGAGGACTTTCTCCTCCTTTTCACCAAAGTGAAGCTTAATACTATTTTATTATTGAACAAAAGGATAGTGCTTTTGTAAAAAATTGGACCATATTAGAAAATCATATGTATGACATTCATATTGTCAAAAATTATAGATAGATCAACTATTTCCTATTCTAATTTTGACTCCTTCCATTTTTTTTTAATTTGTAACAATTTATTATCTACTCATATGTCACTTTTCTTATCTTTCCACAACCAAGAGGGTAGAATGTGACTTTTTGCTAAACTTGTTAATGCATCAATATCAATTAAAGAACTAATAAGATATAGAGTGTCTTTCTCATAGATTTTAATATAAACTAGGATTATAGTGCTATATTGAGAAAATTGGCTAGTAAGCATAGAACACTTTGTCATTTCCTCACATAGATTTTCTACACAAACTATATCTGATCCATGACTATTATTAGACAAACTCTTTACATATGGCTTTTGTCTTCTAACTTCTTCTTCTTCTTCTTCTTTTTCTTGTTTTTGGTATTGATAAGCTGCAAACATGGGTGCAGATCCTGATAACAAAAAGCCAAACAAGAAGCAAAACAAGCCCATGACCACGGACAACACAAAAACAACTGACTGGTAGCAGATGATTAAAATAATATTAAAACCAAGTCCATAGCATAAAACATAGGAAAAACTAAATAAATATTTCTTTCTAGTCATCATTTAGTAGCTTGATCAGGTCCTCCTTGTTCTCATTCATGGTGTCCACGCCAGCAGTAGAGTGATCCTCCTACATAATAGAAAAGGTAGAGGTTTCCCTATGAAAGACTTTCATGCAAACCTTCATCAACAACTTAACTTTAATCTCTACAGCAGAAAGATGGGAATTAACATCCTCTAGTTCCTGAGCAAGCTTCTTGTTGGGGTCATCAATTCTGGTACTCACCACCTCCTTGTCTAGCATCTCTAGGATTTTGACATCATTAGGTTCACTATCATAGAATGAGTTATTCATTGAGTCAATAATGACTCTAACCTTCATGTTCATGCACTGGCATTATCTTGACTTCCTTGATTTCCATTTCAAACTTGGGATCATCATGCTCTGAATTCAAAGAGTAATCCACAATCTTGAGAACCCAAGGCTTCCTTCCCACCAACCTAGAAGACCTTCTAATGCTTGACCTTCTTTTAGAGCACTCTTTACCCACCGTCTTCCCCTTGTCCATAGCAATATCATCCAAATTATGAAACTGAGAAATATCCTACTTATTCACAGTCTCTAGCTCCTCAATCCTAAGACCCACATCTCCTTTTTTAGCTTTCTTCTTTCCTTCCTTGGCAAGGCTAGGATGTTTACATTTTTCTCTACCTTGAGGAGGTGGGCTATTTTTCAAACCACAAAGGCCCACTGCCACATCTTCATGGGAATGGCCATGGGACCCATCCACCCCACTAGAACAAAGAATTCAGGGTCCATGCTCGAGAGCTAATCCTTAGAAGTAGAAACACCTTTCAAAGTGGGGCTAGAACAACGGATAGTAGGGGACTTAGGGAGGGTGTCCGCAAGGATACTGGGTACATCAATAGCAAGGGACTTGGCTTTAGGTTTAGAGGGACTACCAAACTCGACACTAAGGGGAATGTGATCATCTAAATCCTCCTTAACATTTTCTTCAACAAGACAGGCCTTAAGAGGCTTAACAAGACACAGGGCAAGATGAAAGTGATAAAGATGAAAGATAAGACCCTGGTGCAAGGGCACCACAATCACCTGTGGGTTATCCTCACGAGACTTCTTGGTTGAATTGACAGAGGACTCTAGGCTAGAAAGCAAGTAGAAGGAAAAATTGACCAACATTTTATGTCTAAAATGGTTTAAAAGAGAAAAATGGTAGTGATAGAAACACCTATAATGACCTTCTAGGGTAAAGAATTTCATGATAAGATAACATACTCAGTCCCGTGGGTTGACCAAGCTCTCATGTTCGAAGCCTCCTTGGAGTCTAACCTATTTCAAGTCTTCCCTATAAAAAAGATTCAACTCCTCGTAGTCTTGAACTTTCATTTGTTTCTTCAAACGCTTTCCTTTGCATGGTAGCCCCTTAGCCTGAGCAATGACATTCTCTTAAACAACAAATTGCACACCACTAACCTGAACTCTCCTATCTACATCCCATGACATGTGGCAAACTGAATGGATAATCCTTCATCAAATCAATTCAGACATTCAATGAACAATGTCACCCCCCTCGTAGGCAATACTCCATACCTGTGAGTCTTCTTTGAATTCCCCACAAGATGTAGGCTCTGTGTGCACCTTATCACATCCCATATTTCTTAACCAGCAAAACCAACAATGCAACCCGCAAATCTAACAATAAGAAAAAAATAGGGTTTTTTTGAAATTTATGGAAAACAAGTGGTACATATTAGCATTAATGCCAGTCACATCCCTCGAAAACAAAATCGTAGGTGTGTTAAAGGAATAATTGCCTTCATAATTCAGCTCATGCGATCTCGCCATAGGTTGGACGACCAGCCAAGGAAGAAAAGACTTTTGGTGCCACCCTAGAGAGGGTTCACGTGGATTGCTTTGCTAGCATATGTCTATGTGGAACCCTTGAGTCCAGCTCAATCAGGGAAAGTGAGTTGTCATCACCATGACATTATTCTTCTTATGCCATCCCTGATAATGAGGGGTAGGTAGAAAAACACCAACATGGGCATAAAAGTGAAATGATAAGATCCATGAAACTTAAGAGGTCACCTCCAAAAGAATGTTATCAAGAACATTTTGAGGAATAGTATTGATGTTTCTCCAACACCTTAGAGGGTGAAGATTAATTCCATGGTTAGTCATATGGTCAGAAACTTGATTGCCTTCCCACTTTAGTATCCTCAAAACTTAGAAGAAGGGTTTTTATGTCTTGAATGATATCCTCAATTTGCCACCAACCCTAGCTTTGTCTTTAATAGCTTCAATAATAAGCTTAGAGTCACCTTCAATACCAAGGCGATTGATGCCTATATCCAAGGCAATTTTAAGACCCCAAAGGAGAGCTGAGGCTTCCCTAATATTATTGGTATTCACACCAAGTCCCCCAACAAATGTCACCAAAAGAGCCCCCTTATCATATCTAATAATACCTCCCCCAGTAGCCAACCCATGGTTGCCCTTAGCAGTACCGTTAAAGTTGAGTTTTGCCGAACCAATCGGGGGGACCATTTAGTATTAGCTTGGGCTCTTCTCCTAGTGTCATCCATTCTGCAAATGCTCATCGACATGCACCACTCCTCAATGATGCTAGATTCCAACTAATTGGGGTGGTTCTCCGTAGCTTTCAAAGTGTTGTTAGAGAGATTATCCTGCAGGAGTTTGGCCATGGTATAAAAGACCTCCTTGGGATCCCTAAATTTTTCCTAAAACAGCCTATTATTCCTTTCCTTCTAGAGGCTTCAGGTCAGAATAGGAGGCAGCTAGAACCAGATTTCCTCACTAATGGGGTGGGAAAGAGGAGAGTACCAGGACCTTAAAAAATTAGATAAATCACCACACAAGCACCAGGGGATTCCCAACTTGTTCAAAGCTAGGCACCAGATATCTCATGAGAATTCACAATGTAAAAGAAGATGGGAGATAGTTTCCTCCTCCTTGAAGCATAAGGTACACCTGTTCAGGATTTGAAAACCTCTAACTCGAAGGTTGTCTATAGTTAGAATCTTATTTTGCACTGTCAGCCACCAAAAATGGTTTGTTTTAGGTAAGAGATTGTGATTCCAAATGCTTTTCCAAAAGTTGTCTTCAATCCTAGGCATAAGGAGGTTATAGGCTGATCTAACAGCAAAGCTCCCAAACCTCTCCCATTCCCACAATAACCTATCCTTCAGAGGGAAGGGAAGAATTTAACAATCTCTAATAGAGAGTTGAACATCCTTCGCTTTCTGCATAAAGTCAACCTGGCTTTGACAGTAGTCTGACAGTTGTTTCCACCCTTCACGACAAGGGAGAATATAATCACAGGCCCTCCTAGCAAAAAAAGAAATAACAATATTGATCAAGCCTTGGGAATTTTGAAACTTATTTAACAACCCCCTTTACACCAATTATCTTCCCAGAACCTTACAGTTCTACCATCTCCCAAATTCCACTTGATGCCATGTAGGAGCACTGATCTGCATTTGAGTACATTGTTCCATATGATGGAACCTTTGGGCAGGTCTTGGGGATGTAGAAAATCCTCCAGGGTCAAGTGCCCAAGGTACTTGGCTCTCATGATACTACCCCACTCCTTATCCCCAGTTAAAAGATTCCATCCAATTTTGGTGATGAGGGATTTATTGAGAAGATTAATTTTTCTTATTCCTAAGCCTCCCTGTAGCTTTAGTCTGCACACCTTATCCTAATTGACTAGGTCCAATCTCTTCTTAGTTTCCACCCCAGTCCATAGAAAGTTCCTTTGAATTCTTTCAGCAATATACTTAGGAATTTTGAAGAGGGATAGAAAATAAACAAGGATACCTTCAAGAGAGGCCTTCAACAGCTGGTACTTTCTAGCCTGACTAAGCAACTTGCCTTTCCAACCAACCAGTTTCTTTTGGATCCTTTCCAAAATTGAGTTCTGTAATCAGGAGAAACATCCTTAACCATAAAGGAGAGGCCCAAATATATCCTAGGGAGTTCACCACTTGAACAGCCAAGAATCCCCATAATATTATGTTGGAGCTCAATGGGGGTATTGAAGAAGAACACCTGGCTTTTTTCATAATTGATGCACTGGCCTTCCAAGGTGGCATAATCCTGCAAGAATTTCTTCCATTTCCTACCCTCAACCACTAAAGCAAACCCAAAAAGGAGGGTATCATCCACAAATTGTTGAATGGCAACCTGGGTAGCTATTGAGGCTTGTTTGACACCCTTGATCTCCTTGGAACTTAATAACTTGAGGAAGCTTCTACTTAGAACTTCTACCATAAGAATGAAGAGGTAGGGATAGAGGGTCACCTTGCCTTAATCCCTTTCCAACATTGAAAAAGCCCCTAGGGACCCCATTAACAAGGATAGAATCTGACAGAAGTGACACACACTTTTATGAGTTGCAGAACTTTTCCTTGGAAGGCCATCTATTCCAGAATTCTAAAAAGAAATTCCCATGCCACTCTATCATAGGCTTTAGAAATGTTGAGCTTCAAGGCCATTCTCGGCAACTTACTTCTCTCCATGGAGTGAATAATTTCATGAGTGGAAATGGTCACATCAGTAATTTGTCTACCCAGGACAAATCTATTTTGGCTACTGCTGATGAGCCTATCAAAGATGGGTTGAAGTCTGGACACAAGGATCTTAGAAAAAATCTTATAAACTATATTGCATAGACTAATTGATCTAAAATCTCACCAGATCAAAATTTTTGGGAATAAGAGCAATAAAAGTATGATTAAGTTGCTTCAATAGCTTACCAGTCTTGAAGAAGTCCCTAGCTACCTCAGTGACATCCTTACCCACAATATCCCAATACTCTTGAAAGAAAGAAGGGGGAAAACCATCCAGCCTTGGAGCCTTAAAAGCACCCATAGAGAACAAGCAAGCATGAACATCCTCCTCAGTAACCATTTTTCCAAGCCGGGCATTATCCTCCTCATTAAGGTAGGTAGGGATGATGTTGATAAGCTCCTGATCAGTCCTGCACTCCTGAGCCTCCAGGAAATTTTGAAAATAAGAAGCAGCAACCTACCACACTAGATAGTTTGACTCCACCAAAATCATCTTATCATCCATAAGTTTAGCAATACTATTTCTTTTCTTGTGCCTCATTATGGACAGGTGAACAATAAGGTGTTTCTGTCCCCCTCCCTGAGCCATTGCATTCTTGATTTCTGCTTCCAGTAAATTTCCATTTTCTTAAGAACTTCTTTCCATTCCTTTCTCAACAGTTCTTCTTCGTTAGTAGTATCCTCAGAAATGTCCCCTTCCTCCATTTGTTTTTTAATGTCACCCAACTTTGTAGTAATCCTCTTTTTAATATCAAGGATATTGCCAAAAGTGAACTTGTTCCACCCCTTTAGCTTGTTTTTTTTACTAGAAGCAGTTTCTGAGCTAGCCTGAACATAGGAGTACCATTTATAGCAATACCCCACCAGCTAGCTAACCTATCCTTAAATTCAGGATGTTGAGTCCACATAATTTCAAACCTAAATGGATACGGTCCTTTAACCTTCTTATCTATCCAAGAAAGTAGAAGGGGGTTATGATCTCCGAAGTAGTTCTAGGAAGGGCTTCTAAAGTAGAAGTACTTATAAAATCCCAGTACGATGAAACTAGGACTCTGTCAAGTCTAACTTGTATCAAAATTTTCTCTTTTCTTTGATTAGACCAAGTAAAGTGATTTCCTTGAATATCAAGATCCATAAGGCCTTCTTTATTTAAGAAGTCAACTAGGTCCATCATGTTGTCCGTGTAGTCGAAAATCCCTCCATTTCTTTCCAAGGGGAAAAGTGGGGTGTTAAAATCCCCAGCCAACATCCAACATCTTGAGCTATCTCTGGAAATCAAGGCAGAAAGATGATCCCATAACTCTCTTCTAAGGCCCCTTTGTTTAGGAGCATAAATGTTGACCAGGGTCCAAGAGTTGTTGTTAGACTCCATTCTAACAACAAGATAATTTTTATTCCTTTCGATTAGACTTCCTCTAACAGCCTTGTTACATATTGTGACAATACCCCCAGAGGCTCCAACTGCATCACAGATACAGAAATTTGCATTAGGCCAAACACTCATAGCAATGGACCAGAACCCCTCACTTTTCATTTTCACTTCTTGCAAGATCAGGATGTCAATCTTGTTATCATAGATACAACTCTTGACAAAGAGCTGCTTATGAGGGTTGTTTAGTTCCCTAATGTTCCAAGACAAAAAAAATTCATAAGCCAATTTTTTTTCTTCTTTATACATCATATTCTTTTTTTATACTTTTTCTTAAAAGAAAGTCTTCTAGGTTTTCTAAATCTACAAATTCTTCATATGTATCAAATAATAGAAGAGAACTTAACTCCTTTTTACTGCTTTATAGATTCAAGACAATGTTTTTTGTTGATCTATTAAATTATGATCATCAAATATAAATTTATTTTTTGAGAACTTGTGATTATCAAACATTAGTAGTCAATATCATTTAGAGCTTATCACCATTACTAATTCATTGTTTTCATACCCATTTTTAGCCATTGATTGATTATCAAATTTTCTATGTAATAAGCATGAATTGAAATCTCTAGATTTACTACTTCTTATTCTTCTTGATCTACTATATTTGATTTACAAATTACCGCTCTATAATTTTGTATGCACTGAGTAGCAAATTTTCTCATACTATATTCATGAGTATCATAGGAAAGTACAACAATAGTTGATTTTTTTCTTGAGTATAAGCTCTCTTTGCTTGATTTTCTTATTTTTGGTGTGTTGTATGACAAACTTTCTTCACCTACAAACTCAACAATTAATCCATCCTTCACTTTAGCAACTCAAACATAGAGAATTTTGAGATTTCTTCAAATGAAGCTTCACAATAATAAATTCAATATCTTCTTTTGTATACTAAAACTCTTATAACTAAAAACCTAAATATAGGTAGAGAGTAAACTACTCACCTAATAACAACCAGAAACCTAAAGGTATACTAGTCAAACAAGTGTTTTTATGCCACTAGATTGAAAGTCAAAATATTATATTATGAACTCTAGACTCTAATCTTATAACTAGGTTTCATTTAGAAGGCATTATCAAAAATCTAGTTTCAACATTCAAAGCACCTACTCCTACTCCTAAGCTCTAATACTAGATGGGGGATCCAAACACAAGAAGATTTATTTTCTCATGTAACAGGTGCCTATGTGACCATTATAGATGATACTAAGAAAACATACTTATATCCAAAATTGATTGGAACTTTGGACATATATCATTTGGAACATTTTATTTACTTGGATTCTCATTATGTATCTTGATAAGCATGCTACCATAAATTGTGTCATTAATGTGTACTTGGATGTGTACTTTGTCTTGCTCTCCATGATGTGTGCCACATGGTGTGTTGGATGTAGATGCTTTGTCAATAGCCTTAGAAAAATATTCTCTATCATGATGGGGTGTGAAAGATATGCACATATAACCATTAATATCCTCAACTTGTACCACTTTCTTGTCAATAAAATCTTAATTTTTTTGCTTGAATGACATACATGATAGGCATAATAGTAATAAGAAATATGATTCTTTAGCATAGGCCTTGATGGATCAATGGGAAATAGGAGGCAAATTGATAAGTTGGGATAGCAAAATTTGTTTCAAAATATAATGTGGAGGATTTTCCAGTCTAGTGAACTTCCTTTGATTATTTACTTATGGTGGTGTGATGTGTGTATGCTCAATAGTGTGAGAAAAAGTGTAACCTCGTGCTTATATTGAATGATATGGTATGTATATGGTACTGTACTGAAGCACAATATAGTGTTCCACTAGTAGCCTAAAATCATGATAAGTTTGAAAAATACATGGAGGTTCAATCTAAGCAAGAGGGGTTCAAACTAAGGATAGGATGATTCAATCTAACCCCCCAGATTAAACTAGCCTTAAATTAAATGCCCTTTTGTGGAGCCTCCAACATATCCTCCTCTACTCCTATCCACATGCTAATAAAATATCAATTCACCTCATGTTTTTGGAAGTTAAAAAACATATAAATAAAAAATATTATAGTTATATAACCCTCATTGTTATCTTTCAAAAAATTATAATATGGTATTAGTTTTTTAAATATTATATATTTTTTAATTTCATAATCAACATAGGTCTATTACAAAATAAGTAATGACCATTTGAAACATTGGGAAAAATAATAAACTATGTTGGAAATATCTCAAAAAAATGTATTGCACTTTGCCGATGTGCTTGTTTTAATGGAAAATTTAATTTTGTTACATGCAAAGAGAAATGTGTTACAGTAAATATAGGTCTAAAAATTTTGTTATTACCGATTGAAAATTCAACAATAAATAAAATAATTAATAAAAAATTATCAAATTTATTTTGAAATAATTATTGGAACTAATTATTTATGTCTAAGAAATCATGAAAAAGATTTTATTTAAATTTCAAATTATGTGTTACAGTTACACAAATAAAATTAATAGAGATATAATATTTTTTATTTATGTGTTTGTTTCTAGCCTTCCTTTTGAAAACCCCTTCTTTATAGGTGGAAAATTTTTAATAATTTTCCTTTTCTTATTTTTCACCAATGTTTGGCTTTTCCAAGGTTTCAATAGAGCTCAGAATTTTGTTCTTTCTTGCTCTTTCAACTAATCCTCCTCCTCCTCCTCCTCCTTCTCCTTATTTTTTTGACTCCCTATATTTTTTTTTGTGATTTGTAACAAGTTATTATATACTTTTCTTATGTCACTTTTCTTATCTTTCCACAACTAAGAAGGTAGAATGTGATATTTTTCTAAACTTGTTAATGCACCAATATCAATTAATTCACTAACAAGATATAGAGTGTCTTTTTCTATTTTAATATAAACCTAGATTTTATACAGACTCTATACATGTATAGAATTCTTCTTCCTCCTAAAACCTCCTCTTCCTTTTCCTCTTCTTCTTCCTCTTCCTCTTCTTCTTCCTCCTCTTCTTATTCTTCCTCCCCTTATTCTTCCTCCTTTTCTCCTCCTCCTCCTCTTCTCCCTCTTCATGAAGCAAAATTTATTTTTCTTCTTTATAAACATATTTTCTTTATATATAGTTTTTTCTAAAAGAAAATCTTCTAGCTATTAAATTTCCCATAAATTTAAAGATTCTTCATATGTATCAAATAATAGAGGGGAACTTAACACTATTTTTTATTCATTTATAGATTTAATAAGACATCATTTTTTGTGGATCCATTACACTTTGATCATCAAATATAAATCTATTTTATGAATCATCAAGAAATTTATAAAGAAAACTTTCTTTCCCTAAAGAGAACTTGCAATTATCAAATATTAGTAGTGAATATGATTTTATAGAGTAAAATGTTTACCCTTGTTAATTAGGACCTATTTTAACACCTTTTTGAACATTAAATGATTAAATATCTATCCCGATGAATAAACCTGACAAAATAAAGTTAGGACTGGTCTAAGCCCACAATATTAGACACTTCTCAGAGTTTGTGGGGCTAAAGGACTAGGGTGCCTGAGTGCCCTGGTCCCAGATGGGTCCTTTAGCCCCTCTCTTGTGGTGTCAGCTTAGAACACCTCCTTAGCTTGTACATGTCGGCCCCATTTAGTTTTATTCATCATTTGTGAGTAGGAATGCATATAAAAGAAAGTTAGTTTATTCATATGAACATATCTAAGTTCTCTAATAAATCTAGGCATACTTGCACTCTCTTCTTCTCTCTCATGCTCTCTATTCTTCTCTAAAGATCTCTATGGTGGAAAATTGTTGTTCTACTAACTTCTTGCAGGTATTGTGAAGATATTTCTATTTCTTTGAGCTACACCAACATTTTGAGTCAAGTTGTGATGTTGTATCAAGCATGCTAGGGTTTCCATGCTCAGGGTGAATTCTTTCCTTCATGCTTTGTTCTAGCATTCCATTCTACTTCAAATTTGCCTCTGCCCTCCTTGGGCACACACACTCTTTGAGATCTCATCATCGCTATAGTGGAGGTAGAAACACCATTCATAGAGCTCAACTTAGGTAAGCTCCTAAATAGCACACAACCATTTTCCTTCTTGTGTGTGTGTAGGTAGCATCTCGAATAATCTACAAAAAACAAGTTACATGAAGTAGGAACACAAAAGGGCAAACATACAAGAAACTTAACATTCTGTAAAACCCTAATTAGGCTCTAGGGTGTCCAAGTGCCCTGGTCCTTCTGGGCTCCCCAATCTGGATCCAGGTTCTACTACATCCTCTGATCCCTACTGTGGTGTTAGATTTCTAATATTTGTTTTCGATAGTTGTATTTTCACAGATCTTACTTAACTCGAGTTTCTACTTTGCCCTAGCTTGATTGGTTGGATTTCATTGATTCTCCTCTATACAATAAATGGACAAACCCCTTGTAGTTTTTCTCTCCTTGGGTATAATACAAGCTCAGTTTGTGTTCTAATGTTAGATAGAAGAGGGTTTGGACCTAGTTTAATCTCTTGGGCTAGGTCTCTCTTTTCTACCAAACATTTTGGTGAACCTATTGTTTCTTGCACTTTTGCATCCTTCTTGCTTCAAATCTAAGGTATTTTCTACCCTAGATCTGGTTAGGTTACATTCATTCATTAGTTGGCATACTTTCATAGCTTAATTTATATTGTTTCATTGTTAGGGTTTGGAAAAACCTTGCATTTTTAGAAAATATAGCTATTCTTGAACCTAGGGTTTGGAGATTAGTGAGTTGTTTTAGATATTTGTGGCATGATTAAATTGATTTCATTTGATGTAGCATATCATCTTTGTGTTTAAATAAAAGACACTCTTGTATTTTTGCATTAAAAAGTGAAAAATCAAGCATTTTAGGCTTAGAAAAAGCATATTCATTGCATTGTTTTCATTGCATAGGTTTTAGATCATCATAGAAAGATTTAAATTTATGATTTTTGTACTAGACATGATTGGTATTGCAAAATTAATCATTTCATAGTGTTATGATGCAGAGGCACCCACACTATAACCTTAACATACAGCATGGATGTCTGCAGCCCATCATCATCATCATCATCATATTTGACTTAACACTGTCAGCATCATCATATTTACTGTTGCCGACCGATATCCTCCTGCAGACAAGCCTTCGCACTTTCACCTGTCAACAGCATCATCATATTCGGCAGCATCATCATGTTCGACCAGCGCGAACATCCTCCTGACGTCCACTGTTCACTTCAGCGACAACTTCTGTCTTCACTATCTTCAGCATCATGATATTCAACATCATGATAATCAACAGGATAAAGAACATCCGGTTCCTTCCATTTATCCTGATGATGACGAACCTTAACTCCTCGCACCGTCCCCTCGATGCTTGCGTCACCCCGATATCCTGATGACGTATATCCTGATGACGATGACGTTACCGGCAGCTCCTCAATATCCTGCTGCTCTGAAGTATCCTGATGACGTATATCCTGATGATGATGATGTCATATCCTGCTGTTGGCCAAACTTAGCTTTTTCGGCCCGCGATCAACCCGATCTTCTTCCTTATGCCGATACGCTCCTCCTCGGCACCTCCTGATGATGATCACCCCGACGCACATTCACTTCATGCACTCAACTGCATCATGCTCTCCTCCACTTATCCGGATGACGATGCCGAAGCGACTGCAGGATATTTGCAGAAATATCCTGATGATGCCGTTTTAACGAACTTCCAACCTTAGCGAAATTTCACTTCGCCGATCCTCCAGGGACGACCCGATCCACTCTCAGGGTGATCTTCCAACTCAAACTTATCAGCTTGACCTAGCACATGCCCATGCTAGGGTCTTCAACATCTCTCGACGGCGATCCTGCACACCTGCATGCAAACAAACAAACTAACTCCTAACCTACTGTACATAACCATTCCACCGATCAGACGAATCAACCGGTGGAATGGATCAGTGAATCCATGAAACCACCCAAACCAGCAAATCGATTACACAAAGGAGATCAAACAAAAAATGAAGACAACAGGATCTCTTATTCGATTTCAAAAGATGCTATTACAATATTCAGTCGCTCTCTCTCTCAGCAAAACCTGATCGATGATATCTCTAATATCAAACGATCCTCATGCTTAAATAGATTTTCCTACGAGTATTACTGACCCGACTCCAAGCGGCTGGGAAATCTCTCCAAGCGGTTGGGAGATCCAACCGATCCTATAGCATGACAGTTGTTCTAACAAACTGGCTAAAAATAGTAAAAGCATGGTCAGCATGATCTTATCATGATCAGCATGACCTTATTACATGCATTTGGTCTTATCAGACCTTCTTGAAAACATAAACAAGACTCAAACTAATTAACTGCCTCATGAAGGCCAGCTGTCAGGTAGGTGCTCCTGCACCATACTCCCCAACAGAAAAGAACTCATGTCCCATGAGTTTAGTATGTGGAAGTCCTCAACCTTTACACTTTGCCTTTGCAGTGTTCTGCCCTGTTCCAGCTGTATCCTCTGCTGGCTCTTGGCTGCTCCAAGACTTCTGAACTGTAACTTGCTTTCTGGCAAGTAAATCTTCATGCCTGTCAATGTAGGCCTTTGTCTTACATACCTTGTGTTTGTCAGATTGTCTGACCAGAACCTCTGTCTGAACTGCCTCTTGAACTTCTGAAATGTTCAATCCTATCTTCCTTTCAACCTTTATAGGACAAGCAATAGTCCCAACTATGACAACATCCTTGTCATTCCTCTCATCTGGTTGCTGTGTGCAAACCTGTTTCTACACCTGCTGCTGACCTCTGTCAGTCAAAACTAAAACTTTCCTCAGCTTGTTGTCTTTAACAACTCCTTTCCCTGCAGTGTCCTGAACTGCCTTTATGCCTGCTCCTATAGGCATCTGCACATACTCCTTCTTTCCCATTAAAATGATTTGGGCTGCCTTCTGTACTGCAGCATTTGCCTGCAATGGCATCAACTTAATAGTCTTCCCATCTTTCTTGATGGTGTAGGTATTAGCATACCCATCATACAGTACCCTCCTATCAAATTGCCATGGTCTACCCAACAGTAGGTGACAACATTCCATGGGCAATATGTCACACAAAACTCTATCCTGATATGCTCCAATCTGAAAATCCACATATGCCTGTTCATATACCCAAAGTGATTGACTATCACTCACCCAAGATGCCTTGTAAGGGTGTTGATGTGGAATCCTTTCCAAATGTAGTTTATCCACCATTTCCTGGGATACCATGTTGTCTGTTGAACCAGTATCAATGACAACCTTACATACCTTACCTTTTCTCTTACATGTGGTCTTGAAAAGAGCTCTTCTTTGCATCATATCCTTTGATGCCTGCAAACTAATTCTCCTTAGCATCAATGCTTCTCCATCTTCAGGATATCCATCTAGACAAGTGTTTGAACTTTTCTCTTCTTTCTCTTCTTGCACAAGTTGTACTCTCTTGTCACTCGTTCTATCATCTCTAGATGATGAACCTTTATTTTCTGGACATTTGAAAGATGGATGACCAAACTCACCACAGGTGTAACACTTTCCTGGAAATGTAGTAGAACCTCTACCACCTCCAAATCTGCCTTTATTACCTTTCCATCCACCTCTGAAATCAGACTGTCCCTGTCCTTTACCAGTGTCTTCTTGACCCTCATTGGTTTGCCTTGTTGTAGGGGCTAATCCTCTTCCCCTCATATTGTTTCCTCTTCCTCTCATGGACTTATCATGTCCTCTATTCATCTTTTCTTCAATCCTGATTGCCATTTGATAACAATCCTCCACATTCTTAGGGTTAGCTAAAACTAACTCATCCTGTATGTTCAATCTCAAACCAGCCAAGTACCTAGCCACCTTTTCTACCTCATTCTCATGATGACCAGATCTCATACTCAATTTATAAAACTCCTCAGTATATGCCTTCACATCCATTTCCTTCTGCCTTAAAAATTGCAGCTTCTTAAACATCTGAATTTCATAATCCCTAGGCAAGAATTTACCTTTGATCCTTGCTACCATTTTATCCCATGAAGTGATCTTTGACTTCCCTTGCTTCCTTCTCTCAGACTGTACATAATCCCACCATACCAAAGCATGACCTCCTAACTTGGTCTTTGCAATCTTTACCTTCTGATCCTCAGCAACATCTTCACATTCAAAGTGATTATCAAGTGCAGCAATCCAATCCAGTAACTCATCTTCATTCAAACTTCCATTATACTTGGAAACATCAACCTTTACCTTAGGTTTATCACCCTGCACTGCCTTTAACAGTTTTGCCAGTCTCTGGTCTTCAGCATCCAGATCTTCAGCTACCTCTTCATACTCTTCAACAGTATCTTCATCTTCTTCAGACTCACTGTCTTCCACTTCCCTCTTTTTGTTCTTTTCCAGGGCTACAAGCCTGGCTTGAAGTGCTTCAGCAAGCTCCTTCATCTTCCTCATCTCTCTAGCATGTTTCTCCTTCATCTCCTGCAATTCCTTTGTAGTACCACTACCTTTAGGAGGCATTTTGTCAACCTCTCAGTCAACACACAACACACAATCAACTCTACCTCTGCCCTTTCGGTGACAGAATCAACACACAACAGCCCAGACCTTTTGCTGAGCTCTGATACCACTATGATGCAGAGGCACCCACACTATAACCTTAACATACAGCATGGATGTCTGCTGCCCATCATCATCATCATCATCATATTTGACTTAACACTGTCAGCATCATCATATTTACTGTTGCCGACCGATATCCTCCTGCAGACAAGCCTTCGCACTTTCGCCTGTCAACAGCATCATCATATTCGGCAGCATCATCATGTTCGACCAGCGCGAACATCCTCCTGATGTCCACTGTTCACTTCAGCGACAACTTCTATCTTCACTATCTTCAGCATCATGATATTCAACATCATGATAATCAACAGGATAAAGAACATCCGGTTCCTTCCATTTATCCTGATGATGACGAACCTTAACTCCTCGCACCGTCCCCTCGATGCTTGCGTCACCCCGATATCCTGATGATGTATATCCTGATGACGATGACGTCACCGGCAGCTCCTCAATATCCTGCTGCTCTGAAATATCCTGATGACGTATATCCTGATGATGATGACGTCATATCCTGCTGTTGGCCAAACTTAGCTTTTTCGGCCCGCGATCAACCCGATCTTCTTCCTTATGCCGATACGCTCCTCCTCGGCACCTCCTGATGATGATCACCCCGATGCACATTCACTTCATGCACTCAACTGCATCATGCTCTCCTCCACTTATCCGGATGACGATGCCGAAGTGACTGCAGGATATTTGCAGAAATATCCTGATGATGCCGTTTTAACGAACTTCCAACCTTAGCGAAATTTCACTTCGCCGATCCTCCAGGGACGACCCGATCCACTCTCAGGGTGATCTTCCAACTCAAACTTATCAGCTCGACCTAGCACATGCCCATGCTAGGGTCTTCAACATCTCTCGACGGCGATCCTGCACACCTGCATGCAAACAAACAAACTAACTCCTAACCTACTATACATAACCATTCCACTGATCAGACTAATCAACCGGTGGAATGGATCAGTGAATCCATGAAACCACCCAAACCAGCAAATCGATTACACAAAGGAGATCAAACAGAAAACGAAGACAACAGGATCTCTTATTCGATTTCAAAAGATGCTATTACAATATTCAGTCGCTCTCTCTCTCAGCAAAACCTGATCGATGATATCTCTAATATCAAACGATCCTCATGCTTAAATAGATTGTCCTACGAGTATTACTGACCCGACTCCAAGCGGCTGGGAAATCTCTCCAAGCGGCTGGGAGATCCAACCGATCCTACAGCATGACAGCTGTTCTAACAAACTGGCTAAAAATAGTAAAAGCATGGTCAGCATGATCTTATCATGATCAGCATGACCTTATTACATGCATTTGGTCTTATCAGACCTTCTTGAAAACATAAACAAGACTCAAACTAATTAACTGCCTCATGAAGGCCAGCTGTCAGGTAGGTGCTCCTGCACCATGTTATATCTTACATTTAAACCTCTTCATTGTTAGGGTTTTTCAAAAAGTTGTTGCAAAACCTAGTTAATTTTGAAACCTAGGGTTTGTAATTTGATAATTTGTTTCATATTTTGCTGATGAAATTCACATTTCAAATCTGATTTTTATTTACTCTAATACATAATTTAATCATTTCCTAGTGGTATATTTAGCATTTTCACTCATTCATTATTAGGGTTTTCAAAATTTTGGCATGTTTGGAAAACCTAGCTAGTCTTGCATTTAGTGGTTATATTTGAAATCTCACTTTCAGATCTTTGCTATGTTTAATGATTTCTAAATCTGATTTTAAGTTTTTGTAACTCATCATATGTGTGTTGGTTAATAGATTTTTTGCCTAACTCTATATACTCATGCTCGGACAAGTGACAAATACAATCAATAGTTGAGCCCAATATATTGGTATTCTACACAGGCTCTCTGCTTATTTAACAAAGCGCAGCTACCTTCTACAGATATTCTAAGGAATATAAACTTGAGGTTGCTTTTAACTAGAAAGCAAGATAAAGGCATAGCTTTTAACCAGAAAGCTATAAAGGTAAATCTACAATTATAACTCTAACTCTAGAAGTTCACAGACTTCCAATTGCATAACATACATCGAAGATATCATACATACGCACATGAATTCACCACCTTAAATGAAATATCAACAGGTAGACTATTCAAAGTAGTGAGCAAGATTTAATAACATCCAACCACCAAAACACATGAATACCATTAACATCAGCAAAAACACATCCAACTTAAGAAGAACATGAATTCAAATAATCATAACAAAAAGTCCATGATCACCCAAATCTCCACTGTATTAGCCGTTGACCCTCAGTTGTTGTCCATGATGACAATCCACAACTTAGATGATATGACTCTCAAACTTAGATGATATGTCTCCAAGATGACAGTTCATTATGGCTTATTTGGCTCATTATGATATGTTTTTGATCATGTTCAGCTGAGGCAATTTACATTTCCTTGATCATGTTTATGGTCATCTTGATAATACAGTTAGCACCTTTGATTTAGTTTGGCACATCATGATTCAATTTGATATCTTTGATGATCATGTTTAGTTTGGCACTTTTGATCATGATTTAGTTTGGTACTTAGTTTAGTTGACATTTGACACAGTTTTTATTTGACATACATTTGGCACAATTGACATATTTTTGATTTAGTGGTATCACATGTAGCACCTATTGTGCTCTACAGGCATTTGGTATTTGGCATAGCGTTGACTGAGTTGATTGATTTCTCTATGATGACAATTGCAATTCTTGGTATGTATCAGTTGGGAGACATTATGATATAAGTGGCATATAGTCTCATGATTCACATGTTTCTATGATATCATGTTTGGCCTATAGCTACAGCTATTCAATGTGCTTTATACATAATATTTTGATGCATATTATAATATTTGATCATTATAAGTCTTGGTTACTTCTTACAAGTTTTTATTGGATAAAAAAGACATACAAGGTTGAAATAACTTGTAATATCTTGCTTTCAAGTGTTGACCATGATTCATATTTGTTTACATCTCCTAGCAATATACTCCACATTGCAAAAGAAAATGTTCCCTTTGGAATTTTAAGTTATTGACCTGTCAGGCAAGTTACCACACTTTGTAACAAGTTTGAAAAGGTATTTTTTTTGTAAAGTTACCACCGGCTTGTTTAGGATTTACCATTGGCACTGGTTGCATAAGGTAATCTCAGGAAAAAAGAAGGAAGATTTGATTCATATTTTGTAAAGTCTAGCTTCGCATATGAAGCTTTCAACTTAGGGTTTCTTTTTCATTTCATATCTGTGGTAATCATGAAAGAAGATGGGAACAACAACATGCATCTTTGAAGGATTTTCTAAAGTATCTTCTAGATGTGACAAAGTCGGATACAAGTAAACTCTTTGACTTTTAGCACAACTATTAAGTTTCTCCTATTGGACTATTAGGTGCTTTCATTCTTGTTTTTGTATTGAATCAAAAATATGAAAATGGTTTCTGTTTACCTGTTCCAAAAGGTTAGGGTTTCAAAAGTAAACATATTTTTCAAAGGTTGTTTTTGCTGATCTTTTCTAAGGTTTCAAATGCATGAAAATATTCTTTATTCTCTCAATGATAACTATCACCTAGATGGCTAGGGTTTCAAAAACTAAAAAAGTGTTTTTGTCTCAGATGTTTAAGGACAGAGATAATTATACTTGACTATGATGGTATGACAAAGTGTTTAATAGATTTCTTGTGGGTTTGTAATACTCTTTTGTAACTTATCTTGCAGAGTTATAACTAATCCCTCAGTGATATGGTCTTATGAGACAGTTTCTTTGATAAAAGGGTTTGGATGTTATCAACTAGGGTTTGACAGTTTACCCTAGGGTTTCTCACGAGCTTGAAGGCATTTTTTGGTTTTGGCATTCATGTTTTGATAAAGTCTTACTTTGGTTCATTAAGCAGGTTGAGATTATAGTTTCATATTGTAATGCTCCAAAGGTGTTGAATTAAACCGTTATGGATTTATTCGACCATACAACAAAAATTTCTTTTTTTTTCATGTACATTTACAAACTATTTTTAGATAGTTGATACAGAGCAATTGGAAACTGGTTAAGACAATTGCTTGTATACAGTTATCTCTCAAACTGTCTGTAGAGAGAAAGAAGGGCTTGAATAGAATATAATATGTTGTGCATAAAATTTGATATAACATTGATAATGAATGAGAGAGTGAGTGCATGCATTGTTGAGGTTATATTAGTCTAGTGAAAAGAGAAACAGAATGTCCCTCTATAATTTATATTATTCAATTCATTATAATGGTTGAGATAAGCCAGTGAGGCACTATTGTTATTGAGACAATGTTGAAAAGCCAGTGAGGCACAAATAGCCAGTGAGGCACTATTGTTAGTGAGTCATTGTTGAAAATACTAGTGAGGCACAAATAGCCAGTGGTGTACAAATAGCCAGTGAGGCATATGTATTTGGTAGTGAAGCACATTTTGATTAATCCGGTGAGGAATCTTTCCCAAGTGGTTTTTATTCCCCAAGAGGGTTTTCCAGTCATGCAATTTTCTATGTTATGGTCTCTCTGTGTGTGATCCATTGGTTTCTTATGTCTAAACTTTCCATTACATTCATTGTTCAGTGTTTCATAGTTTAACTATTGCATATGTGACATAATGTTCATTATGGGTCAGTACAAATGCACAATATATCTGATACTTATCTCTGTCCAATAAAGAAATAAAACTGCCCTATTGTTTGTCATAGTTCACCAATAGTTGTTTTGTTCATTCATGTTCACAAATTAATATGCCAATGCACTACAGTTCATAAATGAATGTTTTTCTTTCATCATACAAGGGTTGAAGTTTATGGTTGGTGAAGTTTATTAATTGTTGCCAAAAACAAGTCTATTTTATGAGACATTGATTCACCCCCCTCTTAGTGTCTCTCATACTCCAACAAGTGGCATCAGAGCATAGGTTCCCTATTTGAAGTCTAACTGACTTGGGTAGGTCCTGATAGCAGAGTACCATGGGAAAGGGTAGAAGAATTAAGGCCTCAAATAGAGAAAGAAAAATGGTGATCAAAAAGTTGAAAAGCAAGCCTCAATTCAGTCCAGTAATGAGTTGTTGCATGAGTCAACCATGAATGTAGATATAAAATATCACAAAGAGATCAGTCCTGAAGTTAAGAGTCTTGACAATGTGAATATTAGTAGACAAGAACTTGATGATTTTGTAGTTGAAATTGATGATGTAGAAGAAGATTTCTTTGTAGATGAAGATGGATAGGAGTTTGATGAAAATGACTGTGAAGTTGATATTGAGGGAGAACTTCTATGTGCCCTAGATACAATAAATCAACTTAGTAAAGAAAATAGGAGTTTAAAAGACCAACTTCAACAAGAGAAAGAATCCAAAGATAAGGTATGTTTAGATTTTGAAAAAGTTTCTTTAGAGTTTGGAAATGCAAGAAATCATATTGCAGAATTAATGAGTCATGTTTATGAATCTGATAAATTGATTATCAGCCTAAAAAAAAAATTGAAGAAGTTAAAAGAATAGTTGACCTTACAAAATTTGATCTTGAAGTAAAAATAATAGAATGTTTGAAGTTAGAAAAAGTAGTCTCTTTAAGAAAGGATTTGGAAAAGGCTTCTTCAAAGCTGTATAAGAATATTCAATTTGAAAAGAGTACTGACTACCTAAATGATATGTTGAGTAAGAAAAGATATTATAGAGACACTACTGGCTTGGGTTATGAAAAAGGAGAATGTTCCAAGTCAAGAGATTCTCCTAGGAGAAAGATAGACCTGAATACTTACTCTACTACCCTTGAGAATGAAGCCAAGAAGGAAGAAAAAGATAACATTGCTGATAGAAGCAGTACAAATAGGCACTCAAAACCTTCATCTACTAGGCAATAACATTTGGTCAGATATAACTATTCTCAGTTTCATAGTTACTACTATTCATGCCATGTTTATGGTCATAGAGCTAGAGACTGTGAAAGAAATGTCTTTGGTTGGAACAAGAAGAAAAGCTTTAATAGTTTGTCAAATTAGGATTATAATGCTGTGTGTTACAACTGTAATAAAGTTGGTCATCTAGCAAGAAATTGTTGGGTGCATGAAAGATATGATTATAGAAGTTTTCTTAGATCACCTAGAAGAAATTACTCTTCTTTTGGTCAATACAACAATATGATATGTTATAGGTGTAGTAGTTATGGACACAAAGCAAGGTGGTGTAAGAACAATTTGATAAAACCATCTAGAAATAATATGACCAAGCATAAGCAAGATAGTACCTTAAACAAGAAGAAAGAAACTATACTAGTTTGGAAAAGAAAACAAAGTCAAGTGGAAGAAAAGATAGAGCCTACGCTTGTGCATACTACACAAGAAACATCTCTGAGTACTTAAGGAGTAGCCTAAGGTCAGGGGGAGTTGATATTTGAGATATCATTCAAACTCCTTAGTCAAAAATAAGGAGGTACTGTTAGTAGATGGCTTTCAAGCAAAACAAGAGCAGTGTCTCAAGGAAATGTGGACTAATGATGACGGTGCATTTGAGTTGACCTTACTTTTCAATAAGTGATGATAGTAAATTCATACACAATGTTCTATGTTTATGCCAATGCTTCAATTTGGATAGTGTCTCTGCTTTTTGTATATTTCATACATTGTTTGCCAGTGCTACTACACTAATCATGATAGGCAATGTTTTGATCATTTTGGTTTGGAAAGTAGTCTTGATACTTACAATCTATGATTTTATGACAGTAAAACAGTGAACTTGAATGCTCTGCATGTAAATAATGATTCAATGATGTCTAGGACAGAGTCTTTACTAATGCTCAACTATTTTTGATAGTTTATTGAATGGCTTATGATGACATCTTGTTGAAAGTATTTGGACAGGGTTTCTTGGAAGGATTATGCATGTCACAGTAGTTTTTGTGGTCACTTTTTCTTGCCTCCTTGCACATGGTATGTGAGGACAAAGATTTTAAAATGGTTTATGAAATGAACTTGAGTGGTAGTCAATTCATGCTAATGATTCTTTGTTGGTTTTAATTCACTTGAGAAAGCAGTCACTTGAAATTGTTTTGGCAAGTAGTTCTTCACACTACTTTCATCTTTGTTGTTCTCAAAATTAGCTACGCTCGTTTTTGTAGACAACCCCTACGAAACTTGTCCGTTTCGTATACTACACTCTAAGTTTATAAATTGAGACACGTACTCTTAGCCTTGTGTGAAGTCATCTAATACCTAAGAATAGCTTGTAACATCTCTCTTGATCAATTTCTCAAAGTTCGTGAAAATGGACCAGGTTACAAGCTGGTCAAAATATCAATTTTGACCGTTTTTGGGGTGTTAGAATTTTTTTCAGGTTTATATGCATTCGCGGTGAAATCCACCGCTCTTGCATGTTTAATGTTGTTTTGATATGCATAGTCAGTTGATTTTACCATTTGTGGATATACTTGTGTTTTGGGTCATACATGTAATAGTGATAGTTTTCACCGCTTGCACATATTCTAAGTCATTTTACATTATATGCTCGAGTGGTCTTTTCACCCACCCATGCATGTTGATCACTTGGTGTGGAGACGGTGAAATCCACCGCTCAAGCAAAATCTTGGCTAATCAATGGACTTAAAGTTGCATTAATGGCACTTGTGCCATGTTTAATGCAAACTTTAAAACCTTTTTAATTGTGTTTGATTCATTTTGTTTTGTTTATTTTTTTATTACCAAACCTTCTAATCAACTGGTAAACCCTTTTTGAGATCATTTGATCATGTCAATGGCGGATTCAAGTGGATTTTGCCTTCTGAATTCGTGACTAGGGTTTTAGGTCGGCCTTTTCAGGTAAGCTTTTGTTTTCCATTTTTTCTTTCATTTTCCTGCTTGAAAATAAAAGGTATGTTAGTATTGTTGTTGTTTATTTTCATTTTATTGAAGATTTTTGTCAAAAATTTGTAGATATGGTTTCTTTGTGTGGGAATGGATCTTTTATTGCCATGCTAAACTTAGGTTTTAGTTTCCTAACATGTATGAGTGACCTTTTTCACCACTGATACAAGTTCCTACCCTTGGATTTTCAAGAACTTTACATGTCTCTACTTTTTGGTATGTAGTAGCGGGGTTTTCCCCAGTCTTCGCATCCTTTACATGTTTGGTCTTTCCCATATGTAAGGGTGGTTAAAACCACCACCCTTACATGATCTTTATGTATCTCCCAATATGCAGGAGTAGCTGAAACTCCCGCTTTTACACATAACTTTGAGTTTTCAAAATCACCTGCAGTAGCAATCAATTTGACCAACTATACATCAGTAGGTCTTTCAAACATGCACCGACGGTCCTTTTAGCCAACTTTGCATGCACCTCAAGACTTGTAATTTTCCCACATGTAAGGGCGGGCCTTTTCGCTGCCCAACATGAAAACCTCATTTTGATTCCACATGCAGGAGCGGGCCTTTTTACCACCCTGACATGAGATGCAACCTTCCCACATGCAGGAGCGGTCATTTTGACTACCCGTGCATGAATTTCTACAAAATTTCCTAACACTGAGAAATTCCTGCAAATGATGCCTTTAGCCCGCTTTCACTCAATTTTTTGACTTGTGCACGATTTAGTCCTTTCAAGCTCATCCTTGTGATCATGATCATCAACATGCAGTTTCCTAGTTTATCCATTTTTCCCCTAACTGTGAGATCATGGCCTTTTGCAATTTTCAACAAACGTCTGTGGTAGATATCTCTTCCAGAATTCTCTCTAGAGCTGATGTCAGAGTCGTATCCATCCAAAGCCAAAATCATGAAGTACAAATACCAAGGGGTCTTCCCTATCACTTCAGTGCAGTCAAATGTTGATGAAATTAGGGATACAAAAATAGGGCATGTGGATATGACAGAATTTGTGGACCAAACTAAATAGACAAATTCTTCTAGACACATGCAAAATATCATTGACAACAACATTCACTTGGTTGCCTCTTTTCTAGTTTATGCCCATAACCCCAAGTTTATTTTCCAGGTGGTTAGCCATTACAACAAGGATACTATGGTTGTGACAGATTCCCAAGGGAATGTGATCATGAGGTTGGATACAAAATTTCTTGATAAAATCTTCATGTGTCCACCTATTGACACCTTTGGACATATTGATTTTGCTCAAGGGCAAAGAGATTATGATACAAATGTGGAAGCCACAAGAAGGTACATAAACAATAAATGGTTGAAAATTCCTTGAAGAAATCTGAACAGATGGCTGAAAGATCTCCTGAAGAGTGACTTTGTTGAGAAAGTTTGTGACTTGATCACACTTTTGAGTCATATCAGAGGACTCCCTTCTTCATCCAAGTTTCAAGAATGGATGTATACATACATTAAGGTGATTCTCTAAGGCACACAGAGAATCATCTAGGGAGAATAGATTAGTAATGCTTTGCATGAGCAGTTGGTGAGGGTCAACACAACATTCAAATTCTATATGACCTCATATCTTGTATATACTGCCACAAGCATGAGAAGTTTTCCTGGTCTGACTCAGGTTCGTGACAGGAGATTGGTTCTTGTATATGAGTATTATCCTCAAATTACTCTGAAGGGATCAATCCATCATTTTCATAGGGTTAATGATGCCTTCTTTTCAGTATTTATGTGCTTATGGGACAATGAACTTGTTCAAAAGAGGGTTTCAGATGAAGCTTGGGAAGTTGTAAATTCTTTTGGCTGCCTGTTCTTACAATTTTTGACTTTCACATATCTCAGAGTAGGGTATTATCCTTGCTACCCTTATATTCTTCCATGATATCCCAGTGACCGAATTGTTCTCATGGAATTATGTAGGCAACTGATTGTGATACATAATAAATAAATGGAGCTAAAGAAGTTAGGGATAAAGTTTCCAATAGAAATTGGAAGGTACTTAGTTCAGTCAGCTAACAAGGCAAAGATAGTTGATTCTGAATTGCAGCTGGTCACTATGAAAACTTTTAAGAAAAGGGACCATTTTGACTTCAGGAGGGTACAAGATAAGATCAAAAGAAAGTCAACTTTTCATGTGCCTATGGTGGAATATATTTGGGCTGATCTTAGGACACAAAATGAGATCAGGAAGTTAGACTATTGCAGACTTCATTTGAGTCAGATCGAAGAGCTGGGCCTTGTAGATATTCCAGATGGAATTGAAGATGATGGGGATGTTCTAGACCCCAAATATAACACTGAGAATGTTGAAGTCTCACCTCTTCTAGAAGTGAAATGGTCAGTTAAAGAGGAAAATTCCATAAGGAAAAGATTTCAACTGATCCTGGCTAACACAAATATATAGTTGGAAAGTAAAGGATCAGCTTGATGGAATTTCTTACAGGGTCAGAGACTGAAACTCAGGAGCAAATAGGCAAAAAAGTAGAAAACAAGACCAAGAATAAGAGTGACACCCCTTCTTCCTCCAAAATACGTAAGCCAAAAATTAAGTTTGTATCCAAGGGAGGGAAGAAGAAAGAGGTTGCAAAAACCTCTAACGTCACTAAATTAGGTGTCGAAGACACAAATGTTGAACAAATAGAGGTTGAAGATGTTGAGACTAAAAAGCAAAATATTCAGAAATCTAAGGATGCCCAACAAACAGAAGTGTTTGATAAATTTGACGAGGAAGATGAAACTAAACAAGGCAAGGATGAGAATGTAGAAAAGAAACAACTTGGTGATCCACGTTAGTCTCCTAAGAAAGATCTTGCCACTAAATCACATGTTTCTACACCCCTTCCTCATGCTCCTATTTCTGGTAGTTTTCCAATAGTTTCAAGTGTTCCTATTTCACCTATTTTCATTGTTTCTTCTGATAATACCCCTCCTTCTATAAGAACCAGTTTTGGGATTGTGTTTGATTCCTCCGGTTCTATCCCAAGTTTTCTTCTCCGTCTTTTGATATTGGTGAACAAGCTATTTTGGAACATCTTATGAATGGTTCAGAAAAAGTTGTTGACATAGGTATAGTTTTTCCCAACACCAGTCCTATTGTTACCATAACAGGTGTAAATATGGATCTGACAAAACAAGTAGTGGATTCATCTCCGACTATTAGTGCTTCTATGCGTCCTCCATGGTTGTCTGCATATACTCCCAAGAGAAAGAAGCAAGCTATTTCGCCAGATGAAATTGATATTAAGAAGTTGTTACCTGTGAAATCAAAGACTCTAAAGAAGAAGCCTAAGACTGTTTCTAGGCTTATCAATGAAAAAGAGATCAGATATGCAAAGATTGCTACGCCACCAGAGGATGCTACTATTGACAATTTTGACATGAATGATTATTTAATCTCAAGGGTTGACTTAGGCAAGATAACTCATGAAGGCATAAAAGTAGATTTTCAAACTACTACCAACACCTTGCTCAAAAAATATGATGAAGTCAAAAAGGAAAAAGAACAGTATAAAGCTAAAATAGAACAACTTGCTGTTGTTCTTCAAAAAATAGTAAAGTCATCTGAAATTGTGGAACCCATGGCAGTGACTGTAGAAGATCCTCTAATCTAGAAGGTTGAAAAAGCTCAGGCTAGAGGAAGAGTGGTAGGAGATATTGTGGAACGTTTGCTAGCTCAAGGGTGAGTCCTACTGAAGATCACTGTAGAAAGAAAAGAATAGATGGATAAAGCCAAAGCTGAGCTTGATAACATGGTTGGCTTACTCTCCCAGGAACTGCAGGATCAGGAAGAGAGCTTGGAGGAGTGGATAGAGATGAAAAAGATTAAGATAAAGAATCTGATCACCATCGGGGTCATCGCAAATAGGGAATCATATCTTAAGACTTGAGAGTCTCTGGTTTATCGTATCCATATAATAAAAGGTTTAATTGAGGATTTATGTCAAGCTCATGAAACCAGTGAAGACAACGATGTCACACTTCTACACAAGCTGGAAGAACTCCCATGCACCCTCACAGGTGAAGATCATAAGTTCCTTTCAGCAGATGAAATGATAAGCTCCTTCGAAAAGATGGTTCAAAGGAAATTTGAAGATGAAGTGCCCTCAGTACTTTCCATGGACAATCTTTATGATCAACATTCGACTTTTAAGAACTTGAAGGACAATCTTGACAAACATGAGATGGAAATAAAGGCAGTAAAAGATGCAATTCTTTGGGCCCACACTATCTCAGAAAATACAGCTAAGCCAGATGCATGTGAAATGGCAGCTATACAGGCCATGTACCAGAATTTTCTAAAGAAGAATGATGGAGGAAGTTGATACCTTGGTTTATTTTATTCTTGTATATGTAATTTGAATTTTGTTGTGGACATATTCATGTGTAATTTTCTAAAATGTAATTACATGTGAGTCAAAGGAAGTCCTAAGTCAAATAGGACTCTTCTGTTTGAATAAGTCAAAGTAATTAGGATTTTCCTATTTTTGCTCTCAATTTTTCTTATAAATAAAGAGGACCCCCATTGTAAATAGGATCTTTTATCTATTGCAAAGAAACTGCCAAATTGGAAAACATTTCAAGACTTTGAGCTTTTTATGTTTATCATATTTTTCAAGTGAATATCAATATAAGCAAGCAATTTGAGGATCAAACTTTGAGTTGAATCATATTGTTTTATGATATCAGTGTTCTTATGTCATTGGTGTTATATTATATTGAATCATTGTTGGAATCGTGGAGTTTATTGAAATTTGAGAGGAGTGTTCTTGTTTTGGTTAAATAGACTTTGTGATATTTTCTCATTGCGGGAGTTTGTGTTTATTTGTGGGAACAAAATTGTTTAAAGACTTTGTGTTGTAAATTGTTGCGTTCAAATTAGTATATCATATTGGGTGAAAGTGGAGACTTTGGGCTGCTTTTGAATTCAATTAAGTTTGTTTGTGAGAAATAAGACGAACGATAGAAGACTTTGTGTTTCTATAGTTTGTCTCGATTCAAGAATTATCAAATATCATTTATTTTGAAGTTGTTATTTTGTAAGAGAGAAACATCTATTCTAAAAAAAGAGAATAGGATGCAATGGAAACACCCCAAGAATAGTTTTTGGTTTATTTAAGTATTAAAAGTTGTTTTTTAGAAAGAGCTCATTATCTAGAGGGAACCTCCCCTTGCTGAGAGGAGAGACTCAGTCTCATCATAGTTGTGGTGATATAACCATTTTGTCATTAGTTAGCTAAAGGACAAAATATTCACCCAACAGTTGTTTGGCGACTCTATTGGGGAAGGAATATGCAACTTGAAGCCTCATGCTCTGAGTTGAAGCACTACAGTTCTTTTCCATTGTTTCAAGATTTTTCAAACTTTTGTTGAGTACACTACACTCTGGAAGATTCACGGTATACAAGAAGCAAGAGAGCTTAAGGTATTATTGATCCTATATTTGAGTTGATGCAGCAAAATAACTTTGGTCTTTTGCCTCCATGACCTCAACTTCAGTGAACTAGGAGTTTTCCTCCTACCAACGCTAGGTCTCCAATACCAGGTGAAGCTTCTAGTTCTAGTACTAGCAGAGTTTTGTCTGTTCATATTCCACAGAGGTTTGTTATCCCACCCTTTAATTAGCACACCATGGAAGCTCAAGGCCCTTGGGGTAACACTTTTGGTCCTTTGAATTTAACCCCACCATTGCATGAACTACCTCGTAGTTTGAGGAAGAATTTTCCTAATTTCTATGGTTATGGGAAAGTCCACTCGGATGAACACATTGCAGCTTTCTGCATAGCTTGCGGTGTATTAGTTGTGGAACATGAAGATGTAGTAGTAAGACTTTTTGTGGAAACACTGTAAGGTGCTGCTGCAGATTGGTTTAACCGTCTTCAATCTCAGACTATAACGAGTTGGAACACTCTCAAGACCAAGTTTGAAGCCAGGTTCAAACCAGCAGAAGATGCACATGCCTTGTTAGCACAGCTAACACAGATGAAGAAAGAGCCACATGAACCCATGCAAGATTTCATCGCTAAGTTCAACAAGCTAACAAACAGGATTCCTAAAACCACTCAGCCAACAATGGAGAATCTTAGGTGTTTCTTTATCAATACTCAGCTTCCCAAGGTGAGCTTTCTGCTAAGGCAGGCTGGCCCCACAGATCTTCCTGTAGCTCAAATTTTGGCTACTAAAGTTGAAGATGATCTTATCCTTGTGGGTAAGATAAGAAGAGATTCTAACAGAAATAGAGGTCCTTCTTCTGCTAATAATTCTTCCACGAGCACGATGGATCCTATGGTGCAAAAGTTAGCAAATGAATTGCTAGCTCTGAAAAGGAAAATGTCACAAGGTATGTCTGCCCCTCCTTCTTATTGGGATATACCAAGGAGAACATTTCCTAACAATTCATATCAAGGGAATGCTGCCAAAAATCAAGGGCAACACAATTGTCTTCCACCCACACAGGGGAAGCTTGCCATTGAAGCAACGCCGGTCAACTTAGCAGTTGGCTATTATGAAGCAAAACATGATCATTCTTTCCAACTCAAGTTGGACCAGGAGAATGATGCTAATTTTTTTATAGAAGGAGAAGAATAATTAGCTGGTGACTCTACCATTGGCTTTCTGAATTACCAAGATGAAGCCAAAAAAGGAGAAGTATATGATGGAGCATATACTATTTTTACTAAGTCCCAAAATTAGTCAAATCAACAAGCTAATAAAGGAAAGATAAGAGAGGAACCTCAACCAGTGATCTCAATTTCCAAACGGGGAACTCCGTTGCCTTTTCAGTTGAAGGACCCGGTGGGCAATAAGCAAGTAAGTACATCTAACAATCCTGTATCTTCTACTTTTGTCCCTCAGACCAGTACTACCCCTAATAAAACTTAGAATGATGGATTTCCTTCCTCTGTCCCTAGTTCATTTCAGCTATTTGATATAATATATCATGCTAGGAAGACCAAAATCCAAATGTCTGAGGTTGAGTATTTACAAGCTAATCCCGAACAGTTTGATAGGCTAGCTAAATACATCAAAAACAAGACTGTCCCTATAGGACAAGACCTTCCAAAAGTTGCCCATGATTCCTCAAAGAACAAATCCACCCAAAATAGTCTTGTCACTACTCCCCTTGTTGCCCCAGGGAAAATAGAACCTTTCTATGTTTCTCTATTGGTAAATGGTCATAAGTTGAACAATTGCATCATAGATTTTGGGGCCTCCGATAATGTCATGCCCGCCAAAGTGGCAGACGCCCTTGGTCTCACTCTAACCAAAACCTTTGGGAGATGTTTCTCCATGGAAAATAAGCAAGTGCCATTGTTGGGCCAAATCAAAGATGCCCAATTTGCATTTGCAGCCTTTCCAGACAAGAGGATTAAGATGACCATCCTAGTGGCTAATATTCCAGCCTCTTATGGCATTCTGCTCGGGCATAGTTTTTGAAAAGATGTGGGTGGAGAACTAAACATGGACCTGTCCAAAGCTAGGATACCTGTTAAAGGCATCATGTAAAAGTTTCTTCTTGAGAAAGAAGCAAAATATATTGTTACCCAAACGGCAAATCCCAAAGCCCAAATTTTGTTTTAGTCCTCGAGAATGGGTAATTATTTCTTATCTACTGAAGATACTTCTAGTTCATTAGACAAGAGCTCTGACATTTCAAATGTAGAATCAAAGGATATTTCTAGTAAATTAGATGAAAGTTCAGATGAGAGCATAGTGATGCCGAAATCTTCTATTTCTGATGATGAATTCACTAGTAACAAAAACATCAAAGTATCAAATTCAAAGGATGTCTGGGTTTTAGAATTTGATGGCAGTTGTTCCTCTACTAGTTCTAGAGCCGGAGTTGTTTTGATATCTCCACAAGGTGATATCTTCCCTTTCTCATATAAGTTGCAATTCAACAATACCAATAACACTATTGAATATGAGTCATTGTTGCTCGGATTGGAGGCTTCTCACGCTAAGGGTGTTAAAAATATTCATACTCAAGGAGATGCCGAATTAGTGGTTTGCCAAGTGAGAAATTTATATGAGACCAAAAATGAAAGGTTGAGGCATTACTGTAACCAAGTTTGGGATTGCATCGAAGGTTTTTATGCTTTTGACATTTCTGTGGTGCCTAGAGAGTTTAATGATCATGCAGATTCATTAGCTGTCTCCGCCACCCTCATGGTTCCTCATAAAGACTTCAAAGGTAACAAGTACACAATTAAGTTGGTTTTCTAGCCAAGTGTACCAGATAATGCTGACCATTGGCAGGTGTTCAATGGTGATAATCAAATCATAGCTTTCTTGGAAAAGACGGATAGCTTTGATGAGCTTTATTTTGAAGGTAGTGAATCTCCACCACGGGAATATGTTTCTGAAATAGATTCACAAACTGGTGAAGAGTTTCTTCAACTAAAAGGGAATAAGATTCCAAAAGGTTTGGTTTCCCTAGAAAAGCTATTTGATAAGCATGACAGATACATTAAACAACAACAACTTGATTCAAGTTCATCTATAGAATTTGAACAAGTAAATTTGAGTTTTGATGCAGATCCCAAAATGGTCAACATAAGGAAGTGTTGCACTGCCAACGAGAAATTCAAATTCATTACACTCCTTCACCATTACATTGATGTCTTGGCGTATTCTTATGATGATCTAAAGTCCTTCAGGCCTAAGGAGATTCAACATGAAATTCCTCTCAAGGTTGGGTCATTGCCTCACAAGCAGAAACAAAGGCAATATAATCCCAAAATATTAGGTACTATTCTTTCTGAGATTCAAAAAATGTTGAATGCAAGAATAATCTTTCCAATTCATCATTCTACTTGGATCGCGAATATAGTTCCTGTAAGAAAGAAGAATGGAGAAATCCGTATTTGCATTGATTTCAGGAATCTCAACTAGTCTTCTCTAGTATTGTTGTTGTTTATTTTCATTTCATTGAAGATTTTTGTCAAAAATTTGTAGATCTGGTTTCTCTGTGTGTGAATGGATCTTTTATCGCCATGTTAAACTTAGGTTTTAGTTTCCTAATGTGTATGAGCAGCCTTTTTCACCGCCAATACACGTTCCTACCCTTGGATTTTTATGAACTTTATGTGTCTCTACTTTTTGGTATGTAGTAGCGGGGTTTTCCCCCGCCTTCGCATCCTTTACATGTTTGGTCTTTCCCATATGTAAGGGTGGTTAAAACTGCCACTCTTACATGATCTTTATGTATCTCCCAATGTGCAGGAGCGGCTGAAACTCCCGCTTTTACACACAACTTTGAGTTTTCAAAATCACCTATAGTAGTGGCCAATTTGACAGACTATACATCAGTAAGTCTTTCAAACATGCACCGACGGTCCTTTTAGCTGACTTTGCATGCGCCTCAAGACTTGTAATTTTCTGACATGTAAGGGCAGGCCTTTTTGCCGCCCATACATGAAAACCTAATTTTGATCCCACATGTAGGAGCGGGCCTTTTCACTACCCTGACATGAGATGCAACATTCCCACATGCAAGAGCGGTCATTTTGACCGCCCGTGCATGAATTTCTGCAAAATTTCCTAACACTGAGAAATTCCTGCAAATGATGCCTTTAGCCCACTTTCGCCCAATTTTTTGACTTGTACATGCTTTAGCCCTTTCAAGCTCATCCTTCTGATCATGATCATTGACATGTAGTTTCCCAATTTATCCATTTTTCCCCTAACTGCGAGATCATGGCCTTTTGCAGTTTTCCACAAATGTTCGTGGTAGATATCTCTTCCAGAATTCTCTCTAGAGTTGATGTCAGACAAATACCAAGGAGTCTTCCCTGTCACTTCAGTGCAGTCAAATGTTGATGAAATCAGGGATACAAAAATAGGGCATGTGGAAATGATAGAATTTATGGATAGAACTAAATAGACAAATCCTTCCAGACACATGCAAAAGATCATTGACATCAACATTCACTTGGTTGCCTCTTTTCCAATTTCTGCCCATAACCTTAAGTTCGTTCTCCAGGTGGCTAGCCATTACAACAAGGATACTAGGGTTGTGACAGATTTCCAAGGAAATGTGATTATGAGGTTGGATATAGAATTTCTTGATAAAATCTTCTTGTGTCCACCTATTGAAAACATTAGACAGATTGATTTTGCTCAAGGGCAAAGAGATTATGATACAAATGTGGAAGCTGCAAGAAGGTACATAAATAATAAATGGTTGAAAATTCCTCAAAGCAATCTAACCAGATAGCCAAAAGATCTCCCAAGGAGTGACTTTGTTGAGGAAGTTTGTGACTTGATCACACTTTTGAGTCCTATCAGATTACTCCCTTCTTCCTCCAAGTTTCAAGAATGGATGTATACATACATCAAGGTGATTCTCTGAGGCACACAGAGAATCTTCTGGGGAGAACAGATTAGTAATGCTTTGCATGAGCAGTTGGTGAGGGTCAACACAACATTCAAATTCTATATGACCTCATATCTTGTATATGCTGTCACAAGCATGAGAAGTTTTCCTAGTCTGAATCAGGTTGGTGACAGGAGATTGGTTCCTGTATATGAGTATTATCCTCAAATTACTCTAAAGGGATCAATCCATCATTTCTGTAGGGTTAAAGATGCCTTCTTTTCAGTATTTATGTGCTTATGGGACAATGAACTTGTTCTAAAGAGGGTTTCAGATGAAGCTTGGGAAGTTGTAATTTCTTTTGGCTGCCTGTTCTTACAATTTCTAACTTTTAAATATCTCAGAGTAGGGTATTATCCCGGCTACCCTTATATTCTTCCATGATATCCCAGTGACTAAATTGTTCTCATGGAATTATGTAGGCAACTGATTGTGGTACATAATAAACAAATGGAGCTGAAGAAGTTAGGGATAAAGTTTCCTGTAGAAATTGGAAGGTACTTAGTTCAGTCAGCTAATAATCCAAAAATAGTTGATTCTGAATTGTAGCTGGTCACTATGAAAACTTTCAAGAAAAGGGACCATTTTGACTTTAGAAGGGTACAAGATAAGATCAAAAGAAAGTCAACTTTTCATGTGCCTATAGTGGAAGATATTTGGGCTAATCTTAGGACACAAAATGAGATCAGGAAGTTAGACTATTACAGACTTCATTTGAGTCAGATCGAAGAGCTGGGCCTTGTAGATATTCCAGATGGAATGGAAGATGATGGGGATGTTCTAGACCCCAAATATAACACTGAGAATGTTGAAGTCTCACCTCTTCTAGAGGTGAAATGGTCAGTTAAAGAGGACACTTTCATAAGGAAAAGATTTCAACCGATCCTGGCTAACACAAATATATGGTTGGAAAGCAAAGGGATCAGCTTGAAGGAATTTCTCATAGGGTCAGAGACTGAAACTCAGGAGCAAATAGGCAAGAAAGTAGAAAACATGACCAAGAATAAGAGTGACACCCCTTCTTCCTCCAAAATACGTAAGCCAAAAATTAAGTTTGTATCCAAGGGAGGGAAGAAGAAAGAGGTTGCAAAAACCTCTAATGTTACTAAATCAGGTGTCGAAGACACAAATGTTGAGCAAATGGAGGTTGAAGATGTTAAGACTAAAAAGAAAAATATTCAAAAATCTAAGGATGCCCAACAAACAGAAGTGTCTGATAAATCTGACGAGGAAGATGAAACTAAACAAGGCAAGGATGAGAATGTAGAAAAGGAACAACTTGGTGATGCATGTCAGTCTCCTAAGAAAGATCTTCCCACTGAATCACAAGTTTCGACACCCCTTCCTCATGCTCTTATTTCTGGTAGTTTTCTAGTAGTTTCAAGTGTTCCTATTTCACCTATTTTCATTGTTTCTTCTAATAATACCCCTACTTTTGTTAGAACTAGTTTTGGGACCATGTTTGATTCCTCCAGTTCTATCCCAAGTTTATCTTCTCTATCTTTTGATATTGGTGAACAATTTGTTTTGGAACATCTTCTGGATGGTTCAGAAAACGTTGTTGACACAGGTATAGTTTTTACCAGCACTAGTCCTATTGTTACCATAACAGGTGTAAATATGGATCCAGTAAAAAAAGTAGTGGATTCATCTCCAACTATTAGTGCTTCTAGGCTCCCTCCATGGTTGTCTGCATATACTCCCAAGAGAAAGAAGCAATCTATTTCACCAGATGAAATTGATATTGAGAAGTTGTTACCTGTGAAATCAAAGACTCTAAAGAAGAAGCCTAAGACTATTTCTAGGCTTATCAATGAAAAAGGGATTAGATATGCAGAGATTGCTAAGCCACCAGAGGATGCTACTGTTGACAATTTTGACATGAATGATTATGTCGTCTCAAGGGTTGAGTTAGGCAAGCTAACTCATGAAGGCATAAAAGCAGATTTTCAAACTACTGCCAGCACCTTGCTTGAAAAATATGATGAAGTCAAAAAGGAAAAAGAACAGTATAAAGCTAAAGCAGAACAACTTGCTGCTGTTCTTAAAAAACTAGTAAAGTCATCTAAAATTGTGGAACCCATGACAGTGACTGTAGAAGATCCTCTAATCCAGAAGGTTGAAAAAGCTTAGGCCAAAGGAAGAGTGGTAGGAGATATTGTGGAATGTTTGCTAGCTCAAGGGAGAGTCCTACTGAAGACCACTGTAGAAAGAAAAGAAAAGATGGATAAAGCCAAAGCTGAGCTTGATAAAATGGTTGAATTACTCTCCCAAGAACTGCAGGATCAGGAAGAGAGCTTGGAGGAGTATATAGAGATGAAAAAGATTAAGATAAAGAATTTGATCACCATCGGGGTCATTACAAATAGGGAATCATATCTTAAGACTAAGGAGTCTCTGGTTCATCGTATCAATATAATAAAAGGTTTACTTGAAGATTTATGTCAAGCTCATGAAACCAGTGAAAATAACGATGTCATGCTTCTACACATGCTGGAAGAACTCCCATGCACCCTCACAAGTGAAGATCATAAGTTCCTTTCAGCAGATGAAATGATAAGCTCCTTCAAAAAGATGGTTCAAAGGAAATTCGAAGATGAAGTGCCCTCAATACTTTCCATGGACAATCTTTATGATTAGCATTCGACTTTTGAGAACTTGAAGGAGAATCTTGACAAACATGAGAAGGCAATAAAGGTAGTAAAAGATGCAATTCTTCGGTCCCGCACTATCTTAGAAAATACAGCTAAGCTAGATACATGTGAAATGGTAGCTATACGGGCCATGTACTAGAATTTTCTAGAGAAGAATGATGGAGGAAGCTGACACCTTGGTTAATTTTATTCTTGTATATGTAATTTGAATTTTGTTGTGGACATATTCATGTGTAATTTTCTAAAATATAATTACATGTGAGGCAAAGAAAGTCCTAAGTCAAATAGGACTCTTCTGTTTGAATAAGCCAAAGTAGTTAGGATTTTCCTATTTTTGCTCTTAGTTTTTCTTATAAATAAAGAGGACCCCCATTGCAAATAGGAACATTTTTTCTATTGAAAAGAAACTCTACCAAATTGGAAAACATTTCAAGACTTTGAGCTTTTTATGTTTATCATATTTTTCAAGTGAATATCAATATAAGCAGGCAATTTGAGTATCAAAATTTGAGTTGGATCATATTGTTTTATGATATCAGTGTTCTTATGTCATTGGTGTTATATTATATTGAATCATTGTTGGAATCGTGGAGTTTATTGAAATTTGAGAGGAGTGTTCTTGTTTTGGTTAAATAGACTTTGTGCTATTTTCTCATCATGGGAGTTTGTGTTTATTTGTGGGAACAAAATTGTTTAAAGACTTTGTGCTGTAAACTGTTGCGTTCAAATTAGTTATATCATATTGGGTGAAAGTGGAGTCTTTGGGCTGCATTTGAATTCAATTAAGTTTGTTTGTGAGAAATAAGCCAAATGATAGAAGACTTTGTGTTTCTATAGTTTGTCTCGATTCAAGAATTATCAAATATCATTTATTTTGAAGTTGTTATTTTGTAAGAGAGAAAAATCTATTCTGAAAAAAGAGAATAGGATGCAATGGAAACACCCCAAGAATAGTTTTTAGTTTATTTAAGTATTAAAAGTTGTTTGTTAGAAAGAGCTCATTATCTAGAGGGAACCTCCCCTTGCTAAGAGGAGAGACTAAGTCTCATCATAGCTATGGCGATATAACCATTTTGTCATTAGTTAGCTAAACAACAAAATATTCACCCAACAATCTTGACAGTAATTTGGTTGTTATTGGTATATACATGGCTTGGTATATTTCAGTTCATACATACTTTGCACTTTGTAAATTTGTTTTGCATTTGGATGATCATATCTTTGACAATGGTAATTGGCATACATGATAGTGGCTTTGTTTGTGATTGACATTCAGTGTTGAAAATGTTGATGATAGTTCAATACAGCAAGATGATACTCATGCTCATTTCTTGACATGCTCATGCTTTAATTGTAGTGTTATCTCTGTCTTGACATGATGAATGCAGATAATGAAGTGCCAGTATTACATAGCACGATGATAGTTGTACTAACTATGTTTGAAGTTGCAGTTCGTTCACTTGCTCATTGATGAACAATATTTGGAGACATTTCCTTTGAGTCTTCACATTCATTGACTTGATTTTGTAAGTATTTATAGTCAGTGTTCTCTAAAAAGGTTACAGTCAGCATAGACAGTGAAGAGTATTCAAAAAGTTTTCTCAATGCACATAATAGTTTTATATTTGGAGCAGCACAAAAGAATGAAGTATCTATATCTATACACCCTCCTTGTTTCATGAAGGCACAGTGAAGTATATAGGATGTCACATTTGTTTATATTTTCTTGCACATGTGTGTATCTTGAACAATATACAGTGTCTATCATCAAATCTCAGTTCATGGTTGAAATGGCAATGATAATGTTGTTCATGGGTTGATCATATTTGGTGTGACTGTGTGCATCCTGTTTATCAAAAAGACAATTATTTGATGTTGTGATGAATAGTCTTGCATTGACAATGCTGTGGTATGGTGATCATGAGTATTGGGGATAGTGTTATATCACAGTGAACAAATAATGACATTTTACGAGTGGCATGACAGTTCATGTGCACAATTCAGTGACATTTTCAGTTGTTGGACTCAGGGGGAGTTTCTTGCATATTTTTAATTCTTGATGGTTTGCAGTATCTTATGACAATTGGCATGGTTTTTGATTAATGATTGGCATTATTTGTGACAATATCCTCAATTTTTGTCCATCTTTGCTACATGCTCTTCATGCTGCTGATATTTCATTATGGTGCTAACATCTCATTTTTGTTTCAGATGTTCTGGATACTTCTCAATCATATGACAGTCTTGGTATGGTTGGTATGGTTGGTATGGTTTTACATTTCTGCTTATTATTTCACATTTCAAGCTTTATGTATATATTGGAGGCATTTGCATACTTTCACTCCCTTTGCCTTGATGCCAAAAAGGGGGAGAGGAAGTTGTGTTTTGCCATCATGGACAAAGGGGGAGTTTGTTAACCCTCAATTGTTGTCCCGGATGACAATCCACAACTTAGATGATATGACTCTCAAACTTAGATGATATGACTCTCAAACTTAGATGATATGTCTCGTAGATGACATTTCATTATGGCTTGTTTGGCTCATTATGATATGTTTTTTATCATGTTTAGTTGAGGCAATTTACATTTTCTTGATCATGTTTATGGTCATCTTGATAATACAGTTAGCACTTTTGATTTCGTTTGGCACATCATGATTTAGTTTGATATCTTTGATGATCATGTTTAGTTTGAAACTTTTGATCATGATTTAGTTTGGTACTTAGTTGGTTCAGTTGGCATTTGACACAGTTTCAGTTTGGCATACATTTGGCATAGTTGACATATTTTTGATTTAGTGGCATCACATGTAGCACCTATTGTGCTCTACAGGCATTTGGTATTTGGCATAGTGTTGAATGAGTTGATTGATTTCTCTATGATGACAATTGCAATTCTTAGTATGTATCAATTGGGAGACATTGTGATATTAGTGGCATATAGTCTCATGATTCACATGTTTCTATGATATCATGTTTGGCCTACAGTTACAGCTATTCAATGTGCTTTATACAGAATATTTTGATGCTTATTATAATATTTGATCATTATAAGTCTTGGTTACTTCTTACAAGTTTCTATTGGATAATAAAGACATACAAGGTTGAAATAACTTGTAATGTCTTGCTTTCAAGTGCTGACCATGATTCATATTTGTTTACATCTCCTAGCAATATACTCCACATTGCAAAAGAAAATGTTCCCTTTGACATTTTGAGTTATTCACCTTTCGGGCAGGTTACCACACTTTGTAACAAGTTTGAAAAGGTATTTTTTTTGTAAAGTTGCCACTGGCTTGTTTAGGATTTACCATTGGCACCGGTTGCATAAGGTAATCTCAGGAAAAAAAAAGGAATATTTGATTCTTATTTTGCAAAGTCTAGCTTTGACTATGAAGCTTTCAACTTAGGGTTTCTTTTTCATTTTGTATCTGTGGTAATCATGAAAGAAGATGGGAACCTCAACATGCATATTTGAAGGATTTTTTGAAGTATCTTCTAGATGTGACAAAGTTGGATACAAGTAAACTCTTTGACTTCTAGCACGAATATTCAATTTCTCCTATTGGGTTATCGGGTGCTTTCATTCTTTTTTTGTTTTGAATAAAAAAATATGAAAATGGTTTCCGTTTACCTGTCCCAGATGGTTAGGGTTTCAAAAGTAAACACATCTTTCATAGGTTGTTTTTACTGATCTTTTCTAGGGTTTCAAATGCATGAAAATATTCTTTATTCTCTCAATGATAAATATCACCCAGATGGCTAGGGTTTCAAAAACTAAAAAAGGTTTTTGTCTTAGATGTTTAAGGGTAGAGATAATTATACTTAACTGTGATGGTATGGCAAAGTGTTTAACAGATTTCTTGTGGGTTTGTAATACTCTTTTGTAACTTATCTTGCAGAGTTATAACTGATCCCTCGGTGATATGGTCTTATGAGACAATTTATTTGATAAAAGGGTTTGGAAGTTATTAACTAGGGTTTGACAGTTTACCCTAGGGTTTCTCATGAGCTTAAAGGTAGTTTTTGGTTTTGGCATTCATGTTTTGATAAAGTCTTACTTTGGTTCATTAAGCAAGTTGAGATTATAGTTTCATATTGTAATGCTCCAAAGGTGTTGAGTTAAACCGTTATGGATTTATTCAACCATACATAAAAAATTTCTTTTTTTTCATGTACAGTTACAAACTATTTTTAGACAGTTGATACAGAGTAGTTGGAAACTGGTTAAGACAGTTGCTTGTATACAATTATCTCTCAAACTATCTGTAGAGAGAAAGAAGGGCTTGAACAAAATGTAATATGTTGTGTATAAAATCTGCTATAACATTGATAATGAATGAGAGAGTGAGTGCATGCATTGTTGAGGTTATATCAGTCTAGTGCAAAGAGAAACAGAGTGTCCTTCTATAATTTATATTATTCAATTGATTGTAATGGTTGAGATAAACTAGTGAGGCACTATTGTCAGTGAGATAATGTTGAAAAGTCAGTGAGGCACAAATAGCTAGTGAGGTACTATTGCCAGTGACACATTGTTGAAAATGCCAGTGAGGCACAAATAGCTAGTGAGGCATCTGTATTTGCTAGTGAATCACATTTTGATTAAGCCAGTGAGGTATCTTTCCTAAGTGGTTTTTATTCCCCAAGAGGGTTTTCCACTCATGCAATTTTCTGTGTTATGGTCTCTTTGTGTGTGATCCATTGGTGTCTTATGTCTAAACTTTCCATTACATTCATTGTTCAATGTTTCATAGTTTAACTGTTGCATATGTGACATAATGTTCATTATGGGTCAGTACAAATGCATAATATATCTAATACTTATCTCTGTCCAATAAAGAAATAAAACTACCCTATTGTTTGTCATAGTTCACCAACAGTTGTTTTGTTCATTCATGTTCACAAATTAATATGTCAGTGCACTACAGTTCATAAATGAATGTTTTACTTTCATCATACAAGGGTTGACGTTTATGGTTGGTGAAGTTTATTAATTGTTGCCAAAAACAAGTCTATTTTATGAGACACTGATTCACCCCCCATCTTAGTGTCTCTCGTACCCCAACATTAACTGTATTGTATATATCACAGTAGTTGAAAACAAAATTAACTATCACCCTTTTCAGAAATAAAGTTTTGCAAAAAGATCCATAATTTGACCAACCATCTAGAATATAAAGCTAGGCCAAATCATAATTGTCTTGAAAACTGTAATGACTTCTTGAAATAGATAATTAAAAGATTGTTTAAACAATAAAAATAATAAAGGGCCCTCTAGAGCTAATAGTTCTAGAGCAAGCCTGAAATAACTTGAAAGTGTGAAATTAAAAATCAATTGAGAATTTGCAAGTCCCCATTGCCATCATCCATCTCTTCATCTTCCCTTGACTGTCCACCTTATCTAGTGACATCTTGTGCTATATGAGGTACCTTTTCCCACAATCTGGCCTTGTATGCCATGTAATTGTTAATAACCGGTGTTAAGGACATGCCTGGTGGAGTTCCGGTCATGCTGATACGACGCTTCTTTTTCATGATAGCCTGGTCAGAGTCAGTCACCTTACGATATACTTCATCGATACCACCCCTAGAAGTGTTAATGTAGGCTGCCAATTTAGAAAGTCTCCCCAACGAATCCCCTATAATTACATTATAATTTACAATCTCCTCTGTCACTATCCTTTTGAAATTCTGTTTGATCACCTTAACATCCAACATGTTTTCATCATTAGATCCATTAGCCTCTACCTCTAAAGTAGTGAAATCTCTTTTAATCCTCATCATCTCTTTGTAATAAACTGCCACTGCCTTCCTAATCTCTTCTTCAGCTACATAAATAATACAAATTTTCCATTCTAATGCATTAGCCCACACAACGGTATCTAGTTCCTTAGGATCAGCTATGACTTCTTTGGCCATTAGAATACTGGGGTCCATGTTGGTGATTTATTGCACTTGCTTAGAGGCTAAATTCAAACTATGGTGGTCACTTCGAGTTTTCTCAAATTCTACTATCAAAACTTCTCTTTTAGCATTAATGGAATCAAACAATTTCATTGCCTCCTTGATAAATATGAGACCATCAAAGATGATCCTCTCAACCCATTGTTCCATAGCTTTCCTTAGAGACAAAGAAGTTTTAACTTGTTGAAGAAGATATGGGTCGAGAGTAGGGAGTTTGACAGTGGAGGAGGTTCTAGTTGAGGGAGTTATTACTTCAACAATTGAATTGGCAAAAGAGGATAGAGAACTTACATGTGCTAGCAGCCTCAAATTTTTGTCTTGTAAGTCTTTCACCCTTTTAGAGATGTTGTCCATTGAATAGTGCATATGATATAAATCACCTTCGGTAGTTGATGGCCCTAGATCCACTTAGCTTACTCTGAAGTCTGCTTCAGTTATTTCATCTTCATTCTTCTTGACCAGTGGGTCAATAATTTCTAAAAATTGGTTTCCTGAGTTGGCGTCGGTCACTATTCTAAACATCCTCTTCGCACCTTTGGGTTTTGGCACCATCTACAACAAACTAGAAATAGTAGCGATGCCCTCATCAACTAGAATGGTGTACCTCTTCTTCTTTTGGACTACCTTTTTCAACCATTTTGGGGATGAGACTAGCGCATTAGTGGCATTGGTTGTGGCCATTATCGGTGCAGGATGAGGGTTTTGCTCAGGCATCTCTTTTTGTTGAGGGGAATTTGGTGGACTGAGTAAAGAATGCAATAAATTATCTTCTCCAATTTGTGAGAAGATGAAAGAATCAGAATCACTTACATGATTGCTTGGTGGGGGCACATGGTCTGCTTTGGATGATAAAGCAGCCAATCTGGTATTTCTCTTCGTTACTTGAACATCTTGCTCACAAGTGGTCTTCAACCTACCAGTCTCCTTAGGTGGCCCTTCACCATCACCGTTCAATTGCGAGTTGACTCTTTGTAGAGTCAGGTCCAAACTAGATGACCTTCTGTGCAAGGTGGCGGTCTGGGATCTGACTTGATTCTGGGAGGCTGAGTCCCTTGGGATTATTGAACTAGCACACTCCTTGGCCTTTGTCTGTAACCACTTTTCTATTCTCCTTAAAACATGAAATGAGAGTAACATATTATCAGTAACCTCCTTTTTAGACCATTTTATTGGAGGCAAAGGTTCCCTTGACACTGTATCATATTCTTCACCCAAAAGATTTTGAAAAAGCATCAATTATATCCAGGACTTGAATATTCAACTTGAAGGCACAGACTTGATCAACAGTCAACCTAATTTATTTCCTCCTTTGAACTTCCCTTTCATCAATACAGTCCTCCCAAAAATCTTCAAGTTGAGGAAGATGTGAGTAGGAACCACCTCCATGCATATTTTCTTTTATAAAATTTTTTCTGTCAAATGATACACGGGGAGACAAACTATGAAGGTTGAATTCAGACAACAACTTATCCACATTCTGAGCACTATCATTGCTTTTGCATGAATAAAAAGACAGAGACACAGGAAAAGAATATGCTTTCTTTTTCATTGCCTGGTATTTGACATTTACTGTTGCCATTTGGTAGCATACTTCCAGCAACACCAAATAATCAGAGGGGTACCGAGACAATTTTAATGGGGCATTTTCATAACCCCTGATTCTCAAATACAAGAAGCGATCAAACTGAATATAAATACTCCCAAATTTTGTGACCAATGCAAATGCTTCTACATAAATTTTTTTCTCTATTGAGCCATCAATGATTTTAGCTAGCAACATAGAAAAAGCATCATTCACACATCTGAAATCTTTCATACCTTCACTTCTTTGCAACTAAGGGAAAATTTGATACATAGGTGTACTTGCTGAAGAACTCCTTTGAGTCCTCAGACTAGGCCAAGAAGCCTCTCTTCAAGCCAAAATGTAGACCAGTTGGGAACACATATGAAAGCCCACACTTAGTGTAAAATTCACTGGCTGCTCATGTAGACACTCATTGATGATTTTCGGCTAGTCAATTTGGTGATCTCCGCAAATCAATAAAATAAATCTACACATTCAAAACTTGAAAACATCCAATTTGGGTCTCCCAACTACTCTGTTAAACAAGGTTATCATATATGAGATTTCTTCTTTAAAATGGCTCCTTTTTGGATTAGCAAGCAGCCGAGACTTACTAGTGTTTTCTTCTTCAAGCCAATGCTTGGAAACATAGGTATTCCACTAGTCCTTTTTATCATTATAATAAATCTAGGCTAAAGATATAGAAACATCAGAGTTATCTTCATACTCTTCCAAGTTCAGGGCCGAAGCAATAGATTCAGAATCAATTTTTGCCACCACAACACCACTGGGAGTCTTTATCTCCTGAGAGTCTAGGAAATAACCATTGGCACATGCAACCATTAATTCAGGACAATGCACAACAAGCAAAAAACCACCAACTTTATGTAAGCCGCTGCTGATAATTTTCTCCGCTAAGGGAGTTCTTTTCTTAGACCACATTCTCCTCTAAAAATCATCTAAATCCATGTGCCCCAAATTCATATCCCTCACTCAAGAGAGACCATCCTCCACAATGGAAGCCATGGGGGTCCCTTGGAATTTAAACTTCATTTTTATGTGTTCTAGAAACCAAAAAATAAGAGACTCGGAGATACATGTAAAGAGCAGAGGAAAAGGTAAAACACCAACAGAGAATTCTTTATGTAGATACATGGGAAATAAAAATCTCTAACTCTTCAAAGAAGATATGAAACCTTTATAGAGAGAGGAAAGAGTTATCAGCTGTGAAGATGGAACTGTGCTAAAATTTTGCATGTAGTAGACTAGTCGTTTGTTTTGCTACAACACATTCCCTTGCACATAATATCACCTTAGGTGGCTTAAGAATTAATCTGAGTTACTTCTTATAAATTTGCCCAAGAAAGATATTAAATATTGGCAACAAATTTGCCATTATAACTCATAAATGTATACCTTGACTTTTCCTCTGAGAGTGGTGCCACTGTGTCCGCATGTACCTTGAATTGAATTCAAAGTGACAAGTGTCATTCTTCTATACAGTATGCCAGTGCAACTAACACTACTTAGGAAAGTGCACTACGTGGATTCGGTGAGTCAGGCAAAAGACAAACTCTTGAACTAGGAGTTAGAGATTCAAAACTTCAAAGAATCCCTGACCTCTCAACTACAAAGGAAAGACTTCATATAGAGACACAACAAAACACTAAGTCAGAAAGTCAGGCGGTTCATGAACTTACGAACCTGCCGACTTGACTTCAAAAATGCAAAGGATTGCCGACTCTTTAAAGTGACTAAGTGAATTTGGCCTGAAAGAAGGAACTAAGTGAAAAGGCTAACAATGAATGGAAGGGAAAAACAAATAATTGGGTTAGGATGCCTTTCTTTTTTAAAAAAAGGGGGGGCAACAATGTGTCATATTTTTTTTAAATTAGAAAGCACGAACATTCATGTATTCATCTTCTCTTTGAAATTTGAAAGGCAATAGCACAAACAAAACTATCTAGCTTCATTTGACACTTATGCATCTTCATTTAAAGAAAATATTTCTAAATTCCTCTTTTATTTTCTTAGGAAAATTATTTGCACATACTACACATCTTACATTTTCAAGACTTATTTTTTGTGGTTACCAAAAACATCACATTTTTGGAAAGCCCCGCTTATCTTTCACTTGTAGGTCATTAATTGTAATCTTATTTTAGATACTCAAATCATGTATCAATTCAATTGTATATTGTTGTTCCATATCACACTTACATATATTATTGGATTCTTCATATTAGTTCTATTAATATTAGAGGACTTTACCAATTTCATCTCCATGAATAGTCAAGAGAAAGATGATGGTGATAGTTCTTCTTCTACTACAATTCATGATAATATCATTGACATCACCTCTAAGGCATATGATGGTGACTTACCTTCACCTACATACCCTATCCTTTGGATCCCTCTCCCAAAAGTGAGAACATTTTATCGCAAGAGGATGACATCATTGACACATTCCTTAATATTACTTTACCTTCTCTTCATTTGAATGATCTGTCTTTTAGAGATGTGGCATTAGAGGATGTTGATCATACTATTTCTATTTCTACTTCTACCATAGCACATGATGATTTGATGAATCATCCTATTAATCTTCCTCCTTTGGCTGAATGTTCAAGTACCTTGGATATCACTAAGGATGTGAAGACCCCTGATCTTCCTCTTTGGTTGAATGTTTAAATACCTTGGATATCACTAAGGATGTGAAGACCCTTGGTATTCCTCATTTGGTTGCATGTTCAAGCCCTTTGGACATCACTAAAGATACAATCATCAACAATTTTCTTAACATAACTCTACCCCTCTTCATTCCAATGTTCTCCCATCAAAAGATGAAGCATTAGTGGATGAAGATTCTTATATTATAATGGATTCTCCATGGGAAGACATTAGACATTCATCTAAAAAAGATATCAATATAAATTCTATCATCATTAATAAACTTATTCTGCCCGCAAAGGGGATAGTGAATAAGTGCATTAATGTTCAAAATTATATTCCTAAAATTATGGTACATGAGGCACCTAATTTGTCTCCTTTCTCTAAACCTATGATTACATTTTGAGGTGTTCCAAAACCATCTCAACCTCCTAGTTAATTTCTCAATATTGCAAAGCAGATTACTCAAAGAAATCAAGGTGTTCAACATGTGTTGCAACAACCTCATACAATTGCTCACAAAGACAACACCCACAATAACAAACAAAGTAAGCAAGCATCAAGTGTTCCTACTTATCTTCCACCTTCTCAATCTTTTCTCCCCCCACCTCCTCATCTTCCTCAACATATTGGTAGATAATATGATCATTTCGAGTAGATCCATGCTACTTTGACTAAGATCTCTCTATGGGATTTAATACAAACATCGCCTACATATCACAAAATGCTCCAAGAGGCCCTACAAAAGGTAGTTGTTCCACCTTTTGTTATAACGAATGATGTAGCATCTCAGTTTAGTTGTATGCATGTGACAACATTGGATATCTCATTTCAACAACATGAATTACCTCCCATAGAGGTGCAAAAGCAACATGAGCCTCTCATGATATCTTTATTTATTAATAGAATGAGGGTGAGACACACTATGATTGATGGGGGATCAAGTCTTAATATTTGTGGCATAAACTTGTTACATAAAATCAATGTTGGTACATCTTTCATCAAACTAGATAAACTCATCCTTCATGGCTTTGATAATGTTGGTAAAAAATTGCTAGGTACAATCACCTTAGATATTATAGGACCTATGACATTGCCTACCCTTATCTATGTCATGCCTAATTCTCATTCATACAATCTTCTTATTCATAGACCATGGATTCATGCCATGGGGGCAGTTTCATCTACTCTTTATCGTTCAATAAAGTCTATTTTTTTGAAAACAAACTCTATTCGATTGAAGATGATTTGGTTATAGAAAATTGCTTACAAACAAAAGTGTGACATTAAATTCCTATAAAGAATTTGATCCCTTCTTTAACAAAAGAAAAACCACTATTCTTCATTGCTAACAATAGTTTTGGTCAGGATAGTCTTGGTCCTTTGAATGCATTTTTGGTGATGATTGGGGTTTATTAGATTTTACACCCACCTTTGCAGGTGAGTATAAAATCTCACCCTCACACCCTAAAATCTTAAAGGTAAATGAAGTTTCTTAAATACAATCTCATACTCCTAAAAAACTTAAACTCAAGAGTAATAATGCTGGAACTCTTCATATCGATGAAGATCTGCCTTCTTCTAAAGAAATGGTGGCCATTTGTGACAAAGTATCATCCCAATCTAATGGATCATCTTCTTCTAATGTATGTCTTGGTAATGACAAGGTCCCTTTAGTTTTCAACCCTCGTGGGCTTATTGAAACAAAGGTTAACCCTCATAACCATGATGAAAAGAATGATCCTTCTTTTGTAATACATAATGACAACTCTCATTTCAATAAATATATAACCTCTCCTCTACATGTGGACTTGGAGATGCATTATGGGTGTGGATTCAAAATTCTTTAGAAAAAAGGATACAATGGAAATGGATTAGGATGTAAAGAACAAGGAATTAAGGAACCTATGGAACCAACATCACACTTGTCTAAAATAGGTTTAGGTTTTTGGCCTTCTCCTACGTTCTCTCCACCATGTTCACAACAAAAAGGATTGCTTCCTACTCCACCTATATTTTATCTTCTATCTCAACAAGAGTGTATGTTGCCGAGTCTACTCAAAGACCACTTAATCACTCTTCCTTCTCCAACACAAAAAATAATTCAACAAAATAATCACTCACCTCATTATTGTGCATATCATCGAACACTTTGCCATTCCACTAAGGAATGCCAAGTCTTGGGTGAAACAATTCAACAACTTCGAACAAGGTATGGCCCTAGCACTCTTCATCATGCTTGATGTAGTCCCTATATTAGCTTGTCCTCCATCTATTTTATCATAAGCAAGTTGGGGGAGGATGATTTGTTATAGACTGACTCACAAGTGTGGTCCCTCCTAATTTTTTATTATGCCTATATGTATTGTTATCCCCATGTTGTGATGTTGTATTTCTCTCATGACACCCTTGTTAGCACAAAGGTACAAGGAGTAAGAACGTGTTGTGTCATTCCTATATATGTATCTTCATTCTTTTATATTTGGTGATAAACAATTGTGTTATTTTCTTGGATGATCTAGCATCCTTTCATGATTCAATTTATGTGTACTCTAATTTCATGTGATCTTTCCTCTATCATCTTTGTAGTTATGATGTTTTATTTATATGGTACTATTGACCTATTTTCCTCTACTCAGAGTCAAATAGTTCACCCTTAAAATCTTGTTCAAATCCAAAAGGGGACTTGGCTCTACGGACCCAAAAATCTTCAAATTTTCATGAGTTTAGGGTCTAGGGTTTTAAAAATTTGAAGAGTCTTGTTCCTAAGACACTAAAATCCTAAACCCTAAGAGTCTGTTGTAGAGCCGTGTACTTTTGTTATAATTTCATGTTGACCTTCTATTGCCCATAGAGTCTTTTAAGTTATAACCCTGAGTCTAGGTGAGTCATTTCTTTTATCAGCCCCATCCGTTGAGTCACTGCCTATTACCCGTGATTTATATGAGTCTAAGTTTGAGCCCCTTGCATTTTTACCTAGCATGGCTCCTTTTTAGAACAACTTATTTGCATGTACAAATTTGGGCCCTTAAGTTGTGTCACGTGGTGCTAGGTCAAATTCTTCACAGAGGCTTCCTTTGATGAGACTCATTTCATGTTCCAGTGGCTCAACAGAAGCTTCCACGTGGCGGCTTGGCGCTCTTTCTAGAAGAGAAAAAGCAAAGACTCTTTTCCCACAGATCCATTATGCCACATGGTGGCTTAGCGCTCTTTTAAGCAAAAATTGTGAGAGTCTTCTTCTGTGTTGTGCCATTGTGCCACATGGTGACCTTGGCATAGACCCTTAATGGAAAGAAGCAAGACTCTTATCTTATGCAGAAGCCTCCATGTTTCATCCCCATGCATATCTGATTGCAAGTAGAAGATATGTCTCTCTCAACTTGCACCGTTGGGACACTTAGCGCCTTCCACCACAAAGACTCAAAGGGAATCTTATGGATGCGTGGTGGTACCGTGCTCATCTAAAGCAAATAGACTTAATTTTCCCTCTGGCTTGTGCTATTGCACCACATGGTAGCCTAGTGCTCTTTCAAGAAACATTCATGAAGAGTGTCTTCAAGTGTGCACCAGTATGCCACGTGGTGGCTTGACGCAACTCAAAGCAAAAAAAACTAAGACTCTCTTCCCTCATGTGGATGCCTCCACATGTTAGCCCCGTACACCTCCCTAATATATAAGAAGGCATTTCCCCTCTTAGATTGCACCATTGGGACAAGTGGTGCCTTCCACCATAAAACTCTAAGGGATGCGTGGTGCGACGGAGCTCCTCCAAAGAAAGTTTCAAAGAAAGACTCCTCGGGTGTGCGTTGTTGCGACACGTGGCACCCTCAGTGTGTTCCATTTGAGTGGGCCCTAGCAAGCTAATAGAAATAGAAAGAGTAAGATATAACCATTGACTCAGTGTGCCACCTCACCTTTCGCTTAAGGAAGACTCTTCACGGGACTCTTTAAGGCTCCTTACAGAGTTGCGATTTGCCACATAGGCAGATTCTTTGGACTTCAACATAGAATCAAAAGGGAAAATGATGGCTATTGATTCTAAAAGTAGACTCATCTATGGCTAAGATTCAAAAGAGACTCTTAGGCATCCCAAAGGCAGGAAAATACACAGACTCGACCAACAGGGGTATTGTAGAGACACAGATTCTAAGGGTTCAAAGATTTGAAGTGTTGTAAAAGCTTTGCTCAGGAAAATTTGTCTCATATGCCATCAATGAAGACTCTAATGTCTCTCAGCTACCCCTTTTCAGATATTTGTTGCATTTATTGTTGCAGATTGATGAATCGACTGCTTGCATTAAAGAGGGGAAAAATATTTCTCAACTGCCTATGGACTCTAGATATTTTCTGCATTGATTCTTGCAGATACACATTCCCTTTGGCAGAGATATTTTCTGACAGAGCCCATAGGGGCAATTTATTGTAATCGATAGGGGTAATTTGGAATCAAATGCTATATACACATGAACATAAGATGTTAAAAGGGTTGGAAAATAGTTAGTCTGAGGCTTCTGTATTCCAAACAGGGCACTCCTCAGATACTGTAACCTTGCCTTCTAATTAAATATATTCTTGTCTTTTACCTTTAATGTTTTTAACTTTGTGTAATTCAGAATTGATTGTCAGTGAATCTTTCTTTCCTCTCAATCTTATTCATTTCTTTACCTCTACTAGGAATTTGTTAGATTTGTGTAAATGATCAGCTATATTTCTTTATTTTGTGCATTTTCTTAGTTTTTTGAGGGCTCTAATATTCAAACTTGGTATATCACCTCCTTTTACTTTCAGTTCATCCCTCTTCCTCTTTTCATAAATGATGGATAGATTAGGTTTAGTCTTAGGATCGCTGAATCTCTTATTCAACAAAGGAACTAGCCTCTCTCTAGAGATTTGGCCTCCCTGTAGGGTCCCACACTTGGAGATCATCTCAATGTTTCTCTAGATTGTTGAAGCCCTAAAAGCCTTCAACACTGGGTGCAAATCTATGTGAAAACAAGTACCTTGTTGTAATGATCAACATCATGTCATGACTACACAAGCCATTTTGTATCATTCCTGTGAGCATCGCCTTGGTTTTCTCATCCTGGGGGAAATCCTTTATTGCAATGTAGCTTTTGAAAACACAAATCATTTGGGCATGTGTTTTTAAAAATCTCTCATACAGGGGGCACCCATTCTTAAATGGGTTCCCATTCCTAAGTGGGTACCAATTTAGGCTTGGGCACCTATTCTTAAATAGGTACCCATTTCTTTTATAACAGGTACCCATTTTTGTCAGGATGTTTTCTTTTCCCATGACTTCCCCTATATGTAGACCCAACTTCTTGAAGGTTTAAGGAAAGAAAAATGTGGAAATGCCTTCCTAATGCCAATTAACATGAGAGAAATACATAAATTTACAAAACTTTGTAATTATAGTTCATTTAAGATGCACAAACAATAATAACAGATTAGACAATAAAGAATGAACACCAGATTTTACATGGGAAAACCCTCTTGGGAAAAAAGCCGCACACCAAAGTAGAGGTCTCTTATATTACAGTAAAACATAAATTACATACAAGTCACATAACTATGCTCTTTCAAGTATCAATTCATAGAATGAATCTGACAGCATTACAACATAATTCACTCTCGATCAATCTCTGATAATCTATATGTTACCATTGCATACTATATTACAACATTACAATGTAGATTATTATCGTTCAGTTACAAAACCTATTCATTCTACATTCAAAGCAATACTACGAACTAGTCAATTCAGTTCCCATAAACAAATGATCTCAATACCGTTTAACTGTCAATGACATGTCAAACCATTGAAGAGACAGCATCCAAACTCTCCCCAAACTTTCAAAGTCACTTTGATAGCCATATTACATGCTGAGTCATCAACATACACCATTGATCAATGCTTGCTTGATCTCAGCCAATCCCCACTTTCCCTCTGGGTTACTCTTGGGTCCCACCATAGAAGGCACGGGCTAGCGAGTGTCGTTGGATCCTTATAATCGCAACTATTGATCAAATATATCACCTTATTGGGAGAACAACATAACACCTTCCATCGATATAGAAAGGTCACATCGAAATGTCTATATTTGTGATATGCATTGGCTTTTCTATCCTTTTCCCATCTCTGAAGAGTTGATGGTTACCACCATTCCCCGCTTCGCTGCGAGGGTACTTCTAGGTCCCACAACAGACTAGCGGGCTGGCGGGCATTGCTTGGTTAGTTCTTTATCGACCCATCAAGGGGACTGACTTCATAGTTCTAGAAAAATGACATTGTCTCACCGACAGTAAATGAACAGCCAACACACACTGTGAAGAGTTATCATATCCTCTAATGTAACCATGCATTTACATGATTTAAAGGACACATAGCCAGTATGTTTGAGACATACTGGTTATTGACCATAGACAAGTGGGCTGGCGAGCATTACTTGGTTAACTCCTTATCAACCCATCAAGGGGACGAACTTCATAGTTCTAGCAAAATGATATTGTCTCACCGATAGTGAATGAACAACCAACACACACCGTGAATAGTTATCATATCCTCCAATGTAACGATGCATTCACACGATTTAAAGGATACATAGCAAGTATGTTCTCAACATTCTCCCACTTGACAAAGAACATACTAGAACCTCCAATGCTCGAAGTCACTGAATGTCACAGGACCCAAGGCCCATCGAACAGGTATGCCATTTAAACTTATCCATGCTCACAGGCTTCATCAATGCATCAACAACATTCATCAGAGTATCAACCTTCTCTAGATTAACTTTTCCATCCTCCACCATATCAAGAATAAAGTGGTATTGTACGTCAATATGTTTCGTCCTGGCATGGAAATTTGGATTTTTTAGCAAAAAATAGCACTCTAACTATCACAAAAAATAATAATCTGCCCTGCATCAAAACAAATGTCAGAACATAAAAGTCTTCTTCAAATAATAATTTGGATTTTTCTTCAATTTTTCCATTTCTTCATTAATGGCTTCAAACTAGGAATCTGAATCAAACATACCAATAGCCTCTCTAACAGTCCTAGGCTCATCAGTGTTGGTAATAAAAGCATAGGCACAACTAGAATCTAACATAGAATATCCAAACCTTTCAACTTGTTTCTTCTCGTGTGTAGACCTCCTCACAGGTTGAGGCTGAGGTTCTTCTTCTTGTTTAGAATTTTTAGAGATGCTTGAGCTCTCCTCATTAATAGGTACACTAGGAGTTCGTAATTCCTCCTTATCTACAGTAAGAGGAATTTCAACTACCTCCTTTTTTATTTCTTTTACCCCTGGCTACAAATCAACTATAGAAGGTTTTAGCTCATGAAAGATTACACTTCTACTATACAACACCTTCTCTATAATTGGGTTTCAAAGCTTGTACCCTTTCACACCAATCCCATAACCAATGAAGATACATTTTACTGTCTTGTTCTTGAATTTATATCTTTTCTCATTCAGCACATATGCATATGCCTTGCAGCCAAAGACTCTAATGTGTCTCAAAGAGGTCTTCTTACCAGACCATGCTTCCAATGGTGTCTTATCCACGAGTGCCGAAGTGGGAGATCGATTAATTAAGTAACATGTTGTAGCCATAGCCTCAACCTAGAACTTCTTCTCCAAACTAGCACTACTCAACATACTTCTTGCAATTTCTATCAGTGTTCTATTCATCCTTTCAAAAACTCCATTTTGCTATGGAATCTAGGGAGTAGTTTTATGCCTTTTAATTCCATGGTCTTTGCAATACTTTTCGAAATCTGTAGAACAAAACTCACCGCCATTATCTATCTTCAAGCATTTTATTTTTCTTCTAGTCTAATTTTCAAGCAAGGCTTTAAATTCTTTAAACTGACTGAAAACTTTAGTTTTTCTTGGAAGGAAATAAACAAATGTCCTCAAATAATCATCTATGAAAGAGATTAAATATTTAGAATTTGATAATGAAGTAACATTAACTGGATCAAATACATCAGAGTGAATATAATCCAAAATTCCAAAAGATACATGCTGTTGCTTTCCATATATGCAATGTTCACAAAAATCAAACTCAAGATTACAATCATCAAGCCCTTCAACTAGGTTTTTATTTTTCAAGGCTTTTAAGCCTTTTTCACCAATGTGGCTGAGTCTATGATGCCACAACATTGTTTTCTCTACTGGGAGTTTCACCTCCAAGGAATTAGCACCCACAGGAATAACATTTTCCTTCTCTTCACATTCATATTTATTTGACTTTGCAAAAGCACTTTTACATTGAATTGCATGTGCGTCCAGCTTGTTAGTAATCATTTATGTTTAGGGTTTTAGGCTCGAGCTACTGGCGGTGCTTGCATAAGTATCCAGGTTTCAAGCATTTAGATATGCAGTCACCTTCCCAAAAATCCAAAAAATTCCAACACTTTCGGCTTCTACAGTTGAAAAAATGCAAAAAATCAAGTTAAGGTGCAGGTGTCTTTGTGTATACAAGGGTATTTGTATATACATGCAGGTAAAATGTGCATTGGCGGTTGCAAAATCTCCATTGGCCTTTAAAAAAAATCAATTATATGCATTTTATATGCATATCGGACTTTGGAATGTGCATATACAAAGGGGAATCTTTCATAGATTCTTGGGAATATTCCTGCTTTGTATAGCAAGTTGCATGTAGAAATACAAAGGAAAAATGTACAAGGGTGGCAGACATGCTTCTGCTACAGTGCGATGTACAAGTGGTCTTGTATATTGAGCTACATACGAAGCCCCCAGCATGTATTTCAAACATACAAACAAATATACATTCAGGCGTGCATACAAAGAAAAGATACATTGCAGGCATATTCCAGGAAAGATTCCATGTTTGTATATGTAGGAGAGAATGTATGCTTGCGTTTAGATGCATTCCTAGAATATTTCATCGCATATTTCACAGTTGTATACGAGGGTTTGTATATGTGTTTGTATATTGGCACATACAAGGGTGCAAATATACATTTGCTACAGTGCCGCAGGGGAGACACAAGTGATGGGGCCCACCAGTTGTATGTGCATTCATTTGTATGTTTGCACATACAAGCCAATATACAATGAAGAAATATACATTCTGGACCCGATTGAAAATCAAATACAGTGAATAATGTTTCAGATCCATAGCACGTATATTGGGCACTTGTATGTGCCAATGTACATTCGAAAGATACAAGGGTTAAGATGCAAGCTGGATTTCAAAGCAACTTCGGTATGCCTCATTAAAATTTGAAATCTGCCTTGTATGTATGATTCAAATGTACATGCACATATACAAGGAAATATGTAGGAAAAGAGGATACAAGCCGGACCTGATTTGAATTTCAATTTGTTCTAAATAGGTTTGGGGTCCGCCTTGTATATCAAACAGATGTATATGCATTTTGCATATACAAGGGATTTTTGAAGGGTGAACAGTGGCGATTGTATATGCATCCGTTCTTTCATATACAAGGGCGAAATGGCAAAATAGTGAATGGAAAAGTTAGTGATAGAGGAAAAAGCCACCTACGTGGCGCGATATCATTGGCTCTTTACTTTTCTGTAGGTTTTTGAGCCATTGGATCTCAACGATGGGGGAAGATCGATGACCCTATCTTGAATGCTTGATGAAGGAAGGACTTTCTATGTGTCTGCACCAATTTGTGCGGGAAAAGCTTCATAGACAAGCGGAACTGCAATGGCTACGGGTAGATGAGCATTAATGGCATTTTTTAGATGCATCGATGGATGAAATGATAGATGAACTACCAAATTTAAAAGAAAATCCCTGGGCGGCAGTGCAGATCCCGATCTCACCTACTTTGTCCTCTGTTTCCCATCTGCTGCATTCAATTTATGAGCACCATTTCTCATGCAATGTATCTGGTGAAATTTTGTTTGGCCATGTGATTAATTTTGTTGAGTTCATAGTCTTGGTATAAAAGCCAAACTGTGTTACTCATTGTTGTTGTTGAAGACCTGGGCAATTTTGGGGGAAAAATAACAAAATACAGGGCATTTTCCTGGCTGTTGTATCTCTGTGGAGTTTATGTGTTGCATCTAAGTTGTATCTTGCACATGTGTTTAGTTTCAGTGTTAATGTTATATGAAAAATGCTTCTTGCATGTGTTTTGTTATCTGTCTCCATTTGTTGTATGCTTTTCTTCTTTTGAATTTGGTTGCTAAGGGTTTCTCAAATTCTAGAATACATATTTATGTATTGCATGCCTAATCTCTAACTTCCATTCAAGGAGTGGATTAAATCATTTTAGGTTGAGTATGGAGGAGATTGTATGTCAGCTGGGATATCCATAAGTAGAGACAGTTAAATACCCATTCTTGGGTGATGTTTGTAAGGCAAGCATCAATCTAACCCCTTGAAACTCGAATGACAGTTGCAAGCCATTCTTATGTATACGTCTAGTTGACTCCTTGCCCTGGGATAAGGCACCAGTCTGTTCTTGTGAAGTAGATATGATCCAAAACCCCTGTCTTGCATCCAAACCATAATTTCAAACCATTCCATAATTTCAACCTATTAGTTGTAGGAGTAGGAATAGGAATCCCCTACATACTCTCATCCATAACCAGACACATATGTCCAAGAATGTTGCTAACCTTGTGATTTGTCACACAAATTGTGGTCCTAAAATGAGAGTATTCTGCCTGTTATCACAAAGCTAAATCTTAATGTCATTGGGTAAGTCAAAGTGTCAAATCTTTAGCAAATAGGGATACCCCCCTTGGTACGGCAGAACCAGAAGTGAAGGGCAGCTCATGCAACCTCCTGTTTCTATTGGTCGGATCTGCTCGCGCATAGGAACTGGCAAACCTTCTGCCGATCCAGGAAAAACACCAACAGGATTGGTGACTCTGCTGGGGAGAGAGAGAGTCAAGCAATTGAAAGGCTGGAAAATCTTGTTTCCAGTGATGTTGTTGCAGCAATACCAAAAATAACCTTGTGGTGCTCTGCTGGCGTGGTGAATCCAAAAAATATAAGTGCCTTGTTGATATATTGTCCTCTCTATGAGAGGTGGTGACTCTATTGATTGAACCTATCAAAGTTGCAACATATTTCTAGGTATTTCATCTTTTCAAAAGGGATGAGTTTAGAACAGCATGTCTGGTTGTGCTCTCAAAGAAAACCATTTTTTATTGAAAGATATAAAGCCCTAAATTTCATAGGAATATGTGGTTACCCAAATGCTATTCTAAATAAAATTAGAAAAAGTTTGCCAAAATATAATGGATCAGATTCTGAATCGGCAAACAAACATCTACAAAAATTTTGTAATCTAATAGAAGATTATGAGGTAGAGGATGAAGATGTAGTAAAGAGACTCTTTGTTCAGTCTTTAGAGGATGATGCCAAGGTTTAGTTTTCAGACCTGCCTATATGTTCAGTTTCTTCATGGATAGACTTAGCAATTGCATTCCTAGAACAGTTTGGTGAAAGGTTTGATGTGGCATCATTGATCATACATTTTATGAATATCCAAAAGGAAGATGAGGAACTGGTTCCAGCTTTTAATCTTAGATTTATTAAGTTGCTCAAGCAAATCCTTGAGTATATGAGACCCAATAATGCATTGTGCTTAGCAATTTATTTGGTTGCATTTGATGAAGAAATAAGTTATTTATTGAGAGATAAAGAACCAGCCACACTTCACCAGGCTTACCAATTTTCTATGGATATTGAAAACAATGAGAAATATGGAATGCCAGTAGGTTTCATGGCTGCAAGTTGTAAAAATAGTTATTAAAGTGAATATATTTCTGCTGTCCCAGTGTGTTCATTGATAAATGATTGTGTAGAGGGAAATATATTTCAGAATAGTATGTGCAGCCATGATGTGATGCATGAAGAAGATGTTGAAAATGTAGGCATATCCTATAATGATGAAAATGAAGACTGTTATAAGCCTCTAGAAGAGATGCCTGCAAACACAAAATGCCCTTCAAATAATGAAATGAAAGACATACATGAGGTTGTGTCCTGCAGCAGTATGCATATCCCAGTTATGCTCGATTATTTGTGTGAAATGGATATGCAGAGATTCACTCTGAATGTAGAGGATGTTGTTTCAAGGGACAACGGTGAATGTATTAGTGATTATCAGCATTCAGATGCGTATATGAGCCTTTTAGATGATGAAATATATATGGATGCTGAATATGAGTGTTTCCTTGAAGATTCTAACCACCTTCACAGTGTAGAGGTTGAAAATTTTGTTTTTGATTATCAAGGCATTGGTGAAGAGGAAAAACAGGGTCACTATTCAGAGGTGAATGGACAGGTTGCAGATGTGTGTGCTCATACAATTGGGGATAGTGCTGGTTGCAGGGGTAACTATGAGGGTTTTGACATAGGGCTGCATTTTGAAGTATTTCTGCCTTCTTTTGAGACATTCCAAGTGGACATAAATGATATGATTGCTGAGCACAATAATGATGAATATCTGCATGCTTGTAAAAATGAATTTTATTATGATATGTTTCTTGTGCCTGAATATTGTATGTTTGATACAGAGGAGCTCTTATTTTTTGAAGAAGGGCAAAATTTTGATGTGGATTCATTTGTTTCATGTGAGTCTGTCAGTTTTAGCAACATCAGTGACTCATGATGATGACAGTCTACTGCTGAAAATGGTAGATGCTTATGAATTTTGCTGTAGACTTGTTGAAGGAGAAAGGAGCAGCAACACAAATAATTGCAATGCTGGATGCTATAGATGGTTAAATATTTTCAGACTTCATTTGAAGAAATCAAAAGAGAATTGAGTATTTGACAAAGGAAAATTCTGGTTTTTCCTTTTTGGTGGCCTTGGGCCGCCAAGTTTATTTTAATAATGTGTTTTTTGGTGCAGGTTGGTGCAGTGTTCGACTTTGTGCCCAATGGATAAGGGACTGGTCTGCATCCCAGAGATCTGAAGTCCTCGCCATGTCTGCAAGAGGCATGTGTCCCCAGACAGAGCCTGTGTTGGTAATCATTTATGTTTAGGGTTTTAGGCTCGAGCTACTAGTGGTACCTGCATAAGTATTCAGGTTTCAAGCATTTAGATATGCAGTCACCTTCCCAAAAATCTAGAAAATTCCAACACTTTTGGCCTCTACAGTTGAAAAAATGTAAAAAATCAAGTTAATGTGCAGGTGTCTTTATGTATACAAGGGTATTTGTATATACATGTAGGTAAAATGTGCATTGGCGGGTGCAAAATCTCCATCGGCCTTTGAAAAAAATCAATTATATGCATTTTATATGCATATCGGGCTTTGGAATGTGCATATACAAAGGGGAATCTTTCATAGATTCCTGGGAATATTCTCGCTTTGTATATCGGGTTGCATGTAGAAATACAAAGGAAAAATGTACAAGGGTGGCAGACATGCTTCTGCTACAGTGCGATGTACAACTGGTCTTGTATATCGAACTACATACAAAGCCGCCAGCATGCATTTCAAACATACAAACAAATATACATTCGAGTGCGCATACAAAGAGAAGATACATTGTAGGCATATTCTAGGAAAGATTCCTTGTTTGTATATGCAGGAGCGAATGTATGCTTGCATTTAGATGCATTCCTAGAATATTCTGTCGCATATTCCGCAGTTGTATATGAGGATTTGTATATTGGCACATACAAAGGTGCAAATATACATTTGCTACAGTACCACAAGGGAGACACAAGTGATAGGGCCCACCAGTTGTATGTGCATTTGTTTGTATGTTTGCACATACAAGCCAATATACAATGAAGAAATATACATTCCGGACTTGATTGAAAATCAAATGCATTGAATAATGTTTTAGGTCCGCAACACGTATATTGGGTGCTTGTATGTGCCAATGTACATTCGAAAGATACAAGGGTTAAGATGCAAGCCAGATTTCAAAGCAACTTCAGCATGCCTCATTAAAATTTGAAATCTGCCTTGTATGTATGAGGCAAATGTACATGCATGTATACAAGGAAATATGCAGGAAAAGAGGTACAAGCTGGATCCGATTTGAATTTCAATTTGTTCTAAACAAGTTTGGGGTCCGCCTTGTATATCAAACAGATGTATATGCATTTTGCATATACAAGGGATTTTTGAAGGGTGAATAGTGGCGATTGTATATGCACCTATTCTTGCATATACAAGGGCGAAATGGCAAAACGGTGAATGGAAAAGTTAGTGATAGAGCAAAAAGTTGCCTACGTGGCATGATATCATTGGCTCTTGGCTTTTCTGCAGGGTTTTGAGCCGTTGGATCTCAGCGATGGGAGGAGATCGACAGCCCTATTTTGAAAGCTTGATGAAGGAAGGACTTTCTATGTGTCTGCACCAATTTCTGTGGGAAAAGCTTCATAGACAAGCGGAACTGCAATGGCTGTAGGTAGCTAAGCATTAATGGCATTTTTTAGATGCATCGATGGATGAAATGATAGATGAACTAACAAATTTAAAAGAAAATCCCTGGGAGGTGGTGCAGATCCCAATCTCACCTACTTTGTCCTCTGTTCCCCATCTGTTGCATTCAATTTATGAGTGCCACTTCTCATGCAATGTATCTGGCGAAATTTTGTTTGGCCATGTGATTAATTTTGTTGAGTTCACAGTCTTGGTATAAAAGCCAAACTATGTTACTCATTGTTGTTGTTGAAGACCTGGGTAATTTTGGGGGAAAAATAATGAAATACAGGACATTTTCCTGGCTATTGTATCTCTGTGGAGTTTATGTGTTGCATCTAAGTTGTATCTTGCACATGTGTTCAGTTTCAGTGTTAATGTTATATAAAAATGCTTCTTGCATGTGTTTTGCTGTCTGTCTCCATTTGTTGTATGCTTTTCTTCTTCTAAATTTGGTTGCTAAGGGTTTCTCAAATTCTAGAATACATATTTATGTATTGCATGCCTAATCTCTAACTTCCATTCAAGGAGTGGATTAAATCACTTTAGGTTGAGTATGGAGGAGATTGTATGTCAGCTGGGATATCCATAAGCAGAGACAGTTAAATACCTATTCTTGGGTGATGTTTGTAAGACAAGCATCAATCTAACCCCTTGAAACTCGAATGACAGTTGCAAGCCATTCTTATGTATACGTCTAGTTGACTCCTTGCCCTGGGATAAGGCACCGGTCTATTCTTGTGAAGTAGTTATGATCCAAAACCCCTGTCTTGCATCCAAACCATAATTTCAAACCATTCCATAATTTCAACCTGTTAGTTGTACAAGTCAGATTAGGAATCCCCTGCATACTCTCATCCATAACCAGACACATATGTCCAAGAATGTTGCTAACCTTGTGATTTGTCACACAAATCTTGGTCCTAAAATGAGAGTATCACAAAGCTAAATCTTAATGTCATTGGGTGAGTCAAAGTGCCAAATCTTTAGCAAATAGGGATACCCCCCTTGGTGTGGCAGAAAGTGAAGGGAGGCAGCTCACGCAACCTCCCGTTTCTGTTGGCCAGATCTGCTCATGCATAGGAACTGGCAAACCCTCTGCTGATCTAGGAAAAACACCAACACAGCTTATGCAGAGTGCCAATTCGTGCACCTTTAGCCATCACCATAGAGCCTCTAGTCATCTTACAAGCACCATTTGAGAAAGAAACTTACACATCAACATCATTCATCTTACTAACAGAAAGCAAATTTTGAGTCAAACACGGTATATGAATTACATCATTGATTCCTTTTATTCTTCCATCATGAAACTAAATTATGACTCTTCCATGACCAACAATTTCTAGGTATGATCATCACCCAGATACACCTTTCCACCTTTGTATTCTTCATACTTCAAAAACCAAACTCTATGAGATGTCATGTGAAAATATGCACCTGAGTCAATCAGCCAAACATCATTCGATGCCTAAGTCACCAAGGTTGCAATGAAGGCATCTACATCACTCTGAGAAGACTTATTATTACAAGAATTGTTCTTCTTTTTCTTCTTCTTCTTATACTCTGCATTCTTTCTAGATGTGTCTAGTCTGCCCATAATTCTTGCACTTCACCTTGGACTTTTTACTAGAAGACTTTGATCTCCCCTCTAACTTGGATTTACACTTCTTTTCTTTCTTCTTTCCTTTCTCCTTTGATCTGCTTGAACAGCAAGGGCCTCCTTGGCCATCTCAAAAGACTTCCTTCACATTTCCTTTGATAGTAGTGAAGCAACCACATCTTCCATCTTGAAACTAGTTGTTTTACTCCCAATAGCCATTACTAGGTGATCCCATGTTTCAGGGAACGAACACAATAGGAGCATGCAACCACAAGGACAACAAAGTTGGCCAAGCTCTGATACCACTTGCAAGGAAAGTAAAGTGCGGAAATGCCTTCCTAATGCAAATTAACAAGAGAGAAATATAGATATTTACAAAACTTTGCAATTATAGTTCATTTAAGATGCACAAACAAGAATAATAGAATAGGCAATAAAGTGTGAACACCAGATTTTACGTGGGAAAACCCTCTCAGTAAGAAACCCACACTAAAGCAGAGGGCTCTTGTATTATAGTAAAACATAAATTACATACAAGTCATAGAGCTATGCTCTTTTAGGTATCAATTCACAGATGAATCTGACAGCATTACAACACAATTCACTCTCGATCAATCTCTGATAATCTATATGTTACCATTGCATAGTACATTACAACATTACAATGTAGATTATTACCATTCAGTTACAAAACCTATTCATTCTACATTCCAAGCAATACCAGGAACCTGTCGATTCAGTTCCCATAAACAAATTATCTCAATACCGTTTAACTGTCAATGACATGTCGAACCATCGAAGAGACAACATCCAAACTCTCCTTGAACTTTCAATGTCACTTCGACAACCATATAACATGCTAAGTCATCAACATACATCATCGATCAACGCTTGCTTGATCTCAACCTATCCCCGCTTTCCCTCGAGGTTACTCCTGGGTCCCACCACAAAAGGCACAGGCCAGCAGGTGCCATTGGATCCTTATAATTGCAACCGTTGATCAAATATATTGCCCTATCGGGAGAGCAACATAACACCTTCCATCGATATAGAAAGTTCACACTAAAATGTCTATATTTGTGATATGCATTGCCAACTCAGCATTGGCTTTTTTATCCTTATGCCATGTCCAAAGAGTTGACAGTTACCACCATCCCTCACTTCTCCATGAGGTTACTCCTGGGTCCCACCACAGACTAGTGGGCTGGTGGGCATTGCTTGGTTAACTCTTTATTGACCTATTGAGGGGACTGATTTCATAGTCCCGATAAAATGACATTGTCTAACCGATAGTGAATGAACAACCAACACACACCATGAATAGTTATTATATCTGGTAATGTAACAATGCATTTACATGATTTAAAGGAGACAGACAATATGTTTGAGACACTTGTTCTCAACAATGGGAACCCTCCTCTAAGTGATACAACTTTCCTTCCTCAATTGTTGCATGCTTCACAACCAACACATAACACTCTTGCAACTCTATAACTTCTGTAAGAAATTGTTTGGATAATAGGGACATTATGCGGCCCTCTATGGTTTATTTCTCAAACTTTAGTGGATTCAACTCTAGGTTCTTTCCACACTTGGTGATGGTGAATGTTTTGATTCTTCCATCATGGACAGTGTAAACATCATACTTCCATTATCTACCCAATAACACATTACAAGCATTCATAGGGATCACATCACACCAAATCTCATCTACATAACCTCCAATGTGAAATGATACCAAGCATTGCTCTCTTACAACCCTCTACTAACCCTTTTGCAACCCTAAAATATAGTAAGAATTAGGATGCAATAGGTTCAACTTGTCTACGATCTCAATGGATACCAAGTTATATGTGCTTCCTCCATCTATGATCATTTTACAACACTTTCCACCTAGGTTACATAGTGTCGAAGATACTCTTTTTAAACCATGGTCCTTTATCTTCCTTAGTAGGTTTTAGCAAGACCTTGTACAACATCAATTTCTCTCCACCTTCAAATGTTACACTCTTTGTCTAACTAGTTATCACTCCCTTGTGTAATGTTTGCTCTCTTCTTAGTGTGTCCTTATTCTTTCTCTACTTATAGACATTGAAATTCGCCTTATGGCCTGCTTCTCTACATCTATAATAAGTACAAGACTAAAATTATTTACATGACCTCCTCTACCTTTACCTTGTCCTTTATTGAAAGTCTTCTCTTCTATGGAGTCCTATGTGTTACTGCTAGATATTGTGATTTCTTTCTACACATTTCCTTACTTCTTGTTGTGCTTATTCCTTCTAACATTTCCCTTACTTTGTGCTCTCTATTGCTTCCTAGATAGCTTCTCCTCTACCTCAATGATAGCTAGTAGGAACCATCAATGATAGCTTTGTTGTAGTATTTGAAAGCATTTTCACCTACCCTCCAAAGAAAGATGCGTTGAGTAGCTTCCACAATCTTTGCTACTTTATTAGGGAGTTGAAAAAACGACATTACATGGTACCGTTTAGAGTGCAACCTACACGCTGTTGTACAATCTATTACAGCGTGCAACCTCTATCCATCATGAATTAAAAAATTTATGCAGCTTGCAACCTCCAGCCGTTGTAAAAGATTTTATGCAGCTTGCATCAGATGTGCGTTGCCAGCATTTTATTATATCTAGTTTAGCCAGTAAAACATTAGTATCATTGAAAGAAAATTTTCTTTAAAAAAATGTGTATAATTTGTTTATATTAATGTTTGGATAATGATCTGTGATTCATAGTAATAAGGTTTAGAATAAGAGTAAATTGAGAGTAAAAAGGTTTATTTTTAAATATTATTTAGTTCAATATTTAAATTGAATTTTCATCTATAGAAGTAGGATCGTTATTTACTATTTTTTGGTAAGGATGAGGTGACAAATTACTATTGATTGTTTGACTATTGTGGAATATGATGTTTTAAATAAAGTAAGTAACAAGATGATTTGTGATTCATCATAGAAAGAGAGTAAAAAGTTGAGGGGTAGCAAAATGTTGATGTCAACAAATTATATATAGTTTTTTCCAAGTTTTCCTAAGAGTTTCATATATGTATGTATTATTAGCTGATAAACTTTTATATGTGAGTATTATACTACTCTGAATTCTCTCACACCATAAAAAAAATTAATGTTGGACTTGGCGTATTCCTTGAACCTCCTATGGGTGCAAGTGCTAGTTATTAGTTTTAATTGCAAGATAGCTAATATTATGTGTTATGGGGTGTACAATATTTTTTTTAAGTATGGTGGCATCCATTCTATTGAATTTGTTTGAACTTCAATTTAGTGGCATTTTTTCATGATTTGATTTGCGATGTGAATAATAAATAGTTAAATAAGTAATTAGATTAAGACATATATAAGTACATAATTGATTTTCTAGAACTTATAATGATTAAACATTACGTAGCTTTCATAGAGTTAAGGCCCATACTGCACAATCATGCATGGGTCCCAAGCACAAAGTACAAGATCTTATAGACAATAACATGATCCATGTGTAAGGTGTCAATAAAAATTGAAATTCTTCAATTGTGCTTACTAATATATGATTCGGCACTTACACCACTTTTCTAGATCTTATGAATAATATTAAGGCACATGATAGCATTGTCTAGGATGATCTACATAAGGATGATAATATAGAGGATGTGCATGTTCAATCTATTGATACAATGTTTATACACATGATTTTGTCGAAGCAATTGAAATTAATTCTACTCATTTTTCTCCTCCCACTCTTTAAATTACATTTTCCAATGAGAAGATACCACAAAACAATCATTATAGGCTATTGTATATCTTAGGAGAAATACATGATCATGCTATTGGTGATATTCTTGTTGATGCTAAAAACTAATATAACATATGAACAAAATAGTTTTTAGAGTATAAACATCTAAAGCCAAATTCTTATGCTCATTCAAGAGTCTCTCTAAAGATAACAAATGGATTATTGATGCACACTTTGGGTTGTGTCATCTTACTACTTAAAGTTGGACCTAGAGAAGTACAAATATTAACCCCATCTTATTCTTTCTTTGAATATAATTTCTATACTACTTGGTAGGACAAGGCTTGAACATTTGAAAGCAATACCTTTAGTTGTATATCAATGCATAAATTTTTTTCATATAGGAAAAGTTGTCAACATTTCACAAGTTTCATATGAGCCCATTATAGAGTTGATCCATTTTACTTTAGATATGGGTGAGTGGAGGATCATGATGGGCCAAACAATACCTCTAAGTGGCAATGAAAATACTAAAAAAAAAAATTAATCAAGGTCATGTGAAAATTTGAATGGATTATCTACACAATTTGTAGAGAATTGAACCTAGTTTATGGGCTACTATTCCTTTTCTGAAAAAAACTAAATTTACATTGTGAAAAATGAATATTTCAATGAATAGCTATTAAATTTTTTAGAAAAAAAATAAAAAGTGGGTATGATTCTAGCCAACCTAAGTATGAGCAATTTTTTTTTTTGAATCTTTCAAAATAAGTAAAGGACTCATGCCTAGATGTGACACATATTTTTTTGATTTTTTTTCCAAGAAAATAACTAATTATTTTTTACTGTAACTCTTTTCTTAAAACTAAAATAATTAGTTAGGAATTTAATTTTTTTTAAAACCTATAGCCAGAAAAGCATAGAGTGTGACACATTTTTCAGATTTGAAAAAGGTGAAATGGTTTGAAAGCTATGAATTTTTTCAATCAGTGTGTCCATCAGGATTTCAGACACACTCTATATAGAAAATTATTAATAATTGTTTAATAATATGATAATCAAGAAAATCTTATATTTTTAGAAAGCTAAGAATTTCTTCAATAAACTCTTTTCATTTTATCAAATTTGAATAAAAAAAGTCATCAACACAAAGGGTGCAGTCAAAAGAAGAGGGTGAAACCTATAAACACATTAGAGTTGAGACAAAGTCAACTATGACAATCCTGAGCCTAAATCCAAGGCATTTCCAAAGCATAACGTATATCTGTAAATAATGGATATCCATTAATAACGGATATCCATTTTGTAGAGCCAGGAATGGATATCCATTCAGACCAAGTGTTTGGGTTAAATGAGAAGTTCCTTAATTCCTAGACAATCATCATTATCACACTTGGTAGGGGTAAACCTAGACAAGAACTCAAGAGAGATAGGATAAACAAGAGTAGGTGTCAAAATAGAAGCAAGTGGAGGAATATCAAGATTAAAATTAAAGAGAGTGTCACTATATGCATGAGGGAGTGAATCAATGCCAAAGGAAGGAGAATAATAGGAGGCAAGGTAGAAACAATAGTGATGAAGTCCTTAGGAATTCTAGAAGGCGTGGAAAGATCGAGAGGATTTATAGAAGTCTATATAGGGTCCACAACAACATCATATATAGTAGGGGATGATGTGGAATAAGATAAGAATGCATAGGTGGTCATAAATTTGGTTTTAGGTGGTTGAAAAGATTGAAGGGAAAACTATGGTAGTGATATGATCTAGTATGGATTTATAATATTTTATGATACATATAGTATGATTCCTATTGATGATATGACACCTCCCTCACCTATGCATCATATTAGTAGTGGTTCATTGTGCTAGAGGAGGGAGTACCAACCTGACTACCGACTATATATAGCTATAGCCTAAGCCTAGTCTCCCCCAAATATATAGAGCTTGACCTATGGATATGGGCTCGAGGGTGCCTATATAGAGAGAAGGCCCCTATCTTGATGATATATATTTGACATGTCATGTTGGTCCTATGTCCATAGATTCATGTACTTTGAATGAATTACCTTTTTTAATAGATGATGGTGAGTATGATGGTGATCATTTTTCTATATCTCATTTTAAACCTATGGATACCTATAATGTAGATATATATATATGCCTTACCTTTACCTACATGTGATGATGATTCACCTCTATCCATGCCTAATGATATACTTGTTGAATTTAATTACCTATCTATGATAATTATCCTAGTGATGAGATTTATGATGATTGTAGTTCACCTCTCAGTAGTGATAGGCCTATACATGATACACCTTGTTCAACTTCACATGAGCTCATTACCTCCCACGTAATTCATGATGATCCATCTTCTCTATCTTGTGGCTCATGGTCTATTGATGATATGTTTAGTGATGAGCATAGTGATATTTCTTTTTTTTTTATGATGAGGTTAATTACTCTTTGTTACATGATTATGTTATTTATGATGAAAATTATCTTAATACACATATGCTAGAGTCAAATAGTGGTAATGAATATGTAAAGATACATGCTAGATAATTTCAAATATCTTCAAATTATTCTTCTATACATGATGACTATATTTTGATACAAACATTTAGTGACACATTAATTTTACCACAAAGTAATGATTTAATTCATGTCATGCTTCTCATACATCCTTTCATGCATTGTCATGTGCTTTCATAGAACACTTTACTATTCAACCTTGACAATTTATTTTTCTCATGGTTTTATTTCTTCTCCTTCTAGTGGCCCATTTGTAGTAGAAACCATTAACTTTTCTATCCATCAATATGATATACCAAATTAGTAGAGACCCCATTTGGATCCATTCATACATTCACATGCCATATCTTTAAGTACTTATGGTGTACCTCCTACTATATCCCATCTTGCAGATGATATAGACATACTTAAGAATGAATATTAACATGAGGATCTTTTACAATTTTTACTCGGTATATGTGAGGATAAGGTGGCATTAGTTGATAATATATCTTTAATACCCTCCACCATTGTTACATATGGCACGAGGCATACACATGTGAGTTTGAGATGTATGTTGAGAAAGATATTTCACCTTATTTGAACTACCTCATTACTGGGATTGACAATCTAGAATGATATGTTGATACTCATGCACAAAGTGTTCGACCAAAAAATGACACTACCAAAATATTTTACAATCCTTTGGTTAGGATTAAGGTGCCATCAACCTTGTAAATCTTATGTAATTTATTATTCTTATTATTGTTTGTAAATCACCCATAAGGGATGAAAGGTTTCAGCAATAGTGATATAGTTTCAGCCACATGTTTATATCTAGTACTCGACACTAACTTGTCTATTACAGGGGGTTGTAGGGGATTTTCCCCTAAGTGGGGTCTAGGGGCATCATCCCCTCGGCAAGGCATCCAAGGGCTATATGCTTCGGTGGGGATTTGGGGGTAGTGCTCCTGAAAACATATTTTATTATATTTTATCATTGTAAATCTAGACCGTTCATCATTATGTCAGAGATCTGACAATCGATATTATGTCAATTTTCTTGCCCTAGAAGGCAACCCCCTTTTATAAGTATATTTGTACTATGTTTTTTAGTAGAGTCGAGAGTAAAAGGTGTTGTTGGATTGAAGAATGAAGAAGAAGAGGAAGTCCATGTATTGTAATCTCATATTTGAAGATAATACAACTTGGAGCCTCTTTTCTTGGTGGAGTTTTTTATCTAAAAGGGTTTTCTCCATGCTACATACTGTGTTATGTGTTTAGTTATTAATGTATGTTATTTCTACGTAGTGGGTTTTATTACTGTTGCAATCTCCATTGATTTTACATTGTTTAGAGGACATAAATAAGGTTAAAATCATATTTTCGTTGTGTGGTTTGCACCTTCATTTCTAACACCTTTGGCATATGACATTTTGACTTATCCTTTAGCAAATGGATTTGTGGATTTATTTAGAGTCAATTATCTAGCCACAACTCCATTTTTCCATGGAAAAATCACTTGTTTCTTATAGTGAAACTATTCATCCTCTTTACCTAATGTTGGTTGTGTCACCAAAAATCTATAAGCACAAAATATGTCATTATTCCCTTCAATCTACATCTTCTTCTTATGGTCAATTTGTCTTACCTTTCTTGCCTTCCTACCATTACTATTCCATCCTTTGATGGGTGTATGTGCATTTTGTGTTGACCAAAACCTTAGATTTTCTTTTTTATTGGTTCATACATATTTTATCCACTTGCTTCCCATGCTAGTCTTTTATCCTTTCAAGTTTCATCATAGACTATGTCAATATCCTCTAATCTAGAATTTCTAGTCCATCTACACCTTGGTGAAATTACTCTTATTTCTTACACTTGGTCTCTTCTGTCCAAGCAACTCTACTAGTATCACATACCCATACCAAGTATCATAATTCATTCCTTGATATGTATACTGTACATGATATTCTATATGATCCCTATAAAAATTTCATAGGTTATACTAGTGCCTTTGCCACTTGAAATCTCTATTGTGCTATCAATACCCTTGGCAATGTCTCCAATAGCCATCTGGAATGGTGTTCTTCTTCTAGATCCATCTTTAGATATTTAGTTCACACCAAGCTAGTACCATAATATGCATATTCACTCCTCAATTTATATGTTAACTATGGCACTGAAACATAGTATCTTCACTCGAGATGACACCCTATGACAACTCATGTAACTTCTCTACTTTTTTGAAAAGTATATATCTACAATCCCAGAGTTGCCACTCAACTCTTATCACATTCTCATAAATGTGTCTTCTATTGGAAACATCATTGATGAAGAGATTGTTAGCATGATGAAGATAAGGCAGAGCATGATGTTAAGTAGTGTTGTCATTGATGGCAACAAAATTCACTGGTCAGTCCATAGAACAACAACATAGGTTGAAGACAGTGTCAACTAAGGACTAAGGCAGAGTGTTCTGGTAAATGGTATTCAAAATTAAGGAGATGTTTGTGCAGAGCAGTTTGGATGGGAATTTTGCAAGAGGGTTTGATCTAATTCCATATAGATTCATCTATTCCTTCTTAAAAGACAACTATGCAAAGAGATTTGATCCGGTAAGGAATATGTTGATAAATTTAGCTAAGTGTCAGTATACTGCATTTAGGGTATAGAGTTCCAATATTCTGGTCCACATTCCTCTGGTATAGAATATTCATCTATGTCATTTTAAGGTGTTGTAAACACATGTTCAGAGATTGTTAATCTAAAGTTTCAAGTTCTGAAGTCCTCCAAAATGAGAGTTAGAGTTGTTTGAGTATCACACTCTGAATAGACAGTACATTGACAGTGTCAGTGATGATTTGAGATACTCCACATTTCACCGTAACTGATTGGTTTGCTATGCAGATTTGAGGATAAGACTATGGTTGTCTGTTGCATGCATATTTAAATTTTCAAGCATTTTAGAGGTTTGCATACAGTTTGTGAAATAAGAAACAGGTTATAGTGTTATTGTCTTGTCGGTGTAGCTGACTTGAAGGTGTTGATGTTATGCAGAGGGTAAATATGTGTTATGGAGTAAAGTGGGAGCTATTATAGATCCATGCTGACTATCTCAAAGTTTGAAATTTGGTGCGAAGTATGTTTGAAGTTTTGGGTCTGACAGGTTATGTATGGCATGTTTTGCAAGTTACATCCAATTAGGCCAACCTAATTGATAATGTGAAAGAAGGAGATATATATATGAAGGATTGTTTTCTAGGTTGATGATGGTGGTGTGATTTGAGTAATGCAACAAGTACTTATGATTGTAAATTGAGTGAATGTAGAGAAGTACAATCTTAGTTTTGAGGACAAAGTGATGAATATTGTTTTGTACTTTAATCTTTATTAGATTTGTACTCCATGCATGTGTCAAATGCAATTGTAAACTGTTCAATCCTGGAAGTGAGCCACCCATTATCTTCTATCTTTTCTTTCAGGATAGTAAGTCCTTCAGTAGTGAGCCACATGCAATGAGCATTCCTAGCTAATGAGTCCACCAATTGTATCAACCTTAATCGTTTGTCTAATTAATATATATTGCGAATTGATCTTCACTGTGGTTTTTCCCATTTTGGGTTTGTTCACATAGAAATCTTAGTGTTCACGTGTTAAAAATTATGCCTGTATGTTTTATGCTTAATTTTCTTTACTGCAATTGAATATGCTAAATGGATTAAAATGTTTGATGTGTAATTGGTTTAAGAGAATATTAATTCACCTCACATCTTAGTATTCTGGGTGTTCAACAATTAGTATCAGAACCAAGTCCTTTGGAAGAAGCCTAAACACTTAGGGAAGATCTTCGAAATAGAACACATGGCTACCAGAAGATTTCCTACTCCTTTGGAAGAGATTCCTGCTAATAATTTAATTGAAGAAGATTGCATACTTAACAAAGCTAGAGAACTTAATGTTGATGTTGAAGATCTTGAAAGGATTGAATGTGAAATCAGTGATCTAAAGTAAGATGTCAAGGAAGTAAATGATTGTATAAAACAATTAAATGAGCAAATTAAAAAGTTCAAAGAAAAGCATAAGTAAGTAAGTGGAAAATTGAAGCATGAAAATGAATCTATCAATGGTTTGAATGTGCAAACTAAGGAGAAGACAAGAATTGAGGAATGTCTTAATGCAGTTGTGAAAAGCAAATTAGAAGAATGTGTAAGGCTTGAATATGAAGTCATAAATCTGAGATTAGATCTAGTGAAGGTAAGACTATATGTAGACAAGTTTAGGATAAGTTCTACAAAGATTGATGAAATGATTGTAAGTCAGAAAGGTCCAAATGATAAAGAAAGTCCAGGATTTGAAAAAGATTAAAGTTCTAAATTAGATCAGACTTCTAATCAGAAGAACAATGGCAAGTTGATCCAAAATCAAAAGAATAAAGCTACAAGATGTCTGGTTAGACAACCAAATGCTCAGAGATACCCATCATTCAATGGATTTTGTAATTTTTGCAATAAGTATGGACATAAAGTAATAGAATGTAGAAGTAGAAGGAATCAAAATGTTCCATCTTTCTCTAGTCAATACTTTACATGCAATAAAGTTGGTCATAGAGTTATTGAATGTAAAAGTCAAATGTATGCAATAAGATGGGACATAGAGCAAATGAGTGCATAAGTAGAACACCAATGTATTACAAGAATAATGCTCAACAATTTTATGGATACTGCTATACATGTAATAAGTTCAACCACAAAGAAGCTAACTGCAGATCAAAGCCAATAAGAAGTGGAAATTCTTAGCAAGACATGTGCAACTGTCCTGAGTGCAATGAAGAAACTCTCAAAGGCATAAGAATCCCATTGATGTTTCTCCTCAAAAGAAGGAAATTGATAATATCTAGATAAAGAAGGATGTAACCAAGATTAAGGATGAGCCTATACCAACATCTGGTGCATATGTTCCTCTAGGAACTAAGATTTGAGATTTGGTTCAAGGGAGCTTTAATAAAAATCTTTCAACCTTTCCCAAAGGAATGATGTTGATGCCTCATCACAAAGTAATAAGTTGAAGACCAAGATGCCTAATCCACTGTAAAAGGTTACAGAAGAAAATCTCATATTGTAGAAGATTATAGAGCAATTGAAGTTGACTGTGTGCTACAGTGAAAGTGTTGACAACTTTATGAAATAGGGCATTTACTGTGAATTAGGTCATGAAAAAAAAGGTTATAAGCGATCATACTTGATCAAAATTCATATTGCAAATGAATTTTTAAGCGTGAAGAGAGCTGAGCAGTGTAGCAAAGAAGAATGCATTGTGTCATGAGATTCAATGCTTTCAAACTCTAGCTGGAAGCAATTGAAAAAGGTATTTATAGTTTCTTATCCACAAGTGATAGTCGTTGTAGATAGACCTCACCCTAAATACAAGAAACATCATTTCAAGTGAATGGAAACTGATCTGGATGGTGCATTTTTGGGTGTACCCTATGGGTTTTTGTTTACTAAGGATGTAAGGATGTACATTCACACTAAAATGGAGGAATATAATCATGCTAACCTAGGAGAGATCTAGGTTAACGAGTTAACTGATGATAACTTTGATTTGAAGAATGAATATAGTGCCCTAACATAGAAGAAAATAGATGTTTGGAATAACTTTCCTGTTCTATCTCTCAAAGATGCTTGGGTTAGATATGTTTTGAGTAGAATTCATGATAAATTCATGTGGCTAGACATTCCACATATAATCAACAAAGAATCCATTAGAGTTGTAATAGGGCTATGCTCCATCAGAGTTGTTCCGATAATGAAATCTATGAAAAAAAAATGTTGTTATGAAGCTCACTAGAGCTAAGTTTGACAAAAGAGCATTGATAGTTAATGACATAGAGGATCCATCTATGATGTATGCTTCAATTATGATAGGTTACAAAATTTATTTCACAAATAGAGAAAATTCAATCTCAGCCACTGCTATAAACACAACTTGTGTGATGGTGAAACATAATGTTGATTATGATCTCTATGACTTTCTAAGGCAACAATTGTTGGAAAATTTGAAGAAAACAAAAGATTCTAAATACCCCTTCAAATATGGCACTTTAATCATTTGTTTTTTGTTCTATTTTCTCAAAGAGCTACCAGGTGCATAAAATGTTGTATGGCTTGGGCATATACCTGTAGCCACTTAGATAAGAGATCACTTGCAGAGAATTGGTAACAATGATGCTCAAAATGCTGCATTGTCAGGCTACACAAATTTTTTCAGGAGAAGATGCAAGCTAGGGAAAGAATCCCTAGAAAAGTTATAGAAAAATACAAGGACAATATTGTTTTTATGTTCACTAAGGATGAATGCTTGATGGAAGAAATTGAACCAAGAATAGTGTGGATGCCTAAAATGGGATATGAAGTAACAAAAGATGTTCTTGTATGTCTTGTAGACCTAATGTTGAGTAAACCCGGAGAGATCTTTGAAGAAACATTTGGCACTTATGAAGAAAGGTCTCTAAAAATTCATCTGAAGCACAAGGAAAAGGAAACCAATCAGAAAGTTCTAAATATAGTTCAGGATTATGCTAATAGCATAGGAATTTCTAAATAATATGTACAACAAACTAGAGCTAAAGCAACAATCAAAGAAGAATCTAGCCTTGAGGAGAAGCCTAAGGGGACATCTAAAGATAAGAAGGAAGTTCCTAAGATTCTCAGAAGGTCATCAAGGACCTCCTCCTCCTCTGATACTATACCTAAAGCCTCTAGAGCAATACCTATTGTAATCTCTAAGAAGATTGTTGATGTTAGTGAGCTATTGAACAATCTCAACCTATTAAGAAGAGAAGAGTGAAGGGAAAATCCTACAAAGAAGAATATGTTAGTCATAACATTGAGGAAGAAGAAAAGGAAGAAGTTAGTGAGAAAGTGAAAGAGGGCTTCATCTTTAGGAAAAGAGAAGCTAAAACTAGTGAAGAAGGTCATTCCTCCAAAGGCTAAGAAAAGGGAAGGAAAAGAAAGGAAAGTGAAGCTACAGACAAAGGAAAGGGAAAACAAAAGAAGTCAGATAAATTTGGTGTTCCCCCTTTACAACTTGAAGCCACAATAAATGCAATAATATAATATGACAATCTAAAGAATGTAACAAAAATGTATGATGAGAGGTCAGTTGAAGATAAGGTAACCATTGAAACTGGTATTGTTAGGTATTTAGATTTATTAAATGTTGCTTTTACTGAAATTGTTGATAAATTGCTAGATAGTCTTGTTGATATTTTGAAAAAAAAAGAGATGAGGCATTGAGAAAAGATATTGAAATGAAAAATAGAGTCATAAAGAAGATTTGTCCTACTCTTTTCAGAAAAGACAGAAAGATAGCTATACAAAGGTTAAGTAAGGAGTTCAAAACAAAGAGAAGGATAAATACTATAATGTCTAGTGATAAAAATAAGATAGAATGATTGGAAAAGAAAATGTTGAGATTAACTGCTAATATTCTTAAGGAACTGCAAATTTATCCTATTGAGGACTATGATTCTAAAGAAGTGATGCAGGAGCATCCCTGGTTCAAGAGCAATCTTGCATCAACCAAAAACATTTGCATTTCAGTTTGTTTGTAGTTTAGTTTGTTTCTTTCATTTTCCAATTTAGTTCAGGCAATTCAGTCAGAAGTAGTTTCATCTTTGGTCCAGTATTTGCATTTCACATCTTGCAGATTTGGACTTAGCATCTACATTCATTCATCTACATCATGTCAAGAATTCAAAGCATTTGGATTAGTTACCGGAAAGTTATCGTTATCAAAAGATAGACTATTTTCTCAGTACAAAGCATCCTGATAGTCTCAAACAATCAACTAAAGGAGAAGGCTTGCAGATCATTCCTTGACTTGCATATCCTAATGACACATCATTTGAAGATCTTTGGTTCATGGCCGACCTTTCCTAAAGATCTGTACATTATTCTATTAATTTGAGGAAGTGTTCTATGCATTTAGGTCTAACTTACTTCATTGGAATTTCTGATCTTCCTTGGCCGATGTGGAGGAATCTATTGGTCTAGAAAGGATATATATTGATGTAATAGATCCTTAGGAAAGTAGTTCATAAGTTATTAAGATCTTGATAGATAGATTTCTCATTTTCTTTGCAAAGGAGCTTAAAAGCTTTATCTTGCGCATGTATGTAATCAAGCCTGTGAGCCCTAATTATAAGCCAGCATGTTGCGACCTGATCTCTATTTGAATTCTATGATATACTAAATGATTAAATCTGCATTTGTTCCATTTCTTTGAGTTGTTTCCATTGTGTTTACTATTGCTACACGGTCTGGATTGTTCACTCTCTGAACCCTCCTACCGTGACTACACCAAGTGGTACCAGAGTGAAAGTTCAAATCTTTGGGAGTGAATTGAGTAAAGTTAGGGAGGAGATTCCATAAGATCTTGTTGTGGATAGATCTCTAAATTTAGGCAAGTTGCTTGTGTTGCAACCGATCGTCGATTGAGAGGTAGTTGTCACCTTGTAGCCCGATCACCAAACTTGAGGTAGTTTACACTTGATCTTAGGAAGAATGCTGCCAAGGAGAATTGTTGTTGTTGGAACAATGGCTAGAAGAATGGATGAGATGATGGAGATGATGAGAATAATGCAAATTCATTTAGATGCTATTGAAGAAGATAGGCAAAGAGGATCGACACCAAGACTTAATGTTGAAAGTGATGATGAAGAACTTCAATCTGTCGAACAAATTGGTGAAACCCTAGGAGGTGACACAGAAGAAGAATCAGATCAAGTAAAGATGTTGTGAGCTATTTCAAAGATTAGAAAGAGACCTAGACTTGATGTGCCAAACTATACTGGTAATTTGAACCTTGAAGAATTGATTGTTTGGATAAATGACATGGAAGAATACTTTTAATATGAAGAAATTGAAGATCCGGAGAAGGTGAAATTTGTAAAGAAAAAATTGAAGGGACATTCTGCTATATGGTGGAAAGAAGTTCAGTTAGAGAGAAATAGAAGAGGGAAAGAATAGATTACAAAGTGGGATCAGATAGTGACAAAGTTGAAGAATTAGTTTATACTTGCTGACTATGAGTTGGAACTATTGAAGAGATTGCAAAACTTGAGACAAAAGGAGAAATCTGTGAAGGAGTACACTGAAGAATTTCATAAAATGATCATAAGAATAGGACATAGTGAAGCAAGAAAGGAGAAAGTAGCTAAATACAGCAATGGACTAAGATTGAATAGTCAAGAAGAACTAAACTTGGTAAGGATGACATCTTTGGAGGAAGCATACAAGTTTGCCCTAAAGATCAAGGAGAAGCTAAATAAGAGGCATGATTAGGGATAGGGAGCCAGACAAGGTAAATTTCAGAGAGGTAGGACTTATTTTGGAGGAGACAAATCATATTCGTAGCCGAACAAGTTTGATAGCCTATTGAAGAAGGATGACAGAGATAACAATGCTTACCGGAGAGATGACAAAAATTTTACTAGAGAGGAAATCCTAGTGCATACCGGAATGAAGGATATAGAAGAGAAGAAAGAGGATTTGATAAGAAAACATTTATAGTCACTTGTTTCAAATGTGGAGGTGAAGGACATAGAGCATTTGAATGTAATTAGGGTAGTACAAAGAAGAAGAAAGAGATCAGTGGAAGAGTAGCTTATGTTGAAGAAGAACCTGTTAGATCACCAAATTCTGTTGGTAAACCTGAGAAAGGAAAATCACTTATGATGAGGAGAGAACTATTTCAAGAGTAAACATATGAGGAACCATTGCAGAGGAAGAGTTTGTTCAGAACCAGATGCAAATCAGGAGGTAAGTGTTGTAAAATTGTGATTGATAGTGGTAGTTCAGATAACCTAGTTTTAGAGGAGATGGTGACTAAACTGAAGTTGGAAAGATTGAAACACCCGAATCCCTATTAGATAGCATGGATTCAAGATGATAATAAGGTACTGGTGAGTGAACAATGTTTGGTGAAATTTCATATTGGATCTTCTCATGATGAAGTCTTGTGTGATATTATGCCTATGGATGTTTGTCATATCTTGTTGGGTAGACCTTGGTAGTATGATAGAAAAGCTATACATGATGGGAGAAAGAATACATACACTATAACAAAAAATGGAAAGAGAATTACTTTGATTCCTTTGGAGGATGATCTTAAGAGTGAAGTATGTGGAAATGCTAGAATTTGTTTGGTAGATGGAAGAAAATTTCTTGATGGTTTGAGACATGAGAATATGTGTTATGCCTTGATTCCTAAGAAGCTAGAAACATTGAAAAAGGAAACTAAAGAATCACAACTGGAGGAGATACAAGAGTTGTTGACAGAGTATGAAGACATCATATCAGATAATGTGCTTGCAGGATTGCCACCTAGAATGACACTGGCAGAGAATGAAGAATGACACTCATAGAGAATAACAAAGCAGCACATAGAATGACACTGGCAGAGAATGAAGAATTGACTAGGTAGATACAAGAAGATTTTGAGAAAAGGTTTGATCAGAGAAAGCTTGAGTCCTTGTGTAGTACCTGTAGTGATTGCACCTAAGAAAGATGGAGAATGGAGAATGTGTACTGATTCTAGAGCGATAAACAAGATAACAATTAAGTATAGATTTCCTTTACCTAAGATGGATGATATCATGGATTGTTTGAGTGGAGCAAAATATTTCACAAAGATAGATTTGAAAAGTGGATACCATCAAATCAAAATCAGAGAAGGGGATGAATGGAAGACTACTTTTAGGACAAATGAAGGATTGTATGAGTGGTTATTGATGCCTTTTCTATTGACAAATGCACCAAGTACTTTCATGAGATTGATGAATGAAATCTTGAAGAAATTCTTGGGTATGTTTGTTATTGTGTACTTGGATGACATTTCAATTTTTAGTAAGACAAAAGAGGAACATTGGTGGCATATTAGACAAGTTTTGCAGAGACTGGGAGAGGAGAAATTGTTGATAAACATCAAGAAGTGTAGTTTTATGAAGGAAGAACTAGTGTATTTGGGATTTGTGATTTTTGTGGAAGGATTGAAGATGGATTCTAAGAAAGTGAGAGCAATTGTTGAATGGCCTACACCAGAGAACATTGGAGAAATTAGATCATTTCATGGATTGGCTAGTTTCTAGCAGAAGTTCATAAAAAATTCAGTTCAGTTTGTAACCCCACGATAGAGACAATGAGAGGTGATAGAAAAGACTTTAAGTGGACATCAAGAGAAGATAAAAGTTTTGAATTGTTGAAGCAGAAAGTGACAGAGAAACCTATTTTGGCATTACCAGATTTCAATAAGGTATTTCAAGTTAATTGTGATGCAAGTGGAAATGCAATTGAAGTAGTGTTAAGTCAAGAAGGTAAACCTGTAGCATATTTCAGTGAGAAGTTGAATGGTGCAAGAAGAAGATATTTAGTTTATGATCAAGAGTCTTATGCCATAATTCAATCCTTGAAGAAGTGGAGACATTACTTTTTTCCTAAGGAGTTTGTATTGTATACAGATCATCAGGCTTTGCAGTACTTGAATAGTCAAGGTAAGTTGAATCAAAGACATATGAGATGGGTTGAGTTCATGCAGAGTTATACTTTTGTGTTGAAGTATACGAGTGGTAAATCAAACAAATTTGCTAATACATTGAGTAGGAGAAGAAACTTGTTGATAGAGATGACAGTTGAAGTGTTGGGATTTGATGAATTGAAGACCATGTATGAAGGAGACACTAATTTTGTAGAACCTTGGAAAGCATGTAAGGAACTTGTCATGACAGGTAGGAGTAAGTGGTTAGACTATTTCATTCAAGAAGATATGTTGTTCAAAGGAAGTCAATTGTGCATACCTAGAAGTTCAATGAGAGATAATTTGATCAAGGAGAAACATAGTGGTGGATTGGCAAGACATTTTGGCATTGGTAAGATAGTAGCTTTGGTAAGTGAAAACTACTTTTGGCCTCAGATACATAAGGATGTTAGGAAATTTGAGCAGAGTTGTAAAGTCTGTCAAATTGCAAAAGGGAGTAGTCAGAACATTGGATTGTATAAACCTTTGACAATACCAAAGATACCTTGGGAAGACATAAGCATGAATATTGTGATGGGATTGCCTAAGACATAGAGAGACATGATTCAATATTTGTAGTGGTTGAGAGATTTTTAAAGATGGCTCATTTGATACCTTGTAAGAAGACAACTGATGCAATGCATGTAACTAACATATTATTCAGAGAGATTGTGAGATTGCATGGATTACTTAAGAGTATAGTTTTAGACAGTGACACAAAGTTTGTTGGATACTTTTGGAGGACACTATGGAAGAAGATGAAGACATAATTGAAGTTTAGTTAAACTTTTCATCCACAGACTGATGGAAAAATAGTAGTGAATAGGAGTTTGGGAAACTTGCTGAGATGTTTGGTTGGAGAGAAGACCGGAAGTTGGGATTTGATTCTTTCACAAGCAGAGTTTACATATAATAATTTAGTAAATAGGAGTACCGTAGGAATACCTTTTGACATTGTTACCAGAATAAACCCTAAGGGAGTTGTAGAATTGAGAGATATTAGTACAGAGGAAAAGAGAAGTGCAGAAGCAGAAGAATTTGAAGATCACATGAAGATAGTACATGATCAAGTGAAGAAGCATTTGGAGAATATGAATAGTAAGTACAAAGATAGGGTAGATGAGAAGAGAAGACAAAAGTAATTTGAAGTTGGAGATGAAGTGATGGTATATCTGAGAAAAGAAAGATTTCTAGTTGGGACATATAACAAGTTGAAGATGAAGAATTTTCAACCTTGTAGGATACTCAAGAAATTTGATTCAGAAAATGCTTATGAAGTGGAATTACCTGAGACATTGGGTATATCACCTATTTTTAACATTGCAGAGCTATATGAGTATCATTAAGCAGAGTACAATGATAGCATGGAAGAAGACTTGAAGAAGTAGTTACCACAACAAGCACCAGAACAAATTGAGGACATCTTGGATAGTAGAATTGGATGCAGCACTAGAGGAAGACAATACAAATAATATCTTGTGAAGTGGAAAGACAAACCAGAAGAAGATTCATCATGGATTTCTCAGGCTAAGGTGGACCGTCTTGGTTCTCCCCTGGCCCTAGCAAAATGAGGGACTCACTTTTTCAATAAACCTAGATGTCTAATGCAAGAGCATCCCTGGTTCAAGAGCAATCTTTCTTCAACCAAAAACATTTGCATTTCAATTCATTTGTAGTTCAGTTTGTTTATCTTATTTTCTAGTTCAGTTCAGGCAGTCCAATCAGAAGCAGTTTCAGCTTTGGTCTGGTATTTGCATTTCACATCTTGTGGATTTAGACTTAGCATCTACATTCATTCATCTACATCATGTCAAGAATTCAGAGCATTTGGATTAGCTATTGGAAAGTTATCGCTATTAGAAGATCGATTGTTTTCTCAGCACAGAGCATCCTGACAATCTAAGAAAATCAATTGAAGGAGAAGGCTTGTAGATCATTCCTTGACTTGCGGATCCTAATGACTCATCATTCGAAGATCTTTGGTTTGTGCCCAACCTTTCCCAAAGATCCTTACATTATTCTATTCATTTAAGGAAGTGTTCTATGCATTTAGATCTAACCTATCTATGAACAGGTTACAGCTCTTCATTGGAGTTTGTGATCTTCCTTTGCTGATGCAGAGGAATCTATTGGTCCAAAAAGGATATATTTTGATGTAATAGATCCTTAGGAAAGTAGTTCATAAGTTATTAAGATCTTGATAGATAGATTATTCATTTTCTCTAAGAAGGAGCTTAAAAGCTTTATCTTCTACATGTATGTAATCAAGCCTGTGAGCCCTAATTGTAAGCCTGCATGTTGCCAGCCGATCTCTATTTAAATTCTATGATATACTGAATGAATGAATCTACATTTGTTCCATTTCTTTGAGTTTTTTATGTTGTGTTTACTCTTGCTGCACGGTTTGGATTGTTCACTCTGTGAACCCTCCTACTGTGACTACACAAAGAGGATGGGGAAGAAGATCAAACTGAGACAAATGTGGAAAGAGGAGAAACAAGTGCAAAGCATGTTGTAGCGATTGAGCCTGATATGGCAAATCCTCTACCATTTAAAAATGTAGAAGACTAAAATGTGACTAATCCTTTGAAGACCACAAAGAACATTGATGGAATGAATGAGTCACTTGAAGAGAAGATTGTTCAAGATGAGGTCATTACAGAACAAGTTGATAACACTACTGACAACACCCCTGTTTCAAAAAATGTTGTAGGAGAACAAGCACTTGATGAAAGAAATCCTCTAGAAACTTGTAATCCTCAAATGTTATTTGCATCTGAAGAAGAAAACAACGGTAGAATTGGTAAAAACTCTAGAGTCTCACCGTCCGATTCCATCAAAAAGTTTTTGGCAAAACAAAGGGAATCACAAATTTTGTCTTCACCTAAGATACTGCAAGTACCATCCCTAAATGAACAAATTAATTTGGAAAACATATGTCCATTGTAGAAACTACAACTAGGAATAATTTTTCAAGCAACAACTCAAAAAGATATCTTGAAATCCCATATAGAAGGAAATGAGTTCATGGATGAAACAATGAAGATTTTTTAAAAGATAATGCCTAATGTTAAGAGATATTGTAAGTTTCAAGATGGCTTCAATGACTAGTCTATTAAGAGAAGCTGACAAAGCTAGGAAAATGATTGGTGCCCCTTCTACTATGGATAAGGCATAGGAATTGCTCTTACAAATTAATGAGCATATACATTTATTGATCTATGCTAAGGCGCAGTGGGACTCAGATGTCATCCAACTCAAGAACATCTACAAAGATATCTTTCCAAAGTCTCAATAAGTTTAAATTTCTTGTGCAGATATGCGGAAGGTTAGAAGACAATTTTGATATTTTGGTGTATATATAAATCAATTACTTAGGGGGAGTTAATACAATTTGTATATACTCATGTATACTTGACAAAGGCATATCTGATACAAAATTAACTTTACACACCCTTTGCCATTGATGTCAAAGGGTGAGAGAGACATGGGAAAAAGGAGAGACATATATATCTTAGGGGGAGAGAAACAATGTTTTGAGGAGAAAGTAAGATGTGCAAAAGAAAGGGGGAGAATGCTTTTGGTCTTGATGGTTCTTCAGATCATGTGTTTCCATTAATGCCAAAGGGGGAGATTGTTGGCAACATCATTGATGAAGAGATTGTTAGTATGCTGAAGATAAGGCAGAGCATTATGTTAAGTAGTGTTGTCATTAATGGTAATAGAATTCACTGGTCCATAGAACAACATCATTGTTTGGAGATAGTATCATCTAAGGACTAAGGTAGAGTGTTCTAGTAAATGGTATTTAAAATGGTTTGTGCAGAGTAGTTTGGATGGGAATTTTATAAGATGGTTTGATCCTCTTCCATATAGATTCATCTATTCCTTCTTAGAAGACAACTATGCAAAGAGATTTGATCTGGTAAGGAACATGTTGAGAAATTTGGCTAAGTATCAGTATATTGCATTTAGTGTATAGAGTTACAGTATTTTTGTTAGCATTCCTCTAGTATAGAATATTCATCTATGTAGTTGTAAGGTGTTGTAAACATATATTCAAAGATTGTTAATCTAAAGTTTCAAATTTTGAATTCCTTCATAATGAAAGTTAGAGTTGTCTGAGTATCGCACTCTGAATAAACAGTGCATTGATAGTGTCAGTGATGATTTGATATCCTTCACATTTCACCAGAATTGATTGGTCTACTATGTTATTTTGAGGATAAGACTATGGTTGTTTGTAGCATGGATATTTAAAGTTTCAAGCATTTTGGAGGTCCGCATACAGTTTTGTGAAATGATAGATAGGTTATAGTGTTGTTGTCTTTCCAGTGTAGCTGACCTGAAGGTGTTAATATTGTGGAGAGGGTAAATATGTTTTGTGGAGTTAAGTGGGAGCTAATTTGGGTCCATGCTGACCTATCTGAAAGTTTGAATCATGGCACAAAGTGTGTGTGAGAGAGGTTTTTGGTCCGACAGGCTATGTATGGCATGTTTTGCATGTTACATCCAATTAGGTCAACCTAATTGATGATGTGAAAGAAGCAGATATATATGAAGGATCATTTTTGAGGTTGACAATGATGATGTGATCTAAGTAATGCAACAAGTGCTTATGAATGAGAATTAAGTGAATGTAATGAAGTACAGTCTGTGATTTGAGAACAAAGTGATGAATATTATTTTGTACTTTGAGCTTCATTGGAACTGTACTCCATGCATGTGTCAGATGTAATTGTAAACAGTTCAATCCTAGAAGTGAGCCACCTATTCTCTTCTATTTGTTCTCTCATGATAGTGAGTCCTTTTGTAGTGATCCACATGCAGTGAGCATTCTTGGATAGTGAGTCCACTAATTGTATCAACCTTAACCAATTGTCTTACTAATATATATTGTGAGCTAATCCTCACCATGGTTTTTCTCATTTTAGGTTTTCCACATAAAAATCTTGGTGTTCATTTGTTACAAATTGTGGTTGTATGTTTTATGTTTAATTATCTTTACTACAATTGAATATGCTAAATGGATTAAAAAGTATGATGTGTAAATGGTTTAAAAGAATAATGATTCACCCCCCTCTTAGTATTTCAAGTGTTCAACATCTTCAACTATGAAGTTAGAATTATTTCCTTCATATGGCTATGGCAATCCATAGACACATTCCATGGAAAGTTATTCCTTCAACTTAGTTTCTCCTTCTATGGGAACAATCTAGAGGTCACAATCCTCTAATGTATCTCCTTCTTTAGGTATCACTTCTAAAGTTCCTAATCCTTAATGAAGATTTGATGCAGGAGCATCTACTGGTGCAAAGGTAATCTTGCATCACCCAAAAAGTTGTTGATTCAAAATTATTGCCATTGTTTCCATTTCTTTCCATGATTAGTATTTATGTTTCTATAATCTCTTGAATAATGATGTAGGACTTTCATTTTTTCCAAACTGCTAAAGATAGCAAACTACTATTTTAGGAAAGTTTGCATTTGGCCATGGATTGAAGCAAAATTTTATAGGAAGCTTCATAAATGAAATATAAGACCTTTGGTGAAGGAATCAAGCAAAGATCATCTATGAGCTGAAAGATATTAAAGTTTTTGTTTTTTGAAAAACCCCTAATTTTTTTTGAAATGAGATACGAGGCACTAAAATGTCCCATAAAGCCTCAAAAAGTTGAAAGAAATCCATTTATGGATTTCTTACATGATATTTCATATCGTGAAATTTCTGGCACTTAAAACAGTTCGTTAATCAGACACTCGGATCGAAAGTTATGCTTCCCAGAAGTTGACCTACTTTTGGAGGGAGTTGCAAATTTTGAAATTTAACTGGATGCTACCAAAAAGGGCTATTTATGACTATTTTTGGGAAACCTAGGAGTAGTAGAGATAAAGGGCAAGTGTAGAGTCAAGAATAGTTGGGAAGACAAAAAACCTAGGTGATTTAGGGTTACAGAAGGTAGAAGATTCTAGATCTTGGTGATGGGTAGTTGTAGTCTGAAGCAGCCTATGGAGGATTGATTCCTTTGATTGTATTTAAGCTTTTGTAATGTAATGAGTTGTCCAAATCAATAAAAGAATATTCTATTTCTATGAGCAATTTTTGTTGTTGTGTGTATTATGATTTACCCCCTTCATCAAGATCACATCTTCTTCTGTCAACCACAAATAAGACCTTTGATTTTGTTCACTGCCTTATTTCAAACAAACATAAGTCCTTTGGTTTTGTGCACCACCTTCTTTAAACCATACATAAGTCCTTTGGTTTTTCTCACCACCTTCTTTAAACCATACATAAGTCCTTTGGTTTTGTTAACATAGGAAAAATGGAACAGATATCCATTTTCTAGAATGGATATCCATTACCTAGATATCTATTGTCCAAAGAATTAGGTGTTAGGTAATAGATATCCATTTTGAAAATGGATATCCATTATCTAAAAGCCAAAAAAAGGTGTTGGGCCAAATAACGATGCCCACAAACCCTCTACTATCGATAAACCCATCATCTCAACTTGTTATAGTCAAAAAACACTTTTATACATTTTTAGACACAAAATTTGCTTGTTTCAATCATTAGGGTGATATTTTTGTTTCCCCAGTGGGGAGCAATAGTCGTCGTAAAGCAAAAAGGAGGAGAAAAGCTACATTGGAGGAAATTGATGTAATTAGGGAAAAGGATAGAGCAAGGAAGAGGATTGGAAGACTTGGTTTGGTGAATGCTCATCAAGGTGAAGCTTCTTCTTTATCATCTAATGACATGCAAATTGAAGGTGTTAATTTTAAATATAATAGAATGTTAGAAAAGAATGAAATTCACCATGATATTGTAAATGAAAATGTTGCAAAATGTTATGAAACACCTATTGATAAGAGCATTATCATGGACAAAGAAGAAGAAAAGCATAGATGTTTTCTTGAAGACTATGGATATGAAACTCATGATGTTGAATTTGTTGGCAAGAGACACTATATGGATTCATGATTGTTGTCATTGATGGCAACAAAGTTCATCCCACACATCCACAGGACATGGTATGTCTTTACTAGAAGTTAGAGTGAAGAATATTGTGGTCCAGTAAACAAGAACAGAGCATGTGGTGAGGGTCGACAGACAGGTCTGGATCTCTCAGTAGTAGTATCTCAGTGAAGTACAGATTTGAGAAAGTCAAGAGGAGTATCTTGACTAATAGATTCCAAGGTTTGAGCCTCCGGTGTGGAAAGCATAAAGAGATATGAATGCTTAAGTGTCAGGTTCCCAAGTGACAGTATGAATAGAGGAAGAACTAACTGGGAGAACATCAGACTTTATTCTGGATGTGTTACTGATGATGGAAGAGGTTCTTAAGGCATAAGTTATGTTTGGCCAATGTGATTGATGACTTCTACAAGTATATGTATGATCCGTATTACCTGATTTGCAAGGATTCAACCGATAGATCAGAGTTTGTGAAAAGATTGACTATTCCGGATGCCGACTAGAAAGGTGATGAAATCACTTGTGTGGATATATATACAAGATGGATTTAGTTGTGAGAAGTGTCATGGTTGTTGGTGATGTGCGAATAAAAGTAGAAGAGTAGAGCAAAAGCAGTAAGGAAGATCCAGTATGTGAAAGGAAAACAACATAAAAGAAAAAGAAAGATGAAGTGTAGCAGATCAGTGTACTGAGCCTAACCGGAACTGAACTCTAGCATATGTAGATGCTCCCAATGAGTTCAAGTATTGTTTTACATTCTTTTTGTAGACAGTGAGTCTCTTGTAGGTAGTGTGCCTCTTGTGAGCAGTGTGCTCGGGCAGTGAGCCTTAATTGGCAAGTGCCATTTTATATTTCCATTCTTCTAATAGAGAATACAATCTTGGGTTAATCACCCCGTGGTTTTTTCCCTTAACAGGGTTTCCATGTCAAAAATATTGTGTCATGTGTATTTCCATTTCATAGTTATGTTTGTTTATTTGAATTAATACTGCATTGATTATCAAGAAAGTTCAGAAAGCAGAAATAATTAGGATAACTGATTCACCCCCCTCTCAGTTATCAACAATTGGTATCAGAGCCAAGTTCCTCCTAACAGAGTCTAACAACTTGAGGAAGATCTGGGAATCCAAATGGATGCATATGGTTTAAGGGAACAACTCAAGACTACCCTTGATGATCTTGAATAGTCAAACTCTGAAGTTAATGAATTAAAGGAAAGACTCAAATAGGCTGATGATTTCATGAGAGAACTTAAAGACAAATTAAGTATCTCTATGAAAAAGAGAAAGGAGCTACTTCAGCAATTGGCAAGTCAAGGTGAAGCAAATGATGCAAATGAAGAGCTGAAGGAGAAAACCAAGTTATGTGAAAAGTTATCAAAAGAAATTATTATGGTAAGACATGAAATGGAATCAGGAGTTATGAAGTTTACCCAAGAAGTTGAAGAGAAAAGAAAAACTGAAGATAATCTAAGACAATCTCTCAAAGAGAAATCATAAGATTGCCACAAGATGGATAGAATTATCAGACATCTTGAATCTGATCTTGAAGATGCTAAAGATAATGAAGAAAAACTTGAGGATCAAATTGTCTCTCTCAAAAGGGATCTTCAAACAGCAAATGAATATAAAGAGAAATTCAAGATAAGTTTTGCTCAACTTGAAGTTCTTCTTGGAAGTCAAACGAGGGTAGATGATAAGTGTGGTTTGGGATATGAGAAAGGAGAAAGCTCTGGATCCGATCAGGAGAATTTTGGGTCAGAAAATCTAAGGAACAGGCCTAGAAGACCTCCGGTAAGATAGCCTAATGCTCAAAGATATACATCCTTCAATGGATACTGCCACAACTGCAATAACTTTGGTCATAAAGCTAATCAGTACATAAAGAGAATGAATCAGACTAATTCATCCTTCTCCGGACAATGTTTTAACTACAAAAGGTATGGTCACAAATCTCATGAATGCAGAAATATGCAAATGAACAAATCATTCAATGGTAGATGCTTTACATGCAATAGAATAGGTCATATGGCTAATCAATGTAGATCAAGAGGATATCAATCAAATATGCAAAGAAATTTTGCTTGCCAAATTTGCAATAGATCTGGTCATATTGCAAAATTCTGTAGAAGCAAGAATCAGGACAAAAGAGGTCTAGTATATCATAATCAGAATCAAGATAAGGGAAAACAAAAAGTGAATGCAGATGAAGTTCAAAGTGAGATGAACAAGATTTGGGTGAAGAAAAGTACAGAGAATGTAGAGGATGGATCTGCACCAAACTCTGGTGCTGATATTCCTTTCAGAAACTAAAAAGTAAGCTCTAGCTCAGGGGGAGACACAAAGAAAACCTTGTTCCCCCAGCCAGTCAATTGGTGCTGAAACTAGCACAAGAAGAGTTGCGGATTGAAGGGTTCATAAGGGAAACATCCAAACAAACTATGGTTAAGATTTGGAAGATCCGCAAGATGTTTAAAGATCAGGATTGATCCAGTTCTTCAAGTCATCCGAATAAGGCAAACCAGAATAATATAGGTCGAGCATTTATTGCAACCTAACATTAGGGTTTGCGGAGCAATATAAGGGTTTTCTCATTAATCATTTGTTCATTCTGCTTTCAAGAAGAAATAAAAAGAAGCTCTGCAATAGAAATTTCTCAAGCCCGTCAAAGATCATCTACAAAATCTGATTCATCCAGCAATTGATTCCGCTCACTTCGTGTAACATAGAAGCGCAAAAGGTATTTTCCATTCTTAATATCTCTCTGCAAATCTTTTGAAAGATGGATACTCTGAATATAATAAAGATCTCTGATAGGCCCCACCCTGAATTTAAGAAACATCCATACAAATCATTGGAGGTAGATCCCCTAGGAGCATTCTCTAGTGTCCCGCATGGTGTTTTGCACACAGAAGATATTAGGGTTTACATACATGAAAATATTGAAGAGTTTGGGGAATTCAAACTAAGAGATATCTATCACAAACAACTGATAGATGATGCTTTTGAGCTTAAACCAAAATATAAGGGCATCCAGGAGAAACATTTTGATTAGTTCATTCATTTCCCCTGCTTTGAAGAAGATGAATGGGTCCGGTATGTGTTGAGTAGGGTACATGACAACTTTCTATGGCTAAACAGACCTTGCAAAATTACCAAGGAGGCAATTAGGGCAGTAACTAGTTTACACTCCTCCGGAGGAATACTTGTCCTCAAATCTGTCAAAAACAACATTGTAACTGAGGCCACCGGATCAAAATTTGATAAGAGGGCAATGACCATTGAAGATATTACTGACCCGGATATCAAGTTTGCATCTATGATAATAGGATACAAGATATATCACTCCAGTAGGGAGAATTCAATATCTGGAACTGCAGTATATACTGCCTATGAGATGCTGAGAAAGAATGCAGAATATGATATCTATGAACTTCTTTTGAGCCAATTAATGGAAAACATACATAAGATCAAAAGGGACAAGAAGAAATCCTTTAAATATGGTGGACTAATATTATGTCTATTTTTCTACTTCATGAATGAGCTGCCTGGATCAAATGGATGGGTATGGCAAAATAACAAACTAGTAGCAATTCAGATCAGAGATTACTTGCATGAACTTGGGGATGCTAAGGCAAGGAATACAGCTCTATGGGGTTACTTCAAGCAATTTTAAAATATAATGCAAATCAGAGAAAGAATCCCCAAATCAGTAGTTGAGAAATACAAGGATACAGTGTGCTTCATGGTAGACACTTATCAATGCCTAATGGAGGCAGTAGAGCCAAGGACAGTCTGGATCATGCCTATGGGGTATGAAGTTGATGAACAAATTGTAGAGCTACATGTTCAACACATGCTCAGTCAGCCAAAGGACCCAAAAGCAGAAAGATTTGGAACCTTTGAAGAACTAAGTGTGAAAATTCATACTGAGCTAAGGCAGCCAGAGATCAAGAGGAAAGTGAGAAAAGAAGTAGAAGATGTTGGCAAAGGCTTTGGCATCTCAAAGGAGGCACTTGATGCCAATAGGAAAAAGATGGAAAGGGCTGAGGAAGAGAAGAAGAAGGCAGAAAAGAAAAATGAGGAAAGTGCTTTGGCAAAACCTTCCACCCGGACTAGATCATCAAAGAGATCAGCACCTACCACTGCCAAAGGCTCAAGGACATCAAAACCGGAAGCACAATCATCTAGAAAAGGAGAGAAAAGAACAAAGACAAAAGCCACAAGAGCTTATGCCAGTCAAAGGGATGAAGAGGAGACTAAATCTAATGAAGAAATCAGGAAAATGAAGAAAAAGAAGAAAACATCCGATCAACCCTCTACCGGACAGAAGGAAGAAGAAAAGACAAAGGAATATGTTGAAAAACCCACTCTTCACATTGATGACATAATCAAATCAGTCACAGTGGATGGAAATCTTCAGCCAATGGTTGAGTTCTATGATGATTATGGTGAAGCAGATCAGAAAATATTGCAAGATGCCATAGTCAGGTACCTAAATATCTACAACAAAGCATTTATTGAAATTATATCTCTGATCCCTAAAAGCTTGGAGAAGGAACTAGAAACAAGAAAGAACAATGCCCAAGCCAAAGACCTAGAAATCTGGGAATAGATAGCAATTTAGCTATATCCTTCAATCAATCCCAAGACAATGAATATGGTATTCAAAGATTGTAAGGATGAGTTCAGGAGCAAAGCAAGGATGAATCAACTTATGCTTGGTGAGACTGACAAGGTAGCCAAGGACATGGAAGAGATTCTCTAAAAAGCCTTCAAAAGATTTAATCTTCCTATTATAAAGGACTTGGGTACTAACCCCTCGACCACAAGTGTTGCAGAAGAGTCTTCTGAGAAAATGACAGAAGAGGTAATGGATACCGGTACAAAAATAGCTAAGGACTTGGAATCCTCTACTCCGGAAGAGGTGGGCCATGAATAGACTAACATCACTCCTCTAGTTTCCCCTACTGACTCTGGATCCAAAGGAGAAGAAAGAACAAAGGAGAAAGAAGTAGAGGTGAAGGGAAAAGATGATATCAGTACAAAGGTTGTGGAAGGGGAGAAAGCTCCAAAAGATAGTTCTGTGACTGCAAAAGAAAAGAAGAATCTGTCTCTGGCAAGAGACACTACAGAATTAGTCAAGGACTTTTTGACAAAAGAAACTATGGAGATTGATGAACCGGAACTGCTAAAAGGGCCATTAGATTTTGACTCTCTATCTCCGGTTCAAACAATGAAAATAGCTTCATTTGCAAATGCGAAGGTCAAAGAGAAACTCCTAAAGTCTCACATGGAAGACTATGAGTTGATAGAAGCTGCTTTCGGAGTGCTAGAAAAGATTATGCCATCGTTTCAGAAATAACCCACAGCCTCCTCATCTGGTAATCTCAAAACTCTAGTCAATAATGTTAGCACACATTTTGAGTCTTTAGAGAAATCAGCTGAGGAAAAGGTCCGGAAAGAGTTTTTGGATAAAAGATTCTCTGAAGTACTAAGTCTAATATCAAATGATAGAAGAAATATGAGTATAGGGATAAAGAGCTTAGAAAATGCTCTGAAAGATGGTGGAGAAATGTACAAATTTTGTTTATCATGGTCCAAAGCAACATTGGACATTGAGAAGAAAGTAAAAGAATAGGAGCACAAACTGACAAATCTATCAAAGAATTTTGATCCTCTTTCATCCTCCATAATAAATCAAGAATGTCAGACTATTGCAGTCTTGAATGAAATCAAGAAGCTGAAGAAGGAAAAGAAAAATAGAATAAGCAGGTTGGGTGCACTCAGAGGGATAATTATCCCTAAGTTAGAGGCCATGCATGAGGCCATAAAAGAAGCCCAGATCACAGCCCAGACCAGTGATCCAACAAATCTAAAAAGGGCAGATGCATTTGCATTCTTGTTAAGCAGTCATTTATCAATTTTGGACAGAATGAAGCAAAGTTGGGCAACAAAATTTGTCCAATTGAAGACAACTTTTGTAGACATTCTTCAGCTTATGTGAGTATGTTATATGCGGCTAAGTATAGTTAAATTTTTGAAATTTTTGATGCGCAGTTCCCACCCTTTGCCATTGATGTCAAAGGGGGAGTGAAGAGTAGTGAAAAATGTTGTATCCAGCTAAGGGGGAGCTCTAAAAAATGTACATAAAAATAGAGCATCAGCCAAGGGGGAGCATAGTGTAAACACTTAGTCATTTTTCACTAAGTGTTGCCATCAATGCCAAAGGGGGAGATTGTTGGCAAGAGACACTATATGGATTCATGATTGTTGTCATTGATGGCAACAAAGTTCATCCCACACATCCGTAGGACATGGTGTGTCTTTACCAGAAGTTAGAGTGAAGAATATTGTGGTCTGGTAAACAAGAACAAAGCATGTGGTGAGGGCCAATAGACGGGTCCAGATCTCTCAGTAGAAGTATCTCAGTGAAGTGCAGATTTGAGAAAGTCAAGAGGAGTATCTTGACTGATAGATTCCAAGGTTTGAACCTCTGGTGTGGAAAGCATAAAGAGATATGAATGCTTGAGTGTCAGGTTCCCAAGTGATAGTATGAACAGAGGAAGAACTGACTGGGAGAACATCAGACTTTATTTTGGATGTGTTACTGATGATGGAAAAGGTTCTTAAGGCATAAGTTATGTTTGGCTGACGTGATTGATGACTTCTACAAGTATATGCTTGATCTGCATTACCTGATGTGCAAGGATTCAGCTGACAAATCAGAGTTTGTGAAAAGATTGACTATTCTGGATGCTAACTAGAAAGGTGATGAAATCACTTGTGCAGATATATATACAAGATGGATTTAGTTGTGAGAAGTGTCATGGTTGTTTGTGATGTGCAAATAAAAGCAGAAGAGTAGAGCGAAAGCAGTAAGGAAGATCTAGTATGTGAAGGAAAAATAGCATAAAAGAAAAAGAAAGATGAAGTGTAGCAAATCAGTGTACTGAGCCTAACCAGAACTAAACTCTAGCATATGTAGATGCTCCCAATCAATTCAAGTATTGTTTTACATTCTTTTTGTAGACAGTGAGTCTCTTGTAGGCAGTGTGCCTCTTGTGAGCAGTGTGCTCGGGCAGTGAGCTTTAATTGGCAAGTGTCATTTTGTATTTCCATTCTTCTAATAGAGAATACAATCTTGGGTTAATCACCCCGTGGTTTTTTCCCTTAACAGGGTTTCCATGTCAAAAATATTGTGTCATGTGTATTTCCATTTCATAGTTATGTTTGTTTATTTGAATTAATGCTGCATTGATTATCAAGAAAGTTCATAAAGTAGAAATAATTAGGACAACTGATTCACCCCCCCTCTTAGTTATCAATAGAATTTGCCCTCCATAATTGATTTCTTGATAAAATTGATGAGGTCGATAACATGGATGAAACAATGAAAATAAGTGTATCTATGGAAATTACATAAGAAGAGAAGACATTTTTTAAGAAGAGAATGCATATGATGAAATTGTAAAACATCTAAGAACCCCAAAGTGGTTACTTGAAATTGATGAGAACATAATAGAAAAACTTGAAGGAAAGAGGTCATCACGAATAGTGCAGTTGTGGGCTTCAAAACTTTTTAATGAATATTTTGAGAATAAAACATTAATCGAACAATGTCAATTTTTGTGCAATTATTAAAGATGTAAAAAATAAAACCTTTACCAAAGAAGTTAAAGATTCAGGTAAAAAAAGTGTCAGATTGGAATAATATTATTGTTAGAAGCCTTTTCAATGCACTCAATTCTATTTTCCAAAGACTAGCAAAGAGAAAGATAAAAGAGCTACTTGTAGAGTAATAACAACCTCAATAGTGAGAAAACAATTAAGAAAGGCTCGAGTTACAAGGCAAACTTGTGTTGACTTAATCTTGAATCATAAAACATTGTCAAAAGCACTAGCATTAAGATCAAGACTAGATAGTCCTCTTGGAAATGATACTTAAGATTCTACTGGTAGGCTTCCACAAGTTGATAAGAAGCTAAACAATAGCATGAAGGATGAAATTGAATGATTTTGGCACAATAATTCTAGGGCATCGCTTAATATAAAAAGATGTTTTAAAGTCAAGAATTGGTGATTAAGACCACATCCTAAAAATTACCTAGAATGTAGCCAAACAATATTGTACAAACAATTTTGTGAAACACACCTAGGTATGATAATCTCACAAAGAGCATTTGAATCTTGTAAGCCATTTTATTGTGTTCCTCTTAAAATTCATAATACATCATGTTGCAAATACCATGTAGATTTTTCTAAGATTCATAAATTATTATGCAATATTTGTTCTATGTTGCACACTAATGACATGTTACAACAGTGTGGTGCAATTCAACTACCAAAGTCATTTAGGGACCTATTGGATTTATTTCTATGTATTAGAGATGATTGTTACACTTTCTAAAAGAATTATTGTTTAAAGGAAAGGTATTTACAATGTGGTGGGTTATCAAAGTTTATATCATGTATTCATGACAGCAAGGAGCGTGATTTTGGAAAGCAAATAGTTGAGAAAAAGAGATATGAGACAATGAAATACAATTTGAAAAGTGGAGGTGAAGGTTATTGCTGATTTTTTTGATGATTTTAAGAAAAATCTATTTTACAAGTATGCCAAACACAACCAAAGGTCTTCATGGTTAGATCAATAGTTTATGATGTGTAAAGACTTTTTCCAAATTGAAACTATTGTCTCTATAGTTGATTTTGCAGAAAACTACATGTTGTAACCACAAAATGAAGTGCAATCCAAATACTACAATTCTATTCATATTGCTATTTTTGTTCACATCAAATATAGACATGCCCCTGAAATTATAGAGGATAACAAGAATATTGTTAGAGAATACCATTTTTACATGAGTGGTGATCAATCTCATTCATCAGAGTATGTGCAATATTGTTTTAACAAATTTTAAGGATTCTTGCAAGAAAAAGATATTAGAATGGATCAACATCTCAAATGGTCAAATAGTTGCACTAGTCAATTCAAGAATGCTCATATATTCTATTGGTTGAGCAGAATGCATGCAGAGAAGGGTATACCTCATATTTGGAATGTTTTTGAAGATGGACATGAGAAAGGGGAACATGATGCAGCAGGTGTATGTGTGAAGAGAACTCTTTTAAAATAACCACTAAATATTAGAGGTGGTGCTACATTCAATGATGTGGATTCTATTATTAAGTGGTGTAACTATGCATTATCACAAGGAGTGGCTCTTGATTCAAAAGTTTAAAGGCTCTTTTGGTTGGTTGATGAGAAGATAGCGAGAGAAAAATCATATTGTCATAGAAACAATGAATCATCAGAGATGCATTCATTTTGAATCTCAGATGCAAGTGCATAGACTATTTGGAGATGAGAATTGGATTGTTTTTGTCAGAGTTGTATTAAATGTGATTCGGATAATTGTGAGTCAAGTGAGTAGATGCATGGATTCTATGATATTTAACCCCTTTATCTCAAGGTCATTCATCTTTACTCAATGACATGGAGAGCTTATTTAACTATGAACACTTTTAGACCTTGAACAACTAGGTCATGTTTATGCAGTTGTTGCACCACATGGAAATGAAGAGAGATCAAACTACTGGTTGGCACAATGTGTATAGGGGGAAAAAAAGCTAAAATGACCTGTGACAAATGATGATGGGTTCACATATCCCACAGGATTAGTTGTTATTGTTGAGACTTGATTGTGAATAAATAAATTAGGAAGAATGGCATCCCTGCATTTGAAGACTTTAAGAAGCACAAAACCATATTCATGTATTCAGACCTAGTTGTAGCAATAAATGTTAAGTTACTAAAGCATCATACAAAATAAAAAATAAAACAACTATGGACAATTAGTAATGCTTATTATGAAGCAATATTGGATACTTTGAAGGTAAGAGATGACCCCTCAAGTATGCTTGACTAGCATGTAAACTTCCAAATGGGAAAGGTATATAAATTTTTACCGTAAACTGTTCTTGTTTCTTCTATTTTTAGAATTGTTTTATTAAAAATCTTGTTTTTTTAACCATAATGCATGATTTTAACTATATAGGACTGTGAATGAAGTTATCTTGCATGGCATCATAGATGTGAGGTACAAATTTTAGTGTGCATTTGTGTTTCTTAATATTTTGCTTTCTAGCTTTTTGTAAATACTAATTTCTAAATTCATTTTGTGCATATTTTGCAATCAAGGTATTCCATGAGATGGCATTTTTGACTTGTTTTATCGAATAGCTGATGTGCCTTGTTTATGCTTCCACATTTTGTATTCATGTATCACAGGGTAATTGCAACTACAACATCTAAAACAATTCTCATATCCTTCATGCTTTACACCTACCAATTGCATTTGCTAGAAAGTGTCTAAAATTGTTTCAAACAATCCATTTTGTGCATATCCTACAATCATAGCATTCCACGAGACTACATTTACTTGAGGTGTTATTTCAAATAGTTCATATTCCTTGTCTATGATTCCACATTTTACTTAAATGTCTCATAGAGAAGTTGTAACTACAACATCTAAAAAAATCCAATATCTTTCATTCTTTGATGGATGTCCATACCCTATTCCAAAGATCCCATTTTGGCACATGTAGGGAGGATGTTGGCAAAAGTTGTGGAATTTGGCATTACACTTACCAATTGCATTTGCTTGAAAGAGTCTAAAGCTTTTTCAACAAATCCATTTTGTTCATATCCTATAATCATGGCATTCCATCACACCACATTTCTTTAAGGTGTTATGTCAAATAGTTCATGTTCCTTGTCTATGCTTCCACACTTTACATTCATGTCTCCTAGGGCAGTTGCAATGACAACATCTAACGAAATTCCCATATCCTTCATGCTTTGATGGATGTCTATACCCTATTCCAAAGATCCCATTTTGGCACATATAGAAAGGATGCTGGCAAAGGTTGTGGAATTTAGATTTACACCTGCCAATTGCATTTTATTGAAAGTCTCTAAAGCCATTTTCAAAAAATCCTTTTGTTCATATCCTACAATCATGGCATTCCACCAAACCACATTTCTTTGAGGTGTTTCACTAAACAGTTCATGTGCTTTGTCTATGCTTCCACACTTTGCGTTCATGTCACCTAGGGTAGTTGCAACTACAACATTTGACAAAATTCCCATATCCTTCATGCTTTGATGGATGTCCATACCCTTCTCCAAAGATCCTATTTTGGCACTGTTAGAACTGGAAAAATTTCACACTCTTCATTTGCTAAAAATCCACCTATCCTTTACATACTTTGAATAATGTCCCTCATTTTGACTTCTTTATCAAAACTGATTACCAAAATTTGTGTGACAAGATCCATCTCATAGCCTACAAAAATAACAATTTCATGAATATATTCTTTCAGATACATAGTCCTCTAATCACAGCTTAATTCTGATAATAATTCCTCTCTATCGACAAGATCCTAGGCACCTCTCTCCGAACAACAAGATATATTTTTAGGTCTAATATGCATATCGGCAATAAATAATCAATGTCTTAATGACCAAAATCTCATATGTAAAAGTTACTTGATGATTAGGGAGACATTCCATATGTATTACCAATGAAAACTCATTGGTGTGAGTAAAATAGTCAGAGTGAAATCATAGAGTCATACCGAGTTTATAAGTCACACTGACTGATATCTTATTGCCAAGAAGTGAGTGATCCTTCCCCGACATAGAATAATAATTTCATCAGAATGACATATATGATTGGAGTAAATTCTTTAACTCCTACCAACCATATAAGTCAGCCCGACATAAGAAGACAAAATGTTTTCGGTAAAAGTTTTACCGATCTATTCCAATAAAGTTGGGCAATAGAGATAACACCATTAGAAAGACTTAACACATCAGGAAATTGTTATATTCTCTTAACGATAGCATTTGTCATCTCGATAAAGGTAAAATAACTTCCATTTGTTAGAGAGACACTCAACGACACCCAGAAGAGTGCTCATCGATTCTAATCTCAGTGCTATCGGGATGAGAATCATAATGTCTCCTCAAAACAATACCAGTTTAAACAAGAAGAAACAAGGAGGTCTTCCCAATCAAAATGGAAAATCAAAGGGACACTTTATAAAGACACCAACACAGTCTTGACGACTAGTTATGAACATATGAAAGAAATTGGCGCTAAACATAGCACACTGATTGATATGAAACTAAAGAGGTCTCACCGATATAAGTAAAAAGCATCACCCTGACATTTTGAAACTTGTGAACATGCTGCATTCAATTCTGGTGGCAGCCATTAATAGCCGATTGAACATGATTTTATATGAGCCATTCTGAACCCTATTAAACCAAAGTAAAAAAAAATCAAAGAGTTGCAAACGGGGAATAAGGAATTCATTGAAGGATTGGAAATTTGTGGGGAAGATATACAAGTAAGTTCTCTAAACCTCCTTGCAATTAAAATAAAGTCAAATTCTGGTGTTTATCACAAAATGGAAAGTTCTTCAAAATCAGAAAGAAGACAGCAGACTAAACTTGGCCAAACCAAGGGTAAAAAACAAAAAGTTGAAACAAACAAAGGGGAGAAATGACAGGAGAGAAACCTTAACCAAGATCTTATAGACCAATTGCCCAATTCTGGGTCCAAAGCTAGGAGAACTACATAGCTAAGGGCAGATGTTGAAAAACTAGAGAACAAATATAAGTATGTGGGGAACATATGGACCCCTATCAGAGGATATGAACTATTCATGTTCCATTACCATCAGAGGAATAGAATGGAACCTATGTATAACCCTTGGCAATTTAATTTGGGTAAATTGGTTGTCATGGATGTTTTTGTGAATATAGACCTCTTAAAACTATTGGCATACCATTACAATCCCGATCAAAAAGCTATATGCAATTTGCAAGGAGAACCCTTTATTCATATATCCAAGAATGCACTCTGTGAGGTCTTTAGTTTGAATGACACATATAACACTCCTATTACACATGAAGACCTAAAAAAGGAATATTTGAGATTGGACACCACCTATAAGGGATGGAGACTGCCACTACATAGACCACGAAATGAGCAAAATTTAGTGCCATTTGAAGAAGGGGATGGACCACCATTCCATGTTGACTTATTTGAACCTTACATGAGATATACATATTATTCAGTGGGGCAAGTGTTGGGAACTGAAGTTCCAGAGTTCATGTCCATAGCACCCATGGTCATCTCAGTAGACCATCAGTTCCACCATGCAAGAACATTTGACTATGCTGCGTATCTTTTTAAAGGAATAGATTCAAGTCTAATGGCTATTAAGAATAGTTCCCCAACAATAAGCTTCAGACACTACTCTGCTCTCATTGACATGATTTTCTATTATGGACAAGAGTTGAATCTATGGCTAGAACAATTGAAAATTTCACAACTTGATAAGGATGGCCAACCACTATCCATATAATTATGGACTTCTATATGGGACAGTAGGTTTGTAAATTCTAGCTATGCCTATTTTGAAGAATTCCTTGTTAAAACTTTGTACAGATGTTATGGTTATCCCTACAGTTATTCCTTGTCAGATGAAATAAAGAGATTTTTAAGACCCAAGGATTTTGATGCGCCACCTAGTGTAAACCACAATTGGGGTGATTGGTATTATTTTCTCGATTCCACCATGATCAAGGTATATGGGTTTGAAGATACCCCTTTTCTATTACCAAGAACTGTGCCAGACAGAGTGGCATACTTAGAAATAGTCAGACAACTTGATTACTTCAATGTGATGAATCTCAGTGAGTATGACAAACAATCATTTATCCCAAGTACACTATTTTTTGGTGATTTTACTGTGTTGGTAAAAGAGGGTTATGATCTCATTTTTGACAAGTTATCACAGTTTAATCTCAGGAGAGCAGTACATAGGAAAGGATTTGACCTAGAAGGTTTAAATGATTATGCTAGGAAAAAGAAAAATCTGAGTGGATATGTGCATGTGCCCTTTCCTCATGATGATGTTATAAGAAATTTGGAAGAAGCAAATGTTGAAATGGCTATTGATGAATATAACTAGGGAGTGGAAAAGAGGAGGGAATCACAAGAAGTTGAGGTATTTTCATCTGACAGTGAAGGGACTTTTGCACCAAAAGCCCATGACCTATTTGATATAATTCCCAAACTTAGAATTGAACAATATCAGTCTCTAGAGAGAGGGTTAGAAATTGAGGAGACAAGTGATAATGATGCTAGGTAGGTAGCCTACAAATCCTTCATCTCAGATGACCAGTTTATTCACACTCCTAAATTCAAGACTTTTTTGTATAAACACAAAGGCAAGGCTATTAGGAAATTAGTCTCAGACATTACACCGAATAATGAGACACAATTATTAAATACATTACACTGAATAATGAGACACAATTATTAAATACATTAAAAATAGATGTGGAGAATGAGATGAGAAATATGACTCCAGAAAAGGGAAGAAGATTACTAGAGGAATCTAGTGTGATGATATCCCCTGGTCTTGATTTGAGTTTAGCACTTGTCTTTGACAGTTTTTGCATAATTATAATAAAAAACACAAGCTTAATTCTAAAGGATTGATTGAAGTGTATATTGCGACAAAATATAATCCAGATGAGAATTCTCTCATGATCTGGGCTTTGTGCCCACCACACAAAAAACTTGATGTTATTGACACTAAAAAAGCTTTTGGCCACGTAATGACATTGAAAGCTAGGGAAATTGATCTAGTTGTCACAGCAGACCTTGGAATAAATGTGGCCAAGTTAAATAAAGCTCAAATTAAGATGCTAATTAAGGAAAGGGATATGTATAAAATGAGCTCAAAAAGAACAAAAAAGGGAAATGATTTCTTAAAGGATTCAATCCCTCCCAAAATGTTAATCCAAGGAGAATGCTCACAAATAATGGACATGGGTGAAACAACATAGGTAAACACCTAGATGACCCAGACTAGATTTGGTGCACTTGCCACTGTGTTCAAAAGAAGGCATAATAATATGATGGCATGGATGGATAAATTTTGGATCGATTATTCAATGAATCAAAATACCCTTTGAGAAAGCAAATGGTTGGCTAGCAGACTTCAGGAAAAACTCCAGGAGATACAGGGCAAAGGTACTTTGGACACTGAGGCTATCTCTAATGCTAAGGGCTTGATTAAGGTTCACACAGACTTCCACAATGACCTTCAGGCAGAAGCTAATGAGTTTATTGAAGCTTCCCAAATAGTGCCTACATTGTTCAAAGATGATAAAAACCTGAAGCAGTAGCAACATTAGATGAAGGAGTGCTAGATGATCCTACATGAGGCCTTGGAAGCTGTAAAAAGTGATGCTCAAACATTGGAGGGAGCCTGTACATGCATGCAAAGAATGATTGCCATGGAGTTTGGTGCAAAAAGTACTGTGAAGTCTGCAGATATGCATTTGAGCCAAAGGTAACTGGATCATATCACTAAGATCCATTTATGGCTATTTAAGGCCTAGTTAAAATGTATAATTGTTAATTAATGTTCAAAAGACACTTATGAAGAGATGCATCTCTTATGCATCTAGCTATTTAAGTCAAAATATTATGGAAGAAAAAGATAGAGACAGATAAAAAATATAACTATATACAGTAGAATTTTAGCAACACATCTTTTTATACTTCAGACTTTTCTGCAATTAATGTCAATATTTTGAAGCAATATAATGGAGTAGAATGTTCTTGAATGTTGATTCATTTCTAGTGTTCAACTATTGTGATTTATGTTATATGATTATATGCTGCTATACTGTCTCCAAAGTGGTCCCTTCAAATTATTCAAATTAACATAATTTAGCACAATACATTTGTTGTTGGTGTGTGATCAATTTGGTTGGTTTCTAAAGAGAAGTTGATTTAATTCCTCCCAAGTAAGTTTATGTTCATTGGGCTCTGCCTGAAGTTAAAAACCTTTAAACAAATTATCTTGGTTAGGTTTCCTTCTTATCAGGATTAAAATTCCTTTCAGTTGCTCGCAATAGTTTAGGGGAATATCACTGGGATTTTCTAAGACGAGTATAGTAACTTACAAACTTGCACATCTACATAAGGTGTAGACATATAAAAAGTGCCCAATAGTTAGAGTTAAGCTGAGAAGTAAAACAACCAATCCTACACATCTCTCTCCATAATCATCATTTATCCACTGACTCCATTTACCTAATAGATTAGGCACTTGTCAATCTTAAAGCATTTTATACAAGTATATCTCACATTCTTTATACTTCAAGTGCTTTTGTTAGAAAGTAGTTACCAAATCCTGCAATTATCTCACATCTATGGGTAAGTGCAAGAAGATGGGGGGCCAAAAAGGGGTCTTAAGTGGCCACTTTTTTTTTCTAAAATTTAGAAATACTGGCCTTGGATGAGAAATTGAGCATATTTACACTCAAAATTTGGAGATGCAACCAAAACAATGTTCATAATGCTCCAAGTCTACTTTCTAAACTACTATTTTTTTTTTAAAATAGCATAGATTAAGGGGTTCAAAAGAGGGAGCCACATAAATTGTTGTTGTTTTTGTCAAAAAAACATAACATAGCATGTTTTGTGGCTCCCTCAAAAGGTCAACTTTTTTTTGGTATTTTTAAAATCACTTTAGTGAGAAATTAGCTAATATCATGTAGTTTATGCCTGATTTTTCTAATAATTTTTTATGAATATTTGATTTTTTACTAATTTTTAAAGTGGACACATCCTAAAAAATAGAATTTTGGCCGTGCTACCCCTATAAATTTTGAAAATTAATTGAAAATCATTTTTTTCTTTTTTTAATATTTGTAGAATGGAGTCTAGTTTCGAAATATGTAATTTTTTTAAAATTTCAATGAATAGTTAATTTACAATGAAAAAAAGACCAAATAGTGGTTTTTGCCCAAAAACAGACACACAAACAAAAGAAATTAAAGATGAAAGGCTTAACATTGTTAAAATGTGAAAAAAATCACATCGTCAAATAGCTAAGAGAAAGCCTAACATTACCTAGGTGTTTGATTTGTTCGACCTTGAAACACGTGCAAATCTGAGGGTTAGCACGAACAAAATTATGTGAAATCTTGAAGAATATGGAAAAACACGTCTGTGGCTATTCATAAGGCACTCCAAGCCTTTGGGTTGGAAATCCAAAGCAAATCCTAAGCCCAAGGCTTGGGATTCCCAAAGAAAAACATAACACGCTCACGTTATGTTTTGCTTTTCATTTTTCCTTTTCCGCAAAAGTTTGTGTTGTTTGTCATGTTTGCAATAATGCGAGTGCATTATAACGCCCTCATGTTATGTTCCCCTTAAAATTTTTTATGTTCAAGGCTATTAATCATGTATGTATGTATGTATGCCTATATGCCTATATGTATGTATGTATATATGTATGCCTATATGTATGTATGTATCTATATGTATGTATGTATCTATGTATGCTTATATGTATGTATGTATCTATGTATGCCTATATGTATGTATGTATAGTGTCGAGGGCAGAGGAGGGTAGAGATGGGAGTGAGCCAGATAGGGGAGGAGAGGGGTGGATAAGGATTGAGTGATTAAGGTTTAAGGTTGAGGGTTGAGTGTTTAGGGATAGGATTTAGAGTTTAGGGATAAGGGATTAGAGTTTAGGACCTTGAGGGATTAGGGTTTAGGGTTGAGGATTTAGGAATAGCGTTTAGGGTTAAGGGTCAAGGGATTAGAGTTAAGGTAGAGTGTTGAGGGTAGAGGGATTAGGGATAGGGTTTAGGGTTGAAAGTTTAGGGTTGAGGGATTAGGGTTTAAGGTATAGTTTAGTAGTTCTTGTGGATAGAGCCAGTAAACAATGGGAGATTATTTGCCTATTTCATAACAATATACCTCCCCTAAGTGCGAGGTGGACAGCAAGAAACATAGATGTACCCCAATGCAAATCTTTTCTCATAATAATCATCCTTCTGATTTCAACTGTTAATTACTCACTGTGGATGTACCATACACAAAGATTTTCTCATAGTGTGTACACCTATTGACATAATGAACCCCAGATGGGCCAGAAAAACATGCCATATAACATTACTGACATTAAAAAAGTTCATAGCCATTTTTCTAACATATTCTTGCAACTCAAATATCTTTAAGAGAAGAGTGTCAAAAATGATGGATTTAACAACTTCACATAAGGCAAAGCAGTTTTGTTGGGTTTAGGGATAGGGTTTAGGGTTGAGGGTTGAGGGATTAGGGTTTAGGGTTTAGGGATTATGGTTTAAGGTATAGTGTTGAGGGTTGAGGGTTTAGGGATAGGGTTTAGGGTTGAGGGATTAGGATTTAGGGTTGACGGATTAGGGTTTAGGGTTGATGGATTAGGGTTTAACGTTGAGAGTTGAGGGTTGAGGGTTGAGGGTTGAGGGTTTAGGGATAGGGTTGATGGTCAAGGAATTAGGGTTAAAGTAGAGTGTTGAGGGTAGAGTGATTAGGGACAGGGTTTAGGGTTGAAGGTTTAATGATTGAGGGTTGAGGCTTTAGGGCTGAGGGTTAAGGGATTGGGGTTTAAAATATAGTGTTGAGCATCGAGGGTTTATGGATAGGTTTTAGGGTTTAATTTTTAAGGGTTAAGGGTTGAGGGATAGGGTTTAGGGTTTAGGGATAAGGGATTAGGGTTTAAGGTATAGTGTCGAGGGTTGAGGGTTTAGGAATAGGGATAGTGTTTAGGGTTTAGGGATGAGGGATTATGGTTGAGGGTTGAGGGATTAGGGTTGAGGGTTGAGGGATTAGAGTTTAAGGTTGAGTGTCAAGGGTTGAGGGTATATTAATAGTGTTTAGGGTTGAGGGTTGAGGAATTAGGTTTTAGGGTTGATGGATTAGGGATTAAGGTATAGTGTTGAGGGTTGAGGGTTTAGGGATAGGGTTTAGGGTTGACGGATTAGGGTTTAGGGTTGACAGATTAGCATTTGATGTCAAGGCTAGGGTTAGAGTGTCAAGTGTTGAGCGTCGAGTGTGTAGGGATAGGTTTCAGGGTTCAAGTTTTAAGGGTTAAGGGTTGAGGGATCAGAGTTAAGGGTTGAGGGATTAGGGTATGACGTTGAGGGTTGAGTACATCAAGGTTTGAGGGTTAAGGGTTTCAGGATAGGGTTGAGGTTCGAGGGATTAGGGTTAAAGTAGAGTGTCGAGGGTATAAGGATTAGGGATAGGGTTGGAGGGTTTAGGGATAAGAGATTAGGGTTTAAGGTATAGTATCAAGCCCATTGAGGGTCTAGGAATAGGGATAGCATTTAGGGTTTAGGGATGAGGGATTAGAGTTGAGGGATGACGGATTAGGGTTGAGCGTTGAGGGATTAGGGTTTAAGGATAAGGTTTAGGGTTAAGGGTTGAGGGATTAGGGTTTAAGGTATAGTGTTGAGGGTTACGGGATAGGGTTTAGGGTTGAGGGATTAGAGTGAAGGGTTGAGGGATTAGGATACGATGTGGAGGGTTGAAGCTTTAGGGTTTAGGGTTTAGGGATAGGGTTGAGGGTTGAGGGATCAGAGTTAAGGGTTGAGGGATTAGGGTTTGACATTGAGGGTTGAGTTCTAAAGATAGGCAAACAGAGATTTTGTATTCAGGTTATTTAGATGTTGATGGGTTTAGACTTGAGCTGAAATGCTAGACTCTTAATCTAGCCTGAAGAGAGTTTATGTCGTCAAATACAAATTTATGGGTTTGATTATATTGATTACCTCTCTATTTTTGGTGTGTGGATGTTTTGGAATCAATCAGGAAGTCTTCAGGAGACTTTGTTATGCCTATCATATGGTGGAGCATCTAGCAAGCTCTTGCAGGAAATAGGAAAAGTTCTCCCTCAAAAACCTTGTGGTCATTCAAGTCTAAAGGGGAAGGTTTGGAAAGAGAAATGGATCACCAAAGAGATGAAGAATTTCTTATTTCTCAGACACCATCAGTGGTTTTTCTCTAATGCAGAGAACCTACCAAGATGGAAAGCATTTAAAGATTATATGATCTCCAAAGGAAAATCTCCTAATTCTCCCAGAATGTCATCCTTCAGCAAGGAGGGACCAAGTGGCTTGGCTCTTCTAGTCATGGATCCTCCCATATTTAAGAGGAATTGTAAGGCTTGGAAGTGTCAGTTGATGAAGCACAGGATGTGGTCATCGCTGCTTGTGTTAAGGAAGATAATTCACAGGATGTGATCAATCTATAGCAGGACAAAACGTGAGCACATTATTATGTGCTCGTGTTTTGTCCTACTATAGAAATGGTAAAAAAGTGTTGACCCCTGTGATCCAGGCCCACATGCTCTATTTTCATACTGATTTTGTGCATGCTCTGACAAAAAAAAAGTGCTTTCATGCTATTGGGAAGTTCACATGCACATTTGACACATTCTACCACCTTTGCATGATCTTTCCACCACCTTTTCTGCTTTGCCAACTTGAGAAGGAGGAAATAACATAGTTTTCACACCAAGTTTGATATATATCTATTCAAGTTTTAATTTTTGTATTCAATTTTAGGAATTTAGCATTACAGATTGGTTAATAGTATTATTGTTAGTAATTATATTTGAGTGTTATTCAATTTAACATTGAAAAGGAAGCAAGTGGTGGAAAACTCAAATTGTTGAGGAGTTTGATGCAAGAAGAAAAAAACACTACATAATTGGGTACTCTCTCCATTCGAATCTTCATTTTTTAGGTATGTCAAGTCTTTACACACATGTTCTTTACATTTTCCTTAATTCTATTTGAATTTCTTTATCATGCTTTATCATACATGTTTAAAATAGACACATTCCCAATCAAGAAAGTAGCCTACAATCTTACATGATGCCATGTATATTTTCTACACTTGGGCTCTTTAATAATTATGTGTAATAAACAGACCTTAACATACCATGATGTCAAACTATACAAGAATAAATCCTTACAACATAATAAAAATACAATCCCACTATTATCTTTTATTAATTTCTTAGGAAGTAATATTGGTCTCTTTATCATTCTATAGACAAATTCTCCGTCATACTGAGGAAACGATCAAGAATTAAACCAGCACATGAAGAGATAGAAGCTAAGAATGCAAAGAAAGTAGTGGCTATGAGGGAACTTTGTGAGAAGAGGAAATTGGACACGATAAATGAAGACATGTCAATTGAAGAGGAACCACAACCATCACAAAGAGATATGGTATTGGCGACACAAAGAGAACGAATGCAAAAACTTCTTGCTACGAGAGATTTGAATACCATAGTTGGAGACACATCCTCTACTACAAGTCAACATGTAGGGACACCATCTACCACATCTCAAGTTGAGAGTACATTATCACTCACATGTGATGAAGGAGGTATGCCATCGTTCCCACCTCAACCTCAAGGTATGTCATCTATTCCATCTTCAATCGAAGGTATGCCATCTAGCCCATCTCATTTAAATATTGATGAAATTCCTAATGTTGAGATGAATTTACCTAACTTAACACCACCTAGAATTTTGCATAGAAATCCAAAGTATTTGATTGATATTGATTCGAATATTTTGCAGCCAATGGAAGGTAAGATTCCAAAACGCACTTGTAGAAGATATGCTCATAAGATTTGGAGATTGTTCTTTGAAAAGTTAAATGAGACTGCAATATGTCAACTATTCATTGAAATGATGCGAAGTATAAAGTATAGGTCCATCATGAAGATTCTTGGGTTGAGAACATCAGAGGCTTTAAGTGAAAAATCTATTGTCAAGAATCTAATGAGTGCGTATGAGAGTGTGGGTAACACCTCACACACAAAAGATAGTAATGCAACATGGCGTGTGATTATATTGACTATAGTAAGTAATCAAATGAGGAAAGCTCATCTCATTAGAAAGACGAGTCAAGAATTGAGAATTAATAGGAAAATTTTATCAAGAGCCATTGGTAGATGCCAAAGAATTGAGGACACTAATACCAATGAATTATGGGCATTCTCGGGGAGACTACCACGAAAAGATAAACCAATTGTTGAAGCATTGAGATCACTAATTGAAGGCTTTTGGAAGAATTACACAAGGGTATCTTTGAATCAAAGGGATGTGGTAAGAAGGAGAATCGGTAGTTAGAAACGTGAGCCACATCCAAAGCATTTTTTGGATGAGACTCAAACATAGTTTTATTGTAAATTTCTAAAGAAGTATCCTCAAATTAAAATTTGTCAAAGATATTTTGAAATGCTAAAACATTTCTATGTCAAGATAAATCACACATGCACTACTTGTTGTTGTCAATTATATATTAAATTTTCTAACCATTTTGATGCTTATAGGTCTATATGTTTAGATATGCATACTAACAATGATTTGCAGGGTTGTGCCATATGTGCCCCACCAACATCTTCAAGAGACTTCATATCAAGAATTTTATGTGAAAGAGAGGAAGGTCAAATATTCCACAAGAAGTTATGCTTGGATGGCACATGTCATCATTGCGGTGGCTTGCAACATTTGCCAATATGTGAACATATGGAAAGAACACATGCGGTTGGAAACAAACTAGCAGAGTTTGGCAATATAAAATAGTGGCATACAATACAAAAGATGGTAAAGAAGCAAAGAGGTATGAATTTGTTATTGAAAAGATTCTAGTGTATCAGTTTATGCCTATATTTCGTGACAGCATAGTGTATGAGTATGCAAGACATGCCTATAGAGCTCGATGGTTGGACTTGCAATTCAAGTTATGCAAGGACACATTTCCAGTTGGTAGAATTGTTTAAGTCATTGAATTTGCAGAGAACTACAGTCTACAGCCACAACATGAGGTGCAATCACAATATTACAACTCCACACAGGTTTCTATATTTGTGCACATCAATTCATTCATGCAAATGATAGTACAGAGGATGACAAAAAGATCATAAGGGAGTATAATTTCTATATTAGTGATGATCACACGCATTCTACGGAGTTCATGCAAGGTTGCTTTTAGGTGTTCTACAATGATTTGGCTAGAAGGGGCATATCGTTCAGTCAGCATATCATATGGTTGGATAACTGTGCATCACAATTCAAGAACTCGCAGAATTTCTATTGGCTAAGTAGGAGACATAATTTTATAGGTATTCAGCATATGTGAAACTTTTGTGAGGGGGCATGGAAAAGGGGAGCATGATGGTGCAGAAGCATGTATCAAAAGAGCCATAGCACGAGAAGAGTTAAAGTATAAAGACAATGCAAAGTTGACAGATGCAAAATCGATTGTCGAGTGGTGTAATGCTTCCATGGGTCCAGGTAATGAAGGTAAGTCTTCAGTTTGTAGATTTTTTTGGTTGATAGATGATACTAACATTGCACCATATGAGGACTGTTGTACACTGATAGGATCAAATAAGATGCACTCTTTCAGAAGCTCAATTGCAAGTTCATGGAGTATCCATATGTGAAAGATGTCATGCTTTTGTTCTTCCTGTACAATTCACGTCTGGGATGAGTGCAAGTCAAAGGAGTGGGTTGACGAATGGCAGTTAAGTTATCTTAGCCCACTTGACACGTATCGACCCCCGACGGTACTGGAACTAACACAGATGGAATCATCAGTTGACTTTGACCACATATCATATTTAGTTCAACCAGGTAATATAGGGCACGTATATGCATCTAATTTCATCTAGTTCAACCAAGTAATGTCATCTTACTTTGTAATGTTTTTGTAATGTTGACTAATTTCATCTAATTTGCTACACATATCAATGTAGGGCACATATATGCAATTATTGCAGATGAAGATAATGAAGAGGGAACAGATTATTACTTATGTCATTGTGTTGAGGCTAAAAAGAAATTGGAGGCCCCTGTTACAGATGGACAAAATATCAAATACCCTACAGGCTCAGTGGTTATTACTAGAACATGGCTTAGAAGGTACCCACATAAGAGTGTTAATATTTGGCTATTTCAGAACTTTGACATGCATTGAAAGATTCTTCATTACTCGAACCTTGTCGTGGCATCCAATGTTCATTTGATAAAGTATCAGGGTGGACCTTTGAACAAAATCTTGTGGAAGGTGCATGAGTCTAACCATGAAGCAATACTTGACACAATAAAGAGTAGAGCAGACCCAGATGGTTCATTGGATTAATTTGTAAGTATTCACATTGATTTTGTAAAGTCATGTTACATTGAGTTGTAAGTATGCACATTAATTTGTAAGGTTTGGATTTTTTTATTTCCTCCTACATTTTTACACATATACACATTTTTACATCATCATGTTATGCATTTTTGGTGTCCTGCTCCTTATGCGACCAAACTCATAACTCACCCTACTTCCTCTAGACACCATTTGATGATCTCTCCAACACTCTGGATCCAGGGCGCCCAATCATGATGATGACCTATATACCATTCTCCCAAGGTGCTCATAATGAATGAAAAGAAGACCAAGGGTGCCCAAGCTTAATGGACTTATTTCTTTCAATTTTGATGATCCAAACTCTTGCAAAATGACATCCACTTTCATGCCTTTAGATCTTCCTTCACATACAAGGTGCCAAATCAAGTTGAAAAATCTACAAAAGGGCACCAAAATGGATGAAAAGAGACATGAAATGCACCTTAGGACTCCATGCTAAGGTTTGAGCCATTAAAGTCTCTTGATATTAGGCACTCATGATGATGAAACTTACAGTTTTTTCCTTTCCTAGGCACTCATCTAAGATGTTTGAATGGTAAGGACCATCTAGACCTCTATAATGTACATTGGGCACCAAAATCAAGGTGATTTTAAGTCACTTTGAGTCATTTGGGGTTAGTTTGAATCTTTGAGTCATGTTGCAAAAAAGTGTCAATGTTGTCAAGTTGCACAAAGTAACTTTTGCATTTTTGGTGTCCTGCTCCTGATGCAACCAAACTGACAGTTCCAACGCATCTGGATGGGTACGTTTAGACTAGGCATGGTTCTATTTTTCACCCAAACATGTCAAAACAGTCCAAGCTACATTGTGTCGATGATATCCCTGAAGAGTCCAAAGTGCAAAAAGGTAGAAATTTTTTACGAGATGTTACTCGAAAACTGTGTCACTTAGAAACATTTTGTCTATGGCAACCCAATCATGTGGAGTACCTCTACAATAACCTCTCTTAGTTTTTTATATCTCTAAGGCATTTTCCCGTGGTGAAAGGTTTTCTGCTGCCCCAAAAATCATTAGAAGGAGGCAGTGTAAAGTTGCAAAGGGGTGTAACTTTTGTCCTACTCCTGATGCAACCATACTGACTATTCCAACTCATCTAGATGGGTACATTTACACTAGGCATGGTCCTATTTTTCACCCAAACATGTCGAAACAATCTAAGCTACATTGTACTGACGATATCCCTGAAGAGTCCAAAGTGCAAAAAGGTAGCAATCTTTGACAAGATGTTACTCAAAAAATGTATCACTTAGAAACATTCCATCTGAGGAAACGCAATCATGTAGAATGCCTCTACAATAACCTCTCTCATTTTTTAATATCTCTGAGACATTTACCCATGGTCAAAGGTTTTCTGCTGCCCCAAAAATCATCAGGAGGTAGTGTAAAGTTGCAAAGGGGTGTAACTTTCATCCTGCTTCTGATGCGACCAAACTAGCTATTCCAATGCATCTAGATGGGTACATTTACGCTAGGCATGGTCCTTTTTTTCACCCAAACATGTCAAAACAGTCTGAGCTACATTGTACCAATGATATCCCTGAAGAGTCCAAAGTGCAAAAAGGTAGCAATCTTTGACAAGATGTTACTCAAAAACTGTGTCACTTAGAAACATTCTGTCTAAGGCAACGTGATCACATAGAGTGCCTCTACAATAAAATCTCTCTTTTTTATATCTCTGAGGTGTTTGCCCGTGGTGAAAGGTTTTCTGCTGCCCAAAAATCGTCAGAAGGAGGCAGTGTAAAGTTGCAAAGAGGTGTAACTTTCGTCTTGCTCCTGATGCGACCAAACTAACTATTCCAACACGTCTAAATGGGTACATTTATGCTAGGAATGGTCCTTTTTTTCACCCAAACATGTTGAAACAGTCTGAGCTACATTGTACCGATGATATCCCTGAAGAGTCTAAAGTGCAAAAAGGTAGCAATCTTTGATGAGATGTTACTCCAAAACCGTGTCAGTTAGAAACATTCCATCTGAGGCAACGCGATCATGTAAAGTGCCTCTACAATAACCTTTCTTAGTTTTTTATATCTCTGAGGTCTTTGCCCATGGTGAAAAGTTTTCTATTGCCCCAAAAATCATCAGAAGGAGGCAGTGTAAAGTTGCAAAGCACTGCTAAGAAATACTCAATACTCAAATACTCCAATGAACTGAAGCAACTTCTTCTTAGGCACAAATGTAAGGGTACACAAGGGGAAAATGGCACCTAGATGACTTAGTGCATTTCTATGACTTCATTCACATGTTTAAATGTTTGAGAAACTCTCCTTTACTAAGTGCTTGAGAAACACAAGTTGGTCCATATTTATCTCTTTAAATGATTTCAAACAATTGTAATGGCTTAAAGAGGTCAATATCCCTTAAGAGATTCATTCAAAAGGTGTCTTTCAATGCAATTTCACCCTTAGGTGCCAGAATCAGTTTGTACTGATGGAGAGTGCGCCTAGATTTAAATGTCTTTATACTTGCAATTTTGCAATTCTAAATGATGAGACATGTCTTAGAATGAATTCTATCTTTCAAGCACTCACTCCAAAAGGTCATCTCATGCAATTTCACCCAAGGCGCTCATTGAGGTGTCCTCAGAGGCTAAAGTGCGCCTAACTCAATTGCTTTATCTTTATCATTTTTGTGCTTTCAACAATTGAAAATGATCTATAGTGATCCTTTCTCTCAAGGCACTCACCTATTGATATGAAATCAAGTTATTTCCCTTCGGCGCAATTTTAGGCTTGTATGGGTGAAAAGTGCACCTTACATCCTTAGGTGGTTCTTTCTAATTCTCAATGATTTCAATCAAATGCCAAGTGTCTAAGGAAGCTTTTGTCTTGAGATGATTAAATTTTGAGGTTCAAATCCCTTCCTCAATCAAGGCACAATCTGAGGGTTGTATAGATGAAAGTTGACTTCAACTTGGGCACTCATTTGATTTGGGAGGGGCTAGAATTTGCGCCTAGATTGGAGATAGATATTTTGGCTTATTTGATGGTGGTCTCAAGTCTCTCTACCAAGGCACATTTTGATGATGTTCTTATTTAAACTCTTATGAAGACTATCTCATCCCTAAGCACTCATCCTCATGATTTTCATGCACTTAGACTTCAAGGCGCCAAAACTAGTAGGAAAATTCACAATGAGTGCCTTTGCTTTGGAAGAATTTCTTATTGATCATTAGGCACACTTTGGAGTTGATATGTACTTACTTTACTTCCATGTACTCAATTCATCATAATTATTGTCAAAGACTTCTCCAAATTGATTGATAACATGCTTCTTGATGTTAAGATCCTTCATTCACTCCTTCTTCTTAGATCTAGGTGCTCATGATGGTGGGAAATTACATGAAGGGTGCCTAAGGTTCAAGATAGGTTCTTTCCACTCATCTTAAATTGCAATCATTGTAGTTAATCTCAAAAGACATCATCCAAAATGAGAAACCTCCAAGACTTGTCATTGTAAGTTGATTTCCTCCAAGGCGCCAATACAAGGTTCTCTTGAAGGCAAAGGGCGCCTAGGCTTATGGGGCTCAATTTGATGTATTTATTGAAAGCTCAAGGTGAATTGATGCTTATTGAAAATGCCACTTAGTCCTTCATTTGCATTCTAGGCACCATTTCCTATTGACTTATATACTCCTCATGCTAGGGTGCCATAATGAAGTGGTTTAGACAATAGGTGTGCTTCACTTGCTAGAGGCTTGTTCTCCTTCCACCTTAGGCGCACTTTTATGGTGGAATAGGTGTCAATGGGTGCCTTGTCTTAAATGAATGCTCTCTCCAAGTTGAGCACCCTTTTGAGGCTTTATGAGTTGCAAATTGCACCTTAACCCTTCATGCTTGTTGCTCAATGTTTGAATGTTTAAGAAAGTCTCCTTTAGGTGCTCATCTTAATGCTTTTTCTCAAGGTGCAATCATCCTAATGACTTGGATATTCATCCTAGTGTTTCAGGATATTAGGCTACCAGACTTAGTCATTTTTAGGATCCCAAACATAAAGAATAACATGATGATTCATTTTTTTGTATTGCATATAGTTGACATTATATGCTACTCATAAAGAATATTAATATTTTCTGTTCAACATGATGATTCATTTTTTCTTAAATACAACTTTTATCATTTAGTTCCAAAATGAGGTTTAGGTGATACTTGAACAACAATAGCTAGCTTATTGGATCAACAAACATCCTATGTAATACAATTGGACTTTAAATATTTGAAGTAGCCATCTACAAATATCCATTCAAACGTGGATTTATAATGTAAATATGGACTCCTCAATAAAAAAGATTTGTATTAACCAAATATCCATATAGGCATACATCAATATCTGTCGATATAAGTATAACATATATACAAAATAGCCATATAGGCTTACAAGAATGCCATATAGGCATACAACAAAGGAACACAATAAAAAGTCATTCCCCTCTGGCTGGTGAAGAGAATAGATCATGGGGAGCCTTTGATCTTCTAGGGGATGGAGACGCACATGTGGGTGGTCTACTATGAACCTGAGGGCTGCTCCTCCTATTTAGTTCTTCCTGCATCTTTAGTTGTTACAATAAATAGTATAGACATTAATATATAGAAATTACATGTTATAAAAAATGAAACATTTAACAAAATAATCACTTACTGCTACCATATAATCTGTCTCCTCACTTGCCTTAGTAGCAAGAATAGGTCGTGGTGATGTTATGTCCTATAGAAACCATCCAGATAGAAATTAAACTTCAAATCAATAATCTTTTGATTTTTCAAAAATAGACAACTATAATAATGAATGTAAATTTAAATTTACTAATCTGCATCATACCCCTGTCAATGCCATGGAGCTATGAATCGCAGAGGTCACACCGTGCTCCATTGCCCTCTGAACATCGGGAGGTGTCTCCACAGCCTGCATCATCTAGAAATAAAACAACATTATTCAATTACGAAAACTATAATAGTGATGCAAATCATGGCTCTTAACATACATACACATTCATCTAAACATGGAAGTACACACAATAAAGCACACAAGTCACATACAAAAATCTAGTAAGTACAATTCATTCACTAAACTATTTATTATATTACCTCCGTGAAGCTTTGAAGTCCACCACCGCTGGCAGGTGTTGCTATGAAATCTCGAATATTAACCTATTCAACATCCAAAATCAAATATTAGAATACCATTCATATAATGATGCTATTCACATGTAATATTTATAATTGTTTACTAGTTACATACCCCGACAGTAGATGATCTAGTGTAATATGCAGGTGGAGAACCACTGAAAACTGCATCAACACTATGACCCTAAAATTTCATTAAAATCATCAAACTAAATTAGTTAATCTTGCATTTCAAAAATGAAATTTAATAAATTAAATTCAATAAACTTGCTAATATTTACCTGAGTATCAAGGCCGAAAGTCTCACTCAGGAGGGTATCTGTCATCACCATCTGCTCAGCTGCAGATGTAGCCTGTGCACCTGCGTCCTGACTATCCATGGGGTCATAACCACAGGCTGAGCCACAAACTTGACAAGCATGGGGTGGGACCCTACTCCTCGCACTATCTCCCAACCCACTCTGTGTTGCAGGACTGGCATGCTCTATGATGCTCTAGGTCAAGGCACTAATGGACTGAAGTGTATCGACCTCAATGCTCTCCTTCACAATGGAAGGGATAGAAACATGCTCATGGACTGGTCTGCTGATTACTCATCTCACTACCCACTGTGGGTCAACATGTGCCCCTGGTCTATCTTGTGCTGACCCCCCACCTCTACCCTACAAGTCCCGCATATCAAAATAGTTTGGCACTTTATTGAGGACAAACTCACAGTAGAGTTTCCTCAAAAAGTATTGTGGGACCTCATTATTATTGCATGGAGGATGGTCAAAAACCATCCACCACCTCTGCCCAAAATTGTCCCTTATCACTTGGTTGTTGCACCAATGGATAGGGAACCTCTTGCATGTAATGGGTGGAGGTTGATTTGTTTGTGGGTTTGTGAAAATCGAACACAAGTCTAATTTTGTAATTTGTAATTTTTTCACATCTTGGTATCACAGCTTGTCTGCATAATAATCTCTAAACTCTCTCCTCTTATCCATCCAACTAGTTATTTGCTTGCTAATTGAATCTACATTTGATAACATAGATTCAAGAGATTCTTCAAGCATGGACCTATGAAAGGTTGAAGTGGAAGGATCTTTCAACCTTACAATTATATCTTCAATTTCTTTTTTGTTGTTTTCAATTTGCCCCATTATATTTTCTTGTGTTCCAGGGGCATGTCAAGGAATGGATGGAGGAGGTTGTTGTTCCGCAGGATTTTGTGGATTTTAAGGAGGAGGAGGAGGAGGTGCATTAACATTTCCTGACAATTAATGAAATATACATCAAAAAACAACTCAAACCTACCTATTTAGAAGCAAATTCAAACAAAAAGATAAATAAACTCACTCCTTTGGCATGCTCGACGTCATGGCGGTATTTTGGCGACGAATCGATAAGATTTTTATGTTGAATTGAGGAATCCAAAACGTGAGCGCGCTTCCTAGGGTTTGCAAACCATGAGAATTGTGGAGAAAAAAGAACTAAAATGAGATGACAACCTTTCTTTTATTTATAGTACTTCATAACACGCTCGCATGATAACGCGAGCGTGTTATAACATGCTCGTGTTATGTATTATTTTTTTTAAAAACCATTTGGCCACTTTTTGGCCCCCCATCTTTTCGCACTTACCCCTATGTGCCATTAGTGAGTAGAATTGCCTAACCAAAACCTATCTAGATACTCATTTCTACCTTATTGATTAGGTACACCCACCTAGGCCTTGTAAAGCCAAAAGAGTAGGGGGTTTTTGTTGTCTAAACCTTGTTTTGTTGACCAAGAATGTATCAAGAGATTGGCACCCTCTTATGGTCTAAAAACCTACATTTTTTAGAACCAACAAATTGGCAACTCTACTGGGGACTAAGCCCACTTTGAACCTTAACCTTCCATCATAGAGTTATCTCAAAGCATCATAAAATACTTAAGACTCTGTTGGGAAGAACTACAATCATTTTCCTACAAAGAGTAGGTGGCAACTCTATTTAGGTATAAATCCTTTCATGTGTTGTATAGTAATCTATTAGTATGGATGGAAGAAGGTCTAAAGCCAATGGGAAAAGGTTACAATCATCCCCACCCTTGAAAGATCCCCAAAAGAAAACTATGTTATTAAACCAATCACAAAAGAAACATAATCAAGATAATCAAGACAATACTTCCGAATAGCCTATTATCACCCATAATAGTTTTACTCCTCTGCATGAATCAAATGACACCCTATCCAAAAACTGTAGATTATCCAATGATGTTCTAGCCAAATATAGGCCTGATCCCCAAAGATAACTTGAATATTAAGCTCGGGACATAAGGGAAATAAACCAAAGATAAGTAGAATATGATTATGAGATATCATTACAACAAGGGGAAGGAGTGTAGCAGGGACTTGTAAATCAAGAAGCTTTTACACAGATGAATAATAGCCCATCAAAAGATACTAGAACCAAGAATGAAATGGAACAAGACCTGCTTAAATTATAGGAGGAGCTTGAAATTGCTAAGATAAGAGAAGATGAGACTTTATTGAAGCAAGAAATTCAACAGATAAAAGGTAGAACTAAATCAGCTACCCCAAAATATGTACCTCCACATAGACAAGGAGGAGCTAGTCCAAGAAATATACCACAAAAGTTGCACCAAAATGTAGATGGTTCTTCCAATCAACAACCATCATCTATGAGTCATGTTTATCAGAATGTTCCCCCAAGAAATCCTAGACCACCCTTCACACATAAATACTTCCCAACATGTAGTCAATCTGTACCCACCCCCTGGCCAACAATATCCTAGGCCTCAAAAACATGTTAACCCACATATAAATCCATAATAGTACAATACTTACCATCAGCCTCCATATGGGTACCATTATTACCCAAATCCACCACCCATGAATATGCTTCCACAAAACCTCATGAACATATGTAGACAATTTGATCTAACAAGATATCAATTATACCCATACCCAACTAATAGAAGCTGGAGAAATATGGTCCCCAAATTCACTGGAAACAATGCAATATCAGCTAAGAATCATATTAGAAACTTCAATGACTTTATACAAGATGTTGGTTTAGAACATGAAGATGTAAAAATGAGATTATTCATGATGTCTTTAACTGAAGATGCAAGGGATTGGTTCAATAGTTTACCAGATGCCTCAATTAATTCTTTAGCAGACTTCCATGACCAATTCAACGAGCAATATGGCAATTAGTATGCCCCTGAATTTGCCTTACATGAGCTAATAAGTCTTCAAAAATACCAGAATGAATCAGTGTATGACTTTAATAAGAGATTCTCTAAATTGCATAACAAAATACCACACATATCTAAGATGACTAACCCAGTAGCTTTAAGTATTTATTTGAAAGCTTTTGATCCAAAAATAGGGTACGAGCTCAGAAACTAGTACCCAAGGAGCTTAGCTGAAGCACAAAAAATAGCATTAACTATTTAAAATAATAGCAAAGTTGCAGGGATGATTGGAAAAAGAGATAATCTCAGAGTTCCTCAAAACCCTAACAATCACCAGAATAAGCAAGAGAATTAATACAGAAATGAAAGACCTAGGTTCCATGACATGCCAGATAACTCCAATTGAAAAGATGGAATACCTATAGAAAATAACAGAAGGCAAAATTATGGCAAAGATACTCCTGATCCTCTGAAAAGAAATGGGGCACACATGGTAGAAGATAACCCATGGTGCTTGATATGTAATTTGCCCCATTCACCTGAATATTGAATAGTAGCCAAATCAGTATAGAAAGAGGAAGTGTCTCATGAATATGAAAGAGACAACCACACCATAAATATGATGGATGTTACACCCTACCAGATAAATGAATAGTATTCTTCTGCAGAAGAAGATGGGTATGAGTATGATGTGGTGAACCAAAAATATAATGTTAATATGGGAAGACAAGAAGTATTCTCAGATCAGGTTGATAGCTACAGGGGAAATACTTATTATCCTAACAAGCCACCACATAGTCAATGTAGAAAGCCTATTGAAGAAGAAAAGGAAGCTCTTACAATGGCTGCAGTGGCACAAGCTAAGAACACTTATAATCAAAGAAATAGGGCAGTCAATGTAGATCAAGGAACACCTGGGAGCATCTTTATAAAAGATCAAAATTCTAATAAAAATAATATGAAATCCTCATATAAAGAACCAAAAAAAAAAAGAGAAAAAGAAGACAAAAGATAATATGCCAGTGGAAGAAAGAGGGCATATGAGAATAGAAAAAGAATGGTCAAACAGTAGCTCCCTTATTTGGTATTGTCCAAGCAATATCTCATGTGAAAATATCAGTACCAATTCTAGAAATGATGAAGGTAGACAAATACAAAAATATAGTGGTCAAAATAATTTTAGACATACCAAGTCAAGAAAAATAGAAATCTGAAAGTAAAATAAACAATTTCCAATAGGAGATTATCAAAATTCTTGAGGTATACCTAGGTGATATGCTGACAAAGAATCCCTCACAAGCAGATCCTTTTTACACTACTTTGTTGATAAAAAATAAACTAGTAAGAAATTGCATGATTGACTTAGGTGCAATAATAAATATTATGCTAGTGGCAGTAATGAAGGAATTGGGAATGTGGGTTGATACTACATATGGCAAGTGCTATGCAATGGACAATAGGTCCATTCCAGTTATGGGTATTATGAAGGATGTAGAAATAAAGCTAGCTGCCTACCCTGAAGCAACATATAATGTTGACATTACCATCGTTGATATCCCACCATATTACGGGATGCTATTATCAAGACAATGGGTTGCAATGGCTAGAGGGAATGTTCAGTTAGATCTATCCTATGCCACTATACCAGTGCAAAAAAGGGAAATTAAATTATACAGAGAACCAAGGTATGAAAACATCATTGAATGCATTAATCAAAACTAAATAAACTTACTTTGTGATATAGACCTTTTTGCATTCAGAGTCGAGAGAAGCCAGCCAGAGTTATAGAACACTGATTTGATATATCTTGAAGCACAAAAAGATGAATGTGATGTCTGGAATATGTATTTCGATGGTACATGTAGCAAGGCTAGTAATGGAACGGGAGTAATATTTATTTCACCGAATGGTAAGACCTTCAAGTGCTCATTCCTATTGACATTTGAGTGCACAAACAATGTAGCAGAATATGAGGTTCTACTCATTGGTCTAAATATTTCTATAAAGAATAACATAAAATGCCTTGCTATATATGGGGATTCCAAATTAGTTACATCTCAGGTTAGAGGGAAATATTCATCCAAGAATAAAAGATTGAAGCAATATAGAAATGATGTTTGGGATGATGTTGATTTATTTGATGCCTTCTCAATTAACTAGATAGACAGGTCAAAAAATATAATGGCAGACTTCCTAGCAAACATAGCATTGAAAAAGGATGATATCACACTGGCAGGCATAACTGAAGTAGAGTTCAAAACTAGACCAGTGATTCTAGACAACATCCATAATTGGCAAGTCTTTAATGATGACAAAGAATTAATCAAATTCTTACATTGTGTCGATCAATATGAAACCCAACAAATTGATTTCAATGCGTTTGTGGAGGAAATACATGGAAAAGAAACTCTCTTTGGTTGGGAGATAGTTTAGCTAAAAATGAATAAAATACCTAAGGGTCTCATAGCATTGGAGAAAGTATTTGATGGGCATGACCAATTCAAGGTAAAGAATATACCCATAGTACAAAATGATCTTTGAAGAAATAAATCTGGGAACCCAAATAGTCCCAAAGAATGTATATATTGGAAAAAAATTGAATCCCAAAATTCAAAGCATGCTTATTGATTTACTCAAAAAGTACAAACATGTATTTGCATGATCCTACGATGACTTGAAAGCATATCAAGAAGATCTTTTCCAGCATGAGATACCACTAAAACTAGATGCGAAACCATTCAGGCAAAAACAAAGACCTATCAATCCCACATTGGCCCCTAAGATGCTCGAGGAACTCACAAAATTAAGGTATGGGGCTATTATTAAACCCATTAGACATTCATCTTGGGTTTCAAACTTGGTGTCTATTAGGAAGAAAAATGGGGACATTAGATTATGTGTGGACTTTAGAAATCTAAACAAATCTTCACTTAAGGATAATTACCCCATTCCCAACATGGAAGTAGTATTGCAAAAGGTCACATGTTGTGAACTATTATCCATGATGGATGGTTTTTTAGGATACAACCAGGTGAAGGTCAAGGAATCTGAACAATTCAAAACTGCCTTTACTACACCTTGGTGAACATATGTTTATGTAAGAATGCCATTTGGGCTCACAAACACTGGAGCAACATTTCAAAGGGTAATGGATGTGGCTTTTGCTGGTCTAATAAATGAAATTATGGTTGTCTATTAGGATGACCTGACAACATATTCCAAAAAGGCTGAGGATCATTGTACACACTTGGAGAAAATCTTTATTAGAGCCTTGGAATATGGGATCTCATTGAATCCCAAAAAGTGTCAATTCGTAGTAACAAAAGGAAAGTTATTAGGGCACATAGTGTCCAAAGAGGGAGTCAAGATTAATCTAGAGAGAGTGGAAACTATAGACAAGATTCCTACTCCTAAAACAGTCAAATCCATTCAATCTTTCTTTGGACAGATTAATTTCATAAAAAGATTTATATCAAACTTTGCTGAAATAGTGAATCCAATATCCAAAATGTTAAAGAAGGATGCACAAATTAATTGGATAGATGAGGCCCTAGATGCATTCAAGTCGATAAAAAGAGTAATCAAGGAAGCCCTAGTCCTAATATCCCCTAACTTCAGTAAAACATTTCACATTTTCTCATTTGCTTCCTATCATACAGTTGTAGCAGTGATGTTACAGAAAAATAATGAGGGGTATGAGCAACCCATCTCATTCTTTAGTAATTCCCTCAAGAATGCAAAGTTAAAATATGATATAGTTGAGAAACAGGAATATGCATTAGTGAAAGTACTCAAAGCATTTAGGCCATACCTGGTGGGAGCAAAAATAATAGCCTATGTACCTTATATTGTAGTGAAAGATGTATTTGTGTAGACTAAAGTTACTGGTAGAAGGTGCAGATGGATTAACCAAATTCAAGAATTTAACATTGAAATCTAAATTACCAAGCTAGTAAGATGATAGGGTCTTGCTAGACTAATGGCCTAGACCAATTTTGAAGTTTCTCAGATATGTAATTCTAATGATGAAGATAAAATGATTTCTAGCATTGAGCGTACATCAAGGTATACGGATATCATATACTATGTAAAACATATGAAGTCCCTTGAAGGATATGATGATAACAAGAAAATGACACTTAAATTACAAGCTTCAAAATATGTGTTCATAGAAGGGGATCTTTATTGGAAAAATTAGGATGGTATTCTGTTATTATGTCTGGATGAATATCAAGCCAAACATGTTATTAAAGAAATGCACGAGGGGATATGTGGAGGGCATTTTGCAAAAAAAAACTACTGCGCACAAGATAGTAAGGGTAGGATACTACTGGCCTAAGGTTTTCAATGATGAATATAATTTTACTAGGAAGTGTGAGGCATGCCAAAGATTTTCTAGGAAATTGAAATACCAAGGGGCAGTACCTTTAAGGCTCGTGCAAGTCGAGGCTCCATTCCACCAGTGGGGGATAGATTTTATAGGAGAAATCACAGAAAGATCCACTGGAGGATATAGATGGATACTAGTAGCTATAGATTACTTCACGAAATGTGTAGAAGCTATACCCACAAGACAAGCAACTAGTAAAGTTGTAATGAATTTCCTACTTGAAAACATTATCACTAGATTTGGTATGCCAGCAAGGATTATAACTGATAATGGAATGTGTTTCAGATCAGAGGAGTTCAAAACATTTTGCAAATCTTATGGAATAATGATTCTATATGATAGATTTAGGACAAACAACTGAGAGGGGGGTGAATCATTTGTTCAAAACTTTCTTCCAATTAAGCACTTAAATCCGCTTTGTAATTCAACAGCATAATAATAAATCAATCATGGAAACATAATGCATTAAATCAAGAGCAGAAACACATTAACACACAAGACACCAAGATTTTGACGTGGAAAACCTGGTTAAGGGAAAAACCACAGGGTGATTAACCCAAGATTGTATTCTCTGTTAGAAGAATAGAAAGAACAAAATGGCACATGACAATTAGGGCTCACTACCCGAGCACACTACTCACAAGAGGCCCACTGCCTACAAGAGACACACTGTTTATAGAATAATAAGTATCACATACTTGAACTGGAAAATAGCATCTTCACCATGCTTGAGTCAGTTCCATTTAAGCTCAATACTTTTGCTCTACTTTTTGCTCTACTCCTCTCTACCACACTCTCATCTCCATAATATATTCTTTTTGAAATGACTTTACAACTCCTTATTTATACAATACATCAACTTAGGAATAACCATCCAAGTCAGCATACAATACAGAGAAAATATATAAATGCAACAAGACTAATTACAAAAAGACTTCACATGGATCAACACACTGTCAGCCACACAGATCTAAGACTTCAATCTTCTAATAGGAATATGCCAATCTTCACAGAACATCATCAAGATCATCCGCAGGATGTGTAACTCATCTGGTTGGCCATACTTAGGAAGAACATCATCATCTGGAAGTAATTCTTTATTTACTAGCTCAATCTTTAATGCGGACCACTAGCACAAACTAGACACAATCCAAAGACCTCCACAAGCTTGCTTGAATCACCAAGAACATCCACACTACTACCGTCTACTGAAATCATTCTCTCCTTCATCTGGAACCTCAAGAACACAGTCTGTCATCACTATCATATTGGAATAGATGCTTGTAGACCTCCAGATCCCAAACCAATTGAGTTGTTACTTCACATGGACTTCCTAAACACTCCACCAAATCCATAGAACAGGATATTTCATTTCCAAATCTCACTGGACCTATCTGTATCACTCTGTCACCTCTAAACACCTGCCAGAACCAGTTTTACTTACATGGCCATAACTTCTTCATATCTTCATGCAGACCACTGAAATCTTCACTAGATCATCTCAAGACACATATATACAAACCCTTTGAGGTGCATCATCTGATCTTCATCTTATCTAGGATCTTTACCTCACTATCTTTACTGTTCTTCTCTATTCCTAATTAGGACTAATTTTCTCAATATCCTCAGCACACAGCTTATTCAATCCTTATCATTAATACAACAGGAGTATGTTTACATCAATGACAACACTGGTTAGGCCCATACATGCAACAATCTCCCCCTTTGTTATTGATGGCAACATATGATGTGAAAAATTGTTTTAACCATCAAAACAATAACTTCTCCTCACTATCACAACTCCCCCTATCAGCGACAACCATTCACATGTCTTCTCTTCCTTTCCTGCTCCTTCTTTGATCAACAACCACTTGTTTTTCACATGTCTTCTCTCCCCCTTTGACATCAATGTTAAAGGGCACCTACTTGCATTACCTTAGAATCATGCCAGCTACTCCCCCTGAGTAGCAGCTTCCCATCATCAGTCTAGACCACAAGATATGACTTTGAGATCCACCGAACTGATACACATCAGTGCACCTTAATGTAGAACCAAAGGGGTAATAACCCCTAACTTCTCTCTAAGATACTCAAAAGAGTCCTTAGGTAGAGGTTTAGTAAAAATATCTGCAATCTGATCCTTGGAAGGCACAAACTCCAATCTGACTTTATTCTTGTTCACTTGCTCTCTCAAAAAGTGAAAATTGATGGATATATGTTTAGCCTTTGAATGCAACACCGAATTCTTAAATATATTTATTGTACTTGAATTATCATAGAATATTGTGATAGGTTCCTCATACTCCACTCTAATGTCTCTTAGCATTTGCTTCATCCACAAAACTTGAGTGCAACTACCTGTTGCTACAATATATTTTTCTTTAGTTGTGGACAAAGATATTGCTGCTTGTTTCTTACTTAGCCAAGAAACCAATCTCTTCCCCAAAAAGAATGCTCCACCACTAGTACTCTTCCAGTCATCCACATCTCCTACCCAATCCGCATTTGTATATGCATGAAGAGAGAAATTATGATCTTTAGGATACCACAAATGATACTCAACTGTCCCCTTTAGATATCTAAAAATCCTCTTGATTGCCATGACATGAGATTCTCTAGGATTAGCTTAGAATCTAGCAACAAGACCAACAACATTCATAATATCAGGTCTAGTTTGAGTGAGATACAATAGTCCTCTAATCATTGACCTGTACTTTCTCTGATCAGCCTTAGGAGAGTCATCATCTTTGCTTAATTTACATCCAGTTGCCATGGGAGTACTCATTGGTTTTGAGTCTTCCATCCCAAATTTCTTCAACAATTCTTTCACATATTTGGTCTAAGAAATGAAGATTCCTTTATTTGTTTGAGTGATTTGTAGACCCAAGAAGAAATTCATTTCCCCAAACATGGACATCTTAAATTCACTTTTCATTTGATTTGCAAAAGTATTGTACATATTGTCACTTCCTCCAAAAATGATATCATCAACAAACACTTCAACTATCAAGATATTTTCATGATCAATTTTGAAATATAAATTACTGTCAGCAATACCTTTGTTGAAACCAATCTTCAAAAGATGCTTATCCAATCTTTCATACCAGGCTCTTGGGGCTTGCTTCAGTCCATACAGTGCTTTCTTCAACTTGCAGACCATATCACCATGTTCAGACAATTGAAATCCATCTAGTTGCTCAATGTATACTTCTTCTGCCAAGTCACCATTCAGGAAGGCAAATTTGACATCCATCTGATATACTTTGAAATCCTTGAAGGCAGCAAAAGCAAGAAATAATCTGACTGCTTCAATTCTTGCCACCAGAGCAAAAGTGTCTTCAAAATCAACTCCTACTTGAGAGTAACCCTTGCAGACCAATCTAGCTTTGTTTCTGACTACTTCACCATCTTCATTTAGTTTATTCTGGAAGACCCATTTGGTTCCAATCACATTCTTGTTTTTAGGTCTGGGAACAAGATTCCAAGTGTGATTTTTCTCAATTTGCATCAACTCTTCCTCCATTGGTTTAGTCCAGTTTTCATCATTGAAAGCTTCATTCACTGTCTTAGGTTCAATCTTTGAAATTAGACAATATTCTTCTGAATCTTGAGCAATCCTTCTTCTTGTTTGTACACCTTTTCTTTTATCACCTATGATCTGATCTTCAAAGTGATTTAGTCTTACATACCTGGGAACTTTGGGAGTTTCTTCCACTTCTGATTCTTGAACAGGTTCATTCAAACTTATCTCTTCTTCCTGATTTATCAGATCAGTTTGAATCTAAATTTCAGAGGGAGCTTGTACTTCTTGAACAAAAACATCATTTTGATCATCTTCATCATGTTCATAAAACCTTGAGGGTTTTTCAATACCTTTATCAACCTTCACATTTGTACTTTCCACAATCTTCCTTAATCTTTTGTTATAACACCGGTAGGATTTGCTTTGGGTAGAATAGCCCAAGAATATTCATTCATCACTTCTAGCATCAAATTTTCCTATATCTTCATCTCTTTTAATGTAACATTTGCTACCAAAGACTCTGAAATACCTCACAGTGGGAGTGATGCCAAACCAAAGTTCATAAGGAGTCTTACTAGTATTGCTTCTGATTTGTACTAGATTGAGACTATAGACTGTAGTGCTTACAACTTCTCTCCAATAGATCTAAGGAACATTTGCTTCCATCATCATGGTTCTAGATGCTTCCTAGATGGTCCAGTTCTTTCTCTCCACTACTCCATTCTGCTGTGGAGTCCTAGGAGCAGACAACTATCTTTTTATTCCATGTTTCTCAAAGAATTCTATGAACTCACCAAATGTGAATTCTCCAGCTCTATCAGACCTCAGACATTTTAATTTTAATCCGGTTTCATTCTCTACCATAGCCATGAATATTTTGAATTTCTCAAGAGCTTCTGATTTGTCTTTCAGAAAAGTAACCCACATCATCTAGGAATGGTCATCTATTAATAACATGAAGTATCTATCACCTTGCACACTCTTGATTCTTGTCGAACCACATAGATCAGTATGAACTAAGTCCAATAATCTAGTAGAAGATTGTTCCTTGCTTTTGAATGAGACTCTGCTTTGTTTACCCAACTGACATTCTTTGCACAAACTATTTGTAGGTTTCACCAATTTTGGAAGATCTCTTACAGCCTGAGTGTTCCTTATCTTGATGATATTATCAAAATTCACATGACACATTATCCTATGCCATAACCAACTCTGATCAATTTGAACAAATAAGAAACTTTTACCAGTACCAACCAAGTGGAAGATATTACCTTTAGTTTGAGTACCAGATGCAATCTCTGTTCTGGAACTTTCAAAGATCTTGCATTTTCTATTTTTGAATCACAAATCATAGCCTTTGTCCACCAACTATCTAACATTGAGAAGATTGTGCTTTAGGCCTTCAACATATAGTACATTACCAATTTTGTTCTTTCCATCAAAGGAAATAGTTCCTCTACCTCTGATTCTACCAGCAGAATTATCACCAAATTTTACCACACCTCCTTCATGCCTTTCCAAATCTATGAACTTATTTTTGTCACCTATCATATGGTGGGAGAATCCACTGTCAATGACCCAATCATCCTTTTCTTCAACTTGGGCAGCCAAAGCTCTTTCCACAATTTTATGATTGACAGATTCAGAGGGCATTGGATCTTCTTCCTTGATGGCAATAAACACCCAGTCACTTCCAGATTTATTTCCTGTCTCTGATTCATCATATTTTACTCATTCATTATCATCATCTTCATGAACATAGTAACAATTCTTTTGGAACCTTGGTCTGTTAGGATTTGGCCTTGAAATTCTTTCCGGACATCTTGAAACAAAATGACCAATCTTATTGCAGTTAAAACACTTAAAAGGTAATTTTCCCTCATGCTTACCGGATCCTCGTGGCAGTCTTTTTGCAATAAGGGCTTCAAGTTCAGTAGCTTCTGTTTCATCTTCTTCCAGGTCTTTTCTTTCTTTTTCATACCATGATAGTTTCCTTGAAGAGTTCTCTCCCGGATCAAACTTTTATTTTCCTTTAACATAGGCACTAGCTTTGAATGCAGATTCAGTCTTGGGGGGGCATCTCCAAACTCAGTCAATTCAAATGCAGCCAATTTACCAACCAATTGAACTCTTGTGATACCTAAAAAAATCTAAATTCTTCAATAGCAGTAATCTTGTACTTGTAAGAATCAGGAAGGGATCTGAGAACTTTACCAATGATCTCATCTTCATCCAGGACTCCACCAGCACATCTAATGCCACAAACAAGCTCATTTACTCTTGGCATAAAAGAAGTGATATTTTCATCTTCTCTCATCTTTAGATTTTCAATTTTTCCTTTCAGACTCTGTAGCTTGGCACATTTAACATATTTGTCTCCTTCATGTAGAACTTCTAGTTTTTCCCAAATATCAAAAGTAGTTTGTAGGTCAACAACATTTGTCAGCTTTGAATCAGACAAGGCACTTAGAAGAGCTTCTTTAGTCCACATATTATTTTCAGCATCTGTGATTTCATTAATAGTTCTTGGACCATTCTATCGAGGATTATACTTCTTTGAAGCCATGGTCCAATACTGCATTCCCATACATTGCAAGTGACATTGCATGCAACTTTTTCAAAGAGTAAAATTGGTTCCATCAAACCTCAGACTATCTTTCTTGTAGGATGACATCCTGGATCTCCTCAAGTGGTTAAGCTCTTTTAGAGGAACTTAGCTCTGATACCAATTGATGTATTTAGGATAGACAACTAAGAGGGGGGGTGAATCAGTTGTTCAAAAAATTCTTCTAATTAAGCACTTAAATCCACTTTGTAATTCAGCAGCATAATAATAAATCAATCATGCAAACATAATGCATTAAATCAAGAGCAGAAACACATTAACACACAAGACACCAAGATTTTGACGTGGAAAACCTGGTTAAAGGAAAAACCACAGGATGATTAACCCAAGATTATATTCTTTGTTAGAAGAATAGAAAGAACAAAATGGCACATGCCAATTAGGGCTCACTATCCGAGCACACTGCTCACAAGAGGCCCACTACCTACAAGAGACACACTATCTATAGAATAATAAGTATCACATATTTGAACTAGAAAATAACATCTTCACCATGCTTGAGTTAGTTCCATTTAATCTTAATACTTCTGCTCTACCTTTCGCTCTGCTCCTCTCTACCACACTTTCATCTCCACAATATATTCTTTTTGAAATGACTTTACAACTCCTTATTTATACAATACATCGACTTAGGAATAACCATCCAAGTGGGCATACAATAAAGCGTAAATATGTAAATGCAACAAGACTAATTACAAAAAGACTTCACACAGATCAACACACTGTCGGCCACACAGATCTGAGACTTCAATCTTCTAATAGGAATATGCCAATCTTCACAGAACATCATCAAGATCATCCGCAAGATGTGTAACTCATCCGATCGGCCATACTCAGGAAGAACACCATCATCCGGAAGTAATTCTTCATTTACTAGCTCAATCTTTAATGCGAACCACCAACACGAACTAGACACAATCCAAAGACCTCCACAAGCTTGCCGAAATCACCAAGAACATCTACACTACTACCATCTACTGAAATCATTCTCTCCTTCATCCGGAACCTCAAGAACACAGTCTGTCATCACTATCATATTGGAATATATGCTTACAGACCTCCAGATCATGAACCAATTGAGTTGTTACTTCACATGGACTTCCTAAACACTCCACCAAATCTGCAAAATAGGATATTTCATTTTCGGATCTCACCAGACCTATCTATATCACTCTGTCACCTCTGAACACCTGCCAGAACTAGTTTTACTTACGTGGCCATAACTTCTTTAGATCTTCATGCAGACCACTAAAATCTTTACTAGATCATCTCAAGACACATCTATACAAACCCTTTGAGGCGCATCCTCTGATCTTCATCTTGTAGATTAGATAAACATTTGAAGTTGAAATACTAAACAAAATGCATAAAACACAAAGTTATACCTCACATGCAAACCCAATCTCATCAAGGGAGGAAGAAGCCTTTGCACCCAAAACAAGCTCCTAAGACATGATTATCCCTAGACAAGTGATTCTAATGTGAAATGCTACTCTAATTTGTAACTCACTATTCTAGCTCAATGGAGATTTTGGCATAATAAATTTGCATGAAACTTGGATATGAAAATGGCTTGGGAGAGGTTCTACTTATAGATTTTTGGAAGGGATTTTGATCCAAGGGTGGAGATTGATTTGGAAGATCAATGGTGGAGGATAAAAGTGATGTGGAGGGCCTAGATTTGATCTTGAATGAATGGAGGGCTAGGAATAAAAATGAATCTTTTATTCATTTTGGGGAAAGGAGTTATTAAATGAGCATGGGGGTGAAGGATTATTTTTGAATTAAAGATTCATCTGGGGGAATGTAAATGAATTAAAAATTCAATTAGGGATAAGAGGAAATAAATGAGTATGGGTGAGGTAAGGGGTTGTAAGAGGAATTAAATGTGATCTGGGATGTTTTTAAATAAAAAATTGACTTATGTGGATTTATTTCAATTTTTTATTTGGAGGATGTGGGGAAGGGTATTAAACAAGGTTTGACCACCCAAATGAAGGGGTTAGGATTAATTAAACATAGGTCTTATTTAATTAATCCTAGGGCTAAGATGAGGTAGCCTAGGGTAGGCAATTAAATAATAGCTATTTAATTGTCTAGGGTAGGGATAGGTCAATTAATAGGCTAAATTAATTAGTTAACATGGTTTTAACTAATTAATTGGATTTAGTGAAAAGGGGGAAATTGATTTAATAAATATTACATATTTATTAAATCAATTGGCTAAGGTTTGGACTATTGAATTAATGAACATGGTTTTAACTAATTAATTGGATTTAGTGAAAAGGGGGAAATTGATTTAATAAATATTACATATTTATTAAATCAATTGGCTAAGGTTTGGACTATTGAATTAATCAAATTAATTCAATTTTGGGGATAATATGATGTGAATTTGGGAAATGGAGGGATAATTAATTAAATAAAATATTAATTAATTGGTTAGAAATGAAATTGATGTGTTTAGGGTTGTATGGAGTTAGTTAGATGGTAAAAGATATTTTTAGGTGTCTACATTTGCCCCTCTTTGACGTGGCATCAGGACCTAGGAGGGAAGTGGCGTCAGGTTGAAGAAAAATATGCCCCAGCTGCTGGGAAGGTATGAGATGGATAAGGGATGCCCCCTCGACAGGTTGGTGGGAAAATAAAAAATTTCCATGTGATTTCTCGAAAAGAATGTGACGGGAGTGAAAAAAATGGATCGGGGACGGAAAAAGAAGATGACAGGAAGAAAAATGGAGGAAAAAGGTTGAGATCTGCACCCTGGAGGGGAAAAGAGGGGGTGGAAGAGTGATATGGCCCACTATATTAGGCAAAGTGAGCCCTTAGAGTGCCACATTTACACACTTTTGACTTTGGAGAAGGAGCGAAGGAGAGATGGCTGACCGTAACCCCCAGTTCCCTCAACTTTGGCACATTTCAGAGTGGTTCTAAGAGTTTAACTGGGCATTGGAGGTTGGACCTCAGGTAGGGTCTAACCCTGACTTTGTAATTTTTTCATTTTATGTGCATTTTTGGGGTTCAAGATTTGGGATTGGAGAGCGTAGCGCCAACAGTAAGGTGAATTAGTGCCATCCTCTATATTGGCACTATCCTCCAGGGTAGGGTCAGGGTGATTTGTCGCCATTTGGTGGGTATTTTAGCGCTATTGTCTGGATTAGTGCAATGTTGGAAAAGAGTAGGGTTTTGGCGTTTTAGCACCATATGGGCTTTATGGTAGCACTATGCTCTAAAATAGCACTATCGGTTATAGTAGCGCTATGTTATATTTTATCGCACTGGGATGTATTAGTGTGATATAGAAATATCATGCTTTTGGTAGAATTGGCACTATTATATGGCTTAGCACCAAAAGGTAGGGCGATGCCATTTTATAAAATGGCGCTATCTATGCTGCACAGTAGTACAATATTTTAGATTAGCGCAAATAGGTTTGCGCAGTGGCGCTATTTTCTATAAATGTGCCATTTAGAAGAATTGTTAATGCTATTTATGAAATCGCGCGGAATATGATTTATTTTGGCGCCAAATGATTTGGGCTTTCAACATTAGAAGAAAAGGGGGTGATTTGGAAGAAGATAGGTAGATTTCTGACCCTGAGGTTGTGGATGTAGGATACACGCTGATTTATATTGTACTCAAGGGAGCGACACATGCCCTCTGTAATGGCATTGTTCGACCATTTTGATGATGCTATGTGGGATAGACTGGCTAAGTTGGGGCTTCTGACAGTGGCGTCGATGCCCATGCTATGAGCTCATCGAGCTCTAATGACAACGGTAGTGGAGTGGTACCGCTTAGAGACATGCAGCTTTTTGTTGTTGATGGGGGAGATTACCATTACACTTGAGGATGTTTATCGTATCCTCAAGCTACCTATTCGTGGCCGACCAGTCAGATATGACACGAGGAGGGGGTGGAGTGCCCTAATCAGAGTGTTTGGTGTGGATCATATTGTTCTATCAGTGGACAGGAGAGAGATGAGCTATGAGGGGACGCTAGCTGCGGGTGCAAATCCATTTTCCTTATTTCTGTGTGTGTTGATTGGAGGTGTCGTGATGCCTAATAGGTGAGGCAGGGGTTTTCCAGTTGGCTGCTCACCCACTTCACCTATCCTTCAACCAACCAAAGGCACATCCAAGGGTATATGAAGGATTTGTAAACCAGGATATGATTCAATCCTCAAGACTATTTCCACACCTTCTAATAGGTCCACAAACACTTTCCTTGCAGTTGGTTTGATCCCCAACTTCCCACAACTCTCCAACCTCTACTTGGACTAGTAAGGCTACTAATCCTCCAAATCTAGTTTTCTCCATAGAACTTGACAAAACCCCAAATGACTAGGCAAGTAAATGATGGATTTGGATACCCTTTAAGGGACTCTATCAAGCTTCCAAGTCTCTAATTTTAACTCTACTCCAGCAACTTAAAACACCTACTAGGTCTCTAGGCCTAATTAATCACTTTAGGTCTAAGTTACAAAGCAAATGGTTTAGGTTGGGTTCATAGACTTGGGGCAAGAACTTGGAACACTCCCTCTACATGCAAACATCATAGGAAACCACCATACATGCATCCACCTATCAGGTTTTGTCATCTACATCACCAAATAGCACATTGTTTGGTCAAATACATAGAGATATTTGACCTAGGGCATCACTCCAAAATTTGAAGATAGCCTTTCCCAGCAAAAAGCTTTTGAAATCATGTAAAGTACATCCCTAGCCTACATTTCACCGATTTGTATGAGATTTCACCAGTTGGAATGCATTCTAGGGCCAGATTTGTGTGACAAACCCTAGAAAATAGGGTTTAGACCAGTTTGAAGTAAAAAATGCAATATCTTTCCACCACAATCACTTCAAGACATCAAATTTGATGCATTCAAACCTTGACTCAACCTAGTTTCAGAAAAAGTACATTGATCCACTTGGCCAATCTGTACAGGGCATACAACAGCAGAAAAAAAGGGAAAAATAGTTAGTTTTCTTTATTTCTGTGCCCAAAACTCCATACCAGATCTCCTCTGCCATACAAGAGTAAGGTGTCCCCCATATCAACCAATCCAAGTCAGTATACAACTTCTACAAATAGTTCCAACCATCAAAAATGAGTTTTAACCGGTCCAATGTGTCATTGACACCATTGGCAACATTTGAAACTATGGTATTTTTGCATTAACACAAGGTTGTCGATGGGTTTAGCTTGTCCAATGGAATCAAACCACCATCATACTCCCTAGACCATGCAAAACCACAAAACTAGCAAATAGACTCAAAGAAAACCTCACTAGACCTACTAGGCCTAAGTGGCACAACTAGGGTCCAAATGGACTAAGAAGGATTTGAGGCTTATAAGATTGCCCCAAACCTCTTGACCATACAGAGTGGACCATACAATCATGGCTCAAGGCATTATTACAAACATACTGAACAAAAAAAAACATAACTAATCAAAATGCATCAAAATGCTTGAGGGTGCCTTGCACCATACACCCACTGTCAAACAGAACTCAAGTCTCTTGAGTTGGGAATGCTGTCAAATGTGAATCCTACCTTTTCAATGGCTTCTTTGCTCATCCAAGTGGCATCCTCCTGAGGTTTATTGAGCCACTTCACCAAATATTCATAATAGGTGTGCCTCCTAGTTTGTTTAGTAACCCTGTGATCCAAAATGCATTCAATCTGATTAGGAGGTGAAGAAATCAGTTCTTGGAGTGTCTGATCAATTTGTTCTTCTTCCACAGCTGTCTGAGGAGCAGATCCCTTATAGGGATAAAGGTCTGAAACATTAAAAATTGGAGACAAGGCAATGCCATCCGGAAGTCTGATTTTATATGCATTTTCTCCACATTTCTTGAGCACTTCACAAGGCCCAATCTACTTCATGAGTAGCTTAGTGTATTTACCTGCAGGTAGCCTCTCCTTTTTAAGGTGTACCATGACCAAATCCCCTTCTTTGAATTGTAGATCCCTTCTCTTTCTATCAGCAGACTGTTTATACTTCTGAGAAGTGGACTGCAATTTATGGTTTACTTGTTCATGGACATCTCTCATCACTTGGACAAAGTCTTCAGCCAAGGCACTGCTCTTCTCTAGTCCTCCAACCTCTCTAAGTTCCAAAATACCTCTTGGGTGAGTGCCATAAACTATTTGGAAAGGTGACAAGCCGGTGCTTCTATTGACAGTGTCATTGTATGAGAACTCTGCCTGAGCCAAAACTAAATCCCAACTAGCACCCTGCTCTTTAGTTAGGCACCTTAGGATGTTGCCAAGTGACCTATTAATCACCTCTGTCTATCCATCAGACTGAGGGTGATAGGCAGATGATAAGGATAGATTGGTACCTAGTCTTTTCCAGAGTGTCCTCCAGAAGTGTCCTATGAACTTGGGGTCTCTATCAGAGATGATTGACAAAGGTAGACCATGTAATCTAACTATTTCCTTGAAGAAAAGACCTACTATGTGTGAGGCATCATGTGTGGTTTTACATGGGATGAAGTGAGCCATTTTTGAGAACCTATCTACAACCACAAAAATGCTGTCATGTCCATTCTTGGTCCTAGGTAAACCAAGTACAAAGTCCATGCTAATGGAATCCCAAGGCTTTGAAGGAATAGGCAGTGGGGTGTATAAACCTACATTAGATGTATGACCCTTGGCTCTTTGATAGATTTGACAAGTTTCTACAAACTTTCTTACATCAGATGGTAACCTTGGCCAATAGTAGTATCTCCTAACCAATTCTAGGGTCTTATCAATGCCAAAGTGGCCTGACATGTTGCCACAGTGCTTCTCCTTAATAATATTCTCCCTAACAGACCCTCTTGGGATACACAACATACTAGCCTTGAAAATATATCCATCTTGTATCAAAAAATTAGAAAAATTAGTGTTATACCTGCCTGTCATGGCTTTGCAAGATTGGTATGGTTCCTTGAAGTCTTCATCTGCTGCATACTAGTCTTTGATGGCATGTATACATGTACTTTCTAACTGAATGGTCTGCACAACAAGATTCCTCCTACTTAAGGCATTGGCTACCTTATTGGCCACTCCTTTCTTGTGTTTTATTGAGAAAGTGTATGCTTGGATGTACTCCATCCACTTGACATGTCTGTGGTTTAACTTCTGCTGCCTATTCAAGAAGCTCAATGCATGGTTATCAGTAAAAACTATAAACTCCTTGGGCAATAAATAGTGTCTCCACTTCCTCAATGATTGAACCATTACATATAATTCTAGGTCATAGGTAGAATAGTTTTGTTTTGCCTCATTCAACTTCTCACTAAAGAAGGCTACAGGCCTCCCATCTTGACTTAGGACTCCCCCTACAGCCCTCTTACTTGCATCACACTCTACCACAAAGACCTTGTTAAAATCAGGTAGTACAAGGACCGGTTGTTCTGATATTTTTTTCTTTAATAGTTCAAAGGCTTGAGTGGCCTCATTTGTCCACACAAATACACATTTCTTGCCCCCTTTTATGGTGTCAACAAGTGGAGCACAAATGGCACTAAACCCTCTAATGAACTTTCTATAAAAGCTGCACAAACCATGGAAACTCCTTACCTCAGAGGCTGTAGTAGGTGTTGGTCAATTAAGAATGGCTGCCACTTTGTTTGGATCCATCTTGATGTTGCCTTTAGAGATGATAAACCCCAAAAATGCCAATTTTTCTTGTAGGAAGACACATTTGTCAAGGTAAATCCTCAACTTCTCCTCTTGAAGCCTCCTGAGCACTTGATGGATATGTCTTATGTGATCTTCCTTGCTATCACTGAAAAACCAATATATCATCCAAATATACGACAATGAACTTGTTAAGAAATGGTTTTAGCACCTCATTCATCAACCTCATGAAGGTGCTTGGTGCATTTGACAAGCCAAAAGGCATCACAACCCATTTAAATAGCCCTTCATTAGTTTTGAAGGCCATTTCCCACTCATCCCCCTCCCTTATCCTAAATTGGTGGTAACCACCTTTTAGATCCATCTTGGTAAAATACTTAGCCCTACCCAAGCAATCCATTAAATCTTCTATCCTTGGCATTGGAAATCTATACCTGATAGTGATCTTGTTGATGGCCCTGGAATCAGTGCATAGTCTCCATGTACCTTCCTTCTTTGGTGAAAGTACTACAGGTACTGCACATGGGCTAATACTCCTCCTGATAAAACCTCTATCCAACAAGTCTTGGATTTGTCTTGCCACTTTTGCATTTTGCTCTGGGGTCAACTTGTAGGCTGCTTGGTTTGGTAGGGTGGATCCAGGGATGAGATCAATGCAATGACTAATCTCCCTCTTTGGTGGAAGGGCATCCTTCCTTTCATTGGCTATCACATCATCAAACTTTTCCAATAGTTCCTCCACCTCTTTTGGTCCAATCCTCCTAAGAGGCTACTACTCTTTGACCTTCTTAGGATTTGCATCCTTGGGTTTGATGACCACTGCAAAGCAAGGTACTTTCTCCTCCTTGAGGTTAGCCAAAAATTCTTTTTCACTTACCAACATAACTGAACTAGGAATGATCTTCTCTTTGCAGTCATCAATCAAAGGAGTCATTGTGAAATTTTCACCATTTTTGGACAAATAAATTACATTTTGCTTACCATCATGTTGGGCACTTGTGTCATGTTGCCAAGGCCTTCCAAGAAGGTGGCATGCATCCATATCTACTATCTCACAAAGAATCCTATCATGATATTCACCTATCTTAAATTCAACCCAACATTGTTCTTTCACCACAATTTGTTGGTCCTTGGTTAGCCAAAAGACTCTATAGGGGTTAGGATGAGGCATTCTTTGCAATCCTAACTTAGTCACCATTTCATTAGAAGCTAAATTCTTAGAAGAACCTGAATCAACTATTACCTTGCAGACTTTTCCTTTCACCTTGCAAGTGGTTCTGAACAAGTTGTTCCTTTGGGGCTGCTCCTTAGTGGCTGGCATGATGAGGGACCTGTTAAACATGATGCATTCTCCACTCTCTGGTGCTGCAGACTTGGAAGAGGCAGTTTGGTATGATGTGGTGTTTTGACAGTCATCCTCTTGAAGGAGCTGCACCCTTCTATCTTTCTGATTTGCAGCAGTGTTTCCCATCTTCTCTGGGCACCTAAAGGACTGATGTCCTATCTGATTGCATGAGAAACACTTTCCAGTGAACACATTGGAACCCCTGCCCCCACTTCTTCCTCTGCCATTACCTCTCCCTCTAAACTGACCCTTATTAGCACTGTTTCTGTCAGCCTGCCCTTGGCTGCCTTCTTGTGATCTGCCATCTTGGCATCTAGGGAAGTTATCTTTGTTTTGAAACCTGCCCCTACCTCTAAAATTCATATTATCTATGCCTCTGCTATTTGAATCACCTTTTCTCCTTTGTTTGTCGTCAATCCTCAATGCCATTTGAAAACACTTATGGACTATTTCAGGATTAGAGAGACTTAATTCATCTTGAATGGAGAACTTAAGACCATTTAGATACCTTGCAAGTTTCTATTTTTCATTCTCAGGCATCGTAGCTTTCAATGACATCTTTTGAAACTCCTCTGTGTATGTGCTCACGTCCATGTCCTTCTGTCTCAAGTTTTGCAACTTCTTGTGCAAGTTGACTTCATAGTCTTCAGGAACAAATTGCTTCTTGATTTCAAGTACCATCTTCCTCCATGTGGTGATAGGGTTCCTATCATCTTCTATCCTCTTATTTTGAATGAAGTTCCACCAACTCAAGGCTGGCCCTTTCATTCTAGATTTGGCAATCCTTACCTTTTGATTTTTTGCCACTTCTTCACATTCAAAATAGTTCTCCATTACCTCTATCCAATCAAGGCACTCCTCTGGATTCATCTTACCAGGAAACATAGGTAAGTCCACCTTAGTGTCCTTCCTACTCAACTTTCCAAGTACATCTAGGAATTGTCTTTTTGACATGCCTCCTTGTGGCTCTTCCATAGGCACTTCTTTTTCTTCATCTTGATCCTCTTCATCTAAATCCAAGATGACCTCTGGCTTCTTCTTCTTATCCTTATCCTTCTTCAACTTCTCTATCTCAACCTCCATCCTTTTGTTCTTGGCTGCTTGCTCTCTCACTATCTTTGCCAATTTAGCATTAGTTACCCTTGTAGGAACTTCCTCCTCTTCTTCTCTATCTTCCATCTCTTTGATGGCTCTGGTACCACCTGATGCAGAGGCACAAGGGAAGCAACAAAACAAGGTAAGTCTAACCCTTCTTTGCCCACTCACCCACTTCACCTATCCTTCAACCAACCAAAGGCACATCCAAGGGTATATGAAGGATTTGTAAACCAAGCTATGATTCAATCCTCAAGACTATTTCCACACCTTCTAACAGGTCTACAAACACTTTCCTTGTAGTTGGTTTGATCCCCAACTTCCCACAACTCTCCAACCTCTACTTGGACTAGTGAGGCTACTAGTCCTCCAAATCTAGTTTTATCCACACAACTTGACACAACCCCAAATGACCAGGCAAGTAAATGATGGATTTGGATACCCTTTAAGGGACTCTATCAAGCTTCCAAGTCTCCAATTTCAACTCTACTCTAGTAACTTAAAACACCTACTAGGTCTCTAGGCCTAATTGATCACTTTAGGTCTGGGTTACAAAGCAAATGGTTTAGGTTGGGTTCATAGACTTGGGGCAGGAACTTGGAACACTCCCTCTACATGCAAACATCACAGGAAACCACCATACATGCATCCACCTATCAAGTTTTGTCATCTACATCACCAAATAGCACATTGTTTGGTCAAATACATAGAGATATTTGACTTAGGGCATCACTCCAAAATTTGAAGACAGCCTTTCCCAACAAAAAGATTTTGAAATCATGTAAAGTACATCCCTAGCTGCATTTCACTGATTTGTATGAGATTTCAACAGTTGGAATGCATTCTAGGGCCGGATTTGTGTGACAAACCCTAGAAAATAGGGTTTAGACCAGTTTGAAGTAAAAAATGCAATATCTTTCCACCACGATCACTTCAAGACCTCAAATTTGATGCATTCAAACCTTGACTCAACCTAGTTTCAGAAAAAGTACATTGATCCACTTGGCCAATCCGTACAGGTCGTACAACAGCAGAAAAATAGGGAAAAATAGTCAGTTTTCTTTATTTCTATGCCCAAAACTCTGTACCAGATCTCCTCTGCCATACAGAAGTAAGGTGTCCCCCATATCAACCGATCTAAGTCGGTATACAACTTCTACAAATAGTTCCAACCATCAAAAATGAGTTGTAACCGGTCTAATGTGTCACTGACACCATTAACAACATTTGAAACTATGGTATTTTTGCATTAACACAAGGTTGTCAATGGGTTTAGCTTGTCCAATGGAATCAAACCACCATCATACTCCCTAGACCATGCAAAACCACAAAACTAGCAAATAGACTCAAAGAAAACCTCATTAGACCTACTAGGCCTAAGTGGCACAACTAGGGTCCAAATGGACTAAGAAGGATTTGAGTCTTATAAGATTGCCCCAAACCTCTTGACCATATAGAGTGGACCATACAATCATGGCTAAAGGCCTTATTACAAACATACTGAACAAAAAAAAACATAACTGATCAAAATGCATCAAAATGCTTGTCAAAATGCTTGAGGGTGCCTTGCACTAATGGTGAGGCATGAGATTATCTATGCCTGGGGACTGGCTATGTTAGGGCAGTTATACCATGAGATGCATACAGTCACCTATTTACATGATTCAACTCTGTCAGCTAGGGTCACTCTGCTTCATGTGTGGATCTGGGAGCACATCACAGTTACACGACCGATATGCACATATTATTGGCGGTCGTTTGAGGCCTTTGTATTTTTATATTGGGATGCAGAGTACACGTATACCAGATAGGTGCGGTACTGGAGGCAGATGCTTGATGATTGCATTCAGGTGACCTAGTGACCTTACATTGGGGTGGAGCCATGGCCTGATGATGACATTCACATGCCTTTTACATTTTAGCAATGGTATCTAATGGGTCGAGGAGACCATGCCATTGAGATGTATCTACCCTCGCGGGTTATGCAGCAATTTGGTTTGAGACAGGACACTCCACAGTAGATGGCCATATTTGTGCGGACCCCTCGAGATGCGCCCTTCTGGCCTGTAGCCATACAGCCACAGGTTGCTCGAGATGATTTTGTACCTCTACGGCCAGTACAATGGGATTGGAGGAGCACAGTGAGGGATGCAGGCACTACCCCTACATATGATATATGGTGGCAGATGTGGCGGCCAACCCAGCTTATAGATCATGTCAAGGCAGTACCCGCAGAGGAGGTAGCGGGGGATGATGGTTCAGATGATGATGGAGATGACTCAGGTGGAGATGATGTCCTGGGGGAGGGGGGGAGATCATTGAGGACAACTTCGTGGAGGTTGGAGTAGATGGAGAGGAGAGGTTGATTGGTAGGGATGGCCAGCCGATAGATGTGCTAGCGGTAGTGGCAGTAGGACAGGGGTAGGCAGGGCAGTAAGTACCTGTACAATAGGTGCCTGTTGAGCAGGTGCAGATGAGAGTGGGACAATAGGCTAGAGGACCTGGGTGTTGTAGGGGACAACCGAGGGTGGATAGGGGTGATCTACCCCCACCACAGGTAGTGTAGCAGTAGACTTTTGCAGTAGGGTAGCAAGCAGGCCCCTCAGGGATAGCTGGAGAGGCAGAGGGTGAGAGGCTTACACCTCGTTAGAGGTCACGGGATGAGGAGGAGGAGATGGAGACCCTAAGAGCATAGGTGGTGAGCCTACAGGAGGCATTGGAGAGTCGCGAGGTAGAATTGGAGCAGTTGCAGGCCACATTAGCATTGTTGGATGAATCAGATGGGCAGGTGTCTGCGTTGCAGGCACAACTAGCATAGGTTCAGGGTGACATAGTCATGTTGACAGGGGAACAAGATGTAGCACTTGCCAAGGCTCAACAGGCAGAGACTACAGTGGGTAGTCTACAGGTGTCAGGGGCTGGGATAGCCCTGGTTTTGACATTGATGCAGACATAGCTGCCCTAGGCTCAGGGAGAGTTGACAGAGACCAGGGGGTGGTTAGAGTATTATCGGGGTCTCTATTATGCGGTAGTGCTAGCAGAGCAATGGGCACTGAGCTATAGCAAGGTCAGTGGATCGAGGGCATCAAGGTCACATAGATCGAGATCAGTGCAGAGCATTCAGTAGGCGATGCCCCCTCCCTTGCATGTGTCCCAACAAGTTCCACAAGTGCAGGTACAACCATAGTCACAGCCGCCGACAAGATCTCAGCCTTAACCAGGGTTAGAGTCTCCCACTCCCTTGGAGAGAGGATCCTCCATGTGATAGTAATATCATGTTAGCCCTTGGAGGCATTGTATCAGGACACTATATTTTTTTATGTATACATGAGCAATGTACATTTTTTGTGGTGATTTTATATGATACGATGCTTTTGGATGGTTTATGATGCTTATGATTATGATGATGCCTATGTGATGGATGCAGTATTTCTTTATGGATTTATATGCTATGGATGCGTTATGTTTATGCAATTATGTTTTTGATTTTATGGATGCATTTATGATGGATTTATTGTGATACATGCATGGTATTGTGATTTTATGGACTATATATGATGTAAATGAATGTTTAGACTAATAAACATTTATTATGGATGCAACAATGTGATGTAATGGAAATGTATGTTTATGTCAATAAACACATGTTTATATATGGGAATATGGATATGCAGCTAGATGATTATTAAATGCAGTTAGATGATGATGTAATGTAACTAAATGTTGATGAGATGATATATGGAATGTAGTGTAAATGTGATGGACTTAAATGATTATGCAATTTTAATGGTTTAAAAAATGGATCTAAATGATATGAGATTAAGTGATTATGACAAACCTAAATGATATGCAATGCAAATAGATAAAATGAACCTAAATGATATGCAATTTAAATGGATAAAATGAACCTAAATGATATGAGATTAAGTGATTATGATGAACCTAAATGATATGTAATGCAAATGGATAAAATGAACCTAAATGATATGCAATTTAAATGGATAAAATGAACCTAAATGATATGCAATTTAAATAGATAAAATGAACCTAAATGATATGAGATTAAATGATTATGATGAACCTAAATGATATGCAATGCAAATGGATAAAATGAACCTAAATGATATGTAATTTAAATGGATAAAATGAACCTAACTGATATGAGATTAAGCGATTATGATGAACCTAAATGATATTAATGCAAATGGATAAAATGAACCTAAATGATATGCAATTTAAATGGATAAAATGAACCTAAATGATATGAGATTAAATGATTATGATGAACCTAAATGATATGCAATGCAAATGGATAAAATGAACCTAAATGATATGCAATTTAAATGGATAAAATGAACCTAAATGATATGCGATTAAATGATTATGATGAACCTAAATGATATGCAATTGATATGTGATGATGTGGAAGATGCTAGGTGAGATACAACGTGGGTGATATGTGAGATAATCGAGTCCTGATACACATGATGTTCTTTGTTTGACCCTGAGGGGTGAGGCTATGGGAGAGGGTATCAGGTGGGGAGAGGATAGGGGTGTATGGATGGGTATGGGTAGGATTCGGAGTGTCTAGAGGATGGGGGTGGGGAGACGAGAGGATTGTTAGGTCATAAGACACCACGTCATTGAGGGGAGATTTACTTTGGTTTAGGATGTGTTGAGTGGAAATATGGTGGGGGAATGTGATTAGTGAGGGGATTGGATAGGTTGGGGGGAAAAGTGATTATCAAATCTAGGCCGATATGGGATAGTTGGGTGAGTGATTAGGATGATGCTTTTGAGCTAGTAACAATAGTTGCAAAAGATTAATTGAGAGCATTTCTTAGTTTACTGTAGCAATGTAGGATACAGTTCACAAAGGTATGAAATGACCTATGTGATGATGTATATCCTATGATTGCATGGACTAGACCCACAAATAATAGGTTGATTTCATGAGTGCCCAGGGTAGTATAATCTTGCCTAGCCTAGGAAGGGGACTCATAGCGATGAGTGTGAATAGTACATATAAGGTTTTGATGCCTATATATGCAAATGGGACACATCATGCTAGAACCTGTTGATGATTGTTTTGATGCAATCATAACAATAAGTTAAAATTCACATGAAATGAACTGAAACTATACTTGAAAGATAAGAAGGAATCATTTGAGATTCAACTAATCCCAAGTCTACAATGGTTCGGTTGGTCAAGTTCAGTTGGTCAATGTGAAGCTGTAATGTTCAAGGGGCCTTACGTAGTTTAGGTTTGTTTGGTGGTTTACTGGACTAAGAATATGCAAAAAGGTCATGAGATACATCAATACTTTTCATTCCTTTGCATAAAAGTGATACTGTGCTGCAAGTTTTAGATGGTTTTCTTGAATTTTTTGCAACTTTTTTCTTTATCTATTTATGAAAACTGTCTACTTATAGCTCTGTTATGCATGCTTCTTCAAATTTGAGACAATTTCCTTTAGATTTCTACGTTTTCAGCTAAATATTCTGATGGGTTGGGAAAAGTTAGAAAGATCTAATCTATACCTCATTTAATCTACCGAAGGATCTAATTGTTTCTGTTATGCACTATGTAAATACCACAGTAATTTGATCAAATCCACAGTAAAAACCTTAAATGCAAGTTCTGAGCATTTTCACAACCATACATTTAAAATTGCAAGCTCTCAAAGAAAATATTTCAAAACACAAAGAAGAGCAGGAGAACACTCAGAAGATAGATGCAGAACTCCAGATTCTATTGTATTAGAAACGAATAGTCATACATGATTTACAATGTAGGAATGACTCTTAGTTTCATTGATCATACTACAGAGAACTTACAAGCTTTACAGTTACAGTAAGGCAGCCAGACATTCCACGCGCACCTTACTGCAGACAAACAGGCGACCTCCTTCTTCTACTGCTAAACTATGCTAACTTGTTGTATGCTCCTAAAAAAATCTCTGTGTAGCCCCTGTTGTTTTCCTAAAATCCCTGTTGTAAAGTATTACAGTGTAGAGAGGCACAATATAAAGACATTCTGATTGTCCTCACTACAGCAAAAACCTAACTGAACCCCTAGTTCAAACCCCAGGTTACAGCAATAAATACAGGTGAACCAGCTCTTCAAAATATCTCTGAGCAGTGTCAAATCTGGGTGAAATATTGCCCCTTCTGAGAAGTTCCGGTAGCTGGGTAATAACTTTTATTTGTCTGTTGTAGTAATACCCTCAGCTGCAACTTTGTCCTTTATTTGAATGGCTTTAACTTCCTCGCACTTCATCTTTATCTTCCTGCTCCTAAGATCAGATTTTCTTCCTCCATGAGGTCACTGTGTTGACTTTCCAGCTGCTTCCTCAACTGCAAGCCTGCAAGACAAGACAAGCAATAAGTATTTCATTTATCACATAAACATCAGGAAATTAAAATAATCGTTCAAATCCAGGTGACTGCGCAAAATTGTGGAAATTGGATCCAGAATACTCTAAAAACGCGCTCAAAACGCATACAGACTGCTCACAACCCATTGGGTCAACTATCGCTGACCGGGAAAATGCCACGGGCGCCAAAAAATGCTTTAAAACTCCACTGCTTCATTTCCCGCCCATCGGCGTGTCAAAAAAATGTATGGTCGATATTCGCTGTTTGGTCGATGTTCACTTCATCTGCATGATATTCTGGAAATATGATGCTCACCCTTCCGAAGGTCCAGATGACGTCATCAGGATGTTTCACTTCTGTATATCAGGGAAAAGAATAACATCATCATCATCTTCATGTTGAAGGAAAATAGGAGGATGTGAAATATGATCCTGCTGTTGAGGGAGGGAATATGATGGTGATGTCATCGTCATATCCGAGCTTCATAAAAATGCCAAAAGATGACGTCATCGTCATACTTAGTTAAGATCAGGGGATAAATGTAAAATCGGGTCATCTAAGGAGCATGATCAGGATGATGAATGTAATATGACCCTTTTGCGGCTAAGGTAACCCTCTCGAAAGATCAGGATGAGGAAGATCATCAGGATATCCGGGGCCTTTGTTAAACTTAGAACATGACGTCATCAGGATGTTTCGCCAACCAGATCATGTTTTGGAAAATATCCTGCCGAAGGGAAATGTGATGATGATGATCATCAGGATATTTGCTTCTTCGTTTATCAGATCGGGATGACGTCATCATGATATCCGGGGCCTTTGTTAAACTTAGAACATGACATCATTAGGATGTTTCGCCAACCGGATCATGTTTTGGAAAATATCCTGCCGAAGGGAAATGTGATGATGATGATCATCAGGATATTTGCAAAAGGTCATTCTTTCTCGGTCGGAGGACTTTACGAAATATCGGGTAGACAAACAAGATCATGATGATCTTGACAATATGACAGGATAAAAAAAATATGATGATCCTCCTCATCGAATTATCATGATGACGTAACCATCATTTTCCATCTTCGAAGCATGAAGATGAGTTGAGGTCATCATCAGGTTAGCGCTAGGGTGATATTTAAAATATGATCATGCTGTTGAGGAATGGAATATCACCTTCCCTTAAAAGATAGGGTGATCATCATGATAATGCAAAAGGAGATCAGGAGGATATGAAGACGTCATCATCATCTTAGCGAATTTCAGCAAATATCAGGATGATGACCCTCCGATAGGATTTTAACATGCGCATGCAAATATGCCGATGGTGGATTTTCTAAGTCAGGGTGATCTTATAATATCAGCATGATATTATAATATCAGGTAATGTTAAAATATCATGATGATGCTCGCGATACAAAAGACCACTCGACGGGGAAAACTTACTATGTCTTAAAGTTGACGTCCGGATATTTGAACCTCAGGATATTATCGGGGGGGCGTTTCAAATATGATGATGATGTTCTTCATACAGCAAAACCGAGTTTATAAAATATGACCCTCCTAAAATCATGATGCTCACGATGCGCATAAGGTCACTTGACGGGTAAAGGGCACTATCACCTAAGATTGACGTCCGGATATTGCGACTGCATGATTTTATCAGGTGATAGACTAAGATCATGATGACCTTGACAACATGAAAAAAAATGATGATCACTTGCGATTATCAGGTTTGACCAAAACTTTGACTGCTCATAACTTCCACATATGGATGAATTTTCAAGTGATGTAAAAGGCAAACCTGCATGGAATTTCAAGCTCTTTCTAAATATGAGGTCACAGAAACAAAATATGAACTTTGACAAACTAACCTCATGATGATGACCAACCTCATCTAATATCATGATGATGATGCACCTGACCTTCATTTTTACCAAACCGCCAGAAAGCAGACAAACACAAGCAGAAGCAAAAAGCAAAACATCAGCAGGGGTCCCCATTTTGCTAAGGAGCATAATGGGGCGTGTTGTGAACATCACAACAACTAGCAACCAAAACAAAACAATTAAATTCAGAGTGTTCAAGGAAACTAGATGAAATGAACTCATAACTTCCAACTATCTTTCCTGCAAATTACTATTCAGCTTGAGACTCAAAGTATTCAATAAAGATGCATGAATTTCCATTTTTAGTTTAGTTGTGTGCACGTGATTAATTATCCTCATCTTGAAGATCGGTTGAACAAACCAGTGACTGACATTAGCCTACGTAGGTGAGGATATTCCCTCATAGTCGACCGGATAGAGCCTTGCTGCCAGCGAGCGTCTATAGCCCCGACAAGGTTATCGTTACAATTCTCCTAAGTAGAGCCCCACTGCCAGCGAGCGTCCATAGCCCCGGTAGAGTTACTTAGATGGCTTAATCTAGATTTTCAGTATAATCTGCTTTATTCATTTATTTATTTATTTTTTGTTTTCTAATTTTGAAAGATTTCATAAGATATAGCAATTTGTAACTTCATGATGCAAGGAGTGGACACTTGCTGAGATTAAGCTGAGAATTGTAATGGTAGCAAGGGTGACCTCTAATTTTTCACCTAATATCTACACTGGTAGGTTCAACAAACCCAAGGATTTTAGGTGTGTCATCGTGAGAAACCTGCTTCGAATTCTCAATCACATTTATTGAATACAAAACTTCAGAAGATGAACAACTCTCTACATTCATGACAGTAACAAGTTATGTGTAAATTGCAAATGATTAACTTGAATATCCTAAATTTTATACTGTTTTGAATGGTTGCTAGCTTTGCTCCTTAATATTCTAAAGTAAAATAAAGATCCCTGCTGAGGAGACAACAAACAAACCAAACAAACAGGTTGTACAAACAACACAACAAAAGAAAAACTGTACAAACAGAAAGAAACAAAAAGCAAAAACAAACAGAAGACAAGCTATACAAACAGCCAACCCAAAAGAAAACACACAAGAAGAACTGTACATTATCCACAACATTTTACATCAAGAAAAAAGGACTGCCCCCCCTTTTTACCTCAAGCCTGGAAGTAGTGTTTCAAATGCTGGCCATTAACTGGTAATGGCATATCTTCTCCAGTCAAGGTCTTAAGTCTAAAGGTGTTATCTCCTATTATTTCTGAGACTTGTAATGGACCCAGCCATAATTTATCAAATTTTCCATGGCTTCCTTTCTTTTCATGTGCTTTGTTCCAGCACAACACTAAGTCTGATATCCTAAATGTCTTGACTCTTGCTCTTTTGTCAAACCACCTCTTAACAACTGCTTGGTGTTTGGCAAACCTCTCGAGGGCTTGACCTCTTTTCTCCTCTAGTTGTAACATTTGCACTATTCTGGCTTCCCTATGGTTATCAAAGCCTAGATATTCATTAGCAAACTTCTAGGTTGGTATTCTCAGATTAACCGGAAGTATGGGATCAGTCCCATAAACTAAGTGATAAGGTGTGCTACCTAGAGCTGTTTTAAACTTGGTCCTGTCTACCCATAATGCATATCTTAACAGGGTATTCCACTCTCTAGGACTTTTGGCAATTAACCTCTTGATTATGTCTAATAAAATTTTGTTTGTTGATTCAGCCAGTCCATTACCTTGAGGGTAATAATTCGAAGAAAACCTTAGAATAATCCCATATTCAAATGCCCATTTAGAAAATTTTAAAGAAGAGAAAGCAGGACCGTTATCACATACCAATGAATAGGGTGTTCCAAACCTGGTGATAATGTTTTCTTCAAGGAACTTGATAACTACCTCAGTCGTGGAAAATTTGCAGCAGGTGGCCTCAGTCCACCTTGTACAATAGTCTGTTACCGTCAATATAAATTTGTGTCCTGCAGAAGATGGGGGATTGATAACTCTGATAAAATCCAAGCCCCACTGTGCAAACGGTCTGGATTCGATCACAGGTTGCAGTGGATTGGCCAGATTTCTCCCTTTGTCTGCTGCAGTCTGACAGGTGTGGCAACTTCTGATGTGGCTCTTAGTATCTTTGAACATAGTGGGCCAGTAATAGCCCGCCCTCAGTATTTTGTGTGTTGTAGCTAAATGGGAACCATGGCCGGTTCCGTACTTGTCATGTAGTTCTGTCAACACTCTATCAGCTTCAGTTCTGTTTATGCATCTCAGGGAAATTCCATCATGGTTCTTCCTGAATAGAAGACCTCCCTGCACCATATAATTCTGTGCCTTAATCTTCAAAGCTCTCCTCTGAGAAGCCTTCATCTTGCTTGGGTACTTTCCAGCTATCAGGAAGGTACTTAAATCATCGTACCAACCTGATGCGTCTTGGGAATTCAATACATATTGTTGCTTTATCAGATTTGGATCCATGTTTGCTATTGTCTGCACCAACGCCTGCCCTCTGACCAGCTTTGCGGGAATGATCTCCATGTCGAATTCTTGCAGTGTGGTGATCCATTTGGCTCTCTTTTCTCCAGGCTCGTTTTGCATCAGCAACATTTTTACTGCTGCGTCTTGTACTATGGCTTTAATCTGGCTGCGCAGAATGTAGTGTCTAAATTTTTTCATAGCCTTCACTAATGCGAATGCCTGTCTTTCGATATCTAGATATCTCAGCTGTGCATCCTTCAGAGGCGCACTCATAAATGCTATGGGCCTCTCTCCATCATTTTCACCTTTCTGTGTCAAGGCAGCCGTGACAGAATGAGAAGATGCAAAGGAGTAGATGTAAAACGGGCATGTGTAGTCTGGACTTGCCAATACAGGGGCATCAGAAATTGCCTCCTTGATATCTTCAAATGCGGCTTTGGCCACTGGCGTCCATTCCATCTGTGCATCTTTCTTTAACATAGCATTCAACGGCTGCACGATCTCTGCAAAACCTGTTATAAACTTCCGAACAAAGTTAATTTTACCAAAAAATGATTTCAATTCTTTCCTACTGTTTGGTATTTGCAATTTTTTTATGGATTCTATTCTATCCGGATCAATTGAAATTCTATTTTCAGAAATGACATGGCCTAATAATTTACCTTCAGTTACGCCAAATATACATTTCTTAGGATTAAGGGAAATCCTGTACCTTTCACATCGCTTGAGCACTTTCCTGAGGTCCTCAGCATGGGTGGGTGCATCCTTGGAATACACAGTTAAATCATCCATATACACAACAATGCATTTACCTGATAATCCACGGAATGCAACGTCCATGGCCCTCTGAAAAGTGGCACCTGCATTAATCAGACCAAAAGGCATTCTTCTATACGCGTAATTTCCCCATTTGCAAGTGAAGGTGGTTTTTAGTCTATCTTCTCTATCAATTAAGACCTGGTTATAACCTGAAAAACCATCTAAAAAAGACATCATCTTTGCGCCATTTACTGCTTGCAATACTTCGTCTATTGGGGGCAAAGGATAATTATCCTTTTCAGATGCCTTGTTTAAATTTCTAAAGTCTACGCACAACCTGATGTCTCCATTTTTCTTCCTCACTGGTACTAAGTTAGCTACCCAGACAGAATGTCTGACTGGGAAAATTATTCCAGCGGACAGTAATTTTTTAACTTCCTCAAAGATTAAAGGCTCTAGAATGGCATTTACAGGCCTCTGTTTCTGCCTAAATGGTTTGACTTCTTTTCTTAAAGGTATTACGTGAGTTATGATGGACTCATCAAATGTTTTCAAGTCTTCGTAAGTCCATGCTATGACATGTTTATATTCTTTCAGAACATCCAGAACCTCTTTCCTAATTTTCTCAGAGCAAGCTTTCCCAATCAGTATATTTTGCGGATTTAGCTCAGTCCCTAAGTTATGTAAATCACACCTACCCCCTTCTGTTTTGGGTAAGTCTTTCTGTCTTATTATTCCGTCGAAGTCAAAGATGTGTTCTAATTCAATTACTCCTTTTGGTAAGAAGTTGCTCTTTAAGTTGATCATATCTTCTTCGTCCCATGTTACTTCAGGCCTTTCTTGTTCATCAATGATTTGGGCCTCAAATGCCTCATTACAAGTCAGAAAATTAATAATTTGCTGATCCTCTCCAAATACCTGAAAATGTGTAACGTTGTCTGGTATACTGGGCACGTTAACTAGCTCAACAGCAAAACGTCTTAGTCCTGTCAGCGTCAATGGTTCTAATGTACTAGCAGCAACTGCTAACGCATCTGGCCTATGGTTCAGCTCTCTAGCAATGTTCTCTATGTTAAAAGCATCAAACGAATCCATTAAACCCCATACTCTATGTCTGTAACTAATCATTTTCTTATAATTGCAGGCATATAGTTTCCTCACTTGTCTGACTACTAATTCAGAGTCTGAAAATACTCTGATGGTTTTTACCCCTTTCTTGATGGCCATGACAAGTCCCAAAATTAGGGCCTCATATTCAGCAATATTGTTAGTGCAGGAAAATTGTAATCTATATGCTGCCAAATGTGATTTACCTTGAGGATTTATGAGTTCAATACCCGCACCTGCGCCCTGTTTCGATTTGGACCCATCACATTTTAACGTCCACATGCTATCTTTACTTTTCTGATCTTTTACCTTGGCATACTTTGTCCCTTTTATTGCCTGTGGGGTGTTGTCTTGTTCATTCATGGGTTTTTCCGTTTGGTTATCTTGCATATGTGTGTTTTTAGTTTGCAACTCAGAAAGATAACTACCCTTGTCCTTTATTTCTTTTCCTAAATCTGGAATCAAGGCATCTATATTATCCTGAATATATCTCTGTGTTGGATCAGGATTCTCATTTTTCTCTTGTTACTCTACCCTCCCTATGCACTTTTTGTATTCATATTCAATGATGTCTTTGCATATTTCACAATTCTCCTCAGAATGTTGTCTATCATGGACTCTACACCTATTTTTATATAACTTACATTGGACTGGGAGATTGTGTGTAACGCACTCTTCCACCTCTCGTCTAATGGCACGACCAAATTTGTCTATTGCATTGTTTTCTTCATCTGAAGAATTTCCGTCAGACTCAATGAATAGTGCCGTTCTATTGTTGACACACTTCTTTCTAATGTTTAACATCATAATTTCTTCAATCTGCATCCCATTGTTGGTAATTCTATAGACACCTAGTTCAACAGCAGCATATAATATTTCATTAGTTCGATTATACTCTGTTATCATATGTTTCATTCTGGGCTCTGCCTCTATTCTGATCTGGTTTGGGATGCCTCTCCACGGTAACCACATGTGTGAAAAATCAGTAGCCATATATCCGTTTAATGTCTTGGACCAATCTCTACTTAGCAACATTCCATAATTTACGGGTATATCCACTACTTGAATGTCAATGATTTGGCTTACCCTAGGGTCTAAAGCTAATTGCACTTGAATGTTCATGAGTTCTCCTATCACGCTAACCTCGGTCTTATCTAACTGCATGACAACCTTGGCAGATTTGGTGGGAGTCAGCCCGAGAGTTTTACATATTCCTAAGGGCATTACATTGGCTGAAGCACCAGAATCTACCATGCAATTGTGTATATTCTTCCCACACAACCTAACAGTTAACAAGAAAGGTTGAGTATCCCTCTTATCCGCATGTATTACCACATTTGTATTGGAAGGCTGCTCAACTTTCTTACCCTTCTCCTTAGGTGGTGAATCACTATTAGGAACAGTTATATCAGCAGACACCTTGTTTGTTATGGATGTATCCAGGGATTTTAAAAAAACATTTCTGATCCCTGGGGTCTTCAATAATTCATTTAGAGGTATACTGACCTTAATTTTCTTTATTTCCTCTGATAAGTAATTCATTAATCTTGTTGTCTCCATTGCTTCTGTCTTACTTGTTTGATCCTTTTGCACTGTTGTTCCATTATTTGTGTGCTGACTAGCTTTAAGTATGGCAGGATTGTTGCTAGCATTCTGATCTGGGGGTGTATTGATGTTATTCGGAGGAGTGGAAGTGGTGAAAGGTCCTCTCGGCCTAGGGTTGTTCCTCAAATTGTAGATGTGGCTTTTATTTGTCTGTTGAAAGGCCTGCACCTCCTCTGTTTCATTTAATATCTCATTTTCAGATTCAAAAGGAAACTGAAAAGCATTTAACACAAAGGCTGATTCAGGATAAAGACTTTCACAACAGTATGGTTCATCCTCTAGCAATTCACCCTCTTTCTCTTCTACAGTTGCAAAGGTAAACGTTTCTAAGACTAATGTTGTGTCATATTCTGAGGGTACTACCTCATTACCCTTAGGAATGAGAAATTCAGAGGTAGGAGGCTGTACATCTATGTTGAAAATACTAGCTGCCAAGTGGAACTGTGGACAGTCGTGCTCAGCATGGGCATTGGTATTGTGAAATCTGCACCAATTTTTGGGTGCTGTACTGGCCATTTGTATGCTAGTCATTTGTTTTGCACCATGATTATCTGTATTCTCAAAAGGAGAAGCCAGAGTACCGTTGTTGGGCCCAGTGTTCCATGTCTTGGGTGGCCTAGGTTGATTTTGATTTTTGTTATTATTGCCCCAGGTCCTATTATCTATCACTGGCCCCCTATTTTGCATTGGTTGCCCCTGACTGGGGCCTTGATGCTGATTGTAGTTTTGGTTCTGATTGTACTACTGATTTTGATTGAGACTATAATTCTGATTTTGGCCTTGGTTGTGATTTTGATGGGGATTGTAGTTTTGGTTGCTTCTTCCATAGAGGTTCTCATTTCTTAGCTGTGTCACTTCGGTTGTTAATCTTTTCAAATGTGTAGTAATTTCTTTGATTTCTTCCCTATCCTCTTGTGCTTTTGCCACAGTTACATCCCTAGGAAGTTGGAAGAAAGGCTGACCATTACTTTGACTGTTATTGGAAGTACTAGCCGTGTAAGGAGTTATAGCTTGGATTGGAGTAGGATTATACACAGGTGTGTAAGAAGGAACCGGATTTACTAGTGGAGCATGCTGCACAGGGACTCCATTCCATGGGTGTGCCTAATTCTGCACCCCAAAATTTCCTCCATTGACAAATGGACTGTAAGTTGTATGTCTCATTTCTTGGTTCACTGAGGCTGCCTCTTTATAGGCTTTGGATATTGAATCTATGTCAGGTTTTCTTTTGACAAACATGGCGGTTAAAGGATCCAAGGCAGCATAGTACATAGCCAACAAGGGAGCATCATCTATGGTATAAGGGGCTACCAGCCTAGAATAGGCCTTTTGAAATCTGTCATTGAAATTATCAATTAGCTCTCCCTCACCTCATTTTATAGCAGCCAATTTATGATATAAAGCGCAAGGGTCAATGGGTCCTCTAAATCTTGACAGAAATGCTTCTTCCATAAGTGCCCAGGAAGAAATGTAACCATTGGGTAAGTTTACGTACCAGCTAGAGGCCTGCTCATTAAAGGTGTAAGGAAACAATCTACACACAACATCCTCGTGCTCTAACATAGCCCTAAAACATGCTTCCTTAAATATTCTAATATGATCTTCTGGGTCTTGATGCAACTGGTATTTGGGACATATCTTTTCTGGATTTTTTGGCATCTCATGATAATCATTGAAGAGTATGGGAGAATTGACATCGAAATAAGCCATTGCAGGTGTTTGAGCTTGACTTGAACCTGCAGGAATACCTGGATTGATTGGTGGATTAGGATTTAGAGGAGGATTGAGACCTCCAGGAGTGCCTAAACCAAGATTTAAAGATCTGAACAGTGATCTGTCAGGACTTACAATACTACGGATGTTAAAAGGTGACCCAGGAGGTGTTCCAGATGAACTTTCTGCTTGCGATATTTTTGGATTCCAAATTAAAGGGTTTTTACTTCGCCTTGTATCAGGTAGTTGCACAAATATATCTCCTGAACTGGACCTAGACCTAGTCACTCTATTACTGTCGTTAGCCAGTTTGAAATGAAACCTAACTCAGGAAGGCCCTCCTTCTAGCGCCAGAAAACTGTTGATGATTGTTTTGATGCAATCATAACAATAAGTTAAAATTCACATGAAATGAACTGAAACTATACTTGAAAGATAAGAAGGAATCATTTGAGATTCAACTAATCCCAAGTCTACAATGGTTTGGTTGGTCAAGTTTAGTTGGTCAATGTGAAGCTGTAATGTTCAAGGGGCCTTACGTAGTTTAGGTTTGTTTGGTGGTTTACTGGACTAAGAATATGCAAAAAGGTCATGAGATACGTTAATACTTTTCATTCCTTTGCATAAAAGTGATACTGTGCTGCAAGTTTTAGATGGTTTTCTTGAATTTTTTGCAGCTTTTTTCTTTATCTATTTATGAAAACTGTCTACTTATAGCTCTGTTATGCATGCTTCTTCAAATTTGAGACAATTTCCTTTAGATTTCTATGTTTTCAGCTTAATATTCAGATGGGTTGGGAAAAGTTAGAAAGATCTAATCTATACCTCATTTAATCTACCGAAGGATCTAATTGTTTCTGTTATGCACTATGTAAATACCACAGTAATTTGATCAAATCCACAGTAAAAACCTTAAATGCAAGTTCTGAGCATTTTCACAACCATACATTTAAAATTGCAAGCTCTCAAAGAAAATATTTCAAAACACAAAGAAGAGCAGGAGAACACTCAGAAGATAGATGCAGAACTCCAGATTCTATTGTATTAGAAACGAATAGTCATACATGATTTACAATGTAGGAATGACTCTTAGTTTCATTGATCATACTACAGAGAACTTACAAGCTTTACAGATACAGTAAGGCAGCCAGACATTCCACGCGCACCTTATTGCAGACAAACAGGCGACCTCCTTCTTCTACTGCTAAACTATGCTAACTTGCTGTATGCTCCTAAAAAAATCTCTGTGTAGCCCCTGTTGTTTTCCTAAAATCCATGTTGTAAAGTATTACAGTGTAGAGAGGCACAATATAAAGACATTCTGATTGTCCTCACTACAGCAAAAACCTAACTGAACCCCTGGTTACAACAATAAATACAGGTGAACCAGCTCTTCAAAATATCTCTGAGTAGTGTCAAATCTGGGTGAAATATTGCCCCTTCTGAGAAGTTCCGGCAGCTGGGTAATAACTTTTATTTGTCTGTTGTAGTAATACCCTCAGCTGCAACTTTGTCCTTTATTTGAATGGCTTTGACTTCCTCGCACTTCATCCTTATCTTCCTGCTCCTGAGATCAGATTTTCTTCCTCCATGAGGTCACTGTGTTGACTTTCCAGCTGCTTCCTCAACTGCAAGCCTGCAAGACAAGACAAGCAATAAGTATTTCATTTATCACATAAACAGCAGGAAATTAAAATAATCGTTCAAATCCAGGTGATTGCGCAAAATTGTGGAAATCAGATCCAGAATACTCTAAAAACGCGCTCAAAACGCATACAGACTGCTCACAACCCATCGGGTCAACCATCGCTGACCGGGAAAATGCCACGGGCGCCAAAAAATGCTTTAAAACTCCACCGCTTCATTTCCCGCCCATCGGCGTGTCAAAAAAATGTATGGTTGATATTCGCTGTTTGGCCGATGTTCACTTCATCTGCATGATATTCTGGAAATATGATGCTCACCCTTCCGAAGGTCCAGATGACGTCATCAGGATGTTTCGCTTCTGTATATCAGGGAAAAGAATAACATCATCATCATCTTCATGTTGAAGGAAAATAGGAGGATGTGAAATATGATCCTGCTATTGAGGGAGGGAATATGATGGTGACGTCATCGTCATATCCGAACTTCATAAAAATGCCAAAAGATGACATCATCGTCATACTTAGTTAAGATCAGGGGATAAATGTAAAATCGGGTCATCTAAGGAGCATGATCAGGATGATGAATGTAATATGACCCTTTTGCGGCCAAGGTAACCCTCTCGAAAGATCAGGATGAGGAAGATCATCAGGATATCCGGGGCCTTTGTTAAACTTAGAACATGACGTCATCAGGATGTTTCGCCAACCGGATCATGTTTTGGAAAATATCCTGCCGAAGGGAAATGTGATGATGATGATCATCAGGATATTTGCTTCTTCGTTTATCAGATCGGGATGACGTCATCATGATATCCGGGGCCTTTGTTAAACTTAGAACATGACGTCATCAGGATGTTTCGCCAACCAGATCATGTTTTGGAAAATATCCTGCCGAAGGGAAATGTGATGATGATGATCATCAGGATATTTGCAAAAGGTCATTCTTTCTCGGCAGGAGGACTTTACGAAATATCGGGTAGACAAACAAGATCATGATGATCTTGACAATATGACAGGATAAAAAAAAATATGATGATCCTCCTCATCGAATTATCATGATGACATAACCATCATTTTCCATCTTCGAAGCATGAAGATGAGTTGAGGTCATCATCAGGTTAGTGCTAGGGTGATATTTAAAATATGATCATGTTGTTGAGGAATGGAATATCACCTTCCCTTAAAAGATAGGGTGATCATCATGATAATGCAAAAGGAGATCAGGAGGATATGAAGACGTCATCATCATCTTAGCGAATTTCAGCAAATATCAGGATGATGACCCTCCGATAGGATTTTAACATGCGCATGCAAATATGCCGATGGTGGATTTTCTAAGTCAGGGTGATCTTATAATATCAGCATGATATTATAATATCAGGTAATGTTAAAATATCATGATGATGCTCGTGATACAAAAGACCACTCGACGGGGAAAACTTACTATGTCTTAAAAATGACATCCGGATATTTGAACCTCAGGATATTATCGGGGGGGCGTTTCAAATATGATGATGATGTTCTTCATACAGCAAAACCGAGTTTATAAAATATGACCCTCCTAAAATCATGATGCTCACGATGCGCATAAGGTCACTTGACGGGTAAAGGGCACTATCACCTAAGATTGATGTCCGGATATTGCGACTGCATGATTTTATCATGTGATAGACTAAGATCATGATGACCTTGACAACATGAAAAAAAATGATGATCACTTGCGATTATCAGGTTTGACCAAAACTTTGACTGCTCATAACTTCCACATATGGACGAATTTTCAAGTGATGTAAAAGGCAAACCTGCATGGAATTTCAAGCTCTTTCTAAATATGAGGTCACAGAAACAAAATATGAACTTTGACAAACTAACCTCATGATGATGACCAACCTCATCTAATATCATGATGATGATGCACCTGACCTTCATTTTTACCAAACCGCCAGAAAGCAGACAAACACAAGCAGAAGCAAAAAGCAAAACATCAGCAGGGGTCCCCATTTTGCTAAGGAGCATAATGGGGCGTGTTGTGAACATCACAACAGAACCGACCCAGGCTTCAAGATATGAATACTATTCTTGGAGTAATGAAACCAACCCATAGGCACAGCATACAGAAACAATGACTATGTCTACTCCAGGTATTGTCCACTACTTACTATGATATAATGAGATCAAGGTAGCTTTGGAGATGACTTAGAGTGAGACAAAAGATAAAAATCAATAATCAAAAAGACCAACGAAAAAGATATAAATAGCTTGTGTACTCTTGCCAAGAGACATGTTGATAGGATGACAAATATTTGTCCATTGTGGGAAAGATATATCCTAGGATGCAGATCAGTTGGATTGGATTGGGGGATTTTCGAAAGGTGGGCAAAAGAACAGTCTGGCCATGTGTAGGATTATGGTTGGTATGTTGATTGATGATTTTTGCATTAGCGGACAAGTTTTGAGTGTATACGTAGTGTGTGTATCATTTATTAGATCCAGAAAGCTCAGTGAATGGGGACCATCCAAACGGCTTGGATGGGTGCATCTTATGTACCTGAGTACTGGAAACGTCCTTCGTATTCCAGACTGCCTACATACCTTGTGTCCATGGGATCAAGGTACTTTCAAGATGTGGGTGAAATGAATATGGAGTTTTGGCAAGACTTGATGATGTGGGAATGGTTTGGGATGGTGTGATGTGATGAAAATTGATGAATGTTTGATGATTGCGGAGACTTGTGTTTTTTTTTGGTTTTTCTATATTTTCTATTGTTTTTATATTTTTTGATTTTGTGATGTTTTTGGATTTTTTGATTTTTACGACTGTACAAAGGGGAGCTTACAAGGATCCTCATTTCATGAGTTGGCCTTGGGATGGGATAGTATGGGTTGGGTGATAGGACTTGATGTTTCAGAATTCCAAGCCATGGGATATGTCTGGGAGGGAGTGTGTGTGACTGAAAGAGGACTTATTAAATGGTAGAACCGGCCACTACGCATGGTGCCTGAGACAGGTTTTCACCATGGTACTTATCCAAGGCATCACTAAAGTGATTTTCACCAATGGAAGTTTTTATTGCACTCAAGCTTTTTTTTCTTGATTTTTTGATTTTTTGGTTTTTTTTTTTTTTCTATTTTTTTTTGACTTGGGGTACTAGATGGGTTATGCATAAAATTTCTTTAGATATAGAATGTTCATCGGCTCATCTAGAGGCTGCCCCTCAGGTGTTGCAAGCTGATAGGCTCCTGATCCATAGTCAGTTGTGACGACATAAGGTCCTAGCCAATTGGGTTCAAACTTTCCTTGCTTAGGACGCTCTTGTAGGTTCTTCTAATTTTCCATGAGGACAAGGTCACCTACCTCAAATTTTTGGGTTCTGATCCTCTTGTTGTAGCTTCTTTTGATATGGTTTTGATATGCCTATAGGTGGTTCAATGCATTCAGGCATTTCTCATCCAGTAGTTCTAGTTGATACAACCTTGCAACTCTGTATTCCTCATCAGAGATTATGTTTTACAGTGATACTCATAAGGATGGGAGCTCGACCTCAATAGGTAAAATGGCTTCAGATTCGAATACTAGGGAAAATGGGGTGGCTCCTATGGGAGTACGGATGCTTGTGCGGAAGGCCCATAGGGTAGGGTTGAGTTGGAGGTGCCAATCGCGGCTAGCTTCATTGACTGTCTTCTTTAGGATGCACAAAATGGTTTTATTAGAAGCCTCTACTTGACCGTTTCCTTAAGGGTAATACGGCATGGAGAAATGGTGTTTGATGTCAAATTTTTCGCACAAGGTGTGAACCTCTTGGTTATTGAATGGTCTTCCATTGTCGGTGATGATGGAATGAGGGATACCGTAGTAGCAGATGATATAGTGGAGGATGAATTTGGAGATTTGGGTGCCAGTGGTGAAGGTGAGTGGTATTGCTTCCACCCACTTGGTGAAGTACTCGGTAGCAGTGATTATGAACTTATGGCCATTGGAGGATGGGGGATGTATTTTCCCTACGAGGTCGAGTCCCCACTATGAGAAAGGCCACGGGGTCATATGGGTTGCAACTCCTGTACTGGGACATGGATGAGATCGCCATTCTGTTGACATGGAAGGCATTTTTTGATAAACTAGTAGGCATCTCTTTCCATGGTTGGCCAATAATATCCAGTCCTTAGGATCTTTTTAGAGAGAGCAGGTCCACTTGAATGCACCCCACAGATACCTACATGTACCTCTTCCAAGGCTACATCAGCTTCCCTAGAATCTAATCATTGTAGAAGCATACCATCAAGACTCCTTTTGTATAGGGTGTCTCCTACAAGGAGGAAGCGGGAGGCTCGACGAATGAATGATTTTTGCTGTGATGTGGACAAGTTAGGGGGGAGGATGTTATCATGGAGGTATAAGTAGGTTTCTTGGTACCACGGGGATAGGGGACTAATGACTTCACACACTAGTTCTGATTGAGGAACATCATATGTGAGGATGGGGAGTTCTTCGATTAGGAACTCACATTTCTTGTTGTCTTTCTTCATGTCTACTAGAGATCTGATGGTTGCCATGGCATCTGCTGCTTTATTGTTGAGCCTTGGGATTTGCTCGAAGTGGATGTCATCAAAGTAGTCTTTAAAGTCGTCGACCATCTTCTTGTAGGGTAGGAGCTTGTCATCCTTGGTTTTGTATTCATTATTTACCTGCCTGATGACTAGTTGAGAATCTCCGTACATAGTCAACTTCTCAAATTTCCATTGTATTGCCATGTGGAGACCTGTGATGAGGGCCTCATACTCTACTACGTTGTTGGTACATGGAAATGTGATCTTGAAGGATTTAGGGATAGTGTCACCCTGAGGGGTAACAAATAGGATGCCTACCCGTAAGCCTCTGTGAGTGTATGATCCATCAAAGTACATCTTCCATGTATCTGTGGCTGGTGTGATTGTTAGGATGGCTTCGTCTAGAAACTCTGCTATTGTAGGATGTTCTGCCATAATAGGTGCTGCAGCTAGCTGATCTGCTATAACTTGTCCTTTGATGGCCTTTCTCTTAGTGTATTCTATGTCAAACTCAGTGAGAATCATGACCCATTTTGCCATTCTCCCAGTAAGAGTGGCTCTATTTAGTAGATATTTCAATGGGTCGATTTTAGCAATGAGCTTGGTCTTGTGATTGAGCATATAGTGTCTTAACTTTTGTGACGTAAAGACGAGGGCTAGACATGTTCGTTCAATTTGGGTATAGTTGAGCTCATAAGAGATCAGGGTGCGGCTGATGTAGTAGATGGCTCTTTCCTTCCCCTATTCATTATGTTGTGCTAGCAAGGCTCCAATAGTTGTCTCTATTGCGGAGATGTAAAGTAGGAGGGGTTCGCCTTGCCTTGGTGGAGTCAGAACAGGGGGATTAGCTAGATATTCTTTTAGCTAATCAAAGGTAGCTTGACACTGAGTGTTCTAGACAAAAGCTATATCTTTTCTAAGGAGGTGCTGGAATGGTTGACATTTATCGGCCAATTGAGCAATGAACCGATGAATAGATTGAAGTTTCCCCTGCAGGCTTCTTAGCTATTTCAATGTTTTCGGAGGAGGCATTTTAGTGATGGCCTTGACCTTTGCGGGATCTACCTTGATTCCTCATCTGGAGACTATGTATCCCAAGAGTTTGCCAGAAGTCACCCTGAAGACACACTTCTTTGGATTCAAACAGACATTGTATTGCTTTAACCGATCGAAGATCTTGGCCAGTACATCCAGGTGTTCTTCTCTTGTCTTTGATTTCCCTAGTAAGTCGTTGATGTAGTCTTCCATGATGTGGTGAAAAAGGTCATGGAAGATGACGGTCATAGCTCTTTAATAGGTAGCTCCTGCATTCTTCAGGCCAAATGGCATTACCACCCAGTAGTATGTCCCCCATGGGCATATGAAGGTTGTCTTGTGCTGATCCTCTTTGGTGATTTTGATTTGGTTATACACTAAAAAATCATCCATAAGGGATAGCAACTCATGTCCTGCCATAAGATCCACTATCATGTCGATGTTTGGTAGTGGGAAATCATCTTTTGGGCAAGCTTTGTTGAGGTCTCTGAAGTTGGTGCAGCAGCAGATTCGGCCATCTGGTTTGGCTATTGGTACTAGGTTTGAAACCCATTTAGGATAATCAATTGGGCGAATGAACCCAACATCTAGTAGTTTCTTTAGTTCTGCCTTGACAAGAAGGGCCACCTGAGGATTCATTTTTCTAAGTTTCTGCTTTACTAGTTTCGCATCAAGGCGTACTGCAAGGTGGTGAACAACCAACATGGGATCTAGCCCTGGCATGTCTGCATAGGTCCATGCAAAATTACGATTTCATTGTGTGAAGAATGCCAAGAAGTTCTCATATTCCTGTGTGCTAAGAGATTCTGCTCTATATGTGATTTTCGTCTCTTCCTCTGTCCCAAGATTCATCTCTTGGGCTGGCTCAACTAGGATAGGTGATATGTCTGGATAAACTATCTATCTCAGGAAGGTCCATGCTTCCATCTCCTAGTGCCTCGTGGAGGTTTTCACTAGGAGATATGTCTTTTGTTTTTACTTTTTTGGGATCTGACATTTCTGCAGAACGATTTTCACCATCAGATCCATTTTTTATTTTTATGTTTTTATGACTAGAAGTAGGGGTTGTCTCCCTAAAATAGGCATCCAGATTGAGTTCCATGATGTATCCTACTCTGTGATCTCCTATGGGGAAGTGATCTCTGACCCCCATCATTTCGGCTATGGCCTCATCATTAGGTGCTATGTCGAAGACAGGAGGGCCCCGTTGGTCCCAATCTATAAGTTCTGGGTATACCAGTGGTAAGTCATTGGAGGATGAGGCTAGGGTGGTGACTGTATGGATGGTGCATATGGACGAGTCAAAGAAATTGACAAAGTCACTAAAGGAGTCTTGATGATCTATTTCATTGACGTTGTCGACGTTAGGGGAAACCGTAGCAACCTCGGCTAAGATACATTCACCGGTAGTGAGGATACATTGTCTTTGTCCATATCCTAACCCTTGGGTATAGGGGTTTCTTATTGCTTGGACTGGTTCCATGATCCCCTACTCATGAAGGCCAATACCACCTTGTCCTGTGTAACCCATGTTTTTGACTATTTTGAACCCTTTACCATAGAGTTTTATCAATATGGTGGGAGCTTCCTACTCAGTTTCTTTGTCCTTATATAGCCAGGATGAGATATCTTCAAGTACATCTTGATCTAGGAGATGTTTCTTTTTGAATATGGGTGATGGTTTGCACATGATGACCACTGTGTTGGCTACTTCTGTCTTTGGGACACCGAATGTTTTAGGATTGGGTAATATGCCCACACAAAAGGTACCGTGTAGGTCGTATTCCCCACATCCCATGTCAGTGAAATTGATCTTGACCTCAAGTGGTGGAGGTGCTTGGGATGAAGTGGTGGCAATGTTTGCGGGGTTGATGTATGAGGTTGATGCTATTGGATTGGTTTTGGTAGTGGCTTTATTGTATGGGCAGAAGGTTTGGTTGTGGCCTTCCAAGAAACTGCAGTATTGGAAGGGGTGAGGATCGGCATAGATAGTTACTTCCATGCCATTGTGAGGGAACTTGAGGCATTGATGGAATGTGGATGGAACGGCCTGCATGGCATGGATCCATGGTCGGCCAAGAAGAATGTTGTAGGGGAGGTCAAGATCAAGGACCTGACATCTTGTTTCCAATATTTTCTATCTGACTTGAATAGGAAGTTCGATGGTGCCTTCAGATAGCCTTTCAGTGTCATCATAGCATTTGATTGTGATGCACTCACTGGTATCTACAACCTCATTTGAGTAACCCAAGTGTTTAAGCAGTTTAAGAGTGCATATGTTTAGGCCAGAGCCACCATCTATTAAGACTCATTTGATTATGTGTTTGTGGATATGGACTTCGATGTGTAATGCGTCATTATGTAGGTGTTCAGAAGCAGGAAGGTCCTTTTCTGAAAATGTGAGATGGTGAGGTACGGTGATATGTCCTACCATGGCTTGGAATTGGGTCACATTCAAGTTGGCGGGTACTTGCATTTCCAAAAGTGCTTTGTCGAGGACATCTTTGTGAAGGGGGGATGTGCAAAGCAACTCTAGGATGGAGATTTGTGCGGGTGTCTTTCCTAGATGCTCTAGGAGGTTATACTGATGGGTAGGTGATGGGCGTATGGTTGGGCGAGGGGGTAGAGGATCAGATGTAGATGCAGGTGTTTGTTCAATGGTAGGGGCTGTGCAGATGGAGACACGACCACGGCGGGTTGTGACAGTGCAATCAGGTGCTTGTGCCCGAATGGTGATTGTGTTGACATGGTGGGATGATGGTTCGATCCATCCTACGATAGAGTCATAGGACGCGGGTGGTGGGGTGACATTGTATGCTTGATTGGATGAGGAGGATTTGTTATGGTTGGGAATTGGATCCTTGTAAGCTCTGAGGTTGGTGTTTGGTGATGGTTGGGTGCTCTAATCGAGGCTGACTTAATTTTGATCTATAAGGTCTTGGATGCAATGTTTTAGTTGCATGCAGTTAGCGATTTTATGACCCGCAATGCAGTGGTATTCACAATAGTCATTCTCATTGTACCACGCGGCTTTGAGTTCATTCTCTTGACGGGGTCTAATAAACAGGAGTGTGATCAAACCTTTCTTGAGACATCGGTCGAGGATGTCCTTGATGGGTTCCCCTAAGGGTGCAAATTGTCTTCTAGGTTTGTGTGGTTTAGGTTGCCCCCTTTGGTTATTTACATTGGTGGCATAGGTATGTGCAGGTGTTGGATTCTATACATGTTGGATGGCTTTCACATATGTGACGCTGTCGTTCAAATTGTTCTTGTTCTTCCCCCAATAGCGTGATTTGTCATTTGAATGTGTGTTGGGATTGTTGTTTGTATTAGGGGTGTCAATATGGGGTTTATTGTTGTTGTTGGACTTGTAGTCGTACAATTTGATGGAGCCCTTGGTGATGAGGGCCTGTTTGATTGTGGCACCTTTGTCAAGAACCTCTTCAAAGGTAGATGCACAAAGAATTTGTAAATGGAACCCTAATTCCTGATTGAGATTGGTCACAAACATGGTGACGAGTTGTTTTTCAAGGATTGGCCATGGGAGTTTGCTTGCTAAGCTTCTCCACCTTTGCAAGAAAGAAGCGAAGGCTTCTCCATTCTTTTGTTTGGTGTTGCAGAGGTCTGTCATAGACATTTCATGCTTGAAGTTGTAGGAGAAATGGTTTACAAATTTTTCTGCAAGCTCAGGGAAGGTCCTAATGCCTTGGGGAAGATGTGTGAACCATTCAGCAGCTTGACCACCGAGGCTTCTTGGGAATAGTCTCATTAGATAGGTATCGTTATTTGAGACTTCTAAGCAAGTGATGTAGAACTCCCTAAGATGGTCCCTAGGGTCTCCCTTTCCCTTGTATTTGTCAAATTTAGGTGTCTTGAAGTTCTTGGGGAAAGGGGGCATATACAATGTGCGATCAAATGGATAGGGGCATATGTCCTCAAAGGAATAGTGTTTGCGCTTGCCCCCAGTTTCCATGTCATCTACCTTTTGGATCAAGGCCTGTACAATGTTTGTGAGATCTTGTGGTTGTTTTGGTTGGAATGTGTAGGCATGTTGGTTAGTGAGATGTTGAAGGTGGGGTGGGATTTGATGTTGGGGATTTGTTTGGTTGAGGTGTTGGAACTATGGGTTGTTAATTTGGTTGATTTGTGCCTAGTGTTGTTGATATGCGTAGAGTTGTTGGAGAATATGTGGTGGTATTTGGGGATTGGTTTGATGTTGTGTAGATGATGTTGTGGGGTTATGTGGATATGTGACATTAGATGGATTGAAGTTGGGTAGGTGGATGTTGGATTGGTTGGATGTGTTGTGTGGTCATTGTGAGAATAATTGTCATAGGTATGCAATGGTTTGAGGGTTGGGTGGAGGCACACTCATGGATGTACTTGCTTGCGTGATGTTGCCTTGTATGCCCATGGTGATTTGTGGCATGGAGGGTTTATGGTGATTGTGGTAGTGGATGTGGTAACGGGTTGGAGGTATTTGTGGAAATGGTAGATGTGGTAGTGGTAGAGGTTGTGTTGGCGGTAGATACAGTGGGTGTTGACATTTGAGAGATGATGGGTGTTAACGTTTGAGAGATGATGGGTTGGGTGTTTGATGTGGTAGGAGTGGTGTTAGAAGTGGATGGTTGTGATGAGGTCATGTTATGGGGTTGTTGGGCACCAATCTTGAGGAGATAATCTAGAAATCTATTTGGATCTGATCGTAGGACTTTGTCAAGCATGTCCATGTTATTGGCGTCTTGTGTGAAGGTCAAGACATCTAGATCATCTTGGGATATAGTGGGGATGTTTTGTGGTTGTTGTAAGAAATGGAAAGGATTTTCATTGGGATTATATGAGGGGATGTAAGAGTACATAGGTGGGTTGTATGTTTGGTTGATGGGTATGTTGCTACTATTGGTGTTAGGTATTCCTATGCCCTGATATTGATCTACTATTTCTTGGATTTTCTTGTGTTGTGATCTAGTAGTGGGAATGCAAGTGGATGGATTTGATTTACGAGGTGGAAATGAAATAAGGATGGAGACCTTAGAGGATTTTGATTAATATGTTGGACCAAAAGATGAATGTGGTAGTGAGATGGAGTAGAAGAGAGGATGTGGTGCAAGATCGATATGTTTTAATCTAAGGGTGGTATGAATGGACGATATTGATTTTCTACACAATTTTTGGACCAAAAGGTAGGTGATGGATGATGTTTGATTTTGATGTTTGATATGGAGGATTTTGATGGTTAACAAATTGAACTTAGTTAGGATCTAGATTTGTGTCGCACAAATGGATGTTTGTCTTTGTTTGGGGTAGACTAATGACCTTACGCAAAGAAGGATGATTATTTCACTTGGAAGGTAGACTATTGACTCTCCAAGCAAGATATGATGTGAAGGATGAAATCTAGATCTATCTTTCACTCAAAGAGATCACAATTTTTTTTTTGGTTGATGATGATTTTTGATTTTGGAAAATTTTGGATGTGGGATTTGGAATGATTTCTTGAGACAAGGATGTTGGTTTTGGTCCAAAAGGAATGCAAATATTAATAAGGATGAGTGGATATGAAAATGAGGTAGGTTTGATGTAGCAAAGGGTCCAACAATGATGGTGATTAATCCTCTAAGGTCAAAGTGAAGGTATGATTTGGAAAATTTTGAGAGAAAAATGGATGGACTGTTGTCAAATTTTGGGAAGGTAAATATGGATTATGGTAGAGCAGATGGTGATGATCACAACTGAATAGGTCTCTGCTTTAGGCAAGTCAATCTAAAAATAGCACCAATCCACAAGTGAAATGGTGCCAAAATCAAACAGATATAGCGCTAAAACAAGGCAGTGTTTGTCGAGGTCCTAAAAAGATAGATTTTTTTTATGGCAATTTTGGATTTTCTTTGATTGAAGTTTCATCAAATGATTAGGTTTGTCTCTTTGGCAAGTTTGTTGCAAAAAATTCAAGCACAATAATCATACAATAATCAAGATTTTTCTTTGCTTTGTAAAAGATGTGTGATTTTATTTAACAAGCACTTTGCAAAACCTAAGGCAAAGATGTGACAGTATTTGTTGAACCCCTAGCTGCGCCTATTCAAAGCGGGTAGCTCCAGGATCTTGGTAGCACCGACTCCTCGTTACAATTGCACACACTTCTCACGTATACCAAGATCCAAGTTTCTTATAAGGCTTGTCCCTCACCAAACCTTTAGATTATCCTTGCTACCTCGGCTAAGAACCACATGAATCAGGGCCGCTTCAAAGGTTTCCCTTCTACATCAACAAATAGAAGGATTTTGGCTTGCTAAACAAAGGTTCTTAGTAAGTGCTTTCATTCAGGTGGTTATACATACAGCAACGCTACTCTCCATTATGGAGTCTCCCAACCTCCAAGGGTTAGGCCTTGGTGGGTTTTGGGGGAGGTTGGTTGTTGATATAACACAACAACACCTGTCACTTGTGACTTTCGTCCCAAATGCCTTATTGTATATAGTGGCTTGAAAGAGCTTGGCTTTAGCTTGTTGCCACTTGGGTCGTTCCCACCTTTCGAAGCGGGGTGGCAGGCCCTCTAAGGATTAACAAAAGCAACACAATCACAAAAATACTTTTGATCCCCAAGTTCATACAAAGATGCGAGGGGAGAGCATACGTATTCTTTATGATTGCCTCACACTAAACATGGTTCATTTTAGTTCTTTGGATTATGTTGGGGGTGATTAATATAAGTTTTGTGAAAAGCTTTTGATTCCCAAGGTCACCAAATGGTGTGAGGGAAGAGCATACACTTTTCCCTCCACAAACATAAACCGCAAATGCACTTCACACAAAATTAAATTGATTTTCTTGATTATATGCATGAAGAATGCAAATTATTGTTCTTTTTAACCCAATGATTTGATTGATGCAATTTATGGTTCTTTTTAAAGCCCAAAATTGAAGTGTTTGATAGTTGTTGGCACACAATTTATAAATTTTAGAACACCAAATTTTAAATGTTGGGCACACACACACACACAAAGATTTGTTTGTTGTTGTTCAATTTTATTGCACCAAATCAAAATTTTGTGTAACTAACATGCAAAGGGTTCCTTTTAAATTTCCAAATTGAAATGTTTTCTAATCTAACAAAACCCTGCAAAAAATCTTGCTAGTATCCGCAAAATGATAGTAAGGACCTGCAAAAACACTTGTCAGCACCTGCACAGACAGCAAAGTCAGTTTCCAAAATAGTACTAAAAAAGATGTCAAGTGGTGCCACTGCAGGCACAGAATGGCGACACTAACAGAAAACAGACTGAGAACCTAACCCCTTATACATATGGTGCTAATTAACAAGATAGCATTAATATGAGACCCAGAAAGTGCCAAAATAGACTATTAGGCTATAGAGTTCTACAGAAGGTGCTAATACAATGAATAGCACTAATAGAATTGAGAGAAAGTGCTAAATAAGGAGATAGCGCTAAACAGGGTCTAATAAAGCGCCACTACGCAAGTTGTCAAGAGGTTCATCCACAATCGCGAATAGCATCAATCTAGGCAGATAGCGTTGATACGGGTCTTCGTGTGTCTGACCTACAAAATGGAGACCTCCTTACCAAAACAGAGTGTTATACTGTACATACAAGATGTCCCATTAGCATTGTTAGTCTTGATACATGAAAAATAAGACAAAAGAGAAGCCAAAATGCATGTTTAAATTTTATGAAAAATTGGGCATAACTTCCTCTTGCATTTTTAAGATCTCTGTGAAAATAGAGAGCAATTAAACACCAAAAACAGCAGGGAGATCCTAGAAAAAAGGCATGTGAGTCAGTTCATAAAATGGCAATGTGCTGCACAAAATAGCAAAACAAATAGAGGATAGCGCTAAAAGGAGCTAGTGATAGTGCCGTTGCACATGTAGGATAGCGCTGCACCTGTAAATACATGTCCTTTGCACAAAACTCACACAAACCAGATTAGACTTGGACCTTGTGGGTCCCACCGGGTGTGCCAATGTAGTTTAGATAAACATTTGAGGTTGAAATACTAAACAAAATGCATAAAACAAAAAGTTATACCTCACATGCAAACCTAATCTCATCAAGGGAGGAAGAAGCCTTTGCACCCAAAACAAGCTCCTAAGACATGATTATCCCTAGACAAGTGATTCTAATGTGAAATACTACTCTAATTTGCAACTCACTATTCTAGCTCAATGGAGATTTTGGCATAATAACTTTGCATGAAACTTGGATATGAAAATAGCTTGGAAGAGGTTCTATTTATAGATTTTTGGAAGGGATTTTGATCTAAGGGTGGAGATTGATTTGGAAGATCAATGGTGGAGGATAAAAGTGATGTGGAGGGCCTAGATTTGATCTTGAATGAATGGAGGGCTAGGAATAAAAGTGAATCTTTTATTCATTTTGGGGAAAGGAATAATTAAATGAGCTTGGGGGTGAAGGATTATTTTTGAATTAAAGATTCATATGGGGGAATGTAAATGAATTAAAAATTTATTTGGGGATAAAAGGAAATAAATGAGTATGGGTGAGGTAAGGGGTTGTAAGAGGAATTAAATGTGATGTGGGATGTTTTTAAATAAAAAATTAACTTATGTGGATTTATTTCAATTTTTTATTTGGAGGATGTGGGAAGGGTGTTAAACAAGGTTTGACCACCCAAATGAAGGGGTTAGGATTAATTAAACATAAGTCTTATTTAATTAATCCTAGGGCTAGGATGAGGTAGGCTAGGGTAGGCAATTAAATAATAGCTATTTAATTGTTTAGGGTAGGGATAGGTCAATTAATAGGTTGAATTAATTAGTTAACATGGTTTTAACTAATTAATTAGATTTAGTGAAAAGGGGGAAATTGATTTAATAAATATTGCATATTTATTAAATCAATTGGCTAAGGTTTGGACTATTGAATTAATGAAATTAATTCAATTTTGGAGATAATATGATGTGAATTTAGGAAATGGAGGGATAATTAATTAAATAAAAATTTAATTAATTGGTTAGAAATGAAATTGATGTGTTTAGGGTTGTATGGAGTCGATTAGATGGTAAAAGACATTTTTAGGTGTCTACACATCTTATCTGGGATCTTTACCTCGCTGTCGTCACTGTTCTTCTCTGTTCCTGATTAGAACTAATTTTCTCAATATCCTCAGCACACAGCTTATCCAATCCTTATCATTAATGCAACAGGAGTATGTTGACATCAATGACAACACCGATTAGGCTCATACTTGCAACACTATATTCTTCACCATATCACCCACAAGCGAATGGGCAAGCTGAATCCAGTAACAAAAGCTTTTTGAAGATCATAAAAAGAACGTTGAATAACAATACAAAGAATTGGGATTCTAAGTTAAGGCAAGCCCTATGGGCAAACAGAATCACTATAAAAAAAGGCCATAGGAAAATCACTCTTTAAGCTAGTGTATGGAACTCAAGCAAGACTCCCTCTGCATAACTTAATGCTAGTGTGTAAATTCATTTTACAAGAAGATTTGGAAATTTCTAAACCTATGGAAAAAAGGATTGAAGAATTAATGGATCTTGATGAGGTTAGAAATCAAGCCCAAGAATGCAATAGAAGGAATCAATTAAAAATGAAGTACTTGTATGACAAAAGAGCTACAAATAGAAAATTTGAAATAAATGATATGGTCCTAATGTGGAATGCAAAGAGCCAAGACAAGGGAAAGCATGGAAAGTTTGAAGCCCTATGCTTAGGACCCTTTGTCATTGTTGGCAAGGCTAGGGGAGACTCATACTATCTTCAAAATATGTCAGGAGAAGATCAGGAATTGCCAGTGCATGGACAGTTCTTGAAGCATTTATTTTCTTAAATTTTCCATGTGTAGTAGTCTAGGAAAAGGTCAAGAATTGCCAGTGCATGGACAATTCTTAAAAATACTTTGTTTGCAATAAAATTTCCATGCACAGTAGTATAGGATTTTCATTCCATTTTCCATTTCTCATCCATACCAACTCCCATTTTAAAAAGCCATCACTCCATCCCATCTCATTTCCATACCAACTCCTATTCCATGCAAATTTGGTCTGCTTAACCTAGAAATCTAGATCCTTGTTATACCCACAAGGGGTATACATCCCCAGAAAGAGCCACTCTTAGAACTGCAAAAATTTCACATTCTTCATTTGCTAAAAATCCACCTATCCCTAACATACCTTGAATAATGTCCCTCATTTTGACTTCTTGATCAAAATTGATTACTAAAATTTGTGTGACAAGATCCATCTCATAGCCTACAAAAATAACAATTTCATAAATATATCCTTTTAGATACATAGTCCTTTGATCACAGCTTAATTCTGATAACAATTCCCCTCTATCGGCAAGATCCTAGGCACCTCTCTCCAAACAGCAAGATATATTTTTAAGTCTAATATGCATATCGGCAAGAAATAATTAATGTCTTAATGACCAAAATATCATATGTAAAAGTTACCTGATGATCGGGGAGACATTCCATATGTATTGCCGATGAAATCTCATCGGTGTGAGTAAAATGGTCAGAGTGAAATCATAGAGTCATACCAAGTTCATAAATCACACCGACTGATATCTTATCGCCAAAGAGCGAGTGATCTTTCCCTGACATAGAATAATAAGTTCATCAGAATGACATATATAATCGGAGTAAATTCTTTAACTCCTCCTGACCATATAAGTCACCCTAACCTAAGAAGATAGAATGTTTTCAGTAAAAATCTTACCGATATGTTCCAATAAAGTTGGGCGATAGAGATAACACTGTCGAAAAGACCTAACACATCAGGAAATTGTTATAGTCTCTTAACAATAGCATTTGTCAGCTTGATAGAGGTAAAATAACTTCCATTTGTCAGTGACACACTCACCAACACCCAAAAGAGTGCTCATCAATTTTGATCTTAGTGCTATCAGGATGAGAATCATAATGTCTCCTCGAAACAATACCAGTTTAAACAAGAAGAAACAAGGAGGTCTTCCTAATCAAAATGGAAAATCAACGAGACACTTCGTAAAGACACCAACATAATCTTGACGACTAGTTATGAACATATGAAAGAAAGCACGGTGCTAAGCACATCACACTGATCGATATGCAACTAAAGAGGTCTCACCGATATAACTAAAAAGCATCGCCTTGACATTTTGAAACTCGTGAACGCGCTGCATTCAATTTTGGTGGTACTCATTAATGGCCAATTGAACATGATGTTATATGAGCCATTCTGAACCCTATTGAACCAAAGTCAAAAAAAAATCAAAGAGTTGCAAACAGAGAATAAGAAATTCATCAGAGGATAGGAAATTTGCATTGAAGATATACAAGTATGTTCTCTGAACCTCTTTGCAATTAAAATACAGTCAAATTTTGGTGTTTATCAAAAAATGGAAAGTTCTTCAAAATCAAAAAGAAGACAGCAGACTGAACTTGGCCAAACCAAGGGTAAAAAACAAAAAGTTGAAACAGACAAAGGAGAGAAAAGATAGGAGAGAAAACTTAACCAAGAGCTTATAGACCATTTCCCCGGTTCTTGGCCCAAAGCTAGGAGAACTGCGCAGAAGCACAGATGTTGAAGAACAAGAGGACAAATATAAGTATGTGGGGAACATATGGACCCCTATCAGAGGATATGAGCTATTCATGTTCCATTACCATTGGAGGAATAGGATGGAACCTGTGTGTAACCCTTGGCAATTTAATTTGGGTAAATTGGTTGTCATGAATGTTTTTGTGAATATACACCTCTTAAAACTATTGGCATACCATTACAATCCTGATCCAAAAGCTATATCCAATTTGCAAGGAGAACCCTTTATTCATATATCAAAGAATACAGTCTATGAGGTCTTTGGTTTGAATGACAGATATAACACTCCTATTACACACGAAGACATGGAAAAGGAATATTTGAGATTGGACACTACCTATAAGGGATGGAGACTGCCACTACATAGACCATGAAATGAGGGAAATTTAGTGTCATTTGAAGAAGGGCATGGACCACCATTCCATGTTGACTTATTTGAACCTTACATGAGATATACATATTATTCAATAGGGCAGGTGTTGGGAACTGAAGTTCCAGAGTTCATGTCCATAGAACCCATGGTCATCTCAGCAGACATTCAGTGCCACCATGTAAGAACATTTGACTATGCTACGTATCTTTTTAAAGGAATAGATTCAGGTCTGATGGCTATTAAGAACAGTTCCCCAGCAATAAGCTTCAAACACTACTCTGCTCTCATGCACATGATTTTATAGTATGGACAAGAGTTAAATCTATTGCTAGAAAAATTGAAAATTTCACAACTTGATAAGGATGGACAACCATTGCCCATACAATTATGGACTTCTATATGGGACAATAGGTTTGTGAATTCTAGCTATGCCTATTTTGAAGAATTCTTTGTTAAGACTTTGTACAGATGTTATGGTTATCCCTACAGTTATTGCTTGTCAGATGAAATAAAGAGATTTTTAAGACCCAAGGATTTTGATGGGCCACCCACTGTAAACCACAATTGGGGTGATTGGTACCATTTTCTAGATTCTGCCATGATCAGGGTATATGGGTTTGAAGATACTCCTTTTCAGTTACAAAAAACTATGCCAGATAGAGTGGCATACTTAGAAATAGTCAGATGGCTTGATTACTCCAATGTGATGAATCTCAGTACATATGACAAACAATCATTTATGCCAAGTACACTATGTTTCAGTGATTTTACTGTGTTGGTAAAAGAGGGTTATGATCTCATTTTTGAAAAGTTATCACATTTTAATCTCAGGAGAGAAGTACACAGGAAAGGATTTTACCCAGAAGGTTTTATTGATTATGCTAGGAAAAAGCAAAATCTAGGTGGATATGCTCATGTGCCTTTTCCTCATGATGATGTTATAAGAAATTTGGAAGAAGTAGATGCTAAAATAGCTATTGATGAATATAACTAGGGAGTGGAAAAGAGAAGGAGGGAATCACAAGAAGTTGAGTTTTTTTCCTCTGACAGTGAAGGGACTGTTGCACCAGAACCCCATGACCTATTTGATACAATTCCCAACTTTAGAATTGAACAATATCAATCTCTAGAGAGAGGTTTAGAAATTGAGGAGACGGGTGATAATGATGCTAGGTAGGTAGCCTACAAATGCTTCATCTCAGATGACGAGTTTATTCACACTCCTAAATTCAAGACTTTTTTGTATAAACACAAAGGCAAGGCTATTAGGGAATTAGTCTTAGACATTAGATGTGGAGAATGAGATGAGAAATATGACTCTAGAAAAGGGAAGAATATTACTAGAGGAATCTGGTGTGATGATATTCCATGGTCTTGATTTGAGTTCAACACTTGTCTTTGATAGTTTTTTGCATAATGATAATCCAAAACACAAGGTCAGTTCTGAAGGAGTGATTGAAGTGTATACTAGGACAAAATATAATCTAGATGAGAATTCTCTCATGATCTGGGCTTTTTACCCACCACACAGAAAACTTGTTGTGATTGACACAAAAAAAGCTTTTGGCCACGTAATGACATTGAAGGCTAGGGAAACTGATCCAGTTGTCACAACAGACCTTGGAAGAAATGTGGCCAAGTTAAATAAAGCTCAAATTCAGATGCTGATTAAGGAAAGGGATATGTATAAAATGAGCTGGGAAAGAACAAAAAAGGAAAATGATTTCTTAAAGGATTCAATCCCTCCCAAAATGTTAATCCAAGGAGAAAGCTCACAAATAGTGGACATGGGTGAAACAACACAGGTAAACACCTAGGTGACCCAGGCCAAATTTGATGTGCTTGCCACTATGTTCAAAAGAAGGCATAATAATATGATGGCATGGATGGATAAATTCTAGATCACTTATTCAAAGAATCAAAATGCCCTTCAAGAAAGCAATAGGTTGGCTAGCATACTTCAGGAAAAACTCTAGGAGATATAGGGCAGAGGTATTTTAGACACTGAGGCTATCTCCAATGCTAAGGGCTTGATTAAAGTTCACATAGACTTCCACAGTGACCTTTAGGTAGAAGCTAATGATTTTATTGAAACTTCCCAAATAGTGCCTACAGTGTTCAAAGATGATAAAAACCGAAAGCAGCAACAAGATTGATGAAGGAGTGCTAGATGATCCTTCATGAGGCCTTGGAAGCTGTAAAAAGTGATGATCAAACATTGGAGGGAGCTTGTGCATGCATGGAAAGAATGATTGCCATGGATTTCGCTGCAAAAAGTACTGTGGAGTCTGCAGATACGCATTTGAGCCAAAGGTACCTAGATCATATCACTAAGATCCATTTATGGCTAATTAAGGCCTAGTTAAAATGTATAAGTGTTAATTAATGTTCAAAAGAAACTTACAAGGAGATGCATCTCTTCTATATCTAGCTATTTAAGTCAAGATATTGTGGAAGAAAAAGATAGAAATATATAAAAAATATAACTATATACAGTAGAATTTTAGCAACACATCTTTTTATACTTCAGACTTTTCTGCAATTAGTGTCAATATTTTGAAGCAATATAATGGAGCAGAATGTTCTTGAATGTTAATTCATTTCTAGTGTTCAACTATTGTGATTGAAGTTATATGATTATATGCTGCTATACTGTCTCCAAAGTGGTCCCTTCATATTATTCAAATTAACATAATTTGGCACAATACATTTGTTGTTGGTGTGTGATCAATTTGGTTGGTTTCTGAAGAAAAGTTGATTTAAGTCCTCCCAAGTAATTTTATGTTTATTGGGCTTTGCCTCGAGTTAAAAACCTTTAAACAAATTGTCTTGGTTAGGTTTCCTTCTTATCAAGATTCAAATTCCTTTCAGTTGCTCGCAATAGTTTAGGGGAATATCTCTAGGATTCGGTAAGAAGAGTATAGTAACTTACAAACTTTTACGTCTGCATAAGGTGTAGACATACAAAAAGTGCCCAACAATTAGAGTTAAGCTGAGAAGTAAAACAACCAATCCTACACATCTATCTCCATAATCATCCTTTATTCATTGACTTCATTTACCCAATAGATTAGGCACTGGTCAATCTTTAAGCATTTTCTACAAGTATAACTCACACTCTTTATACTTCAAGCGCTTTTGTTAGAAAGTAGTTAGCAAATCCTGCAATTATCTCACATCTGTGTGCCATTAGTGAGTACAATTGCCTAACAAAACCTATCTAGATACTCATATCTGCCTTATTGATTAGCTACACCCGCCTAGGCCTGGTCGAGCCAAAAGAGTAGGGGTTTTTTGTTGTCTAAAACCTATTTTGTTGACCAAGAACGTATCAAGAGATTGTCACCCTCTTGTGGTCTAAAAACCTGCATTTTTGAGAACCAACAGGCACATACAAGGAGGATGTTGGAAAAGTTTGTGGAATTTGGATTTACACCCAGCAATTGCATTTTTTTAAAGTGTCTAAAGCCTTTTTCAACAAATCCATTTTGTTCATATCCTATAGTCATGGCATTGCATTACACCACATTTCTTTGAGGTATTCCACCGAATAGTTCATCTGCCTTGTATATGCTTTCACACTTTGCATTCATATCTCCTAGGGTATTTGCAGCTACAACATCTGATAGAATTCCCATGTCCTTCATGCTTTGATGGATGTCCATACCCTACTCCAAAGATCCCATTTTTGCACATACAGGGAGGATGTTGTCAAAGGTTGTAGAATTTAGCTTTATATCCACTAATTATATTTTCTTGAAAGTGTCTAAAGCCTTTTTCAACAAATCCATTTTGTTCATATCGTACAATAATGGCATTCCATCATACCACATTTATTTAAGGTGTTATTTTAAATAGTTCATGTTCCTTGTCTATCCTTCCACATGTTGGATACATGTCTCATAGGGTAGTTGCAACTATAACACTTGACAAAATTCCCTTGTCTATGATTCCTTGTTTATAATGTATTCACTACAACAGAACATGCCATTAGCACCTAAAATAGTGACAAATTTTAGTGCAATTGAGATCAGAAATTGGACACTTTTTTCAGAACAAAACTCGGTGCAAGTTTGCATGCTTACTTCCACGCTGGACTTAGCACCGACTTTTGCACCAGATTTAGCACCGACTTTTGTGCCGACTTTAGCATGAGAAAGCAATAACTAGATTTGGTGCCAGATTTACCACCAATTTTGACATCCAATTTGGCTTCTGATTTTGCTTCTGGTTTGGCTTCCAAGTTTGCTTCTTGTTTTGCTTCCATTTTTGCTTCTAGTGTTGCTTCTAATTTTGCTTCCAAATTTGTTTCCAATTTAGCGTGGGATTTGGTACCTAATTTGGCTTCCAATTTGGCTTTTGATTTTGCTTTTGGTTTTGCTTCTTGTGTTGCTTCCAGGTTTGCTTCTAGTTTTGCTTTAGGTTTTGCTTCCAGGTTTGCTTCTAGTTTTTCTTCAAATTTCACTTCCCATTTTGCTTCCAGATTTGCTTCTAATTTAGTGCTGAATTTGGCTTCCAATTTTTCTTCTTGTGTTGCTTCCAAGTTTGCTTCCAGTTTTGCTTTTGGTTTTGCTTCAATTTTTGCTTCCAGTTTTGCTTCCAATTTTCCTTCCAGATTTGCTTCCAATTTTGTACCAGATTTGGCTTCCACTTTGGCTTCTGATTTTGCTCCTAGTTTGGCTTCTTGTGTTGCTTCCAATTTTGCTTCTAGTTTTGCTTCCAGGTTTGCTTCTAGGTTTTCTTCCAGTGTTGCTTCCAACTTTGCTTCCAGGTTTTCTTCAGGTTTTGCTTCCATTTTTGCTTATAGATTGTCTTCCAAGTTTGCTTCCAATTTAGCACCAAATTTGGCACCCAATTTAGCTTCCACTTTTGCTTCCATGTCTGCTCCCATTTTTTCTTCTAGTTTTTCTCTCAGTCATGATTCATATTTTGATTCTTGTAGGGTATCTAAAATAGCTTCTTTTTTGGCTTACTTGACGCCAAATTTTGCTTCCATTATGACCTCCTTTGTTTCTTTCAGTTTTACTTCCAATTTAACAAGATAATTATATAAAAAAACAAGATAATTATTATAAAATAACGAGATAATTTTTATAACATGATCATCATCTATAATTAAAACAAGTGAGTCAAATATCTATAATTTAATTAAATTTTACAACATCCATCCTGCAGTAAATTAAAATCATCATATGTAATAAATATCCATCCAAAAATCATCGACCACTTTCAATATACATAAATTGACAAGTCAATACTGATAAGATTATCATCATATATAACTAAAACAAGTGAAAGTTAAATATGCTAGTAGATCAATAACATGTCAAAATGATACATGTCCAACAGTCGACATAAGTCAAAATGATACATGTACAAATGATATAAGTAAAAATGATAAATTATGTAACTCAAAATGATACAAGTCAAGATGATACATGTCCAAATGATATAAGTCAAATTGATACATCTGAAAATGATACAACTTGATAATATGGTACTGCAGGCTGTGAAAATGATACATATGATAGTAACCATGAAAAAAGGCATCATAACAATATATCTGCAATGATCCATGATGTAGTCTATATGATCATGAATGTCACTGGCTACTACCAGCAATTGCCCCATCATCATCATCATCACCATCGTAATCATTATCATCATGATCATCATCGTCGTCGTCGTCGTCATTGGCCTCGTTGTCTTCTATATCTACATCATCATCATCCTCTACCATGTGATTTGTACCAAAACCAATATAATCTGGATCTATATCATCAGGATCATCTTTATCTTCTAGAAGACCTGTGTTCTACAAAAAAAACATTTAAAATGAAAAGTTATTATTTATTTCATGTAATAATTTATTTTTCTGTTATATATCTAATATTCCAACATATGAAACAAAAACATAATCATATTACATCATATCAAAGTGCACATACCATAATAAAATTTCATATGTGATCTATAGGCACCAAGAAAACACATGCCTACAACTAGCATAGATTTTCAAGATAGCCAACATGAGCAAGGAGGTCAACCACGCATGTAAACAAAGAGGCCCTAGTTAGCAGGTTGTATGGGGAGAAGAATGCTTCTCATTTTCAAGAATCCTAAGTCTCATTGCTACATATGTTTCTTAAAGAAGGGCCAATTTTAAACTAGGTAGTTGTTTTCTCACTCACTTTGTGCAATGGAATGACGAGAGTCGAGTCTCCTTATATCATTGTAGATTTGCATACAACAACCTCCAATATAATAACACCATACAATGCACACTTAACTTTATGGTACCTTAGCCCAGACATGATGCTATAGAAATCTGAAGGTACCTCCTACTAAAGATGTCATGCCATAGACCAGATACCATTGTACAGTATATATCACATCTACAGTAACAATTTCCTACCAAATGTAGGGTTACAGTCTATGATTAACATGCATAGACCTTTCTAGTGTTTACAAGATAATTCCTTAGTCAACACCATACTAGTGTCCACAAGATGTTTCCATAGTTAAAATAAGAAATTAATGCTACTTTGCAAAAAATAAGCAAGACTACGGAGAGGTTAAAGTTTCCATTTACATCCATGCACAATAACTTAATCAACCTTTAGGATTTTACGGATAATGAAATAGAAGGTCCTATATATTTTATTTATGAGTCCTCTATCCAAATGAAGCAGTGATCACAAATACATAATATCTACTATTCCGTGGGTAGTGCTCAGTCATTCAAACACAGCGAAGTCGATACTCAGATAAATTTATTCACAAATAGTCTCCAATTTAATAAATACTAGTTTGAATCACATTTCTAAGTTAGTGCAAGCCATTACAATGAACTCAAAGGTCATTCTCATCAAATGAATTCCTTCACAATAGACTGTTCTAGTTATAGGTACAATACAACTATTGCAATGTTACACAACTGTATGCAATTGACAAAACCCATTCTTTCCAAGAGTCAACTAGTAATCAAATACAATCATGTAGTGTTGTTTCAACATTGTATTCCATTGTGGATTCAATAATGAAAACCTCATAACCTTGGAGGGAGTGTTGGGGGGCAAGTTGACCTAAACCAAGGATCTAAAACCATCCCAAAAGCTCGCCTAGGAGTGGCATTATTAATCCCAAGAAGATATCGCATCCACAATTGAGAGACTTGACATTTATAGGTGAAATACAACACCATTAGGGTTTACAACCATGTCAAAAAAGATAACCATGAACCAGGCTAGGTTTCCTCAAACCTCATGGTATGTTGCAACGATAGCATTCTAGCAATTCTAGCCAGGGTTTGAAACTCCACCTCAAACTGTGACCAAATTAATGTAGCTTCCTTCATGATAGAAATCCAAAACACAATAACCAATAGTTTTCCATAGTTTGTAAGTCCCATGATCTTAAGTCTAAACTCATCCAAACCCTATAGCATATGCTTTCACAAGACCACATACAGTTACACAAGTTAAAGTAAATGTTTCACCAAAATGGTCAGTGTGATTTTACAAGAATGGATGACAAGGAGGTTTACTTCAAAGAAAGGTTAGCTTAGTCGAAGAAGACCAGTTGGCGATTTGAATCTTAGTCTCCATCCCAAACAGCAAGACACTCAGCCAACATGATGAGCACACCCAAAGTCTCCCTTCCTTTAAATCACTTATAGTCCAACCATCAACCTTCCTTCCTCGAGCCCAAGGAAAAAATAATTCCCCCCAAATTGGTTCCCCACTCCTTCCTTTTCTCCCTCATATACCCCAAAACTAAGCACATTAAAGACTAGTACTTCCAAAAGTTGTTATGGTAGAGGAGAGTTAATGCCTACTGCCAATGATGGCTCCTTCCCAACAAAAAAATGTTCATATTAAAATTTAAATGTCCACTATTATATTTCAAAGGTTTGAAATATAACCAACGATGTAACTGTAATGCATGCCCTCATTTAAGTATTATAATAAAAAGGTTAGGAAACAAAGACTTGAGATAAACCCTTTGGTCTGTTCACTTAGGAGACCACCTGAAAACTCAATGATAACTACATCCACATGATCAACAAGAATGACAGGCAACCTATGAATAACAATCCACTTGAGTCAAAAAGATAAGAAGACCAACAGAAACTAAACACAACAGATAGAGTACAACTGTAACTATTTGTCTCAAGTATCACTCTATAACATCTTCAAAGATTATTGAAACTCAACACAAGAAATACAAATTGACATATTAACACAACAATATCCAACTAAGTTATTGAAAGTCAACTATTGATACCTCGTTCTCAATCCAGATTACAAAATTGGTCCACTTTTTGCTTTGTAACATTTCATTTTCAAATTCCATTGGTTGCCGGCCATATTTCTCCTCCTGTCAAAACATGGCACATGGACTAGTTAAAATAATTAATATGCAATAATTTACTTGTTCCTAGGAAATAAAAAAATATCATTTAACATATTAAATACACTTACAAATATACATATCAAGGCTTGTAAACCTTTCTAGCCACTATGATGAGTGGTACGAAGTTTGTCAAGCCTAGCCTTGGAGGCCTTGTCCTGAAACATATACTAATTCAATTTAATTATTCACAAATAAAGATTAAAAATTATTTAATAAATTTGATATAATCTTATGAGCAAATTCAAATACCTGCATACTCTCCTCATTGGACTTCCTCCATGCATCGGACTTCTCATATGCTTTTACAAGCTCTTTCCATACTTTGAGACTTACATCAATTGGCCTTTTGTTGAGCCTTTGCTCGGGAGGGAATTTTTTTATCTTTTTTGTTTGGTTGCACTGAAATCTCTTGTAGTTTTGAGACACTCGTAGCTTTATTTTCTTTATAGACCAACTTGTGCCAAATTCAATCTACATGTCTTGGATAACTTATTTTTGCAGGTGCATGGGTATCTTTGAGAATGGCAAATGTAGATGGTCTTTGAACCGTTGAAGGCATGATTCCTTCAACCTATTCACAAATGTTTTTCCAGCATCTGTCATTCAGACTTCCCCTAAAACCACATCATATTCTATCTTGGTATCGTAGCTACCAATGCAAGATGCAAAACATGGCATGGTGGTTGAAGAAGTCTATGTCCCAAGAGTGGTTGGGACATTGGAAGCCTCTACTCCTTCTTCCACATTCTTAGAGGTTGTTGTTATTGATTTCCTCCTAGATCTTTTTCCCGATCCATGACTAGTTGGGGAATCAATTGATTCCCTTTGACACTATTGATTTGGTTGCAATGTTTCAAGGGCTTTACTGGATCGTTTTTATGTATCTGGAAAGCATTGTCAAGTCAACAGCATCCAATTTGTTCACTACCTCTACCCCCAATATGAAAGCCAATGCCTCTTTATCTTTGTCAGTATCATGTCCCTATATATATATAATTTCTTCTTTTAAATTTAGAAATAAAAAAATAAATACTAAAAATCAAAGAAATAATGGAAACATTTACAAATCTATAAATTGACAGTGAATTACCTAATTGTGGCCAGAGTTTGCTCATTTCCTTCTATTGCTTGACATTTTGAGGTGACCTAGGGAAAATTATTTTCATCCAGTCTATGGAGGCAAATGTATCTAGGTATGAATTAACAGCGTGCTTGACCAATCGTAGCCAAAAAAATATGTAGCCAAAAACAGATCTCGACAGCTTGTATTTTGGATATGATGTACAAAGAGACCTTATTCGACAGGCCTTCCAAAAATGGTAAATGCAAGTTATACTACAAGAAAGGATAATTAACAACATTACTACTCAAATTTACCCTAAAATGTGAGTACAACATCTTAGATCAACTTTCTTTGAGCTCAAAATTATATCAAAATCGATAAAAACCTAGGTCAAGAATTAATTGCTCAGCAATTGGAACTTACTTGCTAAAAGGCAAATGAACAAGCTTAATTGAATGGCTGAGGTAGATAGAAACCTCAAATTTAGTAGCTAGCTAAAGCAATTTTATATCTTCTAGATGTCTACAATGAAAAATAAATAAAATACAAATTCATGGATCCATTGTAGAAACTTGTCAGTAACTTCCATTTTTGACCTAATAAATTAGTCGCTTTGCAGCCTACAATTCTTAGCAGGAAACCTAAAATAGAGGCAAAGTACACTGCGTTGTGGGCTTAAATGTATTAACTTATTTGTGTTTTTTTTGTGTGGTATGTTTTAACGTTGGTGCAAATTTTATTTTATTTTTTGGACTCATTAGTCGGCACTAAAGTTGGCATCTCTAACACTGACTTTTGTGCTAACTTTCAGACCTAAATGTAATCTCTTTGGGATGCAAAAATAGGCGCGAAGTACACCTAATTTAGCACCATTATCATCCATCTCCTAAGAAAACATCTCCATTGCACCCTACACCACCTCTACATCACAAGCTTCAATGTTTATGGTGATGTGTGCAAACATTGGTTATGGTTCCCTTCCATTCCACAATAAATCTACCATCAGTCATCCACTATCCTACATACCCTCCACATACCATCCCTATGGTCCATGGTTTGGCATAAGTCTGACATAATCCACATCATAATCCTCTATTTTCCCTACATAATCCACTTTTCTTCCCACTAGAATCCATGTCATAATCCACTATCTACCTAATCCATTTGCCTTCCATGTATCCCTTACCAACATCGATGAGGGCACTCGACATGGTCCATACGCGAGGACATCATTTTCTAATGGGACTATAACCTTTCAGTGTAGCATAACACAACCTTCAACCCTAAACACTATACCTTAAACCCTAATCCCTCCACCCTAAGCCCTAATCTATCAACCCTCAACGCTATCCCTAAAGCCTGAAGCCTCAACCCTTAAACCTTAAAAACTAAACTCTATCCCTAAACCCTCAACCCTAAACATTCTACCTTAAACACTAATCCCACAACCCTAAACACTATACACTAAACCCTAATCCCTCAACCCTCAACCCTAATCCCTTATCGCTAAACCTTAAACCCTATCCCTAAAGCCTCAACCCTCAACACTTGAACCTTAAATCTTATTAAACCCTATCCCTAAACCCTCAACCCTAAACAGTACTATGCCTTAAACCCTAATCCCTCAACTCTAAACCCTAATCAATAAACCCTCAACCCTAAACCCTAAACCCTCAACCCTCAACTCTATACCTTAAACTCTAATCCCTCAACTCTCAACCCTCAACCCTAATATTAAAGCTAAACATAAAGTTTCCACTCATTCCACCATCCCCAAGGGATCTAGAAATGCAAAATTAGATACCTCTACTAACAAAGCCAAACATCCTAAGGGTCCTCATGCCTTAGGATATAAAAACAAATAGTTACAGAAAAATCAATCCAAAAAGTTATCCAAGCCCATACCTCCACAAGCAAAGTCCAAAACCAAAATGGCATGGGTACCTAAGCAACAAGAAATCAAGTTAAATGAGGCATCTACCTCTAAAAAATTCCAACCATCTACCATCTCAAATTCCCATTCCACTCAAAAGTGTCAAAACATTCCATCCATCAAGCAAAAAAAAAGTAATAAAATGCCTAAGTCTATGTGGGTTCCTAAAGCCCTTCATCATCCATCTCCTAAGAAAGCATCTCCATTGCACCCTACACCACCTCCGCATCACAAGCTTCAACATTTATGGTGATGTGTGCAACCATTGGTTATGGTTCCCTTCCATTACGCAATAAATCTACCATCATTCATCCACTATCCTACATATCCTCCACATACCATCTCTATGATCCATGCTTTGTCATAAGTCTAACATAATCCACATCATAATCCACTATTTTCCCTACATAATCCACATCATAATCCACTTTTCTCTCCTCTAGAATCCACGTCATAATCCACTATCTACCTAATCCATCCGCCTTCCATGTATCCCTTACCAACATCGATGAGAGCACACGACATGGTCCATTTATGAGGACATCATTCTCTAATGGGACTATAACCTTTCAGTGTAGTGTAACACAACCTTCAACCTTCAACCCTAAACACTATACCTTAAACCCTAATCACTCCACCCTAAACCCTAATCCCTCAACCCTATACGCTATCCCTAAAGCCTTAAGCCTCAACCCTTAAACCTTAAACCCTAAACTCTATCCCTAAACCCTCAACCCTAAACACTATACCATAAACTCTAATCCCTCAACACTAAACCTTAAACCCTCAACCCTAAACACTATACCTTAAACTCTAATCCCTAAAAACTAAACCCTAATCCCTGAACCATAAACCCTAATCTCTTATTGCTAAACCTTAAACCCTATGCCTAAAGCCTCAACTCTCAACACTTGAACCTTAAATCCTAAACCAAACACTATACCATAAACTCTAATCCCTCAACCCTAAACACTATACCTTAAACTCTAATCCCTAAAAACTAAACCCTAATCCTTGAACCATAAACCCTAATCTCTTATTGCTAAACCTTAAACCCTATGCCTAAAGCCTCAACTCTCAACACTTGAACCTTAAATCCTAAACCCTCAACCCTAAACAGTACTATGCCTTAAACCCTAATCCCTCAACTCTAAACCCTCAACCCTCAACACTATACCTTAAACCCTAATCCCTCAACCCTCAACCCTAATCTTAAAGCTAAACTTAAAGCTTCCACTGATTCTACCATCCACAAGGGATCCATAAATTGAAAATTAGATGCCTCTACTGATAAAGCCAAACATCCTAAGGGTCCTCATGCCTCAGGACATAAAAATAAAGAGTCAAAGAAAAATCAATCTAAAAAGTTATCCAAGCCTGTACCTCCACAAGCAAAGTCCAAAACCAAAATGGTATGGGTACCTAAGCAACAAGAAATCAAGTTAAATGAGGCATCTACCTCTAAAAAATCTGAACCATCTACTCCCATCTCAAATTCCCATTCCACTCCAAAGTGTCAAAATATTCCATCCCACAAGCAAAACAAATGTAATAAAACACCGAAGTCTATGTGGGTTCCTAAATCCCTTCATCATCCATCTCCTAAGCAAACATCTCCATTGCACCCTACACCACCTTTGCATCAAAAGATTCAACGTTTATTGTGATGTGTGTAACCATTGGTTATGGTTCCTTTCCATTTCACAATAAATCTACCATCATTCATCCACTATCCTACATACCCTCCACATATCATCCCTATGGTCCATGCTTTGGCATAAGTCCAACATAATCCACATCATAATCCATGTTTCTTTCCTCTATAATCCACGTCATAATCCACTATTTGCCTAATCCATTTGCCTTCCATGTATCCCTTACCAACATCGATGAGGGCACTCGACATGGTCTATGAGAGAGGACATCATTCTCTAATGGGACTATAACCTTTTAGTGCAGTGTAACGCAACCTTCAACCCTCAAACCTAAACACTATAGCTTAAACCCTAATCCCTCCACCCTAAACCCTAATCCCTCAACCCTAAATTCTATCCCTAAAGCCTAAAGCCTTAACCCTTAAACCTTAAACCCTAAACCCTATCCCTAAACCCTCAACTCTAAACACTATACCTTAAACTATAATCCCTCAACACTAAACCCTAAACCCTCAATCCTAAACACTATACCTTAAACTCTAATCCCTCGACACTAAACCCTAATCCCTCAACCCTAAACCCTAATCCCTTATTGCTAAACCTTAAACCCTATCCCTAAAGCCTCAACCCTCAACACTTGAACCTTAAATCCTAAACCCTATCCCTAGACCCTTAACCCTAAACAGTATTATGCCTTAAACCCTAATCCCTCAACTCTAACCCCTAATCCCTAAACCCTAAACCCTCAACCCTCAACACTATACCTTAAACCCTAATCCCTCAACCCTCAACCCTAATCTTACCTGTATTTTCTAGTCTTCCTCAGCTATAGATTTGGTGTCTCATATGTCTATAAATTGAGCTTCATTATCCATTTTTGAAGATCTCTTGTTTAAGTAAACTTATGCTATCATTTTAATATATTGGGAGATCATATTTACGTCATTATCAAATAGAAAAATCAACATAATTCAAAATCAAAGAGAAATCGATTGAAGTAAGGTGAAGTTCAATTTGCTCGATCAGTGTAGGCAATTTGTTGTGCAAAAGGAAGGTAACTTGTACTTAATTTTATTCATCTTTCATTAATGTTTTCCTACAATTTTTCCCTATCATAGAATTGTTCTTTGAATTCTCAACAAAATTCAGATCATCATGCCCATGTGAAGAAGTTGAGTGCATCCTGGAGGGCTGAGACCATCCACAACTGGCAGGGTCGCACATGGGTGAGATTGAGCCCCATGAGAGTCAGAGCTACAGTCCTTTCTGGTAGACTAGTTGTGCCCATGCCTTTGGTCTCTAGGAGGAGAACTAGAATCTGATAGAACCCTAGCCACAGTGCAAGGGGCATTCCCCCAGTGATTCAGCAACTCTTGTAAATGAGAGATCTCAAGTGCAATTTTACGAGCTTGTACTTGAATCTACATTAATTTATTAGTGAAAATCTTAGCTTTAGTGTATAGAGAGAAATGAACATTTGTAGTACAATTAGAAAACAAGGCAACATTTATGTCCTTCCAAATACTAAATAAAATCTCCACCTTGAAAGCATGCAAAATTTGGGTGTACTTGTATGGGAATTTTGGCAAGTCACCTAACAAAACCATAAACAAAGAGAAATGGGTAGGCATAAATGGCTAAAAACTCATGAATCCAATTCTAGACCTCTTGAGACCAGGAACAAAACCAAAACAAATAGCCTGATGCTTTCAAGTTGTCCATGAAAAGGACAATGAGGGCATACAATGCCCAAATGAACAAGCTAAGTTCCCATAGGGAGCCCTTGATAAAGAGTACACCAATAACAATGAGCAATCTTGGGTTCCAACATAATAGACCAAATACACTAGAATTGGTGGTGCCAAGTTCCAATAGAGGATTGAAGTTGCCAACAATGGTTGAGTTGCTAAACCCTGGGCAGATCTGGTGAAATCCACAAATAACCTAAGTTATGGGGCCTATAATTTTTGAAAGGGGTATTCGGGTACTATTTCCAATCCTTCCGCCAAGGTTTGAGGGATCGAACCCCAATCTTGTGAATCATTTGAGGGAAGATATAGTCAATGGCAACCTAAAAACTCTCCTAATACTAATTGTTAAGCTTGAATTTGAGATTAAACTATGGCTAGGGTAACAAAAATTTGGTGGCTCTGTGAATAAAGTTAGATAGCACCCGCACTCTGCATTTGAAAAACATAAAGCATGAATCAAGGCATCTTAGCCAAAGCTCAACCTTGAGAACTAAGAATTGGAGACCACAAAATAGACTGTTTGTTAATGGATAAACCATTACAGAAGTCATCACTCGCCCACTGAAGCTAGGGTTTTAGGGTTTCCCAAGCACACCAAATACTTTTGATGACAAAAGTACCCTAAATAGTGACAAGCTAATGCATAGTAAGAAGTGTGCCCATGTCCAAGCCTTTCCATGTAGGACAACTTGAAGGGACTCTTGTCTTGATGCAATGTCAGACAAGAATTTTCTAGGCTTAATTGCCTTTAAAGGATCTGATGACCCATTTGACACAAAGTGCAATGCCCTGGTGATGAATAGAAATGATTTCATGCCCCTTAAGTTTATGGGGAAGGAAACAAATTTCTCAAGCTACACTATGGAAACCCTAGTGTCCATCATAAGAAGCCCAGAGGAGTTCTTTGAGGAGCTTCTCAATCTTATATTAGGAAGCCTTAAGAGGGACCCAACATGACAAGTAATAAACATGCATGGCACAAGCACTTTAGAATAAATATGAACATTACCAGCCAAAGAAAGAGGTTGGGTAATCCAATATTGAAGATTCTTCTCAATTCTAGCAATCACAGCCTGCCAAAGATTGGCTAAAGAAGCTTGAAAAGCAAAAGGGATCCCCAAGAATCTAAAAGTTTCTCCATGATCAATCAATTTCCACCCAAAGGAATGAAGCCAGATAGGCATAGGAAGGAAGGATTGTTGATAACATTAGGTTTTTTGTCATTAGATGTTGGAGCCTAAAGCCTAGGAAAAGTTTTGCATGCATCAAAGAGCTTAATTAAGATTATTCTCTTCTTCACAGAGAGTGAAGTAAGAATCATTGGCAAAGTTCCCATTAACAAGCTATTAAGAAGAGTTGGGGAGATAAATCCCTTTGATTTGGGATTGGGAAACTACCTGAGAAAGTAGATATCCAAATCATTTCACAGCTAGAACATATAGAGCAAGAGTGAGGGGAAATCCTTGTTGGATGGATCTCTAAAGCTCAAAGGAGGTAGACTATTTTTTAGAAATGGTGATGTAAGTTGAAGCATCAATGGAAAACATCCAAACCATCTGAGTAAATTGCAGACAAAATCCAAGGGCCTATAGTATGGCAAGGATGAACGACCATTCAATGTGATCATAGGCTTTAACAAAGTTAATTTTGAGGAAGAAGACCAGCTATTGAGAGTGGCATGCCCATCCCTTCCCAAACACCAATAATGTTGTCTAATTTTAGCATCATAAAATGTGAACACTAGCATTTTACACATAGTTTAGCTCCTAGGTTAGACCTATTTTTTTGCCTTTGTTAATTAGGACCTATTTTAACACTTATTTGAGCTCTAAATAATGAATATCTCAACCCCGACAAGTAAACCCAGCATAATAAACTTAGGACTAGACTAAACTCACATTAAAGGACACTTTTTAGAGTCTATGGGCCAAATTCCTAGGGCACCCGAGCACCCTAGTCCCACTTGGGTACTTTGGCCCCACTTTGTGGTGTCAACATAGGACACTTATTTAGTTAGTATTTGTTAGCCTAAAGTTGTTTTATTTGTCATAAGTGTGTAGGAATGCATATTTGAGCAGGTGTTGTAGTTCATTTTACACCTAACCAAATGAATGCAAAATTATTATCATGTGATGTTCTATGCTAAAGGATTCTTCATATTTGCATTGTCTTCTACTTATGAATACTAGTGAAGTTATTTGTAGGATTTGAAGGAAGTTTGAACCCCTCTTCATCACTCTTCTTTGTTTGTGTTAGGTCTTCATCAACTAAGGTTGGATATCTTGTAGTTATTATCATCATTATCTATCATTTTGTTGTAGATTTGGCCTCTGCCCTACTAGGGTACACACTCTTGGATCTTATCATTCACTTTTGTGGAGGTGGGAACACCAACACAGGGTTTGATTGAGGCAAAACCTTAAAACAATACAACATTTTCCCTCTTTCTGTGTGTGCAAGTAAGAAGAACAAGTTTTAGAGGCTAATTTTCAAGAAGAAAGTAGTGTAGACGGATACAGATCGGACAAAGTTTGAAGTTCTACCTAACCCAAAAAATTGACTAGGGTGCCCAAGTGCCCCTATCCTAGGCATTTCTACTACATTTTGAACTAGGTTTTGAATTGTTCTGACATCTCTACTATACTTGTTGATCTATGTGGTTTATTTCTTGTAATTAGTATTAGTGTATTATTCATCATTTAGTGGTTTATTCTTAGACCTTGCTTGTTTGTTTTTCTTTGGTTGAACTCCATTGGTCCTTCTATATGCAACAAAAGGGTAGAACCCCTATAGTTTGGCTCTCCTCCTTGGGTAGAAGCCAAGCTCGGTTTGTTCCCCAATGTTTTGTACAAGAGGGATGAACTAGTTTAACTTTTTAGGATTGTGATATCATTTCTACATTACACTAATATAAAATGGGATTTGATGATTCCTATTTGTTCAGGCTACACAAATAAAGGGAGCATGGAACACATCTTCATTGCAAGAGCTTTGGCAATGATCATCTACAAGACATTGGGTAGTGTGATTTGTTACCAATTACAGATCTCATTTGGATTCCCGGCCTTAGGTATGAATTTGATATTTCCCTTGTTTATTAGATTCCCCATAGATCTATTTTGTAGAGCTTCAAGATAGACTTTATACAAGTCACAGCCTATAGTGCCCCATTTTTTTCTAGAACTCATAAAGAAAGCCATCAAGGCCAAGGGCCTTGTGATTGGCCATTGAAAAGAAAGTTTCCTTGAGCTCATATTGAGTGAGAATTTGGTCACATAAAATGTCTTGAGCTTTGGAAACCTGATATAAGACAACAATAAGACATTGTTGTAAATCAATCTCTCTGTCTGGTGTATAAGCCTGAGATAAAAGACTTGTTCATAGTGTTTAAAAAAAGCTTGCAAAATATCTGGCAGCTCATGACCGTCAAGGCCTGGAAAAATTCTTTGGAAATGGTGTCCCCAATCTTAAGATAGTGGAGTCGAGGTTTTATCTAGGCTCCTCTAGTTGAGTAGGCATCAACAACTTGCAAAGCTCTTTGGTGGTGATTTCATAAGAGCTTGGAAGTGGTAGTACACTAGCAATTTCCCATAAATGTGGATAAAGAGTGAAGTTTGAGTGATAGCATCACTCCACCAAGATATCTAGCCAGTCCCATGTAAGGGGTGGGGCTTGTGATTTCAAACATGTTGAATATGGGTTGATGTGGCCTTATGTTGAAGGAGAGAGGTGCTAAGAAAAAATTGTGTTTTCACTACTTTCGATATGGAAGTGGTCCAATCAATGCAAAACTATATTAAGGAGTGGTTTGATATGTCAAGTTCCACTAACGGATCGGTTGGCAAGGAATAATAGTTGGTAAAAGAGTAGAAAGATTGTGAAGAAATCATTGCCCGATCCAGCCTCTTTAAAACTCTATCAGGACCCACCCTTCAATTACTGCATGCGTACTAGAACAAGTTATCTTGTTGGAAGCCAATATTGGGATTGAAAAGACCTTATTTATTACGCATAATAAACCAAGCCTCTCTCTCGCCACTTGTCCACCACATAAGCAAGGTACTACACTTGTCATAAGTACATTCAACCATATTAAAATCCCCACATAGAACCCAAGTGGTAGCCAACATTGAATGAGCAATCCATTTCCAAAGAGAAAATCTCTCCATGACATCATTGGGTGCATAAACATCAATAACCCCTAAAGAATGATTATTGACAATAAAAAACATCCATAGTACCCATTGAGTGGGGTCACATCCATGATCAATTAATAATTAATGCCATGTCAGAGAGAGGAAGGTGATGAACCCTCCATAGTCAGTTTCATCGTTACTTTAGAGAAAATAACGGCTAGCTAAATAACATGGCAAGTAGCTGAAAGAAAAAAACCAAAAACCTTAACCTCTTGAAGGAAAAGGAAGTCTAAATTTGGGAAATAAGTCCTTTCATCTCTAACATAATATTTATATAGGAGGTTTGTAAGACCTCTAACATTCCATGAGATACAATTCATTGACAATGGTCGAGGGTCATCTCCCTGTTAGCAAGCTCATCAAGAGTTGACTAACTATTCTATAACAATGCCTCATCTGTATTGAAGCTTCCAATTTGGAAGCTGAGTAGAGCAGGCTTTCATTTCGTCAGTACAAACTCACCTTCTTCCAAGTACCTAGATGAGCTACGAGATCTCCTCTAATCAGCACGAGGAGCTTGAAAAAAAAAGTGGATTGAGATACCTGGTGACTATGACCCCCCATAGCCACATGTGAGGATTTGATAATATTCACCTCTCTAGACAACTCCCCAGGAGCGGAGATGAAAAACTTTCCACACTCGAGTAGTTTTGAAGAAAGGTTTGATGCCCAAGCTCCTGAACCAAAGGGTTTAGGAGCAGGCTTGGAGCTACCCAAGTTCTTATTCCGTCCGTTGGTCACAGTGAAGCAGGATTCTTTCTTTTTAGCAGGTGATGTCAAACCTGACGAGGGTTCAGCCAAGGGATTTGGACATGGAGAGGCCAAAGGACAATCTTGAATTTTATGTTTAAAGGACTGGAACCAATAACATGTTTTGGGCAAGTTGATGTACTAAACTCGTGTTTGAATGGGGGAGCCACTGCAAGTCATCGTCAAACCTTCAACTCCAACAACAGAAGTAATAGAATAATGTAAGGCCGAGGCAATTTAAAGTGGGAAGAGAGTGCCCATAAGCTAAGTGGCATATCCAACCTCACAATAAATGCAGTGAATCTATAATATACTCTACAAAACAAGTATGAGCATTAGTAGAGCAAAACCTAGCAGACAACACTAATTTTCTTAAATACCAAGAATTTTTTTGATTTGATAATATTTTCATTTCAAAGCATAGGCAATTGTTTGCCTTTTTGCTTGACTCATTGGAGATGAGCAAAAAATCTTTGTTTTTCTTGATTAAAATTATGAAGGCCTCAACACATGACATATCCTTTCTATGAGATCTAGAAGATGACAAACTAATATAAAATAGGCCACACCTAACATTTAAATGGCTTTCCTTCATATCCTCAAAGAAATATTCACATGGTATAAGATAAGAAATATCATATGCTTTATGGTGGTACCACATTCTCCTAACATGGTTTCATACAAGACAAACATCCTTCAAACTTTTAACGCCACCCTTCCTGATGTGGAAGACCCTTTACATGATAAATAAGTATATAAAATAAAAAAGAAACTCTCTTACATCTTAAAAAGTATTCAAGTATGAAATCTATTCTAAACCAGCATCATCATCATTCCATTTAATAGTTGTAAGTCTAAATCCACCAAGCTTACATGATTCACTTTTCAAAGCTTCCATCAATGCTAGCCACTGCAAGCCCTCCATTATTTCAAAATCAATTATGTACAGAGTCTGTGGGTTGTGAATAGTTGTTGAATATAAGTAGGTGTCCAAGTCCCCTTCCATGTGTGAATGAAGAGTGGCAACTTCCAAAATGCTTTGGTCGGCCATGAAATGAGAAAAAATGATATATAGATAAACTAGGTTTAGTATACTAAAATCCCCAACATAATTGGGGTCTTTAGTAGCACTAAATAGAGATGGGCCTGGACTAAGAAAGATAGTGAGTCACCCTCTCCATTGTAGACCCTATTGGAAAAATAAATTCTATTAACCTACAAAATATAATCACATTAAGTTCATGGGTAGAATCAAAGATTCCCTCAATTCTTGCAATTAGGAGATGTAGAAGTCATAGTCCCTCGTATTCTTCTAAATCATTATTTCTAGATGGGATGAAGCCATCACAATCAAAGCTAACATTCATGTTGCCTAAACTACAATCATAATTTTCTACTTCTTGATCACCAAAACAACTATGCACACTATTCATGCCATGTTCTAATCAATTAAGGAGCTTTCTAATTGAGATGTTGCATAGCATGCATTTCATTAATCCTTGCTCTCAAACTTCTCTAAATGTGGTGAACTATTCAAGAAGGGGTAGAAAATGTGTGAATAATAGCTAATGGAATTTTCATTCTCAAGACAAGGTCAATTTATGCACCCCATTATGATAGCTTTGCTTGAACTCCCCTCGCACAGATGTATTGAAGGATGAGGAATAAGAAGATGGAGAAAACATTCTTTCCAACATTGTTTGTAAGATGCCTCTCACTTTACAAATTAAAGTGACAATCTCTTTTTACATTTTTTTAAAATCTTACCTCCTCTTTAATAAATAGTATCCATAGTTTCTCATGTTTCCAAAGTTTTTCTAATTATTTTTATTTCTTAAAGAGTAATGATAGCTGGAACCATCTATCTTTACTTTCCATCTATAATTTCATTTTCTTTGAAATGGAACATCAATGAATACTAACTAATCCATTAAATTCTTAATTATTCATGCAATTCTTACAATATTTTATTAATTTTGAAATAAATCGACCCTTCCACTAATGTGATTCACAACAATATGTAGGTACTAATACTATATGAAATTGAATTGATTTTTTTTACATCATCCAATTAAATTGCCTAAGTATCACTACCTACATTAGTTGTATCCACATTTTCATACGTAAACTCAAAAATCAACTATCATTAATGAAATTGATCTTAAAGAAAATTATTAAGTGTTTTGAAATAGCTAATGGATACAACCATTGTAGTGGTTAAAGTTTAAAGGTAATTTCTTTTCATTATCCAATATGGTCAAAATCACTGAACTAAGTTGAAATGAGACAAAAGTAAAGATGGGTTTTCAGCTATAACTAAATCGGTAAGAATTATAATGTAATTTTAAATGCACTTCACAATTAAGGAATGAATTGCAAGCTTGGTGAAAGAATCAAAACCAAAAGACATATGAATTTGTATAATTCATTAAGTAAAAAAATCAATCCCTTCAAGGTTTTCTCCAATGAGGATTTCATACACTAAATTAGTGTCTTCACCTAAGAAGCTACCTTGTGTTAACGTGGGTGAAATGTAAAAATCAGGATCATGAATTTGAGATGATTCAATATCGAATGTAAAGATGCCAAAGAATTGTGCATCATAGGATACCGCCATAGATAATGGAAATCAATAATATAACTAGATTGAACTACAATGGATAGATTGACCATCGGGTTGACTCCTAGACTACCATGATTGTTGGATTTCACAAAATGGATTTGTTGAAAAGGCTATAGAAACTTTCAACAAATGTAATTGGCATGTGTAAAGCTAAAATCCACAACCTTTAATAGCGGCATCCATGCCTAGTAGCTGTAACACGGGTATGGATACCCATCAACCAGAACAAAAGGGGAATTTTTATTAGATGTTAGAAGTGAGGCACGTGAACTATTTGATAGAATGCCTCAAAGAGATGTCATCTCGTGGAATACAATGATTGCAGGTTCTGTACAAAATGGATTTATGGGAAAGGCTTTAGAAAATTTCAAGCAAATGCAATTGGCAAGAGTAAAGCCCAAAATCCACAACCTTTAGCAGCATCCTCCTCCTTGTGCCAAGATGGGAGCTTTGGCGTGTGGTGTAGACACCCATCAAGCATGACGGTAGGGGGATTTTTGTTAGATCTTCCAAAATGTGGAAGCGTAGACAAGCCACGTGAACTGTTTGACAAAATGCCTGAGAGATGTCATCTAATGGAATAAATGATTGTAGGATATGTAAAAAATGGATCTGTTAAAAAGGCTTTTGAAACTTTCAAGCAAATGCAATTGGCAGGCGTAAAATCAAATTTCACAACCTTTTCCAGCATCCTCCCTACCTGTGCCAAATGGGCGCTCAAGAACACGGTACAACCATCCATCAAAGCACAATGTTAAGGGGATTTAGTACGCGAATTGTTTGACATAATGCCTCGAAGAGATGTCATCTTAACAGTGTACAATAATTGCAAAGTAAGAAAAAAATTAATTTGTTGAAAAGGCTTTAGAAATTTTCAAGCTAAAAAAATGCAAATTGACAGATGTAAGGCCAAATTTCACAACCTTTCGCAGCGTCCTCCCGGCTATGCCAAAATGGGAACTTCGGCACTGGGTATGGACATTCATCAAGCATATCAAAAGGGGAATTTTTGCAAGAAACCCGATAGACTATGTGCAACATGTGGAAGCATAGACAAGGCACGTGAATTTTTTGACAGAATGCCTCAAAGAAATGTCAACTCATGGGATGCAATGATTGCAGGATTTAACAAAATGGATTTGTTGAAAAGGCTTTAGAAACTTTCAAGAAAAAAATGCAATTGGCAGAAGTAAGGCCAAATTCCTCAACCTTTGGCAGCGTTCACCATGTCTGTCCTAAAATGGGAGCTGAAGTGGGGGACGGACATAGGATATAGTTGCAAGTGCCACTACCAATCACCAAAGCCTTCACAAAAACTTATACACAAATTTTTCTCTTGAATGATTTCAGATTAAAAGACTTACACACAAATTCTCTTTTGAATGATTTCAATTTGTAAATTAAACTTTCACAAAAACTTATGCCCAAATTATTTTATGACCCCAAAACTTAAATTGAAAAGTAAGAACTCATGAATTCCTACAAATCATCTTGACAATGAACAAAACAAAAGAAAAGAATAAAATTGTGGAGAGGAGTGCTCTTAAAGATTTTTCTAGCACTCCAGAGCCAAGTATGTGTCCTCCCTTCACATATCAATAGCTATTTATGGAGAAATCAACCCTTATTTAGAAGCAATAAGCACATAGTAGAAAAATCTTGGCTTTGAAAGTCAAGTCTACTCAATTATATGTCTTTCTCCAATTTCCAGTTTGAAATAAATTCATGTAGAAAATTTCATTAAATCAATAAATGTTATCTTTCAAAATTGACTTGGAGGATGGGGTGGGAATTGCATCCTCATAAATGTGTTTTTTAGAAGTGTACCCTTCTTGATTTTTATTTTTACTTTAAATTGGAATATATAAAAATCATTTATTTATTATCATTATTATTACTATTTTGTTTTTTAATGTGACATGAAATATTATTTAATTTTAATAGCTTTTATGTGTGTATTTGAGTACTAAAATACACACACTAAGACGTTATTTTTATCTAAATCGATTCGATTAAATAAGAATCAAACATATAGTGTCAAGTGTGGCCCATGTTAGAGTGATCAAAACTAAACATATGATGTCGAATACTTTTATGGTAACTAGGGATGTTGGTAAATTAGTAGAATTAAATGTAACAAATTACTTAAACTTTTTGCCACAAATATCCATTGGAGTTGGTTTGAATTGAAGATCCCTAAATAAAATTAAATTCTTGTATAATGTGAGGAGGGAAAACTCATTTGATTTCAAATGAAACAGTAGATTTTACTAAGAGAGAGATAGAGAGCTATTAGGTCGTTGTTGGGAATTAAGGTGTCTCAACCTTGGTAATTCCTTGTATTTTTACATTGTATTTATTTATTATTTGCCTATTGTATTAATTGGATGCAAATCCTATGTTGTCATATTGTGGGAGTTGGCACGGTGATGTGTCATCCTACATGGCATATGACCACGTGTATTTTTGTCCTCACATGAGGAGATAGGCATCCCACTTAGTGGTAGGAATATTTTGCCATGTGTCGACATCTTGGATATTGTGTAAGGGAATATTGACCATAATAGTCATGACAGATTATTATGATGAAGTTATGACATGTAAGAGTCAGAAATAGGAGATTCTATGATAGGTGAAGACATGTGTCAAAGAGCATCTTTGAGAAAGGCATCTTTGGGTGCCCCAAGGTGGACTATAACATGTTGTAAGAGAATATGTTATTTATAGCCTGTGTATGACAGATTCTCTTACAGCTATAAGTTATGAAAGCTATGACAAATTCTATGATGGTTGTAACAGTCATAAGAGCATCTCTCAGAGCCCATTTTGGAAATAGGCGACCTCTTTGGGATGGGGTCACCTGACAAGTGTCAGGAACATTCTTCAAGGTTGGACAAATGTCTGTAGGAGTGGGTTTTGGGCCATGAGGCCATGTTGGACACACATTCCAAGATAGAGCCAAAATTGCCTTGTATATTCTATATAAACAGGTGCTTTGAGGAGGTGATGTACTACAGGTTTTATAGGTACAGTTATGCTGTCAGATCATCTCTAGATACGAGTGTTAAAGACTCCCGCAAGAGCATTAGCTCTGTGTTGTATTGTAACCTTCATTGTTTATGTAATACATTTGGGTTGTGTTTTGGAGTGTGGGGTTTTTCACCTATAAGGGTTTTCCCCACGTATATCTTGTGTCTCTCTTCTTCTGTCATACTTTCTTATTTATGTGTTTGCTGCAATATCTCTGTTAGTAGGTTTAACATTACTGTAATAGTAAGGATAAAATTAAATTTGCACTCTCCTCCCCTCATTAGATTAGTGTAGGAAGTGTTTTCCGCACACCTAGCTTCCTTTCAGTTGGTATCAGATCCTGGCCAGTTTTAGTTCTAGCTACTAGGTAGGGGTTTTTTGAGCTGATCTTAGTTTGAGTGGGAGTGTTATGCAGAGTATTCTATATCTTGTTGCAACAAGGAGATGGCAACCACATCTGGAAGGTTAGAAGTTGAGAAATTTAATGGCACTAATTTGGAGTTGTGGAAACTCAAGATAGAGGACCTACTTGTTGATCGTGACCTATGGGAAACCGTATCTGGTGTGAAACCTATAGCAATGTCACAAGATGATTGGGACCTCAAAGATCAAAAGGCTAAGGGTCTCATAAGACTCTGTTTAGCTAACTCTGTCCTATTAAATGTCAATGAGGAGAAGAGCACAAAAGATCTTTGGAAGAAGTTGGGTGATATTTATCAGGCCAAGTCCTTGGTAAACAAACTTTTCCTGAAAAAGTTGTTCACTCTAAAGATGGAACATGGAGGATCTGTTGCAGACCACCTGAATCCTTTCAAAATGGTCATTGCACAGTTGACATCTGTGGGTGTGAAAATGGAGGAGGAGGATCGTTGCATGACCTTGCTTTGTTCTTTGCCAGATTCATGGGATCATCTTGTCATGGCTATCAGAAGCACCACTACCACATTTAAGATGGAAGATGTGGTGTCCTCAGTGTTATCTGAAGAAATACGGAGGAAGACATATGAATTAGCTAAAGAGACTCTTGCGGTTTGTAGAAGACCCAAGGAGAAAGGGAAGAAGAAGGACAAGAAAGATGAGAAGGACAGATCCAAATCTCTTGGAAAGTCCAAGGCTCTCTATTGGAACTGTGGCAAGTCTGGGCATTTCTGAAAGGAATGCAAAGAAGAGAAGAAAAAGAAAAGAAATTAGCCTCAGATTTAGATTCTGACAAGTCACAAGATGATGGTGATGCCTTCATCGCAACCCTATCCACCCATGCATCTGATGATGTGTGGTTGATTGATTCTGGTCCATCATTCCACATGACCTCGCATCGAAGTTGGTTCACGAAGTATGAAGAGTTCGATGGTGGAAGAGTGTACCTGAGTGACAACTCTCATCTAAAGATTATTGGTCATGGAAGAGTCTCAATCTGATTCCCTGATGGACAAGTGAAGGGGATCACTAGAGTTATACACATTCCAGGCCTTGCACGGAACCTACTTTTTGTAAGTATGTTGAATGATGCAGGTGTGTAGGTTGTCTTTTTGAAGGATGGATGCAAGATGACAAGAGGATCTATGGTGCTTGTGAAGGGTACTCAGAGAGGTACTCTATTTCAGCTGGAGGCATGCATGTCACAGTGCAATAGTTCTTCTGACTCGAAGAAAAGAGCTGCAGTCACTTCATCCCCACCATCTGAATGAGCAGTGAAGAAATCTGTTGTAACTAGTTCTGATGGCAGTGCACCTGCTATGGAAGTTAAGCTTCCTGCTGAAAAGACTCTGTTATGGCATTTGAGATATAGCCACATTGGTGAGAAAGGTATGCGTACCCTAAAAAATAAAAACCTCATTAAGGGATTAAATGATTGTAATATCGAGTTCGACTTTTGTGAACATTGCATTTATGGAAAACAAAACCGTGTTTAGTTTTACTCTAGTTCTCACAAGTCTTCTAGTGTATTTGATCTTATTCATTCTAATGTGTTTGCTCCTGTTAATGTTCCCTTGGAAAGTCCAAGGCTCTCTATTGGAACTGTGGCAAGTCTGCGCATTTTTGAAAGGAATGCAAAGAAGAGAAGAAAAAGAAAAGAAATCAACCTCAGATTTAGATTCTAACAAGTCACAAGATGATGGTGATGCCTTCATCGCAACCCTAGCCACCCATGCATCTAATGATGTGTGGTTGATTGATTCTGGTGCATCATTCCACATGACCTCGCATCGAAGTTGGTTCACGAAGTATGAAGAGTTCGATGGTGGAAGAGTGTACCTGAGTGACAACTCTCATCTAAAGATTATTGGTCATGGAAGAGTCTCAATCTGATTCCCTAATGGACAAGTGAAGGGGATCACTGGAGTTATGCACATTCCAGGCCTTGCACGGAACCTACTTTTTGTAAGTATGTTGAATGATGCAGGTGTGTAGGTTGTCTTTTTGAAGGATGGATGCAAGATGACTAGAGGATCTATGGTGCTTGTGAAGGGTACTCAGAGAGGTACTCTATTTCAGCTGGAGGCATGCACATCACAGTGCAATAGTTCTTCTGACTTAAAGAAAAGAGATGTAGTCACTTCATCCCCACCATCTGAACAAGCAGTGAAGAAATCTATTGTAACTAGTTCTGATGGCAGTGCACCTGCTATGGAAGTTAAGCTTCCTGTTGAAAAGACTCTGTTATGACATTTGAGATATAGCCACATTGGTGAGAAAGGTATACGTACCCTGAAAAATAAAAACCTCAATAAGGGATTAAATGATTGTAATATCAAGTTTGACTTTTGCGAACATTGCATTTATGGAAAACAAAACCGTGTTTAGTTTTACTCTAGTTCTCACAAGTCTTCTAGTGTATTTGATCTTATTTATTCTGATGTGTTTGGTCCTATTAATGTTGGTTTGATTTCAAAATCTATATATTTTGTATCTTTTATAGATGATTATAGTAGAAGGACAAGGGTTTATTTTATCAGAAGCAAGACCAAAGTCTTTAGTCAATTTAAGGAGTTTAAAGCCTTTGCTGAAAATCAGACTAGTAAAAAGATTAAGTGTTTGAGAACTAACAATGGTGGTGAGTTTTGTTCAGCAGAGTGTGATAAGTTCTACAAAGAGCAAGGGATTGAAAGGAATAAGACAACTCCATACACCCCGCAGTAAAATGGAGTTGCAGAGAGGATGAACAGGACACTGATGGAGAAGGCTAGGAGTATGCTTAGTGGAGCAAGCCTCAAACAAAAGTTTTGGGCTGAAGCTATTGCCACTGCTTTCTATCTGGTAAACAGATCTCCTACATCAGCTCTTGTTGGCAAAACACCTATGGAGGTGTGATCTAGTAAGAGGCCTTCAGTTAGGCATCATCATGTTTTTGGTTGTGAAGCATATGCACATGTGCCTAGGGAGAAACGGTCTAAATTGGAGAACAAGGTTGTTAAATGTATTTTCATTGGCTATGGTGTCGGTGTGAAAGGATACCAGATTTGGGATCTTATGGCTGAAAAAGTGTTGTATAGCAGAAGTGTTATCTTCAAAGAGATAGCACCTTCTTGTGTAGTTCTATAGCCAAAACAGACAGAAAAGAAAGAAGATGCGGTTCAGTTTCCTTCTACCCCTAAGAAGACTGAACAAATAGACCCTGTGAGACCTGATGATGAGGAGAGCTCTAGCAGCTCTGAAAGCTCAGAAGAAGAAGCAGAACCTCAACCTCAGCCATTGAGAAGGTCTACACGAATGAGAAAGCAAACCTGATAGGTTTTGTTATTCATTACTTGATTCTAGTTGTGCTTTTGCTTTACTTACTAACACTGATGAGCCTAGAACTGTGAAAGAGGCTATGGCCATGAAAGATGTAGGTTCCCAGAAGGAGGCCATGGAAGATGAGATGGCTTCTTTGGGAAAAAACAAAACATGGGAGTTGGTGCCTTTGCCTAATGGATAGAAACTCGTTTGTTGCAAATGGGTGTTCAAGAAGAAATTCGGTGCAGATGGCAGTGTTGAAAAGTACAAGGCTAGATTGGTTGCGAAGGGGTATTCACAAGTGGAGGGAATTGATTATGGTGAAATTTTCTCTCCCGTTGCAAAGCTAACATCCATTAGATTGTTGTTATCTCTTGAAGCTGCTTATGATTTAAAGGTAGAACAGATGGATATGAAGACAGCTTTCCTTCATGGTGATTTGGAGGATAAAATGTACATGTCACAGCCAAAGCATTACATAGAGAAAGGTAAAGAAAATTTGGTTTAAAAGTTAAAGAAGTCTTTGTATGGTTTGAAGCAGTCTCCTAGAATGTGGTACTTGAAGTTTGATGCCTTTGTGTTGTCGATTGGCTATCTGAGATCAAAATTTGATCATTGTGTGTATTACAAGTTTGACAATGATCACATTCTCATTATTGCATTGTATGTTGACGATATGTTGGTTATTTCGAATGGTAAGAATATGATTTTTGATTTGAAGTCTTAGTTGTCAGCACAGTTTGAGATGAAAAATCTTGGGGTAGCTAGGTACATTCTGGGAATGGAAATCAGAAGAGATAGAGCAAACAAAAAACTTTGGTTAAGCCAGAGTAAGGATGTGAAGATCATGTTGGATAGGTTTAGCATGGAAGATAATTGACCATTGTGTGCTCCTGTTTCATTGGGGATAAAGTTATATGTTAATGATTGTCCAAAATCTCCTAGTGAGATGGAGGACATGAGCAAAGTACCTTATGCTAGTGTTGTTGGTAGTTTGATGTATGCTATGGTCTATACAAGACCAGACATTGCCCAAGCAATGGGAGTCCTTAATCAATTTATGGCTAATCCTGGACAGGTACATTGGGATGCGGTTAAGCGAGTGTTCTAATATTTGAGGGGTACTTCAGAGTATTCCTTTTGCTATCATGGCAATGTTACAGGACCTCTGCATTCAGTTTGTATTCATGGATTTGTGGATTCTGATTGGACAGGTGAAATTGATAGCAGGAGATCCACAGTGCCTATGTGCTCACTATGTTTGGTGATGCAATTAGTTGGATGAGTAAGCGACAACCTGTGGTTGCTTTGTCCACCACAGAGGCTGAGTACATGGCTACAACTCATGCTTGTAAGGAAGCCATTTGGCTTAAGAGATTGTGTTTAGTTATTGGTGTTGATGTAGGTCAGATTATGATCAGTTGTGATAGTTAGAGTGTGATTTGCCTTGCGAAGAATCTAACATTCCATGCTAGAACAAAGCATATTGATGTTTAGTTTCACTTCATGCAAGACATGGTAGAGGATAGGAAGGTAAATTTGGAGAAGGTAGATACTTTGACAAATATTACAGATACATTGACGAAGCCAGTGGGCACAGAGAAGTTCAGATGGTGTTCAGAGTCTATGGGCCTCTTAGCCTGTAGCAGTTAAATCATGATAATTCTATTAGCTCTTACAAGTTGTTCGACAAGTGGGAGAATGTTGGGAATTAAGGTGTCTCAACCTTGGTAATTCCTTGTATTTTTACATTATATTTATTTATTATTTGTCTATTGTATTAATTGGATGCAACTCCTATGTTGTCATATTGTGGGAGTTGGCACGGTGATGTTTCATCCTACATGGCATATGACCACATGTATTTTTGTCCTTACATAAGGAGATAGGCATCCCACTTACTAGTAGGAATATTTTTCCATGTGTCAACATCTTGGATGTTGTGTAAGGGAATATACATCATAACGGTCATGACAGATTCCTATGACGAAGTTATGACATGTAAGAGTTGGAAATAGGAGATTCTATGATAGGTGAAAACATGTGTAGAAGAGCATCTTTGAAAAAGGTATCTTTGGGTGCCCCAAGGTGAACTATGACATGTTGTAAAAGAATATGCTATTTATAGCCTATATATGGCAGATTCTCTTACAGCTGTAAGTTATGACAGTTATGATAGATTCTATGACAGTTGTCAGAGTTGTAAGAGCATCTATCATAGCCCATTTTGGAAATAGGCAACCTCTTTGGGATGGGGTGACCTGACAAGTGTCTATAGGCATAGTTTTGGGCCATGAGGCCATGTTGGACAACCATTCCAAGATAGAGCCAAAATTGCCTTGTATATTCTATATAAACAGGTGCTTTGAGAAGGTGATGTACTACAGGTTTTACAAGTACTATTATGCTGCTGAATCATCTCCAGATACGATTGTCGAAGACTCCTGCAAGAACGTTGGTTCTGTGTTGTATTGTAACCTTCATTGTTTACATAATACATTTAGGTTGTGTTTTGGAGTGTGGGGTTTTTCACCCGTAAGGGGTCTTCCCCACGTATATCTTGTGTCTCTCTTCTTCTGTCATACTTTCTTATTTATGTGTTTGTTGCAATATCTCTATTAGTGGGTTTAACATTGTTGTAATAGTAAGAATAAACTTGAATTTGCACTCTCCTCCCATCATTAGATTAGTGTAGGAAGCATTTTTCTGCACACCTAGCTTCCTTTCAGTCGTGACAGTGGGGATGTTTTACTTTAATTAGTTCACATGTGGAGTTCATGATAATGACACATGTTTGATTTGATGGCTCCATTCTATGATAATTGTCAAGAATTTATATTATGATGATAATGTGTTTAATGATGGCACTCTTGCAAGTTAGATTTATTCCTTAATTTTTAGACACTTATTCACTTATTCTTGCATTTAAAATGCCCGTAAAGATAATTATGAGGAAGATACTTACATGATGAAGTAATGATTTAAAAATGGCATCTTTGGTAACTTATGATCATTTATTACTTTAATTGGCTTTTCATTGATAAATCAAAGTACCCTGTGATGAATTGTTGCACATTGACATGACAATCTTAGAAGCATGGCTGAACAACACCATGATTAACATCATAACATGATATGTCTGACAACCTCTGCAAGTGTTTATTATAGACACAGAAAAATTTGAATGAACGTGTATAATGGAATAATCAACATTCCTGACTAGAGAACAAGCTACAAGGATATGCTCAATCAGTTTTGAAAGGTTAAAGTAAATTTCTTAAACTCGCATTGTTATGATAGTACATATTTATATTATCATGATAGAATTTTTGATCTATGACACCTTAATTTATGAACTATAAGTCAGTGATGTTTTGCATCGGAATGATGCAAAGTTTTAGGGGGAAGTATGTCATGACCTAATAGCTCTCTATCTCTCTTTCAATAAAATCTATTGTTTCATTTACAATCAAATGAGTTTTCCCTCCTCACATTACATAAGAATTTAATTTTATTTAGGGATCTTTAATTCAAACCAACTCCAATGGATATTTGTGGCAAAAAGTTTAAGTAATTTGTTACAGTTAATTTTTACTAATTTACCAACATCCCTAGTTACTGTTGGTTATTTTCCTGGACTGGATGCTTATTCCTAGTTATCCCTACAAGGTAGCCATCATTGATCAATAGGATTCCCGAGCCAGGGGCCAACAGTATAGGAGATAGACTCTATAAATATCTCCTCTTCTTCTTTAGGCTCTGCAGAACCAAGGGGGGTATTCCCTACTTAACATCTATAAAATGCATTTATATATTTGCTGGGATGTTGGCACGAAGCAGATGAATCCTCTCTTATGCAGACCAAAATTGTAAGCTAATTGTAAAGGGGCTAGCTCTGGGCCTATAGTCAGTTGTAGACAGAAGATTTCAGTCCTAAAACTACTTCTAATGTCCTAAAAGCTTTGTTTATGAAGTTTGAGTTTGATTTATATATGGATGCAAAACCAAGACTTTGGGTTGCAACAAAGATACCAGACCAGATCGGTGCCTATCCAAGGCTCGGAGTCAGTAGACATATATATGTGAATGTTTACCATAGACCTAAGACAGTAATCAGATTTCAAGGGGTTTCAAATATGTCTGCCTTATAGACAATACCCAAGAGAGAGAATTTAGTTTTTTTTTCTTACAAACATCCTTACTCTAATGTATTCTTCTCAACACTTAATCCAAAACATTCAATCTACTCCTTGAGCAAAAGTAAGAGACTAAGTATTCAATATAGAACACCCATATTCCAGAATCTGCAACACCCCTTAGATGTTTAGAGTCAAAAGAAAAAACACACTCAGTCTGGAGACAAATAACAAAACACATGCAATGAAGCATTACTCATTTAAATCAACATGAAATTCATAAACTCACAAGACACCTGAAACAGAGTCACCCAAAAGTTGTATTCCTACTGCAGCACCAAAATTTGTCTAGTTTTCAACAACACAAAGAGTGACACCGTCTGCCTTTTATAGCAAAACCGTGTACTCAACGAATTAATTACAAGGGAAGTCAAAAATCCCGCCAGATGCATCGCATCTTTAAATTGGTGCTCAGAAATAGTAAATGCAATAGAGAGACAAAGAGGAATGAGCAGGTGAACTTGGGACTTGCACCGTCGTTCAAGGATTTTATTCTTAAAACGGGTGGTTGACTTGTCCATCATCGACCCACACCGCTGCAACTCCGCCATTACTGCTTCATCAACCCGCAGGATGCAGCAGTAGACACATCTGAAGTTTTCCCACCCAAAAATGGCCGCAAACACACAGGAAAAAACCTTCGTTGTGGGCTCAAAACATGGCCGTCGATCTACTCCTATCGCTGAGATCAACGGCCTCAAAAATGTTGACCAAGTCGCCAGCCAACTAGATCATGCCACATAGGCACCTCATGTTTCTATCGCTAGCTTATCGCTCCCTCCATTTTGCCTTTAAAAAAAGGGACAGGTGGCGGCTTCCGCAGCATCAACTATCGAGTACGTGGCGGCTTCCGCACTATTCTTGAAACACAAAGACCCTTTTTTACACTCACACGAAAGCTGACACATGTCGGGCTCCGTAACACCGAAGAAACACTAAGTAACATTGGAAGAAAGGGGCAAAAGCTTTCAATTAGGCACCGCATCCACCACGTGGCACATTCTGTATTACTTAACCCTCATAACTGTGGCCCACCACCATCCACTACTTTGCATCGTAGGATACATAGACAGATACGCAGAAGTAGACACTTGGCGAGCTCAGTGGCCATCATAAAATATGCATGGCACCTTCCGCGGACACACTGAAACTTATTAACTATGCCTCCGCTGATGACACGTGGTGTTTTCTGTGGGGTCACAACTTAGAACTGTGTCAGAGACATTTATTCCACATGGCATGATCTGCAGCACCTGAGACTCTTCACTGGGACCCACCCCCGTCTTCACTTAGCACCAAAACAAATACGAACCATGACGTGGAATCTGACACTTGGCAAGTTCCGCAGCTATTACTAAAGACACATGGCACCTTTCGCGCTGACGTTGAAACATTTAGGGAGTGCCTCCGCTAATGACACGTGGCGCCTTCTGCAGTAAGTAACTTAAAATAAAATAGAAACATCTTCTGCTACGTGGCACACTCCACGTTAAAGTTATCACTTAGAAGCAAAAGTGCGGCTTGAACCGAGGCTTGACACTTGCCAGATCCTGCAACATTGGCAAAATGAAACCCTCTTAGCCACTCTTAGAAACATTCACAGACAATAAAAACTGTAGCCCGATATGCATTTAGAAATGCATCTAACTCATTTTTTCATCATTTTTTGGAGGTCGATGGAGATTTTGCAAGCCCGCCAATGCATATTTGATCATTTGCATACAAAAATTTGACATTTTCCTACACGCAACAGGAAAAGGTGAATTCCACACTGCATTGGGCCGGCAAACCTATGAACTTTAAGGCACGGAGATGAAACTCAGAAGCAGGGAACCCGTTTTAGGAGGCCAATATCAAAATAGACAAAACAAAACAAGATCCCACAACTCAAAAAATTTAGGGTTTGAATGGGGAAAATCTGCAAATGTTCAAACTTAAAACCCTAAACATAAATGATTACCAATAGGATCCGATTGGGGACATGCAAGTGCAAGACTACAACGAGGATCAGACTACTCCGGGGCAGACCAGACAAAACCCAAAACTCAAAACACGACCAACTATACAAGGCATGTACAAAATATTTACAACTAATTTACAGTGTGCACAGGAGGTACTCATTTATGTGAAAAAGGTTTTAAGGAATTTACCGTGCATAGGCAATTCCAATAGTTCACCATTTAAGGCTTGGAGAAAGTAAGAATCATTTTCATAGATATTGCTAATCTAGTATGGGCCGGTCCATAAGGGCTCAAATTTACCATGCTTGCCCTTATCCTAGCTCCTTGCATTCCACATAAGGACCAGATCACCTAGATGAAACCTTCTCTCTGTAGCCCTTTTATCAAATAGATACTTCACTCTTTGCTATTTTTTGATGTTTGTTTTTTGTGCTTCTCTTCTTATCTCATCTAGTGCGACCAGCTGATTTATTCTTTCAATCATTAGGTCCCTGATTTCCTCATCGTTCCCCTGGATGAATTTATAAACTAGTAGGAGGTTATTCATAGGCAATCTAGCTATTGTACCATATACTAATTCATAAGGTGACCTTCTAGTTGCTCTTTTCACTGTCACCCTGTCAGCCCATAATGCCAATTTCATATTTGAATCCCAAGACCTCTTATTTTTATCTATCATCCTTTTGATGATTTTCATGAGACTTTTGTTGCTTGACTCTGCCTAACCATTCCCCTGTGGGTGGTATGGTGATGTATGAAACAAATCAATTCCATAATTGCTACAAAAATCAATAAATTCACCAGATCTGAAACACATGGCATTATCTACGACCAATTTGGCTGGTACTCCAAATCTGATAATAATATTTTCTAAAATAAAATCCATCACCACCTTGCTTGTAGCTCTTTTGGTTGGAACGACCTCAATCTATTTGGTGAAATAATCAGTGGCAACCAGAATCCAACTGTGCCCTCCACTTGATTTTTCTAAGATTTCCCCTATAAAATCAATTCCCCATTGCTGAAATAGAGCTTCTACAATTATAGTCCTAAGGGGTAATGCACCATCATATCTTAGCTTTCCTGAGAACCTCTAGCAAGGATCACATTTTCTTATCATTTTATGTGCATCTGAGAAAAGAGTCGACCACCAGTAGCCTACTCTGAGAATTTTATGGGCTGTTGTATAGGCAACATAGTGTCCACCACACACTCCATTGTGCATGTCATTTAGAATGTCCCTGGCCTAATTCTCATCCACGCATCTGAGTAATACACCATCACAATTTCTCCAATATAGCTCTCCTTGAACAATGATGTATTTAATAGCTTGTAGCTTCAAAGTTCTCTTCTGGATATCACTGAGGTGGGAAGGACAGTTCAAATTTTGCAAATAATATACTATGTCCTTATACCACTCATATTCTAACATATTTATAACTTCATTATGCACTTCATTCACTTGGCATGCCTCTAGATTTGACTGTGTCATTAGCTTTGCTAAACCTTGTTCTCTTACCAATTTTGTGATTTGTATCTCTATGTTGAACTCCTGCAACTTGTTTATCCATCTGCATCTCCTTCCAGTTACCTCCTGCTGAGTAAAGATGTCTTTGGCTGCAACATGAGGCACATATGCAATTACTTGTCAGCCTACCAAATATGGCCTGAAGCTCTTGACTGCTCTGACTAGTGCATATGCCTATTTCTCCATGATGTCATACTTTAATTCAGCAGCCTGTAATGACCTAGTAAAGAAAGCAATAGGCTGTTCAAACCCTTCTTCATTTTTTTGCAATAAGCATGCAGCAATAGTGTGGAAAGAAGCAAATGAAAACAATTGAAATGGCTTAGAAATTTCTGGAGATTTTAATACAGGAGCCATCTTTATAGCCTCTTTAATGTTTTGAAATGATCTAGTCGCTTCATCCTCCCATTTGACAGTTGCATTCTTCTTCAGCATTTTAGAAATTTCTTTTGTGGTCTCTGCAAAGTTAGGAACAAAAAGTTAGGAACAAACTGCCTGACAAAATTAATTTGTCCAAAGAAGGACTGAACACCCTTCACTGTTTTAGGGATCTGAATTTTGTCAATTGCAGCCACCCTTTCAGGATCAATCCTGACTCCATCCTTGGAAACAATGTGTCCAAGCAGTTTTCCTTCCACAACCCCAAAAGCACATTTCTTTGGGTTGTGTGAGATGCCATACTCTAATGCTCTACAGTGTTGATCCTCCTTCTTTGAAAAGGCAGTTAAGTCATCTTGATATACAGCCAAGTTTGAATCAATCAATCCTTCAAAAGCAACATCCATTGCCCTCTGAAATGTGGCACCTGTATTTGTCAGTCCAAATGGCATCCTCACATATACATATGTTCCCCATGGAGTAGTGAAAGCAGTCTTGAATTGTTCTTATTCCTTTACTTTCACTTGATTATACCCTGAAAATCCATCCATCATAGATAGAAGCTCACAGCCAGTTACCTTCTGCAACATGGCCTCCATGTTTGGCAATGGATAATTGTCCTTCAAAGAAGACATATTTAGATTTCTGAAGTCCACACACAGCCTTATATCACCATTCTTTTTTTCTGACCGGGATAAGGTTGGACATCCGGGTTGAGTGTCTGATAGGCATGATTATTTCAGCCTCCCTAAGTTTCATAAGTTTTTCTTGCATTTTTGGAGCCAAGGTTGGGTTGATAGGCTTCTATTTTTGTCTAAATGGTTTAGCTCCAAGCTTCAAAGGGATTTCATGCTGAAATAAATCCTCTCTATAAGCTTTTAGGTCCTCATATGACCAAGCAAAAACGTGTTTATATTTATTAAGTAGTGCAATCAACATACTTCTGATATGTGGTTTGAGTTGTTTGCCAATGTATACCTTTTTGGGAGCATGAGATATTCCCAAGTTTATCTCCTCCAAATCATTCTTGCTTGTCGGGGATGCTTTTGTAACAAATTGGTCCCTATTGTCAAAAGCTCTCTCTAAAGCAACAAACCCTCTAGGGATTTTGTTTGTCTTCAGTTGAATTAGCTCCTTCCCTAAGAGAGTTTCTTTTCCATCTACAACCTCCACAAAGTTTTGGAAATCCATTTCTTGGTTCTCATATTTATCAATACAATGCAGAAATCTCAGTAAATCCTTATCATCATTAAACACTTGTCAGCTGCATACATTATCTGGCACTGCAGGTGACTTCAACATTTGTAACATCTGACAAAGTTATATCATCTAGCCTTATGGCTACATTGGCTAGAAAATCTACCCTGACATTTTTTGATCTCTCAATCCAGTTTATTGAAAAGGCATCAAACAATTCAATTGTATCCCAAACAGCATGCTTGTATTGTTTCAACCTCTTATTCTTTGATGCATACTTATCTCTAACTTGGGAAACAATAAGCTCTGAATCACCAAACACTTTGAGCATCTTAATTCCATGCTTCAAAGCAATATTCAATCCTAATAACAGAGCCTCATACTCTACAATATTGTTTGTACAGGCAAACTTCAACAAGAAAGAGAATTTTAGGAGCTTACCAGCTGGAGACAGAAATATAATCCCAGCACCAGAGCCTTCCTTTGAACAAGCTCCATCAAAGTACATGGTCCATAGACCTTGTTGATCCAATTCTTGAATGCAGATATTTCTTCCTCCATCATCTGAGACAACTCTGAAATTATCACAGTCAGTGTTCACAAAACATATCTGTTCCTCTGATTCTTGATCCTCCACTGTCTCCGATGATCTTTCTTCTCTAATCAGTTTGACATCCTTGCCATTCATTGGGATCATAGCATATGACAAATCTAATTGCATGCTCCCACCAATCAATGCTGCCCATCTTCTTGACAACAACATGCCGTATTGTGGCTTGATGTCAACAACTGTTATGTTTATTTTGTAGGTTTTTTCAGGATATGCTGCCAATTTGAAATCAACATCTTTCATGATTCCAATGACAGGTACCTCTCTAGCATCTATGGCATAGCATTTCCCACATGCCTTATCTATCTTTAACCCAGCTTGCTGCATGATAGCCAACAACATGATGTTTGTGGATGCTCCTGAGTCAAGCATATAGTTTTTAATCACTTTTCCATTTATAACCAAGGAGACATAAAATGGTTCAACCTGTGAAGGGCATTTTGTTATGGTCATTCCCAGATATACCTCAGGAACTTCATCTTCATCAATACACAGGGCCTGTTTCTTACCCTGCGGTTCATCATTCTGCTTGGCTTGACAAGGCATTCCAGAAATCAAGGATACTGCCTTATTTTTGAACTCTTCCACTTTCATCAGTTCCATTAGTGGAACAGAGAGTTTTATTTGAGACAAGACCTAAGTGATGTCAAATGGAGCATAACTTTGAATAACAATTGTAGCTTGCTCCACCATTTTACTTCTATCCTTAGATGATCCAGCTTTAGTTTTTATGGCTGCTTGACTGTCATTTTTTATTTGAAATTTTTTATTTTGATCCTCAACCTGGGGAACTGTATTTTCTATTTTTTGAGAATCATGACCTATTTTTTGCTTAAAACCTTGCTTATTATTATTCCATTGTTTCTTACATGTTTCAGTCCCCTTATAATTTTGCATTGGTTGGCTCACAAGAGTGTTCTCTGGTTGAGGGATACCACTTATCTGAGCCTTACCTCTTAGGTTGTAATTGCTTTTAACTTGAGCCACTGCTGCAGCTGTGAGGGCTCTAATCTCTTCATCAGAAGGCCTTCTCAAATTATTCAGAAAATTATGTGAATCCTGAGCATAAGCATAGCTATCGTCCTCATCCTCATCATATGGAAATTACTGGCAGACCTGAATTTCATTATCTGCACTTGCATCAGCATCATGAAAAGTGTACTCTCTGTTTGTAGATAGCATGTTGACATTATTATCTTCCATGCAATGTGGCTCATTGCACTCATCACAGGCAACAACATTATTGTATAAAGACTGAGCAATCATGCATTGTGACTATGAATGAGGCATTTGACATATGATACACCATGGGGTGTCATTAACAATATTAACAGTCTCCTTCAAAGGATCAGGAGTTTCCTTTATATTTTGAGTCCTTTGACTTGTATTATTATGTGGGAGAATAGGCTTACCATTATGCCAATTAGTGTTATAAGGCATATCATGTAATGATGGTCTTCTTTCTTGCCTTTGGTAAACCGATCTATCAGGACCTATCCCCTTTTCATTTTTAGCCATTCTATAACCTAGGTCCTTGACAATGGTTGTCAACTTGTCTATTTTATCCTCAAAAGTAGATGCACTACCTTGAACAGCTGGAGATTTAGTATTTGGATTTTGCAGAATTTTCACATCATCCCTTCTATTTGTTTTACCAGATGATTTTCTATTGTTTTCAATATTTGTTGCAATTTTGAAGGCATCTCTGAGGCTAGCAGGACCCTTGTCTCTCAATCCATAAGCTGTCTTGGCATCAAAAGCATTTATGTACAACACTATGCACATAGGTTCATTGGGCCTCAAATCCTGTGGCAATTTGTTCAATACCTTCATGAATCTAGCATTGAAATTAGCAACCTGTTCATTTGATCCTTTGGTAATGCCAGTAAATTCATTAATGAAGAAACTAGGATCAGTTTTGTCACCATATTGTTCCTTAAATATCCTCCTAAAATCATCCCATGATGAAATGCTTTGGTCAGGTAGGTCTTTATACCATTCCTTGGCTTCATCAACTAAGGATTGCATAAATGATTTCATGAAAACATCCTCATGCTCAACCTCAAAGTTGTCCATGATATTCTGAAAAACTTTTAAATGGTCCTCCCCTGATACAGTATTGTTTCCTGAAAATTTAGTCACTTGCAGCCTCACATGTTTATCAATAGGATTTGGATAACCAGGAGTACCATCAAAAACAAGTTGTCTGAATCTGTCCAGCTACATAGGTTATCTACCAAATTGATTAACATTAGTATTTCTATTTGCATTTTGATTCCTTACATTATTTAATGGTATTCTAGCATTATTTGCATTTTGTCTTTGATCATTATGTTGATCCTAGACATCATTTCTTTGTTGATTTCTCTACACATGTGCATTTTGAAGGGTAGGAATTGAATCACTTGGGCAACTCTTAGAGCCTGCACTTTCTATCTCATGTCATCTTTGATTTTCACTGCCTGCAGATATTCTAATTCTGCCCTTAAACTCTTAATTTCATCGGCTAGTTCCTCCTCTCTAGGCATAGAAGAGGGTGGTTTTGTTATATTCTGATCATCATTATCATCATCCCTTAGGGATTCAGCTTCTTCAAATTTGTCAAGAGAATCATGAAAAGGACATTCTTGAAACACTTCTAATCTTATTCTCAATCCATCACCCTGTTGTTTCTCATATACATTCTGGATTTCAGCCTCAGTGTTTGAAAAATAAGGTATTGTTAGCTCTGAAGATCCTGGATTGTCCTGAATAAATTCATTTTTTTGGGGCTGGGAGAACCATCTTGACTGGCTCGAACAGTGCCCTTTTTCCTATACATCATTTTTATGGGTAACTCTTCAAACAGAGTATTATGCTAGGATCTTCTCCCTTGCATACAAATTTTTACTTTACCGGTTGGGAGATTGGTTCAGAGTCGCCACCTATTACTAGGAATTATTTTCTTTTAGAATCAAGGTTCTTTCACTTAGTTTTTCCCTAGCAGAGTCACCAAAATCTGTTGCGACTCAGATGGGCAATAATTTACCAGGGATGGAAAGATAACACTTTTGCTTCAGCTCCCCAGTAGAGTCGCCAAAATCTGTTGGTTATTTTCCCATACTGGATGCTTATTCCCAGTTATCCCTACAAGGTAGCAATCATTGATCAATAGGATTCCTAGGCCAGGGGCCAACAGTATAGGAGATAGACTCTATAAATATCTCCTCTTCTTCTTTAGGCTTTGCAGAACCAAGGGGGGTATTTCCTACTCAACATCTATAAAATGCATTTATATATTTGCTGGGATGTTGACACAAAGCAGATGAATCCTCTCTTATGCAGACCAAAACTGTAAGATAAGTGCAAAGGGGCTAGCTCTAGGCCTATAGTCAGTTGTAGACAGAGGATTTCAGTCCTAAAACTACTTCTAATGTCTTAAAAGTTTTGTTTATGAAGTTTGAGTTTGATTTATATATGGATGCAAAACCAAGACTTTGGCTGGCAATAGACATACCAGACCAGATCGGTGCCTATCCAGGGCTCGGAGTCAGTAAACATATATATGTGAATGTTTACCATAGACCTAAGACAGTAATCAGATTTCAAGGGGTTTCAAATATGTCTGCCTTACAGACAATACCCAAGAGAGAGAATTTAGTTATTTCTGCTTACAAACATCCTTACTCTAATGTATTCTTCTCAACACTTAATCCAAAACATTCAATCTACTCCTTGAGCAGAAGTAAGAGACTAAGTATTCAATATAGAAAACCCATATTCCAAAATCTACAACACCCCTTAGATGTTTAGAGTCAAAAGAAAAAACACACTCAGTCTGGAGACAAATAACAAAACACATGCAATGAAGCATTACTCATTTAAATCAACATGAAATTGATAATTCTGTACATAATACATACAACATACAATTCATAAACTCACAAGACACCTGAAACAGAGTCACCCAAAAGTTGTATTCCTACTGCAGCACCAAAATTTGTCTAGTTTTCAACAACACAAAGAGTGACACCGTCTGCCTTTTATAACAAAACTATGTACTCAACGAATTAATTACAAGGGAAGTCAAAAATCCTACCATATGCATCGCATCTTTAAATTGGCGCTCAAAAATAGTAAATGCAGTAGAGAGACAAAGAGGAATGAGCAGGTGAACTCGAGACTTGCACTGTCGTTTAGCGACTTTCTTCTTAAAACAGGTGGTTGACCTGTTCATCATCGACCCACACCACTGCAACTCCGCCATTACTGCTTCATCAACCTGCAGGATGCAACAACAGACACATCTGAAGTTTTCCTACCCAAAAACGATCGTAGACACACAGGAAAAATCCTTCGCTGCGAGCTCAAAACATGGCCGTCGATCTACTCCTATCGCTGAGATCAATGGCCCCAAAAATGTTGACCAAGTTACCAGCCAACCAGATCATGCCACGTAGGCACCTCATGTTTCTATCGCTGGCTTATCGCTCCCTCCATTTTGCCTTTCAAAAAAAGGGGGCAGGTGGCAGCTTCCGCAGCATCAACTATCAGGTACGTGGTGGCTTCTGCACTCTTCTTAAACATAAAGACCCTTTTTTAAACTCACGCAGAAGCTGACACATGTCGGCATCCGCAACACCGAAGAAACACTAAGTAACATTGGAAGAAAGGGGCAAAAGCTTTCACTTAGGCGCCGCATCCACCACGTGGCACATTCCGCATTACTTAACCCTCATAACTGTGGGCCACCAACATCCACTACTTTGCATCGTAGGATACATAGACATATACGTGGAAGCAAACACTTGGCGAGCTCCATAGCCATCATAAAATACGCGTGGCGCCTTCCGCGGACACACTGAAACTTATTAACTATGCCTCCGCTGATGACACGTAGCGCTTTCTACAGGGTCACAACTTAGAACTGTGTCGGAGACATTTATTCTACATGGCATGATCCGCAGCACTTGAGACTCTTCACTGGGACCAACCCTCGTCTTCACTTAGCACCAAAACAAATATGAACCATGACGCAGAAGCTGACACTTGGCAAGCTCCACAGCTATTACTAAAGACACATGGTGCCTTTTGCGCTCACGCTGAAACATTTAGGGAGTGCCTCCGCTGATGACACGTGGCACCTCCGCAGCAAGTAACTTAAAAAAAAGAAACATCTTCCACTAGGTGGTACACTCCGCATTAAAGTTATCACTTAGAAGCAAAAGTGCGGCTTAAACCAAGGCTTGACACTTGGCGGATCCCGCGGCATTGGCAAAATGAAACCCTCTCAGCCACTCTTAGAAACATTCACAGACACTGAAAACTGTAGCCTGATATGCATTCAGAAATGCATCTAACTCATTTTTTCATCATTTTTTGAAGGCCGATGGAGATTTTGCAAGCCTGCCAATGCATATTTGACCATTTGCATACAAAAACTTGACATTTTCCTACACGCAACAGGAAAAGGTGAATTCCACACTACATTGGGCTGGCGAACCTATGAACTTTAAGGCAAAGAGATGAAACTCCGAAGCAGGGAACCTGTTTTAGGAGGCCAATATCAGAATAGACAAAACAAAACAAGATCCCACAACTCAAAAAATTCAGGGTTTGAATGGGGAAAATCTACAAATGTTCAAACTTAAAACCCTAAACATAAATGATTACCAACAGTTACCATAAAAGTATTCGACATCATATGTTTAGTTTTGATTGATCACTCTAACATTGGCCACACTTGACACTATATGCTTTATTCTTATTTAATAGAATCGATTTAGATAAAAATAATGTCTTAGTGTGTGTATTTATTTACTCAAATACACACAACAACTATTAATGACCTTTTTAGATTAAAATTAAATATATATCATGTCACATTAAAAACAAAATAGTAATAATGATGATAATAATTAAATGAGTTTTATATATGCCGATTTAAAATTTTAAATAAATAAAAATAAAAATTAAGAAGGGTACACTTCTAGAAAACACATTTATGAGGATTCAATTCCCACCCTCATCCTCCAAGTCAATTTTCAAAGCTAACATTTATTAATTTAATGAAATTTTCTACATGAATTTATTTTAAATTAGAAATTGGAGAGAGGCATTTAATTGAGTAGACTTGACTTTCAAAGCAAAGATTTTTCCACCATGTGCTTATTGCTTCTAGAGAAGTGTTGATTTCTCTATAAATAACTATTGATATGTGAAGGGAAGACATACTCAGCTCTAGTCTGGAGTGCTGGAACGATCTATAAGAGCACTCCTCTCCACAATTTTATTCTTTTCTTTTGGAAATTTTATTCATTTGTCAAGATAATTTGTAGGAATTCATGAGTTTTTACTTTTCAATTTAAGTTTTGGGCTCATGAAATGTCTTAAAATAATTGTGCATAAGTTTTTGTTTTAGATTATTCAAGAGAGAATTTGTGCATAAGATTCTGTTTGAAAACATTCAAGGGAGAATTTGTACATAAGTTCTTTGAAATCATTTTAGAAGAATTTGTGTGTGTATATATATATATAGAAATGGGGCTCGTGACCTTCCCACACAGCAGTGGGAAGCCAACAGGAGGTCGCCCCTGCTGTCACACCTCTCTAAGGCATTATACCAATAGTTCACATTTATTTATAAAATTGTATTTCATACATGTCCACCAGAGCATATCAACTATAATATCTGACAAAAATCCCCTTACCATTATGCTTTGATGGATGTTCGTACCCTGTTCCTGAGCACCCATTTTGGCATAGACAGGAAGAATGCTGCCAAGATTGTGGAATTTGGCTTTACACCTACCATTTGCATTTTCTAGAAATTTTCTTAAGCCTTTTCAACAAATCCATTTTTGTGTCTAACCTCCAATCATTGTAGTCCAAAGACCACAATTCCTTGAGGTATTTTGTCAAACAGCTCACATGCCTTGTCTATGCATCCATATTCTGCATGCATGTCTACCAGGTCTCTTGCAATTACAACATCTTACAAAAAAGTCTCCCTTCTATTATGCTTGATGGATGTCCATACCCCACGCCAAAGCCCACATTTTGGCACAGACACGGAGAACGTTGTCAAGGGTTGTGGAATTCGTCTTTACATTTGCCAATTACAATTGCTTGAAAGTTTCAAAAGCCTTTTCAGCAGATCCATTTTGTGCATATCCTGCAATCATTATATTCCATTAGATGACATCTCTCAGGCATTTTGTCAAACAGTTTGCATGCCTTGTCTATGTTGCTACCTTGTTCTGCAGCCATGCCTACCAGAGTATTTCCAACCATAATATCTGTCAAAATTCCCCTCCATTATGCTTGATGAAAGTCCCTCCATTATTGTTAGAAATCAAACGCTGCACATTTCCAAATTTCTTCATCTAGTGTCACCAACAATCTTCACAAGAAATTGTCCCTGTTTAAAATGATGGAAAATAGTGCACAGTTCTCAGAATAATTTCCTCTTGTAACCCTTTACGAAATAAGTTTTATTTTAGTTTGGCATAATTATTCATACTCTTTAAGATGAGTGTATGTCAAGCATATTTGAGAAGAATAAGTTCCTTATATATTTAATAAAACATCTAATTCATGTGAGGATTCATGATTCTACGTATTTATTTTAAGTCTCAAAAATTAAAGTAATAATCACTTTAAGAGGAATTAAAATAGTGTTTATTTATAACAAGTTAAAGTAGTATTTACTTTATCAAAATTAAAAATAGTAACTATTTTATAAATTAAAGTAGTAATATTCTTTATTGGTTAAAATTAGTATTTTTATCATATTTGAATTATTTATTATAGACATGTTTACACAAAAAATGATGTTATCCTATTGTTCTCCTTTTGTTTATTGTATTATTACTCAACTAGAGTTTGACGAGTTATTTTTATTTTCCAACAAGATCATATTGTCATAATTATCAATTGTTAAGAGATAACCCTTAATTAAGTTGTGAATTTTGCAACCTCATTAGATCAATTAACCCTAATGTTATGGTTCCATGGTTAGCTAAATGGGGCTATGTCCAACGAGCCTTGTTTAATAAATAGATTAGATTCCTAGATTAAAGAGAAGAAATGAAGAGCTTTTGTGTACATGGTGATGAATCCTATTTTCTTAATAGAATTTTGTTATTTATATGATGCATTAGTGTCACGATACTATGCCTAGGTTATGAATAATTAAGTCATGTAAATATTAGTTAATAGAATGATAGTATAGTTACTTTGTGAGTTATGAATCTTGATATATGATCAATAGTACCCTATTGAAAATTATCTCTAATTTTGATTAAATAGTAATTACTACATTTTGATAACTAAACAGGTACAAGTTTATAACCATTGGAATTGTGTTAATATTTGAGTAGGATTTAATTTAATAAGCTAGGTGTACATTACTAAGTATAAGACTAACTGTTAGCAAGTGTTCGTGTAATAAGTGTAAGTTAATTTTACTTTGGATTGTTTGAATCCTTCGTAAATAAAGTTGTTATATTTTATCATTTAACACGGGTACTGATTAACCTTTAGCCAGATAATTTGATGTGGTAATAAATTTGATTTGTGAGAAAATAAAATGAATTTATTGAGAACATTATATATTGATTTAGAATGTTGAACTATCTATCAAGGATTCCTCATCTAGACGTAGACTAAATCGTATGCGCGTTATTGAAAAAATATCTTCTCTAGTTATGTTTACATACTTTATGAATGGATGAGTACTTTCTCTAGACTTATTCCTTACGTATAATTGAATTGATCAAGTACTTTTATTCTTTACATGAATTATGATCCTAGCAAGCAAGGAAGTATCCTTTCGTTATCAATTTCCTTACGAATTATTTTGTAAGTTTATTTTCATCTAGATAGGTAAACTTTATAAATCAATGTCCAAAAACTCAAACAAATCACAGTGTTCAATTTTTACGATACCTCTGTGTCACGTTTATGGGTAATATCGTCGTGTTGAACCAAGTACCTCATGCCTAACATAGCTGCAACAACGATGTCTCGGCACCGTCCTTCTAAATCGTCAGGGAGTAATAAGGGACATGTTGAAGCTAAATCCGCAGAAGGGAAAATCTTCTCGGATATCTCATTAAAAAGATTAACTAAAGGACGAGTCTATTGAAATAGTTGTATGATGATTACCATGTGAATTTTTAAGTATTGAATCTAAAATTTTCATTAGAAAACCTATCAAACTATCAACAGAAAATGTCATGGCCCACTTCTACCTCTCGAACATATTTTATGATTAGAGTTATCATATCATACTGTCATGCCCACATTTTCCATGTGGTCACAACACACAACACACGTGTCATAGCCACATCTATCATGTGGTTATGACATGAAATATCAAAAAAATTCTCACGTTTCCCCTAGAAACCCCCTCGCATGCGTAAGCATGCTCGGTGGTGTTCACTCAAGGCGAAGACACTACAGTTGTCGGTAGGGTACAAGTACAATTGCGTGCAACCGGACGCGAGCAGACCAACAAGGGGGTCTCTACGACGCCGTTAACGTCATTACAAGGGTGATATTATCAAGGTTCCTAAATCTAAATCTCGACAAATTCCGGTAGCATAACGCCTTACGGCGTAAGTGGGAATTACTCAACACTATTTTACGCACGTGGTTCACTGATAGATTAACAACTTCCCACGACGCCTTGTTCCGACTAAACCGACTCGTGATCTCCCTATTGAATCATTTTTCAGCAAGGCACGGTTGTCTGTCTCCTCTCTTGCTTCCTGAAATATACTCCTCCTTCGACTTAGCATTCTCAACAAGGCGGTTCGTTTGCTCTCTCTTCCCTTTTCTCTGGGTCTTAATTTTGATTGTATTTTTATCGCGCTCACCTTAACTATTTCTCTGATAATTTAGTTTGTTTATATTTCGGTCTTTCTCTCTTTCGGTTTCTATGCTTTCTTTATGTTTATCCGGACCTTTCTTCATATTTTACATCAATCAGGGTTATCACTGTATCTATTCTTGACATTAATCCTAACTCCCGAATGGTCCAGGTCATATGGACTGGTTTACTACTTCGCTGGACTCGGTCTCCTAGTTTTCTCTGATCTAGGTTTCTCCTCTCCGTATGTATTAATTAAACTTGTTCCTAAGCAAATTTTGGCAGGAGGGTCCATCAACTTAGTTCTCTTATCCCATGTGGGAATTGCCACGCATTTTCTCCTCTGTGTTTTCCAATGTTAGTTTTTCTTCTTCTGACTCTCTTACAGGTTTACTTATATGGACGTTTACTATAGTTGAGATTAAAATGGCCTCACATGGAATGTCTATGATGGCTCCTTAAGTTTATTTCCAGTGATCTTTTAAGCAAGGTGACGTGTAATTTTCCTCTTCATTTTCCCAGTATTTGACTCACGTTGATAGTTGAAACTTCCGAGAAACTCTTCCCGGAGCATTACAGTATATTCCTTTACACTCTCTTTTAATTATAATTTTATTTTCTCTTAGATTATAAAGGGAAAACAAATGGCCTTCTATGATAAAATTATCATTTAAATAACATATGTATATTTCGATATATATATATAAGATTATATATATATATACCTATATACACATATACATACAACTATATTTCTCTTATTGTTATAATTACTGTTGTTATTATTACTATTAATTCGTACTAATACTATTATTACAATAGTTAGATTATTTTATTCAATTATTTAAATATTATTACTATTTTTTTTATTATCTCAATTGTTATTCTTCTATATTTCTAATGATCTAACAATCATATGTCTTCTTTTCTTTTGAATATAATATGATTATATATATATATAGATAGATATAAATATATATATATATATATATATATATATATATATATATCATTGTTAATCTAGATAAGAGGCTCCCCTCTTTATAAAACCCTTACCATGAAATTATAATATCATTTTCTTTGGTTGTTTTGTTCAACATTAAAAAACCTAACTGTGATTATTTTTTTTTGTGTGTGTGTAGGGCAGGGGACAACGGGAGCGGCGGCGGCGGCCATGGCAGAGGGGCAGAGATGGAGATTGGTCGCAGTTGCGGTGGAGGCACAGACGTGGGAGTGGGGAGTACCGTGGATGCGGTGGCCGCGAGCTTAATGGTGGCAGGAAGTGCTGTGTCGTGGGGGGGGCCGCGGTTTAAAGAAGGGGGGGATGTGGGGAGGGCGAAGCCCCACCCACATCCCATACAGTGGGGTGTGGGTGGGGCTCCGTCCCCCCCACACCTTATGATAAGCAACAGCGCGGTGGGGTTTCCAACCCCACCGCCCACTGTAACACCAAACGATGGCTGTGAACTTACACAGCGAAAGCTACATATCCTTATTTCGATTTCCATGAGTTTTAATTCCCATCTCATTTATATTTATTGATAAATATATATATATATATATATATATATATAAATATATATATATGTATATATATATATATATATAACATTTGCATGATATTACTCAATAATATTTACAGTGTCTCAAATTTTTGTTGAACAAATAAAAAGGTTAAATATATAACAATTCAAATATATATATATATAACTCAAATTTCACAAATACAGTGTTTTATTCAGTTTCTCAAATTCTTATAAAATGAATAATTAAGAACTTAATAAAGTATATATATATATATATATATATATATATATATATATATATATATATATATATATATATATATATATATATATATACTTTTATCTCTCCTTTCTTTTTGTTCTAACAGAGAACAAAACTTCTCAATAAGATAAAATGAATGAATAATTTTACCAAGTAGATGCACTTTTTTTTTAAATTACAATATTTCATAATTACAATTTCTTCCATCCTAATCTTTAAACAAAAGTAGATACATACTAGACTTCCTTTAAACTTTACAAAAATAGCTGAGACCATCATTTATGAAGAAGAATCTTAATCATTTAAAACTATCTTTTCCATTATAACAATGAACTATAAAACTGACCTTTCAACTAGTTAAGCAGTTCTATTCTTATAATTACATAAACAAGCTCAGATTTGATTGCAAATAAGTAATGATCTCTTCCTTTCACTAACACATTTAATACAGTAAGACTTTCTATTTAATTTCAAACTTTCCATATGAAATTCAAGGTAAACAATTACATCATACACAATACAGGAAGAATTAACTCTTTCACTACCCTTAACAAGATGAAAGATAAGGATTTCCTTCTCCCAACCAACATACAAAGAAGTTATGTAACAACTAAGTAATAGTCACACCCAATAACAAGATCAGGGAGGTTATTTCTTTCACTCCCAGGGTGACAATAATTTACAAAAATATCAAGAGAGGTGCTCTCTTTTACACTCTTTACAAAAGATCATGAACTAATTCTCAAGACAAAGAAGAAGAATCTATTTCTTCATAAATATAACTTCTCCAAATCCAACTAGAAGCTCCAAGAGGAAACCTGCGTATCAAAGACAAACAAAGAAGAAAACACCACTCATCTAGCTCTCCTCCCTTCCGTAGACCCGCAAGAGGGTCACCCCCGAGCTAGGGAGACCATACTCACACCTGGGTAACTCAAGCACTCCACTTCACAACAGGGACAACAACAAACCCAAAGCACACAAACAACCGTGGGTAAATTACACAACACGGAAACTCAACTACAGTGAGTTTCATAAGGGGCAGGAGAGTGGACACACTTGACTCCAGAGTGTCACCCTTACAGATAATTTAACCAACACAATTTCTCTTGGCCTCAAACCAAGTTTGATCACAAATTTTCAATCAAGTCTGTATTTGACTCTCAAGATAAAGATACAGACACAAATACATGCCCTCAAGGCTTTCAACATCCCAAAAGAAGAAACCAGGTATGCACCCGAGGAGGATCACTCCTCCCCTACCCCAAACTTGATGAGCATTTCTCCCAAGTGGGAGAAGCTCTGTCAAACAACCCGACAACAAACCCCACAGTAAACAAATCTAAACACAAACAAATAAGCATCTTTCACACACTTTACATACACACTCAGATATACGAAAGAAAGGTAAAAATCAAACCAACCTTACAAAGCCCTCCTGGAATGAAACTGTTGCAGAGCTCCATTGAGTTCTCTTCCAACCTTAGCCACCAACTCCCTCTCCCTTTCCTCTCCTCCAAGCTAACTTTCCTATTTTTGGCAATAATAAAAAAACTCTCCCAAAATTCCACTAACTCCCTCTCATCCCAAAATTGGAAACAAATAACCCAAATTCTTTTCAGTTTAGAGGAATGGGGAGGTGACACTTGTCACCTCCTCACCCTCCCCCAAAACCACTATTCTGTCCTGGTGGCTTATGTCACTCACCCATCCCTATAGTACTCCTTATCCCTCTCCTCATGTCATTTCTCTTACGCATGGGAGAAATAAAAGGAGTTAAAGGAGGAAAAGACAGGTGACCCATGCCTCTTCTTCCCTCCTTCACATGGATGGCCCCACAACACATGGGGGAATCTCACTGATGGAGAGGGTGACTTCGAGTCAATCCTTCAATAATGGATGGGTTTGTAGTCATCTCTTACCTTGGGGATTGAAGAGGGATGGGTTGGGTGTTGGTACAACCCATCATGTCCCCTCCATACCTCCAATTTTCGCCACTTAACTTCAGGGGGAAGTTAAGATGACTAGATGGAGGTTACTCAAGGGTTACCCATGCCAAATGGGCCCCTAGACCCATGGGGTATAACCCAGAGTCAACTTTAACCCATTCAGGACACCCATGGTCAAGGTAAAGCACATGAAAACGCCTCAAAGATTTAAATAAAATAAAGAAATTCAAATTCAATCTTTTTACAACACAAATCATAAAATATTGTTACAAGAGGGTAACCAAACCCACTCGACCATACGAAAGACCACATTACAACATCACATCAAACACAGGAAGATCTTGGTTCCTCGTGGAACCAGATCGGCTTAACAGGGAATAACAATAACAAGGTGCGGAATGATCTCTGAAATCTGTGGTTCGATTAGTAAATCCTGCACACTAAATTACAAGATCAGTATCCACATATAATCATCATAGCCGAAGCAACTTAAAAACATGCATTATCATGACATAGTTCTAATTAACATAAATGAAATCATATTACAATTTTCCATCATCACTTAATTAACTTTTCTGAAATGTAAACTTATCCAAACATCACCCAATTAGTTTTTCCGAAATCATAATAAAGTTTAATAGTTTTGACAAATCCAGGAACTGCTATCCCACAAATATAAAAAGTATCAATAACAGTAATGTAAATAGTCATAAGAACAGAAGTAAAAAGGGCGGTCCTCACACATACTATGCATAATTAATTACTTTTTACTTTAATGTCTAATGGTATGCATTTTATTATTCAAATCATATCTTTTATATTATTAACACACATAAAATGATATTAATGACCCTTCTAAATAATGTCAAGTCATCATAAAAAACTCATTTATTTATTTTATTTTGTTATGATGACTTGACATTATTTAGAAGGGTCATTAATATCATTTTATGTGTGTTAATAATATAAAAGATATGATTTGAATAATAAAATGCATACCATTAGACATTAAAGTAAAAAGTAATTAATTATGCTGTGAGGACCGCCCTTTTTACTTCTGTTGTTATGACTATTTACATTACGGTTATTGTTACTTTTTATATTTGTGGGATAGCAGTTCCCGGAATTGTCAAACTATTAAACTTTATTATGATTTCGGAAAAACTAATTGGGTGATGTTTGGATAAGTTTACATTTCAGAAAAGTTAATTAGGTGATGATGGAAAATTGTAATATGATTTCATTCATGTTAATTAGAACTATGTCATGATAATGCATGTTTTTAAGTTGCTTCGGCTATGATGATTATATGTGGATACTGATCTTGTAATTTAGTGTGCAGGATTTACTAATCAAACCACAGATTTCAGAGATCATTCCGCACCTTGTTATTTGTTATTCCCTGTTAAGCCGATTTGGTTCCACGAGGAACCAAGATCTCTCTGTGTTTGATGTGATGTTGTAATGTGGTCTTTCGTATAGTCGAGTGGGTTAGGTTACACTCATGTGACACTATTTTATGATTTGTGTTGTAAAAAGATTAAATTTGAATTTCTTTATTTTATTTAAATCTATGAGGCCTTTTCTTGTGCTTTACCTTGACCAGGGGTGTCTTGTATGGGTTAAAGTTGACCCTGGGTTATACCCCATGGGTCTAGGGGCCCATTTGGCATGGGTAACCCTTGAGTAACCTCCATCTAGTCATCTTAACTTTCCCCTGAAGTTAAGTGGCGAAAATTGGAGGTATGGAGGGGACATGATGGGTTGTACCAACACCCAACCCATCCCTCTTCAATCCCTAAGGTAAGAGATGACTACAAACCCATCCATTATTGAAGGATTGACTTGAAGTCACCCTCTCCATTAGTGAGATTCCCCCATGTGTTGTGGGGTCACCCATGTGAAGGAGGGAAGAAGAGGCATGGGTCACCTGTCTTTTACTCCTTTAACTCCTTTTATTTCTCCCATGCGTAAGAGAAATGACATGAGGAGAGGGATAAGGAGTACTCTAGGGATGGGTGAGTGACATAAGCCACCGGGACAGAATAGTGGTTTTGGGGAGAGTGAGGAGGTGACAAGTGTCACCTCCCCATTCCTCTAAACTGAAAAGAATTTGGGTTATTTGTTTCCAATTTTGGGATGAGAGGTAGTTAGTTGAATTTTGGGAGAGTTTTATTATTTTTGCCAAAAATAGGAAAGTTAGCTTGGAGGAGAGGAAGGGAAGAGGGAGTTGGTGGCTAAGGTTGGAAGAGAACTCTGTGGAGCTCTGCACCAGTTTCATTCCAGGAGGGCTTTGTAAGGTTGGTTGGATTTCTACCTTTCTTTCGCATAGCTGAATGTGTATGTAAAGTGTGTGAAAGTTGCTTATTTGTTTGTGTTTAGATTTGTTTTCTGTGGGGTTTGTTGTCGGGTTGTTTGACAGAGCTTCTCCCACTTGAGAGAAATGCTCATCAAGTTTGGGGTAGGGGAGGAGAGATCCTCCTCGGGTGCATACCTGTTTCCTTCTTTTGGGATGTTGAAAGCCTTGAGGGCATGTATCTGTGACTGTATCTTTGACTTGAGAGTCAAATACAGGTTTCTTAAAAATTTGTGATCAAACTTGGTTTGAGGCCAAGAGAAATTTGTGTTGGTTAAATTATCTGTAAGGGTGACACTCTGGAGTCAAGTGTGTCCACTCTCCTGCCCCTTATGAAACTCACTGTAGTTGAGTTTTTGTGCTGTGTAATGTACCCATGGGTGTTTGTGTGCTTTGGGTTTGTTGTTGTCCCTGTTGTGAAGTGGAGTGCTTGAGTTACCCATGTGTGAGTATGGTCTCCCTAGCTCGGGGGTGACCCTCTTGCGGGTCTACGGAAGGGAGGAGAGCTAGATGAGTGGTGTTTTCTTCTTTGTTTGTCTTTGATACGCAGGTTTCCTCTTGGAGCTTATGGTTGGAGTTGGAGAAGTTATATTTATGAAGAAACAGTTTATTCTTCTTTGTCATGAGAATTAGATCATGTTCATTTCATAAGAGTTGAAGAGAGAGCACCTCTCTTGATATTGTTGTAACTATTGACACCCTGGGAGTGAAGGAAATCACCTCCCTGATCTTGTTATTGATGGACTTTTACTTGGTTGTTACAAGCTATCTTTTGTATGTTGTTTGGGAGAAGGAAGTTCATATCTCCCTTAGAGTGTGTAGAAGATGTGGAATGTTAGTTGTATGTGTCCATGGTTTAAAATTATCTCTTGCTATATGTAGTGGAAGAGTTAACTTTTCTGTATTATGAATGTTGTAAACAAATGCCTTAAATTTTCAAGTTAAGTTGCTTTGTAAACTTATTCTAAATAGCAATTTTATTGTGTTTAATGTGTTCTTGAAAAGAAGGGTTCCTTAGTTAATCTGATCTTGTATATGAAAATCAAGGATAAATCTGCTTAATTAGATGAAAATACAGTTTTACATGGTTAAGTTTCTTTTTCCTTAAATAATGGTTTCAGTTATTTTGTGAAGTTTAGAGAAAGTCTAATATGTATTTACTTCTGTTGTCCAAGAGTTGAAATGGACATTTATTAATTGCAGAAATAAACTGATTAAAACTTCATTTCTTAAGTATATATATATATTCTTTATTGAATTTCTTATTTATCATTATAACAGAACATGGGAAACTGAATATATTGTTTAATTTGAGAAAATTAAGTGGTATTATGAAAATGAAATATATATATATATATATATAATAATTGTTATTTATTTATCATTATAATAGAACATGGGAAACTGAATATATTGTTGAATTTGAGAAAATTAAGTGATATTATGAAACTGAAATATATATATATATATACAAATATATATATATATATATATATATATATATATATATATATATATATATATATATATATATATTGTTATATATCTATCATTAAATATTAATGATGCAAATTAAACTCATGAAATTCGAAATAGAAATTAGAGGAGCGAAATTTGAGGTCGTTGTGTGTTAAAACACAGTCGAGATATTTCATGGTGGGCAGTGGGGAGTGAATCCCCACCGCAGTTTCCTTTTATGTATTGAGGTGTGGGGAGGGGCGGAGCCCCACCCACACCCCACATCGTGGGATGTGGGTGGGGCTCTGCCCCTCCCCACATCCCCCTGCCCTTTACACCCCGCGGAGCTCAAACTCCGCTGCCACCGTTTCAAAAGCACTGCCCCCGCCGCGCCTTACACTCTGCGACCTCCGTGGAATCTCAAGCCCCGCCACCATCTGTACTCCCCGCGGCCTTTAGACGTGGTCCTCCCTGCTTCGGCCGAGCCTGCCTCCGCCCACCACTGTCCATTGCAGCCTCCGCCGCCATGCCTCTTCCTCCCCTACATACAATACAAACTTCTTTCTCAATAATGAGTATTTAGGGTTTAAAACCCTATTTTATGTGTTGAACAAAACAACCAAAGGACTTATGTTATATTCCATGGTTTGGTTTTTATTTTATAAATAGGAGAACCTCTTATAAATAACAACAATGGTATATAATTGTATATGTAAATATATATAAATATATATATATATAATTATATTATATATAAAAAAAATAGAAGATTAATACTAGTATAATAGATAGGTAATTTATTAAGATAACTTAATAATTGCAATAATAGTAATTATAATAAACAACAGTAATTATAACAACAGTAATTATAAATAGGAGAAATGTAATTGAGTATATATATGTTTATATATATATATATATATATATATATATATATATATATATATATACGATCTTATATATATATATATATATATCGTTACATATTTATATATTTTTTTAATGATTACGACTTTCAGAGAGGCCATTTTCTCTTAACGATAATAAGAGAGAATAAAATTATAATTTAACGAGAGCATAAAGGAATATATTGTATTACTTCGGAAAGAGTTTCTCGGAAGTTTCAACTATCAACGTAATTCAATAACCGGGAAAATGAAGAGGAAAATTACACGTCACCTTGCTTAAAAGATCACTGGAAATAAACTTAAGAAGCCATCACAGACATTCCATGTGAGGCCATTCTAATCTCAACTGTAGTAAACGTCCATATAAGTAAACATGTAAGAGAGTCAGAAGAAGAAAAACTAACATTGGAAAACACAGAGGAGAAAATGCGCGACATTTCCCACATGGGATAAGAGAACTAAGTTGATGGACCCTTCCGTTAATTTTGCTTAGGAACCAGTTTAATTAATACAAACGAAGAGGAGAAACCTAGATCGGAGAAGACTAGGAGACCGAGTCTAGCGAAGTAGTAAAGTAGCCTATGCGACCTGGACCATCCGGAAGTTAGGATTAATGTCAATAATAGATCCAGTGATAACCCTGATTGATGTGAAATATGAGGAAAGGTCCGGATAAACATAAAGAAAGCATAGAAACCAAAAGAGAGAGAGAGACCGAAATATAAACAAACTAAATTATCAGAGAAATAGTTAAGGTGAGCGCGATAAAAATACAATCAAACTTAAAACCCAGAGAAAAGGGAAGAGAGAGCAAACGAACCGCCTTGTTGAGAATGCTAAGTCGAAGGAGGAGTATATTTCAGGAAGCAAGAGAGGAGACAGACAACCGTGCCTTGCTGAAAAATGACTCAATAGGGAGATCACGAGTCAGTTTAGTCGGAACAAGGCGTCGTGGGAAGTTGTTAATCTATCAATGAACCACGTGCGTAATATAGTGGAGTAATTCCCACTTACGCCGTAAGGCGTTACACTGCCAGAATTTGTCGAGATTTAGATTTAGGTACCTTGATAATATAAACCTTGTAGAGACGTGAACGGCGTCGTAGAGACCCCCTTCTTGGTCTGCTCACGTCCGGTTGCACGCAATTGTACTTGTACCCCGCCGACAACTGTAGTGATTTCACCTTGAGCGAACACCACCGAGCATGCTTACACATGCGAGGGGGTTTTTAGGGAAGCGTGAGAAAAATTTTTGATATCTCGTGTCATAACCACATGACAGATGTGGCTATGACACGTGTGATGTGTGTTGTGACCACATGGAAAATGTGGGCATGACATATGCATAGTATGATATAATAACTCTAATCATAAAATATGTTTGAGGGGTAGAAGCGGGCCGTGACATACTTCCCCCCCTAAAACTTTGCATCGTCCCGATGGAAAACATTACTGACTATAGTTCGTAAATTAAGGTAGCAAAAGCACTCAATCAAAATTCTACCAGGTTCCAAAATGATAAAGTATCCATGTATTATCATAACAATGTGAGTTTAAGAAATTATTTTAGCCTTTCAAATTTGATTGACCATACCCTTGCAGCTTGTCCCCTAGTCAGGAATGTTTATTATTCTCATATACTCGTTCATTCAAGTTTTTATGTGTCCAGAATAAACACTTGCAGAGGTTGTTAGACATATCATGTTATGAGGTTGTCAGAAGTGAATGCAAGATGTAATGAAGAACTTAAGGTATGTGTGATCCATTGTTCTTATAGGTTATCTTGCTTAATGTACCTTCTCTCGTAATGTACTTATTGATAATTGGAGGAATCCCTATCAGGTGTCTACTCATGAAACCCAGTTTTACTTCCTCAAGCAAAATTAGGTAATTTCATGAGTATGATTGTATCTGATTCCCTAGTGCTTTCACCAAGATCTGCGAAGGTTAGGTGAGAGATTATGGTATATGGGTTTCTAGATTAGACTAGTTGTCCTACCTAACATTTTACAAGTCATCTCTGATTTAGTCTCGCACTATCAATAAGCCTCATTTTTTGTTAATAGTTTGAAGGGTTTTCTAAATGAGCATTTTACCCTTAGTACCTAAAAATTCATATGGTAATCATCACACAATTATTTCAATAGACTTGTCTTTTTTTTTAGTTAATCTTCTTAATGAGATTTCTGAGAAGATTTCCCTTCCTGTGAATTTAACTTCGATATGTCCCTTATTACTGTCTGATGATTTAAAGGGACGGCGCCCAGACACCATTGTTGCTGCTATGTTAGACACAAGGTACTTGGTTCAACGCGACAACATTACCCATAAACGTGACACAGAGGTACCGTAAAAACTGAACACTACGATTTGTTTTATGTTTTGACATTTATTTACAAAGTTTACCTATCTAATAGAAAAAAAAAAACTTGCATAATCATTGATAAAGAAATTGACAAAGGAATGGTACTTCTTTAAAAATAATGCAAGTAAAGTACAGTAAAGATGTTGATCATTTCGCTTATATGTAATGAATAGGATTAGAGAAGCTACTTAATAAATTCATAATTTTGTGTAACACAGCTAGAAAAGATATTCTATCAATAATGTATAGAAAGATTCAGTCTTGGTGAAAAACTAATACCACAAGTAGATAACTATGGACGGTGAAGGATGCCCCCAATACTGAGGTCCCCTGGATGTAGGGTGTTCTTTTATAGTTTCTGTGTAGTGATTTTTGAGTCATGTTAACATGAGATTGTCTAGTTTGTTTTGTGTAGATGATAAGGACACAAGTCATTGGGGAGAAAAAAAGTTGTTAGAAGTGAATGTAGGATGTAACGAAGAACTTAATATGTGTGATCCATTGTTCTTATAGGTTATCTTGCGTAATGTACCTTCTATTTTAATGTACTCTCTCTCTTCAGTAGATTTAAAATTGGTGATTTTTCAGGACTTGATGATTTTAGAAAACTAAACTCAAGTTCATCTCATCTCTATAACATGCATTAAGCACTTCTTTGAATTAATAGAAAATTTTCACATTTCCTACATCTGTTAGATCAAAACTTTTATTTCCTTAATATTTTTGAATTCAGAAATAGTATTATTTTGTTAAGGATGAGTCAGGTCCCTACATGTGGTATTAGAGTAGAGGCTCAAACACTAGGCCTGGAGGTCCGCTAACCTAAAGCATGGTAACAATTAAGATATAAGGTTAATGGTAATCCCCCTCTAGCGATCTAATGATCATCCAATTATTGATAAACGTGGAGAGAAACATGCAAAGAAAAGAAAATGGTAAGGTCGTAGATAAACCCTCCCTAGAGGGTGAGATACATAGATTGATACTAGTGACAGTATATAACGAGACGATAGTAGTCTAATAGATGACAACCGTGGGACTTGTGGATTCTCTTTGGGGAAGTGGATACCACATTTGATGGTTAATTCATTTTGTAGCATATCTTAATGAATCTTTTCATAACAACATGCTCTGGGTTGTGTGGGGGCATGTGACTATTCGTGTGGATTTCGATACAGAAAGATGATAAGGTTGTTCCAGGTTGTGTGGGGAATGCTTAGTGTGACATGGTGATTTATAAGGTGGTTTGAGACCACTGTACGATTTATCTCTTTTAGTGATAGACGTCCACCCAGTTCCCTACTCCCCTTAGGTGGTCTTGTTGTAAGGCTACATGGTGATTGTAATGTGCAAATTTCATGAGATTGTTGGATTATTTATTCTTGTGTTAAAAGTTTTACTTAAATGTTAAGCCAACAGTGTTTGTTTCTTTGGGTTAATTAGTTATTTTAATTTTGAGATGGTCCTTTGTTAAATTTGGTATGTTGCAATGGTTGCTATCTTTGATCTTCACTTCTTCTTAGTTTGTTTTATTTTAATGTATTCTAATTGATGATTTAACTTATTAACTTGTTTTACTTAATCCTTATTGATTTGAGACATTTTATTGTTGCAACTGCTGGCATGTGTGGAGTAATGTCACTTCTGTAAACTACCTTATCTAGGAGGGGCCCCAGGCAGGTTGTCTAGGGGAGTAGGTATCCTAGGGGATTCTATTGTGAGGATGGGGGTTGCGAATGAGACAGGTATGGGATAGTCATAAGCCATCCATCCCCCTAAAACTATGTGTGTGTTTGTTGCATACCTTCCTCTTGAAGGATAACACCTTAAACAAACGTGAGCAAGGTATCAAAAAACATGAGGGGTTCTTGAGAGGCATTGAGATCCTCTTTCTTTCTCGGTTACTTGGCACTAAGGTATTAATGATATTGGTTTTATGGTTAACAAGATAAGTACTAGAAATTAATGTCACAGACTCCTAGTTTAGGAAGATACTATCAATTTTGGGATGCTAGCACTACTTTTGGATAACAAGCCCTAAGGTGGCACCAATTGATGTGACAATTGCGAAGAGAGAGAGATGGATGGAAAGTTGGAAGAGTTGTTGATGTGGCAATCTCTGCAAATAGGCATGCATGACAGTTAGAATTGTTACCTTTCACTTGAGTGTTGATGTGTGTGCTTAAGTATGTATTCATTTTAAGTGTAATGTTTATATGATATCAGAATAATAGAAGTCTCCTGGTACTTAGAAGAAATCCCCACGGTGGATTACTTGTACCTAATTTTGCTGAAACTCAGATGTTTACAAGTCAATATTATGTATCCCCTGGTTGACATCTTCAGCACAGTGCTTGGGTAGACTGTGGTCTCCAGAAAGTGAATCATGGACCCGTATTGATCCCGAAGGAGTCAAAAGTCTCTAGCCAAAGCATAATGATTCTTATCCTATTTAGCCCATATGGCTATTGTGTTTACCTATTGGATAAAGTTTTGATCTATTTGACCAGTATAGGCCCGTTTGGCCATTATTTTGGAAGGAGAATTGTGCAAAATCAAAAGGTGTAATTAAGAGTTGTTGGAAAAGATAGAGGAACTAGGAGAAGACAAATATGATACCCTTGAAGAAGAACTGAAAAATGAAAGGAGATATGAAGAACTGGAAGCAGAGTTGACATTGTTTGAAGATATTGAAGAGAGATTTGAAGAGTTGGAAGGTGGAATAGAGGAATAGAAATCTAGAAGGTTTGAAAGAATTGAAAAGGGAGAATAGTTTATAGAAGAGTGAAATAGCAGGATTCAAAGAACATGTTAATCAGTTCAAGATGTCACTTGTAGCATGCAGTGAAGAAAATGAAAACCTGAGATCTAAGCTTGAACTTTGTGATGTTTCTTGTGATACTAATGATTTGAGTGATGTTGCAGAACTTCTTTAGAAAGTGAAAGTGAAGATAACAGTGTGATTGAACCATATTTATTGGGAAGTGATAGGGTCCGTTAGACCCAGTTCCATATAAAACAGTTTGCCCAAAGGATAGAAGAGTTTGATTGGCTTTATTTCATTATGTCCCGTTTTGGACACTTTAACCCGAATTGGCTATTTAAACTTCCTGAGTACTCAAATTGACTAAGCTAATATAATTCATCTAAACTATGGTGGTGTATCATTTCTCTTGGATTCTAACATATATTGGAGTAAACTTCAAACGTAACTGGAAATTTTGATAATGATGGATTACCGAGGGAGAATCTTTGATGATGGAATTTTAATGTGAATTACAAGGATGAAGGATCAAGGTCATTGTAATAGGATCAAAGGAGGTTTTAAAATGAGAGAAAATTAAGGATATGAAGAATAAGATCAGATAGTTGGACTTTGAGTTCGGTACAATTTTCATTATGATCAAATATGAGCGAAAGAAAAGGAGAACAATAAATGTGACCCTCTTATGCAGGAGAGAAACTAACTTGAAGGTGGATTAGAAAGATAACTTGGTATAAAGGAAGAAAATTATTTAATGACGTTTTGGATATGTTGACTTTGGATAGGATCGATTATATCTATGAATATTTTATTCTCCGTGAAGGGAAATGGTAGAAAACCAAAGTAAGGAGCAAATGTACTTAGTTTTATTGTGAATTGACTAAGGTAAGAGCATTCTTATATGGAAATGAATCTTCTGAAGAGATGTTAGAAAATAATAATATTCTGATCCCCGCATTAACATGATAATAGTTTAGCCTCTTGGCATTGAAATCTGTTTTGGAAGACTTTTGTTTGCTCTTGAGTATACCACTCTCATGACGAATCCATGAGCGTGGGGATGTTTTACTTTAATCAGTTCACATGTGGAGTTCAAGCTAAAGACACATGTTTGATTTAATGGTTCCATTCTAGAATAATTGTGAAGAAGTTATATTATGATAATAAGGTGCTTAATGATGACACTCTTACAAGTTAGATTTATTCCTTAATTTTTATATTCACTTATTGTTGCATTTAAAAGGCTCCTAAAGATAATTATGAGGAAGGTACTTACATGATGAAGTAATGATTTAAAAATGACATCCACATGATTAATCTTAATGATTTATTACTTTAACTTACTTATTCAAAGTAATTTATGATGAATTGCTACACACCAACATGACAATCTTAGAAGCATGGCTGAATAACACCATGATTAACATCATAACATGATATGTCTGACAACCTCTACAAGTGTTTATTCTAGACACACGAAAACTTGCATGAACGAGTATTCAGGATTAATCAACATTCCTTACTAGGGGACAAGCTACAAGGGTATGCTCAATCAGGGTTGAAAGGCTAAAATAATTTATTAAACTCACATTGTTATGATAATACATGGATACTTTATCATTTTGGAACCTAGTAGAATTTTGATTGAGCGTTTTTGCTACCTTAATTTATGAACTATAGTCAGTAATATTTTGCATCAGGACGATGCAAAGTTTTAGGGGGAAGTACATGTCACAGCCCGCTTCTACCCCTCGAACATATTTTATGATTAAAGTTATTATAGCATACTAAGCATAATTAATTACCTTTTACTTTAATGTCTAATGGTATGCATTTTATTATTCAAATTATATATGCCTGGTAAACTTTTTTTACGTGACCGGTGGCGCTGGCACGACACACCCTCCAATGCCACAGGGACGGGGGGAGATTAGACCTCGTGACCATCTTTTACCGCAACAAAATTACTTAGCCAATTGAGACAAGGCCCCGCCCCAAATCATATATTTTATATTATTAACACACATAAAAAGATATTAATGACTCTTCTAAATAATGTTAAGTCATCATAAAAAATATAATAAATAAATAAATTTTTATTTGACACAATTCAAAATTCTAAGTAAATAAATTAAATAAAAAAAGGTACACTTCTAGAAATTCAACCTTCCCAGTTTCCAAGTCAATAACACTTATTGATAATTGGAGGTTTCCACATGAATTTATGAGTCATTTTCCACTAAAATTTATGGCAATTTAGAAAATGGAAAAGAAGCATTTATTGAGAAGACTTGACTCAAAGACTTAAATTTTCCTCCATGAGGGTTGAATTTTTCTATAAATAATATGGATGGAGGAAGGAGGAGGACACACTTGGCTTTTGGTTGAATTGTTGGAACAATTTGTAAAAGCAACCTTCTCTCCTTAGTTTTGTTCCTTTGTTTTTTGAATATTATCCATAGTTATTGGCAAGATGATTTTATGCATTTTACATTTCTATTTAGTTTTGAGCTCATTTTGATGGAATGTCTTAAAATATTTTGCTAAGTTGGTTCACGAATCTAATATTCTAATTTTGTGTATGAATATTAGATTCATGAACCAAACTTAGCAACATATTTTAAGACATTCTATCAAAATGAGCTCAAAACTAAATAGAAATATAAAATGCATAAAATCATCTTGATAATAACTACGGACAATACTCAAAAAGGGAAAGGAACAAAAATTAAGGAGAGGAGATTACTCCAGTAATCCAACCAACAGCCAAGCGTGTCCGTCCTTCCTCCATCCATTCTATTTATAGAAAAATTCAACCCTTATGGAGGAAAATTCAAGTCTTTGAGTCAAGTCTTCTCAATAAATGTTTCTTTTCCATTTTCTAAATTGCTATAAATTTTAGTGGAAAAAGGACTCATTTAACTTTAAATGTTTTCTTTCAAATTTCTCATTTGTCATAAATTCATGTGGAAAGTTCTAATTATCAATAAGTGTTATTGACTTAGAAAATGGGGAGGTTGAATTTCTAGAAGTGTACCCTTTTTTTATTTAATTTATTTATTTAAAATCTTAAATTGTGTCAAATAAAATTTTATTTATTGCTATTATTATTTTATTTTTTTGATGACTTGACTTTATTTAGAAGGGTCATTAATATCCATTTTATGTGTGTTAGTATGAATAATAAAATGCATACCATTAAACATCAAAGTAAAAAGTAATTAATTATGCATAGTATGATATGATAACTCTAATCAAACTTGAAACTCTAAGTATCATAAAATATGTTTGAGGGGGGTAGAAGTGGGTCGTGACATACTTCCCCCTAAAACTTTGCATCGTCTTGATGCAAAACATCACTGACTGTAGTTCATAAATTAAGGTAGCAAAAGTGCTCAATATAATCAAAACTTCTACTAGTATCCTTGTATTATCATAACAATGTGAGTTTATGAAATTACTTTAACCTTTCAAACCTGACTAAGCATATCCTTGCAGCTTGTCCTCTAGTCAGGATTGTTGATTATTCTAGTACACTCGTTCATTCAAATTTTTCTATGTTCAGAATAAACACTTGCAGAGGTTGCCAGACATATCATGTTATGATGTTAATCATGGTGTTGTTCAGCCATGCTTCTAAGATTGCCATGTCGGTGTGTAATAATTCATCACAAAGTACTTTGAATAGGCAAATTAAAGTAATAAATCATTAAGATTAACCATAAGTTACCAAAGGTGCCATTTTTGAATCATTATATCATCATCTAAGTACATTCCTCATAATTATCTTTAGAAGCCTTCTAAATGCAACAATAAGTGAATAAGTGTCTAAAAATCGAGGAAGAGATTTAAGTTGCAAGAGGGTCTCACTAAACACATTATTATCATAACTAGCTAATATAACTTTTCCACAATTTATATCGTAGAATGGAGCCATCAAATCAAACATGTGTCATTATAATGAACTCCACATGTGAACTAATTAAAGTAAAACATCTCCACACTCATGGATTCGTCATGAGAGTGGTATACAAATTTCAATATCAAGAGGCCAAATTATTATCATGTCAATGTAAGGATCAGAATATTATTATTTTCTAACGTCTCTTCAGGAGATTCATTTCCATATAAGAATGCTCTTACCTTAGTCCATTCACAATAAAGCTAAGTACACTTGCTCCTTACTTTGATTTCTGACCATTTCCTTTCATAGAGAATAAAATATTCATAGATATAATTGATCCTTTCCAAAGTCAACATATCCAAAGCATCGTTAAATAATTTTTCTTCTTTTATACCGAGTTATCTTTTTAATCCACCTTTAAGTTAGTTTCTTTCCTTCATAAGAAGGTCACATTTATGTTCTTCTTTTCTTTTGCCCATACTTGATCATAATGAAAATCGCACCGAACTCAAAGTCCAATTGTCTGATCTTATTATTGATATCATTAATTTTCTTTTATTTTAAAATCTTCTTTGTTGTTATTACAATGTCATGGTCTTGAACATACATGCTTGCAGTTCACTTCAAAATTTCATCATCAAAGATAATAAAACCTCAGAATCAACTTTCTAAGTGCGGTAAAAAAAATTAGGTTCATAGATTCTCTCTTGGTAATCCATCATTATCAAAATTTACAGTTACATTTGAAGTTTACTCCAACATGTGTTAGAATCTAAGAGAAATGATACACCACCATAGTTTAGAAGAATCTATATTATCTTAATCAATCTGAGTACTTAGAAATAGCCAATCCGGGCTAAAGTGTCTCAAATGGGACATAATGAAATAAAGCCAACAGGGCTCTTTTGTCCCTTGGGCAAACTAGTTCATACGAAACTGGGTCTAACGAACCCTATTGTTTCCCAATAAATTTTGTTCAGTCACACTATTATCTTCACTTTCACTTTCTAGAGAAGCTTCTGCAACATCACTCTTGTATAATTATTCTCTGTTGCCAATTCTTTAAAACCTTCTTCTAAATCTTTGTTCCTCTATTCCACCTTCCAACTCTTCAAATCTCTCTTCAATATCTTCAAACAATGTCAACTCTGCTTCCAGTTCTTCATTTCTCCTTCTTTCATTTTTTAATTCTTCTTCAAAGGCATCATATTTGTCTTCTCCTAGTTCCTTTAAATTTTCCTACAACTCTGAATTACACCTTTTGATTTTGCACAATTCTCCTTCCAAAATAATGGCCAAACGAGCCTATACTGGTCAAACATATCAAACTTTATCCAATAGGTAAACACAACAGCCATACGGGCTAAATAGGAAAGAAATCATTATGCTCTGGCCAGAGACTTTTGACTCCTTTGGGATCAATACAGGTCCATGAGTCACTTCCTAAAAATAAGAGTCTGCCCAAGCATTGTGCTGAGGATGTCAACTAAGGGATACATTATATCGACTTGTACACACCTCAGTTTCGGTAAAGTCGGGTACAAGTAATCCACCTCAGGGATTCTTCTGAGTATCAAGAGACTTCTATTATTCTGATATCATATAAACATTACACTTAAAATGAATACATGCTCAAGCACATGCATCAACACTCGAGTGAAACATAACAATTCTAGCGATCATGCAAGCCTATTTGCAAAGACTACCACATCAACAACTCTTCCAAATTTTCATCCATCTCTCTCTTCACAATTATCACATAAATTGGCACCACCTTAGGTCTTGTTATCTAAAAGTAGTGCTAGCACCCCAAATTGATAGTAGCTTCCCAAACTATCACTCCATGACATCAATTTCTAGTACTCATCTAGTTAGCTATAAAACCAATATCATTAATACCTTAGTGCCAAGTAACCGAAAAAAGAAAGATGGTCGCAGGGCCCTCTCAAGGACCCCTCCTCACGTTCCCTAATACCTTGCTCACATTCGTTTAAGGTATTATCCTCCAAGAGGAAGGTATACAATAAACACACACATAGACCTAGGGGGATGGATGGATTATGACTGTCCCATACCAGTCCCATTTGCACCCCCATCCTCACAATAGAATCTCCCCAAGCTACCTACTCCCCCATACAACCTACCAGGGGCCCCTCCTGAACATGGCAATTTATAGAAAACACATTACTCCACACATGCCAGCAGTTGCAACTAATTGCAACATCACAATTTTAAACAAGAATAAGTCCTTGAGGCAAAAGGACCATCTAAAAATTAAAACAACTAATTAGCCCAAAGAATCAAAACACTGCTAGTTTAACACTTAAGTAAATCCTTTAACACAAAAGTAAATAATGCAACAATCTCATAAAATTTGCACATTACAATCACCTTGTAGCCTTACAATAAGACCACCTAAGGGGAGTAGGGAAATTGAGTGGACTTCTATCACTAAAAGAGATAAATCGTATAGTGGTCTCAAACCACCTGATAAATTACCATGTCACACTAAGCATTCCCCACACAACCTGTAATAACCTTATCATCTTTCTATATCAAAAATCCACATGAATAGTCACATGCCCCCACACAACCCAAGCCATGCCATTATGAAAATATCCATTAATAGAACCCACAAGTCTCACGATTGTCATGTACCAAACTACTATCATCTCATTATCAATCTATTCATCTCACCCTCTAGGGAGGGTTTATCTATGGCCTTACCATTTCCTTTTTGTTGCATGTTTCTCTCCATGTTTATCAATAACTGGACAATCATTACTGTTGAAATTAGGGTTGACAACTGGGGGGTGAATCAGTTGTCATAAAACTTTAAAGCTTGTTGTAGTTAATTTCTTCTTTACAACTTCTTAACAAATTAATGATGTAATCATGAAAAGAAAGAATCGACACCAAGATTTTTAACATGGAAACCCAGTTAAGGGAAAAACCACAGTGGGGGTTAACCCACAAGGATTATACTTTGTTAAAAGTATTACAAAAGGGGAAGGCACATGCCTTCTGGCTCACTACTCAAGAGAGGCTCACTGCCTACAAGAATGATTACAAAAGGATTATAGATTATTTCAACTTATGAATAGCATCTGTTAATGCAAGAATTCAGTTCCGATTAAGTACAGAATACTGATCTTACACACTTCATCTTTATTTTGCCCTATTTACCGCACTGCCATAATCCGAACCTCAAATCTCTTCTTTTCTACACCTTAATCTACCTTTTTGCACTTACTCCATCATTGCACACCACATACATGCCAATACACTCGAATCCATCAGCTATATATATATCTGCCTCAAGAAATTCAATCACCTTTCTATCGGCCTTATGAAGAACTTAACAATACAAGTACTCTGTTCTAGTTGAATCCATACATCAACATTGATGTGTACCAAAAATAACACTTGCAGATCACCATACATGTTGGCCACTAACATTATATCCCATATGCAACTCACCAAAACACTTCTAGATTTGCACAAGGATCTAACATAAGTCAGCCTATTTTTCATTGAACTGTTCTTGTCATATTAGGACCCGGTACTCAGATGCTCATAACTTTTAATCCCTTTGTCACCGGAGGCTAAAATCTTGGATTAGGATTTTCCTGACATTCCTCTATACTCCCTCAGATTTGCAACACACAATGATTAACTGGAGAGATCCGCTGACCAAAATACTGAACTCTGCCATATACCCTATTCATGTCTATCTGAACTGGACAAATCTTGGAAAGTTGACTTTTGGTATGATCTGATACTATATTGCAGATGTGTGGAATGGACTTAGCTGCCATCAACGACAACACATGACATGCCTTACAGTGTCTCTTGCCAATAATTAGATTACAAGAGGGGGAATATCATTAACACCTTATATCTTAATTCTTTCCATACTTTAGGTTAGCAGACCTCCAGGCCCAGTGTTTGAATTTGACTCATATGGTATCAGAGCAGAGGCTCATCCTTAACAAAATAATACTAAACTCTAAATTCCAAAATACCAAAACTTTATTAAGCTACAAAGAAGCTTTATTACAATTTGAAATCATTCAAAAGAGAATTTGTGTAATAGTTTTGTAGGAATTTTAATCACAGTTTGAAAGCATTCAAGAGAGAATTCATGCTTAAGTTTTTGTGAAGGATTTGGTAATTGGAAGTGGTACTTACAACTGCAACGTTTGAAAAATTCCCTCACCATTAGGCAGGGTGGACGCTATCAAAGGTTGTGGAATATTACTTTAAATCTACCAATTGCATTTGCCCAAAGGTTTTAAAGCCTTTTCAATAGATCCATTTTATGGAAACCTGCAATCATAGCATTCCACAAAATGACATCTCTTAGAGGCATTTTGTCAAACAATCGACGTGCCTTCTATGTGTTTCCTCATTTTGCATAAATGTCTACCAGTGCATTTCCAAATATAATATCTGACAAAAATTCCCTTACCATCTTGCTTTGAGGGATGCTCATACCCTGCCCATGAGCACCCATTTTGGCACAGCCAAGAGGATGTTGCCAAGGGTTGTGGAATTTTTCTTTAGGCCAATTCATTTGCCTAAAAGATTCTAAAGCCTTTTCAACCAATCCATTTTGTGCATACCCTGTAATCAATATGTTCCATTAGATGAAATCTCTTTGAGGCATTCTGTCATACAGTCCACGCACTTGTCTATAATTCCATGCTTTGCATATATGTCTACCAGAGCTTTTCCAACTATTATAACTGACAAAAATTCCCCTTTCCATTCTGCTTTGGTGGATTCATACCTTGTTCCCAAGCTTCAATTTTGGCACAGGTAGGGAAGTCGCTGTTAAAGGTTGAGGAATTTTGCTTTACACCTACTGATTGCATTTGTTGAAAGTTTCTAAGACCTTTGCTACAAATCCATTTTGTGCAAAACCTGTAATCTTGCATTCGCCTCCTTGAGGCATTGTGTCAAATAGTTGTTGTGCCTTCTCTGTGCTTCCTCATTCTGCACTCATGCCAACTAGGTCACTTGCAATTACAACATCTGAAAAAAATTTCCCCTCCGTTATGTTTTGATGGATGTCCATGCCCTGTTCCCAAGCTTAAATTGGTGCGCAGGCAAGGAGGACATTGGTAAAGGTTGAAGGATTTGGCTTTATGCCTACCAATTTCAATTGCTTGAAAGTTTCTAAAGCCTTTTCAACAAATCCATTATGTGCAGAACCTACAATCATTGCATTACACAAGATGACATCTTTATGAGACATTCTGTCAAATAGTTCATGTGCCCTGTCTATAAAAGTTGTTCTTGAGAATACAGATCTGCAATAATTGAAGATATGTAGAGTAATCTTCGGGGGGGTGTTTGTGTAGTAAGCAGAGTGTACAGTGCATCCTTCAATTAGACCTCTCTACATAATGTTGTGAGGTTGAGATGAGAGGGGATGGGAATTGCTTCAATCAACAACCACTGTGTAGAGAAGGAATGGAAGTGGATAATTTGCATCTTATCCTTAGATTATATTATTGATGCTAGGGAAATTATTTTTAAGTCCAAGATTTATAAGAGTCTTTTAATTTACCAACCATGGCGTATGATTAGATTTATTTCCCTTCTTTATTAATTGCTCTTAGTCATAAAGCATCTTGAGGGCCATGATTATGCTAGATCAAATCCAAGAACCAAATATTGCCTAACTAAAATTCACTAAATCATGCCAAGAAAGTCGTGGGAAAATCTCTTAATGTAACCAATTAGATATGTTGAATCAACTAGTTCTTGGTCAAATATAGATGTGTGATGAAAGCTTTATTAGAGATCTATAGTAAGAAATACCTAAGTTAAAGTTGGATTAGACATTGTGAATGATTGTAAATAGAGTCATCTTATATTAATAATTACACTTTCTTAGATGATAATTGTGAAGGAGCATTGAATTATAGAAACAATATAATGTGTTGATAATTATAGAATGCAATTAGTGATACGATTAAATAAAGTGTGTTAAATGAAGTTTATATTTTAAGAAAAAGTGAGATGATAAGTGGAATGTTGAAGAAAAGTAGAGGGTATTATGGAAGTAATATATTATGAGATAAAACATTTTAGGGAAAAATATCGTTTAGTGGGTATAGTATTGTTTATTATTGTGATAAGTGATCATTGTAGTTAGTTAATAACAATTAACAAGTATATAATGTTTGGATAAAGTGAGAAATAGGTACAATAAATGTGCAGTAATGATATTATATAATATGTATTTGTTAACGATTTAATAAGAAAGGGTGAGTGGTAAATAATGCAAATATATCGATTAATTAATTACAAGCATATGACATTATATATAAATATGCTAAGCTATAGTTTCCTTATAGTTTTTAATTAACATAGCAAATGATGTTATATCACAATTAACCTTGTTATAAGATGGAAGTAAGAATCATAATTGGAAATAAATCATGAAAGTATAAGTAATCGTCAAACATTGAGAGTACAAAATTGAAAACTTAGTGATTTAGAACTTCAAAGACTCATCCAATATGACTTATGAAAAGAAGCAAAGCTTGTTTGACTAATAGTGTTAACATTTAGAATGTTTCAGTTGAGAAACTTATTGAGATTCAAATATCGTAAATTCCTATTCATTTTCAAATATAAAGAGGTCGAATGCTTTTGCCAGGAATTAATCTTCAAAGTAATCGTCAAACCTTAAGGGTACAAAATTGAAAACTTAGTGATTTAGAACAACTTTAAAGACTCATAATATGACTTATGAAAAGAAGTAAAGCTTGTTTGACTAATAGTGTTAACATTAGAATGTTTCATTTGAGAAACTTATTGAGATTCAAATATCATAAATTCCTATCCATTTTCAAATATAAATAAGTTGAATGCTTTTGCAAGGAATTGATCCTCGTACTAGACTATTGAACAATGCTTATGTTCAACAATTTAATTATTAATAATTCCTCATATTGTACTAGGCTAGATCGTTATGTACCTTATTGCTTAAGTATCTTTCAAGTCTAATGCTTTTTAAATTGATTAAGTTAAAGAAACATATTATTGTGAGCTCATGGTTAAGCAGTTCAATAGTTAAACAATATTTCCGATAATGATGTTATAATATTATTGTTATAATGCACTTATTTCTCGGTGCAAGTTTATTGACAATGGAGGTTAATTAGTTTTATTAAAGTATAAACCTAATTAGGGAGTTTTATGAGATATCTATCTTAATTTACAACTTTTATTAAGTCCTTATTGGTTTTAATTTAAAGGTAATTTTGTAATGATCATGTAAGTAATCGTATTAATTCTTTACCTTTGGAATAAAGTCTATTGATGTATGACAAATAAGTTATCAAGATTTCTTTGTTTTTCACCAAGACTGAATCTTTATATACATTATTGATAGAATATATTTTCTAGTTATGTTACGCAAAATTATGAATTGATTAAATTGATTAAGTAACATCTCTAATCCTATTCATTACGTATAAGCGAAATGATCAAGCATCTTTACTGTACTTTACTTGCATTATGTTTTAAAGAAGTACCCTTCCTTTGTCAATTTCTTTATCAGTGATTATGTAAGTTTTTCTTTTCTATTAGATAGGTAAACTTTGTAAATAAACGTCCAAACATAAAACAAATCACAATGTTTGGTTTTTACAGTACCTCTATGTCATGTTTACGGGTAATGTCGTCGCGTTGAACCAAGTACCTCACGCCTAACATAGCTGCAACAACAGTGTCTGGGCACCGTCCCTCTAAATCGTCGAGGAGTAATAAGGGACATGTCAAAGTTAAATCCGCAGGAAGGGAAATCTCCTCGAAAATCTCATTAAGAAGATTAACTAAAAAGAAAAGACAAGTCTATTGAAATAATTGTATGATGATTACCATGTATCCAAATTTTTATAAGCTAGAAGACAGAAAACATAATATCATTTCTGTATCTTAAATTTCTTGCTTAAAGAAGCACATGACCAATGCACAGGAAGAGAAACAATAGTATTAATAGATTCTTTATGGAAACATCACATTACAGATAGACTAGGATGATGGCATATTCAGATGTACTTAGGCACACCTTAAGACAGTCAAACTCATGATCATAAAGAGGTCTGAGTTTCTGATTCCCATGTTGGGAAGAGCATACTCCTCTACTTCTAAAATCAGACAAACACTTAGACAACTACCAATGACTTATAGACTTCACTCTCTCTTGTCTTAATAGAGCGAATGGACCCTCCTTATATAGGAAAACCCACCGCCTTTTCAATGTTCACGAATTGAAAGATATTTGAAATTTGTGAATCAGAGGATGGCACCTAAAACAAGCTTTTGAAAAGATATGCCCACTATGAGAAAGATTCTCTGGGTGGACCCCAATATCTCGTGAACACAAAAGCTTTCAAACAACAAAGAACAAACATGTAGGAATGCTACATGTGGAGCGCTGCTTTAAAGCTGAAAGTAGATACGGTAGGGATCTTTTTGATCACGGGAAGAGTAATCTGTGGTTACAATGAGGTGGTAACCTTACCCCTTTTACCATGGTGTGGTCCGCATCAGTCATTTCTCTTAGAGTGACTGATAACTCTGATGAGTGACAGACCCACTCATTAGTCACTATCTAATTCTCCATGCACACATCAAGGACAATGATCATCATCATGTTTTTCATATAGAGAGCATGGATGAGCAGGTGGATCAGGTTCCTTCTAGATAATGCGAAGGGTTTTAATTTTGCAGGGTCCATGGATCCCTATAGCATGTGCTCCAGAATCTCCAACCTCTTGTCGATAGGTTTTTGTATGAATCCAGATGGGTTGTTGATTATTGAACAAATGGTGGATTCGTGCTCCATAAGTCCAGTGTTGGAATAAAGATTACTCACCACATGGTCCATATTGTTGACAAACAAACCTGTTGATAAGATTATCATGATAGGATCAAAAAGTTAATTTCTATAGAACACATGTATATCCTACAAACCAAAACTACAATTTTTCATTAGGATAAGGTCCTTGAAACATATCACACATATACTGAATCCCTTTTTCTTGATGAAGCCATCTCTCAGGTCGATGAATATGTGGATTCAAAAATTTAATAGGTAATTGAAATTGAATTTCATAATTGAGGAGGTATCACTGGATCTCTTCATCAACCTTATTTGCTTGGGCAGAAAATTGAAAGAATGGCTTTGGATTCCATATTCCTGGAGTAGACAGTGCTTGCTTTGCGAGTATCATGTGCTATCAATCATACAAAATTCCTTCGATCCATCCTATTATAGGGATTGATGCTAAATTTTGGACAACATTCTTCATACCACTATTCTTCCCTAATTCGCATGACTCTAATTTTACCTAAAGGGGAATAATGACCTTCTCTAGAGAGAAAATCTGTAGAAATATTTTCTTCTCCAGGCAAATGCTCAATTTCAAAATCAAATGTATCAAGAAATTGTGCCCATCGAAGTAATCTTCCCCAGATGACCTTATTTTTGGATTCCTTCTTAAAAATCTGTAGAGATTCTGTAAATCACTCCGAACCAAGAATTTCTTGTCTGTAACAAACATATAAAAGGCTTTTAATGAATTAACTACTGCAAGAATTTCCTTATGTGTGATGTGGTAATTTAATTCACTATTTTTGAAACTACCAGATGCATATCTGACAATTTCTTCTTGGCCTTGCAGAGTTTTTTCTTTTAGGATTCTAGCCCATGTAGCTTCACTGGCATCTATTTCAATAATTTTATCCCCATTACATAGAAGACGTAGGGCAGGCAGAGAAGCACATTTGGTCTTGATCTGAGCTATACAGGCATCATGTTTAGAGGACCATGGAGGCAGATTTTTTTGTAGTAATTCATTCAATACAAGGCAATCCTCAGCAATATTCAAATAGAATCCTACAATATAATTAACCAAGCCCAAAAACCTTTGTAATTCCTTTAGATTTGTAACTTGGAGATTTTGAATTCGTGATAGGATATGTTCCAGAGCCTCCATTTTGCCACCTAGGAGAAGTTTTATACCAATAAATACGATGGAAGTCAGAGCAAACTCGCTTTTAGAGGGATTTACAACCAAACCATTTTGTTGATAAACTTGAAGGAACTGCTGTAAATGTTCTATATGACTACCTGGAGTTTGACTAAAAATAAGGATATCATCAATATATGGAATAATAAACTTGGAATATTGCCTGAAAAGGATATCCATATGTTGCTAAAAATTTGATGGAGCTGTCTTGATTCTAAATGGTAAAACTTTTCATTCATACAGACCTTGTGAACTGAGAAAGCATTTTTGTAGTAATCAGTAGGCTTGAGAGAGATCTGCACAAATCCTTTGGTAAGATCAAATTTAGAATACATATTACTCCCTTGAATACTTTGCCAAATATGATCCTTCCTAGGAAGAGGGTGACGATGATCTTGTAGACATTCATTTAAAGGCTTATAATTGACTACTAGCCTTTTCTCAGGGAGCTCCTTACCATTCTGATCAAACTTAGGAACATACATGGCATGACAGGAGAAAGAAGAACTAGAATTTTGGATAATGCCTTGGTTCAGCAAGCCTTCAATTTTGATTTGACACATTTGTGTTTCCTTGGAGCTCATGAGGAAATAATTAGCCTTAGCTCTAGGTACGATATCATTTCCTGCAGTGTCCTTTTTTAGTAAGAGATTACAACTCAAATTTCTTTGATGTTTGTTTAGATCTTTAGTCATAACTGTTTCTGCAAACTGTTGCTTCAATTCTTCTAGGCTTGGTTGAGCAACAATAATTTGTTTGGCCAGCTATATTGTATTTTCTTTCTTTGTTTTGTCTGGAAGCGATTAATTGGTGTATGCAAATTATGTTTGTAACCTAGGAACCTGATATTTATTCATGAGAGTTATAGTTTCTCTAGTGATCAGGATAGGTTCCCAATTTTTCATGGCCTCACTACCAATTACTCCGTCATAACCATCAATTTCATAATGGACAAAAGTAAGTTCTTCAATGTGACCGTCAGAAAACTAAATACGAGCTTTACAAGTGAGTTTAGAAGTATGCATACCATTGCCAAAAATAATATTTGTAATACCATTGATCCATTGGTTGGCTGGGAAACAGTTGTATCTGGCAACATTGGATCAGCTCCAGTATCCCATAGAAAAGCTAAAGGATAGGCTTTAATACCCAGGAAAGGTATTTAAAGTTCTAAACCAGGACATGGTGTAGATGGAGGTTGTCTTAGTGCCCTATACTGCCTTTGACTTGACGTTCCAGTATCTGGATCGGTACCTTATGCTTCAATGGCTTCCTGCATCATAGGGCTATAATATTTCTCCTGACTGAACCAACTCTCTTCATTTGTCTTAACTTTTGAAGGGAGCTGAAATGGTGAAATAGAATTGAACTTAGAAATATAAGTTTCTAGTTCTCTATTCTTGGCCAATTCTTCATTTAAATTCTCATTTGCTTCGTCCTCTAATTCTTGAATTTTAGATTTTGCCTAACTAATTACTTTCCAGAGAAAATCTTTTCTTTTGGATCTCCATATTCTACGAGCCATATTGCCAGGTGCTGTTGCTTCAAGTTTATTCCTTTGAGGAAGAGGAATAGCTTTTTCTGGATGAAATATGTTGGATTTTGTAGATGGGAAAGCTATTTGTTTAAGCAAGATTTGTTTCTACTCTTCTAGCCTTTCAAGTTTTTGCTTATTTTTCCTCCATGTTTCTGACCAAAATTCATTTCTTGTTGTAGCTTTTCTAATTTACAAATTTCATCAATAATTTGGTCAAGAGTGAAATTGTCTTTTCTCATCATTCTACAAAAGGAGACTTCTGAATTATCTGATTCTTCATGTTCGGATGCTAGAGTATCAGGTTCAGGCTGGTCATCCTCAGAGTTATCTGCTGCACTTGTTACATCAGAGAGAATGATGTCTTCAGAATCAAAAGGATAGTCATCCACATATTCATATTCATCTAAATTATCAAGTCCATCCTCTTTAACTAGTTGAACTTTTCCTTTGTTTCTTGCCTTATGGTAGTCTGGGCATTTATTGGCATAATGATCTCCCTTACAAATATAGCAAGTGGGTTTCCATTTTTTCCTATTCTTGAATTTATCCTTTTTCCTGAAATAACCCTTTTGCTTGGAGAACCTTTTCTTTTTATACTTCTTCTGGGAGTTAGAGCAATCAGAGCAAGTTTTGCCCTTATATTTAGACTTATTAACCTTATGCTCCCAAAACTGAATATATAACATTAAAAACAAGTGTCAACAATTACCACCTTTAGCTCTTCCTGGCAATGGCTTTAAAATCATCGAAACTAATGCCTCTGTGCATACTTGGGTAGGTGTGCTAAAAGAAAGGAAGAATGATAAAGAGATTATTATTCACTATGCCTCTAGAGGTTTTTCCTCAACTAAATCAAAATATCACTCTACTCACAAAGAGATACTTGCAATAATTAAATCTTTCCAAGCTTTCCAATTGTTTATTTATACTCACATTTTCTTACGAGATCCGATTTGCAGCACATCAAGAGTTTTCTAAACTCTACACCAACTACTAAATTTCAAAGGAATCACCTATTCTGGTGGACACAATTTCTTGACCAGTTTGATTTCAAAATCGAACACATACCTGGTGCAAAAACCATTATTGCTGACTTTCTTAGTCAAGAAGGCTCTGTCCCAACAGAACACACTGTGCATATGGTTTTCATGATCAACTCCATCTCTACCTCTATTATAGAGAGATATGATGGTTCTTTGAATCCTGCCAAATTCATTCACTCCAGAAATACTTAAGTTAGTTGGGATATGATTACCTGATTCAGAATCACATTGTCACCACTGAGCATTCTCTTCCACCTCTTCGTATGAATTTCTTTCCACCTCCAAATGTTGAAGAAATTAATACTTTATGTTAGCATCAGCCTAGCATTCACCACATAAATGTTTGACACAATTGATGAAGCCAACATAATGGAGCAATTTCAACACTTCATTAGTCTACAGTTTTATGATACTCGCATCCCTTCTCCTCATGGCTTATAACATTTGTTGGAATTAGACCAAACAACTAAGAGGGGGGTGAATCGTTTGTCATACAAAATAAACTTTTTCTACTTTTAACCTTCTTTATTAAAACTTACTATCAGATTAATGATGTAAACATTAAAGCATAGATCAACAACATATGAGCATAAACATAATCAACACACTTGACACCAAGATTTTGACGTGGAAACCCGGTTAAGGGAAAAACCACGGTGGGAGTTAACCCATAAAGATTTGTACCCTGTTAAAAGTACTTTAGAAAAATAGAAGGCACATGCCTTCAGAGGCACTACCCAAAGCTCACTGCTCAAAAGAGAGGCTCACTACCTACATAATTTATTTAGAACAGAAAGAATTAACTGAGAAAATAGAATCTACTTCATGCCTGGTTTAGTTTCAATCAATGCTCACAAAGCTTCTGCTTTGCCCCAAATTCTTCTTCACTAACTTCTCACTCTACACTACTCTCGTTCCTTTTCTTCTCAACTCTACTTCTGATCCTTTATTCAGATTTAATCTATTTTTCTCAAGGATGATTTTTAACAACTATTCAGCACTTATTTATACACTTCATCAATCTTGGAATGATCAACAAGGTCGGCCAAACTTAACACAGATCTTTACACTATCGGCCAAACATAGCTGAGACTTGAATCTTCCTCTACTAACACGCCATGCTTCATAAAATGATCTTTGGATCATCCGCAACATGCTAGGAACATCTGGTCAGCCAAGACTAGGAAGAACAACAATTTCAAAGAGGAAATCTTCAATAACAAGCTCAAACTCCAATGCGGACCTCCAACATAGTAGCCACACGATCTAGGGCCTTCCACAATCACATTGAACTCACCAATAACATCCACTCTAAACTAAATTACCACAATCATTTGTATCTTCCACTGGAACCTCAAGAACACTGTCTGCCATGACTGTCAAACTAGAAGGATGACTTGCGAACCTCCAAACCACAAACCACTAGAGTTGATGATACAAACTAACTTCCCCAACATGCCTTCAGACCTGGAGATCATAATATTTCACTGTGGAGCAATCCTAACCAACTTACTGTCACTCTGTCTCTTCTAAATACTGCAAGATCCGATTCTATTCAGATGGCCATAACTTCTTCAAATCTTCATGCAAACTTCTTAACTCTTGACTGGAACAACCTCTGACAATCCTCTACACATCCATAAGGTCTGTAAACCTTGAGTCTTCATTAATTTTCTCAATATCCTCAACATTCTAGTCTCCTGAACATGCAACAAAATAAGGCACAGTTGACACTAATGACAACAAGAATATGTTGACATCAATAACAACACTTCTTAGGCGCATATTTGCAACAATCTCCCCCTTTGTCATTGATGGCAACATATATTGTGAAAAACTGATTCAACTATCATGACAAAAAGTTCTCATCTTGACTTATGCAACCACTTCCTTAACTGCTCCCCCTGTCATCAGCAATTAGTTTTTCACATGTCTTCTCTCCCCCTTTGACATCAATGGTAAAGCGCACATATTTGCAATCTTTACTCCCCCTTTTTATTTCAAACTGATCTCCAACGTTTGCATACTAACTACTCCTTAGAGTAGTATTTTCTCAACATTAATTCGGATCTCAAGATATGACTGAGAATTCCACCAGACTGATGCACCTCAGTGCATCTTAGTTTTGATTCGAAGGGGTAATAACCCCTAACTTCTCTCTGAGATATTCAAAGGTATCTTTGGGAAGAGGCTTAGTGAAGATATCTGCAATCTAATCTTTGGAAGACACAAATTCCAACTTGACTTCATTCTCATTTACCTTCTTTCTCAAGAAATGAAACTTGATAGATGTATGCTTTGTCTTTGAATGTAACACTAAATTCTTTGAGATGCTTATTGCACTAGAATTATCACAAAAGATTGTGGCTGGCTCCTCAAACACAACTCGGATGTCCTTCAACATTTGCTTCATCCATAGAACCTAAGTACAATTATTTGATGTTGCTATATATTCTGCTTCTGTAGTAGACAGGGATATTGCCTCTTGCTTTTTGCTCATCCAAGAGACCAATCTTCTTCCCAAGAAAAATGCACCACCACTAGTACTTTTTTTGTCATCCACATCTCCTGCCCAATCAGCATCTGTATATGCATGAAGAGTGAAATCATTGTCTTTTGGATACCACAATCCATAATCAATTGTCCCCTTGAGATATTTGAAAATTCTTTTGACTTCCACAACATGGGATTCTTTTGGATCAGCTTGAAATCTAGCAACAAGTCCAATGACATTCATGATGTCAGGTCTGGTCTGGGTCAAATAGAGCAATCCTTCAATCATTGATCTATACCTTTTCTAATTTGCCTTGGGGGAATCATCGTCTTTACTTAACTTGCATCCGGTTACCATAGGTGTACCTACTGGCTTTGAATCTTTGATTCCAAACTTCTTCACCAATTCTTTCACATACTTGGATTGAGATATAAAGATACTTTTATTTGACTGAACAATTTGCAAACCTAGGAAGAAATTCATCTCTCCAAACATTGACATCTCAAATTCACTTTTCATCTGATCAGCAAATGCTTTGTACATACATTCATTTCCACCAAAAATGATATCATCAACAAAGACCTTAACAATCAGGATGTCCTCATGATTAATCTCGAAGTAAAGATTACTATCAGCAGTACCTTTGCTAAAACCTATCTTAAGCAAATATTTATCCAATCTTGCATACCAGGCTCTTAGAGCTTGCTTGAGTCCATACAAGGCTTTTCTCAGTCTACAAACCATATATCCCTGATCAGACAACTGAAATCCTTCCGGTTGCTCAATGTAGACTTCTTCCTCCAAATCTCTATTCAGAAATGTTGATTTGACATCCATCTGATATACTTTAAAATCTTTGAAAGCAGCAAATGCAAGAAATAATCTAACTGCCTCTATTCTTGCCACCAAAGCAAAAGTTTCTTCAAAATCAATTCCTTCTACTTGAGAATAGCCTTTGCATACCAATCTTGCTTTGTTTCTTACAACTTCACCATCTTCATTTAGTTTATTCCGGAAGACCCATTTGGTTCCAATCATATTTTTGTCCTTGGGTCTAGGAACAAGATCCCAAGTGTGGTTCTTTTCAATTTGCATTAATTCTTCTTCCATTGCTTTTACCAAGTTTTCATCATTGCCGGCTTCACTTACTGATTTAGGTTCAATCCTTGAAATCAAACAAATGTCTTCTTGATCTTCAGCAACTCTTCTCCTTGTTCGAACACCTTTATTTCTATCTCCTAATATTTGATCTTCAGGATGATTCATTCTTGTTTGAGTACCGGATGCAATTTCAGTTCTAGAACTCTCTAAGATTCTGCACTTTCCATCCTTGAAATGAAGATCATAACCTTTATCAACCAACTGTCCAACACTGAGAAGATTATGTTTCAGTCCTTCCACATATAGAACATCATTGGTGTTATTCTTACCATCAAAACAGATGGATCCTCTGCCACGGATTCTGCCAGCTGAGTTATCTCCAAATTTCCCAAGCCCTCCTTCATAATTTTCAAAATTCACAAACTTACTCTTGTCTCCAGTCATATGATGAGAACATCCACTATCAATCACCCATTCATCTTTCTCAATAACCTGAGTAGCCAAGGCACTTTCCATATTTTCATAGCTAGTAGATTCAATAGACATTAGATCTTCTTATTTAATGTCAATGAACACCCAATCATTTTCAGAGGAACCTCCATGATCAAATTCATCATCTGTCACTCCTCTAGCTTCTTGGACATAGTAACTGGTGCAGGAGCACCCCTTCAACAATATAAATATGCACAAGAGGGAGAAGAATAAGACTTTAATATGTTTTAGACATTTCATGTTATCATGTAGCATTTGTATGTCATTATCAAATGTAGCATTTTGTATTGGCATTTCATGTTTGTAAACATCAAATTTGACATTTCAGACATGTTGGGTTATGTGGAGGATTAAACCAAGGTGTCTTACCATTAGGTATTTTGTTGTCTTATGTAAAACAGGTGTCGTGGGATTAGTTAGGGTTTATGACTATAATCTTGGTTTAATCAAAATCTCGAAAACAGAGGAGAGGTGGAGTTAGTAACAAAACAAGGAAGGTGGTCAAGGAAAGGGTGTCTTCCACCTTTAGAATTACCAAATAATGGAATCTCTGTAATCAGTCTATGATCGATAAAGTTGAAATGAAGAAATAGAAGTTCTATAAATTGTGTTCTACCAATTCTGGATTCTGTGTAAATTCCCTGTATATCAAATCGTTTTGTATATTATTTGTATAGATTTTCTTTGTGTTTAATTTAGTTCTTCTGTGGTCGAGATGCACGAATAAATCCATTCCACTGGTGGATTTCTGTGAAATCAGTGGAATGGATTGTGTATATTAGTTTTTTGTTCATTTTTTCTTTTGTTCGATGAACATGGCAGAATAGAAATTGCAGAATTCGTCGTAGAGGAACTTATCGGCGAGAAGTTCAAATATACATCAATTGTATGCAGAGACAGTCTGTGAATATATTGCATTCGCATGTAAGTATCATCCTGTGTATATGTTGTGAAAAATGGTATGTATAAAAGTCTGTTTGGGTCAAGTTTGTGTTGTTCACTGAATATACAATTCCTGTATATATCACAAATGTATGAAGGCATATTTCCTGTGTATATCGTTGTCGCATCTGAGTATCACCCTATGTATATCATATAATGAAATGTATGTGCAAGAGTCCATTCAGGTTAAGTTATGATTATTAGTCGAATATACAAATAGTGTGTATATCACTAATGTACCTGAGCATATTATGTGTGTATCTTGCACTTGCATGTAAAGGTCCGTTGTCTATGTATATCGCCAAAGTATATCGGCAGATAATTCCTGTGTATGTCAAAATGGTCTAAGGAGATACATTTCCTGTATATACGTCCATTGTATGTTGTAGATAGTTTGTGAGTATATCCCTATTGTATGTGAGTGTCCATTTGTGTATATACTGCAGTTGCATATCGTTGTTGTATGTTGTGAAGATACAACGAAAATATACATTGCATATGATACAAAGGATGACTGACCGAGGTGGTAGCTAGTTTGTATGTTGGAAGGATATTTGTCTGTAGATCCAAGGGATGACTAGTGATAGCGAGGAGAAGAACCAGCTCAGTAAGTCAACAAAGGTATGTTGAAGAATGTATGTTGGAATATACATTAAAACATACATTTTCAAAAGATGCAAAAGGTGACCTGTCGAAGTGGTGAACAAAATGTATGTGGGAAAGGCATTTGTTCTGCGCATACAAGAGGTGACTGACAATAGTAGGTAAGAATGTTGAACCCCACCGGGAAAGTAGGTAAAGAAATGTATATGCGCTTTGTTTGTATGGGGTGAGACATACAAGGTAAAATAAAGACCGAGGGCCCCACCATATGCATATTCCGAATGCATACTCGGAATGCATGAGAAGAATGTACATTGCAAATGTACATTAGGATATACAAACAGTGAGTATATCACAGTTGTACCTGAAAAACAATTCATGTATATCTTGCATTTGCATGTCGACGATTGTATCTAGAAATGTACATTATTATGTACATTTCGTGAGATGCAACGGAGGACCGGCAGTAGTGGCCAAAGTAGGTGGAGATACAATGGGCTACCTACGATAGAAGGTTAGGAAATGTATATACAAGACGAAGGGTGAATGCGATTCACAGGAGCATTTCACTGTTGATTCCCAAAAAGGCTTTCTGTTGTGCGTGCATACGCTCTGCGTCATATTGGTATTAGAACGAAGGTTGTATCCTTTGGGAAGAAGAAGAAAGACAAGATGTCAGAAGGAGAAGGGTCAGAAATGTACCCAGCAAAGATGACCAACGTTGAGTTGGCAGTCTTAGTGAGAAAACAAATGGCAGAGAGCAAAGCAGTTCAGGCTCAAAATCAGGCATTGAAAGAAGAGGTAGAGAAGTTGAGGGACAGAGTAGAGAAGGGTGAAGAAGATTCTAGTAAGCGAGAAGATGGGGATGAAGAGGAGATCCCTAAGCAGAAAGAGATAGAGGTTCCTGCAGACTAGAGGCCCTTACTTAATGCCCTCAAATCCATGGAGAGAAGAACCATGGATATGAAAATAGACCTGCCAGTGTTTGCAGGAAAAATGGAACCTAATTTAGTAATGGAGTGGATAGACTCCTTGAATAATTTCTTTGAGACCGAGGAAATACCAGACCACCAAAGGGTAAAGATGGCTCAGTCCAAAATGAAAGGAGCTACACTAACTTGGTGGAGTTTCATCCAAGATAACAGGGTGAAAGAAGGAAAGAATAGAGTTATTACTTGGAAGAAGATGATGACTTTAGTGAAGGAAGCCTATGTCCCATTGGATTACAAGATCCAATTACATAAGAGAAAACAAAATTTGAAACAGAAGGAGCTAGATGTCAGTTCATACACAGAAGAGTTTATGAAACTAGGTGTCAAAACAAAGGTAAAGGAGGGTGAGGAAGAGAAGGTAGCAAGATACCTCAATGGATTAAGGTTTAACATCCAAGAAGACATAAGTTTGCATAATCCAGAGACAGTCCAAAAGTGCTACCAGTTAGCACTCAAAGTGGAAGAGAAATTAAAGAGAAGGCATGAACAGAATAATAGAGGAAGAGGGAGAGATCAAAGAGGAGGAAGAAGTCCTTTCAGAGGTAGAGGAAATGGATTTGGATACCAAGGTGAATCCAATCAAGAGAACAGCAGAGGAGACAGCAGTCAAAATCAAGGGGGAAGTTATAATCAAAGAGGAGATTTTAGGGGCAGAAGACCACCATTTAGAGGGAGATCTCAGAACAGAGGACCTATCAGATGTTATAATTGCAATCAAGAAGGCCACATAGCCAGCAGATGTCTAGCAAAGGCAACAAGTTCAATGGGAGAAAAGAGGATAAATTTGATCCAAGAATCTGATTGTCAAAGTGTAGCAAGCTCAAGCACTAATCAAAGTGTGAATGCTCCTGACAGTTATGGATATCCTGAGAAAGGAGAATCTTTGATGATTAGAAGAGCAATGACCACCATGAAGGTACCCAACAAAGAACCCCCACAAAGGAAGTCTCTCTTCAGAACTACTTGCAAGCCAGGAGGAAAGGTATGTAAAGTTCTGATTGATTCCGGATCCACTAAAAATTTTGTCATTTGAAATGGTAGAAAAGCTTAAGCTTAGGAGACTGCCACATCCTTGCCCATATAAGATTTCATGGCTCACCCAAGGACAACAAACAGTTGTGGAAGAACAGGCTTGGGTAGAATTTCAAATTGGACCATACAAGGATAGATTATTGTTTGACATTGCCAAGATGGATACTTGCCATCTCCTATTTGGAAGACCATGGCAGTATGACTCGAAAGCATACCATGATGGAGTTAGAAACACCTATTCAATCACCAAGAATGGTAAGGAGATAAAGTTTCTACCATTATTGGAGAATGAGGTGGAATCAAAAGGGAAAGAAGTCAAGGCGATGATGGTAGAAGGCAAACAATTCATGAAAGAGATAATAGAAGAAGGAACAGTTGCATATGGTCTAATTCCATACCTTAAGGTGAACAAAGAACAGCAGTAAGAAGTCAAGGGACAGAAGAGGCAAAGGTTCATAGATTCGGCTGTCCAAGAGTTATTGCACAAGTACAAAGGCATCATCTCTAATAGAATACCAAGGTCTCTACCACCTATAAGAGACATCAACCATTGCATAGATCTGATCCCAGGATCTACACTTCCAAACAAATCAGCATACAAGCTTACCCCAGAACAGAATGCAGAGGTCGCAAGGCAGATTGAGGAATTGTTGGAGACAGGCCTAATTGGCAAGAGTTTAAGCCCATGTGTAGTACTGGCTGTATTTGCACCAAAGAAGGAAGGCACTTGGAGACTTTACACTAAATCAAGGGCTATTAACAAGATAACAATCAGGTATAGGTTCCCAATCCCTAGGATAGAAGACTTGCTTGATTGCTTAGGAGGTGCAAAATATTTCACAAAAATAGATTTAAAGAGTGGCTATCATCAGATTAGGATTAGGCCAGGAGATGAGTGGAAAACTGGATTTAAGACCAATGAGGGGTTATATGAGTGGAAGGATATGCCTTTTGACTTGTCCAACGCCCCTAGTACCTTTATGAGGTTAATGAATGAGGTCTTGAGGGAATTCATAGGTAAATTTGTCATAGTATATCTAGATGACATTCTGATTTTTAGTAATACAAGGGAAGAGCACCTCAACCATATAGACTTAGTCCTCAAAAGGTTACATGAAGAATAGCTAATGATCAACTTAGCAAAGTGTTTGTTCATGCAAGAAGAGATCATCTACTCAGGATTTGTTATTTCACATAACAAACTGAAAATGGATCAAGAGAAGGTAAGTGCCATATTGTCTTAGCCAACTCCTAAAACTTTGAATGATGTTAGAAGTTTCCATGGGTTAGCAACCTTTTATAGGAAGTTTATAAAAGGATTTAGTCATGTTTGTGCACCCGTACCTGACACCATAAAAGGAGGATAGAAGTGCAGATTCATTTGGACAAAGGAGGCAGATGATTCATTTGAAACATTGAAGAAGAAGGTGGTAGAGTAGCCAGTTCTTGCATTTCCTGACTTCAGCAAGATTTTTCAAGTAGAATGTGATGCCAGCCACATGGCAATTGGAGTAGTACTTAGCCAAGAAGGTAGGCCTATTGCATTTTTCAGTGAGAAACTAAATGATGCAAAGAAGAGATATTCATCATATGATTTGGAGATGTATGCTCTAGTCCAGTCGCTCAAGAAATTGAGGCATTACTTGATGCCAAAAGAATTCATAGTGTTCACAGACAATCAAGCCCTCAGTTTTATAAACAGTCAAGAGAAGCTGAACCATAGGCATATGAAGTGGGTGGAAACTTTGCAAGCTTTCACCTTCACACTCAAACACAAGAAAGGGGTCAAGAATAAAGTAGCAGATGCTTTGAGCAAGAGGGTTCTAACCATCAATCAGATCCAATTGGAGAGTGTTGGCATTGATTCTTTGAAGACCATTTATAATGATGATGAAGACTTTGGAGAGATCTACAAGGTATGTACTTCTTTTGGTGACAAATATCATGTTGAGTTCTCTGAATTTCTGATCCAAGATGGATTACTTTTCAAAGGTGGACAATTGTGTATTCCAAGGTGTTCCATGAGACTGAATATCATTCAGGAGAAACATTGTGGGGCCATGGCAGGACATTTTGGTCTAGATAAGACTCTTGATCTTGTGAAGCGGCATTACTATTGGCCCAAGTTACAGTCAGATGTGAGGAAATTTGTGGAGACATGTGTAATATGTCAGAAAGCAAAAAGGAGATCCACTAATGCAGGTTTGTATCAGCCATTACCCATTCCTTCTAGGCCGTGGGAGAGCATAAGCATGGACTTTGAATTAGGTTTGCCTAGAACAAGGAAAGGATATGATAGTGTTTTTGTTGTCGTAGAAAGATTCAGTAAAATGGCACATTTCTTGCCATGCAAAACCACTTGTGATGCTTCATATGTTGCAAACCTTTTTTTCAAAGAAATAGTGAGGATACATGGATTGCCATTGAGCATAGTCTCAGATAGAGATGTAAAATTTATTGGCCATTTTTGGAGGACTTTTTGGAAGAAGCTTGGAACCAATTTGTCCTTCTCATCAGCCTACCATCCTCAAACAGATGGGTAGACTGAAGTTGTTAACTTTTCATTGGGAAATCTATTAATGTGTTTGATAAGGTAGCATGGAGAGAAGTGGGATAACATCCTACCACAAGCAGAATTTTCCTATAATGATACCATCAATAGGAGTACAGGGAAGTCACCTTTTCAGGTCGTATATGGTATTCATCCAAGAGGTATTTTGGAATTGAGAGATCTACCTATAAGAGAGCCTATTAGTGTAGATGGAGAAGCTTTTTCTTTAACTATCAAAGAAGTGCATGATCAGTCAAGAACCAGCTTCAAAAGACTACATTGAAATACAAAGCATATGCTGACAAGAAAAAGAGGGATGTATAATTTGATGTTGGAGATTTGGTATGGGTTAATCTGAAGAAGGAGAGGCTCCCAAAAGGTAAATATACCAAGCTAATGTAGAGGAAGATTGGACCATGTCAGATTTCGAAGAAGTGTGGGCAGAATGCCTATAAGATCCAACTTCCTCCTAATCTTGGATTGTCACCCATTTTCAATGTATGTGATTTAACTCCATACAAGAAGCATGCAGATGTAGAACAGGAACCATTACAGGATGCAGTAGGTGATGATATTCCTAAGCATGATCCACCAACATTGTAGCAGATATTAGAGTCAAGAGTGACAAAGAAGACAAGGAACAAAGAGTACATGGAGTACTTAGTAGCTTGGCAGGGGAAACTCAATTCAGAGGCAGTTTGGATGACTGAAGATCATATCACAAACAATGGTGCAGACCTTCAAACTCTGATCTCAAAGGGGCTTGAGATCTCCTCTCGGGGAGTATGGTGCAAGAGCACCCCTTCAACAATATAAATATGCACAAGAGGGAGAAGAATAAGACTTTAATATGTTTTAGACATTTCATGTTATCATGTAGCATTTGTATGTCATTATCAAATGTAGCATTTTGTGTTGGCATTTCATGTTTGTAAACATCAAATTTGACATTTCAGACATGTTGGGTTATCTGGAGGATTAAACCAAGGTGTCTTACCATTAGGTGTTTTGTTGTCTTATGCAAAACAGGTGTCATGGGATTAGTTAGGGTTTATGACTATAATCTTGGTTTAATCAAAATCTCAAAAACAGAGGAGAGGTGGAGTCGGTAACAAAACAAGGAAGGTGGTCGAGGAAAGGAGGTCTTCCACCTTCAGAATTATGAAATAATGGAATCTCTGTAATCAGTCTATGATCGATAAAGTTGAAATGAAGAAATAGAAGTTCTATAAATTGTGTTCTACCAATTCTGGATTCTGTGTAAATTCCCTGTATATCAAATCATTTTGTATATTATTTGTATAGATTTGCTTTGTATTTAATTTAGTTCTTCTGTGGTCGAGATGCATGATTAAATCCATTCCACTAGTGGATTTCTATGAAATCAATGGAATGGATTGTGTATATTAGTTTTCTGTTCATTTTTTCTTTTGTTTGATGAACATGGCAGAATAGAAGTTACGAAATTCGTCGTAGAGGAAGTTATCGGCGGGAAGTTCAAATATACATCAATTGTATGCGGAGAGAGTCTGTGAATATATCGCATTCGCATGCGAGTATCATCCTGTGTATATGTTGTGAAAAATGGTATGTATAAAAGTCTGTTTGGGTCAAGTTTGTGTTGTTCGCTGAAAATACAATTCCTGTATATATCACAAATGTATGAAGGTATATTTCCTGTGTATATCGTTGTCACACATGAGTATCACCCTATGTATATCATATAATGAAATGTATGTGCAAGAGTCCATTCGGGTTAAGTTATGATTGTTAGTCGAATATACATATAGTGTGTATATCGCTAATGTACCTGAGCATATTCCGTGTGTATCCTGCACTTGCATGTAAAGGTTCGTTGTCTGTGTATATTGCCAAAGTATATGGTAGATAATTCTTGTGTATGTTGAAATGGTCTAAGGAGATACATTTCCTGTATATACGTCCATTGTATATTGTAGATAGTTTGTGAGTATATCGCTATTGTATGTGAGTGTCAGTTTGTGTATATACTGCAGTTGCATATCGTTGTTGTATGTTGTGAAGATACAACGAAAATATACATTGCATATGATACAAAGGGTGACCGGCTGAGGTGGTAGCTAGTTTGTATGTTGGAAGGATATTTGTCTGTAGATACAAGGGATGACTGGTGATAGCGGGGAGGAGAACCGGCTCAGTAAGTCAACAAAGGTATGTTGAAGAATGTATGTTGGAATATACATTAAAACATACATTTTCAAAAGATGCAAAAGGTGACCTGTCGAAGTGGTGAACAGAATGTATGTGGGGAAGACATTTGTTCTACGCATACAAGAGGTGACCGACAATAGTAGGTAAGAACGTTGAACTCCACCGGGAAAGCAGGTAAAGAAATGTATATGCACTTTGTTTGTATGGGATGAGACATACAAGGTAAAATAAAGACCAAGGGCCCCACCATATGCATGTTTGGAATGCATACTCAGAATGCATGAGAAGAATGTACATTGCAAATGTACATTAGGATATACAAATAGTGAGTATATCACAGTTGTACCTAAAAATAATTCATGTATATCTTGCATTTGCATGTTAACGATTGTATCTAGAAATGTACATTTCATGAGATGCAAAGGAGGACTAGTGGTAGCAGCCAAAGCGGGTGGAGATACAATGGGCTACCTGCGATAGAGGGTCAGGAAATGTATATACAAGACGAAGGGTGAATGTGATTCATAGGAGCATTTCACTGTTGATTCCCAAAAAGGCTTTCCGCTGTGTGTGCATACACTCTGCGTCAGTAACATTTGTTTTGATTTTTGTATTTGTTAGGGTTTGGTTTTGAAAACCACTCCAGACATCTTGAGGCAAAATGACCAATCTTATTACAAGCAAAACATTTGAGTGGCAATTTTCCTTCATACTTACCGAATCCTCTTGGCAATTTTTTGCAAGAAGAGCTTCAAGATCTACAGTTTCAATTTTAACATCTTCAAGATCCTTCCTTGTCTTCACAAATCTCTTTGTTCTTGCAGAAGAGCTTTCACCCAGATAATATCTTTGTTTTCCATATACACTGGCCTTAAATGCAGATTCAGATATGGGAAGAGAATCACCAAACTCACTTAATTCAAAGTTTTTGCCAACCATATGATCTATTGTAACTTCTGAGACAGTCCTGATCTCCTCTATAGCAACAACCCTATGTTTGTATGAATCAGGTAAAGATCTGAGCACTTTTGATACAATCTCTTATTCTTCCAAAGTTCCACCAGCACACCTAATACCACACACAAGTTCATTTAACTTTTGCATGTAGATTGTGATGTTTTCATCTTCATTCATCCTCAGAGTTTCAAATTTTCCTCTCAGACTTTACAGCTTGGCACATTTGACAAATTTATTGCCTTCATACAGATTCTCCAACTTTTTCCAGATTTCATAAGTAGTTTTTAGACCAAAGACATTTGTCATTTCTGAATCAATCAGGGCACTCAGCAAGGCTTCTTTAGCTCGAAGGTTATTTTCAACATCTTTGACTTGATCTGGAGTTGAAGGACCTTTCTCTGGAAGTTTATACTCAACATTGGTTATTGCCCAATAGGCATCACCCATGCATTGCAAATGGCACTCCATGCGATTCTTCCAAACAGAATAATTTGTTCCTTCAAATCTCAAACTATCCTTCTTGTAGGTCGATATCCTAGATCTCCTCAAGTGGTCAAGCTTTTATAAGAGGATTTGGCTCTGATACCAATTGTTAGAATTAGATCGAACAACTAAGAGGGGGGTGAATCAGTTGTCACACAAAATAATTTTTTTCTACTTTTAACCTTCTTTATTAACTTACTATCAAATTAATGATGTAAACATTAAAGCATAGATCAACAACATATGAGAAAAAACATAATCAACACATTTGACACCAAGATTTTGACGTGGAAACCCAATTAAGGGAAAAACCACGGTTGGAGTTAACCCACAAAGATTTGTACACTGTTAAAAGTACTTTAGAAAAATAGAAGGCACATGCCTTCAGGCACACTACCCAGAGCTCACTGTTCAAAAGAGAGGCTCACTACCTACAGAATTTATTTAGAACAGAAAGAATTAACTAAGAAATAGAATCTACTTCATGCCTAGTTCAATTTCAATGAATGCTTAGAAAACTTCTGCTTTGCCCCAAATTCTTCTTCACTAACTTCTCACTCTACACTGCTCTCGCTCCTTTTCTTCTCTGTTCTGCTTCTGATCCTTTATTCTGATTTAATCTATTTTGCTCAAGGATGATTTTTAACAACTCTTCAACATGTATTTATACACTTCATCAATCTTGGAATGATCAACAAGGTCGGCCAAACTTAATGCGAATCTTTACACTGTCGGCCAAACATAGTTGAGACTTGAATCTTCCTCTACTAACACGCCACTCTTCATAAAATGATCTTTGGATCATTCGCAACACGCTAGGAACATCCGGTCGACCAAGACTAGGAAGAACAACTTCAAAGAGGAAATCTTCAATAACAAGCTCAAACTCCAATGCAGACCTGCAACATAATAGCCACATGATCCAGAGACTTCCACAAGCACATTGAACTCACCAATAACATCCACTCTAAACCAAATTACCAAAATCATTTGTATCTTCATCTAGAACCTCAAGAACATTGTCTGTCATGACTGTCAAACTAGAAGGATGACTTGCGGACCTCCAAACCACGAACCACTAGAGTTGATGATACACACTAACTACCCCAACATGCCTTCATATCCGTAGATCATACTATTTCACTGTGGAGCAATCCGGACCAACTTATTGTCACTTTGTCTCTTCTGAATACTGCAAGATCCAGTTCTATTCAGATGGCCATAACTTCTTCAAATCTTCATGCAGACTTCTCAATTCTTGATTGGAACAACCTCTAACAATCCTCTACACAGCCATAAGGTCCATGAACCTTGAGTCTTCATTAATTTTCTCAATATCCTCAACATTCCAGTCTCCTAAACAGGAAACAAAATAAGGCACAGTTGACACTAATGACAACAAGAATATGTTGACATCAATGACAACACCGCTTAGGCACATATTTGCAACGTCCTCTTCACACTTCCCCCCACAATTGCTTCTACTAGTTCCTGATTGATCCTCAATACACTCAATTACGAGATTGTGAGACACTTCAGTGGATCTTGAGTTTCATGGGTCCCGATGGCTTTTACTTTGATTCTAATACACCCCCGATTGATCAGATATGGAAGTTGGCTCAAAACCACTATCCTTGGTGGATAGAACGTGACTATGAAGCCTTTTTTGATAGAATCATCACAAGAACAAATATTTACTAGCATGATGACATCCTTTTGAAAGAAGATATTCCTGATGCATAGGAAGATCCAATCTTTCTCTTTGAATCATCCTCTAGATCAAATAATAATGATGATGCCCACAGATATGTCAGCACTAACTAATGGTGGGGTCTTTCCACCATAGTGGTTACTTTATCTCCACTAGTACAAAAGAAAAAGTGAGATGCTACGTCATTTCTAAAGCCCCTCACTTACGATAATTTGAGTACGAGATTCCCACTCATGATCAAATGGGACCATGTCATACTTGCTTTCGACTATAAAGCAACTGCATTTCGAGGCTACAGTTTCCTGTCCTCGAAAGTCTAAAAGATCCTTCTATGTGTTGAAATTCTATGGTTGTATTTCAAAGCTATTTTTAAATGTTTCCCCCTTCATTGGCTATAAAAGGAGGATGAAGCTCCCATGTCAAATTTCAAAGTTATATTATTGCACACATTACCTTTCTACTAAAACAAGAGGGTATTGACCACATGATACCTTACAATAATGAGAATGTTACAATCTCTCTTAATCCAACATAGTGGTGCAATAAAACAAATATCATAGCTTAACCTTACAAAAATGGCCTCCAAGCTATGCAAGCCCAAAGAAACAAAAGTTCTAATAATATCTTCAAGAACCAATGCTAATAAGAGCTAAAAGATAGCATGCCAATGGGAGGAGAAATGTTATGTGCCCATCCATTATGGTGTCATAAGACCATAAAAGGTCCTGGCCATCTCTCGAGATACGAGAATCGTCATCAAGAGCCCATCATAACAAAGGCATACAACCCAAATAGAAACAAGCACAATGGAAACAAGAGATATACACTAACATATTTCAAGGGGTTTGATCTCAACCCTACTCATTTACAAAAGGGACACTCTTGTCCATCTACTCACATACACCTCAAATAGATACAGCATCACCAAATTATGAAATCAACCATTTCTAAATCTTTCCTAAAAAATATAACTTCCACACAAGATAAGAACAACTCCAATCACAACTATGCAATAAATAATGAGTTGGGATGATTTATCTCTCTACATGGAGTTTGTAGGGATAAAGAACCTCATTACTTCTCCAACACTCTTAAATTTACCTTCAAATCTACATTCAAACTCTCCTCTTCTCAAGTTCTCTCTCCCTTGCCTCCATAATACTAAGATCACTTTCCTCCAAACAAGCCAACAAGAGAAAAATAAGCCAAGCATGATCTTCAAACCTAAGGAGAAGGTATAAATAAGGAGTGTCATGTCAATCATACTCATCTAATGATAGGGTGACTCATGGTATCCAAATCACTCACTCTAATTCTCAAACCCTAAACAAGATCACATGCTTCTCATGTGCTTGCACATGTATGAGACCTAGGGACTTGAGGAGTGTACTTGTACACTCTTCCTTATGTACATACTTAGAGGGTGCTCTCACATGTGTGAGACATTGGGATGGGGGTGTACTTGACACAACCCCTTATCCAAACCAAGGTATAGGAGATTGGAGGGTGACAAGTCAAAATTCCATCTCTCCATACATTAGATCACATCACATCCTTCCAAGGAGGTTTTGGAAGGGTCAAATCTAACTCATAGGTCAAGATTTGTAGCTCAAAAGATCCCCACCCCATAGATACTTACCCTAGGGATCTATTTTGACCCACAAATTAAGAAAAAAAAATTAACCCTCCCTTATAAGTGCAAATCCAAGTTTGCAACTTAAGGGGACTCACATCCATAAACACATTAAACACATAATTCCCAAAAAATTGATCTAGCAACTAAAAACTACCCCTTATCACAAGGGGGCCTTAGTCACATCAAGCCACAACATTAATTCACTAGGGAAAACAAGGTCATAACATAAAACTTTATCAAATGAAGTGATTCAATTTAAGGTGCTACCAATTCTCTCATTTCTCCCACTAGCAATTATTCATCTCCATTCATTACAACATCAATACATCTAATATATAAGTAATTGTATTCACTCTCTAACTTTATTAGAACAAAAAATCACATTCTAACTACCATTGATTTGTATGAATGATGACTGATTTAATACACCATAAAAATTAAATTATCATTTCAAGAATAATATAAATATTTATGTTAGGTTTAACATCTCATTATCATCCAATTTTATCCTCAAACACTTGCATATTATAAAAGGTACAACCATCAACTTATTAACATTAATAACTTACCACATTTCCTTACTCGAGTTCCAACTTTAACATGGTTATCATAGTTGTCACTTGAAGCCACAAAAGGGTGAGGGTGCTACAATAGTCATAGGTAAGGCCTAGGCCTTACATAATGATAAAATGATTAATGTGGATCTAGTGTATAGTTATGTGACTTCATTTTGTATGGCCTTTGTAATAATTTATGAACCATGCTGGTGGTCTTGGCACCTACATATTATGAATGAGATGTACTTAGTGTTTGTATTGTAAGATTGTTGCTTTTAGATGTATGGTTGCACTCTTCATGGAGGAAAGGCTCTTCTAGATGCATGGTACTTTATGGCTTAACAACTTTTGCCAACCAAGTTAACGAGACTTGTTATCCTCAACACCTTTGTGTGTGGCACCATGTTGGGCTTTATGTTCCCAAACCTTAGAGACATCTAAGAGTAAGTCTAATATAAGAGGAGCAGGATCGAAGGCCCAGCCTTACCTATGACTATCGTAGCATCTTTGTCCCATTTGGTAGGCCCCAATATTTTAGCTAGTTGAATTATCCAATAAAATTTATAACTTTGGTTCTGATATGGTGTTGGTATCACCAGCCACTTGGTGAACCTTTTTAGATAACCCTCTATCTAGACATCAAGATTGAAAATATGTGTGTTAATGATAGGAATTGAATGTTGTCTTTGGTTGGAGAGCACTGACTTTTATAACATCAATTGTATTATTTACACTCTAATGATCTTTGCTCTTTTTAATGATTATGTATTAGATCTTCCAACTCTCTGACCTTAGCTCCTAAATTTTATATTATTTATCTTACTCTATTAGATTTCAAAATGGTGACCTTATCTAACTAAGCTAAAGTTGGAATTGTGATCCCATGTAATTAAATTCAATTTCAAATGACATTTCTTTAATGAATGATCTTAATTAGAATATGAAGTAAGGGATGATGTTTGTACTAATATTTAGTCTAATGAATTGCTAATGTGTTATATTTCTTGATGAGGAGAGTACCCATGAGTGTGATTAAGACCAATGAATTTGTTGAAGAGGCTTGAGAGGACTAACAACTAATTGGACATGAATAAATTTGAGTGACAACCATGCTAGCCATGTTAAAGGTGTAACTTAGGTAAGTGAATGTGGTAAGTTATGAACGTTTAATACCTTGTTGGTTGTAACCCTTATAATATGTAATTGTTTAAGGATAAATGGGATGAATAATGAGATGCTAAACCTAAATTCAATATTTATATTATTCTTGAAATGATAATTTAATTACTATGTTGCATTAAATAGAACATCATTCATATTGAATTAACACTAATTGGAATGTGATTTTTGGTGCTAATGAAGTTAGAAAGTAAATATGATTACTTGTGATTGCATATATTGGATGTATTGATGTTATAATAAAGTATAAGAAATAATTTTCAATGAGAATGAGAGAATTGTCAAAACCCTAAATTAAACCACTTCACATGGAGTTTTATTTTGTGACCATGTACCTTGGTAAATTAATATTATAACCTAATGTGACTAAGGTTCTCCTTGTGTTATGTTGTAGTTTTAAATTTTGGATCATTTTTGTTTGGGAACCATGTGCTTGGGGTGTTTTAGTGTGTTTTAGAGGATGGGAGTCCCTTTAAGTTATAAACTCAGATTTGCACTTGTAAGTAATTTTAAAGGGAGATAAAAAGTTAATTTTTTTTATTTTTGGGTGAAAATAGACCCCTTGGGTAAGTACTTGTGGAGTGGGGTTTTTCTAGAATACTAATCTTGACCTATGGGCATGACTTGACCCTTCCAAAACCTCTTTGAAAAGATGTAACGTGCATTAATATGTAAAGAGATGAGATGTTGACTTGTCACTCTCCAATCTTCCCTATCTATGCCTGGATAAAGAGTTGTGTCAAATACACCCCCATCCCAATGTCTCACACATGTGGGAGCACCCCTTATATGAGCACATAAGAAAGAGTGTACAAGTACACTCCTCTTTAGACCTCACACATGTATGAGCACATGGGAAGCATGGTTTAGGAATTGGAGTAGGTGGGTGTGTTAGAGCCATGTGTCCCCGTCTCATTAGGTGAGGATAAGTGATATGACACTCCCTGTTTGTACCTTCCTCTTAGGCTTGAGCGGGGATTTTTGGCTTATTTTCCTTGTGTCTTGTTTGAGAAGAGTAATTTTGCATCATGAGAGAAAGGGAGATGAGGAGCTTTTGGATGAGGATTTGATGGAAAATTCAAGAAACCCTTTAAGAAGGAAGGAGATTCTTCATCCCTACAAACTTCATGTAGAGAGATAAACTTCCTCTCAACTCTTTATCATTACTTGCATAGATAATTTACTTGAGTGTTTCTTAGTTTGTGTGAAAGTTACTATCTTTTGAAGAGAAATTGTGGAAATGGTCAGGTTTATAAATTTGGTGGTGTTGTGTTTCCTTGGGGTGTATGTGAGTTCGAAGGATAAGAGCGTTTCTTTTGAATGAGGGTAAGGTTTGAGAGAAAACTTCTTGAAATGTATTAATGTGTATATATCTCATTTTATTCCCTTATGTTTGTTTTACCTCTATATTGGGTTGTATATTTTATTGTGATAGTTTTTTTATGGTTCTCCTAGCTCAAGGGATGGCCAAACCTCATGCGGTCTAATGATGTTATAACGCATGGGTAGAGAGCATTTCTCCTCCCATTGGCATGCTATCTTTTGGTTCTTCTTTGCATTGATTCTTGCAGATGTTGATTGGAGCTATTGTCTACTTGAGATTGCATAGCTCAAAGGACATCCTTATAAGGGAAAACAATGTATTTATTTTATTACACAACTAGTTGAAGAAGAGAAGGTTTTGTAATCAAGACATTGTTGTAAGTAATATGTTAAGTCTTGCATAATGTATACATTAGAGGAGAAGAAATATTTATATTGATTAATATATGCCTACACACTCCCTTCTATGATTTGTCTTCATTCCACATCCTTTTACCTATGAAAAAGAAATGTAGACATGTGAAATTATTGTGTCAAATAAAGTTATGAATGAAATTTTATTTTATGAAGTCATCAAGTACTTAGTCCAACTCTTATAAATTTTAAGGTTGTATTCAAACCTTTTTTTATGTAATGGGGTGGATTATCACCCTATAAGAATCTTAAGATGTATCATTTCTTTGAACTTTGTTTAAACAAAAGAACAAATTAGATATGCATCGTTAAAATTATAAGACTAGTTAGAAAATTCCATTGATTTAATTAACCATTTAATCTCATTAGTTTTAAAATAAAGAAAGAAAGAAATACAACAAATAAATAAATACCCTTACTCAAAAATTTTTAAAAAAAAGAAAGAAAGAAAGAAATACAACATTAGGTATATATGTATTAACAAATAAATAATTATTTCTCCTTTTCTTTAATAACATGCTTAAATCATATATTTTGACTTTAATATGCTTAATGCATGCATATTCATATATCTACAAGTTTACAAAATTGGAAGTTGTTATAATATTTGGATGTGTGTGTATACATGAAATATTTAAGTTGAAAAATATATAAACTTGTAAATAGTCTTTTATATATGTGTACTTAAATATGAATAGTCTTTGTATATGTATAAAATTTGAGTGTGTGGGTGATTAACAAGTTGTAAATAGGAAAATTGGAGATCCTTTAAAGACTAACTATGTTTTTTGGTTATACCTTGGGCCATAGTCCATGAGCAAACTAAGATCTTTTTTGTGTTAAACCTTGTAACTTAAGTATGTTGTTTATTTTAATATTTTCAACTAATGTATTTAAGTTATGATAATGTATGTTCCCTTGAAGTGCAAACTTAGATTTGTATTTGTAGTGACTTTTAAAGAGGCAAAAAATATCATTTTTCCTTTCCTTATTTTATGTGAAAATAGCCCTCCTAGGCAACTACCTATAGGGTAAGTATATTTTGGGCTATGAATATAGGGTTTTAGACAAGAATTGACTCATCCAATCTCTTTTGAAGAAGTGTGACATGGCTAAACATGCGAGAGATTGAGGATGGACTTGTCAACTCTCCATCTCTCATTCCTAGGATCATGTATGAGAAGTAGTGTCAAGTACACTCATCTTCCCTTTGCATCACATATGCTAGAGCACACAAAAGATATGCAACTTAATTAATGCTTTTAAGAAATAGAAGGGAGGGTGAGGTGGAGGCTACATGTCATCATCCCATAGGATAAGGGTGAGTGACATGGCACTCTCCATATAAAATCACCTCTATAGCTTTTGAAAGGAAAGTTTTATCCATTCTTGTAACTTAGAAATTTTAAGAAAATTTGGGAAGCTTGAGTCTTATTTTTGGTATAGGATTGAGAAGGATAGAAGATTGCCTAGAAAGATTGAGATTGTGGAAGAAAGAAGAGGATTTAACCAAGAGGGACATTCATCAACTTAGAATATACCTTGTGAGGTGGGCCTTCCATTTCCCATTTCTTAAGTGTGATTTATCTTTGTTTTAAGATACCCTTGCCTTGAATTTGGGAGTGGGGAAGCATCTTGGTTATGAGATAAAGTTGAATGGAATTTCTCCACTCATTATATTTGTGTTTTTGTCTTTTTGTGTTGTGTTATTGACTATGTGAACCCTTGGTTTAGGCTCTCCCTGCAATATTGAGAGAAAACTATGTAATACAGTTGAGAGAGGTGTGGAATCTTCCTTGAGAAGCACCTATTGTGTAAAGGTTATAGCGTTGAAGAAATGAGTGGTGAAATGGAATCCTTAGTGTGATTGTATTCAGATATTGTGAGATTTAGGAGTGTGTTGTAAGCAAAAAAAAATTATGTTGAATTTTACCTTTATAACCTATGTGTAAATATGGGAATTACAATTTAGCTCTAGAAATCTTCAAACTTTTCTCATTTGTCTAGTTCCTCAAAGTTCCAACCTTTAAAGCACTCTATTTTATTTTTAGGATTAAGGAAGATTATCATCTTTTAGTGTCTTATCTAGATGCACAACTAGCAATGCTAAGCCTATAATTATACATTTATTTATAAAGAACCTTAAGAACATAGTAATGTTCATAAGAGAGTGAAAATTGGGCTATAGAATTTTTAAATTTAGATTATCATCTTTTAGTGTCTTATCTAGATGCACAACTAGCAATGCTAAGCCTATAATTATAGATTTATTTATAAAAAAACCTTAAGAACATAGTTGTGATTAGTGAAACCAAAATGAAAGTAGAAAACACAAAACAAATGCATAAACAAATGTTATACCTTCAAAATGACCCACAAATCCAAGATAGGGTGGAGAAGCTTGCACCCAAAAGCTCCTAGCTATAACCAAGATGATAAAATGGATGTGAAATGCTCTCAAGTGTGCACAATGCAACTCACAAAAGGCTTAGCTCAATGGATATTTTAGCATAATAACTTTGCATAGAAAGTGGATGATAAAATGGCTTGGAGGATGTTGTATTTATAGGCATTTTGAAGGGATTTTGATCCAATGGTTAAGATTGATTTGGAAGATCAATGGTGGAGGATGAAAGTGATGTGGAGGTCCTAGATTTCATCTTAGAAAATGGAGGGCTAGGAATAAAAATGAATTTTAAATTCATCTTGGGAAAGGGGTGGAGTTAATGAGGTTGGGTGAGATGGATTATTTGTGAATTAAAAATTCACATGGGGAAGAGTAAAAATTCATTTGGGCAAGAGTGGATATTAATAAGTTATGACATGTGTAAGGGGTGTAAGAGGCATTAAATGTGATGTTGGACACGTGTATAAAAAACTGAATTATGTGGGATATATTTCAATTTTTTATTTGTGGGTTGTGGGGAGGAGTGTTAATCAAGGTTTGACCATTTTAATTAGGGTGATTAGCCTAATTAATATGGCTGGAAAAATTAAGGAATGGATTAATGGGGTGTTTAGATTAATTAAATAAGTTTTTATTTAATTAATCCTAGGTCTAGGGTCATGTAGGTTAGGCTAGGTAATTGAATAATAGATATTTAATTAACTAGGGTAGGAATAGGTTGATTAATAGGTTGAATTAATTAGATAAACATGATTTACCTAATTAATTGGAGTTAGTGAAGAGGGGGAATTAACCAAATAAATATTGCATATTTATTTAATTAATTAGGTAAGGTTAGACTATTTAATTAATTAAATTAATCTAATTATAGGGGTTAAAATAATGAAAAAATAGGTGATGAAGGGATAATTAATTAAATAAAAATTTATTGATTAGAAGGGAAATTGGTATGTTTAGGGATGTCGGGAGTCACGTTTAATGATGGAGACATTTTTAGGTGTCTACATTTGCCCCTCTTTGACGTAGTGTCAAGACCTAGCCGGGAAGTGGCGTCAGATCAAAGAAAAAAATATACCCCAACTGTCGGGAAGGAATAAAATAAGTGAGGGATGCCCACTCGAGAGGTCGGTGAAAAAATAAAAAAATTTCGGACGAGCCCTTGAAAGGATGCGACGAGAGTGAAAGTCAAATAGAGGATAGAAAAACAGAATGACAGGAAGAAAACCGGAGGAAAAAGGTTGTGATCTGCACCCTAGGGAGGAAAAAGTGCATGGAAGGATGACATGGCTTACTATAATTAGAAGAGTGGGCCCTAGGAATGCCACATTTGCACACGTAGAGCCCTTGGAAGAAAGAGAGAAGAGGAGATGGTGAACCGTAACCCCATGTTCTTGTGATTCAATCACATTTCTGAGCTATTCTGACCGTATGAGAGGTCACCAGAGGCGGGACCGCAAGTAGGCCCTAACTCTAGCTTTGTCATTTTTTGTTTTTGTCGTATTTTTTATTTTGGGAAATGGGATTTTAAATTGTGGCGCTATCAAGGGATCGCTTAGTGCGAAAAGAGGCGCGAATTAGCACCATCCTCTGGATTGGTACTATCCACTTAGGATGAAAAAGAGGCGAATTAGTGCCAAAACGCAGTGTTTTGGTGCCATCCTCTGCTTTAGTGCAATATTGTGCAGGGGGTAGGGTTTGGCGAATTAGCACCAAATGGGGCTGGGGTAGCACGATCCTCTTGATCAGTACAATCATCTGTAGTGGCACTTTCGTGCAGATTAGCGCCATGTTGGGAAGTAGTGCCATCCCGTGGATCAACGCTATTGGGAAAAGTGGAGCCATCACGAAGATTGGCGCCAAAGGTTAAAGTGACGCGATGCTCAAGAATAGCGCAAAAGACCTGCATAGTGGCGCTATGCTCTATTCTAGCGCCATATGGGAATTAGGTAGCACCATCCGTAAAGTTGGTGCAAAGGGTGGCTATTGTGGCGCCAAAATAGATTTGGCTCCCAACTATATAAAATTTGATGCGAAAGGTTGGATTTTGGGAGAATAGGTATGCGAAGGGTTTGATTTTGGGAGAATAGGTAGGTTTCTAACGAGCATTTGTGGATGGAGGTGACGATATCTTTCATTATATCTTCACAGGAGCAACGTGTACCCACAGTGATCGAGCTGTTCGATGGCTTTGATGATGCGACCTGAGGTCGACTAGCGAGGCTAGGGATTTTGACATCCTCAGAGATGCCAGTGCTACGAGCTCATAGAGCACTGATGATGGCTCTCCCAGAGTACTATCGTCCCGAGACTTGCTCCTTTCTGCTTCCCACAGGGGAGATCACGATTACACTTGAGGACGTTTATCGCATCCTTAAGATACCTATTCATGGACAGCGAGTGGTTTATGATAAGAGTAGGGGATGGAGGGCCTTACTCAAAGTATTTGCCCATGGTCAAGTAGTGTTGGTAGGGGAGAGTCGAGAGATGAGTAATGAGGCGAAGCTGGCAGCGGGTACAAATCAGTTCACATTGTTCTTGTGTGCATTGATTGGTGGTGTGGTGATGCCAAATCGACGGGGAGAGGCTTTCCAGTTGGATGGGGAGAGAAGATAGAGGGGATGGTTCGAGATGGGACAGTGTATGCCTGGGGGCCCTGCATGCTTGCACAGCTCTATCATGAGATGCATATAGTGGTTTACCATTGTGATTCAGCATTGTTAGCCGGTGTTACCTTATTGCATGTATGGGCGTGGGAGCATATTGAGATCACTAGGCCGAGATGTGGATATTTATGTCGTCCGTTTGAGGCTTATGTATTTTTGTATCGAGATGTGGAGTACACTTACATAGGGCAGGTATGATACTGGCAGTGAGTGTTGGACGATTTGATTCAGGTTACCCGACGACCTTATATTAGGGTGAAGCCATGGCCAGATGATGACATTCACATGCCCTACACATTTCAGCCACAATACCTAATGGGCCGAGGTGACCATACCATTGATATGTACCTATCGTCATGGGTCATGAGACATTTTGGATTACGGCAGGATGTTCTGCAGCTTATGGCCATATTTGTACGGACCCCTCGAGATGCACATAGGTGGCCCCCAGCCATACAGCCACAGGTTTCCATGGCAGACTTTGCAGCCCTGGAGCTAGTGATATGGGATTCAGGGAGAGACCAAAGATGTAGGTACCACGACAGCCTATGAGAATTGGTGGCAGATGTGGCGCCCCACCCGGTTTACAAATCTGACTGAGGAGTCAGATATGACAGTAGAGGAGGTAGGATCAGATGAGGAGGATGAGATTATTGAGGATCGGATAGTGTGGAGGAGGTGGAGGTTGAGGATGAGGAGGGGATTGGTATGTTAGTAGCAACGACATCTGGAAAAGCACAAGTACCACCAGTAGGGGTACCAAGACAGGGACAGGTGGGGGGGATCAGCAGTTGCCCCAGCAGCTACCCCAATAGCAAGTTCAGTTGGGAGAGGTACCGAGACATAGGGTACCTCGACAGCTTAGTGGGAGGCAGAGGACACCTGCCGTCCTTGCATCACAACAGGTACCTGGACAGACAGGGGCAGGCACCTCAAGTGCAGGTGTTGGTTTAGCTCTGAGAGAGCGCTTCTCGTGTCGACGCACTCGAGATGAGGAAGAGGAGGAGATACAGACCCTGTAGGGCCAAGTCGCCAGCTTACAGGAGACCTTACAAAGTCAGGATGCTGAGTGAGTGCAGTTGCGCAAGCGCAGTTAGCATAGGCACAAGGCCAGATAGTTACCCTGACAGGTGAGAGGGATGGAGAGAGGGCTTAGCGGTAGGCGGCAGAGGTGAGCGCTCAGCAGGCGGAGGCGAGGGCCCAGCAGGCAGAGGAGCTGGTGGCGAGTTTACAGGGGATTGTGGCAGGGATAGGCATGGGTCCCGTATTTACACTTATGCAGACACAAATTGCTCAGTTACAGGCACAGATTGGGGAGTTGCAAGGACAGGTGGGAGAGTAGAGAGCCCGAGTTGAGTACTACCACACAGCCTATTGTTCAGTTGTTCCAGAGGGTCAGAGGATCCTGAGCTATAGCTAGCAGAGTGGGTCTCAGACGTCTGGGTCCCACAGGTCTCAATCGATTTAGTTAGTGCGCCAGCCTATGGGCCCTCCATCACAGGTGCCACAGCAGCAACAGGTACAGCCACAGCTACAGCCAGGATCCCCTACTGAGTAAGGCAGAGGTTCATCAGTTCAAGGCTGATGTATAGGGTTGTATATATTTTTGAGCTTTGTGAGACCTTTTGTATCATGACTTGTATTATTTTGAGTGATGTACATTATGTTGATTTATGATGTATTATGAGTCTTGATGATCTATGATGATGATGATTTATGCATTTATGATGTGTTATGGATGGATGTATGCCTTTATGTTTCGTAATGATGTTTATGTTTACGGATGCATTATGTGATGCAATTATGGTTCTATGTGTATTATGATGATGTGATGAGTTAATGAGATGTTATGGATGTATTAATGATGTATATGATGGATATATGTGTGATGATGATATATGATGGTATAATGGTATGATTTGCTTATGCTTTATTGGTGGGATTGCTACCTCATGTCGACCACATAGTTGCATAACGTGATATGATGCTATGGTTTATTTCTAATGATGATGTGATGGATTATGCATGTTATATGGAGATGTTTTGTTTTTCCTATGTTATGTATGCATGTTTTGATTATGGAATATGATGTGAATGTGGAATGCAAATAAATGTTCAGATTAATAAACATTTATTATGGATGCAAAATGTAATGGAATGGAAACATATGCTTATCTTAATAAACATATATTATGTATGCAAATGGAAAAATGAAAATGCAATGGTTTAGATGATTATGATAATGCAACTAATGGCCTGATGTAATCATTTATGCAGTGATTAAGTCATGATACACATGATGTTTTAGTATAACCCTGGGCGATGGGGTTTGGTGGTATGGGATAGGTGGGGAGGGGGAAGGGTTTATGGGTCATGTAAGGTTAGACTGGGTATGGTTAGATTGGGGAAGGAAATGGGATGGGGGAAAAAGGAAGGTGCTAGGTCATGATACACCACGTCATTGAGGGGAGATTTATTTCGATTCGAGATGTGTTAGGTTGGTTGGAATGAGTTTAGGGTAGGTGAGAGGGGGGGTTAGTTAGAAGATTTGGGGGGGGGGGGGATAGATGGGGGGAATAAAAATCTAAACCCATATAGTATGGTTGGATGAGTGATTTTGGAAGATGAATTGAGCTAGGTATAGTAGTTGCATAAGATTAATTGAGAGCATTTCATAATTTATTGTAGCAATGTAGGATACACTTCACAAAGGTATGAGATGACCTAGGTGATGATATATATCCCTCAATTGCATGGGCTAGACCCACAAACAATAGGTTGATTTCATGCATACCCAAGGTAGTATAACCTTGCCTAGCCGAGGAAGGGGACTCATAGCCATGAGTGTTCATAGTACATATAAGGTATTAATGCCTGTATATGCAAATGAGGCACATCATGCTAGAATCGACCCAGGCTTCAAGATATGAATACTATTCTTGGAGTAATGAAATCAACCCACAAGCACAACATACACAAACAATGACCATGTCTATTCCAAGTGTTGTCTGCCACTAACCATGATATATTGAGATCAAGGTAGCTTTGGAATTGACCTAGAGAGAGACAAGAAGATAAAAATCAATAATCAAAAAGACCAACAAAAAGATACAAATAGTCATTGTGTGCTCTTGAAAAGATAAGTGTTGATAGAATGACAGATTCTTGTCCATTGTAGGAATGATATATCCTAGGACTCGAATCGGTTGGATTTTGTTGGATAATTTTTGAAAGGTGGACAAAAGGACAGTCAGGCCATGTGTTGTATTATAGTTGGTATGTTGATTGATGATTTTTGCGTGAGGCGTGATGTTTCGGGCGTATGCTTAGCATGTGTATCATTTGTTGGATCTAGCAAGCTCAGTAAATAGGGACCATCCAAATAGGTTGGATGGGTGCATCTTATGTACTTGAGTGTTGGATACTTCCTTCATATTCCAGACTACCTACATACCTTGTGTCCATGGGATCAAGGTACTTTCAAGATGCGGATGAAATGAATATGTAGTTTTGGCAAGACTTGATGATGTGGGAATGGTTTAGGATGGATGTTGAGGATGAAGGTTTAGATGATTTTGGGTGATAGTGAAGATGTTGGAAATTGTGATGATGTTGTGGTAGTGAACTTTTGTAATTTTTTTATTTTCTAATGTTTTTGGATTTTTTTATTTTAGTTGTACAGAAGGAAGCTTACAAGGATCTTTGTACCACGGATTAACCTTGGGTGGGATGATGCGGGGTGGGTGATTGATGTTTCTGAATTCCAAGCCATGGAAGGTGTTTTGCTGTGGAGTGTCCAAACGGAAAGAAGACTTATCACCATGACACTGAAACAGGTTTTCACCATGGTACCAATCCAAGGCGTCACCGAAGTGATTTTCACCATTGGACGTCTTTATTGCACTCGAGTTTTTCTTGATTTTTTTATTTTTTCTATTTTTTGAGTTTTCTATTTATTTTGCTTGGGATACTCGATGGATTATGCATAGAACTTTTTCAGATGCAAAATATTCATAGGCTCATCCAAAGGTTGCCCCTCAGGTGTTGCAAGCTAATATGCTCCTGATCCGTAGCTGGTAGTGACGACATATGGCCCTAACCAATTGGGTTCAAATTTTCCTTTCTTAGGGTGTTCTTGCAGGTTCTTCTAGTTTTCCATGAGGACAAGGTCGCCCACTTCAAACTTGCGGTTCTTGATTTTCTTGTTGTAGTTTTTCTCAGGTGGTTTTGGTAGGCCTGCAAATGGTTAAGTGCATCTAGGCATTTCTCATCCAATAGTTCTAGCTCGTGCAGCCTTGCAACTCAATATTCCTCATCAATGATTATGTTCTATAGGGATACTCTTACGGATGGGAGCTCGACCTCTATAGGTAGGATGGCTTCAAATCTGAATACTAGCGAGTATGGAGTGGCTCCTATGGGTGTGCAGATACTTGTACGGTAGGCCCATAGGGCGGGATTGAGTTGAAGGTGCCAATCACAGCCTGCTTCATTAATTGTTTTCTTCAAAATACGCAAGATACTATCCTTGGGGATAGTATGGAGTGGAAAAATGATGTTGGATTTGGAATTTTTCACACAAGGTGCGGACTTCCTAGTTTTTGAATAGTTTCCAATTATCTATGATAATGGAATGGGGTATGCCATAACGACATATGATGTAATGAAGGATGAATTTGGATATTTGGGTTCCGGTGGTGAAAGTGAGTGGAATTGCTTCTACCCACTTGGTGAAGTATTCAGTAGCTATAATGATGAATTTGTGACCATTAGAGGATGGTGGCTGGATCTTTCCTACAAGGTCGAGCCCCCAATGTGAAAAGGGCCATAGAGTTGTGATTGGCTATAGTTCCTGTGATGACGCATGGATGAGGTCCCCGTGTTGTTGACATGGCAGGCACTTTTTTACGAACCGGTAGGCATCTCGCTCCATTGTTGGCCAATAGTACCCTGTTCTCAAGATATGTTTAGCTAAGGTAGGTCCACTCGAGTGTGTGCCACAAATGCCTTCGTGTACCTCTTGTAAGGCCACTTTAGCTTCCCTAGATTCTAGACATCGTAGAAGTGTACCATCAAGACTCCTTTCGTAAAGGGTATCTCCTACAAGGGTGAAGCAGGAGGCTCGGCAAATGAATCTTTTTCCTTGTGAAGCTGAAAGGTTGGGGCGAACAATGTTATCATGAAGGTACATGTATGTTTCTTGATACCAAGGGGAGAGGGGACCAACAATTTTGCACACCAATTTTGCTTGGGGTACGTCATAGGGCGATATAGGGAGCTCTTCAATTAGGAAATTACACTTATTGTTGTCCTTCTTCATGTCTACCAAGGATCCTATTGTGGCCATTGCGTCTGCTTCTTTGCTATTTAGCCTTGGAATCTGCTCAAAATGGATGTCATAAAAATAACCTTTGAAGTCATCCACCATTCGTTTGTAGGGTAGGAGCTTATCATCCTTAGTTTTATACTCATCGTTCACCTATCGGATGACTAATTGGGAGTCATCGTAGACCATTAGCTTGTCAATCCCCCACTTAATTGCCATGCAGAGTCCTATGATAAGAGCCTCGTACTCCGCTACATTGTCGGTGCATGGAAATGTAATCTTGAACGACTTGGGGATGGTGTCGCCTTGAGGGGTAATAAACAAAATGCCTGCCCCCAAGACTCGATGTGTATACGACCCATCAAAGTACATTTTCCATGGTTCTGTTGTTGGTGCTATAGTCAATATGGACTCATCAGGAAATTCTGCAAGTGTAGGGTGCTTCGTGGGGATAGCTACCTCAGCTAACTGATTAGCAATGACTTGTCCTTTAATAGCTTTTCTTTCAGTGTACTCAATGTCAAACTCACTTAAGATCATTACCCATTTGGCCATTCTTCCAGTAAGGGCGGCTCTGTTTAGCAGATACTTCAGCGGATCAATCTTGGCAATGAGCTTAGTCTTATGGTTGAGCATGTAGTGTCTCAACTTCTGTGAAGCAAAGACCACAGCTAAGCATGCTCGCTCAATGGGAGTATAGTTCAGCTCATAGGTCACCAAGGTGCGGCTGATGTAGTATATTTCTCTTTCTTTTCCTTGTTCGTCATGTTGTGCCAACAAGGCCCCTACGGCGGTTTCGGTTGCCGAGATGTATTGGAGGGGCTCTCCTTGCTTTGGTGGAGTGAAAACAAGAGGATTAGCCAAGTACTTTTTCAACTGGTCAAAGGCTGCTACTTGACACTGATTATCTGAAACAAAGGCTGTGTTTTTTTTAGCAGATGCTGGAATGGCTGACATTTATCGGCGAGTTGGGTGATGAACTGACGAATAGACTGGAGCTTCCCCTGTAGACTTAGTAATTGTTTTAGTGTTTTTGGAGGGGGCATCTCTGTGATGGCTCTAACCTTGGCGGGATCCACTTCGATTCCTCTTCTTGAGACTATGTACCCCAAAAATTTTCCTGAAGTGACCCAAAGACACATTTCTTTGGGTTTAGACGCACGTTGTATTGCTCTAGTCTGTCAAAGATCTTTGCCAGCACATCTAATTGTTCTTCTCAGCTCTTCAATTTTCCTAATAGGTCATCTACAAAATCCTTTATGATGTGATGGAAGAGGTCATGGAAGATAACAGTAATGGCGCATTGATATGTTGCTCCTGCATTTTTCAAGCCGAAAGGCATCACAACCCAACAGTATATTCGCCATGGGTATATGAAGGATGTCTTATGTTGATCTTCTTCTACAATCTTGATATGATTATATCATGAAAAACCGTCCATTAGGGATAACATCTCGTGCCCTGCAGTGGGGTCCACTATAATGTCAATGTTAGCCAAAGGAAAGTCATCTTCAGGGCATGCTTTGTTGAGGTCCCTAAAATCCGTGCAGCATCGGATGCCCCCAGTGACTTTTGCTACAAGTACTATGTTGGACACCCATTCAGGGTAATCTATTGGCTGTATGAATTCCACATATAGAAGTTTCTTTAGCTCTGCCTTAACAAGAAGCACGATCTGTGGATTCAATTTTCTTAGCTTTTGTTTTACAGGCTTTGCATCGGGCCACACCGCGAGATGATGAACAACCAAGGCAGGATCTAGCCCTGGCATATCTACATAGGTCCATGTAAAGTTACGACTTCTTTGTTTGAAGAAAGCTAAGAAGTTCTCCTATTCTGTTGTGGTAAGAGACTCTGCTCTGAAGGTGATCTTTGGCGCTTCTTCTGTCCCAAGGTTCATTTCTTGTGATGGCTTCACAAGGATTGGTGATCTATCAGGATATACCTTAGCTATTTCCGGAAGGCCCATGCTTCCATCTTCTAGGGAGGTTTTCACTAGAAGATACGTCCTTTATTTTTACTATTTCTTCACCTAAAAGTGCCACGGAGTGGTTTTCACTAGGGGGTGTTGTCTTTATTTTTATGTTTTTGCGACTAGAAGCATGGGTGGTCTCACCAAAGACGTGTCAAGTTCTATGATGTACCCGGCTCTATGATCTCCCAGGGGGAAGTCATCTCTAACCCCCATCATTTCTACTATGGCTTCATCGTTTTGTGCTATACTTTGCATAGTCTGATTAATATTGCTGGTTTAGGTATTTACAAGGTTAACTATCTAAACGACAGAGGCGACATCAGAGTGGAGGACTTGCAAGTGCTAGGAAATAATGGATTGGTGTTGTTGTTGGGATGCCCAACAAGCTTATGCTTGCTGTTTAAACTGATTATAATCGTTACGAAGTTGGGAGATCTCATTTTGCACAGTGGCTTGCCAGGTCAATGCATATTATCTTGGTTACTAGCATAGCGTTTCTCATTTTCAAGATATTCAAGTTGGCGCTAATATTGGAGATCTTGACTCAAAAGCAATTGCTTGCGTAAATAGAGGTTAGTCCAGTTAAGTAATTTACTTTGACTAGAAGCCTGATTTTCACCGACAGGAGACACATGCTATGGCCAAAAGTCAATCTGGTATTTTCCAATTGCATCATATTGCATGAAGTCTTTGAAACAAGGGATGATCCTGGGAATAATATACTGGCCAGCAGGTGTTTGCACTATTTGTTCATCGGTGGATTTTATGTCGGGCTCAGGAAATGAAACTGTTTTGCCAGACATCATACGAAGGTGTTTTGGGGTAAACACAAAACTACAATTTTCACATTTCATAACTCCATTTTCTAACTCAAAGCAATTAACATGTGGACAATTTGCGGAGTCATGTGAAGTGCTAGGACCCATTATGGGTGTCAAAGGAGCAGCACTAGTTGATGCAACAGGGAACTGGAACAGGTGTCCCATCCACTAGATGGTTGCAGCCGCATAGACTTAGATGCTAAGCCTGATGAAGATCCTTTCTTATAGTTGAAAACCTTCTTAGGTTTGACAGATTGTGATCATTGTAGAGGTGTAGTAGAGTGTCATGCCCACATTTCCATGCGGCCACAACATGTAACACACGTGTCATGTCCACATTTGTCATGTGGTCAAGACACGAAATACCAAAAACTTTTCCACATGTCCCTAGAAACCCCCACGCACGTGTCAACGTGCTCAGTGGCAATACGCATAAGGCGTAAACATGTCAATCAATCTCGAGGTAGAGTGTTTACATACACAATCCCCTGTGTGATGATAGCCAACTAGGGGGTTTATGTGACGCGAGGAGCATCGCTACTAGGGGTAGGATCGAATGGACCCGAACCCTAAGTTACCTAAGTGAGTGACATGAATCCAACAGTAGTCAAAATCCAACCCTAATTCTAGAGCATAGAAATAGATTAAAATATGCTAACATTTAAATTAATAAACTTAAAGCAAAATAAACGCCAAGGAAATTCATTTAAAAACAACTACCCTAAGTCTCAAAAAATTTTGACAGCATAACACGTTTTTAACGTTTGAAATAAAAAAAATTTAAAGGGTCTCCCTCTAAAATAATTTAGGAGAAAATTAAATAAAAGATTAAATTAAATCTACCTAACTAACATTATAAAATTTACCCACCCAAATAATTGAAAATAAAAATTATTAAATAAAATTATTAAATAATTAATCCCAAAAATAAAATGGTCTACGAATAAATACAATTCCAGCAATTATATTTACTCGATAAAACCAAGGTCAAAATTAAAATCATTAACTAACGTTATAAAATTTGCCCTCCATCGAATAGCTCATCAAATTAACTAGGACGATTAAGTAATTAATTATCCCTAAGCAAAAATAATACTATAACCCAACAAATAAATTAGCCCAACCCATTACCTTTATAGATGAGGTATAATATAAATTCCCCCTAAACAAATAAAAATAAAGGAATGAAATTAGGGACCTCCCCACTCAAAACTAAGTCAAAAGGTGTTCTATTTTAAACAAGTCCCATGAGAAAAGAAGAGGAAATTTTAAATTCACGTGCCCCTGAAAAAAGAAAATAAATAAATTAACTTATCCTATTTTCCACTCCATTTATCAACCCTAAACCTATCCATTATTTTATTGTTTTCTCTATGCTTACCCTAAACCTATCTTCTTCCTCTCTCATTCCTTTCTTTGTCTTGCAAGCTTTCTCATAGGGCAACCATGGATTTTCTTCATAGTGAGGTATACTCACTAAATATATATTTATTTACTAAGCCCTCTTGTTATAAATACTTTTTTTAAGGATATATATACACCATTTCTATACTATACAAAAGAATGGATTTATGCCTATAATACAAAACTAGGTTTATGCAGACTAGAAGAACAAACGCAGATATATATATATATATATAAAAATAGGGCCAAAGCAGAGCCAAACGGGCGGCCAGAGATGGGGAGCGATGGACAGAGATATAGCGTTGTCACCGAGCAGAGTTTAGCACAGGTTTTATCTTAAGAGAAAGGCAGCAAGGAGTGGGGAGGGGGGGCCGAACCCCCACCCGAGTTCAACCCCCCTCCCCACAACCCATGTTTAAACTCCGACGGGCTGTGGATGGCGGCCTGTGGCTGCCGTCCATAGTCCCCCCCTTATTTTTTTTCTTTAGTTCAAAGTTTACAAACCCTAAGACCGTAGGGTTTAGCCCTCAATCAAAATCACTTTTCTATCTTTTGTTTCATTCCTCTGTAAATCAAACATGAAGTTTGGTCTGAAATCCGAATGCTATTCGATTATTTTTATTTCATGTTTAAAAACAATTTTATTTATTTTAATATATATATATATATATTTACATTCACAGTTTAACATAATACTTTTTTGATATGGTAAATTATAAAATATGCTTTTAACTGAAAAATATAGATATAATATATATATATATATATATATATATATATATGTATGTATATATTATATAATATGTATACACCCATGAACAGAAAAATCAGATAACTAAAATGTGAGTTTAGGGTAAATAGAGGAATAAGTAATTTTCCCCTTTTTTTCATTTTCTTTCACACACTTTTCTATTTATTTTGACAACAATAATATAATAACCAGTCATATTATTTTTCTTTAAAACAACAAGCACTTTGAGGAGAAAACAGTTTACTATGAACCATAAAATAAATTTTATCTAATTTCCTTTCTATCTTAACTTTTACACAGCAAATATTCTAACCAGAAAATAACATTTATCATAAGGCAGCGAGAAAGATTTTATATCAGCAATAATAATAAATGCATTACAATTGGAAAAATTACTTGCAAACATAGGAATAAATTTCATTCCACCATTTCAACATTGAGAGTACATTTTTGACAACTATATATAATAAGGTCACAAGGACCATGGCTCACAAACAGCCAACATGATAATGAAAATAAGGCCACAATGGTCATTCTCCAAAGCTCCAAAACACCAACATAACCTGTAATAACTTTAAACACAAAGAGGGGGAGAGCCAAGCCATTAAAATCGCCCTCCTCCCTACCATAGACCTGTTAGTGGGTCACCCCCGAGCTGGGAGGTAGATCTCACACGGATTTTATCACTCCATAACAAAAATCACAATGCAACACAAAATCACCTATGGTTTATGCACAATACAAACCTTGTAAAAATGAGTTTGGAGAGGTAGGGGAGTGGACCACTCGACTCAAGAGGTCACTCTAAAACTCATAGTCACAAAAGCACAAGGCCTCAAGCCAAAAATAATACCTCCATGAAACACAAAATCACCATAGCACTCAAGCCAACCAATATACTCCCATACTCTAAATAATGCCCTCAAGGCCATAATGATACCAACACCAGGAGGTGACCTCGAGGAGGTTCACTCTCCCCCACCCCACACAAGTTGAGCATTTTCTCCAAATGAAGAGGCTCTTGCCAACACCCAAAACCCACACAAAAGAAAAAATAACACCCAACAGAATTTCAAGCATATAAGCAAAAATGAAACAAGCATAAGGAATGGCTAATGCCATAGGGCTTACCTTAAGAGCCCAGCAATGGATGCAAGTTGAATAAGAGCTCACAAGTTTTCTCCAAGCCTCCAATCCTCCAAGTTTTTCTCTAACTCCTTCCCAAAAACCTCCAAAGATAGAAAAATTTTAAAAAAAGCAAGAACCCCCAACAAGCATAAGGAATGGCTAATGCCATAAGGCTTACCTTAAGAGCCCAACAGTGGATGCAAGTTGAAAAAGAGCCCACAAGCTTTCTCCAAGCATCTAATCCTCCAAGATTTCTCCAACTCCTTCCCAAAAAACTCAAAAGATAGAAAAATTTCAAAAAAAGCAAGAACCCCCAACTCCTCTCCAAGAGGAGATAAAATAGGCCTCCAATCTAGGCCCTGAGGAATTGAGAAGGTGACACATGTCACCTTCTCCTTCCTCATCCCATGCCACTTGCAAGGGAGAAGGAATGTGAGGGTGACAAGTGTCACCCTCTTATCCATTCAAACCCTCATCCTCTCCACTTATGCTCTCACACCGTACTAAGTACATAGAGGTGCATAGTGACTCTTCAGCTGAGGGTCAGGGACTGCTGGCACCATAGGCACCACCTGCACTAGATATTGGGCCACAGATATTACAGGCGCTACAAGCAGTGTTAGATAGGTTACCACCGGCCGCAGTTGAGATGCACATCGATCCACATGTTGAGCCCTACGTTGATCCGCAAGAGGAGCCACATGTGGAGCCACGATCTGAGTCGTGTGGAATCACATGTGGAGCCCCGCGTCGAGTTGCGAGAGGCACCACGTGTGGAGCATTATGTTGAGATACCTGATATGATAGTGAAGGAGGTTGGATTGGCTTACAGAGCCCGTAGCATGAGCCCTCCGCATCATGCTAGGCGTGAGGAGGCGGTGAGAGTAGAACAGATTTTTCACATGCCTTATGATTTTGGTGCAGATGAGCCTATCTGAGGGTACAGAGATCGAAGAGACCCTATCAGGGATTTGTTGAGGCTGAATCCACCTACATTCGTTGGGACCACAGAGGGAGCCAAGGCAGAGTGTTGGCTTATCAACTTAGATAGGTACTTCGCGTTGCGTCCTTACGAGGGCAACACGAAGGCACGCATGGCGATCCACCTGTTGAGGGACACAGCAGTGACTTGGTGGCGCACTAAGGAGTGCAAGCGTCATTTATCATTGGATACACTTTCGTGGGATACATTCATTGAGTGCTTTAATGCGCGATACCTGTTAGACCACTAGAGGCAACATCGTATAGACGAGTTCCATGATTTACAGCAGCGAGGGCTTACTGTAGCATAGTATGAGGGCAAGTTCACCGAGTTGTCACGTTATGCAGAGTATCTCTATGATGAGAAACTTTTGGTTCACAAGTTTATCAGAGGTTTAAATCATGGGATAGCAGGGCCTGTGTGCATGGCAGACCCCCAGACTTTGAGTGAGGCTGTCGAGAAGGCATACATTGCTGAGGAGATACAGAACGAGGACAGAGTTCACATCCTCAATTTCAGGATCGTGGATAGCAGTAGCAGCAGAGTTACCATAGACCACCACCACCACCTTAGAGAGGAGGGTTTAGTTTCACATCTTTACCTCCTAGGCCTCCACAGCAACAACAGCAGCCACAGCAGTTTCAGCAAAGGTTCAAGCCACAGTAGAGGGCACATGGGGGTCATAATCGAGGTTCGCAGTAGCAGGGCCTGCGTAGGGATCAAAGACAGCATGGACCACCTGTGGGACCCACGAGATCACAGCAGTCTTACAGGGGTTCACAGGTGTCCATGGGTCGATTTGGACAACAGCAGAGTAGTAGGACTCAGTCTATACAAGTACAGGCTCGGGGCCCATGCTATGTTTGTGGTGGAGCGGGACATCTAGTCAAAGAGTGCCCATAGGGCTTTACAGCAGGGGGATAGCCTCATGCAGGAGGATCAGAGCAGATGGTTGGAGATGTGGGTAGGTCCCACCATATGTTCGCAGCGGTTGATAACCGCAAGGCTTATTTTTAGGCATCAGTGATTGAGACCTCAGATATGATTGGGGTTGTCCCCATTTCTATTTTATTTGACTCTAGTACTACTGATTCATTCATATCTCCATCGTTAGTGGAGCATTGCAGGCTGGTGGCCTCTAGACAGGGCGATAGGTGGGAGGTTGAGTTGGCCACAGGGGCCAAGATGGCAGTAGATGTCTTAGTCCACAACTGTGATATATCTTTGGGGGCCTTTAGTACATTATGTGACCTTAAGGTTATGCCTTTAGGATCCTATGGAGTGGTTTTAGGCATGGACTAGCTTGCGACTCATAGAGCTAAGCTAGATTGTCACCGAAAGGTGATTAGCTGCTTAGACGATCATGATACGTTAGTTGAGATAGTGGGCATTCAGAAGCCCACGACAGTTCGTATGATATCCGCTCAGCAGCTTAAGCACTGCATGCGGAAGCAATGCCAGATATTTGCTATCACTGTTAGTGATAGATCAGAGGATGACCCTGAGGCATCATTAGATGACCATCCTATCTTGAGAGAGTTTGCTGATGTGTTTCCACCAAAGTTACCAGGGATGCCAAATGTTCGCTATCACGGTTAGTGATAGATTAGAGGATGAGCCTGAGGCATCATTAGATGACCATCCCATCTTGAGAGAGTTTGCCAATGTGTTTCCACCAGAGTTACCAGGGATGTCACCCCGTCGAGAGGTAGACTTTCATATTGATCTAGTGCCGAGTGTCAAGCTAGTGTCTCGTTCACCCTATAGGATGACCACACATGAGCTCACAGAGTTCAAGTTACCGTTAGAGGACTTGCTCGAGAAGGGGCACATCCAACCTAGCTTTTCACCTTGGGGTGCTCCGGTCATCTTCATGAAGAAGAAGGATGTGTCTCTTCGTTTGTGCATGGATTATAAGCAGCTGAATAAGGTGACCGTGAAGAACTGTTACCCTCTGCCCAAGATTGACGATCTCTTCGATCAAATGCAGGGAGCCAAGGTGTTATCTAAGATAGACCTGAAGTCTGGTTATCACTAGTTGCGCATCACAGAGGCGTACATCCATAAGACCACCTTCTGGACTCGATATGGCCACTATGAGTTCATTGTGGTACCCTTCGGCTTGACGAATACCGCTGCAGTGTTCATGAGTCTCATGAACGGGGTGTTTCGTACCTACTTGGATCGGTTCATGATTATTTTCCTTGATGATATATTGATCTATTCATGGATAGAGGAGGAGCATGATGAGCACCTACGTCAGGTTTTGCAGTGCTTGAGGAAGCAGAATCTTTATGGCAACTTGGTGAAGTGTGCATTTTTCAGGACAGAGGTACAGTACTTGGGGCACATCCTATCTGCTGATGGTATCTCTGTAGATCCATCGAAGATCAAGGCTATCATGGATTAGCTAGCACACACCAGTGGGATAGAGGTCAAGAGTTTCATGGGGTTAGCTGGTTATTACCGTAGATTTGTTGAGGGTTTCTCCAGGATAGCACACCCCATCACTTCCCTTCAATGGAAAGGGAAGAGTTTTACTTGGACTGAGCAATGCGAGAGGGCCTTCGGGGTCCTCAAGGAGCGTCTTACCAGTGCTCCCATCTTAACGGTTCCTGATCTAGCAGTGAATTTTATGGTTTGCACGGATGCATTGGGAGTCGTACTTATGCAGGGTCGTAGAGTGATTGCGTATGAGTCGCGAAAGTTCAAGACCCACAAGCTGAACTACCCCACTCATGATTTAGAGCTCGCAGCAGTGGTTCATGCTCTAGTTCGTTGGAGACATTTCCTATTGGGTCGTTGCTTTAAGCTTCATTCAGATCATCACAGCCTTTAGTACATATTCACGCAAAGGAGGGTTTAGTTTCGCATCTTTACCTCCTAGGCCTCCACAGCAACAACAGCAGCTGCAATAGTTTCAGCAGAGGTTCAGGCCACAATAGAGGGCACATGGGGGTCATAATCGAGGTTCGCAGTAGCAGGGCCTGCATAGGGATCAAAGACAGCAGGGACCACCTGTGGGACCCACGAGATCACAGCAGTCTTACAGGGGTTCACAGGGGTCCATGGGTCGATTTGGACAGCAGCAGAGTAGTAGGACTTAGTCTATACAGGTACAGGCTTAGGGCCCATGCTATGTTTGTGGTGGTGCAGGACATCTAGTCAGAGAGTGCCCACAGGGCTTTACGGCAGGGGGATAGCCTCATGCAGGAGGATCAGAGCAGACAGTTGGAGATGTGGGTAGGTCCCACCGTATGTTCGCAGTAGTTGATAACTGCCAGGCTGATTTTCAGGCATCAATGATTGAGACCTCAGATATAATTGGGGATGTCCCCATTTCTATTTTATTTGACTCTGGTACTATTGATTCATTCATATCTCCATCGTTAGTGGAGCATTGCAGGCTAGTGGCCTCTAGGCAGGGCAATAGGTGGGAGGTTAAGTTGGCCACAGGGGCCAAGATGGCAGTAGATGCCTTAGTGCCTTTACTATATTATGTGACCTTAGGGTTATGCCTTTAGGATCCTATGGAGTAGTTTTAGGCATGGACTAGCTTGCGACTCATAGAGCCAAGCTAGATTGTCACTGAAAGGAGATTAGCTACTTAGACAATCATGATACGTTAGTTGAGATAGTGGGCATTCAGAATCCCATGACAGTTCATATGATATCCGCTCAGCAGCTTAAGCACTGCATACGGAAGGGATGCCAAATGTTCGCTATCATGGTTAGTGACAGATCAGAGGATGACCCTGAGGCATCATTAGATGACCATCCTATCTTGAGAGAGTTTACCGATGTGTCTCCACCAGAGTTACCGGGGATGCCAGATGTTCATTATCACAGTTAGTGACAGATTAGAGGATGACCCTGAGGCATCATTAGATGACCATCCCATCTTGAGAGAGTTTGCCAATGTGTTTCCACCAGAGTTATCAGGGATGTCACCCCGTCGAGAGGTAGACTTTCATATTGATCTAGTGCCGAGTGCCGACATAGTGTCTCGTGCACCCTACAGGATGACCACACATGAGCTCATAGAGTTCAAGTTACAGTTAGAGGACTTGCTCGAGAAGGGGCACATCCAACCTAGCGTTTCAACTTGGGGCGCTCCGGTCATCTTCGTGAAGAAGGATGGGTCTCTTCGTTTGTGCATGGATTATAGGCAGCTAAATAAGGTGACCCTGAAGAACCGTTGCCCTCTACCCAAGATTGACGATCTCTTCGATCAGATGTAGGGAGCCAAGGTGTTATCTAAGATAGACATGAAGTCTGGTTATCACCTGTTGCGCATCACAGAGGCGGACATCCATAAGACCGCCTTCTGGACTCGATATGGCCAATATGAGTTCACTGTGGTACCCTTTGGCTTGACGAACACCCTTGCAGTGTTCATGAGTCTCATAAACGGGGTGTTTCATACCTACTTGGATCGGTTCATGATTATTTTCCTTGATGATATATTGATCTATTCATAGATAGAGGAGGAGCATGATGAGCACCTACGTTAGGCTTTGCAGTGCTTGAGGGAGCAGAATCTTTATGGTAACTTGGCGAAGTGTGCATTTTTTAGGACAAAGGTACAGTACTTGGGGCACATCCTATCTGCTGATGGTATCTCTGTAGATCCATCGAAGATTAGGGCTATCATGGATTGGCTAGCACCCACCAGTGGGACAAAGGTCAGCAGTTTCATGGGGTTAGCTGGTTATTACTGTAGATTTGTTGAGGGTTTCTCCAAGATAGCACACCCCATCACTTCCCTTCAATGGAAAGGGAAGAGTTTTACTTGAACTGAGCAATGCGAGAGGGCCTTCAGGGTCCTCAAAGAGCGTCTTACCAGTGCTCCCATCTTAGCCGTTCCTGATCCAGCAGCGGATTTTATAGTTTGCACGGATGCATTGGGAGTCGTACTTATGCAGGGTGGTAGAGTGATTGCGTATGAGTCGCAAAAGTTCAAGACCCACAAGCTGAACTACCCCACTCATGATTTAGAGCTCGCAGCAGTGGTTCATGCTCTAGTTCGTTGGAGACATTTCCTATTGGGTCGTCGCTTTAAGCTTCATTCAAATCATCACAGCCTTTAGTACATATTCACGGAGCCGAATTTGAACACCCGTCAACGGCGTTGGATGGAGTTTCTTTGCAAGTACAACTTTGATGTCCACTACATCAAAGGGAAGGAGAACATGGTTGTTGACGCATTAAGTCAGAGGCGCCACGAGATCCTGACCTTGACTCTAAGTGTGGACTTGAGGGGACGTATTATTCGGCATCTGCCTAAGGATGAGTTGTTTCTTGAGGTGCAGCAGGAGATCCGGTCACAGAGGGCCCTTGTGGGCAAATTTGCAGGATACTCCATTAAGGCAGATGGGTTACTTCGTCATCGATAGCGCATCTATGTACGTACAGGTGACCTACGTTCAGTAGTGTTATCAGAGGCTCATAGAGCACCTTATGCAACACACCCGGGGGTGAAGAAGATGCATGTCGACCTACGATAGTTGTACCATTGGGAGGGTATGAGACGAGATACCATAGAATTTGTTGCTCGATGCCTTGAGTGTCAAAGGGTCAAGGCTGAGCATCAGCATCCAGCAGGTCTTTTATACCCTCACGAGATACCTGAGTGAAAATGGGACACCATTTCCATGGATTTCATTGTTGGTCTTCCTATGTCTTCTCGTTGCCATGACGCCATCATGGTGACAACTGACAAGTTGACCAAGGTGGCGCATTTCTCACCTGTACGCATAACGTACAATGCACTAGCAATGGTGAGAGTATTCTTGGATGACATTGTGAGATTACATGGGGTACCTCACCGCATCATTTCTGATAGGGATTCAATGTTCACATCAACCTTTTGGAGGGCTTTGTAGTAGGCATTGGGCACACTGCTCAACTTTAGCTCCGCTTATCACCCCGAGACAGATGGGCAGACAGAGCGGGTGAATCAGGTGTTAGAGGATATGCCCCATATGTATGTTATGGACAACTAGTCAAGATGGGAGGAGTATCTATATCTGGTTGAGTTTACCTACAATTATGGGCATCACAACTCGTTGGGTATGCCTCCTTTTCAGGCTTTGTATGGCAAACCTTGCAGGACACCATTAAGTTGGGATCGGATAGAGGACAAAGTTGCCATTGGTCCAGAGTTGGTTCAGGATATGGAGCAGTAGGTCGCACTGATTAGACAGAGACTTCAGGAGGCACAGGATAGATAGAAGAAGTATGCCGATGCTAAGAGACTAGATCGGAGCTTCTCAGTTGGTGACAGAGTATTCCTGAGAGTGCAGCCACATAAGAGTCCAATCCATTATGGAAAGGGCTCTAAGCTCGCACAACGGTTCGTAGGACCTTTTGAGATCTTGGAGAGGATAGGACATGTAGCCTACCATCTAGCGTTGCCACCTAGCCTGTCGGTGCATCCACAATATTTTTCATGTGTCTGTATTATGACGATATATACCTGATTTATCTCATGTATTGGACTAGAGTATTCTATAGGTAGAGGCAAACGGGCAGTTGGCTTTGGAGCCAATTTGCATATTGGCTCGTTGGACGCTGGGCCTTCGAGGTCAAGAGTTGAACCAGGTTAGGGTCCCGTGGGATTGTTATGACAAGGTCACGGTGACATGAGAGGATGTAGCTAGTTTGAAGGCACTCTATCCCCACCTTTTTTATGACTTCCAAGAGGAAGTTTAGTCTTAAGGGGAGAGGATGTGAGGCCGATTTATTTCACTTCCCTATTTTGATCATTTTACATTATAGTTGGAGACATTTTCAGACATTTAGAGACTATTGATTTCCATTATGCAGATTTAGACTATATCTCCTGATTATGGATTAGCTTTGTTTAGTTATGTTGTGATTTGATTTGATCCTATTTTGATGCTCTTATAATGTTAGACATGTGACATACATTTGATGATTATTATTGATGTTGTTCATGAGCTCATTATGTGGATTTGTTATTGGATTCTAATTATGAGATATTAGATAGAAAATACAATTTTAAATCTTAATTATGATGTGAGTTGTTTAATGTTGTGTATGAATTATGCGATGACATGATTATTTCATTCTGTTTGATCAACTGCACAAGTGATTTTCCAGGCCACAAAAAATCAGAGGCAGATCTCACACTTATGTAATTCCTTGTTAAGTTGATCCATTCCCAAGAGGGATGAGGATCATGTTTGATCGAATGATGTTTTCATGAATGCTTGATTTAATTATTTGGCCTAGTTCACCCCTTTTATTTGATTTAATTCATGTGTTGTAGAACTTATTTTTTAATTCACACCATTTGGTATTTTTTCATTTATGGGCCATTTAGAGTGATTTTACACCTCCTTATGTGTTTATTAAAGTTCCAAACTTACCTTAGGTGGTACCCCTAGGGTCTAGGGTCCATTTGGACTTACTAAACCCTAGGGTAACTCCCATCTAGTCACTCTAAACTTGGGTTTAGTAAAAGTGATGAAATTTCAAAACGGCTAAGGGTGGGAGATGAGTCATGCCTTGGAAAAGGCCCATTTCCCTTCCCAAGGCTTGGGGATTCCTCCACCTTGAAGACTTGGGGAGTCTTCAAAACCCCCAAGTGTGTGGAACCTTCCTCCAAGACTCACACGTGTGAGAACATCTTGGAGTGAAGGGGCTCTCTTGAGGAGTAAGGGGATGACATGTGTCATCCCTTATCCTCATGGAGCCATGGGGAGAGATGCCACCTCTCCACTTGGGCTCTCACACATGTGTGACAGCACAAGTGGATAAGGTAAGGGTTTGAATGGATAGGAGGGTGACACTTGTCACCCTCACACTCCTCCCTTGCAAGTGGCATGGGATGACGAAGGAGAAGGTGACAAGTGTCACCTTCTCATTCCTCATGGCCAATTTGGAGGCCTATTTTATCTCCTCTTGGAGAGGAGTTGGGGGTTCTTGCTTTTTTTTAAAAAATTCTATCTTTGGAGGTTTTGGGGGAGGGAGTTGGAGGAGACTTGGAGGATTGGAGACTTGGAGAAAGCTTGTGCGCTCTTCTTCAACGTGCATCCATTGTTGGGCTCTTAAGGTAAGCCCTATGGCATTAGCCATTCCTTATGCTTATTTCATTTTTGTTTATGTGTACGAGATTTTGTGTTGGGTGTTATTTTCTTTTGTGTGGGTTTTGGGTGTTGGTAAGAGCCTCTCCATTTGGAGAAAATGCTCAACTAGTAAGGGGTGGGGGAGAGTGAACCTCCTCGAGGTCACCTTCTGGTGTTGATTTATTTATAGGCTTGAGGGCATTCTATGTTGTTTGGGATTGTTTTGGTTGGCATGAGTGCCATGGTGTTTTATGTTTTATAGAGATATTATTTTGGCTTAAGGCCTTGTGGTATTGAGATTATTGAGTTTTGGAGTGACCTCTTGAGTTGAGGGGTCCACTCCCCTACCCCTCCAAACTCATTTCAATGAGTTTTGTATTGTGCATAATCCTTGGGTGAATTTGTGTTGTTTGTGATTTATGTTGTGGTATGAGAAACCCATGTGAGATCTACCTCCCAGCTCGAGGGTGACACACCGGCGAGTCTATAGTAGGGAGGAGGGCAATTTGTGTGGCTTGGCTTCCCCCTTTTGTGTTTATATTCATTGCAGGTTATGTTGGTGTTTTTGGAGCTTGAAGAAATGTTCATGTTAGCCTTATTGCATTATTTTGATGGCTGTTTGAGAGCCATGGCCTTGCAGGCCATATTGTATTTAGTGTCAAAATTGTGCTCTCATTGTTGAAAAGGTGGAAAGAAATTATCCCTCTGTATGCAAGTAATTTCCATTTGAAATGCATTTATTATATGCTGAAATAAAAATCTTTCTTGTTGTCCTATGTTAAATGTTATTTTCTGTTTAAAGTATTATATGGCATTTGTAAAAAAAAAAAAGAATGAGATGATGCTATTCAAAATTAATTGTATGCTCAAAAAAAATATATGTTGTCACTGTATTTTAAAGAGAAAGAAAATAGACAAAACTATTATTTATGATTTTTAGAGAAAATTAGTTGTTCAAAAAAAGGGTAGTATAATATTCCATTTTAGTTACTGTCAAAGAAAAAAAAAGAAAAAAATAGTATTCTATTTTATTTGTTTTTCGAGAAAACTGTATATACAATTAGTTCTTATAAATCTACCAATCTGATTTATTTTATTCCAATAAATTATATATATTTCTGAGTAAAAATCTAATTTATAAAATATATATATATCACTGTGTAAATCAGTGTGTATATATATATTTATATATTTAATAATAATGAAGTTGTTTTGAACATAATAAAAAAAATAGCATTTATATTCTATGCATAATACAGAATTTATATCTCAGAGAATGAATAATAAAGAAAACTGAATAAGTATCACAATGGTCGAACCCTAGAATTTCATAGGGTTTGAGATTTTAATTAAAAAAAATGGAAGTGTCAGTAGTGGGGACGGCGGCCATAGTCGCCGCCACCACTACCATTTTCTTTCCCCAAATGAACCTTAACATGCGCAACGGTGGCGGTGGAACCGCCATTAAACTTCTGTCGCTCTTTCTTTTGCAGTTCAGCTCCGTGTTCTGGAATGTGATCTTTGTTATTTGCCATATATATATACTGTTGTTTGAGTTTCAATAAAACACAAAAATATATATATATTATATTCTCTCAAACCTGCAACTTAGAATGCATTATTATATCTATATATATATATATATATATATATATATATATATATATATATATATCTATATCTATATCTATATCTATATCTATATATATATATATATATACATATATATATCAGAAAGAAACCAGTGTATATAAAATAAACATATATCTCTATGTGAGGTATTTTCATGGCTGCCAAGCCATTGATGAAGAAAACCCCAACCTGCAAATGAAACCAAGAGAAAACAAAAAAAAAACTAATGGAGAAACAAAAGGATGAGAAGAGAAGAATGAAGAGAGGAAAATAAATAGGATTAGGGCAAGACTATAAAGAAAACTATTAAAATAATAGGAATGGGTTTTGCGGTTGAGTTTGAGTGGGAAATTAGAAATAGGTAATTTATTTTATTCCTTTTCCCCATGCACGTGACTTTTTCCCTCTCCCTTTCTCATTTAAAATTTTTATATCTCCTTGTGTGATTTTCCTAGTTGGGCCCCTTCCTATGTGAGGGAAATTTTATCTATAATTATCTATTTTAGTAGATTCTAGAGTGGTTATGGGCTAAGTGGCAATTTTTACCCCATGTGTAATTTAATTTTAGGCTTGAAATATTTATTTCCCTAGTGGGATTTATTTCGATTAAATTTGGGGATCCCGTCATTAATTTATTATTGTTAATCGATTTTATTGGGATGGGTAAGGTGCTTTAATTCTTCTTGGTGAATTTTTATCTTGGCGTTCTATTTAAATTAAATGGTGAACTTTATTTATTAGGGACCTTATTTATTTTGGGGTTTTAATTATTTAATGATTTTTTATTTAATTTGAATTTCGATTAATCGGGTGGAAATTTTACAACATTACTTAGGTGAATTTTCATTTTAATCTTTTTATTTAAATTTTCCTCTTAATTATTTTAGGAGACCTTTTTAAAATAATTATTTCAAACGTTAAAAACGCGTTATGCTGTCGAAATTTTCTGAGACTTAGGGCAGTTATTTCAAATGAATTTCCCTTGTCATTAGTTAACAATTATTTTACCTTGCATCATTAGTTTTAACGAAGGTGTTATTTTAATCTATTTTGTGCTCTAGGATTAGGGTTGGATTTTGATTCATGTCAGAATCATGTCACTCACTTAGGAAACTTAGGGTTTGGGTCCATTCAATCCTAACTCTAGCAGCGACGCTCCTCGCGTCGCTTAACCCCCTAGTCGGCTATCATCACACAGGGGATTACGTATGTAAACACTCTTCCCCGAGATTGATTGACATGTTTACGGCTTATGTGTATTGCTACCAAGCATGCTGACACGTGTGAGGGGGTTTCTAGGGGCATGTGGAAAAGTTTTTGATATTTCGTGTCATGACCAAATGACAAATGTGGACATGACACGTGTGTTGCGTGTCGTGACCGCATGGGGAATGTGGGCATGACAGGGTCGATGTATGAAGTAGATGTAGTAGGGTCAGTTTGGGAGGTGGTTTTCATTATAGCTTTATTATACAAACAGAAAGTATGATCGTGTCCTTCCAAGAAGCTGCAGTATTGGAAAGGGCGGGGATCAACATAGATAGTTACTTCCATGTCGTTATGAGGGAATTTTAGGCATTGATGGTATGTGGAGGGGACGGCTTGCATGGCATGGATCCATGGTTAGCCATGAAGGATGTTGTATGGGAGGTCGAAATCAAGAACCTAACATTTTGTTCTAATATCTTCTACCCTACTTGAATAGGGAGTTTGATGGTGCCTTCGGATAACCTCTCAGTGTCATCATATCCTTTTATGGTTATACTGTCACTAGAGTCCACAATCACATTAGAGTATCCCAATTTTTTTAATAACTTAAGAGTGCAAAGGTTTAGGCCAGAGCCACCATCTATTAAGACTCTTTTTATGGTGTGTTTGTGGATACGAACTTCGATGTGTAAGGTGTCGTGTGATCCATCAGATGTAGGAAGGTCTTTCTCAAAAAATGTTAAATGGTGGCGCGAGGTGATGTGACCCACCATGGCTTGGAATTGTTCCACATTCAAGTTATTAGGGACCTAGGTTTTAGTTAGGGCTTTATCAAGGATCTCCTTATGAAGGGGGGATGTGCAAAGAAGTTCAAGAATGGAAATTTGAGTGGGGGTTTTGCCTAGGTGATCTAGGAGATTGTATTTATGGGTTGATGGTGGGCGGACGAATGGACGATTTGATTGATGATTTGATGTGGATGTAGATGTTTGATTGGTAGTAGGGGCTGCTTGGATGGACACATGGCCCCGACGGGTGGTGACAGCGCAATCGAGTGCTTGAGCCCGAATGGTAATTGTGTTGACATGGTGAGATGATGCTTCTATTCGACCCATGACAAAATCATAAGAAGCAGGAGGTGGAGTAATGTTGTAAATTTGGTTAGAGGATGAGGCCTTTCCTTTGTTGTGGTTAGGTAGAGGATCTTTGTAAGCTCCCAAGTTGACATTGGGCGATGGTTGTGGGGCTTGCTCGAGGTTGACTTTGCGATGATCTATAAGATCTTGTACGCAATGCTTCAGCTTCATGCAATCTATTGTCCTATGGCCCACGATACGGTGGTAATCATAAAAATCATTTTCATTAGACCACGTGGGTTTGATTTGATTTTCGCTATAGGGCTTAATGGGTGGGAGAGTTATTAACCATCTTTTAGGCATCTGTTAAGGATATCTTCGAGTGGTTCCACTAAAGGTGTGAATTGTCATTGAGGGGCTTTATTTTGCTTAGGGGGGCCTTTGGGAATATTTACATTGGTGGCGTGTGCACTTGGAGGCGCTTGGTTTTGTACATTTTGGACGGCCTTCACGTCAGTGACATCGTCATTGAGGGTGTTCTTATTCTTACCCCAAAAGCAAGCTTTCTCATTTGATTGCACATTGTTATTGCTTGTATTTGGGGTGTTGATGTTGATTTTATTGTTGTTGTTGTTGCTATTGTTGTAGGGTTTGTTGTCATATAGTTTAATCGAACCCTTGGCAATAAGGGCTCTCTCGATGGTGGTGCCCTTGTCAACGACTTCCTCAAAAGTGGACGCGCATAGGATTTGTAAATGGAAGCCCATTTCTTGGTTAAGATTAGCTACAAACATGGTGACTAATTGTTTCTCGAGGATCAGCCAAGGGAGTTTGCTTGCTAATCCTCTCCACCTTTGCAAGAATGAAGTGAAGGATTCTCTGCTTTTTTGTTTGGCGTTGCAAAGGTTTGTCATAGATATTTCATGTCCAAAGTTGTAGGAGAAATGGTTAACAAACTTCTCTGCGAGCTCAGGGAAAGTCCTAATGCTCGGAGGAAGGTGTGCGAACTATTTGACGGCTTGACCACCGAGGCTTCTAGGAAAGAGTCTCATTAGGTATGTGTCATTATGTAAGACTTCAAGGCAAGCAATGTGAAACTCCCTAAGGTGGTCCCTAGGGTCTCCCTTTCCTTTATATTTGTCAAATTTGGGTGTTTCAAAAATTTTAGGAAAGGGAGGCATGTATAATGTCTGATCAAATGGGTAGGGACAAATATCCTCAAAAGATTATTGTTTACATTTGCCACCATGTTGCATATCGTCCACCTTTTGGATTAAGGTTTGCACAACACTTGTTAGGACTTGCACCCTAAAGATGACTTTCCTTTGCCCAACATTGACATTATAGTGGACCTCACTGTAGGGCACGAGATGTTATCCCTAATGGACAGTTTTTTAGGATATAATCAGATCAGGATTGCAGAAGAAGATCAACAAAAGACATCCTTCATATGCCCATGGGGAATATATTGTTGAGTGGTGATGCTTTTTGGCTTGAAAAACACAGGAGCAACATATCAATGCGCCATGACTATTATCTTCCATGACCTCTTCCATCACATCATGGAGGACTATCTGGATGACTTGTTAGGAAAATCAAAGACTTGAGAAGAACACTTAGATGTGTTGGCAAAGATCTTTGACATACCAAAGTAATACAACATGAGTCTATACCTGAAGAAATGTGTCTTTGGGGTCACTTCAGGAAAACTTTTGGGGTACATAGTCTCAAGAAGAGGAATCGAAGTGGATCCCGCCAAGGTCAGAGCCATCACAGATATGCCCCCTCCAAAAACACTAAAGCAATTAGGAAGTCTACAGGGGAAGCTCCAGTCTATCACCGGTTCATCGCCCAACTCGTCAATAAATGTCAGCCATTCCAGCATCTGATCAAAAAAAACACAGCGTTTGTCTGGGATAATTAGTGTCAAGCAGCCTTTGACCAGTTGAAAAAGTACTTGGCTAATCCTCCTATTCTCACTCCACCAAAGCAAGGAGAGCCCCTCCACTTATACATCTCGGCAACTGAAACCGTCGTAGGGGCCTTGTTGGCACAGCACGACAAACAAGGAAAAGAAAGAGCAATATACTACATTAGTCGCACCTTGGTGACCTATGGGCTAAACTATACTCCCATTGAGCAAGCATGCTTAGTTGTGGTCTTTACTTCACAGAATTTGAGACACTACATGCTCAACCATAAGACTAAGCTCATTGCCAAGATTGATCCGCTGAAGTATCTGCTAAACAGAGCTGCCCTCACTGGAAGGATGGCCAAATGGGTAATGATCTTAAGCGAGTTTGACATTGAGTACACTAAAAGAAAAGCTATCGAAGGACAAGTCATTGCTAATCAGTTAGCTGAGGCACCTATCCCCACGGAGCATCCTACACTTGCAGAATTTCTTGATGAGTCCATATTAATGGTAGCACCAGCAACAGAACCATGGAAAATATATTTTGATGGGTCGTATACACACCGAGGCTCAAGGGAGGCATTTTGTTTGTTACCCCTCAAGGCGACACCATCCCCAAGTTGTTCAAGATTACATTTCCATGCACCAACAATGTAGCAGAGTATGAGGCTCGTATCACAGGACTCTGCATGGCAATTAAGTGGGGGATTGACAAGCTAATGGTCTATGATGACTCCCAATTAGTCATCCGACAGGTGAACGATGAGTATAAAACTAAGGATGATAAGCTCCTGCCCTACAAACGCATGGTGGATGACTTCAAAGGTTATTTTATGACATCCATTTTGAGCATATTCCAAGGCTAAATGACAAAGCAGCAGATGCAATGGCCACAATAGGATCCCTGGTAGACATGAAGAAGGACAATAAGAAGTGTGAGTTCCTAATTGAAGAGCTCCTTATACCGGCCTACGACATTCCCCAAACAGAACTGGTGTGTAAAATTGTTGGTCCCCTCTCCCCCTGGTATCAAAAAACATACATGTACCTTCATGACAACATTGTTACCCCCAACCTTTCAGCTTTACAATGAAAAAGCTTCATTCGTTAAGCCTCCCGCTTCACCCTCGTAGGAGATACCCTTTACAAAAGGAGTCTTGATGGTACACTTCTACGATGTCTAGACTCTAGGGAAGCTGAAGTGGCCTTACAAGAGGTACATGAAGGCATTTGTGGGGCACACTCGAGTGGACCTACCTTAGCTAAAAAGATCTTGAGAATAGGGTACTATTGGCCAACAATGGAGCGAGATGCCTACCGATTCGTAAAAAAGTGCCTGCCGTGTCAACAGCACAAGGACCTCATCCATGCGCAATCATAGGAACTGCAGCCAATCACAACTTCGTGGCCCTTTTCACAGTGGGGGCTCGACCTTGTAGGAAAGATCCACCCACCATCCTCTAATGGTCATAAATTCATCATTACTACTACTGAATACTTCACCAAGGTGGGTAGAAGCAATTCCACTCACTTTCACCACCAGAACCCAAATATCCAAATTCATCCTTCATTACATCATATGTCGTTATGGCATACCCTATTCCATTATCACAGATAATGGGAAACCATTCAAAAACTAGGAAGACCACACCCTGTGTGAAAAATTTCAAATCCAACATCATTTTTCCACTCCATACTATCCCCAAGGTAATGGTCAGGCTAAAGCTTCAAACAAAAACATCCTATGTATTCTAAAGAAAATAGTTAATGAAGCAAGCTGTGACTGGCACCTTCAACTCAATCTCGCCCTATGGGCCTATCGTACAAGTATCTGCACACCCACAGGGGCCACTCAATACTCCTTAGTATTCGGATTTGAAGCCATCCTACCTATAGAGGTCGAGCTCACATCCCTAAGAGTATCCCTACAAAACATAATCACTGATGAGGAATACCAAATTGCAAGGCTGCATGAGCTAGAACTATTAGATGAGAAATGCCTAGATGCACTTAACCATCTGCAGGCCTACCAAAACCTCCTGAGAAGAAGCTACAACAAGAAAATCAAGAAACCAAGTGAAACCAAAATGAAAGTAAAAACACAAAACAAATGCATAAACAAATGTTATACCTTCAAAATGACCTACAAATCCAAGATAGGGTGGAGAAGCTTGCACCCAAAAGCTCCTAACTATACCCAAGATGATAAAATGGTTGTGAAATGCTTTCAAGTGGATGCAACTCACAAAAGGCTTAGCTCAATGGATATTTTAGCATAATAACCTTGCATAGAAAGTGGATGATAAAATGGCTTGGAGGATGTTGTATTTATAGGCATTTTGGAGGGATTTTGATCCAATGGCTAAGATTGATTTGGAAGATCAATGGTGGAAGATGAAAGTGATGTGAAAGGCCTAAATTTCATCTTAGAAAATGGAGGGCTAAGAATAAAGATGAATTTTAAATTCATCTTGGGAAATGGGTGGAATTAATGAGGTTGGGTGAGATGAATTATTTGTGAATTAAAAATTCACATGGGGAAGAGTAAAATGAATTAAAATTTTATTTGGGGAAGAGTGGATATTAAGAGTTATGACATGTGTAAGGAGTGTAAGAGGCATTAAATGTGATGTTGGACACATGTGTATAAAAAATTGATTTATGTGGTATATATTTCAATTTTTTATTTGTGGGATGTGGGGAGGAGTGTTAATCAATGTTTGACCATTTTAATTAGGGTGATTAGCCTAATTAATACGGCTGGAAAAAATTAAAGAATGGATTAATGAGCTGTTTAGATTAATTAAATAAGGTTTTATTTAATTAATCCTAGGTCTAGGGTCATGTAGGTTAGGCTAGATAATTAAATAATAGATATTTAATTAACTACGGTAGGAATAGGTGATTAATAGGCTGAATTAATTAGATAAACATGATTTACCTAATTAATTGGATTTAGTGAAAAGGGGGAATTAACCAAATAAATATTGCATATTTATTTAATTAATTAGGTAAGGTAATTAATCTAATTGTAGGGGATAAAATGATGAAAAATTAGGTGATGAAGGGATAATTAATTAAATAAAAATTTAATTAATTGATTAGAAGGGAAATGGGTATGTTTAGGGATGTCGGGAGTCAGTTTGACGATGGAGACATTTTTAGGTGTCTACGATAGTAATGTCCATAGGAGAGTGAAAGTTGGGTTATGGAATTTTTAAATTTAGATATGTATAGTATCTCAAGGAAGTTCCAAAGGCATATGCTAGTAAATAAAGTATAAAAATACAAAGATCACAAAATTACAACAAATAAAAATAAACAAATTTGTATTGCATTTCCAAGGGAGAAGGTACATAGTTGTTAATCCTAAAAAGTACATAGCTGTTAATCCTTGTATGGAAGAGAATAAAAAATAAATGGATTTTTGTTTACAAGATAGAAAGGAAAGATGACTAAATAGATACAACCTATCCTCTAAGCTAATGGGGCATTTATTATTCACTTTAAAACAAATAAATTAACCAGCTAATGAAAAAAAATTGTTGGATTTTTAAGGGGGCATGGCTTGCCCAAATGTAGAAATTACTTGATAAGTTATGGGGAAGATTGGCCTCCCAAAAACATTAAAATTTTTATTAATTTATTTCTAGGGAGAAAAAATATATGACGATATATTTTTACTGAGCACAAATGTATTTTGGAATAATGTTTTATAATTTAATAAGAGAAGTGAGTTTTGTTTTCTTGTGCATGTTACTTTTCTATTTTTCCAAATGTGGAGCTATTAAATTTACACCTGTATTTATTTTGGTAATTGTTGGAGTATTGTTGTATCTTTTAAGTTGGAGATTGCTATTTGAAAAGAAATTAGAAAGATAGGGTAATGTGTGGGGACTATAGTGAGAACTCATTAAAAAAATGAGAGCGAGAAAATAGTCAATAGGTTATTCAAATCAATTTATCTATGAGAGGTAGAAGAAATAAATGGAATGGATGAATATTTTTGAAGGTTTAATGAGAGGATTAAACCTATTGAATGTAGATAAAATTTTGAAGATACTGAATTTGATTATTAGAATATAAGAACTTAAATAGATTTATTAGACTTCAAAGGAGAGTTGAACCTTGATTTATTATTAGATTTGTTGGAGGAATTGTAACGGGAGTTTAAAACAAAGCAAGAATATTGAAGACAATGACCAAACAAGAGTAATGTTTGAAGTAGCAAAACTTAAGTCATGTGCCCACATTTGGGGAAAAATTACAAAATGAGAGAATACAAGGTTAAATGTGGCAAGGATGTTCAAGCATAGGGGAGTAAAACTTGAAATAAAAGGTTTATCTATGCATGAATAATGAAAAGAATTTATGAGACTTCAAACTAGAACTGATCTTTGCAAGAACATAAAGAGAAAGACAATGGCGAGGTATCATAATGGCCTGAATTTTTAGCTCCAAAATGAATTAGCTTTAGCAAGCTATTCCTTACAATTGACCCACAAGAATAGAATGGAGGCAAGTAATTCTTAGTGACCCAAAGAATATTGGTATTGGAAATCAAAGAGAACATATAATCTTACCAAAGAAGGAGAAGTCTATTTGAAATACAAGTGAAAAGACAAGATTCATTTGAAATGGTGCAAAACTTACGTCTTTGGAAATCTAAATTTAAAACCTTATAGAATTTCATTAAAGAAAAATCACGGCATCCTTATAGATAAGTCTTTCCTTGCTACATTTAACATTTGGTCTATATCAAAATGAGATGTTATCTAAAATCATGTAAGTGGATTCTTGGCATCATTTATTGGAAATGCCATGTAATTTAATAGACCGGAACACTTGTGAGGTGCTTCAAGAGAACATAAAGCTATTGAAGAATGAAGAAAGGTCAATAGAGAAGAATAAGGTATGCAATCATAAAAAAGATTAAATGGAGCCCAATTACATAATGAAAGAGAAATACTATGAAGATTCCATGCTTACTTGCTTGACTTGCTTCCATTGGAGAAAAGAGGGATATAAACACTCCGATTAATAATTTGATACTAGATCTTTGATGAATAATATCCAAAGTGTATGAAAAGATTTGATCATGAAACCATGAGCATGTTGTACAATACTAATGATAATGACTTAATCTAAAATTTTAAATTTTATTTGGCATGGGGAGAATGATGCAAAGCACACATCTTTGGGACATGGGCAAGCCATAATTCCATAAAAACAACACCAGCGACCTTCCTCTATAAAACTCCTAACATTATTCTAATTCTTAAGTTATTAGTAATTTCGAAATAAAAGAATTTATAATTTATTATAAAAGGAAGGTAGTGAGAATGCAGTTTTCCAGTATCATAACTTTGCATACGTTGGCCATGGTAGAAATGATTCAAAAGCCTCTATGAGGTGTAGCTAAAATTGATCCCTCATGCACATGTTCTGCTTGAAATGTTTCTAGACAGGCTACAACTTTTTTAAGATTATTTCCCTACTGTAAGGATAGTCTCAAGGAAGGAGAACATTTCCCTACAAGTTAACCATTTCCATGTTAGCCAGAGAGATAATATTTGATTGGTACTCAACCAAGATTTAGTTAGTTAAGAAGGTTAAGAAAAACAAAACACTGTAATAGAAATGGAGATCTGTTAAACTTGTGCAATGTTCTATTTTGTGTTGCAGATTAAAATTGTGTTGTAAGTTGAAAAAGACAGGGGAGTGGGCTGCATGACCAGCATCCACTACTTACAAACTTCTAAGCAAGGTAGCCATTTCCATTTTATCTAAAGCGATAGTATCTGATTGGAACTGAACCAAAATATGCTACCTTGCTAAGGTTAACGAAGACAACACTACAATGCTAAGTGCTTCATTTACAATCAACAGTCAAATCAAATTCTTCAATAATATTTTTGAATCAACACAATGAATCTGAAATCTCAAGAAAATGAATGAACTATTAACTTAACTAAGTGCTTTGATTTCAATCAACAGTTAACTCTGTTCTTCAATAAAAAAAGGGTTTCTACCTGTTGGGGGTTGGAATTTTTTTGCATATATGTGTTCTCTTAAATTTAAATGAATCATTGGTTGATAAGAAGATTTCAGCAATGAAAATATTTGATAAACAGGCTCATAGAATACAACATGCTATGGAACAATCTATCTGAGTATTCTTGAAAACGTCCCGTCTCTTGCCCTGGAAAACTTGATGCAGGAGCATCGGTCTCTTTTGCAGTTTTGTGTTCATGGTTTCGTTTTGTGTTTGTTTTCGGGTCTTGTACCCAAATTTTGTTTGATGTAGATGTTTGGGAGTTCTATTTTTGTGATGTGTTGGCCTTTATGGCTCTAGTTAGAATTTTTCCTATCCAAAACAAAGTTGACTTCAAAAGTTTAAAAACCTTAAGGCAGTTAAAACAAAGAAAAACATCACCGAGCTACAAGAAACAGTTATGAAGTGTATTCTGTTTAGGTTTTCCCACGGTTTTGGGGGAACAGTTATTGAGAGGAGGCATTGGGAGATTTCGTGAGAGGAGAAAGAAAAAAAAGACCGAGCGATTGTTAACAGTGCAGAAAAAGAGCAAGAGAATATATGGCAGTCACTTGGAAGTTACAAACTATTTTCTGTCGCTTGGATAAAACTCTTTTCTATCGCTTTGGATGAGTCCCTCAACGAGGGTGTAATGTGTAGATTCCTCTGTTTAGAGGGAGTGCCACTCTTGACCACTGTCTTCAGTCTTGAAGCTTACGAAGAGTCCAAACTTAGGACTGTATTGCCTGTCTTTTTCAATGATAGAAGATAGTTTTATGTTTTTGTTTTGACTTTCTAACTGCAGAACAAACTAGTCCATCTAGTGTTTTTGATTAGATAAGTGTTATTAACGGAGCTAGACTTTCTAACTGTAGAACAAACTAGTCCATCTAGTGTTTTTTATTAGATAAGCGCTTTTAACAGGAAAGTGTTTTGAAAGGACCCAAAAACCTTGTACAACAAGAATATCCAACAACCACCAAAAACAAGAATACAGAATCAAAAACCAACAACACCATAAAACAGAACCAACACTAATCCATCCAGTGTTATGTAGTGGACGACCATTGTGATCTTGTGAATGCCCATGTTCCATAAGAAGTAATGCAGTTTTTAAACCTGTTTTGTTCTTTTGTAATCACCACTGTCATTAAGATAAGTGCAGACAGAGTGTGGACTGTAATAAAAAGAAAGAAAGATTCGGATTTTTTTTTAAACCTCTGCCACCAAAACTACAGCATAAAAAAATTAATATATGGCTCCCTGCAGTATTCCTTCTCTAAATACAAGAACAGTATCAATCCAAAAGGGAAAAAGAATCAGAACTACCTTTGAGCTGTCAGGTTTGCCTCCCAATCTCTTTACATTCTTTAATGTTTACATTGATATAGATACTTCTTACTTCAGACCATATGCATATCCCTAAGGAGGACATACCTTAAACACCCTGCACCACAACACAACAATCGTAAGAAAGTAGTATAATATCATAACCAATAAAACAGCATTCCTAAACCCATTCCTAAATGGTATAAAACTATTTGATATAAAGAACAGCATTCCTAAATCCATTTCTTAATGGGTATAAAATATTTGATATAAAGAACAGCATTCCTAAATCCATTCCTAAATGGTATAAAACTATTTGATATAAAACACAGCATTCCTAAATGGTGTTTAAAACATTTAGAACCAAAAATATCCATACCAGGAATTGGAGTAGTACACAAAATTCACAGTAAACGAAGATGAACTGTATTCCAAGCCTCAAATAAAAACGGTCTAAAAAATAAGTGGTCTTCCAAAAATTTATGAGGTGAATCCATCGTTATCTAACCGTTGAAAATGGACGGCCAGAATGGAGACTTACAACCTCTGCATTTCTTAAGTACCAAAGCATGATCGTATACGCCCATAAAGAGGAGGGAAATCTAACCGTTTGAAAAACTTAAATTTGAATTGGGGAAAACAAAGGAAGAGGCAATTTTTGGCTAACGTTCTTGACGGGTGATCTCCAACCCCTCTCACCCACTTCACCAAGTTTTAATATCGTAAGGGTGAACATTTCAATAGAAATCTATATTCATGCACACACATTAGTTGGACTTGTAGTAAAAGAGGATCACCATGGTCGTCTCACATTAAAGGTTCCTTAAAAGAGTATATCAACACATTCCCAATCATCCTATGCCCAATGGTCGAAGAACCACAACTTCCCATACACCCTCAAACAACTCTATAATAAGAGGATCATGTCGTGTTATATAGGTGAACTAGTAATAGTAAACTTTCATGACTAGAGAGTTTAGTCCCTTTCAAAATATGGAGGGGGAAATGACCAATGGAGTAAGCCTTGCTATAAGGTGAAATATCTCTACATTTAAATATAGTCATTTAGATGACCTAGCTCAGAGCATATGATATGCTAGGACGGAACTCGTTGTACATGACATTCTTCCTCGATTATTATATCTTCCAAAAGTCAAATCTAATAAATGTGAATGATTATGTTAAAATGACTATAATAAAATTGAAATGTGGATTATATTTTTTTTTTTCCTTATATGCCCTTTTCTTATGACATAATTGTTTTATCAACAACTTTAGTAAAGAAATTAGGTTTAATGAATGTAATAAACAATACAATCTAATTAATTTATTAGAGTTTTGACATATAGTATGATCAAATTTAGAAAATTAGAAATTAAAAAAGTGATAGTACTTAATTAATTTTAATGGTCGATAGGTAATTTTCCCACTGTTTTGATCAAACTTTTTAATCATAACTCAAAATCAGATAAACTTAGGTGCATCAAAAGTAGAATGATGGAATTTGAACTAGGTCATTCTCAAAATTTGGCTAGGATCAAATACATAGTCTATACAAATATATATGTCTTGATGTCTAGAACTACAATAAAGAATTGTGGTGTTTATAGACACCTTTATGAGGTTGCTAAGTGAGGGTCGTCACCTTATGACAAGTCCATAGATTCAATTCAACAATATTTTAGAAAAGTGAGGAAGATAACATGCAACGAATGCATCAAGTGCTATCCTGATTGAAGGTAACTCAAATCTTGGAACTTGGAAAATGCAAAAGGGTGATGCGAAAGACCTAGTATGAAAGAAGAGTTTCAAAATAAGTTGATAAAGAGGCGATTCAATCAATATATGTTAATGTAGTGCCACATCATGATAGAGGCAAGAGTGATTGGATTGGATAAGGATCCCTCTATGAACTTGGGTTATAGATGGATAGCAAAATTAATGGATGTAAATGACGTAAGGGGTGATGACATTTTATACTTGATTTAGACACAATTTGACAGCTTTTGTGTGGGAGTTGACACATAATGGCTAGTTAGAAAGGAGTCAACTTGTGCCTAGGGAGATTTGATTTTTCAAACCTGAGGGTTAAATCCATGTCATGAAATCAACCTAAGAATGAAAACTAATATTCTAAGCACTAATAAATGTGTCATAACCACCCTAGTTACTACAGATTTTTTTTGGTCAAGTACCTAGTTAATTGACCAAGTTTATCAATTTCAAAGACTTACAAACCATAGTCCTAGAAACAACTTTGTGCCATGACTCATACTTGTATGAGAGTATAGTAAGCTCCCAAGGTCAAGATTATCCCTAGAACTAGACCTAAACCTCGAGGGTTCATTTGCAATGGCTCTGCCTACGTATCCCCTCGTGGGAATCAAGGGCTCCGTAGTTCGTATATCAACAATAGAGAGGCTTCATCCTCTCCTTTGATATGAGATCACTAATCTCACTCTTAAATTATAGATTTTAAGTAAATCCCATGATTCCAATTCAATTCATACATAATTTAGCGTGATAGCAAATGCAATCCGGTCAAAGGTTAGTTAAATACCATCATCAAGGTATGAAAACACACATAACCACATAGTGACTAGCTTATATAAACATTACTTGTTCACACATAGTGATTGGCTCAAGCCTACATTCCTTGTACACAATGTGACTATCTATCACAGGGGTTACACATTCAAGTGTGATTGGCGCATGGTACAACACATATATACAAAGGGAAATAACTCATCTATATGTCACATATACATAATGTGACTAGCTCCTGCATACCACATATACATTGAGTGGATAACTCACGCATGCCTCACATTCACTCAAAGTGACTATCTCATGTACATACAACATATATACACAGGAAGAATAATTCATGCATGCGTCACATACACATAGAGTGACTATCTCATGATTACAACACATATACCTAGTGTGATTAATGCACACCCATAGATCACATATACACAATGTGACTAATTCACATATACATAATGTCATTAGCTCATGAAAGCAACATATATACACAAGGTCATTAATGTCATATATACATAATGTCATTAGATCGTATGCACATCATAGGCACACATAGTGACCAAGTAGCAAAAGGAATGGTTGCAACCATATTGCAAGCATTTCCCCCTTTTGCTTAATTGACTAGCCCATAAGTCCTCAAATATATCTCAACTAGAAATAGGGAGGTTGGTATATCTAATGGTACACCATGGGTTCCATCATTTATCCTAATTGAAACCAATTATGATGACAAGCAAGCATCCCATACTACTTGCAGTCATCACTGGCAAGGGCTCAAGTGCATTAACATATAACACATAAGGTCCCTGATACAGATGCACACAATGAATGGCTCACACATACATAATGACCAACTAGTAATAGAAAGTGGATGTAACCTATTACATGCACGTTCCCATTACCTGGCTCACTAACACATAAGTTCCCATCCTTTTCCCAGTTCATAACCAACTGTGATGACAAGCAATCATCCCATACTACTTGTTGTCAGCACTTGCTAATGACTAGGTGTAACAACATACACATTCACATCCAATTGTGATGACAAGCAAGTATCCCATACTACTTGTTGTCATCACTGGCTAAGGAGTAGGTATAACAACATACATCACATGTGGCTATTAAGAAGATTTCCACAGCCCGTTGAACCATCGAGTCAGTGGATCCTAACATCTATCGCCTCCATGCCACTGGCAAAAGTCGGTGCAACCTGGTATGGGGTAGCTCCTAGCATCTATCACCTACATGGTACTGGTGAAAGCCGACTAAGCCCTATCATACCAAAGGATAGCTCCTTGCATCTGTCACCTCCATGGTACTAGTGACAACTGACTAACCCTAAGATATGGCAGATAGCACTTGGTATCTGCCACCTCCACGGTATTGGTGGCAATTGGCTAAACCGCACCTGTATCATAACCTGGATGGCTCCTGGTATCTGTCACCTCTGTGCTACTAGTGACAACCGGTTCATCCCAAGATATGGTGGATAGCACCTGGCATTCATCACGTGCACAGTACTGGTGACAGCCAGCTATCCGCACATGTATTAGACTCAGTTCCGACATGTGGATCATATTATAGACAAGGGAAACACAATCAGAATGTCACAAGGATTCACCAACACTGATTAGGTTGACTTGGTTACATGCCACATAGAGTCCCATAAACCCATACACAAGGTCTTTTTAGATCCAGGGGTCTAAATTACATGTCAACACTCAATAAACATATTGGTCCCACATGAGCTGGATCCTATATAGTCACATATGCATAAACATATACAAACACAAAGAAATATCAAGGGTCATTCCATACATTCAGCTGTCACTTGGAAACACGATATACATTATATATAAGTCAAACCCACAATAGTAATATTAGATAAGTTCAAGTCCCTTCATATATGCACATTAGAGACAAACTGTTAAAATGGTAATTCTAAATGTCCATCAAAGATTGGGGTAGATTTGGCGAACCTGACCCAACAACCTCAAAGTATAGGATCTTAGTGCTGATAAAGGGCCTTGTTCTGGCTTAGGCCTATATAATGAGAATTACTAATCAGAAGGTGGGTTCATAGCTCTATCATGTAGTTTCAGCCTCAAACTGAAACATATCAAAGAGGGAAGGTTGATCAAGTTTAGGAACACTCCATGCCTTAGAGTCATTCCCTAAACCCCCCCCTACGGACTTGAGGTCCAGGGGCATCCTTCACCCAAGAACTGCCTACATACCCGCTTCCAAACGGGATCGAAGTCACATGTAGTTCTCCTCACTTTTAATCTCAAAAGGGTTATATATGCAGGTTCCTACCCTCAAGGTTTGATTGCCATTAAAGTAACTTTCCTCCTAGAAGTGAAATAGAAGGGATACTACTAGAGAATAACCATAAAAAGGTTCAAGACCAAACAGTGTAACAAGTCACTAGTTATCAATACTCATTCCAAAATAACCATGACTATTCTCTTTCAATGATATTAAGTACCAAAACTATATCATATTATAACATCCTTCATGATTGGAAACACATGCATCAACAAGATCACAATAATCATATTTGATACCTTGTAGGTTTATAATAATATTGGTAAACATGCTTATGCATGATCAATACCTAAGTTAATCTCAAGACCAATGTGGTAACACTATGTATTCATAACCATAAATAGACAACAATTAATAGGTCTTGTATATAGTAGTCAACATTGAGGAACTCAGAAAATATCTCGCTACAATTTGCTAGAATAGTTATAACTGACCCATCAACAAAAGGGCCATCTATTAATAGTATGCATTCCCATGAATATAATGATCTAATAGCTCCCTTATAGTTAATATGTAGGTACATAATACTATTGCGCTCGCATAGAGCCTAATTTATATTCAAATCTTGATGATAACCTAATCCAATGACTAATGGTTCCCAGTGATAGCATCACACAAACTTATCAACTCACAGTTAATCTTGTCATGAGTATTTTTGTAAACACACAATAACCATGACATAGTGCTTTCACCAAAGCGTACTGTTTAGGCAAGATCAACCAACAAATGTAAGGCCTTATGCCTATTATAGTTGCATTCTTGGAGGTTCTAAATGGAAGCCTAAGGGATCTCAACAATCAAAACCTTTTAGCCTAGAATACTAATCATGATAATGGCTATAGTGAGTACAAAACATAACTCAAACTATATTTACAAAATGTCCCTTATTAGGTAGGGCTTACTATCTAATTCACTTAACACAAAACAATAAAGAAAGTAGGGCCCTTTATCACATCCTTGACTAGATATTTCTATTAGGGTTTACACTTATTAAACTTAGAGGCCTACAACATACCCGTGAACATCCCCTATATGGGAGTGCCCAATATAAAAGAAAATAATTGCCACCTCTCATACTAGTTTAGTTACCTATCAAGTTAGAGTAAACTTCCATATGGTATTCAGTGGAGTAACAAAATATTAATAACATTTATCAAAATGAACAATTATCATTATCACATTCTTGGCAATATAATACTATTCATTTTTAATTTAAAGATTTTTCCCTTTTCTACATGCCTTTTAATTGCCAAGTCCACAACAAATCTTACTCACAACCACTTAACTCAAAAATGCCTTAATACCAAAATACAAATCTATTAAATTGTTTTAAATTAGGTTTAAAGTTAGAAATAGTTCCAAAATGTGCACTAATAAAGTCATATAAAGGTACCAATAAGTTCTATGTTTCATGGTATATGATTTTACGAATGCTCTTCCATTACCAAATGGCCCATATAAATTCCATAGGCATTATCGTTGAAGGATAATAATCCATACTCGACTTGGCCTATCTTTTGACCAAAAGATCTCTAGCCATTTTATCTAAGCTTATGGTGAATGGTTTCTTTTTAAGTTACAGTTATCCGAACATAATATATGTTTAACAACAATCTTAAATCAATGCAAGGTAGGAAGCTTAACATACCTCTATTACTAGCTAAAAGGAAACTACTGAGGAGATCATTAAGCTTTCTTGCTCAGTCATGATTATTTCATCTTTGACCTAGAGAGGCTATGCACCTAGAAGCATGTTCCCAATCTCTATTTTCTTCTTCCTCTCAGTCTTCCTCTCAATATCCACAACGACCATTGGTGAAAATGTGGAGCACCCATTAAGGGAGGGGCCAATTGCCGCCCACGCCCCAATAACCACTATGTTTTTAATCACTTGACCCCCCAATTAAATTTTTAAAAAGAACCAATACATGTAAAATACCAACCTAATAAATTAACACAAATGCACCAATACATGTTCACAACATTTGTACATGTTCACAAATGCACCAATACATGTTCACAACTCCAATAAATTAACCAATGAAATTAAGACAAGTGCACAAATGGATGTGATTGAGGGGGTAAATCACAAAACAAACAACAACAAAAATTGAACACGGGAAATAAAACTTTCTTTTATTGATCTAGGCAACTCATTACATTACAAAATCTCGATTACAATTAGAGTAATCAACCCTCCACAGGCTGCAACACATTACAACTTCCTCTCACAAAACTCTGGAATCATCTACCATCTGTAACCCCAAATCTGCTATGTTTTCTGTTTTCTCGCCTATTATTGACTCTACACTTTCTTCCTTAACTCTACTACTACCCAGGGTTCCCAAAAATGGTTATTAATAGCCTTTTTGGCAGTCAACAACCTAATTTTGAAATTTGCATCTCCCTCCAAAAATAGGTCAACTTCTGGGAGCCATAACTTTTGATCCAAGTGTCCGATTGACGAACCATTTTATGCGTTGGAAAGCTCAAGGAGTGCTCTACGCACCAGGAACCTGCTCTGTTAGTTCCAGCCATTTTCAGGCTCATACGGGGCCATTTAGTGCCTCAAACCTAAGTTTGAATAATTTTCAGGCATTTTTTAGGAAACGAAAACTTTAATATCTTTCAGCTTGCAAATGATCTTTGCGTGATTCCTTCGCCAAAGGTCTTATTTTTCAGTTATGAAGCTGCCTATAAATTTTCACTTCATTCCATGCCCAAATGCAAACTTTCTAAAAATAGTAGGTTGTTATTTTTAGCAGTTTGGAAAAACTGAAAGTTCTACATCTTTATTCAAGCGATTATGGAACCAGAACCACAAATTTTGAAAAGAAATGGAAAGAACATCAACATTTTTGAAACACATCTTTTTTTTTGGTGATGCAAGATTGCTCTTACACCACTGGATGCTCCTGCATCAGACACCCAGGGCAATTTGAGAAGTGACCCTGTCACGTCTCAGGTGTTTGTGTGAGGAAAACCCAAACAATCAACCTCTGCCTTAGACAACCAAGAAGAATCTTCAACAAGCCTTCCTTTCCATTTCACTAGGTATTCTTCATATTGCCTGTTCCAGATACTTCTTCCCACACTGCTATCCAAGATCTCTTATATCTCCTCTGTTGAAGTAGACGCAAGAATACTCCACTGTTCTTCTGTTGGTCCATCCTCTATTCCACCTTCATGATATTCTGATAAATCAACAATGTTGAAAATAGGGGAAATGTTGATCCCACTTGGCAACTTTACCTCTAGGCATTTCCTGAATCATATTTCTTCAAAATTCTGCATGGTCCAAATTTCTTCATTTTCAGCTTATTGTATGTTCCAATTGGGAACCTTTCTTTTCTCAAGTGAACCATGACTTCATCTCCTACTCGGAATTCCTTATAGCTCCTCTTATGATCTGCCCTAGCCTTGTACTGAATATTCATCTTATTTATGTGCTTTTTCACCTCTTCATGCAAATTCTTCATGTGTTCTGCAAAGTCTTCAGCCTCGGCACTTGTCTTTTCTCCTTTGTCTAGATTCCTTAACTCTAAAACATTTCTTAGACTATTCCCATATACAATCTGGAATGATGATTTACCAGTACTCCTATTGACAGAATTGTTGTAAGCAAATTATGCCTGTGGTAAAATCAAATCCCATCCATTGGGCTTATCTCCTACTAAGCATCATAGCAGGTTACCCAAACTCCTATACACCACTTCGGTCTGTCCATCAGTCTGTGGATGGTGTGTAGAACTAAACTTCAAATTTGTCTTTAACTTCTTCCACAATGTCCTCTAGAAATAACCAACAAACTTGGTATCTCGATCTGAAACTATGCTCTTTGGTAGACCGTGTAATCTCACCACCTCCCTGAAAAATAATTCAACAATATGAACAACATCATTAGTCTTCTTGCACGGAATAAAATGTGCCATCTTTGAGAATCTGTCCACCACCACAAAAATAGAATCATGTCCTCTCTGTGTCCTTGGTAAACCAAGAATAAAATCCATACTAATATCATCCCATGGCTTCTCTGGTATAGGTAGTGGCTGATATAACCCTATATTCTGACTTGTCCCTTTTGCCATTTGACACACTCTGCAACTCTGCACAAATTTCCTCACATCCTACTGCAACTGTGGCCAATAATAATTTTTACCAACAATAGAAATGGTCTTATCTTGACCAAAGTGTCCAGCCAATCCTCCACTATGCTTCTCCTTAATCAGGTTCTCTCTCATGGAACTCCTTGGAATGCACAACCGGCTTCCTTTAAACAACATGCCATCTTGGAATATGAAATCCAACCATTTTGTCCTATCCAAATTAACAGGTTCCAGACAAGCTTTCCAAGCCTCTGCAAAATCTGGATCTTCAGGATTCAAACTTTCGAGCTCATCGAACCCAACAATCTCTATCTTCATTTCTATCAACAAGTTTTGCCTTCTGCTCAAGGCATCTGCAACTCTGTTAGACTTCCCACTCCTGTGCTTCAAAACAAAAGTATAGCTCTGCAAAAACTCAACCCATTTTAAGTGCCTCTGGTTCAACTTTCCTTGACTATTAAGATACTGCAAAGCCTGATGATCAGTATATAAAACAAACTCCTTTGGCAACAAATAATATCTCCATTTCTTCAAAGCCTGAACTATTGCATAAAACTCCTGATCATAAATAAAATACTTTTTCTTGGCATCATTAAGCTTCTCACTAAAATAGGCAATGGGATTACCTTCTTGGCTCAAAATAGCTCCTATAGCACTGCCACTAGCATCACAATCTACCTGAAATACCTTATTGAAATCTAGAAGTGCCAAAACAGGTTGCCCTATGACTTTCTGCTTCAATGTATCAAAGCTTTTATCTACTCCTTTAGTCCATCTAAACTCTTTTCTATCCCCTCTCATTGTCCCAGCTAGGGGTGCACAAATGCTACTAAAATTCCTGATAAACTTCCTGTAAAAACTTGCCAAACCATAAAAAGATCGTACCTCTGTTGTACTCCTTGGCGTAGGCCATTCAATGATAGCCCTTACTTTTTCTGGGTCCATCTTAAGACCTTCCTATGAGACAACAAATCCCAGGTATACCAACTCCTTTGCAAAATTACATTTCTTCAGATTAATCAACAACTTCTCTTCCCTTAGTTTCTCTAGAACTCTTCTAATATGCATTAGATGCTCATCCCAAGTCTTACTGAAAATTAAAATATCATCCAAATAAACAATAAGAAAACTTCCCAAAAATTCTTTCAATACCTCAATCATGAGCCACATGAATGTGCTTGGTGCATTGGTTAGCCCAAATGGCATGACTAACAACTCATACAAACCCTCCTTTGTCTTGAAGGCTATCTTCCATTCATCTCCTTCTCTGATTCGGATCTAGTGATACCCACTCTTCAAATCAATCTTCGTGAAGTACTTGGCTCCACTCAAACAATCCATTATGTCATCCATTCTGGGTAATGAAAATCTGTACTTGATTGTGATCTTGTTGATGGATCGAGAATCTGTACACATTCTCCACTCTCCATCTTTCTTCGGTGTTATACTGCAGGTACCACACATGGACTTAGGCTCTCTCTTATCAGCCCCTTCCTTAACATCTCTTGAACTTGTCTATTCAACTCTTCACTCTCTACAGGGGTCATTCTGTGGGCTGCCTTATTCAACAAACTAGCTCCTGGTATCAAATCCATTTGATGACTTATCTTCTTCACCGGTGGTAAACCTTCTGGTACATTATCAGAGATAATATCCTAAAATTCTTCCAACATATCTGAGACTTCTACTAGTACATCTTCACATTTCTCTTGACTAATCTTAGGAATCAATGCAAAGCAATGACGCTCATGCTTCATACCCTCCAAAAATTTTCTACCATCTACCAAGCAAATTTTGGCAGTACTACATACCTTTTCTTCCACCTCCTTCAAGGGCTTCAACTTATAATGAACTCCATCCTTTGTTAGGGAATATGTGTTTGCATGACCATTATGGACAGCGCTCCTATCATACTGCCACGGCCTCCCCAACAGCATATGACATGCATCCATTGGTATGATGTCACAAAGCACCTCATCATGGTAGTCACCAATCTTGAACTTCACTAAACACTGCTTATTGACCAAAGCTCTATGGTCTTTCTACAACCATGCAATCTGATATGGATGCGGATGCTTTCTTCTTGTCAACTTCAACTTATCAACCATCTCCTCTGAAACAAGATTATTAGTGCTTCCACTGTCAATAATAATATCACAACACTTACCTTCACATTTGCACCTTGTGCGGAATAAACTCTTCCTCTGATTGGGTTCTTTCTCCTCATTCAACAAAGTTCTTCTAACAACTAGGGTTTCTCCCCTTTCAACATCTTCATAACGCTCAAACTGTGCATCTTCATCTACATGTGCAACTCATGCATTACCTTCAAGTCTTCTATTTGTCCTTCCTTGATGTTGCAGACACTCATATGCTCGATGCCCTTTTTCTCCACATTGGAAATAGGTTCCTCTGAAACATCCTCTTCCAAGTCCTTGCCCAGGTCTACCTCTTCCTCTTCCTCTTTGCTCACCATTGTTATGGTCACGAGGGCGGTAGGTATTATCTCCTCTCTGATTTCGACTAGTGTCAGCTTCTTCACTTTTCTTTGAATCTTCATTTCGGCCCCCATAGGGTCTTCCACCAGTCCTTCTGCCTTGACCTCTTTCCTTTTGCTTGTTGTCAAATCTTTAATTCAGCTTCTCTTCCACCTTCAGAAAAAATTGGTATGCATCTTCTATGGTGGTCATTCTGACCAGGCTCAACTCCTCTTGAATACTCAGCCTCAACCCATTAATGTAATGGGCTACCTTCTCCTTGTTGGGCTCTGCATGACCTGTCCTAATAGTAATTTTATAAAACTCTTCTGTATACTCCTTAATAGACTTGTTTCCTTGCTTCAATCCTTGCAACTTCTTTAACAACTCCATCTCATAGTCCACAGGAATGAACTGCTTCTTCAGTTTCTCCACCATCCGATCCCATCTGGTGATTCTATTCCTCTCTAACTGGACCTCCTTCCACCAAATACTGGCATGGACCTTCAATTTTGTTTTTGCAAACTTGACCCGATATGGGTCTTCCACATCTTCATACTCAAAATACTCCTCCATGTCATTGATCCAATTAATAAGTTGTCTCAGATTCAAATCTATAGAATATGTAGAAACTTTGATCCTAGGCCTTTTTCCAATCTTAGAAATGGCCCTCAACAACCTAACTTCTGCAGGATCTCCTGCAGCTTCTTGTTCTTCCTCAGATAGCTCTTCTTCAACTTCATCTTTGCTTTCTTCTCTTGTTCTCGGATCAAACCCTCTTCATAGCTCCTCTTGCAATGCATCAATTTACCTTTGCAGGGCTCTAAAACCCTCTTCCATCAAAGCATTCTTCCCAATACGATTTCTTCATGGAGGCATCTTGATCTCTCCAGCAAACCCACAACCTCAGGTCCTGGTGCAAACTGCCTCATAGTCGGTGATCTGTCTACACATTCAGGAACCCTTGCTCTGATACCACTTGATGAAGGGGGTAAATCACAAAACACACAATAACAAAAATTGAACACAAGAAATAGAACTTTCTTTTATTGATCTGGGAACTCATTACATTACAGAAGCTCAATTATAATCAGAGGAATCAACCCTCCACAGGCTGCAACATATTACAGCTTCCTCTCACAAGACTCTGTAATCATCTGCCATCTGTAACCCCAAATCTGCTAGGGTTTCTGTTTTCCTGCCTATTCTTGACTCTACACTTTCCCCATTAACTCTACTACTGCCCAGGGTTCCCAAAAATGGTTATTAATAGCCTTTTTGGCGGCCAACAACCTAATTTCAAAATTTACATCTCCCTCCAAAAATAGGTCAACTTCCGGGAGCCATAACTTTTGATCCGGGTGTTCGATTGACGAACCATTTTATGCGTAGGAAAGCTCGCAGGGTGCTCTACGCGCTAAGAATCTGCTTTGCTAGTTCTAGCCATTTTTGGGCCCGTACAGGGCCGTTTAGTGCCTCAAACTTGAGTTTGAATAATTTTCAGGCTTTTTTCAGGAAACAAAGACTTTAATATCTTTCAGCTCGCAAATGATCTTTGTGTGATTCCTTCATCAAAGGTCTTATTTTTCATTTATGAAGCTTCCTGTAAATTTTCACTTCATTCCGTGCCCAAATGCAAACTTTCTAAAAATAGCAGGTTGCTATTTTTAGCAGTTTAGAAAACTGAAAGTTCTACATCATTATTCAAGCAATTATGGAACCAGAATCACAAATTTTGAAAATAAATGGAAAGAACATCAACAATTTTGAAACACATCTTTTTTTTGGGTGATGCAAGATTTCCCTTACACCAATGGATGCTCCTACATCAGGATGGCGAGCGGTTACTGGCACATCGTTGTGCATGTATGGGGCGACATGTTGAAATGACATGTTTTCGACCCATGTGCACATAACACATCATACAGTGAAATGTATAAGTGTTGAGAAGCTGAAAGAATAGCTTTAAGCTCTTCGGTCGCATACAGAGAAACCCAAAAAAAATTGTTGAAATCTGATATGTCTAGCTATGAGATTGACGTGCACAAAATTAAGGTGGGCAGCTACTGGCCCCTCTCCTTTATCACAACAACGCCTTTGCCCTCCCTCATAATCCTATCATTGTCAACATAACAGACCTATGCAGAGCTACAACTCTCTTTAATACTTGTAATGCCATCCTCCTTATCATTGAGTAGAGAAGTCAAGGGTCTTTTGCAAAGTCATTTCTCCAAGGCACAAATTGTTTTGACTAATATAAGTAGATGTTTGTTGTGCCATGAATTCCTCTGTCCCATGTTCATTGCACGCTACTCTTCTCACTCTTGGTGTCGAGTCTAGTTTTTCCTGTAAGAACTAAGAGCAGTCTTTCTAGCATCAAGCAGAACTAGAAGCGATGTCACTCTGTTAAGTTTTATGACACCACTAACATCTTTTAAAATCGTCCTGGTTTTACTATTGCTCCTATATAATGAGGGAACTCTAAAAGACTTAGCCATATTAGTTGTATAGTTGAACATCATCCACTTGAGGTCTCCAAATAGACTGCTATATCTTTAATGGGCCACAAAACGACATTCTAGCATTCACGTCATTCTCACTACGTCCCATCTAGACTAATAGCACTCCAACAAAGAAGAACAGTTGAGAAAAGGTTGCTTTGAAGGTGTTGGCGTAGATGAGGTCCCATTTTGAAATGGAGGCTTCTTTGCCTCTCTCTCCCACTCCCAGACCCCATTAATGTGTTGATTCAATTTTGGCCAATAAAAATAGGACAAATATTTACCACTTTTTGTTGTAAATGAGGTGTAAAATTGTTATCAATTGTTTGACCATTGAAGTGGATGATGTTTAAGTAGAACCTACCCTGCATATCTCCCCCTCAATGCTAGCCCATTCCTTCTTAATGACATTGCAGGTCCTCTCTGCCAGGGCACCCATGCTGGTGCCATTACTCTATCTCCCCAGCATAGAAAATGGTCTTCCTCCCATTTAATTCCTTCCACCAACCTCCATTCAAGATATATATTTTGCTTTTATTTATTTTTATTATTGTTTGGCCCGCAGTCTCCTACGACAAGCCTCCGTCAATGGGGATGTGACAAAATGTCTACTTGGATGGGTTTAGTTATATTTCTAAGGACCAAATGGCAAATGGGGTAGTGGAAGATTAGTCAAAAGCATGTGTTAAGAAGATTTCAGCAATGGAAATATTTGATAAACAGGCTCATAGAATACAACATGCTCTGGAAGAATCTATCTGAGTATTCTTGAAAATGTCCCCTATCTCTTCCCCTGGAAAACTTGATGCAGGAGCATTGGTCTCTTTTGTAGTTTTGTGTTCATGGTTTCGTTTTGTGTTTGTTTTGGGGTCTTGTAAGCAAATTTTATTTGATGTAGATGTTTAGGAGTTCTATTTTTGTGATGTGTTGGCCTTTATGGCTCATAGTTAGACATTTTTGTATCCAAAACAATGTTAACTTCAAAAGTTTAAAAACCTCAAGGCAGTTAAAACAAAGGAAAACATCACCGAGCTACAAGAATCAGTTATGAAGTGTATTCTGTTTAGGTTTTCCCATGGTTTTGGGGGAACAATTATTGAGAAGATGCATTGGGAGATTTCATGAGAGGAAAAAGAAAAAAAAATAGTTTGGAAACTCACAAAAAAAGACCGAGCGATTGTTAGAGTGCAAAAAAAAGAGTCAGAGAACAGTGGTAGGGATGAGGAGCATTGGAAAGCAACGTAACAGTAGGCTATTCTTAAATATCATCCATTTCAATAGTCAAAGGTCAATTTTGACCCATAAAAATAGAACAGATATTTATAGCTTTTTATAAAATTGCTATTAATTATTTAACTATTAAAATAGATAATGTTTAAGTAGAGTGACATAGGAAGTTCTACCAGACTGCATAGATGGGAATATATGGCAGTCACTTGGAAGATACAAACTATTTTCTGTCGCTTGGATAAAACTCTTTTCTATCACTTTGGATGAGTCCCTCAACGAGGGTGTAATGTGTAGATTCCTCTGTTTAGAGGGAATGCCACTCTTGACCACTGTCTTGAAGCTTACGAAGAGTCCAAACTTGGACTGTAGTGGGTTTAAAAGATTGTCTGAAGTACTGTATTGTTTGTCTTTTTCAATGATAGAAGACAATTTTATGTCTTTGTTTTGACTCTCTAACTGCAGAACAAACTAGTTTATCTAGTGTTTTTTATTAGAGAAGCACTTTTAACCGGAGTTATGAATGGGAAAGGGTTTTGAAAGGACCCAAAAACCTTGTACAACAAGAATATCCAACAACCACAAAAGACAAGAACATAGAATCAAGAACCAACAACACCCTGAAACAAAACCAACACTAGTCCACCTAGTGTTATGTAGTGGACAACCATTGTGATCTTGTGAATGGCCATGGTCCATAAGAAGTATTGCAGTTTTTAAACCTGTTTTGTTCTTTTGTAATCACCACTGTCATTAAGATAAGTGCAGACAGAGTTGTGGATTGTAATAAAAAGAAAGATTTGGATTTGTTTTTAAACCTCTACCACCACAACTACAGCATAAAAAAACTAATATATGGCTCCCTGCAGTATTCCTTCTCTAAATACAAGAACAATATCAATCCAAAAGGGAAAAAGAATTAGAACTACCTTTGAGCTATCAGGTTTGCCTCCCATTCTCTTTACATTCTTTAATGTTTACATTGATATAGATACTTCTTATGTCAGACCATATGCATATCCCTAAGAAGGACATACCTGAAACTCCCTGCACCACAACACAACAATCGCAAGAAATCAGTAATATCAAAATAGTATAATATCATAACTAATAAAACAACATTCCTAAATCCATTCCTAAATGGTATAAAACTATTTGATATAAAGAACAACATTCCTAAATCCATTCTTAAATGGTATAAAACTATTTCATATAAAGAATAGCATTCCTAAATGGTATAAAACTATTTGATATAAAGAACAGCATTCCTAAATCCATTCTTAATGGGTATAAATGTAGGAGTGGAAAAGCTCTGATACCAATCTGTAGGATATTTCAAATCCCAAACACAAATAAAATGCGAAATAACAAACAAAATGACAAAGGAGACACACAACTGGGCATGCAAACTTCTTGTTTGATCTATTTCAACAGAAAAATAACAATTACAAATTGATTCCTAAACATAATCAACAAACTAATGATAATATAAATGATTTGCAGCAATCTGGAGCTGCACACAAATCACAACTTCTTCCTATTCGTCTGGAGTTGTTTGCTGCTCACTGCACACATTGAAATGCTCAGAATTGTTGTTCATGCACACACAGAACATTCTCTGCTACTGCTGGTTCTCTATCTTATTTTGTTGCTCTGTCTATATTCTAATTGTCCAACATTCTCTCCTTTTGTCTTATCCTTCACCAAAATTCTACCGCTCAAAATTCAATTTCACCTACTGCAGTAAATGTAGACTGACTAGCAGTAACGTTTACCTTATGAGCCAGCTGGGTGGAATAAATGTTTTGCAGAGGTGCGACAGGAGAGAGATCTACAGGGATCTTTGAGGGGTTGGGCATTAAATGCCCACATGCTCCAGATTTAAATTTCCAACACTCCCCCTAAATCTGGAGCCACATACCTCTTTCATTCTGTGTCTCCGGAGCTGTCTAGAGGTTTCTTTCCAGAACTGAAATTGGAGTTGTCCACGACACCTAGGCTATCTCTGAGATGTTCAAATCTCTCCTTGCTCAATGGTTTGGTAAAAATGTTTGCAAGCTACTGCTCAGACCTACAAAACTTCATTTTGATTTCACCATTTTCAACTAAATATCTTATGAAATGATACCTGATTTCAATGTGCTTGCTTCTTCCATGAAAAGTTGGATTCTTTGTCAAAGCAATTGTTGAAGTATTGTCACAAAATATATTTGTTCCATCTTTTTGTTCTTCCTTCAAATCTGCTAAGATCCTCCTTAGCCAAATAGCTTGACATGCTGCTGCATTAGCTGCTATATACTCAACCTCAACTGTAGATAGGGAAACTATGGGTTGTTTCTTGGAAGCCCATGAAATGACTCCCAATCCCAAGTGAAACACATATCTAGATGTGCTCTTCCTGTCATCTACACTCCCTGCCCAATCACTATCCGTGTAACCAACCAGCCCAAAAATATTTGCTACATTATACAAAATGCCATATCCTTTGGTTCCATTCACATACCTCAGGATTCTTTTACCCGCTTTCCAATGTGACTCTTTTGGAGTCTCCATAAATCTAGAAATTAGACTTACACTATGCATTATATCAGGTCTAGTTGTTGTTAAATACATCAAGCTTCCAACCAAACTCTTATACATGGTCGGATTCACATTGCTGCTACAATCTTCCTTGCTCAACTTCAGACCTGTAGCTGTTGGTGTGGGGGCAGGCTTGCTATCTTGCATCCTAAACCTTTTCAAAATCTTTGCTGCATACTTTGCTTGAGAGATAAATATACCATCATGCATTTGTTTTACTTCTATGCCTAGAAAATATCTCAAGAGACCTAAGTCTGTCATTTCAAATTCTCTTTTCATGGCCTCTCTAAAATCAGCAATGAGGAAATCATCATCCCCAGTAAAAACTAAATCATCAACATACAAGACAACAATTAAAATCTTACCATCAACTGTGTTGATGTAAAAAGTGGGCTCACCACCGCTTTTGCTAAAGCCATTATTCGACAAATATGAGTCAATCCTGTTGTACCATGCCCATGGTGCTTGCTTCAACCCATAAAGGGCTTTCTTTAGCCTGTATACCTTAGTTTCTTGACCTGAAACTTCATAACCAGGTGGCTGCTCCACATACACTTCCTCTTACAACACTCCATTCAAGAAGGCAGACTTCACGTCCATTTGATACACCTTCCATTTATGTTGGGCTGCGATTGCTATAACTGCCCACACATTTTCCATCCTTGCAACAGGAGCATATGTTTCATCATAATCTCTCCCAAACTGCTTTTTGTACCCCTTGACAACTAATCTTGCCTTATGCCTTTCTTTCTTCCATCGGCATTGCTCTTGGTCTTATAGACCCATTTCACTCCAATGACTTGCTTGTTGGGAGGCAAATCAGTTAGCTCCCATGTTCTATTCATCTCTATTGCATCTATCTCCTCATCCATGGCTTCACACCACTTCTTTTCTTTCACAGCATCCTCAAAATAAATTGGATCACTATGAGAAAATAATGCAAAATTCATACTTTCATCAAACTCTTCACCATACCTTTCATTTTAGTAAATCTCCCTTAGACTCTTGGTCTTTCTTGGCAATAGGGAGGCGAGAGTGGGGTCTTAACTCACACTATTGCTGCTGCTATGCTATGCAGACCCTGTCTAGAGCTGTCTAGAGCTCTTTGTCTGTGTCTGGAGCGGTCCGGAGCTATCGGGAGCTTTGTGTACAGAACTTTGCGCTTGTCTATGGTCTGTGTCAGGAGCTCTCTAGAGTTCATACTCCTTTTCTTCATCAATCAGTGTTGTCGGGAGCTGTCCGGAGCTGTCAGTATCTATCAAGCCATCCCATGACTCATTCTCCAAGAACTCCACATCTCTGCTAATAACTATTTTCTTGGTGACTGGATTATACAACCTGTAGGCTTTGGACTCTTCACTATAGCCCATGAAGATACACTTCTCACCCTTGTCATCCAACTTTTGCCTCTTCTCTTTTGGCACAAGTGCATATGCCACACACCCGAACACTCTCAAGTGCTCAACCGTCCACTTGTATTTTGTCCATGCCTCTTGCGGAATCTTGTCACGATTTGCCTTTGTAGGACTTCTATTTATCAAATATACTGTTGTTGCTACAGCTTCACCCCAATATTCATTCAGGAGTCTCTTGGCATTGAGCATACTTCTTGCCATCTCCACAATGGTTCTATTTTTCCTCTCAGCCACTCCATTTTGCTACGGAGTATAGGCTGCTGTCAGCTCCTTCTTAATGCCATGTTGCTTGCAAAAATTCACAAACTGATTGGAGGTATACTCTCCCCCTCTATCTGACCTTAGGACCTTGATGAAATGTCCACTCTCCTTTTCATCCTGGGCCTTAAACATTTTAAACTTGTCAAATGGTTCAAATTTATGTTGTAAGAAATAAACCCATGTCTCATGGCTGTAGTCATCTATGAAGGTCATAAAATATTGGCTCTTACCAATAGAAATTGTTTGCATAGGGCCACACAAATTAGTGTGCACCAGCTCCAATGGTGCTCTTGCCCTTCTAGAATGCCCTGATTGAAAGGGTAGCCTGTGTTGCTTTCCTAAAATGCAAGCTTCACATTTACCACTAGGCTTTACAATGGTTGGTAAGCCTCTAACCATACCCTTCTTTGACAAAAGATTCAAACCAGCATAACCTAAGTGTCCATACCTAAGATGCCAAAGATTTGAAGGGTCTTGAATGACTGTCTTGAAGCCTGACTGCTGAGCCATTGCTTTAGATGCCATCTAGTTTACTCTGGAGCCATTCGGAGCCCTCTGGAACTTGACAGATACAGTCCCAGACTGAGCTGAAAAACAAGTTTCTAACCTTAAAGGAAACATTCTGTTCTTTGTCATTAGCACAACTGTAAGTATTTTCTTGCTTCCACCCTTCTCATAAATGATGAATTCACCCTTTTCCATCAACACTTTGTAGCCTTTTTGGATCAGATGTCCAATACTCATGAGTTTGTGCTTTATACTAGCGGCAAAATATACATTTTCAATCTCCTTCTTCTCACCTTGACTGGTGCGAAACATAACAAACCCCTTTCCCACAATTGGAACTATTTCATTATTTCCCATTTTTATTTCAGACTTGACATTTTTATCAATGAAAGAAAATAAACTCTCATTACCACTCATGTGGTTGCTACATCCACTATCTAAAAACCATACCTCACCACTGCCTTGCTCAGCAATGTTGCACATGATAAAGGCCTTTGACTGATTACCTTCAGCCACATTTGCACTTTGCTTGGACTGATCATGTTGCTTTTTCCAGCACTCACTTGCATAATGACCAAACTTATGGCAATAATAACATTCAACATTGCTCTTGTCATACCTCTGACTTGAGTTGTTCTTCTTGACTTGTCCGAAGCTAGACTAAGAACTGCTAGCTCCCTCTTGGCTATGTGCTCGTCTTGAGATATCTTCACCAACACTTCCACGTCCAGATTTGCCTCTACCTCTGCCTCTTGAGCTTCGTCCGGAGTTGTTTCTACCTCGCCCCCTTCCTCTTGAGTTGGCTTGAGCTTTGAAAGGTTGCTCATGGGAAGAATTTGCAAACCTATTTAGGTGCTACTCATGGGTTAGTAGGGAACCCATCAACTCATCAAGTGCCATTTTTGAGAGATCTTTGGTCTCTTCTATGGTAATAACTGTTGGATCAAATCTAGGGGGCAGACTTCTAAGAATTTTCTCTATAATCTTTTGCTTGTCAATGGTTTCTCCATTTATCCTCAGTTGATTAACCAAGGTGGAAACCCTTGTGTGAAAATCTAAAATGGATTCACTGCCCTTCATCTGTAGGGTCTCAAAATCTCTTTTAAACAACTGGAGTTTCACGGATCTTACTTTGTCAGTTCCCTTGTAACTGATTTGCAATATTTTCCATGCTTCTTTTGCATAGTTAGCTGCTGCTATTCTAGGGAAAATAGCCTCTGTCAAGGCTGCCTCAATCAGACTCAATGCTTTTGCATCTTTCCTCCTTGTCTCCTTCAGCTGGGTCTTCTAGTTGTTTGTGAGGGCTGCATATGCAGCTGGGTCAGTCACATCATTGAACCCATTAAACACAAGCTCCCATAAATCATTTGCAACCATTATGGTCTTCATTTTCTTTGCCCAAACATCATAGTTTTGTCCATTAAATTGTGGTGGTTGTTGCCAACTCTTACTCTCTTCTCCAGCCATGTCTCCTATCAGACAAACTTAAAACACCCAGAAAACAAATGCCCAACTTACTCAAGACTTAGGGACTTCTGGCTCTAATACCAATCTGTAGGAGTGGAAAAGCTTTGATACCAATCTATAGGATATTTCAAATCCCAAACACAAATAAAATGCAAAATAACAAACAGAATGACAAAGGAGACACACAACTGGGCATGCAAACTTCTTGTTTGATCTATTTCAACAGAAAAATAACAATTACAAATTGATTCCTAAACATAATCAGCAAACTAATGATAATACAAATGATTTGCAGCAATCTGGAGCTGCACACAAATCACAACTTCTTCCTATTTGTCTGGAGCTGTCTGCTGCTCATTGCACACACTGAAATGCTCAAAACTGCAATTCATGCACACACATAACATTCTCTACTGTTGTTGCTTCTCTATCTTCTTCTGTTGTTCTGTCTATATTCTAACTATCCAACATTCTCTCCTTTTGTCTTATCCTTCACCAAAATTCTACCGCCCAAATTTGCCGCTCAAAATTCAATTTCACCTACTATAGTAAATGTAGACTGACTAGTAGTAACGTTCACCTTACGAGCCAACTGGGTGGAATAAATGTTTTACAGAGATGTGGCAGGAGAGAGATCTACGGGGATCTCTGATGCGTTGGGCATTAAATGCCCGCATGCTCCAGATTTAAATTTCCAACAATAAAACTATTTGATATAAAGAACAACATTCCTAAATGGTATATAACTATTTGATATAAAACACAGCATTCCTAAATGGTGTTTAAAACATTTAGAACCAAAAATATCCATACCAGGAATTGGAGTAGTACACAAAATTCACAGTAAACGAAGATGAATTGTATTCCAAGCCTCAAATAAAAATGGTCTAAAAAATAAGTGGTCTTCCAAAAATTTATGAGGTGAATCCATCGCTATCTAACCGTTGAAAATGGACGGCCAGAATGGAGATTTACAACCTCTGCATTTCTCAAGTACCAAAGCAAGATCGTATACACCCATAAAGAGGAGGGAAATCTAACCGTTTGAAAAACTTAAATTTGAATTGGTGAAAACAAAGGAAGAGACAATTTTTGGCTAACGTTCTTGACGGGTGATCTCCAACCCCTCTCACCCACTTCACGAAGTTTTAATATCGTAAGGGTGAACATTTCAATAGAAATCCATGTTCATGCACACACATTAGTTGGACTTGTAGTAAAAGAGGATCACCGTGGTCGTCTCACATTAAAGGTTCCTTAAAAGAGTCTATCAACACATTCCCAATCATCCTATGCCCAATGGTCAAAGAACCACAACTTCCCATACACCCTCAAACAACTCTATAATAAGAGGATCATGTCGTGTTATATAGGTGAAGTAGTAATAGTAAACTTTCCTTTGACTAAGAGTTTACTCCCTTTCAAAATATGGAGGGAAATGACCAATGGAGTAAGCCTTGCTATAAGGGGAAACATCTCTACATTTAAATATAGTCATTTAGATGACCCAGCTCACAACATATGATATGCTAGGATGGAACTCGTTGTACATGACATTCTTCCTCGATTATTATATCTTCCACAAGTCAAAACAAATAAGTATATGTGATTATGTTAAAATGACTATAATTGAAATGTGGATTATACTTTTCTTTTCTTATATGACCTTTTTTTCATGACATAATTGTTTTATCAACAACTTTAGTATTGTAAAGAAATTAGGTTTAATGAATGTAATAAACAATACAATCTAATTAATTTAATTTAGAATTTTGACATATTGTATATCAAATTTAGAAAATTGGAAATTAAAAATGTGATAGTACTTAACTAATTTTAATGGTCGATAGGTAATTTTCCCACTGTTTTGATCATAACTTTTAATCATAGCTCAGAATCAATTAAACTTAGGTGCATCAAAAGTAGAACGATGGAATTTGAACTAGCTCATTCTCAAAATTTGGCTAGGATCAAATACATAGTCTATACAAATATATATGTGCCTTGATGTCTAGAACTACAATAAAGAATTGTGGTGTTTACAAACACCTTTAAGAGCTTGCTAAGTGAGGGTCGTTGCCTTATGACAAGCCCATAGATTCAATTCAACAATATTTTATAAGAGTGAGGAAGATAACATGCAACAAATGCATCAAGTGCTATCTTAATTGAAGGTAACCCAAATCTTGGAACTTGGAAAATGCAAAAGGGTGATGCGAAATACCTAGTATGAAAGTAGAGTTTCAAAATTAGTTGATAAAGAGGCGATTCAATCAATATGTTAATGTAGTGCCACATCGTGATAGAGGCAAGAGTGATTGGATTAGATAAGGATCCCTATATGAACTTGGGTTATAGATGGATAGCAAAATTAATGGATGTAAATGACGTAAGGGGTGATGACGTTTTATACTTGATTTAGACATAATTTGACAGCTTTTGTGTGGGAGTTGACACATAATGGCTAGTTAGAAAGGAGTCAACTTGTACCTAGGGAGATTTGATTTTTCAAACCTGAGGGTTAAATCCATGTCATGAAATAAACCTAAGAATGAAAACTAATATTACTTGGATGGGTTTAGTTATGTTTCTAAGGACCAAATGGCAAATGGGGTAGTGGAAGATTAGTCAAAAGCATGTGTTAAGATCAAGTAATTAGGACACCCACACAAAGTGGCATAAAATGAATGGTAAAAGTACAAGGCATACATTTTTCACCATTACATTGTGTCACCACTTTCGTGTGCATGCAAATCTACATGATTCAAGCATACCAATGTAGAGAAAAGTGAAAAACAAACACAACTAGAAGTAGAATAGCCATAACAATGATTCAAAGTTCACTTGTAAGCTACATATAAACTTTAAAAGTGATTAGTAAGGATATGCCCCCTTGATTTTGTGGGTGCCCCTTAATGTGCACACATATCAAGGAAGGAGGAAACGATTGGATAATAGCCTAATAACTTAGCAATCTATATAGAAATGAATCATAAACATGGTAATGTGAGCATGAAGCATAAGCATGAGAACATTTGAGCATAATAAATTAATGAAAAATCAAAGATACTTACCTTTGTGTGTGTGATGGAGGAAGAATAGAAAATTCCCCCATTTTCTGCCCAATTAGAATAATTGTGGATACATATAACTTGAGAAAAGAAACAACAACCTTGCCACTAAGTAGCAAGACTAAGTGAAAAGTATAGTAGAGCACAAAATGGCATGTGTACATAAAAAATTTAAAGACATGTAAATCAAATAGAACCACAATATGTATCACTTGAATTATTACAACGTTTTCCTTTAGTGTCATGATATATAAATGAAGTATGATCCACTAATGTTTCTTTATGAATAAATAAGTCATGTAATTCAATCCAATGTTGTAAGAATAGGTGCACTAGTGAGCCTCTCCTTGTGAACCTAAAAGTCTCTCTCATAGTACTTGAACCAAAAAACTCCTTCCCTTTCCATTGAACAGAAGTGATAGGGTGTGCCACCCTAGAGAGGTCAATAACAAAATGATGACAATAAACCACTAACCCCAGGAAACTCTAAACCTTTGAAACATTAATGGGTGTTCACCACTCCATGATAGCAGAAGTTTCCATAGAATAAAGTTAAATACCATTGCCAAAGACTATATGACCAATATATTATACCTCTAATAGGAAGAAATCACGCTTTGTCAAGTTGTCATACATTTGGTTCTCATGAAAACACTACAAAACTTGGCTCAAATGACTCTCATGTTCCTCTAGACAGTGTTCTAGAATATATCAATATGTCATCCTCGAAGACATGAATAACTTGATCTAAATAAATGAAAAACACCCCAATCATGGAACTTGTGAACACATATGGAGCATTAGTCAACCCAAATGGAAACTTTGTTGAACTCACATTTTCTTTCTCTTGATATGTATCTTTTGGAACATTTTCCCATTTGATCATTATATAGGATACTTCACAAACAAGCTTATATTTAAAATCTATTGGGAACTGGGGATTCACTCATGAACTCGATGGACTGATTGGCTATGACAATGCCTTTTCCTAGAGCTAGGCCTTAATCTTTTCTTAGGTATTATCTCCCCAGCAAGATGAAAATTCCTATAGATTACCTTGAAATATAGAGAACTATTGTGGAGGATCGGTGGCTTTAGGCTTCTCTATTAGTTATAAAAGTAAATTATAATACAAACATTCAGATGCCCTTACACTACTCCAAATGGATCCTTATATAGGCACAAGGAGGCTTCCTAAAAAGTTCTAGAAAATAATGTTTGACAAGTAGATGAGAAAAGTTCTAGAAAACACTATTTGACAACTAAGACCAACAGTGATGTGTGTCTCACCATTTACTAAGTGGTAGTATTTGCACATTAAGCAATGTATAAAAGATTCATAATACACTATATTGCTCCACTTATTTACAAAAGTAAATAAGTAGTTTACAAATCCCAATGATCAACATCCCTAACAAAATAGGATAACTCATGTGGGTAAAGATTGTGGCATGCCCACTAACTTTATTTGATAATGACAATCCCATTATCATAGTTGGTTTGAAATCTATTTTAACCATCACGGATGGAGTTATGTGACCGCAAACAAGTTTGATGTTATAGTTAACTATGGATGGTGCCTCTAATTTTAGTAGAATCTCTTTATATATATGTTGGTCATTTGTCTAAATTGTATGATTCTTCTAAGATCAAAATACCCCAATCTTGAATTTTTCATTTCTTTAGTTGTATCTCTTGCATCTTCCTATGTGTGAGAATAGATTTAATTATGGCATATCTATTGGTTCTGCAAAATTCATAATACATTTCTATTCATGTGAATGCTTAATTTTTTTGACTTCATATCTAGCTGTTCCTACTTGATACCAATTTCCAACTATCTGCATTCTTGTATGGCACATGACCCACTCTAGATGATAATGAGGAAAGGTTAGACAAAGATCAACAACATGACCAAGTATTTCATCTATATAGTTGGCTCTATAGGGGTCATTTTTGACATAAGAAATTTGTAATGTGGGTTTAAAATACTAAGCATGGTTTTGAAGCCTTATGTCATATGATCTTCATGGAAATGTTGTATAATTGATCTATTATCAATATAGATCAATGCTTCTTTATAAATCCTAATCAATTTTTTTAGTAGAGCAATACTTACACCTATAATTATTGTTGAAAACTTGATATTTCATGTTCCTTAGTTATGTCTATATGGGTGTGTGCAAGAAGTTGAGTCCACTTTTTGCCAGAACGTGGAAGTGTTTTTTCTGATTTTCAGAATTTGTCACATTTGACCTAAAAATTTGAAGCACTTAAAGGTGGAATCTTGAAAAAAGTCACTAAATATGAAATGTAGTATTTGAAGTCTAGTTTCCAAATATGTAATTTTTTTTAATACCCAGATGGTACAAATTGATTTTTAATAGGTGTTTCTAAAAACCACTGTTTAAAAGTCACTTTTTTTTTTCACTATACCATGCACATGTACGTCATCCATATTTTGACCTAAATAATCATATTTTTCTAAATCCTTTTGGGAAAAGATTTGTAACTCACTGAAGCACGTTTTCCATATTTTTTGTAATTTTTTATTGAATATTTTTTTTGTTAATTTTTTATTGGCCATTTTTGGTGTTTTAAAAAATCGTCGTGTACGTCACGCCTAAGATGACCTAAACTTATCATTTTTTGAATTTTTTTTTCAAATTGAAAAGAATTGTCTGAAGTACATTTTCGTATAATTTTTTTTACAATTTTTTTTTAATAAAAAGTTATTAAAATACTAAAAAACCCTGATAATTCAAGTTTATGGACCTGTTTCATTAGAAATTAATTGAAAAATAGAAAAAATAATCCAATTGTAAAAAAAATTACATATTTGGAATCTACACTGTCTCATCTATAATGGGTTTTAATTTCATCAAAAAATTCTACAAAAAGGGCCTTCAGACATATGCCCAAAGTCACTAATTTGTTGTGACATTGACAGGTCCTTCAACTTGTAGGTCAAACCAGGTCCAAAGCCAAGGGTCAGGTTCCCAAGCCTTTTTTCTGACCCCAAACCCATAGCAAAAAGTGGGTCAAAAATTCAAAATTTATAAAACGGGATCCCGTTTCATAAAGGTTAAAATATTAACCTTTTATGAAACTAAAAACGGGATCCCATTTCTAGAAAACGTGATCCCGCTTTTGGCTCAGGATCCCGTTTTATAAAAAGCGGGATCCTATTTTGGTTAACCCGATTTTGGGTTTTTTTCTAAGTCCGAAACTTCCACCTTAAGTGGACTCATCTTTGTGCACTTACCCATATATTATTAAATGCCAATTCTTGATTTTATAATAGAGGCATTCCCTATTTGAAGAAATAATCTTCAAGAGTTGATCTTTGACATTCTTCTAGAAGTTCCTTGATTTTCCTAATGGTTATTGTGGCCAAATCCTCTAGAATTAAATTTCCTTTAGCATCAAACCTTTTGATCATAAACATAACTTCATTTTGAGTGGTTCTAGTTTTTTTATAATGGGTAAAATGTGGGTTTTTGAAAGGTATTGAACCCTTGTACAATCAAGAATAGAGCCCTCTAGATGAAACAAACATCTCATGAAGAAATAACCCATCACAAGGCAGAAAGAGACAAGACTATATCAATGCTTTGAGTCGACAACCCAACCAAACCTTGAAGAATCACTCAAGAGAACCTACATAGTCCCTAATCCCATCCTAATACCCCTCCCACCCTAATTCTATGAGTTCAAGTTTAAAATAAATTTTGGAGGACCTTTTCTCCTCATTTGGACTATAGTCCAAGAAACTAAGTCATTCTCATCAACAATATGGGAAGTCAACAAAAGAGAATCCACCTTCACTACCATATAAAGAAATAAAGGAGAAATTAAACATGTAGCAAAGGTCCAAGAATGTATAGCTAGAGAAGAGGGCAGCCCACTAGGAGCATCCATTGACAGTAAAATAGAAGCATCCATTGATGGCAAAATTGGAGCAACCCTCATCTATGAATTGGAAGCAATCTAGACCCAAGCCAAGAGGAGTAGGTACAATAGTGTCAGAGGTAGCATGTTCACCCACCTCTGAAGGGATAAGCTTAGATGGAATAGATGAAGGCATCCTTCCACCAAGAGTTTGCACTGTTAGTGCTAAACTTGGAGTGATGACACTCATAAGCCAAGTGACTACTATTGAAGCAACAAAGACAATGAAATAGTAAGTCCTTGTAATATATAAGCTAAACCTAAGGGTGACCCTCCACCCTTAAAATAATATATGCTAAAAGATCCTTAGAGATGTCAAGATCCACTAGGATGCAGACAAAGGTCATGTGGGAGTAAATCAAGGTAGCAAACTTAGTTATCAAATAGTATCCCAACACATCACTAACAACTTCATAATAAAAATCTAACCAAAATTGTAGAGGAATATTAGGTATCCACACCTAGACTGGCATAATATTAGAGGACTCAGTAGTAGGGTTGAACATACGGAACCAAGTTTTTAGCATGAAAGAATGTTGCCCCAACCTCCAAACCCATCCGTAGAGCACCACATCTCAATCTTTAGTGGATTTGAAAACCATAATGAAGAACCCCCTAGCACAAGGGTAAATCTCCAATTTACCATCAATCAGGGATCACCAAGAGCTTTAGAGACAATTGTGGAGCTCAAGAAAACTAGGCCAAAATTGATTAAAATAGCTAATCAAACCCCTCCACAAATAAATCTTCACCTTCAACAACCTTTGACCCAAAGGACACAATTAGATAGATCATTGCATAGGGAAGGGCCTTGATCTTCCTCCTACAGTGATTCCCCACCCGACAAGATGTGGTAGCAAACATAGAAGTAACCATCACATTAGAAAAAGAGGTGGGAACCACATCATCCCGTAGCACCATCACCCCATCAACTCCAAAATGCTCTAGAATATACTAACAGTCAAGAACATAACAACATTCCCCCTTGAGCTAGCAAATAGCAAGGGAAAGAAAGGATCCCTAGCTGCCATTACCAAAACATGCATAAGAGCATCATCCCTAAACAATGAACCTAAACCATCACACCAACCAAGAACTCTAGAGGGAAGACCAGGAGTGGAAGCTAAGGGGAGCAAGGGGAAGACCTACAACAAATTGAGAGGCAAGGCACAAGAGGAGTCAAGTAAGTGCAAAAAGTTTGGGGGGGGGGCAAAAAGTGGCCAAAATTCATAATTCTTCAAAATGTTCTCATGTTTTGGAAAACATAATGCACACATGTTATGGCTCATACACATTTTTAGAATGTGAGCACATCCTAATGCACCTGAATTCTAGTTTTGACCAATCAAATATCTCCCTTAGGCTTGGAACAAGTTTGAATTTACTTATCCTAAGGGTTGAACATTCAATTTAGGTGCCAAATATGTGTTTTACAAAAATACAAAGAACAAACAAATGTCAAGCATGCTCTCTATCAGGTTCATGTATTATAGGATAAAATTCCTTAAAAACACCACCATGACATAATGCTCTGTATTAGCTTTCTAACCATATATTTTTTTAAAATCTAAATATATTAAGTGTTGCATATCTGTTTTCATTGATGTCAAAAGAGTTGTGTTGTGGAAGGTTGCATGTGCTGTTAACAGTGTGATGTTTAGTGATGACAAAAGAGTAAGAGTTCAAAGGAGTGAACAAAGGAGTGTTGATCAGAAGAGTTGTGAGGTGAAGGGTTTGGTGATGAAAGTCATGAGCATGTTGTTGATCAGTATCATCTATACACAGTTGTAGTTGTTAGGTTAAGGATGTATTAACATGAAGATTCTTGTTTTTAATGAAAAGAGTTGTGAATGTTGTATTCATTGTCTCTTGATGAAAAGCATTGCAAAAGATATGAAGAAAAGTGTGTAAGGTTTCAAACTGGCAAAGGCACAGGAAGTTGCACTGAAGAAGCTCGGGGAATGCTCTGCATTCATCCGCATTGGGACGTATGGCCTTACAGTTTAGAAGTTAGATAGAGATAGGTGTGAAGTATGTATGATCCCGATTTCAAATCATAGAAGTTAACACAGAAGATTCTAGAGCTAACAGAGTGAAGACAGTGGTTCAAAGTTGTTGCAAACAAAATGAGTTAGAGAAATGCTCCGCATTTCTCCATATTTGAAGATGTGATCTTGTGTCTTGGAGGATAGTTGGATACATGTGAAAGGTATGCATGGTTCAAGTTTCAAATGATACGATGTACCGCAGAGGCTCTCTAGAGTCAACAGAGTATGGACAAATCATGTTGTTGATTAGAGTTGTTAGGAGGAGAAAGTAAAAGCCACCGCATTTCACCGCATTACATTATTTGTCTTTGTTTTTTGGAAGATATGTTCAAAATGTCTGTATGTTTTCTTATTTCAAGTTTTAGGTGTTGAGGTGTACTATAAGATTGTTTCTCAATGATATATTTCAAGGCTGTGTATTCAAAGTTTGCAAGTGATCCTAGGTTTAGTGTCTGTTTGCTTGCACCAGAAAGAAGATCCATAATTCAGAGAAAGGAATGTATGGTCGAATATTTTTGTAAGTCATATAATGCTTGTGAAGTGATTTGCATGATGTTATTTGGTTTCTCCGGTACCGCTTTAGATCTAGAGCTAATATGTGGAAGATAAGTGTTTGTGAAGCCGACTTAATATATCTAGGTGATTGCGTCGTGTGTTTGGAAGTATGTGCAAGAATGGAGATGTGTGCTAAGATAAAATAGGTCTTATTTATCACTTGGTTTGAACCACATTGGATTTCTACATGGCTTTGGGTGCCAACTTGTTGTGTTCGTTGCATGTTTCATATTGGCTGACAAAGGAGAAAATGTTTGAAGCTTGCAGAGGATATAAATGAAAGATCAAAGTTTGTTGCAAATGTGTGAGTGTGTGTGAGTGTGCGAGGATGTATGTGCGAGTGCGAAGAAGGATTATGTGTGTTGTGGAAGTAGCAAAGTGGTTCTGAGAAGAGGTGTTCAAGATATATGTCAATGTGAAGAATGTTGATGCTACGGAGGTAATTGATCCATGGAATTTGTCAAGGGTGTTGTACAGAGGATGTAGCCTCTTTCTATAAGTTCTGTAGCACTATAGGGAGTTGTAGATTCTTTTGGTTGAAGCCATAAAAACTATAATTCAATGAGTTGTAGCTTCCTTTGGGTTGTAGCCCACAAAACTTGTAAAGTTGTTTTATTATTTCTGATGCTAAATTTGGACAGTAGATCCAACTAGCTTGCTCACCATGGTTTTTCCTTTCTAGGGTTTTCCACGTAAATATGGTGTTACGGTTGTGTGATTGTGTGTTGTGCTTTGATTTACATAGTTTGATTCTTTATCTATTTAAGGCAGTAGAAAGATTTAGTTGATAAAGTTAAATTGGATTAATTTTTTGGCATATACTGATTCACCACCCCCCCTCTCAGTCTATCAGTGTGTTCTAACAATTGGTATCAGAGCTGAGTTGCTTGGTCCAGCCTAACAACTGAAGGTAGATCTTGGAGTAGAACACATGGCTCAGAAAGAGTACTCTTCTAAAGCACCAATATTTGATGGAAGTAACTATGCCTTTTGGTGTGTAAGGATGGAAGCCTATCTTACCTCGCTAGGGTATGATGTTTGGACAGCTGCAATGGATGAATATACTAAACCTAAACATCCTATTACAGATTCAAATGCAAAGAAGGCTCATGAAAATAATGTTAAAGCCAAGAACACCATCTTAAATGGTTTGGCCAGTTCAGAGCTTGTCAAGGTAGTGCAGTGCAAGATAGCCAAGGAAATATGGGATAAGCTCAAAAATCTCTATGAAGGCAATGACACTATAAAGCAAGAAAAATTACAATCTTACAAAATAGTGTTTGAGAATCTAAGGATGAAAGAAGAGGAAAACATTGCTAGCTATTTTCTCTAAGTAGATGAAGCAGTCAATGGAATCAAAAGCTAGGTGAAGAATTAGCTGATTCAGTGGTTGTGTGTAAAATACCCTACTGCTTCTAATTGAATTTTTTTTCAATATCTTTTCAAAGAAAACATCAAAATGATCAATTATAAAAACATAACCATATCAATGAAACATGAGAAAGTGAATACCTGGAACCTCCAATGCTTATTATTGATTTCAAAGAGAAAATTACAAATGGCAAAGTGATGTATTGTTGCATCAACATTGACTAATTTTTGGATCAGTCATCATACAATGTCACTTGGGTTCAAATATGAGCATGAAATCATAGGCCAATGATGTACAATGATGGCCAATCCAATGTAGAATGAAAGTATGCTTGTAGATAGTCTTCAAACCCTATTGTACCTTCACAATTGACTGTTGTCCCAATTGATATGATTGTTGCACCTGAATATGATCACCTAGATTTGCAAAGTATGCCTCAAAGATGCCAAAATAGAGCCCAAATGGCTAGCGATTGTCTATAGGGTTGTAGTGATTAGAGTATATGTGATGGAAAATGCTTCAAACCCTTGAAATCTTTCAATTGATGATGTCCTTCAACTTTGAAATGAAATTACCAGCCTTGTGAGTCTTCAATAATGAACAAAGGCATCAATGACATGAAAATATCTTCAGATGCAATTCAAATATCCTTCAACTCTTCAATGAAAACCTACAAATGAACATCGATGATGAAATCCTTATGATATCACCTCACAATAAGATATGGGATAATCTCTATATCAAAATCAAGGGATCATCTCCTTGAAAAATACTAAAAAATGCAATTTCTAGCCAAACAGAAGAATATGAAAAACTTACCAAGTGATTAATAGTTGCAAATTGATGGCAAATGGCTCTATTTATCCTCCTCTTGGCCTAGGCATCCCAATTAGCTCTATTTTGCCAAATTTTGAAGTCCACCAATGAAATTGCAATTGTTAAATGACAATTTTAAATGAAATGCATTTGTACAACCACTAATATTTAAAAAACTATCATGTCTCTTCACATAGGCATCGATCCCTTCTTGGAGAATTAAACATTTTCATTGAATTTTTCCCTTCCTTGGGCAGTGGCCAGCTTGGATCAATAAAATATCATTTAAAATATTATTTATTTTTCTCCTTGTACGATGCCCATAGCAAAAATAATATTTTATTAATTTAAATACTCCTTCTTGGGTGACGACTCCTTGAGCAAATAAAAATCAATATTTTATTCCTTATTTCCTTGGTGTGGGCTCATGATCCAATGCAAACACAAAATTTAATTAATATTTGAAATCTCCTTTTTGAACGTTGGGTGCTTGATCCAATGAGAGCAATATTTTATTGTTATTTGAAATCCTTCTCCTAAGCATTGGCACGAGATCCAATCATCAAAACAAACTTTTATTATTAATTTATTCTTCTCCCAAGTAGCATCAATCACTAAGGTGTTGGAAAAATCTAGATGAAATACATTTGAAAATGCAATTAAAGATTGGCATTTTCCCTTTTGTCCACTTGGCATCAATTTGAATCAATCAATGAAATAATGAAAATACAGTTTAAATATTGGATTTTCCATTTGACCTCATCCACTACATTTTCGCTAAATGAATAATATCTCCAAATAATACTTAGTCAAAATAAAAATCATTCCCTTACCATATGTATTAACCTACCGGAATGGTGAATAGGCCGATCATCAACTCCACATGTGATCACTTTAGAAATGGGGACATGACAGTCCTCCCTTCTTGGGATTGCTTGTAAGCAATCAAAGATTAGGATGCTACAAAATTTGCTCTCCTTCCCATGTAGCATCCTCCAATGGCAAGCCTCTCCATCACACCAAATACTATCTAATGACTTGGCTACGCAACTTGCACTCCCTCATGTCAACAATGTTGTCAGGCTCTAAAATCAACATGATCAAGAGGTGGATGATCTAGAGAAGAAACCACGTGTTGTTTCAATGCCTTTTCGAGACATGACACATGAAACACATAATGAATCCTACTCCCTGCTGGAAAATCAAGCTCATATGCAACCTCGCCAACTCTCCTCACTATCCTGTAGGGACCATAAAACCTTGGCTTGAGTTTTTCTACACCACTCTTCTTCAAAGTACTCTGTCTATATGGTTGTAGGCCCAAAAATACCAAGTCATCCACATCAAATGTCCTCTCAATACGATGCCTATCTGCATATATCTTTTGCTGATTTTGTGCCTGTTGAATATTATCCTTAAGTATCCTAAGGATGTCTTGCGTATCTTGCATCAACTCCTTAACTTGTAGAGCTCTACTATCATCAAATGCCAAGTCCACAAAATAAAGTGCATCATATCCATACAAAGCCCTAAATGGAGACATGCCAATCGATATGTGATAGGTGGTGTTATAGCAATACTCACCAAGATACAACCACCTAATCCAAGCACACTGATGCCCTGCAACATAATTGTGAAGACATCCCTCAATCCACTTATTCACTATCTCCGTCTGTCCATCCATCTAAGGGTGATATCTAGTGATCAATGTCAACTCTGTACCTACCAATCAAAATAGCTCACACCAAAACATGCTGATGAATCTACTATCTTGATCACTTACAATGGTCTTTGGAAGGCCATGCAAACAAAACACCTCTCAAAATAACAACTCTGCAACCTACAATGTTGAATAGTCTGTTGCAATAGCATATAAGTGTGCATATTTGGTTAGCCTATCAACAACCACATATATGCAATCCTTACCATGTACCTTTGGAAGACCTGTGATGAAATCCATAGAGATACTCTCCCACTTCTTCTTAGGAATAGGCAATGGTTGATGTAGACCTGCAAGAAAAGTATGATTAGACTTGTTCTGCCGACAAGTCAAACACTCTCTAACATGCTACAATACATCATCCTTGAGACCCTTCCATGAGAATCTCTCCTGAACCCACCTATAGGTTTTGAAGAAACCTGGATGCCCTGTTAGGGGTGTGTCATGAATGGCTCTCAATATCTGCTGCTTAAGCTTTGACTCAGGTACCAAGAAAATCCTGTCCTTATAATATATCACATCATCAACAACCTTATACCTGTCATCTTGAATCAATCCATCCATGATTTCACATGCAAAAGTAGATTTGGAATACTCAACTAAAAGTTGAGATTTCCAATCAGTTGAAATCTAACTTAAAGAGCAAATGGTAGGCATCTTGGAAAGTGCATCTGCTACAACATTCTTCTTTCCCTTCACAAACTGGATGTCAAAATCATATGCCTGTATCTTAGAGACCCATTTTTGTTGTCCTTCATTCAAATCCTTTTGCTCCAAGAAGTATTTCAAGTTATTATGGTCATTCCTAACCACAAACTTCACACCTACCAAGTACTGACAAAACTTTGCCAACGCATGCATAATGACAAGCATCTTCTTGTCATAGGTGAAATATAGGCACTCCACATCATTGAATTTCTTTTTCTCAAATGCAATGGGATGCCTATTCTACATCAAAACAACCCCAATACCTTCGCCTGATGCATCACACTCAAGTACAAAGGATTGTGTAAAATCTAGTAGTGCTAACACTGGAGTAGTACTCATCACCTCCTTTAGTAGATCAAAAGTTGCTTGTGCCTCAATAGACCAAAGGAATGCCCCCTTCTTAGTGAGATTTGTCAATGGTGTTGCCAACTGTGAAAAGCCTCTAACAAACCTCCTGTAATAGCTACATAGACCCAAGAAACCTTGCAACTTTGAAATGTTCCTTGGAGTAGGCCAATCCTGTATAGCTTTGATCTTCTCCTCATGAACTCTAACTCCATTGGCACTAATCACATGCCCCAATCAGAGAATCTCCTCCAACCCAAACTCACACTTAGAAGCCTTGGCAAACAATGATTGTGCCTCCATAACACCAAGTAGCTCATCAATATGTTGAAGATGCTCCTCCCATGTCTTACTATATATCAAAATGCCATCAAAGAAAACTAGCAAGAACTTATGCAATTTCTTATTGAACACATGGTTCATGCAAGACTGAAATGTAGTAGGTGCATTAGTAAGACCAAAGGGAATGAAAGGAAACTCATAGTGTCCATAGTGGCATCTGAATGTTGTCTTAGGAATATCCTCCTCATGGACACAAATCTGATGATAGCTTGAATGAAGATCAATCTTAGAAAAATACATGGCCCCATGTAGCTCATCAAGTAGCTCATTGATCATGGGTATAGGGTATCTATTTTTGATTGTCTTCTTATTCAGTGCTCTATAGTCAATACACATCCGCATAGTACCATCCTTCTTCTTCACCAACACCATCGAAGAAGCAAATGGACTAGATGAAGGCCAAATATGTCCCATATCAATCAGCTCCTTGATAGTATTCTCTATCTCAATCTTGAAGTGTCGAGGATGATAATATGGTGGAATGTTGATGGGCTTGGTCCCATCCTCTAACTCAATCACATGCTCAAAACCACGATCTGGTGGTCTACCTGGAGGAATGTCACCAAACACCTGGCTGTACTTATCCAATATAGATTGGATATCTACATGATACTCACCATTGGAAGAAGATTTCTAGAAGATATAGAAACTTCAGCTACCCATGCAATGTCATCATGACAAAACAAAGTCTCCTTATGCTTAGCTGAAACAATTCTAGGCCCTCCATCTGTAAGTGCTCTCAATACAACCTTCCTCCCCTCATGTATAAACTCAAGCTCCATCTTTTGGAAGTCCTGGATGTAGTAGCCAAGAGACTGAATCCACTAGACTCCCAAAACAATGTCAATCTGTCTAAGTCCAACCATGTAGAAATCATCTGTCAAAGTGTAATCACCCATTTGAATGCTAAGATAAGATACCTTCTTCTAACAACTCATGGTAAAACCATTTGCAACTGCAATTGTGAAACTTACAAAGTCCTCAGCCTATAAACCACGTCTCATGACTAAACCCTCATCGATGAAGTTATGCGTGGCTCCACTATCCACCAAACAAGTAACTCTATGTCCCTTAATGACTCCTTTCACATGAAAGCCATAATATCTAGGAAGATTAGAAAGGGGAGCAATAGTCACTGAACTTGTACCACCTGTATCAAGCTCTAATGTAGGCTGCTCCGTATGATCCTCATCATGATCTAAACCTGTATCATCATGTGTATCACTCTCATCATATGAAATCACCTCTATAAGATGTGCCTTTCCTTTCCCAAGGCATCTATGTCCTGGTTCCCATGGTTACTTGCAAGCAAAGCATAGCTTCAGCTTGTGAACTTTAACCAAACCCTTAATCCTATCATTCAATCCCTCAATAAACAACATAGTGATTCTCCTATCAATCATGTCAGGAACCATTACCACAATTTTCTGAAATTCAGTGACATATGTATCCACTCTACCACTCTATTTCAACTGTGCAAGCTCACGGTAGTAGACCTCAACATCCTCGCGATCAAACCTAGTTATGAGTTTATTAACAAACTCATCATATGAAGTGATCATGTTATGATGCTGTGAAACAAGTCAAATGGTGCCACCAATCATATGCCAAACCCTCCAAATGCATCATAGAAAAATGTATATAGCCTTTTCCTCACTCATGGGCTTGAGTGTAAGAAAAGTATCCAACTTATTCACCCATGCTCTAGCACTTAGCTTACTGTTGCCATCAAAACTAGGGAGATGAATCATATTCAATGCATCCTTATACTCCTTCGGCTAAGTAGGTTGTGCTCTTCTTTGTCTTGGTCGTTCAACTCTACCTTTTTGTCATTCCTGCTTTTGACTCATGTAGTTGTTGAAGCTGATCTGATTCCTTACATGCTTAAGAAGTGAATCATACTCATCAACCAAAGATATCAAATCTTCACCAAATGGGGTTTCCTCTTCCTCAACTTGTGGCTTCTCAACTACCTCTTCTTCTCTAGGAAGAAAAGTAGGCTGCATAGGTCTCTCAACTACAGGTGTGTGTGTCTTCCTTGCACAAGGTGATCCTGCTACACTACCAACACCTGTATTATCTTGATTAGCTGAATTGTTATTCCTGTTATTATTAATCAAAGTCTGAAACATCCATGCAATATTCTCATTTGTCTCACGCTGTTGTTATTTCATCTAATGTTGATTGTCAATCATTTCTCTAATCATATTCTCAACATCATCATGATGTAGATTGCCTTGCCTCCTATCTCCCATTGTACCTATTCTTCTATGATAATGATGTGGAAATGGATCAATGTAGTAGCTCATAACCCATAGGCTGGCAGGATCCAAGCTCTGATACCACTGTAAAATACCCTACTACTTCTAACTGAATTTTTTTCAATATCTTTTCAAAGCAAACATCAAAATGATCAATTATAAACACATAACCATATCAATGAAACATGATAAAGTGAATACCCGGAACCTCCAATGCTTATTATTTATTTCAAAGAGCAAATTACAAATGGCAAAGTGTTGTATTGTTGCATCAGCATTGACTGATTTTTGAATCAATCATCATACAATGTCAATTGGGTTCAAATATGAGGATGAAATCATAGGCCAATGATGTACAATGATGACCAATCCAATGTAGAATGAAAGTATGGCTGTAGATAGTCTTCAAACCCTGTTGTACCTTCACAATTGACTATTGTCCCAACTGATATGACTACTACACCTGAATATGATCACCTAGATTTGCAAAGTATGCTTCAAAGATGCCAAAATAGAGCCCAAATGACTAGCGATTGTCTCTAGGGTTGTAGCGATTAGAGTATATGTGATGGCAAATGCTTCAAACCCTTGAAATCTCTCAATTGATGATGTCCTTCAGCTCTAAAATGAAATTACTAACATTGTGAGTCTTCAATAATGAACAAAGACATCAATGACATGAAAATATCTTCAAATGCAATTCAAATCTCCTTCAACTCTTCAATGACAACCTGCAAATGAACATCCATGATTGAATCCTTATGATATCACCTCACAATGAGATATGGGATCATCTTCGTATCAAAATCAAGGGATCATCACCTTGAAAAATACTGAAAAATGTAATTTCCAGCCAAATAGAAGAATATGAAAAACTTACCAAGTGATCAATAGTTGCAAATTGATGGAAAATGGCTCTATTTATCCTCCTCTTGGCCTAGGCGTCCCAATTAGCTCTATTTTTCCAAATTTTGAAGTCCACCAATGAAATTACAATTATCAAATGACAATTTTAAATGAAATGCAGTTGTACAACCACCAATATTTAAAAACTATCATCTCTTCACATAGGCGTCAATCCCTTCTTGGAGAATTAAACATTTTCATTGAATTTTTCCCTTCCTTGGGCGGCAGCCAGCTTAGATCAATAAAATATCATTTAAAATATTATTTATTTTCTCCTTGTACGATCAACGATTTACATTGCCTTGACTAAGTCAAAATACAAAACATGTGGCACAAGTTGCCAGTTGACAACCTTCTATAAGGTATGATCACATGTCCTCTGACTTTGATTTGGTCAATATGACATCTTCGCTTCTCTTTCTATCAGAGTGATCTTCAATTGATTTTTTACTCAGACATATCTGGCTCCTCATGTACAAGCATTCATGTATCTAGCTTCTTGTGATAATCACATGCTTGCACCATTTTATCTATCTGTTGCTTGCTGATGGCTTGAGCTCTTGCCTTAGCGTATTTCAATGCTCCAATATGTTCCTCTAAGAACTTCGTCATTGATGCTCTATGTTCTACTTCTTTATCATATGCCTTTACCTTCACATTTAGCTCTAACATCTCATCCATGACATCCTCTATGAATGACTTCACAGGATCCTCTACCACTTCTTTGAATTTATCCTTGAATGTTTGGATAGCTTTATCCATCTCTGGCATTTCTTCTTCTTCAACAGTATCCTCCAACAATTCTTCTAGCACTTTCATTTCTTTAGATAGCAGATCATGGATCTTGGTCTCCATATCCCTAACTCTAGTCATGCTGGCCTTTAACACCTCCAGTTCAAATTGTAGTTCTGTAACCCATGTGTCCATAAGAGGAAGGGTCATATTGGTGACAATCTTATTTTTTAACAATTCTTCATCTGGCATTCCCTTAGCTTCTTCTATCCTGTTCAATGCGTAATTACATTGCTTTATCCTTAGTGTGAGTTCACTCTTTAAAGAATTAATCTTCTTCTTTAAATTAGACAATGTGTCCCAATTGGATCTAGAAGTCCTTATAAACTTCGCTCTAGATGCCATAAATCTCATGAACCACTTGTTCATGAGATGAGCTTGATGCTTCTATATATCTAGACTAGCTATTTCTTCTTCACTAATTAGTGTCAAAGTGGTGGGCCTTTCTGTAGCCTGTAGGGTGAATGCTAGATTATCTGGCTTCACCAATCCATGTATGAATTGTTGCAACTGAGAATTTTGCTCCTTCAATTATTTCTTTCTAGCTTTGAGTTTCTTTATTTTGGACACTACAGCCTTAGTACTCTTAATATGCCCCTGAATTTCTTATTTTGTAGTGACATGACCTAGGTCAATCTATGTCACTTGGACTCTTCTAGCCTTATTTCTCCTTTGGCCTTATCTACCATGGGAACAATGACTTGAGTTGTCCTCTTTCCTATTTTGGGGTCCCTTTTTATTGTGGAGATTTCTCTAGCTCTCTTTTTAGACTTAGCTGGATCAAGAGTGAATAAAGATTTAAAATCAAAAGGTACATGTTGCTCTTGTGAATGGCATACCTCTGATGAAACCAATGATAATCCAGCTGATTGTCATCCTCCTTGATCTGGTTGCTTGATTTGAGCATCTTGTATCCCCTTATCTTTATGGACTCCTTCATCACCAACACGATCATGTACATTTTCTGGTTTCCTTTCATCCTAATCTTGTTGTGATGACGTGCCCCTTAGGTTCTCTTCTTGTTTATCCTTATCTGGACCCATTTTATCCTTATCTTGAACCTTCTCTTGTTCTGGTAAGGGTTGATCTGTATGTGCCACAACCTCTTGTTTATTCTGATCAGTACCATCTTGAGGCACGTCTTTAATTTTCTCTTCATGTACTTATTCTTCTATTTGAACATTTTTAGGCTTTTGTGCTTGATCATCTTGATGGGGTTTTTTTTGTTGTTGCCCATTATCACCCTCATCATTCTTATTGCCCAAATCACTAGCTGATCCTGACATAGGCTCTTTTCCAGGTTTATTCATCAATATATCCTGATGTCCTTAATCATTCTTAACTCTTGGGATGTCTAGATGTGCTCCTTCTATGTGAGCATCATCACACCCATCCTCTACTTCCATATGGATATTTTCTTCTTATATTTGGTTATCCTTAATAACCTCTTCTTGACTGTCCTTTCCCTCAGGTAGATAAGTCAAATCTACTACTGTTGGTCTGGTCACATCTTCAACTAAATTATTCAAAGGCCCCATTTGTACCTCTACTTCAGAAGATTCTGCTCTTTCCATCTCCTCATCTTTTGACTTGGTAGCATCAGCTCCTATAGACTTTGTATGCTGAAGCATAGTTTTAATAGGATGATTGGTGATGTCCTTGACCACATCATCTTCAGTGAGATCAACAGTATCACTTAATGGAAGAGCCCTAGTTGCTTATTTATCTATCATTTGGCTCTTGGCCTCTTGTGCCATTTCATTTTTTACTTTGATTATGGTTTCCACTAGCACATCATGTTGCAAGGCTCTAGCTACATTCAAATTTGGATCAACTAATCCTGATGATGCTGCTACTAGAGGTGGTGTGATGGCTCCTCTCATACTTGGGCTTTGATATCTTAAATATTTGGGTACTTTAGCCCCTTGTAATACATCACTTCTCTTCCTCTTTAATGCCTGAATGGGCATCTAATCTTCTTCATCATCACTATCCCCTTCCCCTGCAATAGTCCTTACTAAACTTTGCTCTAGATCTTCTAACATTTCCTCTTGTGTAGTTGATACTTGAGGAATGGATATTGGTATAGCTGCTTGTGGGGTACTTTTAGGAGGTGAGGGTGGCGCTAATACCAATGAAATCCCCTCAGTTGTAAGCTTCCCTGTAGCTCCTGATGAACTAGGTTTTGCTACCTTGGTCCCAAGGACCTGCCTCTTCTTTATCAGAAAATCATCAAACCCAGGTTCCTCTCTTTCTTTCATTTTCTTCTTTTTGTCATATGTGACAGTGATGTCCTTTTATTTCAATTCATTGACCCTCTTGGCTAACTAATTCTTTGTCCTAGTCATGACTTTGGTAGTGAGGACATCTATTGATGTTTCATCCTTTTGTTTTAAATCTGGAGAAGAGATTGTATCATTGTATATTTTCTTTTCTTCATATTTAGGATCCATGAGATCATCATCATCCTTCCTGATTTGTGGAGGCACTTCAGGTTATCATATAGTCCTCATTTGATCTAATGTTAATCTTTGGTACTCTCTTCTCCTCACCTCATGTTCATCATCGCAATCAGCCTAATAATCTTCGAGGTGCACATTATGTTTATACTTCTTATTGAATCTTTGCTCGATCCTATGGTAAGGATCATAATCTCTGGTTAGAGGAAACAACTTCAAGTTCAAGCTTTTCAGATCTGCCTCAACCTTCTTTGCATTGTCCATAGATCCTACAAGGAACCAGTTGATATCAATAGGAAATTTTCTATATGGCCTTCCCTCTTTAACCTTGGATAATTCAAATATGGGTAACTATTGCCTCATCGTCTCCATCAATTCTACCTTGTCAGAAGGATACCTGGGCAGCATATAGGGTTTTCCACTAAAACCCTCCATCCAGATATAAGAATATGTTTTGGCTTGGATGAAGCAAGACCCATATGTACTGATTGCTTTAGTCACTCCTACTAAAAACATTTTGGTTCTATCACCCTCCATGAGCCTGACTATGTGCATTAAGAAGCAATCATTGACAATTTTATAATGTTGGACTAAAAGCCTCCTCTCCAACTGGGGATAATGTTCCCAGGGAGTCTTCTCATGTGGTAATTTACCCATCTTCCCCATAGTTTGTAATCCATCAAATGTGCCTTTTGTTGCACAAGCATATACTAGGTAGGAGGTCATCCTAAAGATTGTGCCCTTACCTTCCTTCCATTTGACCATCTGGTCATGTATTATATCACTAATAATTTTGGCCCATTGGACCGTTATATCATCCTGTGGCTCAATGACCATTCTGATCAGCCCAAACATCCATGACTCAAAAGTCCCACAATTCACCATGCCCTTCATCTTGCTGAGCATGAATATCATGTATTGCACCTCTTCATTGAAATCATATTTGTAAAGGTGTTGCAGTAATTTGGCAGCTACCTTGACCTTACTAGCCGGATCCTTCCATCCTTCGAAGATTACCTTCCTGTAACTCTTTTTATTTGCATCGAACTCTTTTGCTAGTGCCTCTAGGTTTTGCACATAGACAGGTTGGGACACTGGTAACTTGAATGCCTCAGAGATACCATCCACAGATAAATCAGCATAAAGCCTTTCTTGTTTCTCCACCTTCCTTGTGGTACTATCATAATTTTGTGCACATTCGACCATAAGCTCGAAAGCTTCTGTGGCATAGGGGAACCCAGCTGCATGATACATCCCTGATGCTACTATGCTATTTAGGATGGGATTATCCTCTCCAGCATCGATTCAAGCATTGAATGCCTCAATATCAGTATTGCCCGAATGGGTATCCTCTACATAACCAAGTTTGTTGTATACGCTGCGTGTCTTAAGAAACATGACTGGTTTAAATTCTGCATCCCGCTTATCCATGCATGTCTGAGACATTTTGTCTTGCAAATTAAACACACCAGTCTCAAACAATAGCATATCTTTATCTATATAGGGTTAGCACATATCAATTTTATGTTCTGGAAGGATATTAAAATGCCTAAAGCCTATGAATTTAGCAAGCCATTTCATGAATGCTATTATTGTTCATCATTTACCCTCTTTCAACATGATTATGGCACAACTTATGAAATAACCAGAGGGATAGGGCTTTATACATACCAGTGCGCACTTCCTTAACATGTAATTGATGTGGTGATAACTGAATTAATGCTTTAGATGGGTTGTCCCTTTTCAATTCTGCTCTCTGGTTCAGCTTTGGTTCACAATTAGCTTTTATGCAGTGAAATTTTAAGCTCCTGAATGCAATTGTGTTGATTATGACGATAAAATCCATTTTAACCTAAGCAATTTGTGATTTTAGGGCTTATTAATGGAATAGCGGAGATTTGACATCTTCTTTTAGTAAGATTGCATAGGATCATCACAGGTGTCAGTTGGCATGCTTTTGAATTTAAATGCCAAGGGCCTTTGCATCACATTAAATGCAAAAAGTGCGGGTATATGGAAATAGATATCCTGTTAAGGAATATCCATATGAATACCCGAATCTGAATATATCTAGATTACATCATCATAGGTCGGGTCAACCCTTGTTGACCAAAGATTTATCATCGAGTCACAAGTTCTCTTTCAATATGTCTGGGGTATGATGTGGACATGTGGCAGCTTGTTATTGGTTTAGTCTTAAGCCTAGATATTAAGTTAAGGTCTAGACATTATGTTTGTGACATATCCATCTGGTCGAAATGTCTGGATGACGTCAACAAGAAGATCTTTGATCGCAGCATGATAAGGTGACATCATCGGGATGAGGATATTAGAATAAGGTCTGGATACTAAGTTAAGATCAGGATGTTAACTAATATCCAGATGACATAAGCGAGCTTAGCATTCTTCATTAGGTTGAGATGACATGATGTCATCTGTATCAAGATGTTATAATAAGATCAGGATATTGACAAAGCTAATATCCATACACTCTAATGTCCGAGTGATGTAAGCTTGTTTGGGACTCTTTGTAAGATTGAGATGACATGACGTCATTAGGACATGGTCATTTTCGGTCAGGATATTAAGTTAAGATCTGGATGTAAACTAATATCCCTACGCATGATGTCTAGCTCATTAAGTCTTTTAAATTTGAAGTATGAACATGATCGAAGGTCAGGATATTAAGTTAAGATCTAGATGTTATAGCAATGTGAATATCCGGGTGACCTATTGATTGAACTTTGACATACTATAACTTCCTTATTTTAACAAATTTCAAGGTGCTTCAAAAAACAAACCTGCTTAGATTTTCATGTTCTTTCACTTGGCAGGATTTATAACAAGAAATTCAAAATTTGAAGATCAGACCTATAACTTGAGGTCTGGACATGTACAAGATAACATCCTGACATGCATCTGATATTGATTGCTTTTACCATACCGTCCAAAAGCAAGGGAAACCAAACAAGCCAAGCCAAAAAGTTGGTTCCCTGTTTTGCTGGGGCAAAATGGGGCATGTTGTGTAACCACACAATAGTACCTAGTTAACATGATGTTTGAGAAAAAGATTGATGGGCTTGTGATCAAAAGTAATATTTGGGAAGAATTTTAGATTGAGCAAGTTGAAAAGCTTCCAAAAGATATCCCAAAATTAGAAAATGATCAAGTATGGTAGTAATTTAAAATGATGCCCCTAAATGTTTGTTGGAATAATTTTATCTCCCTTTTCTAGGTTTAAGATCTTCAAGATGAAAAGAAGACATAATGTCTTCCACTCACTCTCTTTCACTATCTCTAACTAAGAGCCCCCCTTCTATTCTTTCTAATCAAAAACCATATTAAGATCCCCATCTAAAATCCAATTAACAAGTTTATGTCGAATGACATTATGAAAACATTTTTTCTTGTCCAAAAAGTGGTTAGGAGAGTAGATAATGGAAATTGTGAACAATAGGCAAGAGAAAACATCTATCAAAGTGACTGAGGATGGTCAACGGTAAAGGATTACCCTTCCTTCTCCCCTCGATCCAAGGATCTGGAAAATGATGTTTCATGGATGATTGTTCAACGAAGGAAGAGAGGTATTCCTATGCATGTATCTAATTCTCACACTCGGGTCAAGAGTGTTTATATCACTTGGTCAACACCAGGTGTGACATAGGTTGGATCTAGTTTGGTTTTATTTGTTTTGGCAACTAGGCTATAGCTTCATTGTATAGGGTTTATGGTCCCTTCAAAACCAACTTATCTTAATCAAAACATCTCTTAAAGTGACACAAATCTAACTAGTGAAACAAAAGATTCCTCAAGAACAAAATTAGAGGACCAAGTAGCTGACATGCCCCCCAAAGCCCCTTGAGATAAAGAGGCTAAACTAGTGTAACTGGACCAAAATTTATGAAGTTTTTGTTCACCAAATCAAAAGAATATCAGGCTTCTCATTAAACAAAAAATATTTTATGGTAGTTTTCTTGGTTTTATCCCCTAGACCCCTAATATTCTAGATTAGAACATTCATTGCATACTAGACTTTTTTAGTCTTGACAGTTAAGTCAAGGGTGGCTTATTGCCAATTGCAATGTTTTTAGCTACATCCTTATCGAAGACTTTACAATACTTTCTCCTACCTTTTTGTTTTTTGACTGGTGACCAAAGGAGATAGTTCTTCCTCATGAAAAGACTTTTCTTCTTTTGGAACAAGAATGTGTCTTTCCTCAAAATGGGGGGAAAGAAAAGCTTTGATATTTTTCATTTTCTTGCTCCTATGGGTTCTCCTTGTTAAGAGACTTGGTTGCTTCTTCACTATCATTGTCAACCACTTAATATAGCATATTGAAAGGGTTGGAAATGGATCCTTCAAAGGTTAACAATTCATGCTTGGAATGTTTGAGGGATGGTTGTTTCTCCTTCATGCTTGCTAAAATCCCCCATTTAGGGTTTCTTGATGATTTCTTTCCTTAGGTTTTTTAGGACAGTCTTTATGAAAATGTGTTTGCTCATGGTAGAGATTGCATCTAAAAGGAATTACTCATACTTTAGTTTTTGTGTGGAAGTCAAATCATTTATCTTTAGATTGATAGCATCAACAAGACCCTTCATGAGATCCATCATGACACATGTGAGATACCAAAAAAATAATTTAGTTTAGTTTAGTCCACATTTTATATGTGCCAATAGAGTTGTCAATAGCCATGAATGTTTTTTCATGTCATAGATGTAGAGAAAGGAATGGGAAATGAACCTAGACTAGAAACTTCGAAGGAGTTCCTTCTAAAGGATCAAAGTTTGAGGTCCAATTCAAATAAAGCCCACAAGGACCTAGGAACCATGGGTCATTTCAAAAGATTAGGTATTTATCCTAAATAAATGTGAACATAGAAATAAAGAAGCCTCTCCCACACATTACAATGTCCATAGAACCCTTGATCTTTTGTTGCTATTCCTTATTTGCCCCATGTTTCAAAGTCTTAGTGCAAATCCATGCACTTGTGAGTTCCCCACCAAGGCAAGCTCAAACAAATCCAAAAGTTTATCAATTGCCAAATTCAAAGGGATATCAACAATAGGGACATCCTCTCATCTCTTAATTATTCAAAGATATTCCCTTTCTTTAACAAGATTTTTATTAGTAGTAGCATTCAAAAGGATCCATTTGAGCAAGGGAGGATTACCTTTTAAGAGTCTTGAGGGGGTGACCAAAGCCAAAAATAATGAGTAACCATGGAAGGTGCAATGCATTGTTGCCCCAATGTAAAGCCATGAAGGAGGTGAAGAGGAGCCCATAGAGAGTAGCAAGAGGTCACCCAATAGTAAACAAAACCCAAAGAAATTAGGGCTTCCCAATACAATATGCATGAACCCTAGCAAAACCTTTTCCCAACTACATATTTTAAGAATTATTTTAGAACCAAATTTTTAAAATTGTGAAGGGAAATCATACATAGAAGTTGATTTATTCATATAACATTACGAAGAGAACCAAACCCTAGTATTCATCAATATAGACACCAAACTGATATCATTTATGAAAACTCAGATTTATACACTTGGTTACAGATAACAAAAACTAAATTTGCACAACCTATTACTGCATGTTTTGCATAAATACTTCACAAAAAGGCCTAAATGCATTAACCTTTAAAAGGGAGATAACTTCATAGTTAAAAATCCACACACAACTTTAAGACACAGTTTGCAACCTGCATAAACATACTTTTTTGCAGAAAAGGTATTGAAACATGAGACAAAGTCACAAGGAAGTAAAACTACCTCACAAATGACTTGATCAATCACTTGATGATACACAATACTGCAAGAATAAGAAGGTAAAAACTCATAACCAATGGTATCCAAGGTCTTTTATGTATTTCATATCCCAAAAGAGTTACAAAACATGCCCAAAACTGAGTAAGGACTGAAGAAAATCACTAACTCCAGAAATTGCATGATCAAAACTCCCTACAAAAGAGTTAAATGAATGACTATATACTCTCCAAACAGTTGTAACAAGATAAGGACAAGAAACCTCCATGGTCGTGCATCTCATAAAAGCCCTCAAAATATATGTTTAAAGCCCTCCAAAATGAGTTCCCAATGAAGAAAAAGTCAAGGCATGTCACCACCCACCATAAAAGCTCCAAAAATAGCCTCTTAATGCCCTTAAATGCTACTGAAAACAAGTCAAATCCATGAAATAATTCCTCTACATGTTTGTCAACCTCTCCTGCAGCATCACAAATGTTTGGCATTTGTATAATAAATGCTCAACCACATCTCTTTGACAACATTTGAAAGCCTCCTCAACTTGTCCCTTGCACAATAAATGACATAAATACAATTATTTCTGCATTTAATTAACATTGACTAAGTGGTTTATAATTACACCACTTACTTTAATGTTTTACATTTCAAATTTATTACAAACCTATGTAGAAAATAATGGCACTAGGACATTAATATTCAATCTCCTGATTTTGCATGGCTTAGAGATAAATAAAACATTGTGAAAAAATGATAAAGTAATCGATGAGACTTACTTTGTTACGTGTTATGGATTTGCCTATCATCATTTTTTTGCATTTTTATGACAAGTAATAAAGTAATTATAATTCATTACTTACTATTTGTTTACAATGTTTTATCTATTTCTAGATTATGCAAAAAGAAAATAAAGCCTCTTATATCTCCTAGGCAAACCCAAACTCTCCATACAACACAATGCCTCATGTACTTGCATCATTTCACGCATTACATTTCTATATCAAAACACCTTATAACTCCTATCAATTTATGCATTTTACAACATACATCATCATGCCTTCACATATGAAGCACCTTATTACTCCCTATGCACTATACATTCATTATACCTTCGTGTAGTCTGCAAAATGCACTAAGGCATATGGACCTATGTGCTCATTTCCAAGGTAACCAAATAAATTCTAAAGGCATAAGCCTAAGCATTATTTGCAAAAGGGACCCAAGGCATGAAATATCCTAAGTTAGCAAATGTAAAAGGTCCACAATGCCATGATGGGTATTTCTTAAGGCATAAAAATGTATTTCGATGTGATAAAAATCACAATCAAATCTTAGGGAAAAAGTAGCCCTAACACAAAACAACGACTACCCTAACTTTTTGCATTATTTTCACCTTGCATTCGATGGGAAAACCCTCTCTTTGGCCGCCATGACTTAGGGTTTGGAGCACGAAGTTGCTGGTTTTCTTGCTGATTATGAGAATTTTGATGAAGATCCTTGCAAAATGAAGGTAAGACTCCCTCTGTCGATGCTGAGCTGGCCTCTTTGTCTTTTTTACTAGTTTTTTATGTCCATTTTGGCCACGGCCATAGCAGGTTTATGATGTATTTGTAACCCTTCTCTACCCTTTGTATGCTCGTGGCCACCATAGAATATATTTCTGAGCTTGTTTGAAAGCAAAAAACAAGGAAGTACCATGGCTCTGTGGGCATTTCTCCTCATAGGCAAAGGTAAGCTCTCTGTCCATCAAATTCTGCATTGTTTCTTTGTGTTTTCCATCGATATGAGGCTTGTCATAGGATTAGAGGTCTAAAATGAATGCATTTCCCTCTGTCCATTCTGTGTAGAAGCATTACAAAGGCCACTGGATATCTACAGGCCGCGGCTGTAACTGTATTTCTATTTATATGAGCTCTTCATCATTCTTGAGCATTTGTTTTTGTCTTAAAAACCTCAAAAGGTTTGACCCATGTATCTCTTTTATAACTGATCTTCACCATGCAAAATATGATATGGGTTTGTAAGAAACACATAACTCTGGCAGCCGATTTCAAGCACTCGAACTGGGTTTTTTTCATTTTTGTATATGAAAGATATTCTCTTCTGTACGAAAACACATTGCTCTTATATTGCATCTGAAACTCTGTACTTACATAATGACGAGGCTTGTAAAAGATATTTCTCTCTGGCAGCAACACTTGAACATGAACTGGGTTTTGACTTTGTATGAAGAAAATACATTCTTTGATTGTTCCCACGAGAACTCATAATACAGTTTTAACTTGTATTATGCCTTTCTTGTGCAATTTGAATTTGATCCATTTGCTAAGAAAGCAATAGATAAAGCCTTCTCTTTCATTATACTGTGCAATGACCTTTGATTATGAAACCTATGTTCTTGTAGTAGCATGATGAAAGTTACATGGCTAAGAATATATGATGATCAAAGACCTACATTTTTGCCCTTCACTATAGAAACAAAAGTTACTATTCTTTAGAATTTCATTTGTCTTTCTGTTTCACAAAAAAAAAAAAGAGATATGGCATCATTAAAGGAAGATTACAATCTCATTTTTTGTTGTTCCTATTGCACTCTATAATGACAAAATCCATATCAATTCTCTTCTGTATCCCCTGTAGAAGAACATAAATGTCTGCTATTTTAAACTCATTAAGCCATACATGGCATTTGGCATTGGCCTCTGAGTATGCATTTCTGCTCATAGCTGCACTTTTGGTCTTTTGGATAGCATTTGTGCATAGCTAGAAACATTTTGCAAAGGTAGAAGTTTGTTTTTAGTCACACCCAGCTTGTTGAGAAATTCCCTTGTATATGAACCAACTTGGAAGCCAATAGGAACACCACTTGCTAGCACATCAGAAATTCCTTGAAAATCCGGCTTTAGTTGTTCAACAGTTAGAAGTAATGTAAGATTTGCAGTGTAGCTTGAAGTAACTATCAGGATCACAAAGAGCCAAACAATCACAACAATCCTCCCAAGAATGCTTTTCACTCTCTCACTTTGAGCAAAGAAGAGAGTAAAAAAAAATGAACCAAACAACTGTGGCAATTTGTTTCTTTAGCTTGCCTTTAAAGGGTATCATCACAATTTTGATAGCATGTATGATATAATATCATGATAGTTCATCATTTTTGTAATGGCTCTTGTAGCCTCCACTTCATGTAAATATTCTTCTATGAGGTTGTTATTTGATCACTTCATGACAGTCTTGGCTAAACTTCATCCATTTGGTTATCCATTTATTACAAGGCTGTCCTTCATTACACTTCATGTACTTTTATGACATCTTAAGGTTTGATTTCACTCATGTATGAAAGAATATGATATCTCTATGTTGAAGCAACACATTCTTTTTGTCTTATTGTTGTTCTATATGCTCAATTTTTCTATCTATGAAGTATTCTGAATAGCAAAACCATTTCAATTTCTATCATAAATGAAAAGGGGAATACCTTTTATGACTGTAATAATTTCTTTGATCACTACACTTGTACTTGCATACTCATAATTAGGATCATTGCTTCTTCTGTAACATGTGATGAAGCAATTTGACTATGATCTTTTGATTTTGACAATTTTCTTATTAAGTGGGCATAGTTTATAGGAGCAACTTCTCCTATTCACCTTTATCATGATGAAATCACTCTTTTTGCAAATTGACTGTTCTGATGCATAGTATCTTCTTGAATAATGCATCCTATCTCTTTGTTTAGTTGAATCTCTCATGAATGTATATCTTATGAGGTTGTTCCATGTATGATATAGGACTGTTCACTTGCACATACGATCAATAACTTGATACTTCATAACAGCAAAAGGAAAATACCTGCTTCTTTGTGCACTGCTGTCCTCTTTTCATGACAATGATTTTTCCCCTCATACGAGACAACTATTCTACTGCTGTCCATTCTCATGGCTGCACCTTGATGGTTTATGATCATGTTGACTGCACTTCTATAGACATGACTATTCTACTATGACTGAAACCTCTGTTTCTTTGATGGCATCATGGGCTCTTAATGACAGTAACACATGGCATTTGACTTGGGCTGTCCCATATGGCATTTGTTCCAACTTGATTGTACCTTCTCTCTTGTACTCAATATCTCTGATATAGTAGTAACCTGTATGTTATGAAAACATCATGATGCTTGGTCTATCGAATATCTCTGCATTAATGTCATTACTCCGAGCATGCTGGGCTCAACCCTTATGGGAGCCCATTTTCCCCACATGCCATTTAATATTAAATGAAGTAATCAGCAATGAAACTTTACCTGTATCTGCACATTGGACAAACTTGTTAGACAAAACCATGAGTTTCAGATTTGTTTATGATGTGAGGTGACTTGTATGATCTCTCTTTCTAATATAGCACTTGTATCTGCTCATTCTGACCTCTCTTATGCTGATATGATTACTGATATACTGCTGCTACATAAAAGTGAATGGTACTTTTGAAGTTCTGATTGTGTATGAAAAGACTTGGTACCCTGAGCATTAACAAAATCTATTTTCCAGGTATATTGGAGCTCAAACGGACTGGGGGAGATAGCAACCAGCTCAACCACGGGATTCATCATTCACAGGCAATGACAGGTCCCTCTTCTTTTCCTATGCATTTCTTTTCTTTCAAAAGTAAAATTTAATTTTATGTTGCCTATTTCAGTTACTCCCACGGCTTGTGTGGGACACTTTTATACATTCTTTTGAATACGATCAACTATCTCATTCTATGCAATGATTTATGTATATTTCACTTTTTGAATCAAATACATAGCATAAAACAACTGATCTTTCTTTGGAACATATGTATAAAACATGATGTATAATTTGACAGTCTATAAATACTTCTTTTACTTGCACTGAAACATAATGAATAATCAACAATTGGAACATGAACTCCATCAATTCTCTCCATTCTTTGAATGCCTGTTTTCTTGTTCATAGATGATTTCACTTACCCGGATGATGTAATAGCTCAACTTGAGCTGTTATATGATTTTGATAAGTGATTTTGCACTTGTCTTCTGTCAAGACATCAGACATTGGCTGGATGATCCTGCATAAGCAAAAAAAAATTGTACTCCCTCTAAACAACTGATGTTTAGGCCTTGCTAAATTAGGTGTGAACATAATTTAGTAACACTAACTATTAAAAAAATCAATGAAAATCCCTTTTGTTCCCTCCCTATCAATAATACATTTTTAACTTGTTATTGATACAATCATTGCATGCTTCCAAAGCACACAACCAATATATCATCTAATCTTCCCTATGACAGATTCCACCATTACCAAATATCAAACCATTTGTCATAAATAATAGACTATCATTTTGCTTAGAGATTCATTTTTGAGTAGAACGAAGATTGATTTGGAAGTTTTTGAACATTCTACAAAAAAACTGCATTCATATTTGACCCAAAATATTTTTGAATAGAATATTTGAAAACATCTCTTTTGACGAACTCAAAATTATGATAATTTATGCATCTAGCCTTTGATTTAGGTGGAAGAAAGACCAATCTAGAGGTTTTGGAACTTACCAAATGCAATTGTACAATCCGATCTAACAATAAATTACCCTGAGATGATGAATTTGAAAATGTCCTCCTTACTAATGCAACTTTAACTTAACAACACAATGGAAAAAATTGGAGGACTAAGAAAAAGGTAGGAAAAAGGATTTTTTTATACTATTGTGGGAATTAATGTGCAACTCAATAATTACCTAGGATCACCTTTTGTTAAAACCTTCCACCAAACTCAACATAAGAATGTTGACACAAACAAAATGCCTACTATTATTATGCCAACATCTACATCTTTATGACCTCATTACATAAAGTACATAGTACTCCTCTATTTATAACAATAAAATGATAAAGCTAGAAGTGGGAGTGGAAATAAGTTATTTCCTATTAGCAATAGTGATTCACCCTAGTGAGCTTTGTAAACTAAACTACCTAGCTAGTCCCATGTAAGTATATAACTAGGGATGACATGTGAATACACAACCAATTATCCACATTAACAATGTTTATTTACAACCGCTCTCCCACCTATTGATGGAAACCCTTTGCAATCGATGGTTGTTGCACCTTGTACTAGTCATGGTGAAGGCATTGCTCAAGCGCTAATAGACATGTTTCAATCAATTTATGCATGCTCTTTCTGGGTTTTGGAGGCATTGATTCAGGTAATAGTTCTAGAGGCGCTCCATGAACTGTTACACGGCTAGGAGTGGGGCAGGGGTCTATTCCTTCTACGTCTTCTCCTGGGCATGGAGGCAATGGTGGTGTGAAGGAGGGTTCTTTTCGTTCCTACACCATTCTAACATACTCAAGGGATCATGCCCACTCCTCACCAAGTGGAAATTTCTGACCACTGCCATGTGCCCATTCTTCCTTGGTTGTGGTGTGTGGCCAAGATGTTATAGAGAATGAAAATTTTAATCTTCAGCATGGGGTGATTTGCAGGTTCAATAGTTTATGGCCTTCTCTTCTTGACCTTCATAAATGGGTCCTAGACTATTGGAAGCCCCTCATGAAGGGAAAGATCAAGCTCTTACCCTGTGCAAGGGGATTCGTCATCATGACTTTTGTGACCTTTGAGGAGAGGGATTTAGTGCTAGATGGCAGGGTTTGGATGTGGGGTGTGCACTCCCTCTTGATCAAACCATGGTCTTCCTCCTTCAACCTTCTCACTGAACCGCTCAACATCATTACCAATATGGGTTAGGCTCCCGAAACTCCCGCTCTAGTTTTGGGAAGATTCATGCTATGAGGCCATCAATAATGCAATTGGTTGCTTCCTAAAGGTTGACTCCACTACCTCATTCATGGGACACTCTATCTTTCTCTATATTTTGGTGGATATTGATATCTCCAACCTCTTGATGGAGATGTAGTTCTAATGGTAGGATAAAGGCCTTGGATGCAATAGCTAGATTATGAGGGCGCCCCATTCAGATGTAGATGATGTTTTTCTATTGGCCACCTAGCCTTCGATTGGCCCCACTCTCATCGCAAGGTTCGTCTACAAGGTGGAAAAATGCTCTAGATGATCACTTAACTATCAATGACTTTGACTCACCAGTGGATGGATCTTCCCAGGATGATGAGCCTTCTCAGGATTCTGAGTCCTCTCTACATGTTCCCTCTCCAGTGCATAGTTCTATGGGGTGTTGGCGGGTGAGGTTGCGGCAAGCCCCTCGACTCATCTCGAGTCTTCTTCTAACCAAGTCCGGATTGCCCGTTGGTTGATTGTTGACCCCCATGTTAGGTAGTGCGGAAATCCCAACTCTAATTTTGTCTTTGTTTCTTCTAGCTTCTAGGTCAAGTTTGTCCTGGTCTTTGTGTGAGCCGACTATGGTTGAGGCATCGATTGAGGACTTTCTCCTTTCCCCTCATTTTGAGGATTTGGAATCAGGGTTTTATTGGACAATTGTTCAGAGAAAAAAGAAAACTCCCTAAATTAGTCTCTGCTTCGCACCCTCAGGTCAAGGGAGTAAGATTTGCTAGATTGGGATTTAGAGTTGCGCAGGTCTTGTTGTTTTGCTTTATTGTGTTGCAAAGGGATTGTTGTTCTTGTGTTGTGTTGTTTGTCCAATTTCTCATGGTACTAATTTCGTCTACCTTTTGGTTGTTTTGTTGTAAAAAGGTCCAATCCCTTTCAAAATCCCATTTTTTATCAGTACAAAAAATAATGTTTATTTACATACCCCCAATCAAGGGGTTGGTGGATTTAACTCAACTTCTAATCACTTAATGAAAATCAAATGATCCCCACCCTTTAATAGCTAGATTAAGTTGAATTTTGACAAGGTTGTAAGAGGTAATCTAGGATTGTTAGCTGTTGGCTACATTGTCTATGATGAAAAGGGAAAGCTAATATTTGCAGGATCGAAGAAGCTAAAGATTGGATCAAATTATGAAGCTAAAGCTCAAGCTCTCCTACTTGGTCTTCAAATTTGAAAGTAATATGGTGTAAACTCAGTTCAAATAGAAGGGGACTCATTAGTAATTATAAATGAATTAAGAAAGGATCTCCAAATTGGGAAATCCCAAACATTCTAAAAAACATATGGCCCATTCTCAACTCCTTTGTAGAATTCACCACTTGACATGTTTATAGAGAAGTGGACTTCCTCACAAATTACACCATTGACAAGGAGGTTTGCATTACACACATTAAGATGGATGCTTGGTATGCATTTGGGGATACATTTGAACTTTAAACATCTTTCTTAGTAGGATAGCAAATGCAAGTTGATTAGAATATCCTTTGTTGCAAATTGTGTCGAGTCATCTAATTGCAATTGAGAGTAATAATTTCTTGGTTTGGTAGCCTACATGGGATAAAAGGTGCTAGGAAATAACTGCAATGAGATATGAAGTTACAAAGGAGTGCCAAATCATTGATAAGCAAGCACAAGTGACCAACTACTTATGGGTGGTGAAATGTTAAACAAACAATCAACTCATTTTATTGTCCCAAATGGATTTTTCTTCAAATTGCTTATGGATACAAGTGTTTGCCTAATCTCAAAACGATACATAGCTTTTTTGGGAGGTATTTCTGAGGTCCACCTTAAAAGAATCTTTAAGACAAAAGTGGAGATAGTGATTCATGCAATATAATGGGTGTTGGGAAGAATTTTTGAATTGGAGTCATAGATACAAGGTTAATTCAAATATGGCTTTGATGCTTATCAATATTCTACTCGACTTAGAAGAAGAAAAGGAAAACATTTGGGTATTAGCTTCAAGTTTAATTAGAAAGCAAATGTTAGAAGGCTTGGATCTTTTGTTGTTAGACATGGTGTTAGGCGCTAGTTTACCATTGAACAATGGAATTTTAATGGTGACCAAAGGAGTGGTAGCAATGTCATGGCATCTATTCATTATCACTGCCAATGCAAAGAACAAATAGAATTGGAAGACAAGGGCAGGAAAGATAGTTAACTTCTTGAAACAAGTAAGGAGAAGCATGGCCACAAGTGAAGCTAAGAGTTCACTTTAGAAAAGGACTCATCAAAGGAATAATGGTTGATGAAGGATGGTTAAATTTAATGCTTATAACCCAATGATAATTAGGCGAATATAGTATAATTTTGGGCCCTTTTGTCTACAATGACCCTATTAAGATAGAAAAGACTAGTATATTGTAACCCCCTTAAAAGGGTTTGAATGAGCTTTGTCTTTCCTTCAAGACACATTTTGTATATTTTCTCTATTTCTAATATAAATGAGAGCAGTCCCCAAGACCACAATTTATTGACCAAAAAAACAATGTTTATCTACATAAATGTGAAACTTGTAATTTAAGGTATACAATTAAACTAAAGTCTAATAGGCATATATTTTTATATACTAACAATATTTTGAAGTACGTCTTTGCAACATGAAATTGATATGCTATTACTACTACTTATAAAAGGTATATTCTTTTTATAACATATTAATTTCATTACAAGCAATATTAGAATAGAATTTGGGCAAGGTTTTGTAGTGTAATGTGAGAAACATGGATACAAAGGACTAACTTTTTGTAAACTTCTACCAACTATCTTCATAATAATCGTATTGTTGTTTATAGTAGATCTACATTTTCAAATACTAACAATAAAATATTGTCTTTCAACCCATGAAAAAATTACGACATTCATTTAAAGTAGGGTCTATGCACCAAAAAAATGGAAACTTATTTTTCAAGGGTCAAACATTATTCACTAGGATATAAACTATTAAAATCATACAAGTCTTCAAACTTCATTTTTGGCCTAACCTTTTAGATATTTGTCTTCAATTTGATCAAATCCATCTATGTATATAATATTTCCTTTGACAACCCCTAAACCCTTGTACCTTATGTGCTCACTACATATGGAAGAACCTACCCACCAATTGCCATCATTTAGAAGAACAATGAAAAACAAAGTCAAACCATGGAAGAATTTCAAGTCAAATATGTGCCCTCACACAATCAAGATTTGAATGGAGAAACATCTAGTGAGAAAGAGTCGTGAGGTTATGAATTGCCACCAATTCTAGCAATATAGATCAAGAAGCAAAGATATACATTACAAATGAAGCACTTCTTCCTCTATGGTGGACATGCTTATGTGAAGATGGACCAAGTAAAAAAAAATACATTTAAAACTTAAGAAATTGATGCTAATGACTAAGAGTGTAGACACGAGTTATGCCCCCACTAAAGGAGTCAATATGGATCAATTTAGAACAAACATTAGAGAGATGTAAGGTACCACCATCAATATGTCAAATGGATATGTTCAACCAAGATTAAAGGATAGCATATTAGTGTCATCAACATGTCAAATAGAAACATGCATACCAACATTAGAGGAAGGCATGATGCTACAATGTGCATGTTAAATGACAGTATCAACATCAACTCTAGATAAAGTGGTACTATAATGGTCACATCAAATGGAAGCATAAAAACCAACTTTTGAGGAATACCCAATAGCCTATCCTTCTTTAATAATAGCATGGGCATGAGATCAAACTTCAATCAAGATTGTTGATTGTGAACTCTTTAACAATGGCCACAAATATGGCAAAACACATTGCTTTAGAACTTTCCAACTCATAAGATCCACAATAACTTTTATAATTAGTGGTGGTTATACTAAGGCACTAAAATAAATCAAGGATCATGTTATCGACCAAGACCTCATGCCCAAGATAAACCATAAAATATTGACAAATAGGATGTAACTCCCTTGCTTAACCTTATGAAAAGGTTAAAGATATTGATTCTTAAGATGATAGATCTTCTCAAGATGACGAGTCCTCTCAGGAAGTCGGTTCTTCTCCTCTCGGCCCCCTACGGCGAGTCACATTCTTGAGGAGGATTCCCTATGGCTAGCATGGCTCTAGCGAGTTCCTCGACTTCTGCCAAGACCTCTTCTTCAAAACCATCTCGGGTAGATCCGTCATTGGTTTCCATCCCTCCACGGCGCACTATGATGGGATCCTTGCTCTAGAATTGTTTTCGAATTTAAGGTGCTATTTGACTTCCTTGATTCGACAATCTCCCTCTTTGCACAATACATCCTTGGTGGAGGCGACAATAGAGGATATCCCTCTCCCCTCTCCTCGATCTGAGGATATAGATAATGATGTATCATAGACAATTGTTCAAAGAAGGAAGAGAGGTCTTCCTAAATCTGTCTAATTCCCATGCCCGAGTCAAGGGTGTGTGGATTTCTATAGCTTAACAAATTAATGTGAAAAAGGTCAATAGTCAACAATAACATCCTAAGTTGTACCCCTGTGGCTTCCAGCTCCCCTGCAGGGACTTCTGTTCCAACTCAGGCTGAGCCTAAGGGGGTGTTGGCGGCCACTTGTGCTCGTGTCGGGTTCCCTTCTTTTTCTCCTATCATGGCTCCTTCCAATCAGGATCTGATTGCATCTCAGTCACTTCCAATTGTGTCTCCTACTTTGTCTACTCCTTTGCACGAGAGTTTGGTGGTTGCGGCGTCTGTTGAGGATCCCCTCCTCTCACCTTGATCTAAGGATTTAGACTCAGAGTTTCCTGAACAGTGCTTCAACATAGAAGAAAGGACTCCCCAAATCTATTGTTGCCCTATGCCCGAGGGTCAAAAGGACTCCCCAAATCTATTGTTGCCCTACGCCCGAGAGTCAAGGCAGTTAGATTTGATGGCTCTTGTTCAAGGGGGGTTTAATTTTGTTTGGTTTTGTCTTACATCATAGTAGCTTGTGTGTGTTGGAGTACTTGACAACACTGAGAGGGGGGAGGGTGATAAGTGTTGTAGACAAAACACTTTATTTACTTTTATTTTAGACTTTCAAAAATAGAAGAAAGATTGCAGATTAAAGCCTTATTAATGCAAGTTATTGTGAACTAAGGAACTGAACATACAAGTGTAATGAACAAATGGGCCATGCAACAAAGAGACCATAAGACAATGATTTCAGGAGTGGAAAACCCTCATGGGGTAGAAAAAACACTCATTAAATGCCTCACTGGCTATTTGTGCCTCACTGGATTTTAAACAATCTCATGAATACAATACAGAGTTTGAATCAATACAAAGGATTACTCTGTTTCCTTACAATCCAGTTCTTGCCTGTCTCATTATTTGAGACTCAAGAATACATAACTACAACTGTGCACATCAACTCAGAACAGATCTTGCATCAACACCTTGTTACAATCTCAATGATAGTGTAAGATATACACTCATCAATCTCATAACATGGGTTTACATTTCAAGCCTCTTTATACATTTTCACACCTTGTCATTTCTTTCATTAAATAGTTTAAACTTGTAACTGAACAATTCCAACTATCTCAGGCAGTTTTCAACTAAACCAATAACTATCAAGAGAGTGGTCGAACAGACCCATTAACAAGAACTTGAGTTTATAAAAACTCTTTCACAATGCCTTTGAAACTATTTCAAACTTTAATAAAATGCCTTTAAAAAAAAACTGTGGTTACAAAAACTTTAACCACAACAGAATATTATCAACAATAGTTCATATGATGTTCTCAACCTGTTCAAAGTAACAATAAACTGTCTTCAAGATCATTGCACAAGACCCAAGTGTCAAAACATGAGGGTGAATCCTTCAAACCCTAACCAAGAGTTTATCAATAGTTTACAAACCCTCTTGCATTGTCTAAAAATTGTTTGCCATTCACATATCTGTTTTGTTTTTAGCAAAAAATAAATGAAATAAATGAATTTACAGACCCCAACTTAAAGTCAAGAGCTTCATGATATAAACCCAAGTTTTAGCTCAAAACTGTCACTGCTTGGAGAAGTATAAACCCTCACAGTCAACAAAGAAACAATAGAGTTTATTTTTCCTTTTATACATAGATTGTATACCAAACTTTTCAAAAACAGAGAATCACCATTTTTATTAGCTCAAGAACCCACATGAGAGATTAAGGAAATACATCAGCTGTGCCGACAACTGAAAGTTTTTTGATGTGCTTTTTAGTTCCAAATAACTGTCCAGCTCACCTTAGTCAATGCTGAAAAACTACTACAGCTCGAGCTCTATCATAACACCAAGATCCTCCTTCATAATAACTGAATCTTGCACCATTTTACATTCAAATGAAACCCTAGGTCGAGAAATATTATGTCTCTAAATTCTACCTTGAAAAAAAAAAAGATACAAGCAAACTTTTTGCCCATTGTATACTCTGTCCACCGAGAGACCCAGTTTGAACTAGAATGGGCCGATTAAAACCACAACCTTTTCACCTGTTGAGCATACCCGATACCTGCTAGGCAGGTTGCCACTTAAGTGACCAAAAAATGCCTTTTGTTTATCATTGATTTTCAAACCAAACAATAACCTTGTATAAATCAAATGAGGATAACCATATGATGCCCCTTTTTTTAACATTGAACAATTAAACAAGCTCTTGAAGTGAAATGAAACAAGAACTCTTCGTATCAATGATGACCTTGATAACTAATGCCTTTGTTTGCATATAGAACCAAGTGTCTTATTCAACTAAAACAAAATCATAACCTTGCATTATCACATGACAGAAAATATCATAATGCCAATTGTAACAAGATTATATTGCAACACAACTATAGTACCAAGGAAGAAACAAGATCATTGTAGAAACTGATGTAAATTTGAGCCCACTGTAATGCCAAGAACCACAATACCACTGCAATTTCATATCAACCAAATGTTGTCACAAATACCTCTGCCTGCCAACATAAACATCCTGATTATCAAAGGAAACTAAACTCAACTCTGTCAATATCTTGAAACCAAGCAAGCACAATCTCATTATTACTCCTGAATCTTCACTGTCATACCAAGTCAACCAAAAGCTGCCTGCAAATAACAATAACCAATACCATCTTCAACTGATAACCAATACCATCCTCAACTGTCATTGTGTCACAAACCAGAGTTTGTGTATTTGTCATCAAGGACAACTGAGAGGGCAACAATGTGCTATTGTTGGCCTGTTTGTGACCTTTTTGTTCCAACCCTTGGGGCTTGTTAAGGGCCTAGAACCCTAGTTTGTTGCTTACCTTAATCAGAAACATCCTAAATTGTCTCCACGAATCTCAAATTGGACCTAAGTTGAGATTGGAACATTATATTTAAGGTTTGAGTGATGAACTACAATATAAATTGAGGTTCAAAAACCTAACACTATCCAGAAAATATTCAAATCAAATTAAATGTGGGAAAGAAGAAACACTACCCATGACATCGATCTCATGGTAAATATTTAGGAGTGGTGATGGGAGTTTCTTCTACTTCATTTTCCAGTTAGTGTCCTCACACATTGCTTAACAATATGCCAAGAAGAGAGTTAAGGGATTTTGCTACTGTTCCGATCGAAAATTTGTACATGGTCATAAATTCTCATAACTTGTTCAATGCTTACAGAAAATAAGTTCTGAACGATCTAGTCTGAAGAACACATAAATTCCATTACATACACTAGATGGGATTAATACCCCGTAATCACAAAGAAACATAAGGATATTTCAAGAAGCAAAGAGCAGTGGTATTGATCAATTCCCATTGACCCTAAACCATTTCATGGCAGGGGTTACCACTGGTCATACAAGTCTTCAAGTATTTATGACTCTCTGCCATGAAGTGGCAGTGAGTTCTCCTCGAGAAAACATAACCTGTTCTATACCTCCTCTAAGGGAAAGTTAGTCCCAAGGGGATGTCCTTTTTTGGGTAGCATCCATTTCTTCATTGGGAGAGAGGATTTAATCATTCTAAGCATAGTTAGCAAACTCAGCAGCCATTTTTTTCTTGGCCTGAGTGAGTCCAAGGGTTTGACTCCCTTGCATGCCAAGAACACACCGAAAATGCTGAAAAATGAGTTATTAAAATGGTTTTTTGCCTTCTAAAAAATTATGAAAATGGCATGTGCCATGAAGGTCTGTGTGGTTTTGAAGATCTTTATTTGGGCTTGGTGGTGAGGGCTCTGCCCCTCAACCCCGCTAGGGGCACTTCCTCCAAACCCCAACCAAACTCATTTGATACATTTTGTAGCTGTATTTTGCAGAAAATTTATGTTTATTCAAAAATTGAAGTATTTTATAAATTACCAAGTTTTGTGGAATTTTTGCCAAGTTTTTACCGAGTCAGAAACTTTTGGTCTGCTGAGTTTGAGTCCAATCCAAGTTTGCAAACTATGATTCCAAGCATGTAGATATAGGTTTTTGAGCAAATCTTCTCATGGTGGAAATGGGTGGGTGATCTTTAGAGATGGCTGCTTTTGAAAGATGTCTATGGTGTGCATTGAGGAGGGTATAGATACCCATGCTGGTGGGCAGGAGCCATGACCTCCTATTTGCGGAGCTGATGTAAAAGCCAGAGAGCAGATTAGATATGCAAAAGATTGGCTGCGCAATGTGTACTTAGGGGAATGGAGAATATTTTTAGCAGTTCAGAGACACTGATGGCGTTTTCTAACAAAATGCAAGTGCAGCTTGGGATGTTCTTGATCTCCGCACTTTGTGTGTGTTCATTTAAGTAGTACAAATTTAAAATGTTGAAACAAAATCTTGCATCTATTTTGATAGACAAAAAAAAAAGACCAAATTGTTCTCCTTCCTCAGTTGATCAAATATGTTTTCATAATGAACAGAATTCAACACAACTTTCCAAACAGATCAACTCCAACCAATAATATCATAAGATAAGAAGAATGTTCCATTTAATGGCTAACATATGCTTGTTGAAGTTCACTGAAGCCCAATATAATCTTAAGAAAATTGATTGATTACCAGTTGAGAAATATTTTTTTCTTTTTCTTGCTCTTGTTGATGAATCTCAAGTGCTCTACTTACACTCAATTATTTTATCCATTTTTCGGAGTCTCTAAATACCCACACCTTTGTTTCTAATGCAAGTATAAAACCTGAACCATGCTTTCCTCTAGAAAATATTATATGCATGGAAATTGTATTGGATAAGGCAGACAATATCTAAAATATCCTACTTTCTTCTTTATCTTTACATGTTTTCACAAAATACACCACAAATCTTGCAACACTACTAATTGTTACATAAATATTGCAAGATGATTTCTTGTTACGAATTCTGCAAGATAAGTTCATCTTACACTCATCTGAGTCAACCTTGAAACCTATATAGGTAAAGCACAATGAATATTTTCTGGGGAGAATTCCAAGGATATGAGGGCTTCTGCAGATACATTTCCTATACAAACGATTGAATCTGTAGATAATCCTCACAACCACTAACAACTTTCAGGCTGACATACATTGATTTTTTTCCCATTTCATCTTCTTGCAGCAAAATGATAATGATTTTCTATTCTCTAAATATAAGAACATAGAACTCCTTCAAAACGGGGTGTACTAATAAAATAACTATTCAAAAAATGCTTACAATAAAAACCTAAGTCATTAATACTTTTTGGAAATTGCTGCTTCAGCTTCATCAAGTTCATCCTCACCCATAACTATAGTATCATCAGAATCCGTATCACTCTTTGAAGTATCAGACAGCCTGCTGTTTTTCACTACAGCCTTGTGTTTATCCAATCCTCCTGAACGTTGGTCCACAGATTGTATCTGAAACATTCCTTTATTTTGTTGGATAACTCTTCTCATGTTTTCCAACTCAGTATCATAGATGGCTTTATAATTATTGGCCATTTTACACAGCTCCTCTCTTGATATTGTTTGTGAAACCTTTCTTGGATCCTCAAGTGCTGCAAGTTCTTTAACTACTCGAGGAATGAATTCCCAACTATCGACCACAGTATGAACAGGCTGCAATATGTCACGTGCACATATAATAAACAACAAAGAAAAGAAATGCAATCATTAAATTTGACACATAACGATAAAACTTCATTATCAACTCCACGAAAAGATCTACTAAGATTGATATCTGCATAAAATGGTCCAGTAGAAATTAAAGCTCACCTTATTCCCCTCCAAACATTTTGCTGTGTCCTCCAAGCAAGCTTTGATACCAGCAATTGCTGTTTCCTTCAGTTCACTTGACTCAGGCTGAAATCATTGCCAAAGCTAAGAATTATTCGGAAAATAGTATTTCATTTTTTTTCTCTCTTGTGCACATAAAGAAATGGAAAACAAAGAATTACACAGACAATCACAAACATCTGAATTATCTGCTGAATATGTTGATAGAAAGGTCAAACAAACCAACAATTGAAACAAAATTTTAGATTTGTTTCCATCTCGACTGTGGTTGACTCTTCCTCCTAAGTTCCTAACAATATATTGATATTCTCTCACAGTTTGCTAAAACTCATCAGAATTTACATATTTATCAGGGCACTTTGATAATCATACAACCATGAGTCAAAATTGAACAGTAAGCACTTCTCCTGGAAATTAATGCAAAAGCACATAATGAAGACAGATGTGAGCAATAAAAAAATCCAAGGCAAAAAGACAGCAAAAGGATGGGACATGTCATACATTTCAAGAAACAAGAATCCACCATGCAATTTATACCAAACAAGAAGCAATCATAAGCTTACAAAACGTAATGTCCCCGTTTCCGGAGTAATCACATTGGAGATGGATATTAGCCTATTCACCATTCCTGTAGGCTAATACACTTGGTAAGGGAATGACTTTGTTGAGCTAGGTGGGAAAAACGAATGTTGTCAAGGTTTGAAAAGAAGAATGTTAGCTCAACTAATATTATTTTGGGCTGTGGTATTTTTATATTATTTTATCTAACCAAAAATAAATAAAATAATCAAGCCAAGGGATTGAGCGGCCAAAGTGGAAAAATAAAAAAATAAAATAAAAGATGGACAATGGGAAAGTTGTTGAGCAAGAATATAATATAATATTTTATTATATTTTTTCCCAAGGAAATCGCCGTCCAAGTAGAGAGGGAAAAAATTAAAAAATCCTAGTCGCTGCCCAAAGGAAAAGGAGGAAAAAATATTAAATAAAAATAAAATTAAAATATTTTATTATGGCGGTGGACTTGAAAATTCATTAAAATATGTCCTATTGGGTCGCCCAACTTGAGGATTATAAAAGGACATAAAGTGATGTCATTTTCATATACTTGATGAATTGAATTTTGCATATTGGAGACTTTCTCTTGGCTGAAACTTGTTTCCATCAATATTTAAGGACGAAAACCCTTGGATTATAGTGAATTGGACAAAAACCCAATCACTATGTGAGATGGATTCACATGGAATTCATCATTGAGTTTATCTGCAGGTTTTTGAAGGAATAATGGCTTTATTTCAGCTAGGATTTGGATGAAATTCATGACAGCAGCTAGGGTTTGAAGCTTTGAGCATATTGAAGGCATTTATATTCAGAACATATTTTCATCTATACATCATTGGAAAAGAGTTTTAGATGGATTGCTTGGCATAAGGAGGCATTTTTATGCGATTTCATCATTCATATGAATTCTGATTTTTGTTACAAAAGGTTGGAATTGCATATCAGAGGCAGATACCTTGATATTTTGACATGATTTGAGGTTGGAATGTTTGTTGGGTCAAATCGCACCATTCCTAGACATAGGCAATTTCATATTTTGGCACTTTTTGGCATCATTTCTCAAATCTGGGTTGTAATCGACATCTACAGCAGTCATATCAACGTCTACAACAGTCACATCAACATCTAGAGCAGTCATATCAGTCATATCAGACCACATTTGATCATCTATAGGTGTTATTTCAGTCATCCTTCATTGAGTTTGACATTGCACTTTGACAAGGCAACATCCTATACAAGGCGGCTAGGGTTTGATACAACATTTGGGCAGATTTGCATACTTTTATAGGTCTGATTTTGTAATCAGATTGGTCTGATCTAGAAACAGAGAACATCATTTGTAATCAGCATTCTCTATTGCAATAAAAAAGTCAAGCTTTGATCCGGGTATGTACATTTATGATATATATGGTCTATTTCGACTAGTTTCAATTGTTTTACATGTTGTTTGAATGTTATATTGCAACCTTTCCATCTTCATTGCATTCCAAACACATTGTTGAGAACTACTTGTCAAAACCCTAAGTATATTTTAAGGAAAATAAATCAGAAAATTCAGGGCAGCGAGCGAAAAATTTCAGTTAAGACTAGACAGGGTTCTTACAGTGGTATCAAAGCTTGGATCCTGCCGGCCTATGGGGTTATGAGCGAAATCAATCCACTTCCATTTCATAATAGAAGAACAGGTACAAATCAAGACAATATGGATAGAGATCGAAGAGCAGGTAGTCCGCCAAGGGATAACATTGGTAATATGATGAGAGATATGATAGCTAGTCAAAGAATGATGGCAGCAGAACAACATACTACAAATGAGAATATCACACAATTGATAGCAAACCAAAATCAGATGATGCAGGTCTTGACACAAACATTGGCCAACACAAGAGTCAATCAGGCTAATCCAGATGATACAAGTGTTGGTAGTGTTGGATCACCTCGTGCTAAGAGGACAAGCACAACTACTACAGATAGGCCTATGCAGCCCACTTTTCTTCCTAGAGAAGAAGAGGTTGAGGATGAGATACAGGTTGAGGAGGAACCACCATTTGATGAGGATTTAATTTCCATGGTTGATGATTATGATGCACTTCCTGAGCATGTCAAGGATCGTCTAAACTTCAACAACTAAATGAACCAAAGGAAGGATAGATGAAGAACTAGGGCTAAGCAAAGACGAAGGCAAACCAAACAACCCAAGGAGCATAAGGATGCATTGAGCAAAATACCTCTTCCTAATTTTGATGGCAGCAGCAAAATCAGTGCTAGAGCATGGGTACACAAGCTTGATACTTTTCTTACACTGAAACCAATGAGTGAGGAAAAGGCCACACACTTTGCTACTATGTATTTGGAGGGATTAGCTTATGATTGGTGGCACCATGGACTTGTTTCACAACATCATAACAAGATTACTTCATATAATGAGATCACAAACAAACTCATTACTAGGTTTGATAGAAAAGATGTGGAAGTCTACTACAAGGATTTGGCTCAATTGAAACAGGTTGGTAGAGTGGACTCCTATGTCAATAAGTTCCAAAAGATAGTGTTGTTACCAAATCACACATCACCCCATTACAAATGGGGACCCCCAGTTTTCTTCATAGGATTAGTCGTTTTAGGGTTAGTTGTTTGTGTTATCTCAAAGTTTGCCCGTTAATTAGCTTGCAAATGTGATATAGAGCATTCCTTAGGTCAAATTGAGAGCGTCCTATGTGAGAATGATGCTTTGAACTCAATATGCTTCAATAAGTGAGGATCTACAAAGAGAAAGTGGCTAAGTATGGACTAGGCACCAATTGTTATCTGTAGCACCCTGAAAGTGCGCCTTGAGGGGAAAAGTGATTCAACTAGTCAATAATGAGCGCCTTGGAAAGTTAAGACTTCAAGATGTTTCTAAGTGCCTAAATTTAGCTCATCTAACCATTTCAAGCCAAGGCGCATTTCTACATGTGTACAACCTCATTTTGGCGCGTTTGGAAGGAGATTGGACATTTTGGAGGTAAGGCGCATTTTCTCATCAAAACCACCTCATTTTTGCGCCTTAGAGAGTGAATGATATGAGGGCTAGGATCTAACACCCAATTGAAGCATGGTCTTTTGCAAAGACAAGACAAGTGATTGAACCTATTGGATTGCCAAGACAAGAAGGTTTAGGTGCATCCCTCTACCTCTAGAGCCTCCTTTGAGCGCCTTGATATAGAATGGATATTGTGAAGTATAAAGTTAGGCGCCTTAAGAGAGGTAATCTATTTTGAGTCCCAAGGTTGAACAAACATATCAAATTGAGTATCATGAAGTCAGGCGCTACCTCCCATCAAAACAACCTCATACATGCACCTACAGAGAAATCAACTTAGATCTACAACTTTTGAGGTTTGTGGTTTTGATGAAGTCTTCTAAGAGCAATTACAATGATTGAAGGTTGAGGTAAGTGAAGGAAGTCATCATCTAGCCTAGGTGCCAATTCATGTTCAAATCATCATCAATATGCGCCTAGGAGGAAATCATGTTGAAATTGCCAATCTTAAAGCTATGGGAATGATGCAAGTTCACAAGAGTTAACATAAGTCTTGAAGATCATCAAAATTGAAAGAGAACGTTACATCAAGGCAAGGCGCTATATCATACCCTGAACATCATTAAAGGGCGCCTTAAGGCCTTGACAATACTTTGTCAATGTTAGGCACCATTTCTTGTGGTTTTAAGTCATCATATGCGCCTAGGAAGGAGAAGTGACTGAGCGTGCCTAACATTAAGGAAGCATTTATCAAGCAAGTTGAAGTTTAAGACTCAAGATACTTCCATTTGAACCATAAACGAAGTATTTGAACACATGACAAGGAAGTAAGTATCCTTCAAGTGGCAAAGTGCGCCTTAGAGCCTTGTCAACACCTCATATATGCTAGGCGCCATTCCTTGTTGTTTTAGCCATTTTCAGCGCCTAGGAGCGTGAATTGATTGAAGAAGTCATTTTCAGCGACTAACTTAGAGAAGAGAAATCTATCAACATCTCAAATTGGCGCCTTGATGAAGAACCATCAATTGAACATAAGGAGTTGGGCGCCTTGGATAGGAAGACTTTGAACACTGCTAGGATGAAGTTGAAATCATTAAAGGATAAACAATAAACATGAAGCATTCTTAGGCACAATGTCTACTCCATCTTGCTTCTAGTTGGCGCCTAAGATCAAGAAGATACCACTCCAAATACTAGGCGCTAGTTCATGTCAATTTTACCTTCAAAGTGTGCCTAGAAAGCATAGAAGTTTTGGAGCTTGAAAACATGTTTAAAATCATTACAAGACAGCATTAGGAGCTAGGCACATTTCATGCCTCAATTGCCCAATTTTGGCGCCTCAACTAGGAAAGATTTTAAATTTTTTTTTGAAATTTGAAAAATGCATTAAATACCCTGTTTTGGCCAACCTCACCTGGCCGACCAGCACTCTAATCTAGGCGAATGGCCTATATAAACATAAGCGCCCACCTCACCTGGCCGACCAGCACTCTAATCTAGGCGAATGGCCTATATAAACATAAGCGCCCACCTCATTTGTACATCATTCACTTTGCAATCATCTCTTGGAGCGATTTTTTAGAAGAGGAGTAGTGATTTTCATAAGCAGATCTGCACTTTTTAAGTTTGATTTTTGTCATTCCAAAGCTGATATTTCATCATTTTCTACAGAAATCTGCATTATTTTAGTCTGAAAATTGATTAAAAGGTACGTTTCAGCGGCATTTAACCTCTAAAATTGCCTTTTACTTATTCAAATTTTCAGATTTTCATAGCTTTCTCATGCAAACATCAGTCTTATGAAGGTAATTTTATCATTTTAAGTCACTAATAGAGGTATACTCATCTTATAGGTAAATGGGCATGACTGCAAAGGAGCGTCAAGTAATGACCAAGATGGATGCCAAGTCAACTTTACCTAAGTCCAAGCTCGAGACGCATTGGAAGAACATAGGAGACACCAACATGGGACATGTCAACCTAGAGGAGATTAAAGACTTCTTGCTCGCACCCACAAGGAATGAAGACATCAAGGCTATTGCTAAGAGTGGTATCATACAAGCAGCATGTTTTCCACCTGTCTCGCCATGCACTGAATTGGTGTTCAAATGCATTCAATGCTATGATAGAGAAAAAAGACGAATTGTGGCTAAGGATGGAACTGTTCTAGCTTATTTACAAAGAGAAGCTATTCAAGAGATTTTCAATATTCCGAATCGAAAGACAGTGTTCATTTGTCCTACAACTGCACAACAGACCTTTGAAGCCAAATCCAAGCAATACATGCAAGAAGTGAGGAAGAAGTGGATGGTGGATCCCTCAACAAAGATATAAAATCTTGAAGATCCAAAATTTCACAAGGCCGATTTCAAGCAAGAGATAAGTTATTTCATCATGTTCTTGAATAGAGTGACAAGTAGGCCTCAATTATCAAATTTTGAGGGATAGATGTATACATATCTTCATCATGTTTTCACGAAGAATAAGATGATTGATTGGGCTGGGCTTATAAGTCATTACCTTGATGAGCAATTTGAAAATTTTGATGAGTCAAGGTCTTTCTACATGACTTCCTATCTTGTCTACATACTTGCGAGGAATGTAGTCTACATGGGATTGACTTCTAAAGGAGAAGTGGGCATCAAATCCAATCAAATCCTATCACATCAATGTTATACACAGCTTTATCTCAAGAACATCAACCATTACAAGAGATTCAATGATGCATTTGCCATGTATATAGTGAGGAGATTGTGAGGAGAGTTGCATAGGAGATTCACAGGTGCTGCTAGGGCCTTCATTGAAGAATATGGACGATATTATATTCAATGCGATAAGTTTACCTACATAAGGATTCAAGGCTTCACATCATATCCGTACAGATTGCCAAAGTATCCTACTAATAGGATGGTGATGTTAGAAGTATCAAGACAATTGTTAGAGTTCCATAAGATGCAAAGGACAAGAAAGAAGGCTGGGTTGCAGTTTCCTCTAAAGCTTGGAAGCTACTATTCATGTCGATCACTACAAGCAGTCGAGCACTTTGAAGTTGAGATTCAAACATATCACTTGCATCTTCATGATTCAAGGAGGGAGAACTTTGACCCACATGGAGCAATCAAGCAGTCATATCCTACCTAACAACATATAGAGCAACTTGAAGATCATTGGGCAAATGCCATTGATGATGATGATATAAGGATGCAAAAATGTTCAAGATTGAGATGGGATTTGGTAAGGGCTACAAAAGTGTTGAGGATTCCTGATCAGCTAGATGATGATAGGACTCTTCGGAGAATGAGTACAACAAGGTACGGAATCTGCCATTTACCATTGATTGGGCGGAAAGAGAAAGAACATATGATGAAGAGTTGATAGAACCTATTATTGCTATCACTAAGGAGCATGGAAAAGACCCAAGTACAAGCATTGATAGATGAAGGAAAGAGGCTTAACTACACAAAGATGGGAGACGTTGAGCAACAAGTACAGCACAGTGCACCTGACAGAGATTCACGAAGTAAAAAAAATGAAAGAGACTCAAGTCACGCAAAGAAAAGGAAACAACTTGAATATACACAAGGAGAGTCAAGTCAGAAAAGGAAAAGGATAAGTGTTGAAACTGCTTCATCTAGACAGCCAGGATGTACTCCAATGAATCAAGATATAGTTGTGCATGAAGTTGAAGGTGAAGTCCAAGACGTTCCATTTGAAGAAGTACCTTCAAATCCACATGATACTGAAATAATTGATGAAGGCAACACTAATGATCAAAATGAAGTTGAAGAAGAGACATTGCCCATGCAAGAAATGCAAGTACAAACACCAGGGGATCTTTCATCATTGCCGGAATGGTTACAGGAAAGAATCAAAGAGAGTTGTGAAGTAGAAAAGTATCACCCTATTCCAGTTGAGGAGTTGCTCATTGATATCTCAATAGAGAAGCCGAAAAAGAAAGCAACAACTCTTTCAAAGAGAACAAAAGATGAAGCTGGTGTAAGGAAGGTTCACATAGCTGTTCCAAGAGTTGAGAAGAATATAGAAGACATTGTACTTGAAGACTATGATATCAACACAATTGATTTGGGTCCTTTGACTGGAGCACAAGTAGAAGAAGAGCTTCAAGATTCAGTCACTAATGCTCGAGCTATGATAAGACAGGAAACAGAAGGAAAAATAAAAGTTGAGCAAAGGTGTCAGGCATTGGAACAGTATATTCAACACCTAATACATCCTATCCGTCAGCAAGAAAGAGTTTCTACACCTCCACCCATTCTTCCTCCAGAAACAATTGTACACCTTGAAGAGTTGAGATCCTCATCTCATAAGTTGAAGGATTGGATGAAGAGGTCAAGAGAAACGACATATGAGCATCTTGAAGATATAATGCAAGTATGTGATAAGGTTGGTAATTTCAAGGAAAGAGTACTTGCATTGTTAACAGCTTGTACTGAGTTTAGGGCCGTCAAAGAACAATATATGCCACTTGAAGAGTTTGATGGGAACTTCAATTGATGAGTTGATACATACTAAGATAGTTGAAGAAGGAATGTCATATGGTTTCTCTACCTGGTACTATTGCTTTCGCAACAAAGGTCAGTTGCTTGATAGAGTTGAAACAAACATGTCAAGAGAAGTGTAATTCAAAGGATACAAGATGGTATACAAGCATCATTGATGAAGATATGCAATCCTTTTGGAGAGATGACTATTGATCGTATGAAGGAACAAGTCCAAGCATTCTACTTTCAAGAAGATGATATTTCTGATGAGAGACTTGATGGCATATTCTCACTTGCTATCCACCTTGGCGCCAACAAGGTTGCTATCCACCTTGGCGCCAACAAGGCTCGAATGACTGATTGAGAGAAGACACTTGGCGTTTATATAGTTGATGTACTTGAAGCAGAAGGGACCGTTAGGAATACGCCAAGTGTACCTTTTGATGATGTCAAGCAAGTGGTGTCCAGATTCATTGAATTTCATAGTACCGGTGATGGCTACTCACATGGAGATTCCTCATAGGCTTTGATGTGTCATCCTTATCTTCTTGGGAAACATACTTTTGTTCCCTCTTTCATATGCTAAAAATAGCAATTTGTCGTAACCACCTGCTTAGGTGGCATAATCTGGTCCATTGGCTTTGCCAATCAATCTTGGCCATTCATGTATTTTTAAGCCTATATAAGGGCTCCTCTTGCTCTCATTTGTAAGGTTGAAGACTCTGAAAAAATTGTTGCTCATTGGTTTGGTGATTTTGTTGATATTTCGAAGTATTGCATGGTTTCTGATTCCTTCAAGCGAATATTAAATTAGAATAAGTTTTCTTTTCAAGTATTATGATTAGTTGATGAAAGTGATTATTATTGTTTTATGGTGAAATCTATATGTTCATACCATTTGTGATTTGTGGCTTGCAAGTTGCAATGTATGGTTAGACTAAACAAAATAAACTTAACTTCGATTGTTTGTGTTTGTTGAACTTTCATGAACATAAGTGATTTGAACATCTTTGATTACCCTAAAAAATTGCATCAACCTTGTGTAGTTGTTTAACTTGGCAAAGCAGAGTTGGTTGATTTCACCTGATCAATAATTGTTTCTTGCATCTAGGATTAGAGTAGTTTCTTAAACCTTATATCTTTTGCACTTTTTTATCTATCATTGTTAGGAATTAGGATCAAAAACGTCATTGCCATATCATACGTTGAAGAGTTGTAGTACTTAGAAATTTCAAGTGTTTGCCTCGCACAAGTGAAACAAGTAAGTTGTCAGAACGATTGTGTAAGTCCCTTTGTGATAATCAGCAATATCACATCAATTCACTGAGTTCATCCATCATAAATCATAAGGAACCTTGAAGTTACCTCATTGGATCACATCAATTAGCCTTTGAAGAAATTTATTCAAGAGAGAGTGGGATACTTAGTGTTTCACTCTATTGTTGAATTGTCTAAAAACAATCATCAACATTTTTGGCGCTAAAAGGAGGGCCTTGCATAACAAGTTGTTTCATTCAAGAATTGGTGAAAGAACAACATGCTGGATTGAATAATTTCCTTCTCACTAGAGAGGCATCAGAGAATTTTAAGGTCTATACCAGGAGCATCCAAGGAGTTGGCAGAGTTGGAATTTCTTCCTAAGTCAAGGAAAGGGAAGAAAGCAACTTCATCAAGTCAAGGATCTCCAAGTGGAGGAGATATCTCCAATTTGTTTTAGACTCCACCTCCACGAAATCAAACTCAAGGAGTTACTCAATCAAGTAGTACGCAAGCAACCGTCCAAGAAACTCCACTTCAGTCAAGAGCTACTCAAACAGGTCCATTACTACAACCAAACATTCCAATGGCGGCCTAGCCTCTGGCAAATGTTTCTCCTCTTGGAGCTTTCACGAACTACAATGATATGCCCAAGAATCCTGAACACTTCTACTCCAAATTTCATATTAATGATGTGAACCGAACAGCAGAGGAACACATCAAGGTTTTTCAGGACACTTTCTCAAACAAGAGAATTGAACATGAAGATGTACCCTGCAGGCTGTTTCCATATACACTTGAAGGAGATGCTACCTTTTGGTATGTCAACTTACCTACTGGATCAATCACTAGTTGGCAACAGATGAAAGATGCTTTCTTGGAAAAATTCAGAATTCCTATTACTCTAGCAGAGCTTTATAAGCAATTTATCGAGTTAAGAAGACAAGAACATGAGCCTATCGCTGCCTTCAATCACAGGTTTCATAAGGCCTATTCAAGATTACAAAGTCCATATGATATTAATGATGCAATGGCAATGGAGATTTATTATGCAGGTTTGGATCGACTCACTTCCATGTTCGTGAAGAGAGCAAGAGCACCACCTACTGATTTAACAGGAGCATATGCTGAAGCCGGCAAAGTGAATACTGATTTAGGCATGAATACCCAAGGACCACTCAATCACATGGGGCATGTGGTAATGCCAAATCAAATTCAAGGAATCAATCAAGCATTGGCCCATCACACGCCAGTAATGAATCCTATTCCTGCTCTTGCTAATCAGCTGGTGTTGCATCCTGGGGTGCCAATTTCACAAGCTTTGCCCGCCAAACCGGTATATCTACAAGGGTCATCATCATCCTCTATGAAGACTCAAGAAGAGAAAGATGAAATGAAAGAGTTGATAGATCAAGCAAAAAAATTGTCAACCGAAGTTACGCATCTAAGGAACCAAAACAATTATCTGCAAAATACACAAAGGAACTATCAGGGAAATCAGAGTGGTAATCAAGGATATAATCCAGGATATAATCAAGGTTTCCGAGGAAACAATCAAGGCTTTCAAAGGCAGAATAGAACCTGGAACACAACACCTAACAATGGAAGTGTGCCTTCACCATTGGACAATCCACCAACTTCTGATTCTAAGCCAGCAAATAAAGTATTTTTGGTAGAAGCAGCGTTGTCAACATGGTGCAGGTTGCACAATACAAACCAATACTCTGAGCTACAATGTCATGAATTCAAGATAGCAGCAGATATATTTCAAAAGGAAATGCATGGTTCGCAGGCACTAGAGAATCCACCTGTCACTGGGTATGAAATTGTGCCAACAACAAGATATGATCAAGCCTTGATTCTTGAAGATTTCACTTTTCCGCCTATGATGGAATATGATATGACAGAGTACAATGGAAGGTTTCCACCAACTTCAGCGAATGGGCCAGTTGAAGACACATACTATCACCGCCTTCCATTCAACAATGATTTTCGAGCTGAGACAACAGGTGAAGTACAAGCATTTCAACAATCAGCTGGAGGTGTGCCTCAAAGGGTTTATCAACGAAACTATCGAGCACAGGATCCTGTGACTACATTAATCCCTCCAAATAATCTCTAAACTCCGCCAAATCCAAATGCAAGTAATAATCCAAGCTTTCCAAGGGATTCGTCGTAATACAGACAAAGAGATCCAGCTTAGAGAGTTATTCCGTCGCGTGATGCTCCGTTGCAAAACACTGCTCCAAGGATTGATCCTCCCAGAAAAGAAACTCCTAAAGATGATTTGAAAAGGTTAAGCCAATGTGTGGTAGAAGAACTCAAGAAGGTGAAGATAAGTTTGCCATTGACAGAACTGATGAGAGTACCTGAAATAAGGGAAACCTTCTTGGGGAGTTTCAGCGATACTGTTGTAAAAGGTGGAAACCAAAATGTGCAAGTTGCTTCAGGTGTATCAAATCCATCCACGTCCAGTACACCTCAAACAAATATCGTTCAAAATACAAATACAGTCCAATTAGTACCTCCTCATCCGCAAGGGCATACGAATGCAATTTATAGGGCACAAGATTCGTCTAACACGGCCAAGGATGAACAGGTTGGAGTGAAGAAAGTACCTACAAAGAACAACAACATGAAGAATCAAGATCCATAGGAAGACCTGGAACCAACAACTAAGTCAGATTACAGTACTCCAAAGAAGAAATCAGTAGTTTTCTACCAACGGAAGGATGAACAACCACCATTCCTCTTGTCAGTTCGAATGTTTGGAAAGCTTTTGCATAACTGTTTAATGGATTCTAGAGCATCAAGTAATGTTATGCCACTAGGTGTTTGCAAGAAACTCGGCCTGATCCCTAAACAAACTTCCAAGAAGGTGACGCAGTTGCATAAAATTGAGGTTCCAGTTGTAGGAGAATTGCACAACATCCATATGCAGTTGGCAGCTGATCCTAGGATTCAGCATTATATTGATATTTCAGTTGTAGATATTCCTGAGGGATACAGAATGCTATTGAGTAGAGATTGGTTAAGGAAGTTAAATGGATATGTTTCTACTAATTTCTCGGATATGTGGTTATCTTGGAAAGGACTGCCAAATCAAATCAGAATAGATAGTACTCCGCGGTTGAAATTGATGATCACCGAGTATTGAGAAGATAACGAAATCCTCTTTGTAGAGACAGATCTTGGTGTCTATAAGCCTAAGGTCAAAGAAGTTTTGATGTTGCACAATCCAACAAAAGGTCTTATAGAAAGTGATCATGATACTGCATCAGATGAGAAAAGTGAAGGCATGTTTGAGAACTTTCGGAATTTCGTTTTGAAACATGTGAAGCAAGGTGTGGAACTAGGAAGTCATGCGCGTATTCAAGATTTGTTGCTGCCCAATTGGTGCAGAATCCATAATGCCTTCCATTCCGAATTTTCTTGCGCAATGTGTGAAGTAGCTCTAGAACAAGTTTGAAAAAGGATTCCAGAAGCAATGGGCTTAGAAATCCCAAGAATATCAAAGCTAGAAGAACCTGTCCCAGATGAGGTTTTCATGGAAGAATCAAGTTCAATAGTTCCAACAGAAGAGATTACTCAAGAAACATGTGAAGAAAAGAAGGATAGTAATATGAAATCTTCAAAGCAAGAAACTGATCAAGTATGGACATTAAGGTTTGACGGATCCAAATCCAAACAAGGATCTGGAGCCGGCTTTGAATTGATCAGTCCAGTTGGAGAAGCATATCTATCAGCACTAAGATTGCAGTTCCCTTGTACAAACAACGTCGCAAAATATGAAGCTTTGGTACATGGATTGCTCCTCGCCATTAAGAAGAAAGCCATGATCCTACATGTATTCGGGGATTCAGAGATAGTTATCAGGCAAGTCAGAAAGCAGTATGTGTGCCATGATAAGAGATTGAAGAAGTATAGGAAGCGAGTGTGGGACCTCATCGAAGATTTTGATGCTTTCAACATCCAATGTCATGGCCCTATACTAATGATCGATTGTACATTATTCATTCAAATCGAAGGTATGAATGACATTAAAATATTGCAAACCAATAAAAAAATATTACTATATTTTAATTAACAAGAATATATTATATTTATAAAAGACAAATATAAATATAATATACAATAAATAAATATAAGTAATGATAATACAAATATATATTATTATCATATATTTTAATATATAATATAATATTAATATGATTAGTAATATATATATATATATATATAATTATAATTGGATATTATTAAATATATATATATATATATATAAAATACTATATATATAAATTAGATACGAATAAATACAAATATTAATTATATTAATATACATTACAAACTATATAATAATTCATAAAGGGGCAGCGATCATGGAATGGGCTGCCTAAGAGACAAAGGTAGCAGCGATCAAATATTAAACATGATTATTAGGACAGCGAATATGTAGGAAACTAAAAGCTGCTGACTTAAGTCAAAGCTTATGTGGAATAAGAGACAAGGTAATACCAAATAATATAATGCGATTAAAATATTAAGAACAACAACCCATGAAGAGAGGTGACCGCTGGTAGAAGGCACCCGATTAAAGGTATAAAGGCCAGCGTTGGGCAATTGTGAAGGGAATTAGATTATGGACAGAGGAAACAACAGGGCAGCGAAAATAGCGAAAGGTCGGAAGAAAGCGGGATCCCGGGTGATAGGAGTCAAGTGCGAAAATCAACTGTCAACAGAGGCCGCGAACGGGTAAGTTAAAATATGAATACGTCATGATTATTAATAGATATTGCTATTGAAAAATGGTATAGATAAATTGCTAACAGGAATTGATAATAGAAATCCAAATATGGGTTCTAGATAAATGTTAGATGAATGTATATGCAAGAAATTGGAAGTCCACTGTAATATAATAAAATATATATTCATTAAGTGAACAATAAACAAACAATAATGAGAAATACATTCTTAATGAACGGCATGGTACCCTGGATAAATGGTGTGCGATCACACTCAGGGGATCCATTGCATAACAAACAGCAACATACACTAAGTAAACATTGAATTATATATATGGTTAAATACATCCTTAAAAACAAGAAACCATGAAATGGGGCATATGTGATTACATACAACTTTAAAAGAGAAACCATAACCATCTCGTCCTTCTATCTCGTCCAACTATAGGAGAGGGGTCTTGTTAGGGAAAGGCGGGATAATTCCATCACAATGGATTGGAGAGGGTTTAACGCGCCCTAGACAAGGATGCTAGGGAGAAGCGGAGTAATTCCATTCCCAATCACATTGGAGAGGGTTCAACGCGCCCTAGACATATAATTTCCCCATCCTTAGTTAAGGAATAGGAGGAAGATGATATGGGAAGATGAACTTAGAATATTACTTCATTACTTCATCCTTAAAGGAATGTTAGGTCTTGTGGGGAGAGGCGGAGTAATCCCATCCGTAAGAAGGCCCGTAGGCTGGGACAAAGTCTCCCATAGGCTGGGTCACGAGATAAGCCCGTAGGCTGGGACATAATTTCCCGTAGGCTGGGTTAAGAGATGGTTTCAGCGCGCCCTATACATGTAAAACCTAGTTCCATAAGGAAAAGTAATAAAGAATATGAATTATGGAATGGTTAACAATCTATAAGTAACAATTAGGAATCTTTTAATAAGTAACGAAATGAAAGCATCATCGTTGATCTTACTTATTTATTGTTCTCTTTGAGTATCATTCTTATGCAGATTCAGGTTTTAGTGTTTCCTATAAGAAGGGGACATTACATCCAATCAATCTACGGGTCAAGGAATCAGGTCGCCAATGCGTTAGCTCAAGCCGCAAGTTCCCTTGAGCCCCTAGCAATGGAAGGGTTAAAGAAGTTCACAGTTGAATTGACATCAGTACCTTCAGTGCTAGATAATGTTACAAACTTCCAAGTCTTTGAAGATGATAAGCATTTACTAGACTTCCTAACAAACTCAGGAATATTCATTGCACAAGTTATTGATGAGAGTGAAGTAGGAGCTGAGTTTGATCCTGACGGGATCATGAATTTAAAGAACAACACCATCCCAAAAGGAATTATAGAGCTTGAAAGACTCTTTGATTTAGATAAACTGAGTACTCTTCAATATCACAATGAAGATGGAAATAAATGTGATGCAATCAATTTGGGAACAGAACAAGATATAAAGAATGTCTTCATAGGGAAGGTCTGTACACCTGAAGAAAGAGAAAGTATCATCAAAAGCATGAAGGAATTTCAGGATGTCATTGCTTGGGGATATGACGATTTAAAAACATATGATACTTCTATTATCACACATACAATTCCCCTCAAGCCTGGAAGCAAACCTTTTCGGCAGCGTCAAAGACTAGTAAATCCTTTACTAGAACCTCTCATTTATCAAGAAGTGAAGTTGCTGTAGGCAAAAATAATCTTTCCAATAAGACACTCGACGTGGGTCGCCAACTTAGTCCCAGTCAGAAAGAAAAATGGTGAAGTAAGATTGTGTGTAGACTTCAAAAATCTCAATCGAGCATCAGAAAAGGATAACTACCCTTTGCCTTTACCAGATGAAGTACTCCAGATAGTAAATGGATCACAGATGATGTCCTTTTTGGACGGATATTCAGAGTACAATCAAGTTATGGTAGAAGAAGAAGATCGAATGAAGACTGTTTTGACCACCAAGTGGGGAACATATGCATACAGATGAATGCCCTTTGGTTTGATCAATGCAGGAGCCACTTTTCAAAGAGCCATGGACATTGCTTTCAGAGACATAATCGGAAAATGCATTATCATCTACATGGATGACCTCACAGTGTTTTCAAAAAAGAGAACAGATCATGTGGAACACTTGAGGAAAGTTTTTGAAGCATGCAGAACATATGGTATTTCTCTTAATCCGAAGAAATGCATCTTTGGGGTGACCGAGGGAAAACTTTTAGGTCATGTTATATCAGAACATGGAATCTCCATGGATCCCGATCGAGTGGAATCTAGCAAAAGGGTCAGCGTGCCTACAAGTAAGGAGCTAAAGTCTTTCTTTGGAAAGATCAATTTCGTAAGGAAATTTATTACCGGGTTCGCAGAAATAGTCAAACCATTGAATGATATGTTGAAGAAAGATGCAAAAATGGATTAGACTACACAAGCAAAAAGAGCGTTTGAAGAAATAAAACAAGCAATTGCCAGCGCCCCTGTGCTCATCAATCCAGATTATACAAAAGTTTTCTATTTATATTCTTTCGCATCAGATCATACATGTGCGGTGATTTTGACTTAGAAAACAGAAGAAAAGGATGAGCATCTAGTCACATTCATGAGTGCCCCTTTTAAAGATGCAAAATTAAGGTATCCTTGTGTGGAAAAGCAAGCATACGCTTTGGTCAAAGCAATTAAGAAATTCAGACATTATATCTTGAGGAGTAAGGTATATGCAATAGTCCCAGATCCTGCTGTCAAGACATTGTTGATGCAGAATGAACTAGGCGAGAGAAGAGGCAAGTGGATCGCCATTATACAAGAGTATGATATTGAGATTCAGCCGATGAAGTTAGTACGAGGACAGGCACTCACGCAGACAATAGCAGTCGAAGGCCCAGGATTGGTGCAACAAGCCTCTGTGCTTGAGGATGTATCGCCAAATGAGTGGTATGATGATATTGTATACTATCTGCTTACCCAAAGATGCCCAGGCATATGAATCCAACACAGAGAAAAGCCTTGAGGTACAAGAGTCAAAGGTTTATGTTGCAAGGATCAATTTTGTTTCGACAGAACCATGAAGGGGTTTATTTGAGATGTGTCGGCAGAAATGAAGCTAAACAAATCATGGAGCAATTTCATGATAAATTTGGAACTTGTCATGGCGGTGAACTGGCAACAGCTCATCAGATCCTGAGGGCAGGATACTATTAGCCTATTTTGTTTCAGGATGCTCATCAACACATCCAGACTTGTCACACCTGCCAAGTAGTGGCTTCAAGAGAAAGAAATCCCTCTATGCCCTTACAGCCCGTCATTGAAGTAAGACCTTTTGCTAAATGGGGATTAGACTTTATTGGTATGATTAATCCACCTTCTTCTGTGCAACACAGGTATATTCTAACCACGACAAACTACTGTACTAGATGGTCAGAAGCTCAAGTTTTGAAGCTTTGCACTACTGATGTAATTAAATTTCTGGAGGATAACATTATTACCAGGTTTGGCTGTCCTAATGCTCTTGTTTGTGACAATGGTCCCGCTTTTTCATTTTTGAAATTTTCGAATTGGGCCTTTGAGTACGGAATAACTCTGAAATTTTCATCAAACTACTATCCATAGGGTAATGGTTTGGCTGAGTCGACAAACAAGAACCTTTTAAATGCGATCAAAAAACTGTTGGACAAGAACTCGAGAGATTGGCACACTCAACTGAAGTTTGCTCTCTGGGCAGACAGAACCCGTGTCAAATCTTCCTTAGGTACCTCTCCCTACCATTTAGTTTACGACCAAGACCCCATCTTCCCGATACAACTGAGGATTCCAACTTTGTAGTTCATGCAAGAATATTTGGAGGAAGATGAGAGAGTACAAACGAGACTTTCGCAATTGCTGCATCTGGAGGAAAAACACGATATAGCCCTAGACAAATTCATGAAACACCAAGGAGTAGTGAAGCGTTGGTTTGATCGCCAAGCAAAGGTAAAGACATTCAGGATATCTAATTTGGTCTTATACTGGGACAAAGCACATGAAAGGCGAGGAGACCACAATAAATTTGACTATCTCTGGAAAGGTACCTATCAAATTGCCGAGATTTTGGGTGAGAACGCTTTTAGACTGAAAACGTTGACTGGAGAAGATATCCCATTGCCTGTCAATGGGAAATTTCTGAAGCACTACTTCCAACTGTGAGTTCCTTGCGGGACTTACTTGTACATAGTTAGATTAGGGTTTCTTTCCGTGTTTCTGTTTTTCTTAGATTAGATTTCCCTGCCTTGACGTCATTTGACTCAAGCCTTTCTTGCTTTCTGTAATTTGGTTTGATTAGATTAGTTGCTTTAATTAGTTGTCCGTGGGGGTCTTGATTTGTAAAGGATGGTGAATCATATGCACACATTTTTTTTGACTTCACTAAGCTATGTTAGTTCATTTCTTAAATATTCATTCATGAAATTCTTAGAGTTGGAGGATCATTGTTCTTTCAGTTTACTAGCAAGTTGAATCTTGGACTTGACTCAGGAACTAATCATCTATTGTGTCTTGACACTATTATCTTTTGATCATAATGTTTTAAAATGCAAATCTAAATTTTATGAATTCTTATGTGTTCCTCTGAGAAACATGGGTCGTGATGGATGGATTTCCCGTGGATCCCATCACTAGTGTCAGATAGCATGACTGCTTGCTCTTGGGAGATGAGTCGGTTGTTCGGTATTGCTTGAAATATTTTGAGGTTTTATACTTTACACATCTTAATGATCCCGAAGTTGCTAGGAAAGTCTTTGTGAGCTTGGATTAAATGAAAATCTCAAGGTAATTCATGGTTTCCGCTCCGCTCCATAATAAGCATCTTCGTATACCTCTATCCATTTCGTTCTGCCTATCACCTCATTTAAAAGCAGTCAAGTTTCATCCACTTTGTCCTTTCATCCAATAAATCCAAGTCTGATGTCTGAATCATTTGAAATAGTCCTCTTGTTCGTCGTATACTCCAAAAGGATAAATTGAAATCCATATGAATCATTGGGAGTATTTCCATGTCAATATCCTTTTCAAATGGCCTTAGCCACTATATGGAAAGTAAGGTCATGATGTTGGTACTTCCATCCGTTCAGTGTGAATACATTAATACACCCATTTCATACGTATCCCCTTTCACCTCCATTGCTATGCTGATTCTAAAAGCATTTGGCCACACACTTTTGGCCATCTATCTTACTCCCATTTGCCTAATCACATTGCCATATCCATTTATCCATTCACCCGTTCCTAATCATGGTCAACGGGTGTGAGTGTCGTCTTAACTAGGAGCTTGCAATCCCTCCTCTCATCCCCCATATTTCCAAGTAATAAATATTTGGATGCCTTTACCCATGAAATAAAGAAAAAATCCTGAAAATCTTAAGATCTTTATGCCTTAGTACAAATGCCAGAAATCAAAGCATGCTCAAAAGGTTATTTCATTCCATATTTTCAAAGAGCCAAAGTAAAAATTTGGGTACTTAAGTTCAAGAAGCCGAATCCAAAGAGGCTTTCGCATCCAAAGAATCCACTTTCACCTCATCCCATTCCATTTCCATTCCATCTAAGTTCCTAGTTACTTCATCCCACGAAATAAAATCAAACAAGAACATTCTAAGTTCGTGTGGGTTATGAAGTTACTGTTTCACCCGTCCACTAATCACTGTTCCCGTCCCTTTATCTATTTCCCTTCCACTTGCAAGCTTCGAAGTTAGGTCGATATGAACAAACGTTGATCGTGATTCCATTCCATTTCGTTCCGTTATATACCATCCGTTTCACTACCTTTCACGCCAATCCAATATATCTTACCACTCACTCGGTTTATGTTTGGATATACTTTCAATTCCTTGCCATATAATCCGCATTATAATCCACTGTTTCCATTCACCTTATCATGTTGCCATTTCCTGCCAACATCAGTGTGTATACTGACTTGACATGGTTTGCATATGGAGTCTGGACCATCGTTTTATCCATAGAATCAGACTCTGGAGTTCTTTACCATGGTGAAAACCTGGCAAACAGACGCCGTGTGTAATGATTTTGGAAAAAAAATAAATAATAATAGTAAAGAGAAATTTTTCATCCACTGGTGAAAACCACCTTTGGTGGCGCCTTGGATAAGTACCATGATGAAAACCTAGCAAACAAGCGTCATGTGTAGAGACACCCTGTCTCATTTCTCCTCTTCGTTTCATTTCTTTTCCATATCCGTATCATCCCCATTCTGTCATCGTTCCATTCAATGTCACTGCATACTATCATTGCCCATTTCATCCGTATATGTATGTTCTTCATTCATTCACTTTTCATGAATTTACCTAGCTTGATACAGGAGATCTTAGATGATCCTAGTTTCTAAGGGATGGGAATGAACACAAGTGTTTGCACTTGAATCCTCAAATATGGATAGTCACACTGGCAATTGGTTTTGATTCTTGGAGCAGGTTGTTTTGTTTATTTGATCTATTGTGTGGGTGTACATGGAGATTTTGAAACCTGATTTTTTGTTTATCTTTCGAACACTTAAGAAACTATTTTAACTGAAATCTATCTTTAATCACACCTCAAAGGATGTAGTGTCTTCTAAGAGCAATTACAATGATTGAAGGTTGAGGTAAGTGAAGGAAGTTAGGTAGCTAGCCTAGGCGCCAATTCATGTTCAAATCATCATCAATATGCGCCTAGGAGGAAATCATGTTGAAATTGCCAATCTTAAAGCTATGGGAATGATGCAAGTTCACAAGAGTTAACATAAGTCTTGAAGATCATCAAAATTGAAAGAGAACGTTACATCAAGGCAAGGCGTGTAGGAGTCAAGGACAACACTGAGAGGGGGGGTGAATCAGTGTTGTGTGAATTTTCAAATCTTTTTACAAGCTTTATCTTGTAGAGCACAAGGAGAGAAAGCTATCATTGTTTTGTCAAACACATATGCACATAATTGAGAATGAAAAACAAAAAACTCATGAGTAAAACATACAACCACAAAGAGAAGGTCAATATGAATCAAGACACAAGAATTGCACGAGTGGAAAACCCTCTAGGGGTAGAAAACCACTCCAGAACTGCCTCACTGGCTTATCTGATAAAACATGTCTCACTGGCTACAATATGTATCTAGGAGCACCAACTCCTTATGGAGCACCAACTCCAATACCAAACAGAAGCACCCACTTCCAACACTGATATACCTCACTGGTAAACAAATAGGTCTCACTGACCAACAAGCCTCACTGGCTAATACAAGGCCTCGCTGGCAAACCAAATCACCAACAGATATAATAAACAAGATCAGAGGGACACTCTGTTTCCATTCAATTCAATATTTCATCTCTGCATAATACAACCTCCATTTGTGATTTCTCCATGTGTATGTCTCCAATCCTGCATCTGATGCTCAAACAATTCATTCCTGCATATTCAATTTCATATTATCTTCTTGCTTAATTCAATCTATATCATTCAAGAGGATGTCATAGAAAATGTCTTCATTCTGTATACAATTCCACACACACTCACCATCAATGTAATTGTTAAAACCATTATATACAAATTCTGAATATCTTTTCATATTCCTTTCCTCTGCAAAAATCCTCTTCAAAAATTCATTGACCTTTCATATTCATTTCAATCTGAACATTTTGTCTTCAATAAAAAATCAGTGCCCTGTAGAAGAAAATAAAATCTCTTTTACTTGAATCCTCTTCATATTTTCTTCAATGTCTTTTCATTTTCTTTTTCTCTGCAAACATCTCACAAAAATAATATCTGCATAATAAAAAATTTCTCTCTCAAACAAAATTAAAATCTTAAATAATATATTTGAATCTGCCCTTGTGAGAGAGAATAAAATCTCTTTCAAAAATTGATCCTCTTCTCAAAAAAAAAAACATTAATCCTCTTCTCAAGAAAAAACATTCTGTATCTCTTTATATTCTCTGTCAAAAATTGAAGCAAGATCTTCATGTGACCACCTGTATAAAAATCTTTCAAGAAAAAAAATCTCTGTCAAAACTTTATATTCATTTGCAAAAAAAATCTCTGTCTTCTCTCAAAAAATCATCTTCAATAATGTCAATCTTCTCACAAAATTATCTTCCTGAAAAACTCATGCATTCTATAATGGATCTCATGCCTTTTTTAAAAAAGCAAATAAAATCGAAATTAAAAATAATTTCTAAACTTTAAATACATAGCCTTTTATGGCTAATCCACATACTAAAAAAACTTTCCAAAGTTTATAAATCTTAAACAAGATCATGCCCATTCGTATGTATAGAAAGAATGCCTTTTTCCTTAAAACATGCTCCCCATTCGATGTATTATAAAGCATGCTTTTCTTAACAAAAAATCCGATGCAATCTTCATATGATGACATAATGGTCTTCCTTAATTTAGTTCTTCAAATATTTTGATGACTTTTGTTTTTAAAGCATGCATCACCTTTATGAAAAATCGGGCTCCCTCTTGGCATATATACTATGCTCACTAACATTCAATGCATATTAGTGGCAAATAAAAAACTTAGTTAACTCCCCTATTGGGTATGCATCGGGCCCTTAAAATCTTTAAAAACTTTGAGTTAGATTCTCCTTAAAAAGCATCGGATTTTATGATAGCATTTGAAATGCTTTTTGGCACTTTCATAACCAATGAAAAATAATTCATTGCTGCCACTGGTACAAGGTGAAAGGGATGGATGGTTCCGGTTTTTCTTAATGTGTTAAGAGCCCTTAGAAAAATAACTTAAGATCTTATGACTTGTGATAGCAAGTCATCACCAAAACATAAAGCCATATCACTTAGCACATTTAAATCAATTGCATGTGTCTCAATTATGTGATCACCATAAACTTGACAAACTTATGAGATATAAATTGAACTTGAATATCCTTTTATCATGAAGCATGTAAACTTATCTGAAATCTCCTCAACTATGAATGATGACCATTATCCTTGCTATTTGTATCAAGCCACTGTCACTTGTAACCAACATGATGTCACTGTATACAAGCAAGATCCCACTGTCCAAAATGATTGTGAAGACAATCTTTGTAAACCAAGATCACATCTTATATCTTGTCTTGAGCACAACCAACCTCAAATGTACTAATCTCTCTGCTAGTAATGCTCAACACATCTGATCTTGACAACCTTTTCTGACCTTATTAGGCATGATGAGTACTACAACATGATAACAAGATAAACACAAACACTTTACCATACTGAACTGTGAAACACACAAGATGATGTCTCCTGCTCTTGTCAACAACAATGGCAACTGAACATACTTTTGAAATCAACGACAACTTGTCACCATCAAGGCGCTATATCATACCCTGAACATCATTAAAGGGCGCCTTACGGCCTTGACAATACTTTGTCAATGTTAGGCGCCATTTCTTGTGGTTTTAAGTCATCATATGCGCCTAGGAAGGAGAAGTAACTGAGGGTGCCTAACATTAAGGAAGCATTTATCAAGCAAGTTGAAGTTTAAGATTCAAGATACTTCCATTTGAACCATAAAGGAAGTATTTGAACACATGAAAAGGAAGTAAGTATCCTTCAAGTGGTAAAGTGCGCCTTAGAGCCTTGTCAACACCTCATATATGCTAGGCGCCATTCCTTGTTGTTTCAGCCATTTTGAGCACCTAGGAGTGTGAATTGATTGAAGAAGTCATTTTCAGCGACTAATTTAGAGAAGAGCAATCTATCAACATCTCAAATTGGCGCCTTGATGAAGAACCATCAAATTGAACATAAGGAGTTGGGAGCCTTGGATAGGAAGACTTTGAACATTGCTAGGATGAAGTTGAAATCATTAAAGGATAAACAATAAACATGAAGCATTCTTAGGCGCAATTTCTACTCCATTTTGCTTCTAGTTGGCGCCTAAGATCAAGAAGATACCACTCCAAATACTAGGCGCTAGTTCATGTCAATTTTACCTTCAAAGCGTGCCTAGAAAGCATAGAAGTTTTGGAGCTTGAAAACATGTTTAAAATCATTACAAGACAGCCTTAGGAGCTAGGCACACTTCATGCCTCAATCACCCAATTTTGGCGCCTCAACTAGGAAAGATTTTATTTTATTTTTTTGAAATTTTGAAAACTGCATTAAATACCTTGTTTTGGCCGACCTCACCTGGCCGACCAGCACTCTAATCTAGGCGAATGGCCTATATAAACATAAGCGCCCACCTCATTTGTACATCATTCACTTTGCAATCATCTCTTGGAGCGATTTTTTAGAAGAGCAGCGATTTTCATAAGCAGATCTGCACTTTTTAAGTTTGATTTTTGTCATTCCAAAGCTGATATTTCATCATTTTCTACAGAAATCTGCATTATTTTAGTCTGAAAATTGATTAAAAGGTATGTTTCAGCTGCATTTAACCTATAAAATTGCCTTTTACTTATTCAAATTTTCAGATTTTCATAGCTTTCTCATGCAAAAATCAGTCTTATGAAGGTAATTTTATCAATTTAAGTCACTAATAGAGGTATATTCATCTTATAGGTAAATGGGCATGACTGCAAAGGAGCGTCAAGTAATGATCAAGATGGATGCCAAGTCAACTTTACCTAAGTCCAAGCTCGAGACGCATTGGAAGAACATAGGAGACACCAACATGGGACATGTCAACCTAGAGGAGATTAAAGACTTCTTGCTCGCACCTACAACGAATGAAGACATCAAGGCTATTGCTAAGAGTGGTATCATACAAGCAGCATGTTTTCCACCTGTCTCGCTATGCACTGAATTGGTGTTGGAATACATTCAACGCTATGATAGAGAAAGAAGGCGAATTGTGGCTAAGGATGGAACTGTTCTAGCTTATTCACAGAGAAGCTATTCAAGAGATCTTCAATATTCCGAATCGAAAGACAGTGTTCATTTGTCCTACAACTGCACAACAGACCTTTAAGGCCAAATCCAAGCAATACATGCAAGAAGTAAGGAAGAAATGGATGGCAGATCCCTCAACAAAGATATACAATCCTGAAGATCCAAAATTTCACAAGGCCGATTTCAAGCAAGAGATAAGTTATTTCATCATGTTCTTGAGTAGAGTGACAGGTAGGCCTCAATCATCAACTTTTGAAGGATGGATGTATACATATCTTGATCATGTTTTCACGAAGAATAAGATGATTGATTGGGCTGGGCTTATAAGTCATTGCCTTGATGAGCAATTTGAAAATTTTGATGAGTCAAGGTCTTTCTACATGACTTCCTATCTTGTCTACATACTTGTGAGGAATGTGGTCTACAAGGGATTGACTTCTAAAGGAGAAGCGGGCACCAAATCCAATCAAATCCTATCACATCAATGTTATACACAGCTTCATCTCAAGAACATCAACCATGACAAGAGATTCAATGATGCATTTGCCATGTATATAGTGAGGAGATTGCAAGGAGAGTTGCATAGGAGATTCACAGGTGCTGCTAGGGCCTTCATTGAAGAATATGGACGATATTATATTCAATATGATAAGTTTACCTACATAAGGATTCAAGGCTTCACATCATATCCGTACAGATTGCCAAGGTATCCTACTAATAGGATGGTGATGTTAGAAGTATCAAGACAATTGTTAGAGTTCCATAAGATGCAAAGGACAAGAAAGAAGGTTGGGTTGCAATTTCCTCTAAAGCTTGGAAGATACTATTCATGTCCATTACTACAAGCAGTCGAGCACTTTGAAGTTCAGCTTCAAGCATGTCACTTGCATCTTCATGATTCAAGGAGGGAGAACTTTGACCCACATGGAGCAATCAAGCAGTCATATCCTACCTACCAACATATAGAACAACTTGAAGATCATTGGGCAAATGCCATTGATGATGTTGATATAAGGATGCAAAAATGTTCAAGATTGAGAAGGGATTTGGTAAGGGCTACAAAAGTGTTGAGGATTCCTGATCAGCTAGATGATGATAGGAATCTTTAGGAGGATGAGTACAAGGAGGTACGGAATCTGCCATATACCATTGATTGGGCGGAAAGAGAAAGAACATATGATGAAGAATTGATAGAACCTATTATTGCTATCACTAAGGAGCATGCAAAAGACCAAGTACAAGCATTGATAGATGAAGGAAAGAGGCTTACTGTTGTGACCAAATCACACATCACCCCATTAGGAATAGGGACCCCCCTTTTTTGGAGCTCTGTGCTTTCAATGAGATTTTTTGATGATATCCTAGGTTATCTTCCTCTGCCGATCCAGTAATGATTTCCTCTTCTATGATCTTTGGTTCACGATTAGGAGGCAGATGAACTTGCAGTGATGAAGAATCTTGATCAAATCCCATGCAGATAATGAACGTTGAGATCAATCCTAAAGTATGTTTGAGACCCTGAAAAGACTAAATCTGGTAGCCTGAAATCCTGAAAATCCTGAAAATTGACTAAGTCTGAAATCTGGTGAATCCTCCAAATTCTAGATTTTGCATGTTAAATCCGGTGGATTCAAGACCTATCTCAAACATCCTAAAAGGTATATTGAAAAATATTTAAAGTATAAGAAATTCAATCTTTCAACTTATACTTAAATATATTTTTCAATATACCTTTACCTCGCGAACCATGAAAAACGTCTAAGTTTCTAGAGGATTCAAAAAGCTTATCTAATGCGATGGGACATCCAAGTGGCGCAAAATCATGATGAAAAGGCGCTTTCAATTAGAGAACAAGATGAGGATTTGCAATTGATGATCCAACGCGCCCAGACTAAAGCACCATTTTGGAAAGATAAAGGGAGACGAAAAGTTAAGAGGATTTCAAGCCTTCAACTAATGTGATTTTTAGAAGATTTCGAGTTCTTGAAGTGATGCGCTACAATGATGCGAATGATAGAGGATCCTAATGCCTCAAACCAATGCGCTAAGTCATGAAGATTTCAAATGTTGAAGTGATGCGCCCAAACTAAAGCATCATTTTGGAAGAAAAAGGAAGCCTTTAAAGCATTCATCCAAAGCGCCCAATATGAGGAGAAGCATAGGATTTTTTAAAGAAGATTCTAAACACTTAATCCAAAGCGCTTAAGGAAGGGAGATCTCCAAAACTTGATCTATTGCGCCAACAGCCCTAGAGGAATCCCAACATGCCAACCAATGCGCCCATCTAGAAGATCTTCAAGACCTTGACTGGTGCGCTCAAACTATAGGAATTTGTATATGTCCACCAATGCGCTATCCTCTAGGGGGGAAGTTGAGATCATGTTTTGAGTTTAAGTCAAGAGGAATTCATCATGCCTCAATCGCTAATCCAACAAGAAGAAGATCTCCAAGCACCTATCTAAAGCGCTCAACCTAGAAGATCTTGGAAACCCCAACTAATACGCTCAAAGAGGAAGTTAAAACATTTAATTATTTCGCCCAATAATTCTCGAAAGAAACAAGGGTTGCATTGAAATTTGAGTCACATTCAATAAAATCAAACAAAATTAAATGTTTTTCACTACCTTAAAGAGGGTCGGCCTAGGTAGTTGAGGAGTTTTTTAAAGCAAGTTGTGTATTTATACCTACTGTTGCTGTCATTTTTATCATTTTTAAGGAGCAGAATCACTTTGAAGGAGCAGATTTGTCTTCAAGGAGCAGCAATAAGAAGGTTTTATAAAAGTGCAGATCTGATTTTGTCAATCCAAGCAAGTGTTGGATCAGATTTCAAGGTATCAATTTAAGGCAGCTTATCAAGTAAGTCTAATCTAAATATTTCTGATCTGATTTTCTTATTTTACTTCATTAGATGCATTAAAAGTTGTCTAAGTTTTGGTAAGAATTAAGAAGATAAGTGGAGTCTAATAGATTCCTTGAACCTAGATGATAATATTTTTGCAAAACTTCATAATTTAATGCATCAAGGTATCTGGAGTGGAGTCTAGATTGTGTTTGAAATTACTTATTCGCGTCGAGTTTGCAGGATCATGGCAATGACTTCCAAGGAGAGACAAGTGAAGATCCGGATGGATGCTAAGGGAAAAATTCCCGAATCAAAGCTCGTTTCAAGGTGGACAAATGTAGGAGACACGAACATGGGCAACAGCAACTTGGAAGATATCAAGTCAGTCCTTGAGGAACCCAATGGAGGTAGTCTTGCTCGAGCCATCATGATGAGTGGAGCTATTGAAGCTGCTTGTTTTCCGCCAGCTTTGCCGTGTTCAGAGATGATCATTGAATGTGTCAAGAAGTATGACGTAGATACAAGACAAATTACAGCCAAACATGGAACAATATTAGCTTATTTGCAAAAGGAGGCAGTTGGAGAGACTTTCAACATTCCAACTAGGGAGAGGATGATCAGTATTTCGATACAACAAGGTCAGCAGGAATACAATGTTGATTCAAAGACAAAGTTGCAGGAAATAAAGAGAGAATGGATGGCCAATCCATCTATGAAGTTCAATATGAATAATCCTCCGCAGTTTCACAAGTCAGATTTTCATCATGAAATTGGATACTTGATTATGTTTCTTAATGGAATGACAGGAATGCTGCAATCTGCTACCTTTCAGCCTTGGATGTACTCTTTCATCAAGTCAGTTCTCAAAGGGAAGATGATTGATTGGGCTGGGCTTATCAGTCAGAGTATACATGAGTAGTTTGTCAATTTTGCTAAGACCAAGTCTTTTTATATGAGTTCCTATGTGGTGTACCTTCTCGCAAGAAATGAAGTCTATTCAGGTTTGACCAAAAAAGGAGAAGTTGGAATTGGGCCTAATAAGTACTTGTCGCATCAGTGTTACCCTCAGTTACACTTCAAAAATATCAATCATTATACAAGGTTCAATGATGTGTTTGCTATGTTCATACTGAAGAAACTAAGAGGAGAATTTCATAAAAGGTTGTCAAATGCAGCGAGAGAGTTCATTTCTGCATATGGACACTGGTATACTCAGCATGAAAGGTACACTTACATAAGGATCCAAGGGTTTATATCATATCCATACAGGTTACCCAGATATACAACCAACAGGATGATGATGTTAGAGGTTACAAGGCAACTCTTGGAACTCATCAGGCTCCAGAAGTTAAAAAAGAAAGCCGGGATTCAATTTCCACTTCTTCTTGGACAAAATCTGGAGTGTCCATCATTGGCAGCAGCCGAATATTCTGAGATAGAACTTCAGGCATATCACTTGCAAACTCATGGCACCAAGAGACTTAATTTTGATCCTTTCCAAGTTTGCTGGAAATATAACAGAGAATTTAAGCATGTCAAGCAGTTGGAAGACCATTGGGCCAGTGCACAAGATGAAGATGATCTTCGAACACTTCAGAGTTCGAGACTTACATGGGATTTGGTTAGAGCTTCCAAAGTATTCAGGATTCCAGACTAGTTCACAGAAGATGATACTACGTTGATAGATGAATTTGATAAAATAAAGGATTTGCCTTATACAGTTGATTGGTCAAAAAGGGATGTATCTGAAGAAGAATTGATGGAGCCAGTCCTGGTCATGACTCGAACTTGTATAACTCAACTACTACAAGAGATGAATGATGAAGGCCGAGTTCTTACTTACAACAAGATGGATGAAGGGAAACTAGGACAGCATAGTACACATAGTGGACCACAACACAGTGGAAATGATCAAGGTAATAATCCAACTAGAAAAAGGAAAAGGCCTAGTCAAGATCAAGGAGAATCAAGCCAGAGACCTCAAAAGAAGAATAATCTATCTACTTCATCTCGTCTGCAAGAAGGTACTTCAGATGTTCAAAATTCAATACAAGAGATAGAAGTTATAGAAGAAGTTGCCTTGATTCCATCCGAGGAGATTCATTCAAGTCCAACTGTCATAATTGAGGAAAATGATGTTCTTGATCAAGATGAGGAAGGGCAAGTAGAATCTGATGAAGAAGTAGCTCGTGTACAACAAGGTCAAGTTCAAAGGCAGCAAGATCTTTCTGCTTTTCCACCTTGGTTGAGGCAAAGGATTGAGGAAAGTACAATTGTAGAAACTTATCAGCCTGTTCTAGTTGAGGAATTGCTTGTAGATGCACATAAGAATAATCAGAAGAAGAAAGCAACTGTCTTTTCCAAAATCACTATAGCTGTTCCTAGAATTGAAAAGGATCTAGAAGATATGGCACCTGAGGATTATAATGTGACTACTATTGGAATGGGTCCAATCACAGGAGAACAGATAGAGGAGGAACTTCAAGAGTCAGTGAATAGTGTAAGAATCATGCTAAAACAAGAAAGAGAAGCTAGGTTAAAGGTTGAACAAGATTTCAATACATTAAAGCACTACATTCAGCAAGTCATGCAGCCTATTCAACAGAAGGAAGCTACTCCAATTCCTCCGTCCATTCTTCCACAGGAAATAGTGTTTCAAGTTGAAAACATGAAAACTTCATCTCAGGTGATGAAAGGATGGATAGGAAAGACAGAAGAAAAGGCATATACCTATCTTGAAGAAATTGTGCAAGTCCATGACAGGGTCATTAATCTCAAGGATCGAGTTCAATCTTTATTAAAAATATGTGCTGAGTTCAAACCGATCAAGGAGCAATACATGCCACAACTCAAGAGCTTAATGGAAGCTCCATTAGAGGATCTAATTCATGATAAGGTGATTGATCGGGATGCTTCACATGACTTCATCACTTGGTATTTTTCCTTTCACAACAAGGGGCAACTGGTTGATAAAATTGAGGTAGATATGTCCAGAATAAGAAGTGTTCTTTTAAGAACAGAGAATCATATACACACTGCATTGGCAGCAATATGCAATCCATATGGGGAAATCACTATTGAGAACATGAAGCAACAGGTCAAGGCTTTCTACTTTCAGGATGATGGGATTGATGAAGGTCAACTAGATAGCATATTCACACTTGCATTTCATCTTGGAGCGAATAAGTCCTGGATAAATGACTGGGAGAAGACACTTGGCGTCTATGAGTCAGATGTGGCAGTGGCAGAAGGATCCATTAATGTGGCGACAAGTGTACCAATGGAGGATATTGCTCAAATTGTGTCTAGATTCATTGCATCTCATAGTACTACTACATAAAAGGCACATGATGTGGCTTCCTTATCTTCTTGGAAAGCGTGCCTTTGTTCCCTCCATAGCTTCATTCATTTAATAAAGATAACCTCCTTCATTTAATAAAGTGAGCCTCTTTCATTTAATAAAGAAGAGTTTGTTACAACTACTTGTGATGTGGCTTGCTCTGGTCCATTGGCTTGGCCGACCGATCCTTGACCCTTCATTCATTTGAGGTCTATAAAAGGGCTCCTGTTACTCTCATTTGTACGGTTGAAAACTCTGAAATTGTTGCAAGAGCTCTCTGAGATAATAAAAGATTCATTGCTTCGGTGATTCTATTTGTGTTTCTGAGTGTTGCATGGTTTAGATTTTCAAGCGAACATTAAGTTATATTAAGTTTTCTTTAAGTTTATGTTAGTTAATGGAAGGTTTCTTTATTGTTTTAAGGTGAAATTTATAAGTTCATACCATTTGTAGTTTGTAGCTTGCAAATTGCATTGCATGGTTAGTCTGAACAAAATTGGACATCAATTTGATCTTTATGTTTGTTGAATCCTTCATGAGCATAAGTGATTTAAACATCTTGTACACCCTAGAAGATTGCATCAATCTTATGTAGTTGTCTATCTTGGCGAAGCAGGATCTGGTTTGGTTTCACCTTGAGCAGTAAATATCCTTACATTTAGGATTAGATTAGTGTTTCTAAACCTTACATCTTCTGTCCTTTTTTTTATCCATTTGGTTAGAATTAGAACCAAGAACATCAATTGCCAAATCATACGCCATCAGTTGTAGTACTTAGACTCTCCAATATCCGCTTCCGTAATCATTGAAACAACAACTTATTTGGACAATTGCGTAAGTCCCTTTGTGTTTAAATAGCAAAATCATACTTAGTCACTAAGCTATCTCTTACAAACTCATAAGAAAGGAACCTTGGAGTCATCTTGTTTGATCACATAGTTCAGCATTCGAGAGGCTTTGCTCAAGAGGGAGTCAGATACTTTGTATTTCACTCTAATTGTTGACTTGTCCAAAAACAATCATCAACACTTACCTACAAAAAAATGGGAGAAGTTGAGCAACAAGTACAGCATAGTGCACCTAACAGAGATTCAAGTCACGCAAAGAAAAGGGAACAACTCGAATATACACAAGGAGAGTCAAATCAGAAAAGGAAGAGGATAAGTGTTGAAATTGCTTCATCTAGACAGCCAAGATGTACTCCAATGAATCAAGATATAGTTGTGCATGAAGTTGAAGATGAAGTCCAAGACGTTCCATTTGAAGAAGTACCTTCAAGTCCACATGATACTGAAATAATTGATGAAGGCAACACTAATGATCAAGATGAAGCTGAAGAAGAGACATTGCCCATGCAAGAAATGCAAATACAAACACCAGGGGATCTTTCATCATTGCCAGAATGGTTACAAGAAAGAATCAAAGAGAGTTGTGAAGTAGAAAAGTATCACCCTATTCCAATTGAGGAGTTGCTCATTGATATCTCAACATAGAAGCCGAAGAAGAAAGCAACAACTCTTTCAAAGAGAACAAAAGATGAAGCTAGTGTAAGGAAGGTTCACATAGCTGTTCGAAGAGTTGAGAAGAATATAGAAGACATTGTACTTGAAGACTATGATATCAACACAATTGATTTGGGTCCTTTGACTGGGGCACAAGTAGAAGAAGAGCTTCAAGATTCAGTCACTAATGCTCGAGCTATGATAAGACAGGAAACAAAAGGAAGAATAAAAGCTGAGCAAAGGTGTCAGGCATTGGAACAGTATATTCAACACCTAATACATCCTATCCGTCAGCAGGAAATAGTTTCTACACCTCCACCCATTCTTCCTCCAGAAACAATTGTACACCTTGAAGAGTTGAGATCCTCATCTCATAAGTTGAAGGATTGGATGAGGAGGTCAAGAGAAACGATATACGAGCATCTTGAAGATATAATGCAAGTATATGATAAGGTTGGTAATCTCAAGGAAAGAGTACTTGCATTGTTAACAACTTGTGCTGAGTTTAGGGCCGTCAAAGAACAATATATGCCACACTTGAAGAGTTTGATGGGAACTTCAATTGATGAGTTGATACATGCTAAGATAGTTGAAGAAGGAATGACATATGATTTCTCTACCTGGTACTATTGCTTTCGCAGCAAAGGACAGTTGCTTGATAGAGTTGAACTTGAAACAGACATGTCAAGAGTGAAGTGTAATTCAAAGGATACAAGATGGTATATATGCATCATTGATGAAGATATGCAATCCTTTTGGAGAGATGACTAGTGATCGTATGAAAGAACAAGTCCAAGCATTCTACTTTCAAGAAGATGATATTTCTGATGAGAGACTTGATGGCATATTCTCACTTGCTATCCACCTTGGCGCCAACAAGGCTCGAATGACTGATTGGTAGAAGACACTTGGCGTTTATACAGTTAATGTACTTGAAGCAGAAGGGACCGTTAGGAATACGCCAAGTGTACCTTTTGATGATGTCAAGCAAGTGGTGTCCAGATTCATTAAATTTCATAGTACCAGTGATGGCTACTCACATGGAGATTCCTCATAGGCTTTGATGTGTCATCCTTATCTTCTTCGGAAACGTGCCTTTGTTCCCTCTTTCATATCCTAAAAATTTAGGTGGCATAATCTAGTCCATTGGCTTTGCCGATCGATCTTGGCCATTCATGTATTTTGAAGCCTATATAAGGGCTCCTTTTGCTCTCATTTGTAAGGTTGAAGACTCTGGAAAAATTGTTGCAAGAACTCTTTGAGATAATACAAAACTCATTGATTTGGTGATTTTGTCAATATTTCGAAGTGTTGCATGGTTTCTGATTCCTTCAAGCGATTATTAAGTTAGAATAAGTTTTCTTTTCAAGTATTATGATTAGTTGATAAAAGTGATTATTATTGTTTTATGGTGAAATCTATATGTTCATACCATTTGTGATTTGTGGCTTGCAAGTTGCAGTGTATGGTTAGACTAAACAAAATAAACTTAACTTCGATTGTTTGTGTTTGTTGAACTTTCATGAACATAAGTGATTTGAACATCTTTGATTACCCTAGAAGATTACATCAACCTTGTGTAGTTGTTTAACTTGGCAAAGCAGAGTTAGTTGATTTCACCTGATCAATAATTGTTTCTTGCATCTAGGATTAAAGTAGTTTCTTAAACCTTATATCTTTTGCACTTTTTTATCTATCATTGTTAGGAATTAGGATCAAGAACGTCATTGCCATATCATACGTTGAAGAGTTGTAGTACTTAGAAATTTCAAGTGTTTGCCTCCCACAAGTGAAACAAGAAGTTGTCAGAACGATTGTGTAAGTCCCTTTGTGATAATCAGCAATATCACATCAATTCACTGAGTTCATCCATCATAAATCATAGGTAAGGAACCTTGAAGTTACTTCATTGAATCACATTGATTAGCCTTTGAAGAACTTTATTCAAGAGAGTGGGATACTTAGTGTTTTACTCTATTGTTGAATTGTCTAAAAACAATCATCAATAGATAGCAGTGATGGTTCTCGAGATGTCGGATAGGAGAGTTACTATGCTATTTGTTCAGGGATCGAATGACAGGATAAGAGGATTGGTCAAAGTTCATAGGCCAAGTACACTTGATGAGGCCATTGAGCTTGCACTTGATTTAGACACTACTACATTCACACCACAAAAGAAAAGTTTCAGAGGCACAAATTCTAATCAAAGAAAACCTAATCAGCCTACATATATACCTCCTAGGATGGACAACGAAGCAAAGAATGAGTTAAGGAGGAAGAAACTATGCTTTTCTTGCAAGGAACCATGGGAACTAGGGCATAGATGCCTTGGGAAAGGCAAGGCACATCTTATTGAGGTTATTTCAGATGTGGAGGATGAGACTATTGATGATACAGGTTCAAATAGTGATGCTGATCATACGGAGCAGCAGCCTACATTAGAGCTTGAGGCTAATGATACAGGTACTACAAGTCCAGTTACTATTGCATCTATTTCAGGTGCACCTAGGTATCATCCCTTTCGTGTGAAAGGAATCCTTAAGGGACAACGTGTCACATGTTTGATAGACAGTGGAGCTACTCACAACTTTATTGATGCAGGATTAGTTGTGAAGAGAGGATTACAGCCTAAGGACTTTGTAGGTTTCTTAGTGACAATTGCAGATGGCTTTACCATGAGTTGCACTAAGAAGATACCTTAGCTTAGTATCCAGATGGATGACTACACTTTAACAGATGATTTCTATATGGTTGGACTTGGTGAGATTGACATCGTTTTGGGAGTTCAGTGGTTACAGTCACTTGGCTGCTACATTCAAGATTTCCAAAAGATGGAGTTGGAGTTTATACATGATGGGAAGAAGATTGTGTTGAGAGCACTTTCTGATGGAGGACCCAGGGTTGTTTCAGCTAGGTGTATGGAGACTTTGTTTCGTCATGGGGATGTTGTATGGGCAGCCCAATGTTTTGTCTGTTCCAAATCTTCTTCCAGTGGACCATAGTATCATGTAGATGTCCAATCAATATTGGATGAGCACAACATAGTGTTTGGTGATATTCCTCCAGGTAGACCACCAGATCATGGATTTCAGCATGTGATTGAGTTAGAGGAGGGCACCAAGCCAGTGAATATTGCACCTTATCGTCATCTGTGACACTTCAAGAAGGAAATAGAGAAGACGATAAAGGATTTGCTTGACATGGGACACATTCGACCTTCATCTAGTCCATTTGCTTCTTCGGTTGTATTAGTGAAGAAGGATGGTACTATGTGGATGTGTATTGATTACATGACACTAAAAAAGAAGACAATCAAAAACAGGTATCCAATTCCCAGGATCGATGAGCTTCTTGATGAGGTACACAGGGCCGTGTATTTCTCTAAGATTGAACTTCGTTCAGGCTATCATCAGATTTGTATCTGTGAGGGAGATATACATAAGACAGCATTCATATATCAGTACGGGCACTACGAGTTCTTGGTCATGCCATTCGGTCTTACTAATGCACCTGCTACATTTCAGTCTTGTATGAATCATGTGTTCAATAAGCAGTTGCGTAAGTTTCTATTGGTATTCTTTGATGATATCTTGATTTATAGTAAGACTTGGGAGGAGCATCTTCAGCGTCTTGATGAGGTACTAGGTGTTATGGAGGCACAGTCATTGTATGCCAAGGCTTCCAAATGTGAGTTTGGGATGACGAAGATACTTTACTTGGGACATGTCATCAGCGCAGGTGAAGTCAGAGTACATTAGGAGAAGATTCAGACTATCCAGGATTGGCCCATTTCTAGGAGCGTTTTAGATTTGAGAGGTTTCTTGGGATTATGCAGATACTACAGGAGGTTTGTTAGAGGTTTTTCACAGTTGGCAACACCCCTTACAAATCTCACTAAAAAAGGGGCTTTCAAATGGTCAGATGATGCTCAGATGGTTTTTGACAGACTTAAGCAGGTGATGACTACTACTCCAGTTTTGGCATTACCAAATTACACACAGTCCTTTGTTCTTGAGTGTGATGCATCAGGTGAGGGTATTGGAGCTGTGTTGATGTAGAATTGACATCCTATTGCATATGAGAGAAGGAAGTTGCGAGATGTCGAGAGATTGTATTCCACCTATGACAAGGAGATGCTTGCCAATCTCTGAAGATCTCATCCTGGAACTCTACCTGTGTAGCATCCCGTTCAGGCATCTCATCCCTGGGTAAAAAGATAGGAATGCCTGGTCTATCTGCAGCTGTGAGTTGTGTAGCACCCCGGTTATTTACCGAAGCCTCTCCATCGTGATCCCTGTGTCTGTTTCTATCCCCATTGTTTTTGTCACCATTCCCTTCTCCATTACCTCGATCTCTATGTCTATCCTCCTCATTCCTGTCTCTATTCCTGTCATTCCTATCTCTATTCATGTCCCCGTTCCTCTCATTATGGTTTCTATTCCGGTCTCCATTATCCTCATCCTCCAACTCAGGAAATAATCGCCCAAGAAGCCATGCGAATGCCAACTGGGACCTGTCCATGCTAGCAATGATCTGCTGCTGTCTTCTAGCCAAATCATTCAGAATATCTCAAGTACTAGGTTCTCCAATCTCCCTGTCTGCCATTTCTTCAGGCTGTTTCGGAAGTGTACCGGAAAAAGGATTTGTTCTTGGGACTTCGAGATCTTCCTCACTATAAATTACCGTTGGTTCCTCCTCAACAGCTACAATTTTTGTATCAATATCAAATGGATCTGTTTGTGGCACTGAATTCTCTGGTTCTACCAACTGCGGATTCTGTGTTTCCCATAGATTTCTTGTTCCCTATCTCTGTCTAAGATAATACCTATCACCACCCGGCTGCATGTCTCATTCTCACTTCTGCATGTCTATTTTCAACCTCACAGGATGGCAAGATCTTAGCTCTGATACCACTGTAATGTGCCGTATCTATTGTATTTTTAAAATATTTTTGTGTTTTATTTTTTAATTTTTATTGTGATCTTTTAGAACTAGAGAGAAGAGTGCAAAAAGGGTTTTCAGTTTTCCTGTAGATGTGTTGCCGGAGCATACAAGATAGAGCATATAACCAAAACCCAGAAAATATACAAGGAATATGAAGAAACTATTTACTACCCAGATAGCAAAATGGCCAATAATGAATTACTATGACATACCCATACGGATTTTTGCAACTTGATACATATGCTAAGAGTGCACCAACAAATGGGTATGGCTCAAATGCCTCAAATCTCCAAGAAATGGTAAGTATTGAGCATACAAGTATTATCAATAGAGAATAGGGCCTCCAACGCCTCACAATGGCCAAAGAAGAAGCTACAATGTAAGATGAGAAGCCTCTAATATCCCACATCCAGGCTGATGCAAGTATGGCTGTGGACTGGAAATGCTAACAACAACAATACACTCTAAAAACCTTCTGTTTAGTACTGAAATCAGTTTGCACACATAATACCAAGTTGGGCGACCAAGGTGGGGTGTTCCAAATGCAAATAAACTCACAAAATATGTCCCAACAAGGAGTACGACCTGGCTAGAGTGGTACGGACGACCTGGCTAGAGTGGTACAGACGACCTGGCTGGAGTGGTACGGCTAGCAGCTGGAATGCACAACAGTCACAAACACTAAGAAATCTGCCTTTTTTTCAATGATGTATTGATCTCCATGGCTGCGAATGGACAACTAGAATAAATATGCAATGAAATAGCTCAAACTGCTCTTCAATCCTTCAACTATAGATTCCAATGAAACTCAAATGTGAATGCCGGATGCATCCACCCCCAATAGCACCTTTGGGTGGTATTGCACACCTGTAGCATGCCATCACTAATGGAGGTTTTCGTCTCCAAAACCCTGGTTCGAAATGCTCAAACCCTCAAACCCTAGCAGAGCTCTCACAAGAAAATATCATAAGCAAGCATAATGCAAATGTGCTCTAATTTCACCTTTTATCTCCCTCGAGGATAGGCATTGGGCTTTTAGGAGGGAATTTACATTTTAAAAACTTTATTTCCCTAGAGATGGGGTACCCAAGGTCACAACTTTAAGTTATGTCTTCATTTTCTCATTAGTCACTTTTTCCCCAAATATTATAAAGTCCATATTAAATATAACATTAATAAACTTCGTACTTTAAAATAAATATGAAGACGGTGTCGGAATGAAGTCATCTATAGCTCACCGGAAAGCCCTCAACAAGACAAATCTGATGCCACTCTGAAAATGCCGAACTGAAACTGACCCCAAACTTACTAAAAATAGTAACGACCAAGAGCAATCTGAGCCAACACAGAAGGCGCCAACTGGATCCCTGAATCCGAACCACATTTCCTCCACCGACAAATACCTCCAAGGCCAAACTAACTCTAGTTCCCTAACCAAACTGCTAGTCCACGGGAACTCTATGATGGACTAACCAAGAGTCTAGAAGGGGGACATTACAATGATTCCCATTTAGAACAGCCAGCTGGTAAATGCACTGATATGAGGATATATGCTGATAAGAAGCCCCAATCTGCAATTATATCCTGATAACTCACTGCTGCAATCACTCTAACTACAAAATTAACCTGTAATGAACTTCAATGATCCCCAAACGGAAACCCAGAGTAGATTTCCCTGTTTTGTGAACTGGGTTGTCGTCCAATTCACTATCCTCCAAGGGATTTCGTCCTCAGAAGTTCTGCATGCTACTGAAACCCTCTTCCAGAGCTCAAACCTGCAATTTGCTTTTGTGAAAATGGGAATAGTATGCTCAAAAATTAGCCTAATACCTTGCTTTATAGCCTCCATGACCTTTTTCATAAAAAAAATAAAATATTCCCCTCCAAGAGGCTACGCCCACCTTGAGGGTCTTTCCTCATGAAACGGAAGTGCCACTTTTTTAAAAACAACATTGAGTTACTAGGATGGGGGCACTTTTCACTATTCCTCTTCTAATTTTCTATTACTATTCACTTTTCACTATTCCGTTAAAGTAAACCTTAATATTTCCAATTCAACCCCTCGATTCATCAACTAAACACCAAATTGAAAGGCTCGTAAGGCTTCCAACAAAGCTCCACTGCCCTTGGTTGGGTCCCCTAACCATCCTACTGGCTTACAGGAACCCTAATAGTAGGCCAACCTCTGCTAAAGTCTAATCTGTCTAAGGAAAAGACATTACATAGAAGTGGAAGAGTATTTCGATGGACTTCATTACAAGTCTTCCGAAGGTTCAGGGCAGAGATTGTATATATATGGTTGTTGGCAAGATAACCAAATATGCACACTTATATGCTAGTTCATCAGACTATTCAGCACTACAGGTTGCAGAGTTGTTCTTTACAGAGGTGTTTCGTTTGCATGGCCTTCCAAGGAGCATTGTCAGTGATCGGGACAACAGATTTCTCAGTGTGTTTTGGTAGGAGCTATTCTGATTAGCTGGTACAGATTTGACACCGAGCACTAGTTATCGCCCTTAGACGGATGGACAGACTGTTGTGACCTAATCACACATTACCCCATTGCCAATGGGGACCCACCTTTTCAACTTTCTACCATAGGTGTGCTTTAAGGTTCAAGTTTTCTTTGAGTTTGTATGTCTGGTAGTGTTGTTTTGTCCAAGTCTCGCCAAGTTCTTGCTCAAATCCATGAGGTGATTGAAGAAATTGCCTAAGGGATGGATATTCAACTAAGGAATCCCTATGCCTTCATCCTGATGCATGTCCTTGAAATCCTAAAATTGACTAAGTCTGATGTCCTGAAGGATGCCTTGAACTCCGGAAAACTGACTAAGTCTGAAATCTAGTGGATCCTCAAAAATCTAGAATCTGCATGTTAAATCTCATGGATCTGAGACTCATCTCAAACATCTTGAAAGTATATTTCTAAATAGTTAAAGTTTAAATATATTTTGAAATATACAGGATTTTAGGTACTGAAAAAATGGCTAAGAAAAAATCGCAAATTCTAGGCTCATGAGGAAAATGCAAAATTCCAAGCCATCACAAAAAATGCAAAATTCCACAACCTAATCGCCAATTCCACACACACAAGGAAATAGCGACACTTTCAAAGGAAACATCAAAAGTCATCAAAATTCTTATGAGGAAAAAGTCACAAATTTCAAGGACTAGTGGAAATTCGGAATTTCCACTCATAGGTGGAAATTGCACCACCTTGTAGACTTCATAAGAACTCAAATTAAATAGAAATCCCTTGACTATCCCTTGAAAATCATTAAGAAAACGTTGAAAAGTTTGTGAAGAAATCATCATGAAGTGGGCGTAATTACAAGTAATATGGAGAATTTTTGGCCAAAGTCGCAATTTTTAGCATCAAGTGGAAATTTCGGGATTTCCACCTCCAAGTGGAAATTGCGCCATCCTTGAGGTTTCAATCATAGCTTGTAAAACTCAAAATTTCAACTTGGAGAACATTGAGATCATCTAAAGGTCATTAGAAAAAGTTCCTTGAAGGATAAAAATCGCATTTTTGGGCATGAGAAGGAAATTCGGGATTTCCACCTCCGAGTGGAAAATGCGCCTAGCATGAAATTTCAATTTTTACCTCATAAAAGTCAAAATTGACTTGAAAACATTAAAATCATCCTTGAAATACATTGAAAAAATTCATCAAAAATCCTTTGGAAAAAATCACAAATTATGGGCTTGTCATGGAAAATTCGCAAATTCCACGTCCAAGTGGAAATTGCACCTAAACCTAGTGCTCCATTTTGATTCAAAATTGAAATTCATAAAAAATCAATTGAAAACTATTTGAAATCACCAAGAATCTACGCCAAGGGTGTTTAAAAGTTTGGAAGGCAAAAAGATCAAGTCATGCCAAAATCGCAAATTCCAAGCATGACTGGAAATTGCGCTCAAAAGGCGCAAATTCCATAGGCAACTGGAAATTCCGACATTCACCTTGCCTTCAATAAAATCCACTCTCATGTTTTGGAGATTTTGTGAAATTCAATCAATAGATTTCAATTTCTCACATGTATTAATGAACTTGACTTGATGTTATCAAATACTATGACTTGTCAATTTTTATCTTGCAGATATTGGGGAATTCGGAGGCGAGCTATGCATCCAAAGAAGAGCATCCAGAGCATCACTACATCATCAAACTCATTCACCTTGCATCCAAAGAAAGCATCGTCACTGGAATACTACACTTCATCGAGAAATTATCAAGTTCACCATCATCCTACTTCCAGAGAGGAGATTTCATCATCACCTTTCAAACTCGATCATCTGAGCATTCCAGAAGATCATTTTCATGTTCAAGTTCAAGAGCCTTCCATTTCATGCATCAGAAGAAGATCAAGAGCAAACATCCAGAGCAAGACTCCTACACAAGCATCACAAGACAAGTTAGTCGAATGAACATAAGTATCAAGAAATCCAAAATTACACCACGAAATGCAACGACGACAATAAGGAGTGAAGAACAAGGACAAGATTACCAAGTTTCACATTGAAAGCTCCAAAAGTGAAAATTCAAGTTCAAGACTTTGCCAAGAAAAGAAGATAAAATTTGGGAATAGCATCAAGAAATTGGAAAAATATCAAAAAATCAAGTAAATTTGCTCAAGAAATGTTGAGTTGGCATCTATACATCATCGATCAATCAAAGTTCGCCATGTTACTTGTCCAAGTTCATTGCATTTGTAAGAAGAGATAAGCACAAGAAGGGCGTCCCACATGAATATTCTTCATAGATTCCATTTCATCTCTATCATCTTGGGAAATGTGCCTTCATTCCCTTTGGGTTTTTATGTACATGGGTTGTGTCAACTTTTACTTTTACTAAAAATAGTTGGTTGTTGTAACTAATTGCTGATGTGGCAAAATATCGGCCATCGGTTGCTCAATCGATCTTGGCCCTTCATTGTATTTTAAGGACTATAAAAGGCTCATTCGCCTCATTTGTAAAGACATGAGATATTAGAGTAGAGTAAGAGTAGAGTAGAGGAAGCTCTTCAAAAGTTGTTGAAGAGAACTTGAAGTTGTTGTAATCACTTCCAAGATTAATACATTTCTCATTGAAGCTTGGTGACAATTGTGTTGTTTTGGAACGTTGCATGGTTTCTTATTTCTCAAAGATAATCTAGATGTGTTTCCAAGTAGAGTAGATTAGAAAGTTCATTGATAGAGTGAATGCATTGTGAAGATATTTGATGAATTCCTAGGTTCATACGTTTGATAGTTTGTCGCTGGCAAGTCATTGTGCAAAGTTAGCCTGAACCTCAACTTATTGCAATAGTTCGATTGTCGATGATTGTCTGAGTTGCGCCAGCTGTGGGTACTCAAATGTGTGTCTACAATATGAAAATCCTTAGTCATCCTTGGGAGATTGCACTTGTTCTACGTAGTTGTTGAATTCATCATGGCGAAGTGGAGCTTGTTATAAGGAATTTGTCTATCTTGGCATCATTCATTGTCTCATTGTCCTTAGGAGTAGCATAGATTCTCTCTAAACCCTTGATCTTTCTGCATTTTCTTTGTAGAGTGGAACTAGGAGGTTTCTTTCCATGAAAAGGAGTAATAAGTCGAGTGAATTGAGAAGTAAATTCCGCGTAAGTCCTTTGTGTTAACAACATATCACATCAAACTACTGAGTCTATCCATTGCAAGTCAAGACCTGACATCTGGAACCTTGGAGTTGTCTCACTAGATCACATAGTTCAGCCTTTGAGAGACATTGTTTAAGAGAGGATAGAGTACCTTGGTATTTTATTCTGAGTTTGCATGTGCATAAAAAACACATCAACACAGAGTAAAATAGTAAATAAGTGGGTTGAGGGTTATCTTCGCAATTATATTGTGGGGTAGTAGCATGCTTGGATTAGACAGTTGCATCTAGGCGAATATTGTTATAATACCACCTATCACATGTCGATTGGCATGTCTCCATTCAGGGCTTTGTATGGATATGATCCATTATCTTTCATTGACTTAGCCTTTGATGATAGTAGAGCTCCTCAAGCCAAGGAGTTGATGCAAGATACACAGGACATCCTTAAGACACTTAAGGATAATATTCAGCAGGCACAAAATCAGCAAAAGATGTATGCTGATAGGCATCGTGTTGAGAGGACATTTGACGTGGGTGATTTAGTGTTTTTGCGCCTTCAACCATATCGACAATCTAGTTTAAAGAAGAGTGGTGCAGAAAAGCTTAAGCCCAGATTTTATGGTCCCTATAGGATAGTGAGGAGAGAGAGGTGGCATATGAGCTTGATTTGCCAACAGGTAGCAAGATTCATAATGTCTTCCATGTATCATGCCTCAAGAAGGCATTGGGACAGCATGTTGTTTATTCTCCAGATCTTCCACCTCTTGATGAAGAGGGTATGTTGATATTGGTGCCCGATAGTATCTTGGACATGAGGGAGCGCAAGTTGCGTAACAAAGTGATTAGAGAATATTTGGTGCAATGGAGAGACTTGCCATTGGAGGATGCTACTTGGGAAGGAGAGCAGATTTTACAGTATCCTAATTTACGATTGCTTGGGGACAAGCAATCCTGGGAAGGGAGGACTGTAATGTCCCCATTTTCGGAGTAATCACATTGGAGATGGATATTAGCCTATTCACCATTCCCGTAGGCTAATACACTTGGTAAAGGAATGACTTGGTTGAGCTAGGTGGGAAAAACAAATGTTGTCAAGGTTTGAAAAGAAGAATGTTAGCTCAACTAATATTATTTTGGGCTAAATGGTATTTTTATATTATTTTATCTAGCCAAAAATAAATAAAATAATCAAGCCAAGGGATTGAGTGACCAAAGTAGAAAAATTAAAAAAAATAAATAAAAGATGGAAAATGGAAAAGTTGTTGAGCAAGAATAAAATATAATATTTTATTATATTTTTTCCCAAGGAAATTGCCGCCCAAGTAGAGGCAAAAAAATAAAAATAAAATATATTATTTTCTCTCCTAGTTGCTGCCCAAAGGAAAAGGAGGAAAAAGTATTAAATAAAAATCAAATTAAAATATTTTATTATGGCGATGGACTTGAAAATTCATTAAAATATGTCCTATTGGGTCACCCAACTTGAGGATTATAAAAGGACATAAATTGATATCATTTTCATATACTTGATGAATTGAATTTTGCATATTGGAGATTTTCTCTTGGCTTTAACTTGTTTCCAGCGATATTGAAGGACGAAAACCCAATCACTATGTGAGATGGATTCACATGGAATTCATCATTGAGCTTACTTGCAGGTTTTTGAAGGAATAATGGCCTCATTTCAACTAGGATTTGGATGGAATTTTATGACAACAACTAGGGTTTGAAGCTTTGAGCATATTGAAGGCATTTATATTCAGATCTGAAAACATACAAGACATACAGGACATTTTCATCTATACATCATTGGAGAAGGGTTTTAGATGGATCGCTTGGCAAAAGGAGGCATTTTTATGCAATTTCATCATTCATATGAATTCTGATTTTTGTTACAGTAGGCTGGAATTGCATATCAGAGGCAGATATTTTGATATTTTGACATGATTTGAGGTTGGACTGATTGCTGAGTCAAATCGCACCATTCCTAGACATAGGCGATTTCATATTTTGGCACTTTTTGGCATCATTTCTCAAATCTGGGTTGTAATCAGCATCTACAGCAGCCATATCAGTCATATCAGACCAGATTTGATCATCTACAAATGTTATTTCAGTCATCCTTCATTGAGTTTGATATTGTACTTTGACAAGGCAACATCCTATACAAGGCGGCTAGGGTTTGATACAACATTTGGGCAGATTTGCATACTTTTATAGGTCTGATTTTGTACTCAAATTGGTCTGATGTAAAAACAGAGAACATTTGTAATCAGAATTCTCTATTGCAATAAAGAAGTCAAGCTTTGATCCAGGTATGTTCATTTGTGATATATATGATATATTTTGACTAGTTTCAATTGTTTTACATGTTGTTTGAAAGTTATATTGCAACCTTTCCATCTTCATTGCATTCCAAACACATTGTTGAAAACTACTTGTCAAAACCCTACGTATATTTCAGGGAAAAGAAATCAGAAGATTCATGGAAGCAAGTGAAAAAATTCAGTTAACACTAGACAAGGTTCTTACACGAAACAAGGTTGGACCATCATGTCTCACTGCAGTGGTCAATACTACTTTGAACTTCTTGCAAAAAAAAATGACAAGATGTAAAGTTACTGCTTGAAACATAATTATATTTGAGGAAAACCCTCTCCTCTTGGAATTAGAAAGAACGTGACAAAACTCCTAAAACAAAAAAGATTATATACAAGCAACAAATTGATTTCACTTACCAGCACACAGAAACTTGGGCATGCTCTTTAAAACACACAAAAGCAACTCAAAGGTATGAAAAGCCATGCAAATGGAAAAAATAGCATAAGAATCCAAAACATAGTGCATCTCAAGATAGAATCACATGCAAGACATGCACAATGTATGCACTTCAATGTATGGTTGTTTTAAGTACAACAAATCAATCTCAATCAGAGAAACCCAAGGATGTGTCCCCAACATTTTTTGCGGCATCCCCATTTTCGTAACGTTCTAGGGACATGGAAACACCTAGGAAATGTCCTTGGGCCGTCCCCAAAATTTGAAAAATCACAAGGGATGTCCCGGAGACTTGGGACATCCCAAAAAAGATAAGGGGACGGTCTGCCATCCCTGAGACAGGTGGGGACGTCTGTAAGGTCCCCCGACCATCCCGGGAAAGCAACCATTTAAAAAAAACAGTATTTAAATGCTTCTTGTTGGGCCCCCACACCCCCAACTCGCCCTAAATGGGAAAAACAACTTCATTTTCATTTTAACCTGATTTTTGTTTGTCCAAAAACATTGCAGCCAAAAAGGAGAAAAAAATTCTTTAGTAGGGTTTGAAAGAGCAGTTGGAGGAGAAATTGAATCTAGGGCATCATTGAGAGTGAGACAACAAAACAGTGAAAGAGGTAAGTCATTCTTTCATTTTATTTTATTTTGTCAAATTTTTTTCAAAGTTTAAAGGAAGAAATGTTTGATGTTTTTTTTTTAAATTTGAACTTGCATTATATTCTCACAAAACATGAGTGGCAGTAGTAGTGAGAGTAGTGACCATGAAGTGGAAGAAAATAAAATAAATATTAGAATTTCAACCTCATCAAAGTGTGGGAGTGTTGGGGGTGGAGGTGAACAGCCAAAAAGCCCATTTGAGTGCCCTTCCGTTGTTCTGAAACCATATGCAAATGGCCCTTTTAATTCCAAAAAACCTCTTCTCCAACTTGTGACGGCCCTAAATGCCAAAAAGAAAAATTCAAGGGGGAGTAAGGTGTGGTTGTGTCACATTTGCAATAAAGATTTTAGAGGGAGCTACACAAGGGTATGGCCTCATTTCTTGGGTGTTACAAGCTATGGATTTAATGTCCAGACATAAAGGAGGATGAGAAGGTAGAGGCTCATATATTGCATATGGAGGCAAAAACGAGGTCTAAAGGCGTGTCAATGCTAGTACATTCTTCTGCACTATCATCTATGCCTATGCCATCCATGGTTGGTGTTGATGGGCATTAGGAGGAGAAGGGTGTGCAACGAATGGAGCAATGTCTTTGAATGGAGCAATATCTTGATCCAGCCCTCCTAGCGCTAAAAATGTTGATGATGTTCAAATTCAAAGTTCTTCCAATCAATAAAAGGGAAAGATACAACTCGATGCTTGTTGTTTTCAATGAGACATGGCCTACCAAGCTTTCGATCATACTCTATACATCCGTCAGGAGGTCGCCATTGATGGTTGATGAGCTTCTCATCCTCTTCGTATTGCTTGATCTCATCGTCCAGCTCGTTTTTGATCTCCAACAATGGTGTCAACAACCTCTTGATCTCAGCATCCATAGCAGCAGCATGCTCTTCAATTGTTATTCTCTTTAGCTTAATATCTTTTTGTATAATAATGGAAGCATTGAGCGCCCCTCCGAATTGCTTTTGTCTACTCATGGGCTCTTCATCAACATACTCTTGAATAATGACTTCTAAATTCCTTTGCAGTGCTTCTAATTCATGATCTTCTAATAATGTCCTTTGTACTTCTTGTAGCTCATTCTCGAGAATCTCTTGATGCAATGTAGATGCATACTCCTCAAGAAACTTATCTTCATCAATTTTAGGTTCCTGCCACAAGCTCGAGCTTCTTTCTTTCTCAATTGCCGCTTCAAGTGATCTAACATCTTTAAAACCCTGTTTACAATCCTCTAATGCTTTTGATAACCTTTGTCCGAATGCTTGTACCTCTTCAGGATTGATAAACTCTGATTCATATTCTTTCTCACTTGTACATTGCTTATCAAGGTTCTTTGTAGTAGAGACTTCTTCCTCAACAGGTACACCAACTTCTACTTCCTGCATTGCTTGATGAATTGCTTCCTAGCATTCTCACAAGTGTATTCTAAATGATTTGTATCATGCACCCTACACCAATTTCTAGAAAGCAATATATCGTCTACACCTAAATCCTTGTCATTCTTTAATTCCTTCTTGATTTTCTTTTTAAGCTTCTTGAATGCTTTACCATCGCCAGGAGTATTAGGATCTATCTTTGAAAATACTACCGGCTCATGTACTTGTAAGAATGAAATTTTCCTTTACACGGCTAAGTCCATCCTTGATAAGAATGTTATACAATCTGCCTCTTTATGATCATTTGTATTATGATACGGCATCCATATTTGCACTCGAAGTCCTTCAAACTCTTGCCACCAAGATGCTCACTCAATGACCACCATAGTCGGAGAACAATTGGAGTCGAATTTGCAGGATCATACCCAACAACTTGCTGCATATCCAAGCTTGAATCCATGGTTGAGAAATCCATCTTCTAATTTTTTGTATTTTTGTATTTTTCAATTTCTCTGTTTTTTTTGTATTTTTTGAAATATAAGAGATCTTGAAATCGCAAATCTTTCCTTCAAAGCTCACTTCAAACTTCAATCCACTACTCAAAGTATCTTGTTGCTCTACTTAAAATGAAGAATGTCCGTGTTTAGCCCTCCTTCTAGCGCCAATTATGTTGATGTGTTTTTCTTGCACATGCAAACTCAGAATAAATTACTAAGGTAATCTATCCTCTCTTAAACAAAGATACTCAAAAGCTAAACAATGTGATCCAGTGGGTTATCTCCAAGGTTCCAGTATGTTGGTTCTCAACTTGCTCATAAGATAGCCTCAGTTGGTATGATGTGATATTGTTGTTCCCTCAAAGGGACTTACATAGACTTCTTCTTGCTTCACTCAGCTTATTTCTCCTTTCAGTGTGGATGAAGTATGCATGATGCCTCAATAATAAAGAAAAGGAAAAAATATAAGGGTTTAGAGAAACTAATCTAAGGCCAATGAGGCAATGATGATGCATGAATAGACAAACTCCTCAATAAACCTAACTCCACTTCGCCAAGAATGCCTACAACTACATAGAGTAGGTGCAATCTCCTAAGGTTTAGCGAATGGTTTTCAAATCATGAAAGCTCATATAAGCACCCATTGGACGGCGCAGCTCAAACAAGCATCCACAATCGAACTTAAGCAAATTGTGATGAAGCTCAGACTGGCTTTACACAACACTCCACCAGCGATGGATGTCAAAAGCATGAGCTAGGAGTTGATCAAATATTCAATACATACATGCATTACATCAATGAGCTACTACTACTCTACTTCTAATCTACTTAGAAACATCTCTCCATTTCATCAAGATACAAGAAACCATGTTATTCCACAAGACAACACTTAACACCAAGCGAGCTCCAATGTCTTTGCATTAATCTTGAGAAATATTTACAACAATTTTCAAGTACTCAGATAATTTCGACAGTCTCTTCCTACTCTACTTCTCTAATGACTATATTTCCTACTAACTGTTACAAATGAGGCAACAAGGCCTTTATATAGTCCTCAAAAATACATGAAAGGCTAGGATCGATTGGCAAAGCCAATGGCCGAGATTATGTCACATCGACAGTTAGTTACAACAAATTGCTATTTTTAGTACATAAGAGAGGCAATGAAGGCATGTTTTCCAAGAAGATAAGGATGAAATGGAATCTTTCGAGCATCTTCCACATGGGCATCCTCTTTGGCTTCTTGCTTGTTATAAATGCATTGAATGTAGTTGAATGATGTGGCGAACTGTGATTGGTGAGGATGATGCGCATATCACGTAGGTGCCACCTCAGCAACTCTTATGAATTCCAAAAGTTAATTCAATATGCTTTTGGGCGGGGGGACAATCATCCCAATAAAGTATAAATTCCAATTACTTCAAAGAAAGAAAAAATGAAGGAGCATGAACCAAGTGACAATGATGATTCAAATGAAGAAGAAACTCTCTTCATGAGAAGACTAAAGAAAGGATCAGGAAAATACAAAGGCAAGTTACCTTTCTATAATGTGTCGTACCTGTTTGTATTTTCTTTTTAAAATCTTTTTATGTGTGATTTTTATTATTTTTAGTGTGATCTTTCAGACTAGACAAAAGAATGAGGAAGGGGTTTCCAGTTTTCTTGTAGATGTGTATATAACCAAAACCCAAAAAATATACAATGAATATGAAGAAACTATTGACTACCCGGATAGTAAAATGGCCAATAGTGAATTTCTATAACATACCCATGTTCATATATGCAACTTGGTACATGTGCTGAGAGTGCATCAACAACTAGGTATAGCCAGAATCACTCCAAACTCCAGAGAATACACAATTGAGCATACAAATGATATCAGCAATACAAATGAGCTTTAAACACCTCAACAATGCAGAATATGAGATAACCACAAGAAGAAATGATACCCCCAAGGCCCCCATGTCACTCCTGGGAGGTACGACCAAGGCTGAAAGGCAATATCAGCAACAATGCATACTTAAAACCCTCTGAAAATGTCTGATATCCATCAGCAAACTGAACTCCAAGCTGGGCAACCCTATTGTGATGAAGAAACAGCAATAACAAAGCACCAATGAGTCACTAGAAGTGGCACGGCCAGCCAAGGAGAGGTACAGCCACTCAAGGAAGTACAAATCAGTCTCAAACCACTCCAAAATTCCTTCAAATCTGATGTAATCTCGCTGTTTTGGGACTGCACACACTCTATCTACGAAAGATGTCACAAATCAGCTCCAAATCCATTTCCAATCAGCTCCATGAATGCACAACTGTGAACACTGGACATATTCACCCTCACTGGCACCTTTGACTGGTATTGCACACCTGTAGAATGCTGCTACTAATGGAGGTTTTCATCTCCAAAAGCCACTGATTCGAATCCTCAAACCCTTCACAAGAAGAAACCCTAGCAGAGCTCCAAGAGAATTATCATAAAAGCAAGCATATGCAAATGAGCTCCAAAATTACCTTTTATTTTTTCCCCAAGTTGGGTGTTGGATTTGGGAAGGAACTTTAGTCATTTAAAATCACCTTATATCTCCCTAGGGATGGGCACCCATGGTCACAACTTAAGTCTTCATTTTCCCATTAAATCACTTTTCCCACAAATATAATAAAGTCTATATTAATATAACATTAATAAATCTTCAAACTTTAAAATAAATATGAAGACGGTGTCCGAATGAAGTGATCTATAGCTCGTCGGAAAGCCCTTGATGAGACGAATCTGATGCCCCTCTGAAAATGCCGAACCGACTCTAACCCCGAACTTACTAAAAATAGCAAGTACTGACCAAGAGCAATCTGAGCCAATACAAAAGGTGCCAACTAGATCCACTGATTTCAAAACACATTTCCTCCACCGATAAACACCTCCAAGGCCAACTAACTCCAGTTCCCTACCCAAACTGCTAGTCCACGGGAACTCTATGATGGACTAACCATGAGTCTAGAAGGGGACATTACACTTTCAAGTGCTTCAGTTGCAGAAAAGTAGGACATTTTGCTTCCAAATGTCCATATGTAAAGAATGGGGGCAGCGATAATAAGAAAAAACCCCAATACTACAAAAAGGGTTATCAAGAGAATAAAAGGAATTTTCAAAAATCCAAAAAGACTCTTTATTCCAAAGAATACATCAGCTCATCAGAAATTAGTGATGAAGAGTCCTTCAGTGAAAAAGAAGAAATACTTTTTATAGCAAAAAAAGAAAAAAGTGATCAAAAGGAAGATTCAGAAAACAAGACTAATGATGAAGATGAAGGTGTAGATCTTGAAGAAGATCTTTTCTTTGCCTATAATGAGATTGAAAAGCTTAAAAGGAAAAATTCAAAACTGAAAGCACAGCTTCAAGAAGACAATGAATCAAAAGATAAAACTTTACAAGCTTTCGAGGAAGCTGAAAAGATAATTGTAGATCTGAAAATTCAGATTGAACAGGCCAAAAGAATTGAGGATGAAGTGAGAAATCAGTTGAGGATGAAAGAAGAAAACTGTGAAAAACTAGAGTCTGAAATTGTCTCTCTAAGGAACCAATTGGATAAAGCTATGGTTCAAGCAAACAGGGAATTGAAGAATGAAAAGAGTGCAAAAACTTTGAACAAGATCATCAATTCTCAAAAGTCTACAGTTGATAAAAGTGGCCTTGGATATGAAGAAGGCCAAAGTTCCAAAGTAGCTAGAACTTTCAAGAAAACAAATGAAGAAAAAAGAGAAAAGCTGTGCGGATAGTCTCAAAAGTGAAGGAAACAAGGTAAAAGAAAGTCAGAAGGCAAGCTCACATTCTGAGATTAGAAATAATGTCTTCAGAAAACCTCTTCCATTCAGGGAAGCTCAAATAACCAGGCTTCATAACTATTTTTATGGTTATTGTTTTTCATGCAATCATTTTGGTCATAAAGCTATGGATTGTAGGGTACATGCAAGAAATAATTTCAATCATAGAGGTAGGGAATATGAAGAATATCCTAGAAATAATTCTACATGGAACAAGAACAAGAATCAAGGTTTCATGAATAGGAATTTGAATTATTTTTCCCCTTTAATGAATTTTAATGTCATATGCTACAAATGCAATAATTTTGGTCATACTGCAAGGGTTTGTACAAGTAATTTGTAGAGTCTTCTAAATAAAATGAGAAGGAAGAGAAAAAGGCCAAGGAAAAGGAAGAAAATTCAAAAGTTTGGAGAAAAAAGAAATTAGAAGAAAAAGAAAACTCTATGATCGTTCAAATAGCCCTGCATGCATAGAATGAATGCGATCAATGGTACATTGATAGTGGCTGCTCAAGACATATGACAAGTTACAGAAGCAAATTTCTCACGTTGAAAAGAACGAATGGTGGAACAGTAAGGTTTGGAGACAATGCTTCAGCTAAGATTTCGGGTAAAGGCACTCTTGTTCTAGATGATGGAAGAACAAAAATTGAAAATGTTTTATTTGTTGAAGGTTTGAAGCAATCTTCTTAGTGTGAGCCAAATGTGTGCCCAAGGACACACTCTTACTTTCAATTCTGAAGGATGTGAAATAAGTAAAACAGGCAGATCCATTGCTGAAGCTAGTAGAGCAAGTAACAATCTCTACATTCTTAATAATATCAAAAGTGAGAAGTGTTGCATGACTCGAGAAGATGAAAGTTGGTTGTGGCATAAGAGATTAGGGCACCTAAGTTTTGACAACCTTGTTAAGATCAGCCGCAAGGAAGCAATGAGAGATATGCCAAAGCTCTCAAAACCTTCAAACATTATCTGTAAGGAATGTCAATTGGGAAAACAAACTAGAGGAAGTTTTAAGTCCAAGGAGTATTCTACATCAAAGCCTCTAGAGCTGGTTCATACAGATTTATGCGGGCCAACCAGAACAAGGAGTTTGCAAGGTGAAAGATATTTCATGCTTTTAATAGATGGTTTCTCTAGAATGACTCGGGTTGCTTTCCTGAAGGAAAAATCTGAAGCCCTTGACAAATATAAAGCATTCAAAGCCTTAGTGGAGAATGAGACTAGACAGAAGATCAAATGTCTTTGATCAGATAGAGGAGAATTCACTTCAAGTGAATTTGAAAATTTCTGCGAAAAGCATGGTATAAAAAGACAATTTTCAGCTGCAAGAACACCACAACAAAATGGTGTAGTTGAAAGGAAAAATAGGACAGTTCAGGGGATGGCTCAAAGCATGCTCAATGAGTCCAAGGCTCTTGATTCTTTCTGGAGAGAAGTAGTTCATACTGTTGTTTATATTCAGAACCGCGGCCTAATAAGAGTAAATGGCAGCAAGACTCTGTATGAATTATGGAAAGGTAGGCCAGCATCGATGTAGTACTTTAAAATGTTTGGTAGTCCATGCTATATTAGAAGAGATGAAGACAATCTAGGAAAATTTGATCCAAGAGCAGATGAAGGAATTTTTCTAGGATACTCTTCAAAGAGTAAACCCTACAGATGCTATAATAAAAGGTTGCACAAAGTTGTTGAAAGTGCAAACATAAAAGTTGATGAAGAAAGAAATCTTCCAGAAAAGATACATGAGATTGATGATCAAAATGAGGAGTGCAATGAAGACAAAGAAGATGTAGAGAAAAAAGAAGTTGAAACAGTTGAGCAGAAGACACCATCAAAAGTACCAACAAAAACACCATCTAAGTTTATACAAAAGAATCATCCAAAAGATTTGATAATACAAGATGGTAGGACAAGAACAACAAGAAGGATGGTAAATTATTCAGAAGATGAAGACATATCCTTGCTGTCCAAAATTGAACCTAAGAGTTTCAAAGAAGCAGCTAAAGATAAGCATTGGATAGAGGCCATGGAAGAGGAGCTTGATCAAATTGAGAAGAATGAAACTTGGGAACTTGTCCCAAGACCTGAGGACAAGAATGTCCTCGGCACAAAATGGGTTTTCAGGAACAGGCTGAATGAAGATGGTCAAGTTGTAAGGAACAAGGCAAGACTTGTGTGCAAGTGTTATGTCCCATAAAATGTTCCATATTTTTACAATGCTAGCCTACTAAGATATGATAAGAAACAAATACCATTCCTAAAGCAAGTGATCAAGGGTTCTAATAAAAAAGACAAAGAAATAGCAGCGAGATTTATATTAAAGACAATGACTATATCTATGGCCGAATCCATCAGCAACTGGTTAAAGACAGCAACTAAGATCAGTTCTAAGTGCAGCATATTAATAAAAAGGATACAATTTGGAAGATAAAGTGTGGTTAGCATATATAAAGTATTAGTGAGTTTGAATAAGACCAGAGGCTTTGGAAATAAGACAAACGATTTGTAAATGATATACCATGTGATGCAAGGGATATACGTGGCCTTGTGAAGAAGTGTGAATTGTTTAAGAGGAAGAGCCGTTTCCTTTAAGACAACAATTAAATGTGAAATGGAGCGACTAATACATGTTATTACATAGGACAAGAATTGTTATGAGATACAAGACAAGATGATACAAATTATTAAATGCAACAGTCAATGTCTGAAGGTTGTGATCATTCTTAAATGGGTGTGATCTGTTGCTAACAAGGAGTTTATGAACAAGAGACAGCGATCCATTTTAAGGTATAAGACTATTAAACAAAGGAACATAATAATTCAGCAAGGGCAGCGATTATTGAGGATCAAAGGGACACGTCCATTGGGAAGGGTGCATCCATTATGAAAAGATGTCTCTCTTAATGAAAACAAAAAGATATAAATTCAGATCGCTGATTAGGGATTGAACATAACAGAAAGTATTTGAACTACATCTGCAAAGATATTTATTCAGACATAAATTGCTGTAATAGCAAAAGGATATCAATAAGAATCATTCTTGAATATACATCAAGTCAGAGCATTAATGACTGTCAATTATATTTACTTATTGCATAACACTGTCATATCTAAAAATACATAAAATTATTATAATAAACTGTCAACATGGAGAAGTGTCGTGTCCCGATACTAAGGCATTGTTTAAATTAAAGATTTAAACATCATGTTAAAGATGGTAAAGTCATTTTCGTAAAATATGATGTTTAGTCATATATAATATTATTTAATATATATATTTTACAAATAATATTAAATAATATTATTATATAAATACTTTAATATAATTAAAATATAATATATTTATAGTATTCATAAACAATAAATATAAATACAAAAACAAATATAAGTATACACATAAATATTAAAGGTTTAAATGTTATTATAATTAATATTAAAATATAATACTATGATATTTATATAATTATAAATATAAATATTAATATTTAATTTAATATATAATAAATATATATGATCCCAAAGTACAGACCTTTCATTAATCATCGAACCTAATCAGCGATTTTCATATTGATCGCTGACTTTCAGCGATGACTAATATATGTATGAAATAAGAAATAAAACAGCGATCACTTATTAACACTTAGGTAGTTTGTTTGTTTATTAAAAATACAATGAATATTCCTAAGGGGGCGATTCATAAAGAGGAGGCATGGGCTGTTATGAAAAGGCAGCAGGGCAGCGATTATTATATACTTGAAAATTAAATCAGAGGTAATAACTAAAGGAGATGTCCATTCATCTTGGCAAGGAGTGTCTCTAAAAAGAAATCGTTTCTTTTGCGAGAATAATTTGGTATAAGAGAAAGGTGAGATGGGAGTTAGAAAGGGAGAGGAGGAGAAGGAATTTCAGCAGTCTTATAAAAATATAAATCAAGCACTTTAAATATAAATAATTGCATCATACCTTAAGCATTCAATCTGCAATCAATCAGCATTGAATACCATTCATTTGCATCATGAACAATATACAATCAACATTTATTCCAGTCTATAAGACAGATCAAACAGCCAAAAAGGGAGATTATATTCGAATATCATCATCATCAGCAGGATAGCATTGAAAATACAGTTTATTGGCATCCATTATTGAGCAGCGCAGTACCGCTATATAAAAGGTATGTTGCATTCCTATGTTTCTCTTAGATCATATAAATATGAAATATGCATATTAAATTAGAATGGATGTGAAGAATAAATTATGGATTCGATAGGCATCTTAGCATTATGAAAAGTATGTGTTATGATCAATAGTTATCTTAGCATTATGAAAGGTAAGAGTTATGATAAGAAATTGAATAGTTATCTTAGCATTATGGTAAGTATGATATGATCAGAAATTGAATAGATATCTTAATATTACGATATGTATGAATTATAATTAGAAAGTGAATAAATGTCATAAGTTAGAATGATCAAATTATGTATAGATCAAATAGAAAGATAATGAGATCATCATGAGAAAGAATATTTCTATTATAAATGAATGAATGAGATAATATAAGTCGTAGTGGAAATAGATATGCATAGAGGTGATAAAAATGAAATATCTTACCATACAAATACATTATGGAAATCACGTGAAAGATTATGGCAAATGTGATGCCAACACAAAAGAGAAATAAATGAGAAAGAATAGAATGGTAAAGGTGACGACGATAAGAATAACAATACAATAAGCAAATCCATGATATACCCGGAGCTGACAATCGGACTTGTGCTTTAACCCCTCTATCATCATTCGAGTAGGACCTAGGCGACCCTCAACTGGAGGAGGAACGCCGGATGTGTGTGAAGTCCCTTGAGCCAAGAGATGAGGAACACCGGGTGTGTGTGAAGCTCTTGGGCCTAAGGCTATAACATGTATAATGTGCCCTACGGTAGGTGACCCTCGACTGGATGAGGAATGCCAGGTGTGCATGAAGTCTTTCGAGCCAAATGGTGAGGAACATCGGGTGTGTGTGAAGCCTTTGGGCCTCCGTAAGGGATGGTTAAACTAGCGCCTTAACGAAGTCATAATCACATAAGGTGGTGACATAGAGCTAGTTAACGTTCAAGTCTAGGTGATGTCTCTCCCGAGATATTTCATGGACAAGCTATATGAGAAAGCAATGTGAATGTGAAATGCATTTAAGAAATGGAAATGCTAGTTTATGTCTATGAGGTTACTAATCCTAAATGGCAAAATGAAGGTATAGGAATTTTGATATTGATATTGATTAGTGTTTATTAACCTTAATGGTAATATTTTGAAATATAAGGAGAATTGAATACTAATGTTCTCTTTTACTAAGTTGAAATTGTGCAAGGTTGTGAAAATTTTTGGCTTACTAGAAGGGGACATTACAAGAAGGGGGGAAATGTGCACTATGGAGAGCAGCTAAAGGCACCCTTACATTGATGGATATAGCGAACAGCGAGTAAGGCACCCTACTGTCATGTAAAAGGGAGAAACATATAAGGGCACCCTAGGGCAAAATTCTTCTCCCTAATCTCCATGTTGAAGGTTTTTTGGCACATTAAGATTCACCAGTCCGAGGAGAATGGTGAGGGGACTACTTGGAGGGAGAACTATTGTCATAAGGCACCCTGCCATGCCTCCTTGTACCTCCTCTTCTATGGCTGAGTATTGTAAACAAATTGAGTTAGCTACATGATAATTGAATATATGATTTCTCAATCGTAATACTAATTATGAGTTTGAATGCAATATAATCTTGAACAACCCTCATGATTAAATATCTATTTATATGTACAGAAAATGGTATATGTTTTCTTATGTTATGACTGCAGGATTCAAATTCAGAATCACCTTATTCAAGAGATATTTACATTGGTAAGATATAACCTAACCCTAAGTTGTTGCAATTGTAATTTTAGGGCAATTTAGGAAGGGGACATTACAGCAATGGATATGCTCAAGTTGAAGGGATTGATTTTGAAGAGACTTTAGCTCTAGTTGCTAGGATAGAAGCCATAAGAATGTTCTTAACCTTTGCCAATTTCAAAAATTTCAAAGTATATCAAATGGACGTAAAATCAACCTTTCTGAATGGAAACTTGGAGGAAGAAGTTTACATTGAATAGTCTAATTGATTTATTATTTCAAAAAATCAGAACTATGTTTGCAAGATAAGGAAGGCACTTTATGGGCTGAAACAAGCCCCTAGGGCTTGGGGCTTGGTATGCAAGATTAGACAAGTATCTACAGCAGCAAGGCTTCAAAAGAGGTATTGCGGACGGCAATCTTTATGTCAAAAATGAAGGTGATTACATGTTGATTATTGTTGTTTATGTTGATATCATTTTTGGAGGTAACAATGATTAGATGTGTCAAGAATTTGCCATTAACATGCAAACAGATTTCGAAATATCTATGCTTGGTGAGTTGTATTTCTTTCTTGGTTCGCAAATTCTACAATCAGCTAGAGGCATATTCATTTCCCAAACCAAGTACATTAAGGAGATGTTGAAGAAATTCAGGATTGAGAACTGCAATCCTGTGAGTACCCCCATGGTTACAGGATAAAAGTTGAGCAAGGATGATGAATCTCCTAAAGCTAATCAAACTTTGTACAGATCTATGATTGGAAGTTTATTGTATGTAACAACTACACAACCTGATATTATGCAAGCGGTTGGGTATGTGGCTCGATTTCAAGCTGCACAAAAGGACACATGTGAATGCAGTAAAAAGGATATTTAAATATCTTAAGCGAACTATGGGTTTTGGGTTGTGGTATCCAAAAGATGACAATTTCACCCTCACAACATATACAGATGAAGATTGGGCCGACAGCGTTGGTGATAGAAAGAGCACGAGTGGAGGTGCATTCTTTGAAGGAGATTATCTTGTTTCATAGTTGAGTAAGAAACAAGCGTCTCTTTCTTTGTCTACAGCCGAAGTGGAATACATCGCAACAGTTTCTTGTTGCACACAGGTTTTATGGATGAAGCAAACTTTGAAGGACATCAAAGTAGAATATGAGCATCCCATCTCCATTTTCTGTGACAATACGAGTGCAATTAACATTTCCAAGAATGCAGTCATGCACTCCAGGACAAAACACATTTCGGTTAAGTATCATTTTTTGAGAGAGCAAGTTGTTGATCAACAGGTGAAGTTGGAGTATGTTTCCACCAAAGAACAGATTGCAGATATGTTCACCAAGCCACTTCCAAAGGAAACTTTTGAGTACCTACGGAAGAAATTGGGAGTGATATCACTTTCCTCCAATCATTGAGTAGAAGTCTAGTTTTAGAGGGAACTGATTATTGTCATATCATACAGCTCTGTGAAAAAGAAGTTTCAGAACAGTAGATTATTCCTTTGCCATTGATGTCAAATGGAGAGAATTGGAGAATTAGAAAGTATGAAGTTGCCATCGATGACAAAGGGGGAGATTGTTAGAATATTGTCATTGATGTCAAAGGAAACCATAACCAATTTCAAACATGCAACAATACAAATGTGGCTGAAATTCTGTGTTGGCACCGCAATTTGATTTATTTATGATTTACAACAAATAAAAAGGATAGCAAATGAAAAAGATAGCATGCAAAAAGAAAGCACCAAAGATAGCATGCAAAAAGAGAGCAAAAAGAAACCAAAGAAAGAAAGCAAAAAGAAAGCAAAAAAGAAAGCAAAGAGAGAAAGCAAAAAGATAGCATACTTTATATCTTATTTTAAAGCTTTATATCTGTTTTGGAAAGCGCCTTATTTGAGAAGCTTTACACCTTTTTAAAGCGCTCTATCCTTGTCAAAAGGCGTCATGCTTTATTGCTTTTAAAACCGCTTCATAACATAAGACAAAGTCTTATTTTAAGCATGATTAATGCCATGAGTTTAAAATAGAAAAGACAGCAATCAGGTTAAAACTGCAGCAGCCTCTTATTAGAAAGATTTTTTTTAAGATATCATTGTGTGAAAAAAGAAAAAGAAAAGAAGAACGAATTTGTATGTGATGATCCTTTTTTTGTGTTGAAAAAAAAAAAGGATGACTAAAAATCAGTTCAAAAATGAGATTTGATTGTAGATTTATAAAAAGAAAAGTAGCAGACTGGTAAGAGTACTAAAGAGGAGATCTATGAGAAGATTTTGAGCTGAGAAAAAGAAAGTGCTTGCAGTTTTGTATGTGACTGTTTTTCGTCTTTCATTGAAAAAAGTCACAAGAAGATATTGTGCCTATTATATCAAAGGTCGGTGCCTTGTACTGAGTTGGTGCTTCCAGTGAGTTGAAGCTCACTTTTATATTCGAAGATTGGTGTTTTCTGTAGGTTGGTGCCTACTTATTAATAAAAGCAAATATTTTGCTGTGGTTTTTTCCCGAGAGGGTTTTCCACGTAAAACTGGTGTTCATTGTGCTTATGGTTCATTTGCACTATCAAGTTTTGATTATTTAGTTTTTAAAAAGTTTAAAATCATTCTTATACTGATCACACCCCCCTCTCAGTATAAGCGTGTGCTCTTCAAAAAAAACATTCAAGCTGCATTTCTCTTGGCTAAATACAACAATATATACCTAACAACTAAAGACAACTACCACTATCCTATGCATGTAAGATAAATACTCTATTGCAACTAACTAGCAGGGTGACTTACAAACCCAAGCCTTTACTTAATAATACATAATACATATATGAGAAAGGAGGTTCTTAACATAATAAGGCCTCCCTTAGGATGGTGGTTACCCATGCCATATGTTCTGCCACTAATTTGCAAGAAAGATTTCAATATTTTGTATTTGACACCATGCTGTCATGTCTGTATGGTTCTGGTTACAATTCAACATTCATCATCGTATTTATATAAGAACAAACATAAGCCAAACCCACTGATTGCATATTTGTAATCCTTATCAAAGACTTGCACCATGAACTTGCCTGAAAAACAGAGTCTGCATGCCTTTTGCAGACACATTCTACCTCAAGAATGAGGAGAAGCATTTCTACGGTTCTTTTACATGCAATTTCTCCATTGCACTTCCTTGACACAAACATTTCATTTTCCTAAACATGTTTGCATCAACATATACTACAATACCACATGTTTCCATGCCAAGCACACTCAATTCATACAATTTCCCCACCCCAGGCATTTTCAGACTAAAAACAGGCCCTTCATAGAGGAACCCTGAGATACAAGCATCTAAATAACATGCAATGATACCATGAAACATGCCCTAACTTTAACATAATTAACAGAAAGGGAAAAACCTCTTCCCCTGCCAAAAACATGAAAGACGAGAGGAAACATAATATATTTTGCATACATATTTTGACCATCTACTTTTCAGAAGTTTTTAGGACTGTTTCTTGTTAGTGTTCTTGAGTTGTTTCTTAAAGAAATTTATGCATTGCCAACTTGTCTTTTGTTTGTAGAATTGTTTTTCTGCTACTGGAAACTTCAAATTGCTTTAAGATTGTTCAATATCAGAGAACTTTCTGCATTGAATAAACCATTCGGTGTCTGGAAAATTAGTTTTACTGTTTTGGAAAGACTTTGATCATCTCCTTTAATTAACAAAGAAGAAGAAAGTTATAGTCTTGAGCTTTGAAATTTATTAGTGGTGGCATTTGCAACTATTATTTGTAACAACATCCACATGCTTACAGTTTGGTTTCAAATTGGAATTTGTAACTTCAGGTACACATACCCAGAGAAAAAAATAATTGAACATATGCAGTTCAGTCGTTTGTTCCCCACCATAAATAGAGGACAATTAGGATCTAATTGAACACTTAATGATATAGAGCCCATACAAACTTTAATTAAAAGTAAAACATAGCATATGAGGCCAGATGAAAACAACTACTCTGGAATCATAAAAAAAATACTTGCCTTATCTGGTAATTCTTCTAACCAGGACACCGTGGCATTAAAATCTTCAACCACCCATTTTTGTACCTCTGAAGGATTGATATCCAGTTTCTCACTATTACTTGTATCAATGCCTTTTGCTTTCTTCTGAGGCATCCAAGAAAGTCAGACAATACAAATATATATATGGTTAACAATTATGTAAGTCTACAGAATGATAGCAACACGAAAAAAGCGATGATAAATATCATGCAGTCACTCAACATAGTGCTTTGGTCTGTCTTAGTTTAAATTAAGTGACACTAGAAAGAAAGAAAGAAATTATATTAATATCCACGAATGACCAAGAATAAGTCAAAGAGACTGAAATGTACAATCTGTTACAATAGCAAAGTACTAGGCCAGGAACAGCCCTAGACACAAAGCAAACACAACTAGAGAAAATTTAAATTTTCATACATAATCGGTTCCAACCATTAACTGATAGTAGAAGATCTCCTGCAGAACTTTACAAAACATTGATTTTATTTTTAATTAGATAGATTCATTAACCTTAACTCTAACAAACAGTAACTGACAAGTTCGAATATAATTGCAACAAGCTTATGGCCAGCAGCCCACATTGAGCAAAGTGAACGAACAATCATGAAGTGGGAAGGAACAAGGTCAAGCTCATTATGGACTCCAGAAGACATTGTGCAGATGTAGCCAGTATAGGCTGCAAAAATTGGGTATATGTTCATAAATATTTTCATTAACAAGATAGATTGAATGATTGTAAGACGCAATTTGAACAACATGCTCTATCCCCACCTCCAAAACAATTGACTCTTAACAACTCAAAAGCATCTGGGAACTCTTTACATGGTTGTATGTGTTGGGACCCAAAATAGCAGAAACCCAAAACCCTAAAACATTTCACAATCAACAGGTCAAGGGTGATTTTGGCCAACTAACAGGAGTGCATATACTCCTCTACACTTCAGGCTCAGCTAGACCTAGAAGGGATATTCCTAGAGGCATGAAATAAAACACAAACATACACAGCCATACCCAATGTACACTTGACCCCCAAAGCTGTCACTAGGTCAAGACAAACTAGCTGCACATGCCTCTGTATTAAGCTGATTACTACACTATGCATTTGCACCCAAACATGGCAATACTATACTCCTTGAAATGAATCCACTTAACTTCTCATACACAAGATACATAGTGCAGGCATACATGTTCATGATTCACAAACGATTTGGTTTGTTTTGCATTACTTCAGATTTATCCCTGGTTATAAAATAGAACCATGAACAGCATGAGAAACCCTAAACTAAACATACTCCTACTCCAACTAACAGGACGAGGGTTTCATTAAAATGATGATTGATCCATCCCCAATATGAACCGGTGCCTATTCCATTGGGCAACTGAGTCATAAACAATAAAGAGAAAAGAAAAGGGCTGAACCATCATCAACAGAAAACTAAAATATATCCACATACATTTCTTAGATTACACTTCATACACTAGACATACTTATTTATCCAAAGCCAAACTATAATAACCCACTTGCAATCGAGAAATGACCCAACACAAAGCTTGTATTGATTTAAATCCTATCATACATTATCAAATCCCATTACAACCACACCAGCAAATGTGGTGAAAGCAAAAGCTGCAACAATGCATTCCCCTGAATTATTACAAACAGCCGTGGAGACATACTAATGCATGAAAATGTGCATTACAATCCTTCCTACATTGTATCAGATGCATTCTTTCATTCACTGCCCAGACATTTTTCTCTGCTTGATGCCCTAAAATCTTCCTTAGGCATTTTCCAAACCAGAAAATTGATTCAGCGACCAACCCCTAAAAAGAGCTTCGATCTTCTATTTATAGCATTCACATACACGTCTGAGAAAGAAATGGGTGCCAAAATCCTCAACCACCCCAACCACTGTATTAAAAACATTCAATTCGGCCACCCACTTCGCAGTAATGGCGCCCCCGGAAGTAGTCGGTGCGTTCCCAGGCGATTGGAGGAGTCAGGAATGCCAAGAAGCCAACCTTCAAAAAGTCAGAGTTTCGGACCTCGGGCTTCGAGCCTTCATCCCTCAGCGTTTGTCTTTCTCTACCTTACTCTTTTTGCTTTTGTCGGACTTCAGGTTTTCGGTGTTTTGCCTTCCAAAAGGAAGAGGAGAAAACACATAATTCTGACCCCCCAAGGTCCACTACACTTAGAATATTCTTTAAGACCTTAGGCAAACTTCGGTCTTTCAGCCTTCCGCCTTGCGCTTGTCTTGAAGAAGAGGAAAAGCCAGAGCCATGACTCCCACCCTCCAAAACACTTTGTCAAATTTTGAAAACATCGGGGGTCGGCCCCCGGGCTTTCCATCTACCACCTTCCCTTTGGAAGGGAAAAGAGAAGAGGCCTGCCATCCGTCGAAACTGCCACGTGTACGCTTTCTACCATTCCGCACTTCAACTTGCGGGCCCACCAAATGGCTCCACAGAATGGCAGAATGCCTTAGGAAAATTTCCTGTTAGGGGTCAGTCGTCGGGCCTTCCTCCTTCCATCTTCACAATGAAGGCAGAAGGGGGAAGCCCAAACTCCAACCTCCATTATAAACTTGATACTAGAATATCTTCCATGTAGATCTGTCGAATTTCGGGGCCTCCCCCTCCATCGCAACAATGAAGAAGGCAGAACCGCACAACTCCTAAGTCCAACCCCCCGCATCATTTCTCCATACTTAGAATAATTTTCATCACTTTGAGCGGACTTCGGCCCTCAGGCCTTCTCCACAATGTTTGCCACTAGGAAGATGGAAGGGAGGAACTTCGACCTCCGAAACTCCGCCAAACACTTAGAATTCCAACACTTAGGCAATTTTCGAGGCGAAAAGGGGAAGCAAGATGGAAGGAGGAAGCCCGAAACTCCAAACTCCAACAAAGGTAAAAAAACACAAGGGAATACTTAGAAATTTTTGACTTAGTCGTTTTTTGGGTTTTTCCCTTGTACTTTTCAAATGGCAAACACATGAAAACCTATGAAAGATGTCTCAAATCGGTTATAAACTATAGATTCAAGTGGGATTGAAATGGAACTTGGAGAGAAAAAGGGGCACTTTGAGGACTGATTTTTCAAGTCCCAACAATGGCTTTGATTGGGGACGTGTGCCAAGCAATGGCACAACGAGAATCCAAAATCTCTGGTTTTGCAGACCATAAGGCAAAAAACACAGGACCTATTTACAAGGCATACAGTCATAAGCATGGGGGCACAAAAGGAAAGTTGATTGTATTCAAAATTTAAACACTCTGCAAGTCCAACCTGCACCAAGTTACTGAACCTACTTGCCTCTGTCAAAGACAAGCTGAATGAAAGAGTTGATCACCCTAAAACCAAATTTGCACTTCTCACCTAGCTACAACAACTGAAAACTGCCCTCAACATGCACCAATCTGTAACAAATGTTTATGAAGTCAAGGCCAGCTTTATCACTAAAATTATTACCACATGGCAACCATAAAATATAGGTGCTTGACCTATTCATATCCATATCATGCTTGTCGCAGGCAGCAATGGGTGCAACACTAAAATTCAAGACAGCAACAAAAGAAACAAATGAAGGCAGACCTCCATTATCATGTGCCAGGCTATCATACCTTCTAACCTGTTCATGCAAATTGAGGGAAAAAGAAAATACCTCCAATTCACATGGCAAACTAATTGTGCCTGATTGCTTTGTTGATTCACAAAAGAAGGAACTTCATCTTGTAGATCGAATTGGAAAGACTCCACCTCTATCATATGCTCAAGTTGGGAAGGAACATGTAAATCTTCAACTTGGCACTCATGTTGCTGCCCAATGTCATTATTATGTGTATACTGGGCCCAAATAAAAGATTCAAATTCGGCCACAACATCATTACCCACAGCATCAGACACCTCACCTTCATTGCAAAGGAAACTTTCATACTCACAAGTGTCAAACCCTTGGATAGTATGCCGCCAGCATACACCACCTTCATACATGTCGATTTCTTGTTCCACACTTGGATCACAAACCTGATCCACATCTTCATCATCATCAGCATAATAGTCATAATGAGGTTTTTCAAATGATGGACTGCATCCATCCCATAACCTCTCTATTTCAATCTCAACTGGGCAACTCACTGTATCATATTCACTGTTGCAAATAGACTGATGACACACTTCTTCCACAATCATTCTTGTATCATTTACTTGCAGCTAAGATGAAACACACTCCGCATGAGGAAAAGAACATACCTTGCACCAAAGGAACAAGTTCTCATATGCATCCACATGATCACCATCTTCAAATCCAGGGCAAGCCCTTCACACTAAAACTCCATGGTTGCACCAACAACTCTCTCTAATCGGTTATCATCAAATGCAACCAACCCTACATCTATCTCATGCAAGCAAGTATAAACCGCTTCATCACAAACAGGAATGAAAGAGGGCATTAAATCAAACAAGAAACAAGTTTCTTGTTCATCCCATGTTTTACTTACCTATGTACATATTTCATACTCAGCTTCACAAGCTGATCCATCTGACTATTCATCACTGTACACATCATCCTCATTATTCGCTGAACCACATACCTCAGCAGTACGCTGGAAATGTGTAACATACACCCCACTGTATATGTTTTGCACTGACTAATTTTTTGGTATTTTTTGATTTTTCTGCTGTTTAGGGTTTATGGGTTGTTTTGCATGTTCAATTTTTACATTGCATGTGCGAAATATGAAGTAGATAAACAAACCCAGAAAATATACAATGAATTTGCACAAACTAAAAACAACCCAGATCAGAAAATGCAATGAAACTAATTAAAATGAAATCTTCAACTTGATTCATAGCCGAAATTGCACCAGCACTATATTGCCTTGGAAAATCATCAAGGAATGCTTACAATGAAGTTCAATACTGATTTCAGGACTGCAGTGATAAATGTAGTCACTAAACACCAAGAAAGAGACTCTAAATCGATGCCAATGAAGGTGGATGAATACCCATAGAGCCCGCGCCCCTCTATAGGTGGTACGGCCCAGCTGGTACCTCAAATCAGCAATGGAAGTGTCCAAAATCACTTTGAAATTCTCTGTTTATCACTCAGAAATCTCTGCAATAGCAAATCGATGAGAACAAAGATGGTTAGCAGCCCAAAATGTGTGCCTAACTCGTCCCAGCAAGTGTACGGCTGGTCTGTGCATGTACGGCCAGTCCACAATAGCAAACATAGTCACAAATCCTCCAAGATAGACCTGCAATCTGCCCCAAAAGGGATCGAATCTCCTCAAAACAATGAATCTTCAAATCTGCATAACAAAACTCCAATCAAGATGTTCATTTCGTGCTCAAAACTCCTCAAAATGTACTTCCTGAAAGCACTACTGAAGCCCTTGTGTGAAGCCTCCTCAAACCCCCTCCTAATGCACTCTTTCATGCACAAGGAAAGGCGAATCTGCAAAGGTTTTCATCTCTGCAATTCGTTCTTTCAACCACAAAGCCAAGCATCAAACCCTATGCACGGGCAACTCAAGACAAGAGCAATATTCATTCACAATAGCATATGCAAATGAGAGCTTTTTTCCTCTTTTTATTTCCTTCACACCTCAACGCCCAAGAAGAGGGAATTCTTTTAATTTTTAATTCATTTTTGACCTCGTCTCACCATGGAGGTGCGTTCATCCCTAGGAAGTCAATTTTTAAGTTATGACTTAAATATATGAAAAGTGACTTTATAACATAATGTAAAGTCATAACATATTACATAAAGATATAAGTCAAATCTTTAGTTTAACTTATATTATGTCTATTAGAGCTCTCGATATTTCTGATTCATGGGATATGTGCCAAGGGACATCTCCGACTGCCCTACCAAAAAATAGTAACTGCCTGACTCACGACTTACTATAAATAGTAAGTCCCTGGAAAGACTTCCTAAATATCCCCATTAGCCTACGGAAATCGAGTAATAGGCTAATCCTAATCCTCTGATGCGGTGAGCTAAATGGGGGACATTACAGTCCCCCCTGCCCAAGATTGCTTGTCCTCAAGCAACCTCGACTCAGGGTGCTGCAATATCTGCCCACTCTCCCAGGTAGCATCCTCCACTGGTAAATTCTTCCACTTGACCAAGTACTCCCTGATGACCCGTTTCCTCAAGTATCTCTCCCGGGTGTCAATGATAGCCTCAGGTACTAGGATCAACTTACCCTCCTCATCCAATGGTGGAAGCTCTGCAGAAGGAACTATATTGTGGCCAAGAGCTTTTTTCAACCTGGAAACATGGAACACATTATGCACCCTACTATCTGATGGAAGCGTAAGCTCATAAACCACCTCACCCACTCGTCTAATTATCCTGAAAGGACCATAAAATCTGCGTTTCAACTTCTCTACTCCACTCTTCTTGAGAGTGGACTGTCTGTAGGGTTGGAGCCTCAAATACACCATATCTCCAACCTCGAAACTCCTCTCCACTCGATGCTGATCAGCATACAACTTTTGTTGATTCTGTGCCTGTTGTATATTCTCCTTGAGCTCCCTGAGAATGTCCTGGCTATCCTGCAAAAGATCCTTAGCCTTAGGCACTCCACTGTCACCAAGCAAGAGATCTGTAAAGCACAGGGCATCATAACTATACAGTGCCCTGAAAGGATTCATCTGAATCGACATATGGTGTGTAGTATTGTAACAATACTCCCCTAGGTGCAACCATCTGATCCACGCATTCTGCTGCCCCGACACATAATTACGCAGGTACCCTTCTAACCATTTATTCACCACCTCTATTTGCCCATCTGTCTGCGGTTGATAGCTGGTGCTAGGAGTTAACTCTGTACCACACAATCTAAACAACTCCTACCAAAATAAACTCAGGAACTTGTTGTCCCTATCGCTGACAATGCTCCTGGGTACCCCATGCAACCTGAATATCTCCCGGAAAAACAAATCAGCCACCTGAGCAGCTGTAAAGGTTGCTGAAATTGCAAAGAAGTGTGCAAATTTGGTGAGTCTGTCGACCACCACATAGATATAGACCTTACCCTGCACCTTAGGCAACCCTGTGATAAAGTCCATGGAGATACACTCCCACTTCTGATTGGGAATGGATAATGGCTGTAGTAAACCTGCAGGAAAGGTATGCTCATGCTTGTTCTGTTGGCAAATGGGACATTCACAAACATACTTCTGCACTTCATCCTTCAGTCCTTTCCATGTGAACCTCTCCCGAATCTGTTTGTATGTCTTAAAGAATCCAGGATGGCCAGCCATTGGTGTGTCATGGAAAGTTTTGATTACCTTATGCTTAAACTGTGAGTTGGGCACCAAAAATATCCTGTCTTTGTACATGATCAAATCACTCACCACAGAATACCTCTCATCTCTGATTGTGCCCTCAATGACTCTTGCTGCCCAAGAGTCCTTAACATACTCTGCTATAATCATCTCTTTCCAATCAGCAAAGATCTCCCCAACTAAACACAAGTGAGGTCGTCATGACAAGGCATCTGCAACTATGTTCTTCCCTTTGACATACTCTATGTCAAAATCATATGCCTGTAACCTGTTGACCCACTTTTGTTGTCTGTCATTCAGGTCCTTCTGGTTCATGAAATATTTAATGTTGTTATGATCTGTCCTGATTATGAATTTGCCGCCAACCAGATATTGCCTAAATTTGGCCAATGCATGCATAATGGCCAACATCTCTCGGTCATAAACCGAGTAGCTCCTCTCCACACCTCGAAGCTTCCTACTCTCAAAAGCTATCGGGTGCTTCTCCTGCATGAGAACAGCTCCTATCCCCTCTCCAAAAGCATCACACTGTAACTTAAACGGTTTGGTGAAATCAGGGATAGCAAGCACTGGGCATTTAGACATCAAGTGCTTGAAGTGATCAAAGCACCTCTGAGTCCTGTCGTTCCATTCAAAGGCTCCTTTCTTTGTTAAATCTGTCAACGGTGCTGCTGTCTGAGAGAAACCTTTCACAAACCGTCTGTAGAATCCACAAAGCCCAAAAAACCCCTTAAGTTGTGTGAGGTTTGTGGAAGAGGCCAATCAACAATTGCCTTAATCTTCTCTGGATCCACTCTAACCCCATCAGCACTAATAATATGGCCAAAGTAGAGTAACTCTGTCATACCAAAATCATATTTTGACTCCTTGGTGTAAAGTGAATTGCTCTCCAGAATACTCAGCACCTCCTCAAGGTGCCTCGGGTGGTCCTCCCAAGTCCTGCTGAAAATCAATATGTTGTCGAAGAAAATCAAAACAAACTTCCTAAGCTACTGTCTGAAAATCTGGTTCATACAACTCTAGAAGGTTGCAGGTGCATTGGTCAAACCAAAGGGCATCACTAGGAACTCAAAGTGGCCATAATGACATCTGAAAGTTGTTTTTTCTATGTCCTCGTCTCTCATGCGAATCTGGTGATACCCAGATCTCAAGTCAATTTTAGAGAAGTAACAAGCACCATGTAACTCATCTATCAATTCATCTATCCTCGGAATTGGGTACCTATTTTTGATGTTCTTATTTAAGGCCTTGTAATCTATACACATCCTGATTGTCCCATCCTTTTTTACAAGCACAACTGCAGAAGCAAATGGGCTCTTGCTGGGCCGAATGTGTCCCATCTCCAGAAGCTCTTTGATGGTTTTCTCAATTTCATCCTTTAGCCTCTTCGGATGACGGTATGATGTGATCATGATGGGTTTGGTCCCATCCTCCAACTCAATGATGTGCTCTATGCCTCTATCAGGAGACACCCCTGGTGGTATATCTCCAAACACCTTACTATGCTTCGATAGCAACTTCTGAATATTAGGATGATAGTTATCCTTCTGTCGTGGTGGGGACTCTAGCATAATAAGGCACTCTGCTGCCCACTCTACTTGATCGTGTCTCAAAAGCCTCTCCATTCTCTTCAGTGATACTACTCGAGGTCCACCATCTAAAATACCCCTAAGGCATATTTTCCTCCCATTATACTCGAATCTCATCTCCATCTTCTTAACATTCATGGTGAACTCCTCCAACTAGCTCATCCAATGCATGCCAAGTATCACATCTGTATCCCCAATACCAACTGTTGTGATGTCATTACAACATTGCCCCATTACAAATGGGGACCCCCTCTTTTTTTTGCCTTAGGTTAGATTGAGTTTTAGGGAGTTCTACTTTGACCTTGTTTTGAGATATGAAGAAGCTTACATGAGGCATTCCTTTTGCCCTTCATTGGCATTTGAGCTCCAATCTTATGGCTTCATCTGATTGAATCATGGCATGATGGAACTGAGATAGAATTGGACGTCTTCATGAACATTCAAGATGATTCCTCCGAGGGTTATGGTGTTTGAGAGTATGATGTTGTAAGGTGTTGACAGGGCAAAGTGGCCAAGTTTTTAGGAAAATCCAAAATCCTCAACCACTGCGTCACCTTATGGAATAAGTTGACTCAAATTTCAGTGAGATCTTTCCATCAGGATTCAAATTGCTTAACCAATGCACCATGATTGAGGAGGTGTGACTTAGGTTTTTTGACATTTTTTCAAGAAGATCCAAAATCCTCAACCAATGCGCCAAGGTGGATAGGTTGGATACAAGTACCAAAACGCAAATTTTGTGAAGTTTTAAGATGAAATCAATTTCCTCAACCAATGCGCCATCATTAGAAGGAAGTTTGATTAGAGTTTGATGTTGTTTATCCCAGAGAAATCAAAATCCTCAACTGGTGCGCCTCATCTAGAGCGCCATCTGCAAGGAAACAAGGATCCACTTTTGAAGTAACATTTTAGGATGGCTCAAGACATGAAACCAACGCGCCCTATGTAATGCGCTTGTCAAAAGGAGGAAAGGATGACTTTAGAAGGCCTTTTATCTAAGCATCAAGATGATCATCCAATGCGCTTGAAAGAGAAAAAGATTGCAAATTTTAGAACATGTTCATCAGGATTCAGTAGGCTGATCTAATGCGCCTTGACTAGTGCGCCCTTATCAAGACAAGGATTCAAATTCATCAACTAGAGCGCCACTCATGAAGGAGATTGAATTAAATCTTGTGAAGTTTTTTAAGAGAGATCAAAAGTCTCAACCATTGCGCCAATAGTGATGAAGAAGTCAAGTTTACAAGTATGATAAGATGAGGATTCAAAAACATGAACAAACGCGCCTCAACCGGTGCACCCATAGAAGAAGGGAGATTTTGTCTTACATTTGAATCAAGAAGCCTTCAAAACACTTAACTAACGCGCCATAACTTTAGAGATATTAAGGACAGCAAGGTAAATTGACATTTTGAAGACATGTTACAAGAAGCATTCATGATGATGATCTCTTGCGCCTCAACCAACGCGCCACCTCAAGGTAGGGGTAAATGCAAGATAAAGATAGAATTTTAAAGACTTTTTAAGAAGCAATCAACATGTTGAACCATTGCGCCCCAACCGTTGCGCCAATTTTGAGAAGGAAAGTTAAGTCTTGAATGTCATTTGAAGAGGATTCAAAACTCTTAACCGCCGCGCCCTAACCCATGCGCCACTTTGGATGGATTTTAGTGAAATTTAAGCAAGAATAAGATCTAAAAACCCCAACTCAAGCACCTCAACTAGAGCGCCATGTTTACAAAGGAGAAATGAAGGTTTTAAAGAGTTCCAAGGAGAGATTAAAATGCCTAACCGGCGCGCCTTAACCATTGTGCCAAGGGTGATGAAGGTAGAGTGGGGTCTTTCAAAGTACTTGCCAAAGAGGATTTAAATTCAAAGTTTGAGAGCATTCAAGGAGAGATCAAAAACATCAACCCTTGCGCCATGATTTTTGTGCCAACCTCGAGAGGATTTGAAATTGCCATCAAGTGCGCCCAAAACAAGGAGGATCCAAAACGTCTAACCGATGCGCCCTTGCCAAAAATCAAATTTTCTAAAGCTTAAATCCGACTTGCCTAGAAATTGGCGCCACATTTAATGAAGGGAGGATAAATTAAATGTTTTTCATTGCATTTAATGAGGTCGGCCTAGGGGAGAATTCCAAGTTTTTTGATGCAAATTATATATATCTGCCTTTGGATTTCATTTTCTCATTCACCAAGCAGCCAATTCACCTCAAGGAGCAGAAGTAAAGTGATCTCTTAGCAAGAACAAGTCTGATTTTCATCAATTTGGGTCTGATTTTGACTAAGTGTTGAAGGTATTCATCCAAATCAGTCCATTAGTAAGTCTGATCTGAAGGTAATATTCTGATTTTCCTTTCATTTTCAGCAGACTTATTGGTTTTGTAAGCAGAAAATTGTCTAAGTGTTCAAGAATTTTGCACAAGAGGATAGTAAATTATATGATAGAAGTCAAAATCTTCTTGTTAAAATTTCATTTTAGATCTTTGAAAATCAGAATTTCAATGCATATAGAAGGCTGAAGTGAGTTGTTTGATCATTCATATTTGAGGTTATTTATTCGTGTCTAGTCTTGTAGGATCATGGCGATGACATCAAAGGAAAGGCAAGCAAGGATTCGCATGAATGCTAAAGGAAAAGTCCCGGAGTCAAAGCTTGTTTCACGATGGACATTTATTGGAGATACAAACATGGGCAACAGTAGTCTAGATGACATCAAGAGTGTATTTCAAGAGCCTACTGGGAGTAGTCTTGCTAGAGCCATCACAAAGAGTGGAGTCATTGAAGCTGCTTGCTTTCCACCGGTTCTACCTTGTCAAGAGATGATTATAGAATGTGTTAAGAAGTATGACAAGAATACTAGACAAATAGTGGCTAGAGATGGAACAATGTTGGCCTATTTACAAAAGAAAGCAATTGAAGACACATTCAACATTCCAACCAAAGACAGGATGATAGACATTTCCATACGCCAGGGTCAACAAGAGTATGATGCTAATTCAAAAAACAGATTGCAAGAAATGAAGAAGGAATGGATGGCAAATCCATCAATGAAGTTCAATACAAACAATCCTCCACAATTTCATATATCCAATTTTCATCCAAAGATTGGGTATTTGATCATGTTTCTCAACAGGGTAACAGGTATGCCGCAATCAGCAACATTTCAGTCATGGATGTATTCCTTCATCAAGTTAGTCCTCAAAGGGAAAATGATCGATTGGTCTAGACTCATTAGTCAAAGCATGCATGAGCAGCTCGTTAACTTTTCAAGTACTAAGTCATTCCATATGAGTTCTTATATAGTGTATCTTCTAGCAAGGAATGAAAGTTATCCAGGGTTGACTAAAAAAGGAGAAGTTGGAATAGGACCGGATAAGTATTTGTCACATCAATGTTATCCTCAGTTGCATCTCAAGAACATCAATCACTATATGGGATTCAATGATGCATTTGCCATGTTCATATTGAAGAAATTGCGAGGAGAATTCCACAAGAGGTTATCAAATGCAGCAAGGGAATTCATCAGAACATATGGACATTGGTATACACAGCATGAAAGATATACATATATAAGGATCCAAGGTTTCACATCTTATCCATACAGGTTACCAAGATATCCAACCAATAGGATGGTGATGTTAGAGGTTTCAAGACAACTCCTAGAACTCATCAGGATACAGAAATTAAGGAGGAAAGGAGGAATCCAGTTTCCACTAGTTCTTGGACAAAATTTTGAGTGTCCATCATTGGCAGCAGCTGAATATTCTGAAACGGAGCTTTAGGCATATCATCTACAAACCCATAGCACTAAAAAGCTTAATTTTGATCCTTTCAAAGTTTGCTGGAAATATAATAGAAAATATAAACATGTCATGCAATTAGAAGATCATTGGGCAAATGCAAAGGATGAAGATGATCTTCGAACATTCAAGTGCTCAAGGCTTACATGGGATCTAGTTAGAGCATCTAAAGTACTCCGAATTCCGGATCAATTTACAGAGGATGATACTATATTGATAGATGAATTGGAGAAGATAAAGGATTTACCATATACAGTTGATTGGTCAAAGAGGGATGTATCTGAAGAGGAATTGATTGAGCCAATCTTGGCTATGACAAAAGCATGTGCGAATCAGTTGCTACAAGAAATGAATGAGGAAGGACAAATTCTTACATATGAGAAGTTGGATGAAGAAAGACTAGAGCATCATAGTACACATGATGTGAGCTCACATAGTGGACTTGAGCATAGTGGAAGTGACAAGGGTGACAGTCAAGTTAGAAAGAGGAAAAGACCTAGTAATGAGCAAGGAGAATTCAGTCAGAGAGCAAAGAAGAAGAATAGTCGATCTACGTCATCTAGTTTACAAGAAGGTACTTCAAATGCTAATCATCCAGTACAAGAGATTGAAGTAGTAGAAGAGACTATGGCAGCTCCATCCGAAGAGATTCATTCAAGCCCTACTGTTGAAATAGAAGATGATGATATTGCTGATCAAGAGATTGAAGGACAAGGAGAATCTGATGAATATGCAGTACCTGTACAATGCAAGCAAGCACAAAGGCAACAAGATCTTTCCTCATTTCCACCTTGGTTGAGAGAAAGAATAAAAGAAAACACAGTTATTGAAGCATATCAACCCACTCCGGTAGAAGAGTTGCTTATGGTTAAACAGAAAAGTGATCAAAAGAAGAAAGCAACTGTCTTTTCAAAAATCACTCAAGATGCTTCTGGAAACAGGGAAGTACATGTAGCTGTTCCTAGAGTTGAGAAGAATCTGGAGGACATGGCACCTGAAGACTACAATATGACTACTATTGATATGGGCCCAATCACAGGAGAACAAGTAGAAGAGGAACTTCAAGAATTAGTCAACAGTGTAAGAATCATGCTAAGGCAGAAAAGAGAAGCTAAGCAAAAGTTGGAGCAAGACTCCAATACACTGAGGCAATACATTCAACAAGTCATGCAACCCATCCAACAGAAGGAAGCCACACCAGTACCTCCATCCATTCTTTCACAAGAAATAGTTATCACAAGTGGAAGATATGAGGGCATCATCTCACCTAATGAAGGGTTGGATAGTGAGAACAGAAGAGAAAGCATACACCTATCTTAAGGAAATTGTACAAGTTTATGATAGAATCCTTTGCCTCAAAGATAGAGTTCAAGCTTTGTTGAAGATATGTGCTAAGTTCAAGCCCATCAAGGAACAGTACATGCCACACCTCAAGAGTTTGATGGAAGCTTCAATAGAGGATTTAGTTCGAGATAAGGTGATTGATCAAGGTACTTCATATGATTTCACTACTTGGTATTTCTCTTTTCACAACAAGGGGCACCTAGTTGAAAAGATTGAAGTGGATATGTCTAGAATAAGAAGTGTTCTCCTAAGAACACAAAATCATGTGCATACTTCATTGACCACAATATGCAATCCATACGGAAAAATCACTATTGAAAACATGAAACAACAAGTCAAGGCATTCTACTTTCATTAGGATAGTGTTGATGAAGAATAGCCGGATAGCATATTCACACTTGCCTTCAATCTTGGAGCAAACAAGTCTTGGATAGCTGACTGGGAGAAAACACTTGGCATCTATGAGTTAGCTGTGGCAACTGCAAAAGGATCCATTAATGCTGTGACAAGTGTACCAATGGGAGATGTTGCTCAAATTGTGTCTAGATTCATTGCACTTCATAGTACTACTAGGGGATATGATATGATGTGGCATCCTTATCTTCTTGGGAAGCATGCCTTTCTTCCATCTTTTATATGCTAAATATAGTAGTTTGTTGTAACCGCCTACTTAGGTGGCATCATCTGGTCCATTGGCTTTGCCAATCAATCTTGACCACTCATGTATTCTTGAAGCCTATATAAGGGCTCCTTCTTCTCTCATTTGTAAGGTTGAAGACTCTAAAAAATTGTTGCAAGAGCTCTTTTGAAATAATATAAGACTCATTCTTTGGTGACTCTCTTTATGTTTCAAAGTGTTGCATGGTTTTCATTTCTTCAAGCGAATGTTAAATTAGATTAAATTTTCTTTTATGTGTTATGTTGGTGGAAGACATTATTATTGTTTCTTGGTGGAATCTATATGTTCATACCATTTGTGATTTGTGGCTTACAAGTTGCAGTGCATGGTTAGCCTGAACAAAGTAAGCTTAACTTTGATCGTTTATGTTTATTGGACTTTCATGAACATAAGTGATTTGAATATCTTATATCACCCTTAGAAGATTGCATCAACCTTGTGTAGTTGTTTCAACTTGGCGAAACAAAGTTGGTTGATTCCACCTGATCGATAATCATCTCTTGCATCTAGGATTAGAGTAGTTTCCTAAACCTTTACCTTTTAGACTTTTCTATTCTTCATCATTAGGAATTAGAATTGAAGAGCCTTATTGCTATATCATACGCTGAAGGGTTGTAATACTTAGATATTCCCAATGTGTGCCTCTAATAAGTGAAACAATCAAGTTGTTGGAACAATTGTGTAGGTCCCTTTGTGTTCATCAGCAAAATCACATCAAGTCAATGAGTTAATCCATCGCGAATCATAAGAACGGGAACCTTGGAGTTGTCTCGATTGATCACTTTGTTTAGCATTCGAGAGACTTTATTCAAGAGAGTGTTGGATACTCAGTATTTTACTCTATTGTTGACTTGTCTAAAAACAATCATCAACAGGACCCCCGCCTGTTGAGTTTTTGGCTGTGCTTCCTTTTTTGTTTTTCCGTGGGCTTTCATTGTTCAGTGTCTGCATTGCTCTTGATATTGTCATATTCTTCCTAAAGCAGACCTTTTGTCTTCCCTCTGAAAGACGTTGGCTCTTCATGTATATCCGCGAGGGCTTCAAATGTCCGCCCAAGAGCTTTTCAGTAGTTGCTTTGTATCCTACGAAGTCTTCAAAGCTGGCAATTGTGCAAATATGTTTTGAGTTCGCTATGAGAGTAAATTAGTGAAGCGATGAATGAAGCGAAGAAATTGATTCATGATTGAAGTCTAGAGTCCGCTTGGGCGGACATTTTCAATACGTATAGATTGTTAGAGCATGACACGGCACTTCCAAATGGTCCGCTTAGGTTCGTTACAAGCGGACTTTATTAAACCTGTAGCATTATATGTGTTATGCCTTGGTGGTTAAAATGTCCGCTCAGACGGATTCCCATGACTTATTTGCAAGTTAGTGGACATTTTCTATATGTAGGGAAACATTACATTACACGTCAAAGTTGTCCGCTCAGTAGTGGACTCCATCTGCCCATTGGCATTATTCCCGTTATGCCATAAGCATCAACACGCCCGCTTCAAACAGGAGATCCTCGTTGTTTCAAATGCCCATTCATAGACATGTAAGAGTGGCGGACTTTTAATACTTCACTGCCATTTGTATATTATGAGCGTTGAGGTAAAATGTCCGCCAAGTATGCAAGATAGAGACTGTTTACATGACCACCTCCCTCCATCGACGGTTATGATTCCTGACCGAATCATTCAAGGCACACAAAACAGAAGGATTCGCTCTGACTAAAAATAGCATTGTCTAAAGACAGCACCTTACACATATGCTATTCGAAGCCATCTTTTGAATGCATCGACAGTTTTGCACAAGTTCGAATTTTCAGAGCAGAGTGGTGGAGGCTATTCATAGTGGATAACAATACACATTTTCTAAATATGACAACACCATCCAAATATATATAACAGCATCGCCTAAGTACAAGAGCATTCAACACGGTTTAAACTTGCAAATATTCACAGAGGAAGCAAGATACCCGAAACGATGATTTAAGGATAAAAGTTTTAGCTAAAGACACAGGTAGTTTTTGTGCCTTCGAAATCAATTTTTCTTTATCAACAAATTCAGGATACAAGCTTGTAATCGAGAAAATCAAACAAATTTGCCCAAGTAGTGAATTGAATTGGTTATAGACTAATGATGCAGGTGTTTGAGGAGCATTTATTTATTTCTATGAGTAGATCATAATGTGAGAATGGTGAGTTAAAAGCAAAGTTTGTTCAAAGGTAGGGATTGGATTTGCAAATTCCGTGTTAGTAATTTTCTTTGTGAAAGAACAAGGTGATTTTAAATGGCATATTTCAAATCCCGCATATGTTAAGTAATGAGATTTTGTCCTTTTGCACCTTTTTAAAGCATTATTTCAATATGTTGATTCAGGGTATTTGTGCAGGTGAAGGGTGAATGCGAAGGAAGGGCAAGCAGTTATGAAGAGCGATATGGAAGGATAGTGGCGAAAGGCTTGCACAAGAGAAATTCAATGCATGTAGGAGTCTTGTTCAAGAACATTCGAGGGAGAAGACATCATCGCCACACGGAGGAATGCCTACATCAAGATCACCATTACTGCTGAAGATGATATCAAAGAATATGAGATAAATATAAAAGCCAGAGATGCTCCATTGAGTGCATTGATTGACTCTGATTTGATAAAGGTCATGGATTATGAGTCTGCTAAAGAAGTCTCGGATAAGCTGAGTAATCTGTATGAAGAAGATGAATCTGTAAAGAGTGCCAAATTGCAGGGACTGAAAGCCAAATATGAAGGTCTTAAGATGGGAGAAGATGAAAACATAACATCCTTCATGCAAAAGGTTGATGAACTTGTTACTAGAATCAAAGGTATGGGAGGAACTGTTGATAAAACTAAAGTTGTGATGAAAATTCTTAGGTCATTACCTAAATCCTACGCTCACAAGGTAGCTACAATTGAAGAAATAATGATTGTGAGAAAGATTAATAAGGATCAGTTGCTTGGTAAGATTACTGCTTTTGAAATGAGAGAGTTTGGTGATGCTCTGCCAAAAGTAGAAACTGCTTTCAAAGCCAGTACTTCAAAGAAGATCTCTAGAGCAGAAAAGTACAAGGTGGACCCTGATGATGAGCTTGATGAAATTGAAGCCAACTTTGTTGATAGACTGCAAAGAGGTTTTGTTAAGTTCAAAGGAAAATTACCTTTCAAATATTTTTCATGTGGTAAAGTAGGTCATTATGCTTCCAGATGTCTTGAAAGAATTGAAAGGAACAGAAAAAAATTTGAGAACAGGCCTAGAGCTCCAAAGAAATGCTACTATGTTAGAGATTTTGATGATGAAGGTGTGACTGATAATGCTAGTACTAGTGCAAATGAATGCTTGTTTATTGCTATTAAAGAAAAACCTATGTTTACTAATCCTACTAGTTGTGTGAAGGAAGAAAAACCAGTGGAAGAAAGTGCTTTGGTTGTTCAAGTTGAGAAAGATAAGGATGAATGGATTATTGATAGTGGATGCTCACATCACATGACCGGTGACAAAAGTAAGTTTGTAAGTTTGGAAAAATATGATGGAGGACTAGTTAGGTTTGGAGACAATGCAGCTGGTAAGATTTGTGGAAAAAGATCTATTTCATTTGATGGAAAGCATAACACTGACAATGTTCTATATGTGAAGGGTTTAAAGCATAATCTTTTGAGTGTTGGTCAGATGTGTGACAAAGGTTATAATCTAAGATTCAAAAACAATGGATGCAAGATAATGGAAAGCTTCGAAACTGTGATTGCTACTGGTAAGAAGACCAGATGTAACATCTATCAATTAAGAGGAAATAATGATTACTGTTTATCAGCCCAAGCAGAGGAAAGTTGGTTGTGGCATAGAAGGTTGTGTCATATAAATTTTGATAATCCGGTAAAGATAAGCTCAGGTCAAACTGTAAGAGATTTACCAAAACTTGTGACACCCACCAATACTATTTGCAAGGAATGTCAGTTGGGGAAGCAGACAAGAACAAGCTTCAAGAGTAAAAAGCAATTTTCTGCCGGTTTGTTGGATCTAGTTCATACAGATTTGTGGTCCTACAAGGACAAGAAGTCTACAAGGTGACAGGTACTTCATGTTGCTTATTGATGATTATTCTAGAATGACTTGGGTTACTTTTCTAAGAGACAAATCTGAAGCCCTAGAGAAGTTCAAATCCTTCAAGGCAATGGTTGAAAATGAAATAGACTGAAAATCAAATGATTGAGGTCTGATAGAGGAGGTGAATTCACATCAAATGAATTCAACAATTTCTGTGAAGAGCAAGGAATAAAGAGACAGTTGTCTGCACCTAGGACTCCTCAACAAAATGGAGTTGTGGAAAGGAAAAGTAGGACAGTTCAAGAAGCTGCCGGAACAATGATGAAGGAAGGAGGCCTGCCGGAAGTTTTCTGAAAAGAAGCTATACATACTGTTGTCTACATCCAAAACAGAGTTCAAGTGAAAGGTAATGGTACTAAAACTTCCTATGAATTGTGGTATGGAAGAATTCCAATAGTAAGATACTTCAAAGTCTTCGGAAGCAAATGCTATATCAGAAGAGATGAAGACCTAGGAAATAAATTAGCTAGCAGGTTATTTTGGGCTCTTGTTGTTGCTGCTACAGGATCTTTATGTTGAGTTGACATGGAGATATTCAGCATCCACGTGCCACTATGCCAACTTTATACTTCAACATTTATTTCCCATGTTACTATGTTTCCTGCAGCATATTCTTTAGCTGTGAAGGAAGGATGAAATCCACGTGAATTCCATAATTGCTTTTGATCAAATGCTTCTACAATACCTATACTTCAGCCACCAGCTACTATATTCCCTCTCCACGTCATGCACTCATAACAACCTTCTTCAACCATGGATAATTCTGCAATCTTGTTTTAACTAAAATCACATATTGTTATGGAATCGGTTTTGAAAGAATGGCCGCAAGCCATTCATTCTTTCCCAAAAACGGTTCAACAAACTTTAGCCATAAGGTTATGAACCGAAGGTTTAAAATAGCTATTCGGTTTTATATGTAAAAGGCTATATAAGCCATTGTGTATTCAAGCAGAAAGAGAGATGTATGAAAATTGATTTTAATGCCAATGAAATAATATTTAATCTGATTTCAGAAATTGTGTAAGTGCTCCTTCAATCGGTTCGCTAGGAGGAAGGGCACCCACTCCTCAACCATCAAATGTATATATTTTATTATATTATTCTGTAAGTTTTGTGTGTGTTTCTAATCGTTTACGTTCTGCATCATTTCAGATTGGTATTTCAGGTATCACAAACTCTATAGTTTGTATTTATAATTCTTGTGCTTCAAATTTTATCATTAAGAATTATGTGATCTGTATTAATGTTTCTGTTTTAAACTTTGTTGTAATTTATGTACAGTTCATGTCGCCCAAATAGAATAGAACAGCTCCTGTCGCCAAGAAGTGACAGTTTATGTTGCCAGATTTATTTCAATTTGCAGTAGGTTTATTTTCTAGCTGCATTCATTTTACTCATCTCACGACTTTCACCCCTTCGGCATATAATCCCGACACCTTTCACAAGATTACAATCCCCGGATTGACACGTGTAGACCACACTGAAATTCATTATAAATAATTAAATCTTTCTTATTCTTTACCCCAGTTTTGGCCTATCAATTGATACGGTTGTTGTGCAAGTTGCCCCTGAGTAGGCAACTGCCTCTTCATAATAGTCACTTCATTTGCTACCTTCTGTAGCAGTGGATCCGCAGAACTCTGAACAAGAGGCCTGATTGAATCCGTCTTCATTTTGCCAGAGGTAATCATGTTATCCTCTAACTTGATGGCATTTTCTTGTGCACTGGATAATTCTGTTTCATTAGCCGATCTCAAGAAAAAGGCTATCTCAGAAGGAAGAGCGTTAATGAAACTGCTCAATAGAATTTCCGGAGATGGATTGAGTGTATGAGAAAGGCGCATAACCAGGCGATTAAACCTTGCTAAGAACTCCCTCATCGGTTCATTGTTTTCCATCTTTGAATTTGATAGTTGGGCGAACAATCGATGACCGTCTTCAACAGATTTGAACCTTGCCAAGAATTTCTCGCTCATAGTTGCCCAATCTGTAATGATGCTTGGCTCCAGATGATTGAACCAGTCGGCAGCATTTCCCACAAGAGTCTAAACGAAGAGACACACAGCAACATCTTTATGTGATACATGCAAAACGGCACAAGCCGTTGTGAATGCAGAGATGTGTTCATCAGGATGTTGAGTCCCATCGTCGTGGAACCGGGGAAAGTGCTTCCTTAACCCTTTGGTAGCTCATGATGTGCTTGCAGGGCCAAATGTCCAATGTTGTCACCCTAAGGTAATGGGGGTGGACGCCTCTGATTCAGATTATTGCGATTGTTATTATTGTTTGCATCACCCATTGCTTTAGGCTGGATTACGGGTTCCTCTTGAGGTTCTTCCTGCTTGACTTCAGGAACTATGATGGATGCTTCTCCAACTTCTGTAGGAACAAGATCTTGGAAGAATGGTTCTGTAGTACCGTCTCTTCCCCTTCTTGTATAAACCTTGTGAGCCAGGATTATCTACTGCCACGCGGGAGGTGGTAATACTGGGCTTCCGGCCGCAAGATCTGCTTTGTGTTCTTCTTCGTCAAGAATAATAGCCGTGTTTCTCCACTGAGCAGGACTTTCCTTTTGCGCAAATATGAAACTCCTCAGGCTACTAATGATGTCCATTTGCTCTCCTTCCACACGTACAAGATTTGGTTGAATAGTAGGTGGTGTAAGATTTGGTTGTTGAATAGGAGCAGTAGGACGCCAGATAGTCAGTCCCATGACATAAGATTAAGCTTGCTTGAAGTTTTATGCCTCGTGCCCCACGGTGGGCACCAGAAAACTGTTGGCGTTTCAATTCGCACCTCTAGAATGCGAGTTGGAAACAGATAGCTATGCACAGATGAACTACTCTTCTATTATGAGGGGAAGTTCCCTTTTTGCTGATGTTTGCTTAAAAGATAAATAAATTAAATTTTGCCTATCTTTTTGCTTCTCAGCTGTGAGCACAAGGTTATAAAACTCTATTGCTGCAGCAGAGGTTTTTCTTTGTAACTTCTAACTACAGCTAGCCCTAAACTAAATGACGCTTTTGATCACCTAAGTAAATTCAGAGCATAGGAATCAAAAGTTAACAGAGAATGATTTGTTTTAACATAAAAGCTCAAATAAACTTCTTCCAGATCACATCAGAAGACTCATTGTACTTTAAGATGAAAACTGAAAGTAAGATTACGCAAGCCACACATCTGACGACAAAACTAGATGATCGTGAGATAGAGAATCAAAGCAAATGGCAGGCATGAGATTTTTATTCTCAATATCATAAAGTTATTACAACTCCGGGACAACAATATTGTAGCAAAAGGCAGGCATACAATATGCGATCAAACACTGGATAATAGATAACACATAGTGAACAAGCACTTGAAATAACAATTTCTGCAGGCTAGAATAGGCACAACAAATTCTGCTATCACAATTACAGACCCCTAAACAATGGGCAAGGTTGCCCTTATTTATACTAAATCAAAGGAGTAGGGAACCCTAAAATCTCCTTGATTTTATCTAACTTGCCAACTTACAAGCTTTATTTATATTCTAAGACAGATTACAACCAACAACCGCTTTAAAAAAATTTGCTTTAAAGCAAAGAAAGCTCCAACTATTACAAAGTGATTTTTTTACTACTTTAAGGATGGATAAGCTTTGAATGAAAGCAAATGCTTTAAAACAAAAAGTATTGAGTTAAAGCTACTTTCTTTTGAGTCACATCACTATCTTTATTGTTGCCTTATTGCTGACGTCATCCACTGGTATTGTGGGAAATAATATCTTTTAAAAAGCAGATTTCAAGAGAAAAAGCTGGCACATGGGTTTTGTAGACAATCCTGTTTTGAAACAACCCAGATAGTCGGATTTTGAAAAAGCAGAGGATTTCCCGAAAAAGCAGCAAAAAAGCAGATTTCGGAAAAACTAAAATTTTCCAATCTTCAAGAGGACAAAATTCCAGATGAACCCATTTCGATGAAAACTGAAAAAGCTCCGGCCCTATTTCTGGAAAATGATGCCCTAGAAAAATGGGCCTCGAAAAAGCGTGCCTCTGTGCTTCCCAATCCCGAAACCACAAAGAACACTGAAAAAGCACTCCGTTTGGGTTCTCAAATCTTCATGGAAGAAAACAATGCTCTTCTTCTGGATGCAACCTGCAAAAATAATGAATAAAGGAGGCCAAAAGCTTGTTTTTTTTGGTAAAAAAGCAACTTTCTTTGTGAAAGCATAAAGCTTGAATCTTATCCGTGAAAATAGCAACTTTTAAAGCACAAATCCAAGTAGATATACTCAAATAGGAAGAATCCCTATTTTATAGCTGCCTATGGCTTCATGTGTGAGATGCTTAAAAAAAACTTCTTTGATGATGTCATCAAACACGCGCGGTTGCATAAGTGTTAGCCAATTTTTCCTTTCGTTTTGAAACTTTTGCATTCGTTCTGACTCTAGTGACCTGCCTTTGACTTCAATAAGATGGCAAACTATCACCGTTGACTGAAAAAGCTGACTGATCATAGCATTTTGAAGTTTTATCAATCCTGATTTCATCCCCAGCTTGGAACTGCGATCCAACGACGTTTGACGGCAATTTTGACTTCTGGAAACCATCGCCAGAGAAAGATCGGGAAGTGGCTGATGGATAACATTAGTGGAACATGAAAAAAACACTCTAGAGATCTTAGGTGCCCCTAGTCTCTAGGGGCGCTTTTGGACTCATGCCTTAGTCAAATTTTTTATATTTTCAGCTTTTCTCTTTATGCCCGGAAAAAGATGAAAAATAAACTAAGTCTGGAGAGGATTTTGGTTCCATGCCTTACAAATTTTTTGATGATTTTCATTTTCTTCCGCAAATCTTGATGGCAAGTGGAATTCCGTCAGAGTTTGAAGGTCCCTGCCTGACGTATACTTCAAAATATATTTAAGTATATGTTTAAATATTGAATTTCGTATACTTTAAATATTTTGAAATATACTGTCAAGATGTTTGAGATAGGTCTCGGATCCATGGGATTTAACATACAGATTCTAAATTTTTGAGGATCCACCAAATTTCAGAGTTAGTCAGTTTTTCAGGGCTTCAAGACATCAGACTTAGCCAATTTCAGGATTTCAAGGACATGCATCAAGATGAGGGTAGACTCGATAGCCTGAGCATATCTGAGATGAATCCCCTGCTTTTACAGGCCTTTTGACTGAGTTTGACTACTTTTATCCACCCGAAAACGGGCTAACGAGGCATTTTTGACGTTTTTTGAAAAACTCAAAAAAAATCTAACACTGAGGATGATGGGCGCCCCCAGCTTCCAGGGGCGCTTGCATTTTCCAGACTTAGCTATTTTTTATGTTTTCCATCTTTTCTTCACTTTCCGGATTCATCATGCTCTGTTCTCCAATTTGCGTTAGTCGATGACTGCTCGACGGCTTTTCACCTTCTAAACAACACTGACATCTTGAATCTGACCCCTCGCAAATGAACTTCATTAATGGCCTTGGAGCTCGTGCTTCGCCTTCTGAAAAAGTAGAATTGACCCAATAGAGAAAACTTGACCTTTTACAGATTTCGTCTGGACTGCCATGATCGTGAAGTAATATTAGCCAATCAGAATTAGGTAGGACTCCTGAATCAGAGATTCTATTTTTAGAAAATTTTCCCAGCTTCCATATCTCAAGAAACCTAGAAAACCTAAATTTGATGTCTATTTTTAGAAACTTTCTAAAAATAGAAAAATTCTATTTTTAGAAATTTTGACTTTGACTTTTTGACGAAAATTTTTCTAGACTTTCACAAAATGCCTTAATGAAGCAAAAAAAATTGATTGGGCACAACACTGATCATATACTGCATCTAAGGGAGGAGCAGGGGACTGAGCAATTTGATTTCTTGTGGCAGCAGGGAATGCATTGAACTGCATCCTAGACTCTAGCAGACTAATCCGATTTTTTGTTTCTACTTCTTGCTACAATAATGACTCAACAATTGTTTAGTCTTTTAAATTTCATATTGTTGCATTGCAAGACATTATTATTTTGCATGGGTGCATATAGGTTTTGGTTTATATAACATGCAGAGCCATGACTAGAATATGCATTGCTAGGATGGTCATGGGAATCCACACCAATGCAATTTCTAGGGACTGATATATTTGAAGACTCAGATAATAGAACATCCCTAGGGTATTCGTGTTCATAACAATTGACCATGACTAAAACATCCTATAATGCAAGGCGGAAAACTAAAGCATAGAAATTTGTTCCTTCAACATGACAAGAAAACCAAATGTGAGGTTAGGAAGAAAACCATGTACCTTTATTTACCAGTTGTCGTATATTGAGATGGAGCATTCAAATCACCAACAACAACCAAGGGGCAGAAGTAACAAACTTTTGTTCTTTGACAACAGAGTCGCCACCTCTTCCAAAGAGGAATTCCTTGAAGTGTGATTGATCTTCAAGGCTACAAACTTGACTTTGGGTTCAAATCACCAACAGAGTCTTGAATTGACTTCAACCCAATAGTATCATCCCCGGCAACGACGCCAATCTGTTGGCGTAAGTTGACAAGCTGCAAACTTACCCAAACACAATACACAACTACACCTAGCAATGGCTGCAAACAGGAGTCTTCAAATCTAAACCACAGGATCACTATCCCCAACAACGCCAATCTGTTGGGACCAAAATAGCAGAAACCCAAAACCCTAAAACATTTCACTATCACCAAGGCCACGACTGTCATCAAGGTGATCAAAAGAGGTTTATCAACAGGTCAAGGGCGATTTTGGCCGACTAACAGGATTGGGTATACTCCTCTGCACTTCAGGCTCAGCTAGACCTAGAAGGGATATTCCTAGAGGCATGAAATAAAACACAGCCATACCCAATGTACACTTGACCCCCAAAGCTGTCACTAGGTCAAGACAAACTAGTTGCACAAGGCCTCTGTATTAAGCTAATTACTGCACTATGCATTTGCACCCAAACATGGCAATACTATACTCCTTGAAATGAATCCACTTAACTTCTCATACACAAGATATATAGTGCAGGCATACATGTTCATGATTCACAAATGATTTGGTTTGTTTTGCATTACTTCATATTTATCCCTGGTTATAAAACAGAACCATGAACAGCATGAGAAACCCTAAACTAAACCTACTACTCCTACAACTAACAGGACGAAGGTTTGATTAAAATGATGATTGATCCATCCCCAATATGAACCGGTGCATATTCCATTGGGCAACTGAGTCATAAACAATAAAGAGGAAAGAATAGGGTTGAACCAACATCAAAAGAAAACTAAAATATATTCACATACATTTCTCATATTACACTTCATGCATTAGACATACTTATTTATCCAAAGCCAAATTAGAATAACCCGCTTGCAATAGAGAAATGACCCAACACAAAGCTTGTATTGATTTAAGTGCTATCATACATTAACAAATCCCATTACAATCGCACCAACAAATGTGGTGAAGGCAAAATACAAAGCTGTAACAATGCATTCCCCTAAATTATTACAAACAACCGTGGAGACATACCAATGCATGAAAATGCGCATTACAATCCTTCCTACACTGTATCAGACACATTCTTTCATTCACTGCCTATACATTTTTCTCTGCTTGATGCCCTAAAATTTTCCTTAGGCGTTTTCCAGACCAGACAATTGGTTTAGCGACCAACCCCCGAAAAGAGCTTCGACCTTCTATTTATAGCATTCACATACACGTCTGAGAAAGAAATGGGTGCCAAAATCCTCAACCACCGCAACCACTGTATTAAAAACATTGAATTCGGCCACCCACTTCACAATAATGGCGCCGCCGGAAGTAGGCGGCGCATTCCCAGGCGGTAGGAAGAGTTAAGAAGGCCAAGAAGCCAACCTCCGAAAAGTCAGAGTTTTGGACCTCGGGCTTCAAGCCTTCATCCCTCCATCTTTGTCTTTCTCTACCTTAGTCTTTTTGCTTTTGTCAGACTTTAGGCTTTCGGTGTTCTGCGTTCCAAAAAGAAGAAAAGAAAACACATAATTCTGACCCCCCAAAGTCCGCTACACTTAGAATATTCTTTAAGACCTTAGGCAGACTTCGGCCTTTCGACCTTCCACCTTGCGCTTGTCTCAAAGAAGAGGAAAAGCCAAAGCCCTGACTCCCGCCCTCCGAAACACTTAGTCAAATTTTGAAAACATCGGGGGTCCGCCCTCGAGCTTTCCATCTACCACCCTCTCTTTCGAAGAGAAAAGAGAAGAGTCCTGCCATCCGCTGAAACTGCCACATGTTCGTTCTCTGCCGTTCCGCACTTCAACTTGCGGGCCCACCAAAAGGCTTCGCGGAATGGCGGAATGCCTTAGGAAAATTTACCTGTCGAGGGTTGGTCATCGGGCCTTCCTCCGTCCGTCTTCGCAATGAAGAAGGCGGAAGGGGGGAAGCCCGAACTCCGACCTCTGTTATAAACTTGATACTTAGAATATCTTCCATGTAGAGCTGTCGGACTTCGGGCCCTCCTCCATCGCAACACTGAAGAAGGCGGAACCGCACAACTTCGAAGTCCGACGCCCCGCATCATTTCTCCATACTTAGAATAATTTTCATCACTTTGAGCAGACTTTGGCCCTCAAGCCTTCTCCACAACGTTTGCCACTAGGAAGATGGAAGGGAGGAACTCCAACCTCCGAAACTCCGCCAAACACTTAGAATTCCAACACTTGGGCAATTTTCGAGACCGAAAGGGTAAGCAGGATAGGAGGAAGCCCGAAACTCCGAACTCCGACAAAGGGAAAAAACACAAGGGAATACTTAGAAAGTTTTTGACTTAGTCGTTTTTTGGGTTTTTCTCTTGTAGTTTCCAAATGGCAAACACAAAAACCTATGAAAGATGTCTTAGATCGGTTATAAACTATAGGTTCAAGTGGGATTGAAATGGAACTTGGGGAGAAAAAGGGGCATTTTGAGGACTGATTTTTCAAGTCCCAACAGTATGAATCATCAAGTTTGATAAGCATAGAACCCTTTCAATGAGGCAAGAAATTCTAATATTGTTTTGTTTATATTGTTGGTCTACCCATCAAATTTAATACTAAAACCTATCTTTGAATAAGAACCATGCTAAATGTTGGTTCCCAAATCTGCACACATCAAACTCTAACAATTTGCCACTTCTTACCCTAGAGTTTAAAAGGAGACTTGGCCAACAGAGTGGGAGATTTAGAAACAAGGTGAGTGATTTGCCCACACTTATCTCCCCTTCACTTCTAGTTTTGCCGCACCTAGGGGGTATCCCTCATTCACAATCAATAAATGTAGCTTTTCAATATCGGGCAGAATGTTCTCATGTATGCACCAAGATTTATATGATTAACCCCAGATTGGCAATGTTCTTAGATTATCTCCACTGGTTAAATCTGAGAACATGCAAGACCCTAACTTAAAACAAAATAAAACATGAAATGGTTTGTATGATTTGTTTTTTAAATTGTTGGGTTTCCTAGACCTTTGGGCAAACAGATTCCAGATCGGTGCCTTATCTAGGCAGCAGAGTCAAACCTAGCAATATAAATGCTTCCTTATGATAGCAAAAACTCATAACCAGAGGTCTGAAAATAATAAAATTACTGCCTTACAGTAATTTGTCCAAGAAAGAGAATCACCCATGACCATATGCTTCATTAATCCCTTGATATACACATTTTCCTCCATATCTGATTTAAAGCAAATTTAATCTATTCCTTGAATAGGTGCAAAAAATCAAACATGCAACATAGCAAATGTATATTGAAGAAGTCAGAAACCCTTAGCAACTTTGTTCCAAAGAAAAATGCAAATACCAAAGGAGACAGTCACAAATAATCCACACAGAATGTGTTACTCATATAGTTCAACCTGGAAAGAGAGTTACCATTCAAAAAATATTTATTTACATAGCCAAAATGTGCCTCTGCAGCCCAAAATCAGACATCTGCTCCTACAAAATTCTATCTCCCAAATGTGTGAATACCTTGTATTCAGAGTCCATCCCCCTACAAAATGGAACAGCATGCTCTCTTATAGAAACAAGAGCATGTTGCCCTAAAAATTAATTATATCTTGGCAGTTAGGTGAATTTTTCATTACAAGTTGTTGCCAATGAGCCTGGGGAAATACAAAATATACAAAAAAGTGGAGAATTCAAAATACAATATAAAGTATGGAGCAAAATGACTTTAATTTATTTTCCCCTTTTGACTTTGTCCACATTATAATATTGCAGCTGTCGGGTATCTCCATTTCGCACTGTCGCACGGGCACAACTTAAGGCTCTTCATTCCTCTGCGTTGTTGCGAAATGAGGATGCGAGGCCTCTTCTTCTGCTTCATGATCGCACCCTGCCACTTAAGAACAATGGAGAGCAAATTTCAGTTGCTTCTCAAACCATATCTGCCTGGTTCATTCATAGCTAGGTTGTTTTTCTTGATGCAGGGGCGTTTTTAGCCATTCTGGCAACCAAAAATCATCACAAACATGCTTAAAATCCTTGCCTAGGCATTGGGAATGGTCATGGGATGAATCTAAATCCTAGAACAACAATTTTGGGCCAAACAGAGCCTCCAAAAGTTCGTTGGAAGACCAGAAATGTGAACAGCAAATGCACCAGGCAAAACTCCGTTTGAAAAATGGCCCAAGAGACCCCAGAGACACCACAATGGAGAAGGAAAGGCGTCAATCTTTACTGCAGAGAAGAGTGCAGGTCAAAATCTGCAGAGAAAAGTCGATATCGCACCATCGCACGACAGAAGGAGTGCAAGCAAAGTACCCATGTGATGCTGTGAAATACTTAAAATTGAGCTTTATTTCCCTTTGCCATACTTCATAATGTATAAACATTATGAACCAAGGTTCACATTGAAATATTTCCCCACTTAAAATATTATTTTTCCCATAAATATTTCAGAATGTGCAATTTTCAACCTTGGAGGATGAAAAATAATTAATTTCTCCTCCCGGGCAAACGGTGCATTTTCATTGCGGGCAGATGGGATATCGGAGGGCCCTGAAAATTTGCACAAGGCCATTATCAATTATTTAGAGCAAACCCATTTCCTCAAAATTTGCATCACCGAATGATTTCAGGGACCTCCTTTGTAAAATGGCCTATTGGATGCCTCCGCCGCAACTGGAATGCATTAAAATAATACATCATACGGTCTCTGATATGATGAAACTGGAACTGGAGAAGTTTTTGATTGAAACGAGAAATGAGTCGCCTTCATAATTGCGAGATTTGAAACTTTTCGGAACACCAAATCTAGCCCGATCGCAATCAAAAAAGCATTAAATAGCCCATCAAAACTCATCCTGGAAGTGCGAAACTAAACAGGCATGTTACCATATGCACCAAAAAACTTCCCACCATACGGATTTGCAAGATAACTTCTGAGTTGCAAGATTTTAATCAACGAAAGAGGGCTCCGGGGTAGATTGAGCAGCATGCCGATCTAGCCTTTGTTGACACATTGAGAGGAGATAGGCACTTCAAATTTGCAAAATTTGAGGGTGCCAACAGTGGCTCTTGCTCAGGGACGCATGCCTCTTGCAGGCATGGCGAGATTCCAATTATCTCCGGGATGTAGACCATGTGCTTTATCCATTGGGCTGCTGTATAACTACTCCATCTTGCATCAAAATTCATACATTCAATTTTATTTGGTGGCCCTGGGCCCCCAAAAATGGAAAACTAGTATCCTTCTCTATCAAATACCCTATTTTCATCTGATTGCATCGGGTCAAAACTGAAAGCACTGACCTGATCTGCCCACAAACTAACCCTGTCATTGACATGCTTTACCATATCATTGAGCCTGCTATTGTCAACACTAACTCCGTCAATCTGCAAATTGCACACTAACTGAAATCCATAATCATTTTGACATTTTACCTTATCCAGCTCATTGTTATGTTCCACTAAATGCTCATCCAACTGAACTGAAAATCATAGTCCCTTTGACAGTTGACATCATAAATCTTGAAAACATATTCAGTTTGCATATCAAACATAAAGACTTCATAAAGAATTTGTTCAATAGTCCCATCAAGAAATATATGCCCTGATTTATTGAAGTCAGATTGCAGCCCCAAGTCTGGAAAATCAGGATGAATGGAAGACTCATATAAAACCTTAGAGTCATCATCTGAAATTTGTCCCATGCCAAACAAGCACTCATTTTGTGCGATGAACAAAAACTGTTCATACATAGGCATATGCTCAAACTGACTTGCATTATATTGACATTCACAATCACTTGAGCACTACAAACCAGTGATATTATTACATGCCCCACTGATTTGGAAATAAGATTTGTCAAAATCCATAGTATCCTTATCATTATTTAGATCAGGGTTATCACAAGAAACATCATTTTTATCAACATCCCGTGTATGCTCAAGAGTAAGCAATTCTTCATAAGCACTGTTATCCTGCAAATTATCTTGCTCATTTGTGGACGTGGAAACAAATGGACATGTGTCATACTTAGTACCCAAAGGAACATCATCATTGTTGAAGTTTATGTGAGCAGGGAACAGAAGCTCATGACCATCTTCATGTACATACCTCTGATATTCCATGGCCAACAAACCTGAAATTTGGTCACCGCCGAGTGAACATGCTACTTCTTTTACATCGTCCATTGCTTCCTCTTCTTGATCTCCATAAGAGCTGCAAGCATCACTTAGTTGCAAATCAAAATCCACATGGTTGTCATTTTTATCATTAAAATCTGGATATTCCATGGATTCATCATAGCATGGTTCTTGTTTACTAACAAGTGAGCATGTGTCTTCATCAAATTTTACACTATTGCACCCCTCACTGAATGAAAACATGTCCATCTCTACAAATAAAAAAGCATATTCCATCTCACCATTAATTTCATGAGCTAGTGTGTAATGTCCCTTAGTGGTTATAATTGCAATTGGTTGCAATTTATTTAGGAATCGAGTTCTTCAATGAAAGAAAACAAGTGCAACATATAGTCAATGAAATCCCAACTCCAATTGCTTTGTTAGCTTATTCAAATGATGCAATTGCAATTATTGTTTCGCTGTCCCTTATGACAGTCACATACAAATCTCAAATCAGACCTTCAAATAATTACAGAATGGCTTACAACTTGTGCCAAATGAGAGACAACTAACAAGGGACAATTGCCAATTGATTCCAGCCTTCAAGAATATTGGTAACACCTTCAAATGTGACTGATATATGACTGGTAGGACTGATGCAAGTGACTGATACGCAATCAGCAAGAAATATGTCTCACAATTGATAGCAAAACTCACTCCAAAAAGCCAACGATGAATCCTAGGGTTGGCCGATTGGTTTGGAATGATCACCAAGGGTACTTATGCAATGGTCAATGGCAAGTATTGATGAATACAACCCCTTAGTTGACAGTAGTAACTCTGTAAGTGACTGTAGATGACTGCGGCAGAGATTGTTTATGACTGAAGAATGCCCAAAATGTTCGATACGAAGTCTCCACAATGCTCCTCAATGATGAAACTATGTTTGAATGATATCCAATGCTTGTAAGATCTCCAAATACCTGCAATTTTGATTTCAATGGTGAAATTAGAAGCAATATCACCTCATAAACTATAGGGGGTCATCTCCCTATTGGCAAGGGCACATCTCCTTGCAATAAAGCATGAAAATCGGAATCTTCAAGCTTGAAAAGGATAGGAAAAACATACCAAATCAGTCATGTCTTCAAATCCCACGAGTTCCACTATTTATCCATGGCTTCCATGGTTCATTGGGTTTGTGCATTGATAGGAGCGTTCCCTCATGGTCTTCGTCACTTCTTCTTGGGTGGATCACCAATGAAATGCCAAGTCTATGAACAATATACAATATTCCATTCTTCATTTAAAAACTTGCAAAGCAATTTTAAATGAATATAACTAGTGGGTCGATCATCAAGGTCATTGTGTCTCCTTTGTTTGAAATACCCCTAGCATTGGTCGATTTTCCTTCATATCCCACACTTGGTTAATTCTCCCATGGCGACCTTCTTTGAAGCTTGAACGGTTTTCCCTTGGCATTGGCGAACCTCATGGGATGGCATGATAATTATGACCTTAGCAAATGCATTGACCTTCATCATGGCTGAGAGGAATTATGCATTGGATTTCCTTCATTCTTGTATCATTGCTTTTGACTGATCCTTTACTTTGAGCGAATCCTCTTTGCATAGGCGGATCCATCTTTCATTGGTGAATGGCCTCTCTTTAGCTTGGTCGCAACCTTCTAGGCAATGAACATTGGGTAAATAACATTACCTTGGCATATGACTCACCTCCAACCGTTGGCGCATAATTCCCTGCTATTATTGGCCTTTGCTAGAGCCGAATTCGTTCATGAAGATGACCGCTAGGAATGGCACATGATCCTAGGCGACCGTTGGGATTTTTGAGCCTCCTTTTATAATTTGAATTTGAATTTTGCTTTTCTCCTTGAGGAGTCGTTGGGTTCCTCTATAGTGGTCGATTCCCTCTTTGAAGTCTCTTTTGAGTTTGAATTGCTTTCCTTTCAATTTTCCTATGCCATCGTTTGGAGATGTTTGCTTTGTCTTTTTAATAGCTTAGGCTTATGCTCAGACCCCTTTTTGAATTTGCCTTTGGTCATCTTTTGGTCTGGACCTACACACTTAAACTCCATAAGATATAGATTAGAGAAAATGTAATTAAAGATTTCATTTTCCCCTTTTTCAATTTGGCCCCTCAATTATAGGACCTACCCCCTTGAGTATGCAAAATTTACAATGGGAATTGCAATTCCACATGATGGAGTCTCCATGACTTTGGTTAGCATGAAAGATATAGTGAGCATAACTTAACCAAAATCACCTTCATTCCCTTGCCATGTGGTTTAGCCTACGGGAATGATGAATAGGCTAAACACTTGTGTTGTTTAGTGATTACTCTGGGAGTGGGGACATGACATAGTGGCTTCACATATAGATCTGGATCAGCACATTTTCCAATGTTATGCACATCAACATCCTCATATAAGCATTCATAATCCATAGAAAAATAACCAGGCTCGTTGTCATCATGATTCTTATCACAAGAAAATTCATCACTACATAAACCTTGCTCAGAATCTTCAGAAGGAATGCATAAAATTTCATTTTTAAAATCATGATCACTGATTTGCAATGAAATATCTACAACACTTGCACTGTTGTCACTGATTGAAACATAACATGGAAAGACATCTTGCATCTCTTTTACTTCATCATCCGAGATATCACAGGAAGAGATTTCATGTGTATCTATTTTGTCATCATGCCATGTATCTTTATCTTCATCATTGATATATTGGTCTGCATACATGATGCTTGTGTGCTGATTACAATCATTATCCTCATTTACACAAGATAAATCTTGATTTTCTGATATACTTTTCTCAGTTTTGTGCATCATGTTCTAATTTTTCTCAATAGGACAACTGCTATCAGCATTTTGAGACACCACACCTCTTGTATAATCACATTGGGCCGATGTAGAAACTGGGACAGCAGGGGTATAAGTGCCCTGACACTCATTTTTAATACTTGAATTACACCTTTCATCAACATTGGGGGACTTAGGGCAGCAGACATTTGTAGAGAAATAACCCTTGTGCATTCCATACTTCTAATTATTTTCAATATCCATGGCAATCTGATATGCTTGATGAAGTGTTGCAAGCTCCTTATCTCTCAACAAATAACTCATTTCCTCATCGAATGCAGCTAGGTAGATTGCCAAACATAATGCATCATTTGGTCTCATATATTCTGGAATATGTTTGAGCAACTTTGTAAATCTTAAATTAAAGGCTGGAACCAACTCATCATCTTCTTTTTGAATGCTCATAAATTGATTAACTAATGAAATCACATTAGCCCTTTCACCAAATTGTTCTAGAAATGCAACATTGAGCTCAACCCATGAAGAATGAAATCCAGTCCCTAGCATCATTTTGCAAAGTCTAAACAAAAAGCCTCACAACAACATCTTCATGTTCAACCTCAAAATCATCCAGTAAATCATAGAAAACTTGCAAATGTTTGCTTGCTGATTCAGAATGCTTTCCACTATATTTTGGTAAATACTTTCTGATTTCGCTAGGGATAGCATTTGGGTAACCACTAATACCATTAAAATTCAGGGCTTTGTATCTTTCAACAGAGAATAACCTTTTCTGAGGGCATGACCAATATTGTTGTTCTAATCTAATCATTTTGAATGGAAGAGATGAAATACCTGGGAATATATTGCAGCTACAAACAAGTTCAACAACAAAGTCGCCACCTCTCCAAAGAGGACAAAACATTTAGAAGACAATTATATTTATGGATTCACGTCACCAACAGAGCACCCTTTAAAAGTCTTTAAAAATGCTGCAACACCTTCCACCTCAGACTGTGAAAACCTTTTAACTCATTTGACTCTCCCAAAAGATGAGCAGCTGCGTTCTCCCCAGTAGAGTCGCCAATTCTATTGGTTCCCAAATCTACACACATCAAACTCTAAAGATTTGCCACTTTTTAGCCTCAAGTTTAAAGGGAGACTTGGCCAACAGAGTGGGAGATTTAGAAACAAGGTGAGTGATTTGCCCACACTTATCTCCCCTTCACTTCAGGTTCTGTCGCACCTAGAGGGGTATCCCTCATTCACAATCAATAAACGTAGCTTTTCAATATCAGGCAGAATGTTCTCATGTATGCACCAAGATTTATATGATTAACCCCAGATTGGCAATGTTCTTGGATTATCTCCACTGGTTAAATCTGAGAACATGCAAGACCCTAACCTAAAACAAAATAAAACATGAAATGGTTTGTATGATTTGCTTTTAAAATTGATGGGTTTCCTAGACCTTTGGGCAAACAGATTCCAGATTGGTGCCTTATCTAGGCAGTAGAGTCAAACCCAGCAATATAAATGCTTTCTTATGATAGCAAAAACTCATAACCAGAGGTCTGAAAATAGTAAAATTACTGCCTTACAGTAATTTGTCCAAGAAAGAAAATCACCCATGACCATATGCTTCATTAATCCCTTGATACTACACATTTTCCTCCATATCTGATTTAAAGCAAATTCAATCTATTCCTTGAATAGATGCAGAAAATCAAACATGCAACATAGCAAATGTATATTTAAGAACTCGGAAACCCTTAGCAACTTTGTTCAAAAGCAAAATGCAAATACCAAAGGAGACAGTCACAAATAATCCACACAGAATGTGTTACTCATATAGTTCAACCTGGAAAGAGAGATACCATTCAGAAAATATTCATTTACATAGCCAAAAGGTGCCTCTGCAGCCCAAAATCAGACATCTACTCCTACAGAATGCTATCTCCCAAATGTGTGAATACTTGGTATTCAGAGTCCATCCCCCTACAAAATGGAACAACATGCTCTCTTATAGAAACAAGAGCATGTTGCCCTAAAAATTAATTACATCTTGGCAGTTAAGTGAATCTTTTATTACAAGTTGCTACCAATGAGCCTGGGAAATACAAAATATACAAAAAAGAGAAGACAAAATACAATATAAAATATGGAGCAAAATGACTTTAATTTATTTTTCCCTTTTGACTTTGTCCACATTTTAATATTGCAGTTGTCGGGTATCTCCATTTCGCACTATCACACGAGCACAACTGAAGGCTCTTCATTCCTCTGCGCTATTGCGAAATGAGGATGTGAGGCCTCTTCTTCTGCTTCATGATTGCACCCTGCCACTTAAGAACAATGGAGAGCAAATTTCAGCAGCTTCTCAAACCATATCTGCCCGATTCATTCATAGTTGGGTCATTTTTCTTGATGCAGGGGCGTTTTTAGCCATTCTGGCAACCAAAAATCATCACAAACATACTTAAATCCTTGCCCAAGCATTGGGAATGGTCATGGGGTGAATCTAAAGCCTGGAACAACAATTTTGGGCCAAACAGAGCCTCCAAAAGTTTGTCGGAAGACCAAAAAGTGAGCAGCTGGAACAACAATTTTGGGCCAAACAAAGCCTCCAAAAGTTCGCCGGAAGACCAAATATGTGAACAGCAAATGCACCAGGCAAAACTCCATTTGAAAATGGCCCAAGAGACCCCAGAGACACCTCAATGGAGAAGGAAAGGCATCAATCTTTACCGCAGAGAAGAGTGCAGATCAAAATCTGCACAGAAAAGCCCATATCGCACCATCACACGGCAAAAGGAGTGCAGGCAAAGTACCCGTGTGATGCTGCGAAATACTTAAAATTGAGCTTTATTTCCCTTTGCTATACTTTATAATGTATAATTATTATGAACAGACGTTCACATTGAAATATTTTCCCACTTAAAATATTACATTTCCCATAAATATTTCAGAATTTGCAATTTTCAACCTTGGAGAATGAAAAATAATTAATTTCTCCTCCCGGGCAAACGGTGCATTTCCATTGCGGGCAGACGGGATATTGAAGGGCAATAAAAATTTGCACAGGGCCATTATTAATTATTTAGAGCAAACCCATTTCCTCAAAATTTGCATCGTCGAATGATTTCACGGACTTCCTTTGTAAACTGGCTTGCCAGATGCCTCCGCCGCAACTGGAATGCATTAAAATAATGCATCATACGGTCTACAATTTTGATGAAATTAGAACTAGAGAAGTTTTGAACCGAAACGAGAAATGGGTCGCCCTCATATTTGCAAGATTTGAAATTTTTCGGAATACCAAATCTAGCCTGGTCGCAGTCAAAAGAGCATTAAATAGCCCATCAAAACTCATCCTAGAAGTGCAAAACTGAACAGGCATGTTACCATATGCACCAAAAAACTTCCCACCATACAGATTTGCAAGATGACTTTTGAGTTGCAAGATTTTAATCGGTGAAGGCGGGCCCCAGGGTAGATTGAGCAGCATGTCGACCTAGCCTTTGTCGACACATTGAGAGGAGATAGGCACTTCAAATTTGAAAATTTTGAGGGTGCCAACACTAAACAAGGATAAATTGGCCACATCTTAGTCAACCTCAGTCAATAGCCCACTACCCATCAAAGCATCAAATGTTAGAGCATTATATTCAAAGAAAAGAAACAAAAAGAACATCCACAAATTGTGTTTAAAACTGAATTCCAATGCTTCAACTTCCCCCCTCTATAATGTCCCGAACTGATTTTTTCGATTTTTTACAATTTTAAGATGAAAATACATAAACGCTCGCACTTTGTAATAACCCAAATCACAATGTGTGCAAGGTGAAACCATACGGTGATCGAGACTCTACTTGGCCGCAAGCCGCACAATCTAAATGAATGCGATAACTAGAAATGAAATAAACTAGAGACTTGGCAGCATTGCCATCCAAACTGTAAAAATTCTATTCTAACTAGCGGAAAATTATCTCATCTTACAATTATTGAAATCTACTACAAATCTTAATTATTTCTAGGGGTAAACTGCACAGAAAATTACAATATTACTATAGCTGTTAATATCAGAAATCTTCTTAAAATCCACAACTGATCACAATAGAAATCCAAAATAGCAACAAATAATCACAACTCCATAACTAATTATTTCAAAATATTATTAAAGACTGAAAACCCACTTACTAATGATGTTTGCAAATGTCTAGCTGCTAGAAATCAGAACCCCCATGAACAGGCTAAACCAGCATTAAAGAGGGGTGTAATATGCTAGCCTAAAAAAAAAAAAAATTTAACACAAGCAGACAACAATGGATTGTTATGACGTAAGATGTCGTCCACACTCTTTTGATCACCCAGATCCTGAGGTGGGCAAGGTGAGAGCATACAAGTGCTTCAAAGTTAGCATTCAAATCATAATCAAACTGAAGTAACAATCTTCCACCTATTCAACGGGCATCCACTCAAATGTGGGAATGAACATGAAATGTAAACATGCACTTATGCAGTGGGCATCCACTTATTCAGTGGGAAGTACAAGAAAGTAAACCAGGTGCTTCCACTTATTCAGCAGGAACCTGAGCTTTAAAGTGTTGGGAATGAAAGAGGCACATCCACTTATTCAGTGGGAAGCCCTTTCAAGCAGAATAGAAAACTAATCAAATTGGCACATCAACTTATTCAGAGGGAAGCCATTACAAGATTGCATCAGATTATTACAATGATAACACCAGAGAGATTAGAGTATTAACAGCTGCTATAACATGTCTCTGCTGTAAACAAGAGCATAGAAACATTCTATCTAGTGAGGGTTTTCAAATAGATAACTATACCAAGGAAGATACCATGAATATACCAATTACTGAGTGTCATAGAAGTTGCACTGTGTGCTGGTCTGATATGTCTCAGTGCTGGAATAGGTCTGAAACAGCCTGTATGACAGCCAAAGCCTTGTAGTAAACGGATCCAATCTTGCATTAAACCCTCCTCATGATTGCTTCTCTAACTTCAGTCATTATAACCGCCATTACAGTGAGTTATGCATCCAAAGTGGTATTACAAGGAGACAATATGATTATAACTGTTCCAAACCACAATACCATGCTGCTGTCATAAACTGAGCCTGAGTTCTCTTTTCCAGCTGCTGTACAGCAGCCTTGGCATGCATTTGACTCTCACAAAATAAGGTGCAAACTATGATCCCACTCAAACTCTATTCCCAATGTTCCTTCTACACATGGCGCTCAATATGCATGAGCTAGAACAGTCTAGGAACCAGCGGCCAGCAAGTAGACTCCCACATTTGGATTCCAGATGTACGGCCCAGCAAATGATGGTACGGCCAATGCAAGGGTCTGTAATCTGCAGATTACACTCTAAGTTTGCTGTGGATATGATTGCCTGGGCCTATCTAAGACTTCCAAACATTAAGTCTGCATCAAATGTGCTAAACCCTTAGACAATGAGCAGCTCCTCCTGTATGGCACAGCAGGGTGTATGGCACAGCAGGGGACCAAGCACAAACTTCAAGGAAATTAGCAATCAGATCCAAAATGAAACTAAAACCCACACAAACTGGAATCAAACATTTCCAAACCAAAAACTTATCAAAATATATCAAACCCCATTGACGGCTCTGTGCAACTCCTACCAGTGAAGCTGCTCTTTTCCAGCTAGGGTGGATATCTCACCACTGAAACTAGACTTCTTCAAGAGAGTTTTCGTTCTCAAGAAGGATGAAGATCTCACATATTCATTCTTGCAGCATAACAGTATCTCAACAAGCATAACCCTCCAAATGAGCTCTCATCTCCCTTTTATAGGCACTTTTTAGGGATTTGCACCATAAAATGAATTATAAAATAGAGAAATCCACTTTTCCCCACAAACTCCAATATTTCATCACTTTAGCTCACATTTTTATGTGCCTAAATAAAAGATTAACTTTTCCCCTTTCCAATGAGCTATTATACCTTAGCACTTTATTATTATTTTCCAACTTATAAGTCTAAGTGCAAATAATTAACTGATAACTCATTATAATATATGTTTTTTGTGGAAAATCCCAAACATCACTAAAATGCTAAATAAACTGTACCAACATGCTCCACGAGGTTTAGGATGAATAACGATGTCCACCGGGTGACTTTCTAAAAATAGACGGCTCCTCCAAGAATCTTGGAGAGCTATCCAGGAACCCGAACAAACTTCTGAAAGTTGCATAGTCATCCTAACACATCACTGAGCTCAAAACCGACATCAAAGATCAACAAAATCAACTGAACCAAGCGATCTCCATAAAGGGGAACCCCTTACCATACCTCATATCCTATCGAGATTCTAGAAAATAGGCCATTTGGCCCACAACTGACTAGGCTGAAAAAGGGAACATTACAAGGGGCGTGGGGTTTTTGAAACTAAGTCGCCTCATTTTTCCTTGTTTTTTAGGGTTGTTTGGAGCCCAGCCTAGTGGAGAAAGTTTGTTTGGTTTTGGGACTGACAAATCAGTTGGGAAGAGGCTAGGGTTTCTATGTGCAATTTCAAATCATTACCTTGCTATTCTCTGTTTCAGACCTACACATTTCAGTAATATCAGTGTTCACAGTGCTTCTACAGTGTGTTTGTGGCTTCTATCTCCATCTACTTCAATTGTGCTTCAATAGGGTATGATTTTATTTGCTTTTGAATGAATTCCAGCTCTTCAATATTCTGATATAATGTTGCAGCAATGTTTATCAGTCTGAAATCATAATATAATAATCATATTGTAACTTTCTAATGTTTGTTATATCCTTCTATAGTTGCAATGAATCTATGTTTGTAAGCCCTGGATGGTTGTACAACCATGGGTCATGTTTGCGTGCATTTTCATATTGTAAACTAAATAGTTTACCACCAGTATTTATAGCATTTCACTTTCAGCCCTTTTGGCATGAACAACTTGCTATATCAACCATTTTGGTTTGAACAAGTTAGAGATTCTGCCAATGGCTTGCATTACATACGTCTGCCGAATAAGCGTTGATAAGGTCGGTTTGCCACCTCATGTGTTCATTATGTTGCATCTCGCACTCCACTGAATAAGTGTAGTTGTGGTCGGCTTAGCTGCCTAGTGTGTTCATCTTGTGTTGCATCAACCACTCCGTTGAATAAGCGTAGATTGTGGACAGTGTGGCCACCTAGTGGTTGCACTGGCTTGTATTGCATACTCTCTGTAGTTGTATTGGATAGTTGTGAGAATCCAATACACCGTATGTTCTCACCTTGCCCATCTCGAGATCTAGGTGATCAAAAAGTGTGGAGGAGATTGCATGTTAGTATCTTATTTCCAGTTGAAAAATTAAAAAAAAAAACTAGGGTGGTTCTTACATGCTTTGCGCACATAAAAGAAAAAGAGAGTTGATGCCAGACTTATGCTGCAAAGATTGTCATTCGAACTTTGAAGTCAAGTCATTATGTTTTTGTGTAGGGAAGGATGATACTTGACGTTAAGCTTATGTTGTAGAAGCTGTCCAACTATTGTTTAGTAATTGTTAAATCTATGTTTGTAATTTCCTAAAGTAAATCGAAAGTAGATTATTTTGAGTCAAACATTGTACCAGCAAAATCTATCTATTTAAATTATGGCTTTGAATACAATCTAATTGTTTCCTTCATAAAATTATGTGGTGTTCAGCTATTTAATCATTTCCTATTGATGTAAAATATTGGTATCTGATTTAGGCAATAGTCAGCATTTATTGGTGTTATTCCATTAAAGCTTTGTTTATAATCAAATACTAGTCTCTACTTTAACCAGAAGGAAGTTGTTCTTGCCCATACTTGAAGTGTTTATCTTCCTTAATCTAAAAATCTCGCTACAAATCTTGCTATTGACAGTCTAGTGCTTGCATCCAGAGCAAAAACATAGTGAATTAGAAATTTACATTTATGCGAAAACTCCTTTGATAAACTTGTGTAATGTGCATAATTGTAAATTTGTTCATAACTTTAGGTTTTAGGTTTAGCGATATCTTAGGGAGTTTCCCTTTGCAATTTGAAGAATGGTTCTACCGTATGTGCTGTTCCGTTTTGTGTTTTCTAGCAAGAAGCAAATTAAAATGCTAACACAAACAAAGGTCTAACTTCCAGGGTCTTATAGAACTTTGTCAAACAAATAAAATATGTTTATTTTATTATACTGATATTAAAGACAAGTTTATCTGCCGTTTATGAAATGCTTCATAGAATAACTTCTTTGAAAATCTGATTTAGCGAAAATCATCCAATTATAATGATTTATTTATAACCATGACTGCCATTTATTATTGACTATTTTGTTGAGTTCTACAATATGCATAAAAAATGACATTTATATTATTTTATAAAAGAAAAAATCATTCATAGCAAAGAATTGGCTTAAAGAAACTTAAGAATAGCCCCTGCAAATGTAAAACCTCAACAGTCAATGTAAAATAAACAGTCAACAGTAGGATAAAATATGGCATAATGTAAAGATACCAGCATCCTCAACATAGGACAATGCATAATGAGTCCCATGATACCCATTACTACCATATAATGAAATTTGAAGCTTTTCAGGTCTTCAGTTTCACTGGTCACTCGAAAACACATGTAATCATGTAAATATAGGATGTCATCTTCTACAGAAAAATATAGAAAGTAACTCACATTAATCCTAGCACTGTCAGTTCTTCCACACAATGGCAGTTTCTTCTTTGTTTGCTCTGATTCTGTTCATGATATCAAACAATAAACAAGAACCCAAACATTGATTGAGGTTAAACAATTAGGGCTGTAAATACAAATAAAAGGATTAGTTTTTTAAGAAATGTAAAATTTGACACCACTGCAACCACAGACACCATTATCTGAGTGTCCGGGCTCAATATTTTGTAATCAAACAAAAAAAAATCCTTTAGTACAAACTAAGATATAAATTGATCGTGATACAGAACCATTACCATTCACGGGACTGACATTTACAGGTTGTAATTTCCTCCATGGCTTGCCCGCATGCATAAGGTAAGGATCAATATCGACAAGCTTTTTTTGCTTATAACATTCAGCGATCCACTCCTAAAGTAAATATTTAAATCAGCACTGTTTTGATTCTTCATTTCAGCTAATACAGTAACTCACTTAAAACATGTACAAACAAATCATGTGGCACGTTGCCACATTTAATCCATAATGTCTTCAAATTAGATTTTGAACCAGCATAATTATATTCCTTGATTATATCATAATAAATGAATTTATGTGCATCCAACTGCAACCTAAAAACAGAGATAAACCAATCACCCAATCTGTCACTAAACGTAGAAGCTGGTTTCAATCACTTTAAAATAGAACAAAGGAAATGTTCTAACTTTGTACCTATATAGTAACAGGAAAAACACGATGCAAATTATAAATAAGAATTAGGCGAAGAGATCATGAAATTAATGGAATAGGAGAGTGTTTGTTGGCAGATGAAGAAGATCACATTACCTGCTCTTTGCCAATACAGGGATCAACATAAACATGCCATAGCACAGTCATATATATAATGAAACTGCCGCATTTTCATCGAAAACTAAGGATGAACTGACTTCTGTAGAAGATGGCTGAAAGAGCATCAATTTTAGAATTAAATATTGTCAAAGAAAGAAACTCAAGAAAACACAAGAAACCAGCCAGAGCACTTCCTAGGATAGAAGTTCTCGATGATCATTGTACATTTTGTCGTCCTCTACGCAATTGCTAGTATTTTTATAGAGATTATTAATACATTGGTCACAAGGTGAGATATTGCCCTCTTCAAGAGAATTATAAGCATAAGGATATTAACTGTTATGATGAATCCTTCAAGGGAACATTGTGAATACAATCCTTTAATTTTGCCTTAATAGTGTTACATAGTCCTTGTATGTGATCAAATCTGTGCCATATGCTAATTTTATGGATTAAATAAAAGAGTTAAGATCTGGTTTAAGAGAGACAGATGAAAGAGCATCAGTTGGTACCAAGGTTACACCAAGTCCCTTGGAGTAGGGCATACAATAATAACAGGACATGTTTTGGGGGTGGCAATGGTGCCTCAAACGTTAGGTGATGGCACAGGAAATGTCTGTACAATAACTATGAAAAAATCATATGAAGAATATCATTTGAAGTTAAAACAATATAGAAATACCAAATGCAAATTGAACAGAGTTGGATGACTAATAATCAGAAGTTTAAAATAAATAGATTGAGGCCATAAGTTTGCACCTAAGCAAGGATGATTACAAGCATTTAGGTGAGGTAAATAGAGTCCCACATTGTGGTGCCCTCTCTCTAAGTTTTTTCAAACCAGAACGATGCCAGCAAGGAAAGAACAATGTACCGCACCAATAAACTATCAAAGCAAATCCTAACAATAACCTTGGAGCTGTATTTTATTGATAAAATCTGTTGGAATACATCAATAGAGTAATAATAATAAAATCTAGGGCCTACATCAATAGAATAATAATAATGTGGAACTAATTAGAACTTAAGCACCTGGTGGAAGATCTTTCCCCAAATCAGAATTGATGCTGGTGTATAATGCTGCTCCAGCCACCGCACAAATCAGTCTACCAATAGAAAAGAGAATGCTTTCAGTTCAATGCAATCCCTGGATGAGATTGCACACAAGAAACTAGAAGGGTCCGTCCTCTAATCTTTGGATCCAAGGGTTTTCATCCCTGAATCGATAGATGACGCTCCTTGATATAGCCTCCCTCTCTAGGTCTGAAATATATGAAATAAGCATATAATGAATCTCTCAAGGTTAGGCAGCCTCTATTTATTCATTGATTTGCTCCAAGTCCTAGGCGCCTAGCCCAAGTGTCAATAGAAACTACTAGAGTTATATATATATTGCTAATCGTTTACAAATATTCTGCTCAACTGAGCATCAACATGAGACCAATACAAGCTCTTGCAAGCACAACCATGAGACCAATACAAGCTCCCTTCGAGCAACCACACTAGAAACCACCTATGGAAGACCAAGAGTCACAACTTAGAAATCCACTTATTTAGAAACCACCTCCACACTAGAAGCCAACTATGGAAGACTAAGAGTTATACCTTAGAAATCCACTTATTAGATGTCCCTTTGGGATTTCAACTTGGGTCTCCACAATGAGAACTTAATGCTTTAACCAATTGAGCTCAAACCCTTGGACCTAGAGATTATTTTTGCTTGATATGACAATAATATTATTTAGAACATGTCATATTTAATGTTAATAATCAAATACCACATAACATGGTACTAGAGTAATAACATTAAATTGCCCAAGTAGCCAATAAACCCTAACCCTTCATCAATAAAGCAATCATAGCTTGAGAACCACTTACCAAAAAGCCCTGAGATAAAGCATTATGAATAGCTGACTTATGCCTGAATCCACCAGCAAGCTGCATGATATGGTCCTGTCCCCAGTAACTCTCCAAAAGCCCCTAAGAAATAGGAATGAGCTTTCCTTGGGACTCTTATAATGAACATGTACACTTAAAAATCTTTGTTACAAGTCCGCCCTTCCTAGAATTGCTTGCTCACAAGCAATGCATTGCTTGATGTTTAAGCATCTCTAGCCCCTCCCAAGTAGCATCCTCCGTGGGTAGGCTCCTCCAATGGACCAAGTACTTAGTGATGATCCTATTCCTCAATCTCCTCTCATGTGCCAATAATGGCATCGAGGACCAATACAAGTTTCCCCTCGTCATCAACGGGTGGTAGATCAACCGATGGCACAATATGTTGTCCAAGTGCCTTTTTAAGGCAAGACAAGTAGAAAACATTGTGAATCCGACTACATATTAGCAATTCTAACTCAACCCACCTCACCAACTCTCCTCAAAACTTTGTACAGTCCATAGAAGCAAGGTTTGATCTTTTCAGCTCCACTTTGTCACATGGAAGTCTACCTATAAAGCTACAAGTGTAGAAAGACCATATCTCCAACTTCAAATGATCTCTTACTGTAGTGTCAATCTACATAAAATTTCTATTAATCTTGAGCCCACTAGAAATGGTCTCTACGGGACCTCAAAATGTCTACTATGTTCTAGAAGGTCACCAGCGACTAGCACATAACTATCAATAAACACCAAATCAGTGAAGGTGTAAAATACCCTACTAATATATACTGAAATTTTTTCCGATTTTAGATAAGATTTCTTGCACAAAACATCACCAATGAACAAAGGAATTTTAGCATATCAAACCCACCTCAAATTTGCATATATGAGACAATCAAACAATTGAAACATAAAATGTCAAGTGGCTGGAATTTATTTCAGTCCACGTCTGATTTTATATCAAACTTAATTACAAGCCAATATGAAGCCCAAATACATCAATCTTTGCATACAAATATTGCCCAAACCCTCTAGAATGATATTAGCTATAAAATGGACGTAAAACAACCTTGAAAGAGCTTCAATAAAACTCTGATATAAACTTTCTGTATGTTGATATGACTGTTGAAAGTGTACTTTTTGCCCAGCCAATGATTTACAATGAAATCTCATGAAATATCTCCTTCCAATGCAATCGATGGATGCATAGGAAGGTCTTCTATCAAGTACAACTCCTCAACCTTCAAACCCTTGATCAATTCCACCTAAAAAGCCCTGTAATTCCAATGTTAATTCATTATTATAAAAATCAGACCCTGCAAAACATGAAAATACCATCCAAAATGTACTCCAAATTCACTAAACTACCTTGGTAGTCAATCCTCTACACCAAGAGCTTCAAATAGATATCACTATCACTTCCAAACTCTTCAAATAACCTGCAAATTCAATTCAATGATGAAATCTGTATGACAACATCTATGATGAAATCTGTATGACATCTCACAAATTGTTATGGGATCATCACCACAACACTCAAGGGAACATCTCCTTGATAAAAATCACTAGAAAATACAATTTCCAGCAATAATAGATAAAATGCAAAAGCTTACCATATGATCAAAAGTTGCAAAATGAAGCTCAAGTCATCTATTTAAACTCCTCAAGCTTGGGCGTCCATCTTCTTGGCAATTTTGGAATGCATTTTGAAATCCATCAATGAAAATCAAGGAATTGGAACAATATTGAATGATCTTCACCAAATATGCTTTCATTTAAAACAATCTTTAATTATTTTAAATGAAATTGCCTCTCCTTCTATGAATCAATCCTCTTGAGCTTGGCATTTGAACTCATGCATTGAATTTTTGAATTGCAATCATTTAAAATCCTCTTCACGCTTGGGCGATCAGCTAAATGCATTTAATTTTGAGTTTGTATTGCATTTAAAAACCTTCCAACTACCATCGATCCTTTCCTTGCTAGTGCAAATGCATTTAATGATGAAATTTGGCATTTAAAATCCTTCTTTCCTTAGCCGCCGCTGCTCCATACATGGATGTTTTGCATTAAAAATACCAACAAAACAATTTTAAATGACTTTACCTCATAACTACGTCCCTCTAGCCATTGGCACTTCACACAATGATGCATTTGCAATTTTAAATGTCTCTAACCTTAGGCGAATGAAATTTAGCACTCCTCTAAGCAAATCGAACACCTCCTGGATAGCCGTTTGCCCCAAAACCAATGCTCAAATAAAATAGTATTAAATACTCTTCATGCATGGATCCATATACCTTGGTCTTTGAAATTGAATTGGGCCCATCTTTAACTTGTCAATGTTCCTTCACCAATAGGTCCTACCTAGAGCTATCCATATTCACATCTCTATAAAAATAGATTAGAGAAAATGTAATTAAAGATTTCATTTTCCCGCCTTATTTATCAAATTCAAATTCAAATGAATGAAAATACAATCTCAATATTGCATTTTCCATATAGCTCAAATACACTAGTTAAGCTAACTTTCCAAATCTCCATGTGTAGAAGCCAACTCAACTAGCCAATTATTCCCTTACCAATGCATTAGCCTACGAGAATAGATGATAGGCTAACCAAATATCTCCATGTAACATCACTCCGGAATTGGGGACATGACAGTCCTCCCTTCCCAGGATTGCTTGTCCTCAAGCAATCGAAGATTGGGATGCTCTAAAATTTTCTCACCTTCCCATGTAGCATCCTCTAATGGTAATCCTCTCCAACGTACCAAGTACTCCCTGATGATTCGGCTCCTCAATCTCCTCTCTCTCATGTCCACAATGCTATCTGGCTCAAGTATCAACATACCCTCTTCATCAAGAGGTGGAAGATCAATGGAAGAAACCACATGCTGACCCAATGCCTTTTTGAGGCATGAAACATGAAAAACATTATGAATGCAGCTTCCTAGTGGTAGCTCCAACTCATATGCTACTTCACCTACTCTCCTGATGATCTTGTAAGGCCCATAGAATCTTGGCTTGAATTTTTCTGCACCACTTTTCTTCAATGAACTCTGTCTGTATGGTTGTAGGCACAAAAAAACCAAGTCATCTATCTCAAATGATCTCTCCACTCTATGTCTGTCTGCATACATTTTTTGTTGATTTTGAGCATGTTGAATATTATCCTTAAGAACTCTAAGGATATCCTGTGTGTCCTGCATCATCTCCTTAGCTCTAGGAGCTCTACTATCATCAAAAGCCAAATCAATAAAAGACAATGCATCATACCCATATAATGCTCGGAATGGAGTCATGCCAATGGACATATGGTAGGTGGTATTGTAACAATACTCACCAAGGTACAACCATCTCACCCAAGCACACTAATGACCCGCAACATAATTGTGAAGATATCCCTCAACCCATTTATTCACAATCTCTGTCTATCCATCTGTTTGAGGATGATAACTAGTGCTTGGTGTCAACTCTGTGCCTGCAAGTCGGAATAGCTCTCTCCAAAACATGCCAATGAATCTACTATCCCAATCACTCACAATAGTCTTCGGTAGGCCATGCAAACGGAATACTTCTCTAAAGAATAATTCTGCAACCTGTAAAGCTGAATAATCCGCTGCAATAGAATAGAAATGTGCATATTTTGTTAATCTATCAACAACTACATATATGCAATCTCTACCATGTACCTTTGGAAGACCTGTGATGAAATCCATAGAGATACTCTCCCACTTCTGCTCAGGAATAGGCAATGGCTGAAGTATACCGGCAAGAAAAGTATGCTCAGGCTTGTTCTGCTGACAAGTCAAACACTCTCTAACATGCTGTAGAACATCATCCTTGAGACCCTTCCAAGAGAATCTCTCACGAATCTGTCTGTAGGTTTTGAAAAACCCTGGATGTCATGCTAGAGGTGTGTCATGAACGGCTCTCAATATCTGTTGTTTGAGCTTTGACTCAGGTACCAAAAATATACTGTCCTTATAATATATCACATCATCAATCACCTTGTACCTGTCATCTTGTATAATACCATCCATGATCTCACATGCAAAAGTGGATTTGGAATACTCAACTAAAAGTTGAGATTTCCAATCAGCTGAAATCTCACTCAAAGAACAAATAGTAGGCCTCCTGGAAAGTGCATCAGCAACAATGTTTTTCGTTGCCTTCACAAACTCAATATCAAAATCATATGCCTGTACCTTAGAGACCCATTTTTATTGTCTGTCATTCAAATCCTTTTGTTCCAAGAAGTATTTCAGACTATTGTGGTCGGTCCTTACCATAAACTTAGCACCTATCAAGCACTGACAAAACTTAGCCAATGCATGCATAATGGCTAGCATCTCCTTGTCATAGGTGGAATATAGGCGTTCCACATCTCTCAATTTCTTGCTCTCATATGCAATGGGATGCCTATTTTGCATCAACACAGCCCCAATACCATCTTCTGATGCATCACACTCTAAGACAAAAGACTGTGTAAAATCTGGTAGTGCCAATACCGGAGTAGTACTCATTATCTCCTTGAGTCGATCAAATGCTACCTGTGCTGCCTCTGACCAAAAGAAAGCTCCCTTCTTAGTGAGATCTGTTAACAGTGCTACCAACTGTGAAAAACCTCTAACAAACCTCCTGTAAGCTGCAAAGACCCAAGAAACCTCTCAACTCTGAAATGTTCCTTGGAATAGGCCACTCCTGAATAGCCTTGATCTTCTCATCCTGAACTCACTCCATCAGCACTAATCATATGCCCTAGGTAAAGAACCTCCATCCCAAAATCACACTTGGACATCTTAGCATACAACGACTGTAACTCCATGACTCCAAGTACCTCATCAAGATGTTGGAGATGCTCCTACCATGTCTTACTATAAATCAAAATATCAAAGAAAACCAATTAAAACTTACGCAACTGCTTGTTGAAAACATGATTCATACAAGACTGAAATGTAGCAGGTGCATTAGTAAGACCAAAGGGCATCACAAGGAACTCAGTGTGTCTATAGTGACATCTGAAAGCTGTCTTTGGAATGTCCTCCTCACGAACACGAATTTGATGATAGCCTGAACGAAGATCAATCTTAGAAAAGTACACTGCCCCATATAACTCATCAAGCAACTCATCGATTCTAGGTATAGGGTACCTGTTTTTGATTGTCCTCTTGTTCAAAGCTCTATAATCAATACACATCCGCATAGTCCCATCCTTTTTTTTACCAACACAACTGAAGAAGCAAAAGGACTAGATGATGGCCAAATGTGTCCCATATCTATCAACTCCTTAATAGTCTTCTCAATTTCAACCTTGAAGTGCCTAGGATGTCAGTATGGTGCAATGTTGATGGGCTTGGTCCTATCCTCCAACTCAATCACATGCTCAAATCCACGGTCTGGTGATCTACCTGGAGGAATGTCACCAAATACCTTACTGTACTTATCCAATACTAATTGGATATGCACATGATACTCACCATTGGAAGAAGGCTTAGAAGTTATTTCAACTTGGGCTGCCCATGCAATATCATTGTGTCGAAACAAAGTCTCCATACGCCTAGCTGAAATGACTCTAGCATTACCATCTGATATGGCTCTCAAAATTACCTTCTTTCCATTGTGCATAAATTCTATCTCCATCTTCCTCAAATCCTGAATATACCTGCCAATAGAATGCAACCATTGCATCCCTAGTACCACATCTATCCCTGAAAGTCCAACCATGTAGAAATCATCTGTCAATGTGTAATCACCCATTTGTATACTCAATTGTGGCACCCTCTTTTGACAACTCATGGTGAAACCATCAGCTACAACAACTGTGAATCCCTCAAAGTCCTCTGCTTGTAATCCACGTCTCATGACCAAACTCTCATCAATGAAATTATGAGTAGCACCACTGTCTACCAAACATGTAACCCTTTGTCCATTAAGAACTCCTTTGATTCTGAATGCATGGTATTTAGGAACTCCTTAAATAGTAGCAATGGTGATGGGATTACTAATATCATTAGACTCTGGCTCCAAAGTAAGCTGATCATCATCATGACATGAACTTGTATCCTCTTGTGAATTACTATCATCATCTGATAATACCTCAATAAGATGAGCTTTGCCTTTTCCTAGGCATCTATGTCCTGGCTCCCATGGTTGCTTGCAAGAAAAGCATAGATTCTTCCTTCTCAATTCATCTCTCTCCATTCCAGAAGGATTAGGCTTAGATTGAAATGGTTTCCTCTTATTAGAACTTGTGCCTTTGTAGAAGCTTTTCTTTTGAGTGAATGTAGGAGTACAATCCAAATCAAGTGCTAAATCAATAGCCTCCTCAAGAGTAATTGGCTTGTGTACCTTAACCAAACCCTTAATCCTATCATTCAACCCTTCCACAAACAACATTGTAATCCTCCTATCTGACATATCAAGAACCATAACTGCAATCTTTTGAAATTCATTCACATAGGCCTCAACTCTACCTGTTTGTTTCAACTGTGCAAGCTCACGGTAGTAGACCTCTATGTCCTTGCGATCAAACCTGTTAATGAGTTTTTGAACAAACTCATCATATGAAGTAATCCTGCTGTGATGTTGTGAATCCAAACCATGATGCCACCACTCATATGCAAGACCCTCCAAATGCATAGTAACAAAATGTATAGCCTTTTCTTAACTCATGGGTTTGAGTGTAAGAAAGGTATCCAATTTATGCACCCATGCCCTTGCACTTAGTTTGCCACTACCATCAAAACTAGGAAGAGGAATTTTATTTAATGCATCCTTATACTCATTTGGTTGTGCTTTGTCTAGGCCGATTCACTCTACCCTTTTGATTTTCTCTTTTTTGGCTCATGTAGTTATTGAAATTAATTCTATTCCTTACATGCTCAAGAAGTGAATCATACTCATCCACCAAAGATATGACATTCTCCTCAAATGGAACTTCTTCTCCTTCATCTTGTGGATGTTCCTCTTCTTCTACTTCTTCCCTAGGAAGGAAAATAGGCTGCATAGGTCTCTCAACTGTTGGTGTTCTTGCCCTTCTAGCATGAGTTGGTGATCTTCCAGCTATACTACCTACATCTTGATTGTTTTCATTGCCTGCATTATCATTCCTGTTACCCATCATAGCTTGAAACATTCTCTCAATGTTTGCATTTGTTTGTCGCTGTTGTTCTGCCATTTCACGCTGATTATTGACCATATCCCTTAACATATTATCAATTTCATCTTGTGGAATACCTTGCCTTCTATCACCCATTGTATCTGTTCTTCTTCTCCTATAATGATGAGGCAAAGGATCAATGTTGAAGCTCATAACCCATAGGCTGGCAAGATCCAAGCTCTGATACCACTATAAAATACCCTACTAATATATACTGAATTTTTTTCCAATTTTAGATAAAATTTCTTGCAAAAAACATCACCAATGAACAAAGGAATTGTAGCATATCAAACCCACATCAAATTTGCATATATGAAACCATTAAACAATTGAAACATAAAATGTCAAGTGGCTGGAATTTATTTCAGTCCATGTCTGATTTTATATCAAACTTAATTACAAGTCAATATGAAGCCCAAATACATCAATCTTTGCATACAAATATTGCCCAAACCCTGTAGAATGATAATAGCTATCAAATGGACACAAAACAACCTTGAAAGAGTTTCAATAAAATTCTAATATAAACTTTTTGTATGCTGATATGACTGCTGACAGTGTACTTTTTGCCCAGCCAATGATTTACAATGAAATCTCATGAAATATCTACTTCAAATGCAATCAATGGATGCATAGGAAGGTCTTCTATCAAGTACAACTCCTCAACCTTCAAACCCTTGATCAATTCCAGCTAAAAAGCCCTGTAATTCCAATGTTAATTCACAGTTATAAAAATCGGACCTTGCTATTGCAAAATCAGACCTTGCAAAACATGAAAATCATCCAAAATGTACTCCAAATTCACTAAACTACCTTGGTAGTCAATCCTCTACACCAAGAGCTTCAAATAGATATCACTATCACTTTCAAACTCTTCAAATAACCTGCAAATTCAATTCAATGATGAAATCTGTATGGCACATCTCACAAATTGTTATGGGATCATCACCACAACACTCAAGGGAACATTTCCTTGATAAAAATCACTAGAAAATACAATTTCCAGCAATAATAAATAAAATGCAAAAGCTTACCATATGATCAAAAGTTGCAACATGAAGCTCAAGTCATCTATTTAAACTCCTCAAGCTTGGGCGTCCATCTTCTTGGCAATTTTGGAATGCATTTTGAAATCCATCAATGAAAATCAAGGAATTGGAACAATATTGAATGATCTTCACCAAATATGCTTTCATTTAAAACAATCTTTAATTATTTTAAATGAAATTGCCTCTCTTATGAATCGATCCTCTTGAGCTTGGCATTTGAACTCATGCATTGAATTTTTGAATTGCAATCATTGAAAATCCTCTTCGTGCTTGGGCGATCAGCTAAATGCATTTAATTTTGAGTTTGTATTGCATTTAAAAACCTTCCAACTACCATCGATCCTTTCCTTGCTAGTGCGAATGCATTTAATGATGAAATTTGGCATTTAAAATCCTTCTTTCCTTAGCCGCCGCCACTCCATACATGGATGTTTTGCATTAAAAATACCAACAAAGCAATTTTAAATGATTTTACCTCATAACTGCGTCCCTCTAGCTGTTGGCACTTCACACAATGATGCATTTGCAATTTTAAATGTCTCTAACCTTGGGCGAATGGAATTTAGCACTCCTCTAAGCAAATCGAACACCTCCTAGATAGCCATTTGCCCCAAAAACAATGCTCAAAGAAAATAATATTAAATACTCTTCATGCATTGATCCATATACCTTGGTCTTTGAAATTGAATTGGGCCCATCTTTGACTTGTCAATATTCCTTCACCAATAGGTCCTACCTAGAGCTATCCATATTTACATCATCAATATAAAAATAGATTAGAGAAAATGTAATTAAATATTTCATTTTCCCTCGTTATTTATCAAATTCAAATTCAAATTCAAATGAATGAAAATACAATCTCAATATTGCATTTTCCATATAGCTCAAATACACTAGTTAAGCTAACTTTCCAAATCTCCATGTGTAGAAGCCAACTCAACTAGCCAATTATTCCCTTACCAATGCATTAACCTGCGAGAATAGATGATAGGCTAACCAAATATCTCCATGTAACATCACTCCGGAATTGGGGACATGACAGAGGGTAGGTGCATCATATCCATATAGTGCCATAAATGGTGTCACGCCTGTTAGTACCTTGTTGATACCCCTACGAAACTTTGCTTACAATCAAATTTGTAGCCTTAAACTATATCTTGCTTGTCATGTTATCAAAAGTCAATTGAATTCCTTCCTCGTCAAATTGTCAAGTTGTCTTGTCTCGATATAGTTTTTCAACTAACATTCTTGTAGATAGTTTGAGGTTGCACCATGTCAAGTAGATGACAAAGAAGTATTGGAGGCTCAAGCTTAATAAAGAATAGAAAGGGATGTCAAAGGCTTGAATCTAAAGACAAGGTTGGTGAATAGCTAAATGACTACTCCGGCACTCCATTCAAATGACACATTAGCACAAGGCAAATCAAGGACAAGGCTTGGAAAAACTCATCTTCAAAATGGTAGAGAGCTTGTGGAATTCTACCAAGAAGGAATCAAGATAAATTCAAATGAAGCACGAGCTCTAAATGGCAATGTTAGAGGGAAAAAGGGACAAGGAAGTGGCAACTCCCTAAGTGATCTGCACCATGCCTTAGGACTGAACAAACTTAATTAAAAGTTGCAGTTTTCAAGTGGTTAGGCCAGCATAAAAACACGACATAAAGGTGGCAAAACAGTCCCCAAAGTGTGCCTCACAATTGAAAGGAGAATTTTGCACTTTTTAGTGGCAACTACCACATAAAACTGCACCCAGTAACCTTGAAAAGTGGCAATGAAGATCACAAACCGCGAAAAGGAAGAAATCAGTTTGAATTGCACTTTCCAAGTGGCATAACCAGTTCAGAACTCCGCCAAGAGTGGCAAGGACAACCTAAAACCGTACCTAAATGTATGAGTTTGAAAATCATAAGTAAAATTTTTCCATTTCGAGGCTCAACCAGCTGAAAATCGTGCCATAAAAGGCAGGACTGTTAGTGAATTGTGACCAGCAAATGTAAGTTTTAAGACATAAAGGAGGATTGTCACACGTTGTCCCTAGCAATGCCACTTTAAAGTCATGACCCAATTGGCAATGAAATGTAATGTCCCTTTTCCGTCGGTAATTAATTTGATAATGGTTAGCCTTGTTTCTGTATATTTCTCGAAGGCTAACTAGGTCATTTTAAGGGAAAGACATTTAAAATAATTAAATTAAGTTGTCCTTGGTTTAAACTTTATATTATAAAGTTGGCAACTTAAGTTATTTTAAAAGTGGGTTTTTTTAGTCCCAAAGTGAGCGCTCACTTTAGTGGGAAATAAATGCACATTGAATCCCATAATGCCTTCTATTAAATTTTATTCATCTTGGGCATGCACGGGAAATTATAAAAGAGAGATTTGAACGCTCAAGGGATTTTATGCTATTGAATATAATTTTGCTTCTTTTGTGAACTTGTGTTGTTGAGCAGAGTTTATTCTTGGGGTTGTTTAGCTTCATACTTCTAGTTTCAGTTGTGCAAGATCAACCCTAGTGTAATGTCCCCTTCTAGCAAGCCAAAAAAATTTGCAACCTTGCACACAATTTTAACTTGTAAAAGAGAACATTAGTATTCAATCTTTCTTATCTAATCGTATTAACCACAAGATGTATTAAATCAAGTCTTATGATCATAAACTCTAAGCATTCTATCTTTCACAATATCCATTATACATGTTTCATGATTCCAATTGGGAGAGATATACTTGGGTATTCATGGTCATCAAACCACTTGCCCAACGAGAGAGGGTTTATAAAGGAGCAATCGAGGGGTCCATATTTTATTCCTTTGACCGGAGACCAACCCAAATCAAAGGCCCGTCCCTTGTCCCGGAGAGGTACTCTAGACCAACACGAGACAAGAGCCTATCCATTACTTGATAGTTCTCTTGACCAACACAAGATAATGGGAATGTATCGGTCTTTAGCCGGATGGTACTCTTGACCAACTTAGGCATCAACCATGATGTCGGTCTTTAGCCGGATGGTACTCTTGACCAACTATGGCATCAACCATGATATCGGTCTTTAGCCAAATGGTACTCTTGACCAACTACGGCATCAACCATGATTATACCTCATTGCTCACCCATATCCCTTCATCTCGATCTATGGGTTTGGTTGATATGCCATGAACCTCTACTTCTCCTCCTTATTCATCATGATTAACTTAAATACTTATTCTAGTCATTGACAATATATAAGGAATGCCTTAGTATCTTAGGCTATGACATTTTGTTACTATAACCTTAATTATCAATTCATTCATTTTATGATGGTCCTTTCATATGTTCATATATGTTCCTTTATCATATCTAATTCTATTCATGATCATCTATTATGATATTCATTAACTTTATACCATTCAATTCATGTATGTTTATACCTGTTTATAACTAACATAATCCGTGCTATCATGCAACTATTCTAAATCCCCTTAGTATATCATACTAACGTCCTTTGAGTAAGGATATGCATTTTACATAATCAAATCAAATAATATGTACATTCGTACCTTGTAACGGCTGGCCCAATCATTGTATTAATATCACATACTCTTACTATAATAGATTAGTTTTAAGACAAGATGACATACCTTTAATTGCTGCAATGGCACTGCTCCTTGCTTGGGACTGTTATAATAAGCAGAATGAACAGATATTTCTATTGCTTCAATTGTATAAGATACTTGATTTGCTTGGTAATGATTCGATTTTCATATTGATCGATGATGATAAATGATTGTTTGCTATGACTGGCTGGTATTTGCTATGGAATGTTGTTCAAATCGATGAGCCTTTCTTCATACTACAAATGGCATATTATATCCATGGGAACAGCTACGGTCTTTGTGAAGAAATGCATCCTATTTAATCACCATACTTCTTATAAGATCGCTGCTCTTTTATTTAATAATCCCTGTCTACCTCTCTTCCCTCATCAGTTGCCTTAAGACTCCTTTATATCGTTCAATCTGCATGACTGTTGGTCAACAGTCATGACCTTTTGTTATGTTGTTTGCTGTTTAGTGATAATCGCAGCCTTCCTCAACCGCACCATATTCAACTTGTTCTTATCATATTAAGTGTTTTATACATGTATCTTTATTTGCCCACGTGCTAGTTAATAAATAAGATTTTTTGGTCTTTATTAGGATGGTCGGATGTTTTGAACTTTATCCTTGTTTAACTTTTAAACTCTAATATGGTGGGCCATTAATATAAATTGTTTGTTTTATTATTAGTTTGTCTTATAGTCAGCCACTTCACTTTATTATTTAGTTATTAATAGACATTTCCATATATAATGACTTGTCTTTATGGGAATATATTTGTAAATATATTTATTATTATTATTTATTATATTATTATAATAAATGATTATAATAATATTTCTTATAATTTATTTTTATAGTTATTTATATATTTATAATAATATTTATATTATTATTTAAATATATAACTATATTTATTATATTGTAATTATAATAATAATATCTATATTGATAATATTATTTTTGTATTTATATTATCATTTATAAATACCATAAATATAAAATATTTAAAAATAATATTATTTAATATTATTGTTTATAAACCATAGTTCCACGGAGTTTCGGGGACGGGGACGGGGGGACGGGGGGGGGGGACGCGTTTCGGGGACGGGGGGGGCGGGGGGCCTAAATTTGGGGACGGCGGGGGACGGCGGCGGGTTGGCGGCGGGGGAGCGGTGCGCTGAAATACATATAATACTTGAAAAATTAGTTATAAAAAGATGTATAACTGTAGAAGCCTAAGGAATAAGTAATGTTTAGTGTTTAAACTTTAAACACATTGCCATGAATTCATTGAACTAGTGAACATTGAAACAATGTGAATGTACTTAAATTTAATAGACATTGGAATGAGAACTAGATGTTTGAACTTTGAAGTTTCATAATTTGAATTTCATAATCAAAATATCATTGTTCATAATTACAACCAAGTTTCAACAAGTTACAATACTGAAATATTAAATACTAAATACTAAATAGTAATACTAAATGCCAAAATGGTTAATGGCCTGGTGCCTCCAATGATCTAATCATCCCCAAACTCCATGTCGATGTCGTCATCACTGGAACTGCTAGACCCCAAATGCTCAAGCTCATCTAAACCAATACCAACTAGCCCTGTCTGTGTAGCATCCTCATCTATCTGTGCTGGCTCTTCTGGCTCTACATCCCATCTGGCTGCTGGACTCTCCTTGTATGTAGTTGTGGTGCGGTCAATGAGACGCAAGGCACTATGTACAGCCACAAGCTTCTCTGCCCTCCTAGAAGTAAGTCTGTTCCTCTTAACAGAGTGGATGAAGCTATAAGTAGACCAGTTCCTCTCAGCAGCAGAAGAACTAGAAACCTGGGACAACAAACGAAGGGCTAAAGTAGTAATCAAAGATCTAGGCCCATGCATAGTCCACCACAACTTGTGGTCCACCTGTGACATAGTCTCCAAATCTGTTTTGGCCGCCTCTGAATATCCCCAAAGAGTGGCAAATTTTGTCCACTCAGTACGAAGCAAGGTGGCCTCTGTAGAATCATACATTTTGTCAATGGCCTTCACGAACCCTTCCTTCACCTCAACATCCTGCATAGGCATGATTCTACCAGGCCTATATATATACCACTTTGGGTTCAATGCATAGGCAGCCATGTGTAAGGGAGTGTTGAGCTTCTCCCATCTACGATGAATGATTGGATGAATATGCTCGGTGTAGAATTGCATTGTGGGGTCCTTCTCTCGCACAATAGACGTCATTTGATCAAGCATGGAATCAATGCACTCATATACCTCTCCAAGGGAAGGCGCATTAGAATCCCCAAATCTAATAACTGTGAAGACTGGCTGAATAATGGAGACAATATATTTTGCATCAGCCCAAAAGACATCATTCGTCACCACCTCCTTAACCCTCAATCCCTTCTGTGTCTTCGACTCAGGCCATCGGTTCCATTCTGTTGTCATTACCATTAGTTGCAATGGCTCTTGCAACTCAAGCATCCTCTCTAAGAGAATAAAGTATGATGCATACCGAGTCTCTACAGGCTTCAGGAATTCCTTCTTGGAGAAGGACCTGAAAAGTGCATGTGAATTATGGTGGTTGCAAATGAACATCTGCACATCTCTAGCATCACTAACAATTGATTTGATCCAACTGATTTTACCAATGTCCTTAAGTGCATTATTCATAGCATGCACACAACAAGGAGTCCACCAAATATGTCTATAGGCTGCCTCAATCAACTTCCCTACAGCTCTGCACACATGGGCCGCATCTGTCACTACCTGCACCACATTTTCTGGCCCAACCTCGTCTATAGCATCCTTGAGGATCTGGAACTGAAAATGGGCATCCTTGCTATGCCCTGAACAATCAATAGCCCTGAGGAAATAAGGGCCCGCTGTAGATGTAACGATGATATTGATGAGTGGACGGTGCCTAATGTCCGTCCACCCATCCATGACTATGCTGCATCCACTTGTGATCCAGGTTCTCTTCATCTTCTCCATCAAAATATTAATCTTGGAATAGTTTTGATCCAAGATTGTTGTCCTCAATTTAGTCTCCCCTAGTGGCACATATGATTGTCCTGCCTTTATTATCTTTGACACAGCTTCCTTAAAATAAGGAGAGCGAGCCACATGGAATGGAATGCCATTGGCAAAGAACAATTTGCCAATGGCATCATCTGCCTCTTCCTTTGCTTGCACATTGAATAAATCTACCAATGGTTGTGAAGAAGTCATCTTACGTTTCCCCTTAGGCGCTGCTGCACTTGAACTAGATGGATTTGGTGGCCTTAGACTCTGCAAAGTAGTACTAGAAATCTGATCACCCCTTCTTTCTGGCAATAAAACAGAAGTAGGTATTTCATTCTCATTACAACCCCATAATTTTAACATTTCAGCCCTCATCTTCAAGTTACCTTCCACAACTCCACATACTTCTACACCTTTGCCTCAAACAAGAAGAAAGTGAGCATTAATTCTTGTGCTGCTTCCAAACCATGTAAGCTCACATATGTTGCACTTCCATTTTCTAGTGCCCCCTTTACGCCAGTGTTTGCTGCCATCTTAGTTGCAAATTGCTTTAATGGTGATTTTGGATCAAAGGGGCCCTTGGCCCAACGTTCAAGGAGTCGTGAAGGGCAGCTATTATTTTTACTCCCAATGGAACTTGTGTCAGTTTGAGACTGAGTATTTGAGGCATGTTCAGTTTCACCCTCCTCTCCTATTCTCGTCACTTCTGTTGTGTGTACTCATTATGATGATGATGCTGCAAAAGAAAATAAAAAAAGTTAAAAATAAAAACAGAAAACTTGAAGTTAAACTGTTAAAAACTTAAAACAATGTTACAATGTTAACTTGTTAGTTGTTAAGAAACTGAAAAATTAAAAATATGGCTAATAGGCTTTATAAATTATATGTGAGCATCATAGTGCTCAGAATTGTCTCATGCCGTTATTCCTATGAATCCTATCGGCGTATTCCTTGAACCTCCTATGGGGGCAAGTGCTAGTAAATTAAAAATTTAAAAAATAAAAATGTCTAACATGATAACATCAAACATGTCTAAGTTTCTAACAGGTCTGATATGTTGATGTATGCAAAATGTGGAAGCATAGACAACTACAAGGCACTTAGGCACATGAACTGTTTGACAGAATGCCTCAAAGAAATGTGGTCTCATGGACTGCAATGATTGCAGGATATGCAGTTGCATTCTGTCAAACAATTCACAACGTGCCTTGTCTATGCTTCCACATTTTGCATACATGTCTATGCTTCCACATTTTGCATACATTTGATTTAGATTATGATATTATAATTAAAATTTTAAATTATTAAATAATAAATTAAAATAATAAAATTATAAATATTAATGGTTCTGGGTAGGATATGCACAGCAGCACAAGCCACAAAACGGATTTGTGGCGACTCACTGAATGCCTCAGGCATTCAGTCGCCACAAATCCATTTTGTGGCTTTAAGTTTAGGCCCATTTCAAATTCTAGATTGCTTTGACTGCTTTTTTTGTTTTACTTCTATGCATTTTTCTAATTTCTGCCTACTTCTATAAATTATTAAATACTTAAACTATGTATTCTGTAACCCTATTTCAAAAAAAATTCAAAATGGTGTTTCCAAAACCTATACCCATTTTCCTGTTCCAGTTAAGTAAGATTTGAAGCTAAAGTGTTGCAGTGCTACTTATATTCATAGGGCTTTACGCCTCAGAAAAACTTTAAAAACAGTGAACACTCACCTTTTAAAAATCGCGCACAGCAGGAATGAGGAAAATTAGAACTTCGAAGCCCTTCGCAGGAGGTTCAAGGAATACGCCGATAGGAACAACCGACAGATTTAGAACTGTGCCGTGAGAGACAAAACCGACGGATTTAGAACTGTGCCGTGTGAAATTTTAAATTTTATTATCGCTGTAACTGTGCCACGTGAGACAAAACCGAGCACTATAATGCTCACATATGAAAGCCCGTGGGCTAAATTAACTTTAGGTTTTCATTATGATTCGTTTTCCATGAATTTTTTTTTAAAAAAAGTGATTAAAATTGTCTCAGGGGGATGTCAACTGGGGGGACGTTCAGGAGACGGCGGGGGGGGCGGCGGGGGGGCGTTTCGGCAGCGTCTCCCCGTCCCAGGGACGTCCCCTCGGGGAGACGGCTATTTTTGGCGGGGGGACGCGTCCCCGTGGAACACAGTTATAAACTCAATTGATGGAAACAATTTCTCCTCCTTTATCATGATGTTTAAATCTTTAATTGAAACCATAGAAGCATAAATCACCAAAAAATCGCGATTTTTTGTAAAAATCGCAAATCGCCAAGCTAGGCGATTTTTAACCCTAAAAAATCAGATTTTATCTAAATCACGATGTCTAGGGTTTTTTGTATCCGTTTTGCGTGGTGTCTAGGGTTTTTTGTATGCATTTCACGTATGCGTCTAGGGTTAATATAGAAAATTTTCCGGCGTGAATTTTTTTATGGCGTGAGACAATTTTTCGAGCACTGTAATGCTCACATATGAATAGCCGATAAGACTGTGTTTCGTACGATTTTTCCCCGCCAAGAACAACCGACGAGTTTAGAAAATTTTTCGGCATGAATGTTTTTACGGCGTGAGAAAATTTTTGGACCAATGTAATGCTCACATATAAAAGCCTACCGAAGAATACACGGAAATTCGGAATAAATAGCATGTTGTAAAATCTCTATAGAATGATAAAAGTTTTAAACGTAGAATCATAATATTATTAATATTAGGTATGATTATTAATAATATTAGGTATGATTCTTAATAATATTATTAATAATATATATGAGCATTAATAATATATTTTAATATTACCAATCAAAAAATAATATATTTTAATATAATATTATTAATATTAAATATATAATATATTATTAATATTTATATAATAATTGTCATTAATGTATTATAATAATATAATATTATATATTATATTATTAATATTTATTAAAATATAATAATATACTATAAATATTATTATATTTCTATATTATATTATTAATAGTTATATATTATAATATTAAAAAATAATATTTCTTATCCTATTATAATATTTATATTTTTTTTTTTTTTTTTGGATTCGTAAATATATGTTTATATTGATTCGAATAGAGAATTAACATACAAGTGCCTATAAGCCGTTTACCTGCCACAGCCAGATGCCAAAAAAAAAAAACTCCTAAACCCTTCCTTGAAACTGTAGGGTTTACAATGCTTCACAAAATCAACCACTAGGCTTGCTGGTCTAATATTGATGAGTATGCTTTACAAAATTAGCCATTAGGCTTACAAGTTTGATATTAACTGTGTTATGGTTAACAGAATTATAAACATACCTACTAGGTCAAATCCCACCGAACTGAGAATTTAACTGAGAAATCAAAAGAGGCCAAGCTCAACAGCCATGGCTTGAAGCCTGTCAACCCATACCTCTTCACCGAGTTCCACATTCTCTTGCAGCATATTCTGGAGAAAGCCATAGGCCTGGATGACACGATCCTGATGCTCCTCCAATGCCAGGCCTTTCAAATCAAGGATGAAGGGCAGAACCTTCGTCACCTCCAAAGGATCCTTGTCTGAAACAATGTCTTTTGGGCGAGGGATGCCCACCCCTGGAATGGCCGCCTCCAAAATGGGATCGAGGCCCCGGAGGATTTCCGCTTTGAACACTTTTACCATGAGGGATTTCGCCGCCGCTGTAGACACCCCAATATCCAGAATTGAGGCAAGGAAGCGGGAAGAAATGTGGGAGTCGACTCTGTAGAACTCATCTGCTGCCAAGAAACCTGCCCCCAAGATTATTTTGACCGCCGGGAGGAGCAAGCCCTCATGCCTTCGCAGAATACGTTTTAACCTCAAATCTGTGACCACTCCCTTGAATGCCATTTGCCTAACAGCACTCTCCAACTGTAGGGGAGTCGAAACCCCCAGATTTATCAGTCCATGCACCGAGATCTTCGCAATGAAGCCCGAGCTCTTCTCCATGCTGTCTGCTACTGCCACCGTCTGCACTAACAGAAAATCGCTCGAAACTACGAAGAAGGAATGAACACCGGATAGGTCTATCTGACTGCGTAAAAGAAATGTCACATTCATTTAACCAAAGCTAATAATCAATGCAGAGAGAGGCTTGCCAGAGTAATACATGTGACTTCTCAAGTCGAAAAACCGTAAGGGAGGAGCTCCAACTCCAGATCATAACAGCACTGTAATGATTATTTTAAAACAAAGAGGAAGCCATAATAACTTTGTATGGCAACGACCCATCCAAGTGTTCTTGGATTGGGTGCCCAACCATCCACCCTATTAGACTTAATTAACTGGAAATAAATTTGACTCTTAATTCGTCTGCCCCCTGATTAGAGAGAGAGTCTGCTTCTGTGTTGGCCTCTCTATAAATGTGGTTTACAGTGGTTAACTCACACCGATCCAACAAATCCAGAGCTATTTCCAATTTCCCAGCCAATTTCCAATTATGTAATTTCCTTGTGCGAAGCCCATTGATCACCAAGAGGGAATCTCCCTCAATAGCAACTTTTCGCAAATGCAACTCATGACAGAGTTTTAAGCCTAATATTAAGGCCTCCAATTTTGCTTCGTTATTGGTCCCATCTGCTAGTGGTTCTGCAATGCTGCCAACTATTTTCCCATCCCAATCTCTAATGATGCAACCCACTCCTGATTTGCCAGGATTCCCTCGTGACGCTCCATCAAAGTTTAATTTGAACCACTCAGGGTCCGGTGGAGACCATTTAGCAAGTTGTCTTTTAAGCACTGATTGTTGCCCACCTTTCAGACTGAGGGACGGCAATTTAAGACCCTGCCAGCCTTGTCTTATCTTGGCATCCCAAACTGAGAAGTTCTTTTGTGACAAATTGCCCAACGTTGAATTAAAAACCTCTACTATGCTGCTCTCAAGTTTATTAAGAAACGTGGGGAGAGGTAATTCTTTGTCCTGGAAGAGTCTTCTATTGCGTTCTTTCAAGAGTTCCCAAATCAACAAAGAGGGACTAATTGCCCAAAGCTTGTGATACACCGCGTTTTTGTTCAAACTGGGCCAACTAGACAGCCACTCGAGCAGCCCCATTGGCATGGCGGATTTCAAGAAAAGTTTATTCATAAGCCAGTTCCAGCAAGAGTTTGTAAAAGAGCAACTAAGGAAGAGATGATCTCCATCCTCAGAATTATTTTTACACAAACAACATCTTGATGGACCCTGGAAACCGAGTTTGGCTGACCTATCCGCTGTTAATGCTCTCCCTTGTGAGGCTATCCATAAGAAAACTCCTGCCTTTGGCAGACAGTTGGGATTCCAACACAACTCTCTTGGAATGACAGAAACATCCTCTTGGCTATCCGTTAACTTGTTGTAACCTGCTCTGACACTGTAGACTCCGTTTGGAGCTCCTATCCATCTGAGAATGTCCGAGCCCTCCCTACAGTTGATTTGTCTATTGGCCAAAGTTTTGTCATATAAATCCACTTCTGCCTGGCTTAGCTGAAGGTTTAGGGGACTCTTCCAGGTAACTGTTAGAAAGCCATTATGAAAAGACTGAGTTATGTAATCTCTTACCTTATCCCCCCATGCCTGGGTAGTTCTTAATTTGACATTAGCCAAACCCACCTCGTTAATCAATTTAGGCAGACCTTGCCAAGAGTCCTCCCAAAAGTTGGCTGAATACCCGTACCTGATTTCCCAGGAAAGATGATCAGAAATAAGATTTCTACAACTACGAATAAAATTCCAAATTCTGGAGCCTGAAGGTAACTCCCTTGAGGTGAAAATACTATCAACCCCTTCCTCCAAATATTTCGCTCGCACTATCCGAACCCATTTAAGGTTTGGGTTAGAGAAAATTGTCCAAACTAATTTGGCACCCAGAGCTTTGTTTTGGAGAAGAAGATTTTTGATTCCCAATCCATTTCTTTGCCTAGATTCACAGATTTGCTTCCACTTGACAAAAGGATATTTGAACTGTTCAGACGACCCTTGCCAAAAGAAATTTTTCATCTTCTTGTTTAGTTCTTTACTGGCCTTGCTTGACAGAGGTAAACACGACATAAGATAGGTGGGCAGAGCTGAAATAACTGCCTTAAGCTTCGTTAGCCTGCCTGCCCAAGACAACCACCTGTTTTTCCAAGAGGCTGCCTTATTTCTGACTTTCTCCAGTAGGCTGTTCCAGACATTACCTGGACGAAGTCCTCTATCCAACGGGATCCCCAAATAAGTGCATGGAAGAGAACCTTTCGAAAAACCAAGAATCCTTAAGATCTGAGCTTCCACTCTTGCTGATGTATTAAAGAAAAATACCTCTGATTTTTCATGACTGACCTCTTGTCCCGAGGCAATAGTATACTTTTGAAGGATTGTCTTTATATTCCGGGCCTCCCTGCAGTGGGCTTTCCCAAACAGCATAGTGTCATCAGCAAATTGCTGATGAGTAATGTGTGGAGCGCCGCTTGTAACTTGAACTCCCTCAATCTCCCTGAGGTTCCAGGCTCTAGTGAATGATCTGCCAAGTGCTTCAGCCATTAAAATGAACAGAAAAGGTGAGATTAGGTCTACCTGTCTTAGCCCACGAGAAACATTGAAGAAGCCTTCCGGGGATCCGTTCACTAGGACTGAAAATCTCGGACATGCAATCCATGAAAAGATCCAATCAAGCCAATTCTTGGTGAAGCCGAACCCTTGCAGAACTTTAAACATAAAGCGCCAATTGACACGATCACAAGCCTTTTTTATGTCAAGGTTTAAGATCATTGTCTGCTTACGCGTGGATTGAATTGAGTGGATAGCTTCTTGGGCAATAATGACCCCATCCAAGATGGATCTATTTGAGACAAATCCCGTCTGTTCTTCTGAAATCAAATCTGGAAGAAGAGTTTTTAACCTGTTTGCCATTGTTTTAGCCAAAATCTTGTAGAAAGTGTTGCACAAAGAAATGGGCCTGAAGTCATCCAGAAGTTCAGGCTTCTCCTTCTTTGGTATGAGGGCTAAAAAAGTATTATTGATTTCCTTTTGAAGTTGTCCGGATGTTCTAGACTCCTCTAGGGCCTCCACAATATCATTGCTGATGAAGTCCCAACATTTTTGGAAAAAACCTGCTGGAAAGCCATTGGGTCCGAGTGCTTTGTCTGGATGGAGCTAGAAGAGTGCATACTTAACTTCCTCTTCCGTAAATTTACTATTAAGCATGTCATTTTGTTCATCAATAACTAACTTAGGTATCAATCCAACCAATTCTTCTTGAGCTGTGAGAAGGGAGCCTTCCGGCTCATTCAGAAGATTCTGAAAATGTGCCACCACAACTTGTTTGACTTCATCCACATCCTCCACAAGTCTTCCATTATTATCTCTTACCCTGGAAATTATGTTTACCTCCCTTCTCACCTTTGTTGCATTATGAAAGTATTTGGTATTTCTATCCCCAGCTGATAACCAAACTTCTCGGGATTTTTGTCTCCAAAACACCTCTTCTTTGGAGAGAATATCATTCATTTTTACCATCAACGTTTTTTCCTGCAAATAACTGGAATTATCCATCCCATCTCTGATGATCTTCTCTTAGAGGACTCTTAATTCTGCTTCATATTGCTTCTTTTCCTCAAAGATATTTTTGAAATTGTTTATATTCCAAGATTTCAAATTCTGTTTGATTACTCGCAACTTGACTGCGATGCGAAACATTTTGGATCCTACAGGCTGTGTTTCATTCCACCATTGCTTGATTAGTTCCAGGAAATCCTTGTGTTGGAACCACATATTTTCAAATTTAAAGGGGCTCCTGACTGCTCCCTTTTCTCCCAGTATTTCCAAGCGGATTGGATAATGGTCTGATCCTGGTAATGGTAGCAATTGACAGTCAAGAGAAAAAGGAAACCTACTGAGATTTCCTTTGAGAAGGAATCTATCCAATTTCTCAGCTATGTTACAAAAGCCGAACCTTCTGTTTGTCCAAGTGAACTGCCCACCCCCCATCTGTATATCAAGAAGCTCATTTCTATCCACAAAATGTTCGAAATCAATTTGAGACTGGAGTTTCCTGCCTACTCCCCCTTTCTTATCACTTTCTTTTAGGATTGCATTGAAATCCCCTCCTAGAATAATAAACTCGAACCCTTGGGCATTACATACTTTGTCCAGATCATTCCAAACAGCTCTCTTATGAATGTAATTGTTAGGCCCGTAAACATTTATCAGAAGAAAACTAAGATTGGAGGCAAGGCTCCTTACCTTACTAGCTTGCCAAAACTTGCTTGAAGCCACGACTTCAATCATGACTGTTTGCGGCCTCCAAAGAGTTAACAGCCCTCTCGAGGCTCCTTCCGCATTGACACCACAAATTATCCAATTCTTCAATTTCAAACTAAGGTTAGCTCTTTCTTGTTCTCCTAGCTTAGATTCCTGAATCAGGCAAATATCCGGTTGCTGCAAATTCAGATGCTACCGCAACAGGCATCTTTTGTTAGGGGCATTTAAGCCCCTAACATTCCAAGATAAGATTTTCATTGTTGTTCAAGAAGGGCGTTCCCCTTCCCTACTTTCAATAAAGTGTGAATTTTTAGTTGTCCTGAAGCCTCCCCATCCCATTTGAGTTTTTCCTTGATTGGGATCCTGCCTTTCCCTCTGTGATCTCCACAATCTGGTAATATTTTGATTGATTCCTTGGTTCTCAATCCAAACTCTCCTTGTTCTATGGGGTTGCTCAAAACTTTGCTTGTAGCTTCCTCTTCAGCTAGAAGAACTTCATTTCCTAACAGCTCAAGATCTTGTTCGACAAACCAATCTTCGCCTTCAAAGTTGTCTATATCAATCTCCCCTTTTTTGGCTGCGTTGGCAATGTCTACCAATTCATTGCCCACATTGATGAGGGAATCTAGATCTTCCTTGCTCACTTTGTTACCAATCATCTTGATTACCTATGACAATTTTTGATCAATGGATTGGGCGCTTTGAACATCATCATATCTCTGAGCGGATTTTGATTCCTTTGGGAGTGCCACTTTAGAATGAAAAGGAAATCCTTCTTCAGCTTGAACTTCCTCCTGTAGGGGAGTGTACTGCTTGTTTGATGATTGCTCCGAGTTTTCCTTTGGATGAGGGTCGCTCTTCCATCCTAGGACTTTGACCAGAGTCTCTGTGGGAAAGGGGTTATGGATCAGTTTCTGCGTCCATATACCTAATCCTGACGAAATCTTGATTTCGCTCAAGATTCTATGGTTTGGATTACTTTCAATGCCAATCCTTACTATTGTACCTGTCCCTTTTGGATTGAGCCTCTCCTCTGCACACAGAAAGGATCCCAGCCCGTTCCCAATTTCTTCCAATACCCTGGAGTCCCAGTATTCAAGGGGGAGGTTGGGCAAAATATACCAGTCGTGGATTTTGTCCATATGGTGCGTAGTTGGATCAAATCCGGTCTTCCACCGGCTAATATAAAAGCCACAACCGTCGAGAATCCAGATCCCTTCTTCAATTTTGGCCCTAATGGCTTCCGTAGGGCAGATGACCACGAAAAAATCATTCGCTAATCTCTTGAATTCCAAATCTTCTCCCCATTTCTCAAACCACCAAGTCTCCAGACTTTGCCAATTTAAATCCTTACCGTGCCATTTCATTATGAGTGCTGTGTTCTCCAGTTTCATCACTTGATGTTGAATTCGGTTGGCACTAAGATTGATCGATATCTCCTCTCTGTCGAATTCCCTTCGTCCATGATCTGGATTTCTGGGTTGTAGATTGTGTCTTTGCAGATCTCTGCGTCGTCCACCGCCTCTAGGGTTTCTTCTTCCCCTGAAATATCGCGATTGCTGCTGGCTTTGATTCCAATGAGTTGATCTGTGCACGAATCCATTTAGTTGTCTCTCTTCATCCTGAAAAGGCCGAGCACCCTACCATTTTCACAAATTTTCCGCTTGTTGTGGAAAGTTTCGACCAGCATTAAAGGATCTGCCAAATCTATTATCCTGGAAGTTAGCCTGGTTATACTCTCGGCGGGGGAGCCATCTCCCAACTCTTGGTTCCGCATAGCTTCCCTGCATCTCTCTCTGTTGCCATTCTGGATTGAAGATTTCTGCGAATTGTCCCTCTGCGAGTTGCCGATCTGCAAATTGTCGCGCCATTTATAATATTATTCAACTATTTTTATTAAGATAATATTTATATTATTAATCTATATTTTTCTACATTAATATATTATAATAATATAATATTACATATATTATATTATTAATAATTTAATATTTATTATAAATATAATAATATATTATAAATATTATTATATTATTAATAGTTATATTATAATATTTATTATTCTATTATAAAATTTATATCATTTAAAAAATAATAGGGTTCCCTCTCCTTTTTGTATTTTTCTATGTTTTTGGGAGATCCGATTTTTTCCCGATTTTTTCACGATTTTTTGAAAAAATCTTATACTTTTGGTTTGCCGATTTTATCTCCAAACGATTTTTGCTTCCTTGATTTAAACAATGCCTTAATATGGGGACATGACACCTAGCTAGAATCTGAGGTGTTTTCACTTCTGAAAACATATAGAGCCACAATGGACTCTTTGTGTTGTGGAGCAGTAAAGAGTACTTTTGATGTGTTTTGATGGGATTTTGGTTTTTGTTGTTGCTCACATGAATTTGTGAAAGATTTCAGACTGCACTTGAAAGAGAGTGAAGTGTTTTAGTGAAGCCGTACATTCCTAAGGAAGGTCGTACCTTCATGCTGCATGTTGGTGTTTCCAACTAATTATCTTAATCCGCTAAAGATTTAGCCAATTTCTCATACTTAAGGATTCTAGGTCAATGGCCAACGAATAGGATTCAACAAGGAGTTGGAGTCCTCTGCACTTTTGGTTCTACAAGACCAAGGCGGGTTTACCTATACAACATCCAAGGGTATTTCTTGAGTTATGCTAGATGTTGATGTTTAAACAGAAAGTTCTCAATGACATTATACCGAGGAAATGACTAACTCCTATCAGATTGGCTTAATCCTTTCGCAAATCGGTTCAGACCAGGATTGAGAACGGTTACTACTTCAATTCTACTCTAAAACAGTAATAGAAATAGAAATGATTTTGATTATTGGGATGGATCTGAATCAACATATCAGCCCAGTGAGAGATCGGTGCCTAATCCCAGGGTTACAGAGTAAGTTGCATAAATTGAGTGTATCTTTCAAGCAATATTACTTCATTACAAATCGACTAGTAACATGAATGCCTTACATCAATGCTTCCTGTACCTAGAATTGTAAAACTATCCTTTAAACCACAATGTAAAATGAAATTAACAGAGTATTTCCCGAGCAATTATTTCTCTCCTTGAGTGAAAGCTAAAGACAATACACACATTACAGGGGATTGCAAAGATGAATCAAAATATCCTTGATATAATGATATTTATCACTCATACTAACTTCATTGATTACACAAATGGAGAGAATTCTGCAACCAGTATGACAATACATTCAGGATTGAAAATGATGCATTGCTCTACAGATTTGAACACAAAATAACATGCAACTTTCTTCTATTACTCTAGACTAAAGACACAGACACACTATTGCCCAAAACAAAGATTCGGAACCCTGAACAAATGGCCGTGAATTCCCTCTTATAGAAACGAGGGAGCAAACAAGCTTCAGGCCACAGACACATGTCACATTTTCATTTGACAACTTTCATCATAACAAGATAGGGGTGGTGCAACTGCTCGTGGAGAGAATATCCCAACAAAACAAAGACAGTTACACGTACAAGTGCAAATCCTTAGCCTCCAAAATATATTTGCAAAGGTTGTTGCAACACAGTTATCATTTCTTCAACAACCTTCCTAAAAGCCCAAAAGCGCGAGAGATATGGATTACGTGGATAAGAACAAAAACACAGGCCCATAAGAAGACAAAATCCTGTTGAGACTTGAAGGATGCACGTTGATGCAATACCAGACTCCTTGAGACTGGGGAGGCAAAATCCTTTTTGCCATGCCAATGGCAAAATAACAGCCACTCGAGAAGTTTTCGCCACATCTGAAAGAACAAGGAAGGCCAGGAAATCGAGTCGGACCTTCCGCCTTGCAACTTACAACACCTGGAAGAGGAAGGAGGCAAGCCCCGTCCCCGCCTATCTTTAGATATGAAAGGCGTCGGGGGTCGAGCTTCAGGACCTCACTCTTTCGCCTTATGTCCTCCGAAAGAGAGAACAGGGAATGTCATGTCCCGATATAACATTGTTTAAATTAAAGATTTAAACATCATGATAAGTTAAAGTCGTTAATATATAATACTATTAAATAATGTTATATTTATAGTATTTATAAATAATGAATATAAATACAATTATAAATATTATCAATTTAAATAATATTATCAATTAAAATAATATTATATAATATATTAATAAATATATATAAATATTATCAATGTAAATAATATAATATAATATATTATTAAATATAATATATAATATATTTATTTAATAATTTTGTAAATAACAAATATAATTATTAATATAGATATAAATATAAATATTAATATTAACAATCATTATGATATGACATATTAATAAATATATTTATATATATAATATGTAATATGAAAATAAATATAAATTATAACTTACTTTGGTATAAGACTAATCTTAATAAGACAAAAAAAGTCTTATTTTTGAAGGTTTACATTGGTACCTAAGGCAGCGCTTGTTATATCTCTTAAAGGCTGCAAACATATCTGTTCTTTTTAAAAAGAATCATTGATCATAAGTAAATGCAAACTATTAATATTATAAGCTGTAGAAAGCAGCGATATAAGAAGTATTGAGAAATAATAAGTTAAGTGCAACGAATGGTATGAGGCCGATGCATAAGAAGAATCCAATGCGGTTTGATAAAACTATGAAATGGAGAATGGATTAATTCATGGCAGATTTGTAATTAAGAAGAATCCAACACTCCTCTTCCTGATGATGGATCATTGAGTATGATCCGAAACGTTGATTCAAAAACATACACAGTGGAATCCAGAAGCACATGCATACTTATTATCATGGACTGTGGAAAACTCATGCCTTCTATTAAGAAGTAAGTTTAAAATGAAGACAGCGATTCATATCAAAGGGCAGCCATTTGTTAAAAGGTGCAATATGCTCATAATAGGGTGCAGCGATCTAAATGGGAAGAGCCACATACTTTGGTAAAAGGCACCTCTTTGGAAGGTATAAAGAGGGAATAAAAGCATGTTTTGAAAGGAAAAATACATACATTCAGATCAGAGAAGAACATTAAAAAAAAAGAATAGTATAATAAGGAATAAGATATTTCTGAATAAGAACAATAAGAATATAGTCTGAGTTTAATATATTTTTCATATATAACAGAAAGAAGGAACATTTTCTGATTTTTATATACATAGTTGAGAAAGGAAGAAGGTAACACACAGCCTCTTCACTATATAGATATATTGGAGCATAGCAAGAGGAAAGTGGAGCTACATATATATACATAGAGGAGTTAAATCAAGTCAAGGTACTCTCTAAACTTTTGTTTACTTGGAAATTGATAATTTAGAAAAAAATAGTGTTGTCCCAAAAAAGGGGACATTACAGTGGTATCCGAGCTATCGACCTGCCATCCTGTAAGGGAATTTGATGCAAACCTACTCAAGAAGGTAAAGCACACGCAACAACAACAGCGACATGGAAATGATCAACGAAATGAGAGCCTTTATGGAAGCAACCACTAAGGCAATGATGGAACAAACTCAAGCAGTCACGCAACAAACAGAACTATTAATGGAGCAAAACGCAAAGTCAAATCAAGTCCTTCAAAATACTATACAAAATATGGAAACCATGATGAATAGTTTCAAGTGTCAAGCTTCAAATGAAAGGGAGGTGATCTCTAACCAAGCAGAAAATGGAAACTCTTCAACAAGCACAAGGGTTCCAATACCACCATTCCTACCAAGCAAAGAAAATCCAAGAATGGAAAACGATACCCCCCAAAACATAGGCACGGAAGACATGATGAGAGCTTATGCCAACCTAGAGCCCGAACTAAGAAGAATGGTATCCTTTACCGAATATAGCAATTCAAAAAAGAACGAGTTAGCAAGAAAGGAAAAAAGACCCATCAACAAGGAATTGAAACAAAAGGCCAACAAGGTTAATCTCCCACATTTCGATGGAACCCATAAGATCACTCCTCAAGCATGGTTACAAAAGTTAAATGACTATTTTCGACTCAACCCCATGACCGAGAAGGATGCACTTCAATTTGCCATCCTACATCTAGAAGGATTGGCCTATGAATGGTGGCATCATGGAAAGCACACTCAAGGACATGAATCCATTACCTCTTATGAAGAGTTCTCCAAAAGATTTATCAAGAAATTTGACCGACGCCATCCACAACAAGATTTCCGAGAGTTAACCCTACTAAGACAAAAAGGCTCCGTGGATGAGTACATAAATGAGTTTGAGAAGATAGCAATACGAGTATCCGGAGTAGAAAATGAAAGGCTCCCATACTTTTTTATTAAAGGATTGAATGAGAAACTAGGAGGCCTAGAAGGAGCCCTCAAACCCGCTACCCTTGATAATGCCATAGATATGGCCATGCAATTAGAGACAACCCACTTCTCTCAATCATACACCAAACCATTCCATAAGAAAGAAAATCTTGATAAGAATCCATGCCGTAAATGTGGAGAACCATGGAAATCAGGACATATATGTCTAAGGAATGAAAAGAAACACAAGAAACCATATCTTTCTTACAATGACCGTGAAGAGCTAAGAAAGAAGGGTCTTTGTTTTGATTGCAAGAAAGAATGGGAGAAAGGACACATTTGTGAACAAGACAAAAAAGTGTGTTTTAAATGCAATGAAGCATGGAAACCAGGGCATAGATGTGGAAAAAGAGCTCAAGCACACAATATAGAAGTCATATTCAACAGAGAAATTCAGGAAGAAAATGAAGTGACTTCAAGTAAAAGGAGGAAAGAGAGTTGATTCTAGAACCAAGTACACTTGTTTACATGTAAGAAATTCTAGAACCAAGTACACTTGTTTACATGTAAGAAAATGAAATGGAAAAATTGAAGAATAAATATAATACTCAATAAAAGGGAATATAGGACCCTCTCTTAGGTACGCCACTCAAAGGAAATGTAATGAACCCACAGAAGCCAAAGGGGTTTTGCTTTCTAATGAAGGGTTCTGCCTTTGGGTCTAGAGAGAGATGTGCTCTTCTAGATACGTCACTCATGATGAGAAACAATTAGTCCACATAAGCCAAAGGGGTTTTGCCTTCTAATGAAGGTTTCTGCCTTTGGGTCTAGAGAGATGTGCTCTTCTAGACACGCCACTTATGATGGAAGTAATAAGTCACATGGGTCGAAGGGGTTCTGCCTTCTAATGAAGGGTCCTGCTTTTGGGTCTAGGAGAGATGTGCTCTTCCAGACACACCACTTATGATGGAAGTAATAAGTTCACATGGGCCGAAAGGGGTTCTACCTTCTAATGAAGGGTTCTGCCTTTGGGTCTAGGAGAGATGTGCTCTTTTAGATACGCCATTTATGATGAGAAATGATAAGTCCGCATAAGCCAAAGGGGTTCTGCCTTCTAATGAAGGGTTCTGCATTTCGGTCTAGAGAGAGATGTGCTCTTCTAGACACGCCACTTATGATGGAAGTAATAAGTTCACATGGGCCAAAGCAGTTCTGCCTTCTAGTGAAGGGTTCTGCCTTTGGGTCTAGGAGAGATGTGCTCTCCTAGATACGCCACTAATGATGAGAAATGATAAGTCCACATGAGCCAAAGGGGTTCTACCTTTTAATTAAAGGGTTCTACCTTTAGGTCTAGGAGAGATGTGCTCTTCTAGATACGCCACTCATGATGAGAAATGATAAGTCCACATGAGCCAAAGGGGTTCTGCCTTTTAGTGAAGGGTTCTGCCTTTGGGTCTAGAGAGAAATGTGCTCCTCTAGATACGCCACTCATGATGGAAATGAAATGTTCACTTGGGCCAAAGGGGTTCTGCCTTTTAGTTGAAGGGTTCCGCCCTCGGGCCTAGAGAGGCTAAGACACCCCATTGAGTCACTCTTCCATACCTTCCCATGGTTGATCATCCCAAGGACAAGAGATTCTCCAAAATCCAGATTTAAACATTGCTTGAGGACAAGCAATCTTGAGTGGGGAGGGCTATCATGTCCCGATATTACATTGTTTAAATTAAAGATTTAAACATCATGATAAGTTAAAGTCGTTAATGTATAATAATATTAAATAATGTTATATAGTATTTATAAATAATAAATATAAATACAATTATAAATATTATCAATTTAAATAATATTATATAATATATTAATAAATATATATAAATATTATCAATGTAAATAATATAATATAATATATTATTAAATATAATATAGAATATATTTATTTAATAATTTTGTAAATAACAAATATAATTATTAATATAGATATAAATATAAATATTAATATTAACAATCATTATGATGACATATTAATAAATATATTTATATATATAATATGTAATATGAAAATAAATATAAATTATAACTTACTTTGGTATAAGACTAATCTTAATAAGACAAAAAAAGTTTTATTTTTAAGGTTTACATTGGTACCTAAGGCAGCGCTTGTTATATCTCTTAAAGGCTGCAAACATATCTGTTCTTTTTAAAAAGGATCATTGATCATAAGTAAATGCAAACTATTAATATTATAAGCTGTAGAAAGCAGCGATATAAGAATAAGTATTAAGAAATAATAAGTGCAACGAATGGTATGAGGCCGACGCCTAAGAAGAATCCAATGCGGTTTGATAAAAGTTAAAACTATGAAATGGAGAACGGATTAATTCATGGCAGATTTGTAATTAAGAAGTAAGTTTAAAATGAAGACAGTGATTCATATCAAAGGGCAGCCATTTGTTAAAAGGTGCAATATGCTCATAATAGGGTGCAGCGATCTAAATGGGAAGAGCCACATACTTTGGTAAAAGGCACCTCTTTGGAAGGTATAAATTGGGAATAAAAGCATGTTTTGAAAGGAAAAATACATACATTCAGATCAAAGAAGAACATTAAAAAAAAAAAGAATAGTATAATAAGGAATAAGATATTTCTGAATAAGAACAATAAGAATATAGTCTGAGTTTAATATATTTTTCATGTATAACAGAAAGAAGGAACATTTTCTGATTTTTATATACATAGTTGAGAAAGGAAGAAGGTAACACACAGCCTCTGTAATGTCCCTTTTAGGAACAATACTCATTTTACACTAAATTATCAATTTCCAAGCAAACAAAGGTTTAGAGAGTACCTTGGCTTGATTTAATTCCTGCAAACAGGTTAGAAAATATTCACAATAATATTTATCACAGTCAAGTTAACATGATTAACAAATTCAAACGACATTATTAACCTAGCTGTCTAGTGGACTCAATCATAAGAGAGTTGAGGAACGTGACTCCGATGGGTGTCCCGGATCCTCTACCCTAGGCCCAAGAGTGGATATACCATCCCCCTTGGCCTCATGTGGCGCATGCCATCCATATGAGGTGGTATACCTTATGAGGCATCCGTTATTCTGTTCCCCCTCGTCTTGTCATTTCCTCTCCCTTTCTCTATAATTGGTTCCCTTGAACTTGCATGTCTATGATAGGAGAATGAGATCACAAAAGGGTGTCCCAAAAGCCATCTCTTCTAAGCCCAAGGGCGGTACCCTTTGTATCCCCTTGGCCCCAATGGGATTTATCAATCCCCCCTCGAGGGGTGGTGTACCTAGAAGAGTGCCCCATCACCGTTTCCCTCTTGCACCACATTTCTCTTATTATATAACTCATAACATTTGTATACATTATCAAATAAAATTGTGAGAGATCCTATATTATTTCATGTTCACATTTGATGTAAAGACAGTAATAAATTTTCTAAGTTACGTTCTTACCAAGAATATAATTACTAAAGACTAAATATTAATCAACATATTAATCATACATTCAACATATTACATGTACATGCAAATGGGAGATATACTATTAATTTTATATATATGTATTACTGCCTTATTGCTGGACTAAGTCTGCAGACCTTAGTCCCTTGTCTTTCCTTTATTCTCGCTGCTGAAGACACTTTATATAATTTATGCTGCTGACTGTTGACTAAATCTTCTTTGCTGACTCAAGTCTGACTTGTTTTCTTCCTTATTTGTTTATTTCTCAAGACTGTTTACTTCTCTCTATACTTTCTTTCCCGTCCTCCTCGAAATGATTTATACTTTATATGATTGTCTCACTATGAGACACAACCTTCCTACGTAGCTTTTGACTATTTCATATTTTATTAACTTTTATTAACTATTCAATATTTATACTTTTATTAACTCTCTTATTTTATTGACTTTTATTAAATCTCTTTATGAAGGAATCGGGCCTCTCTTGTAATTGCCATTATATCTATTATAATGGATATATTATATTATAATAGTATTTAAATTGTTAATATTTATTTATATATTTTCATTTATAATTTATAAATATAATAGTATATTTTAGCAATTAAAAATATGCAATGTATTATAATTTAATTATATTAAGATATTTATATAATAATATTATATGTGTGTGTTAAACGTTAATACAAACGCAATTGTCTCTATCATTCAAATTGACTAAGCAACTTCACCGTCTTTTATCATGATGTTTAAATCTTTAATTTAAACAGTGTCTAAATATCGGGATATCACAGTCCACCCCACCCAAAATTGCTTGTCCTCAAGCAATTATAACTATGGAACCTTTAAAACCATCGATTTCCTCGAAGAATTGTTGTTAGTATTCTTGTCTTAGTTTCATTGCCCTCATTGTTCCTTAAGATAATAAGGTTGATGATGTTCAAATATTCTTTTTGGTTCATGTATTTGTATTTTCCAATATCTCTCAACAACAAGCGTTGGTAACTAATGATGTCTGTAACTTAAGATAAGTTTTCTCTTGTCCTTAGAGAGAAGGACCCAAAAGATATGTTGATTTTTGATCCCGAAATTCAATCTTGTACTTGTTACCTTGTTGTTTTACCCATTGATAAGTTATTGACCCCAAAGAAGAGTCATGTTCAGATCCAATGATGATAGGAAAAGATAACCATGTTTTGAGGAATAATCGATCGTATGATGTCATAGAGAGAAAATTTGTGTAAGTATTCAAACAAGGTTTGCAATAAGCTGATTTCTCACGAAGAGTTTATTAGGTTTTGAATCACTTATCTCAGCCAAAGATTTGTTATACCTTTTGCTAACTGAAGAATGTACAATAGTTAGTCACTACTTAGCGAGTAATGGGACTTACTTCAATTCTTTGTTGTCTTTTGATTCCATTGGGTTTTATCCTTCTTTTCACATATCTCTATGTTTTGATACTAAATTTGTTTTCCTAATACTAATATCCTTGACCCTAAATCATGAATGAAGGGTTACTCTTAAGAGAAGAAGACACTTGGATGAAATGATCTACCCTAGATATCACATGTAGGAAGAATAAGACAAAGCTCACTAGTTCAATATTATAAGTTATATGATATGGACTAGATTGTTTCATCATTGTTTCAATGAGTGAGTACATTTGATCTCGTTCTAGATAGAACAATTAAGTTTGATGAATATATCTTATTATAAATTTCCACATTTATTTTAAGATCTTTCTCCCCATTTGTGGGTTCCTAGTTGTCTTTATTATGTCTCCTCAAAATTGTTGCTTTGGATTTTAAGAGGTTGCCCTTCCTCGGTTGACATGATACCTTAGTAGTCCTAAATATCTATTGAAATGATGTTTTGGATATCTTTCTTAGATGAAATGCTCTTCCCTTTTTCACCTCAAGGTTGAATGGTGGTGAGTGATCTCTTCAGGATGTTAAATATAGAAGTGATTATACCAATTTGTAGGTTACTTGCATTGCTATTTAATTACATACTAAAATTGAAGTAGACAACCAAGTAGCTCAAGAACGCAAGTAACTAGCTCAAGCAAGTAGGTAAGTAGCTCAAGTAGACAAACAAGTAGCTCAAGCAAGTAGGCAAGTAGCTCAAGTAGACAAGCAAGTAGCTCAAGCAAGTAGGCAAGTGGCTCAAATAGACAAGCAAGTAGCTCAAGCAAGTAGACAAGCAAGTAGCTCAAGCAAGTAGGCAAGCAGCTCAAGTAGACAAGCAAGTAGGCAAGTAGCTCAAGTAAGTAGACAAGTAGCTCAAGTAGACAAGCAAGTAGCTCAAGCAAGTAGGCAAGTAGCTCAAGTAGACAAGCAAGTAGCTCAAGCAAGTAGGCAAGTAGCTCAAGTAAGTAGGCAAGTAGCTCAAGTAGACAAGCAAGTAGCTCAAGCAAGTAGGCAAGTAGCTCATGTAAGTAGGCAAGTAGCTCAAGCCACAAAACATACATGTAAGTTATAAAGTATACACTTAAATACATAAGTCGCACAAATACACGTATTCACATAAGCCACAAGGTAGACCTTGAATACACATAAATCACAAAGTATACACAGGATGACTGCTCTGATACCACTTGTAATGTCCCTTTTAGGAACAATACTCATTTTACACTAAATTATCAATTTCCAAGCAAACAAAGGTTTAGAGAGTACCTTGGCTTGATTTAATTCCTGCAAACAGGTTAGAAATATTCACAATAATATTTATCACAGTCAAGTTAACATGATTAACAAATTCAAACGACATTATTAACCTAGCTGTCTAGTGGACTCAATCATAAGAGAGTTGAGGAACATGACTCCGATGGGTGTCCCGGATCCTCTACCCTAGGCCCAAGAGCGGATATACCCTTGGCCTCATGTGGCACATGCCATCCATATGAGGTGGTGTACCTTATGAGGCATCCGTTATTCTGTTCCCCCTCGTCTTGTCATTTCCTCTCCCTTTCTCTATAATTGGTTCCCTTGAACTTGCATGTCTATGATAGGAGAATGAGATCACAAAAGGGTGTCCCAAAAGTCATCTCTTCTAAGCCCAAGGGCGGTACCCTTTGTACCCCCTTGGCCCCAATGGGATTTATCAATCCCCCCTTGAGGGGTGGTGTACCTAGAAGAGTGCCCCATCACCGTTCCCCTCTTGCACCACATTTCTCTTATTATATAACTCATAACATTTGTATACATTATCAAATAAAATTGTGAGAGATCCTATATTATTTCATGTTCATATTTGATGGAAAGATAGTAATAAATTTTCTAAGTTATGTTCTTACCAAGAATATAATTACTAAAGACTAAATATTAATCAACATATTAATCAAACATTCAACATATTAATCAAACATTCAACATATTACATGTACATGCAAATGGGAGATATACTATTAAGTTTATCTATATGTCTTACTGCCTTACTGCTGGACTAACTCTGCAGACCTTAGTCCCTTGTCTTTCTTTTATTCTCGCTGCTGAAGACACTGTATATAATTTATGCTGCTGACTGTTGACTGAATCTTCTTTGCTGACTCAAGTCTGACTTGTTTTCTTCCTTATTTGTTTATTTCTTAAGACTGTTTACTTCTCTCTATACTTTCTTTCCCGTCCTCCTCCTCGAAATGATTTATACTTTATATGATTGTCTCACTATGAGACTCAACCTTCCTACGTAGCTTTTGACTATTTCATATTTAATTAACTTTTATTAACTATTCAATATTTATACTTTTATTAACTCTCTTATTTTATTAACTCTCTTATTTTATTGACTTTTATTAACTCTCTTTATGAAGGAATCGGGCCTCTCTTGTAATTGCCATTATATCTATTATAATGGATATATTATATTATAATAGTATTTAAATTGTTAATATTTATTTATATATTTTCATTTATAATTTATAAATATAATAGTATATTTTATCAATTAAAAATATGCAATGTATTATAATTTAATTATATTAAGATATTTATATAATAATATTATATATGTGTGTTAAACGTTAATACAAACGCAATTGTCTCTATCATTCAAATTGACTAAGCAACTTCACCGTCTTTTATCATGATGTTTAAATCTTTAATTTAAACAATGTCTAAATATCGGGACATCACAGCCTCTTCACTATATAGATATATTGGAGCATAGCAAGAGGAAAGTGGAGCTACATATATATACATAGAGGAGTTAAATCAAGTCAAGGTACTCTCTAAACTTTTGTTTACTTGGAAATTGATAATTTAGAAAAAATTAGTGTTGTCCCAAAAAAGGGGACATTACAGGGAAGCCCCGACGTCCACCTTCCGCCTTGCATAGAAGGAACACTTATCGAAGGTCGGAGTTCGGGCTTCCTCCCTTCCGCCTTCTTATACTTAGGAAAAACATGAAAACACCGGGGTCAGCCCCTGGGCTTTCCACCTTTTACATTCACCACCTGGAAAAGGAAAGAGAGGAGCCTCGAACTCCGACCTCAACACAAAGAAGAGAACAGTCGTCGGGGATCGGTCGTCAAGCATTCCCCATTTCGCCTTCCTCGAAGGAAGAAGAGCCAACTTCCGAGTTCCGCTGCACACTTCATACTTAGAAGGATTTTGAACAAGTAAACTCATCGGACTTCAACCTTCAGGCCCTCCACTCCGCAACACTAAAGAAGACAGAAGGCCAAAACTCCGACCTCCAACATTCAACAGTATTGCACCATACTTAGAAGATTTTTCATTACCTTGGCGGACTTCGGCCCTCGGCCCTTCTCCCCAATATTTGCCCTAAAGAAACAACGAGCCAAATATGGACACGTGGCAGCTTCCCACGGTTACGCGACTTCAAACAAAGCCTCACTGGAATACTCCGCGAAACGGCGAAAAGAGATAGGACGATGCCAAGTGGCCTCCTTTGGGTTCTTTAAATGTTGAGTCATCAAACTCCGCCACTTGTCATCCTTCCGCGCTTCCGCAGGCAACCTTTGCCTTAGTAGAAAATGCTTCACAGAATGGCGGAATGCAACCCAAGCACACCACGCATCGATAAATGGTGCTTTTGCAAACAACTTAAAAAGGGATTCAATCACGTGTGCCTAAAACAACCTTTGTGCGACTAGGTAAAGAGGGGCCATATTTTTACTAAGGGCGTAGACCAAGACATTAGCATATGATAAAATAAATTGGCGCGCGGGCTCGAAAGGTAATAGAGAGGCTAAATTTTTACTAAGGGGCTCGGGATAAGTCTTAGGCACAAAAAAGATTAATATTTGTACGCAGGCTCAAGAGGTAATATGGGAGCAATGGGTCGGTCTGAGATGTAAGATTTATACCTAAGAACAGGATTTTTGAACATTTTTTTATGCTAAAATCCAGCACAGGACCAACAAATTCAAGCTTGAAGCAGGGCCAACATAGGAAGCCAAGGAAAATTCTTCACAGTCCTAACACTGCAACCGTACCAAATATAAGTGTCATACTATGGAAAAACTCTTCATTTCGAAAGTTTGTAGTTTATTAAATTTATAGTGATGAGTTTCCTTGTCTTTTAGTGGGGTCACAAAGGACAAATCATTGAGTGAGCAGCTGCAAGGTCTTTTTGTCTTCATGTGCTGACCGTACATCCTCCACAAAGTGTCGTACTTCCCACCTTGTACGTGGGCATGAAGAAAATAAAGCGCTCCCTTTTGGAGCCTCCCTCTATGATGGTTTGTGGCACCTAGCTTGGGGTTGCTTACTCCAACTGTCTGCATGGGGAAATTTGGGGTTTTTATGATGCTATGAGCAATTGCATGTATTTTTGACTTGTTGTACATGTTGTACATTGAAATACTCCTCTGATTAGGGTGTCACAAACCCAGAAAGTTAGCTCCAACTGTGCTGCAAAAGAACTCGAAAATGGAGACATTACATAGAGCAACCATCCACTTAAGTCATGTGAAAAGGGCACCTTGTACCCTTTCCCTACAGTTGTCAATGTTGTGATCAAATACTCCCAATATGGACTCTTTGCCACATTGAAAAGACAGTTGTTAGAGTACCAAAAATTAACATAAGATTTATCTGCTTCCACATGCATCTTCTTGTTCCACGTACCTTGAAGCAAAGGTTGTGCTCCAAGTGTGTTTCGAGATACCACTGTAGACAGCAAATTAGTTTAAGTAAATAAATGATGTAATTAGTTGTCGGTACCAACCGACGGGTCGGGTAGTTTGGAGTTGGTACCAACGGTTGGAATCACAACCAACCTTGGCGATAAGTATTTAAAGCGTCAATGCATTGTAGTCGGGACATGTGTGTACTTTGATGATAGTTGATGCGTGGAGATATTGGAGTTATGATATATGTTGCTGTCATGAACATGGTAAGGTTTTATGTGAATCAATGAATGAATACAATGGTCCATTCTGAGTAATTCCGTTCTGTTCGTGTAATGCACTATACTACTACTACATTATTTTTGTTTACTTTATATTCTATAAAACACACCATATTGCGGTAAACATTTGGCGCCGTTGCCTGTTCGAAAACGGGTCGAGGATGACAAGTCGATGACAAGTTGAGTCGTTGGAGACCATCGGATAACAAGTTGGCTGTCGATGACAGGTTGAGTCATCGGAGACCATCGGACAAGTGGTATCAGGGAGAGCAAACCGTCGGGTGAACTCAGGGTCGAGAAAAACACGATGAAGATGGCACCATAATGGGGCAACCGATCCACACCGACGAGGAAGTACAAAATAGAAGGCAAGTAGAAATAATAGCATGAGAAATTCAAGAAGAATGTGAGGGAAGTGACAGAGAAGAGAACGAACCAAGGAGCCGAGAAGATGATTTAACGCAGGAATTGGTAAACCTATGGCTATTATCAGTCGGGCAGTACGTGAGAAACGAATCCATCCACAGGGAGGTTCCAGAGAAGGTTATTGAAGAAAACCTGCGTGTCAATAGTGAAGTGGACAACCTTCTGAACCGCGTTCCTCGACTCCTGGCAAGGAATCTAATAACTTTCCAAGACCTCCAAGAAGAAAGAGAGAGGGAATTGCGACAACAACAAGTACTCAGGAGGTATGAGGAGCGTATGAAACAAGAGGAAGAGCGCGACGCCAATCGCCGTCGCACGCCGTACAATTGACAAGGGTAAGCATTATTAATGCCCATACAGCTTAATATGGATAAGAATAAAATACCAGTTGGGCAAGAAACACCGGAAGAAATATTGAGAAGATCACTAAGACTAAGAGAACAAGAAGAATGCAGAAAAAGATTAAAACAGATTATTGAAAAAGGGAATGAACGACATGAAAAAATAAATCAAGATATTGGTGAGTTCTACAGTGAGGGAGTTGATGAACAAAACTTTAGAACACCAATAACAAATAGAGAAAAAGAAAATGGGAAGAAACTAACAGAAAAGCTAGAAGATAGCATACGTCGTATTGCAGCATTGTCCATTTCAGACGAAAGGCCGAGGATCAGAGGACCTGAGCCCAAGACCCTTACGCAGAGGGAGTACCAGAGAGAACCAAAGGTGACTCGAAGTGTAGAGGATGCCGAGAACGGAAGTGGGAAGGAACCGTACGTGGCCGATAGTGTCAGCAGGACACCGGAACGACACGGTAGAACCAATCCAATCAAGTCAAAGACACAGAGAGGGCACCCCGAGACAAAGATGGTGACTCCACTGGCAAGTGAAAGGTAGAAGTTGCCGAAGTTTACGGGGAACGGGTCAGAGGATCCTGTCCGACATTGTAAGACATGCGAAACTATATGGGTGGCAATGAACAAGAAGACGAAGATTATTGGATAAAAGCGTTCCCAGAGGTATAGCTATTGACTGGTATATAGATCTAGAGGCAGCACAGAAGACCTCATGGGACGGATTGAGGAAAACCTTCAAAAATGAATCTAAGCTCCTAAGAGATGATAATGAGATTGTAGCGGAAGTCTACAACACCAGACAAGGAAAAAATGAAAATGTGAGAGCATATAATAGGAGGCTCAAAGAATTGCTCGGGAAATTGGAAACCCAGCCAGCCGACAGACTGAAAAAGAGATGGTTCATCGAAGGGTTACTTCTGTCATTAAGGAAAAAGATGAAAGTCGTACCACTGTCATCGTACGCTAAAGCGAACAATCGGGCGATGGATATAGAAAGCGAGAACAAAACATCTTCCTGGAGTAAGAGAAGGATCGAGGACGATGAAAGTATGGGTGATGACAGCAGTGATGGCGAGTCAAAAACCATCCAGGCACTGAGGAGAGATGATTTGCATGATGAAAGAACTGAAGGCTAATAAAGAAACAACCAAAGAAGGCTGAGAATTATGGTGCACCGATTGCAACGGGGAAGGACACGTAAAAGCAAATTGTCCAAAGAAGTTATTCTGTGATATCTGCCAAGTAATGGGACATTCAATCAAGGAATGCCCATTTAATCTAAAAGCAAGAAGTACTCAGGTGCTCTTTACGCAAGGAGAATTGTCAACTCCGCCGACGACACCCCTGAAACCTCAGAATAGTCCCAATGCATCCCCTGGAGGTTATCGGAATAACAAGAGGAGTAACAATAATAGCCCCAAAAACAGATTGCAGTACGATAGCAAGGGGCGACCCATGATGCTGACAAATACAACAAATGGGGACACTTTGCAAGGGAATGCCCGAACAATAATCAGAACAAAATAAATGCATTATGCAAGTGGTGTGGACCTGGAGATCACGAAGAAAAAGATTGTCCGAAGCAGAAAAAGGTGAACCTCATCAATGTCGAGGAAAATGACGAAGAGATCCTTGCGGTCACCTGAGCACAATGGAAAAAAGTGACGTATCGAGATCCCAGAACCGAGGAGAGACTTCGGGAGGCTAGAAAAGAAGTAGAGATGGCGATGGAAATGGAGGGGAAGAACAGAAAAACAACTACCGTACAACCAGAATCAGACAAGAATATTGTGAATCAGGTGTTGTAGACCACGGTATCCGTCAGGATGGTGGATCTCCTACAAAGCATGCCACAACTGAGGATGGCAATCTCTAAGGCGATGGAAGGGAACCCAAACGAGCAAACAAAAGACGAAGATGTCTAGTGGAGCCACTGCCGAAAGGAGAACAAGTCATCAACCCGAGGCTATTGGCAGTTAACAATGGCAAGAATCCAGTCGTCGTACACATGTCAATCTGTGGATGCTACCTGACGAACACAATAATCGACGGAGGATCAGGAGTGAATGTGTTGACAGAAGATACATGGAAGTGCTTGGGAAAACCTACGTTATGGCCACAAAATTTCTAGTTAGTGGGAGCAAACCAGCACGGAATTAAAGCGCTGAGAGTGCTAATGGCTCAAAAAGTGAAGATTGGCACCCAACCCTTTCTGTTAAACTCTGTAGTCATAACAGCACAAAATGCGTCGTACGATGCATTACTCGGCCGAGGGTGGCTGATAGCTGCCAAGGCCAACCACAACTGGAAAAAGAACACATTGTCAATAGAGAACAAAGGTAAGAAGATCGTCATAGATCTAAGAACACAGGCTGTAAGTGAAGAATTAGCATCAGATTTCGATTCAGATGGAGGGGAGTCAGTTGGCAGAGGACCAATGGAACCTGATGAGGAAGGAGTATTAAAACTGCAAGAATGTTCTGAGGACGAAACTAATTCAATTAGTGGGCTTTTTCACTAGCAGATGGAGGACTATGAGTTCTTCAAGCCGGAATGTAACATGATCTCGATAAAGGAAATCGGCGAGAACTCTCAAGTGAATGCAAACACAGAAGGTGATGGAAGAGAACAAAAAGAAGACAAATTGAAAGGAAATGACGACCAACACACCTTCCCGACCGCCTTTGGAGAATACACAGAAGGGATAGCCGAGATAGACAGTACACCCGCTCACAACTTTGGAGCCAAGGGAAAGATCAAGTATGAGGAACCATCCATGAAGAAGCTAAATCTGGGTGAAGACAGTAACCCTCGAGTAATACTAGTAGGGGATGATTGGAATCCCGTCCTCAAAGCAGTGGCATTCAGGATCTTCATGGAGTATAAGGAGGCGTTTGCTTGGACATACAAGGACTTGAAAGGAATTCCTCCAGAACTATGTGTTCATAGGATCCCACTAATACCAGGGGCACGTCTTGTGAGAAAACAGCCATACAAAATGAATAGAAATTATGTGGCCAAAGTTCAGGAGGAGATAGAGAAGATGTTGGAAGCCAGAATCATATTCAAGGTAGAAACCAGCGAATGGGTCTCACCCATCGTCATATCACTCAAGAAAGAGGGTGTACTAGAAGAAGAAATAAAGGGTGTACTAGAAGAAGCACATGAAGGATTGGCAGGAGGGCACATGGGTCCAGATGCTACAGCCAGAAAAATTTTGCTAGCCGGACTATGGTGGCCAACATTGTATGCAGATGTGAAAGAATGGATATTAGAGTGCGACACATGTCAGAGAGTAGGGAAACCATTAAGGAGAGACTACATGCCCTTGTGGCCAACCCAGCCTCAAGAACTCTTCGAGAGGTGGGGACTAGATTTTGTGGGACCATTGAAGGTCAGCCAACTGCATCGATGTCGGTACATAGTGGTAGCCACCAAGTATTTGACAAAATGGGCAGAGGTAAGAGCACTGGAGGATAACACTGCCTTAAGTACTGCAAGATTCATCTATGAACAAATAGTAACAAGGTACGGTATACCCATACAGCTGACGAGTGATCGTGGGGGACACTTCGTCAACCACGTGATCCGACTGATGACAACGAAGTTCAAGATCTTCCATACACTGTCGAGTCCGTACTACCCAAGAGAGAATGGGCAAGCAGAATCAACAAATAAAGTGTTAATTTCGGTGATCCACAAGTCCTGTGGGATAGAAGGGGCAGACTGGGAGGAAAGACTACTAGCCGTACTATGGGCATATCGGACGACGTACAGGGTAACCACGGGACACACCATTCCAACTCATGTATGGTCAAGAAGCAGTGGTACCAGCAGAATATCTAGTCCTAAGCCTAAGAATAGCAATAGAAAACAGACTAGGGGACATAGAGAATATGCAAGAACGACTACTCCAGTTGAACAAACTTGATGAGAAACGGATCATGGCTCAGTGGTCCACAGAAGTGATGCAGAAGAGGAGGAAATTCTGGCATTGACGAACACATCTAGCGAATGAACTTCCAACCGGGATAGTTGGTCCTGAAGTATAACGGTCGTAACGAGATCAAACCCGGTAAGTTCAAGGTTCGTTGGTTGGGACCGTTCAGTGTACGGGAAATATTGGACAATGGGGCTATAAGACTTGACAACCTTGACAAAACCCCAATCAATGACATAGTGAACGGGTCAAAGCTGAAAAAATACAAGCAAAAAAGGGAAGAAATAGTAGAAATCAACATGTTGGGATACGCAATGATGAAAGACACAACAAAGGGGATTGATGGAATATGCTTTCCGAGTGCACCATTTGAACCTGTAACCGGGTTCTTTCGACCAAGAACAATACAAACTAGCATACGAGAGGGAATGGTCGATAGCAACATCATTGAAAATGGCCCAGAGGATGACATTCAAAATGAAGAGGAGCAGGCATGGATCCAGTGGATAACAGAATGCAACAAGATAAGAGATAAATTTGAATTCTTGTTACCAAGAGAAATAAAAACTCCAGTGAGAAGGTATGTAGCGAAGAGTATGTTTATAATGAAGAACTTGCAACTAAGAATGAAGAACTAGGGAAACCCATCTAGCTAGATTCCGAGGAGTCGGATTTGGAAGGCAAAATTCAGGACTAAGAATATTAAGATGAACAGTGATGGAAAAACATTCCAATGGGCCCAAGAACCGATGGGATGGAACCTAAGGATGATGCAAGATGAAAACACAGTAATTGATCGGATATGGGAGCTTGAAGAAATCGATCAATGCTGCTCCAATGATTGCCTCCGACAGAGAGGGTATATACAATGTATATTTCACCATATGACAAAAATCGAAGTCGTGGAAGACAAGGAGACCAAGGTGATCGAGTCGGGGATGACAGAGCAGCCCCATAAAGGTAAGGAAAAATCAAATTAGGCAAAAAAAAAAAAAGTAAGTCAGTCGTACGACATATGACCTGAGTCGTACGATATACGGCTGAGTCGTGCGTCGTACGGCCCCGACCCACCCCGTCCCGTTTAAAACCCAAAACTTGGCGGCATAAAACAGAACCAAAAAAAAAGAGTCGTCCTCCGCAAAACTATAGCTCATCAGCCGTACGAAGGAATAAAGCTGCACGCAGGAGATTCAGGGGTTTAGAAGGTTGTCCGTACATAGCAGCAAGGAGGTCGCCGTGAAGATTGTCGAGCGAGGTTGAAAGATGGACAAGGGGAAGAAGATTGCATCCTACAGGCCGAAGATTGCATCAGAGGAGAAGAAAAAACCAAGTGCTGATACGGGAGTGAAAGCCATCAACTGGGAAAGCCTGATGGGGAATGAGTGCAAGCAATGGTGGAAAAATGCACCCGAAAACAATGTGCTGAAGACTGCACTAAAGCATGCTCAGGTAGACAAAGCAATACTGAAGCCCTACTTCAATGCCAGGGAGTTCGAACCGTATCTGAAAGCCATGGTCGATAATTTCTGCCAGCACTCCAACAAGTCCATCATCGATTATCAGGGCCATACAGTCACAATCTCATTCTGGCCACAAGACTTCACCAGAGTGATGGGAGTTCCAGCCATCGGTGCGAGCGTGGTGAAACCGGGCCGAATGACTCAGTAGCACAAAGAGGCCCTAATCCAGAGGGTATGCCGAAGTGACCTCACAAATAAAGAAAAAGATACCATCCAGAATTCAGGTAATCGGGGATTGAGGAAGAATTTGTTAGCAAACGAGGAATGGAAGTGCATCATGGATTTAATGAAATGCAGGCTGAGGGGTTCCAGTAGGGCATCGGATTCCAGTAGGGCATCGGACATCACCCTGTGGATGGTTGACTATATGATTGGACTGAGTGTTGGCAAGGTTTACAATTGGGCGAGGTATTTGACGGAGAGGATCAAAGAATTTTTATCTCAGTGGCATAAGGTATTTTACATGACACAGCACGCCATTGCCCTCTTTCTCGATGTTGTCCATACCCAGGTTCCAGCCGATAAATGGGGTGGGCTGCAACCGACATCACAAATAGAACCAGGGTGGCCTACAGCCTTTTACTGGAAAGGCCTCAATATAGTCCATGGAGAAGAGCCATCACGCCGGCCAAAGAGGAAAAGGAAGCAGAGGGAAGCATCGGCCAAAAGTGAGGAAGAGGAAGAGGAAGAGGAAGAGGAAGAAGAGGAGGAAGACAGGGGGCAATCACCAATAGTGGAAAGTGATTCATCCATAGATGAAATACCTGCACGAAGAATGACACGGAGTGTGGTGAGAGAGGCCACCACGAAGGATGCCGAGGAGAGGGGAACTACAACAGTAGCAAAAGTGGAGCAGCCCATGGAAATAGAGAAAACAGCAGCAAAAGTGGGGCAGCCAAAGGCCGTAGAACGAGTTTTGGTACTCCCAAAACTCAAATCAACATCATTCACATTATCGGCACCTTCACATAGTACGAAGGCATAGGGCACAGCCACACTTCCAGTCAGGATAAGATTGTCAACAGGGGCCACACCATCACCAGCTACACCATTGGTGACAACCACCACAGTTAGCCCGACCTCGCCAGTGGAGCCCTCCACAATAGGGGGATTGGTCACATCTCAGGTAGAGCTACCATCAGCATCAGCAGGAGGTCCCCAGGACAATATAGATAGTTGGTTAAGTAACATTGGCCTAACAGTAGACATGCCTAAAGTACCCTTGCTGAGTCCACTACACATGGTGATAGAGGGTCAGGAGGAGGGGAACACACCAACGGGGAGAGAGAGTGTAGAGCAGCTTAGCATTACTGGCCAGATCACTCAGCAGAGCATTCTACCACAGCCAGTACCAGCTACACAGGAGGCAGGGGGACCTTCACAGGGGTCTCCCATGGACATCATGAGCTCCCCAGTGACCACTCCAGTGGCCACTCCACCAGAGGAGGAGGGATTTCCAGAGGGGATGACCCTCACACTTTCCAGACCCGATCCCTTAGACCCAATAGGTACCATTCAGAGGTACATGGAGGACTTAGAGAACATGGCAGATTACATGGGGGAGATAGCCGAGATCTCCAAATAGCTTAGATTGGGACGATCACAGGTAGTGGCCCAAGAGGCAAGGAGAATCAGGAACTTTGTACAACTGGGCTGCGAGGAGGAGTTTGCTCGACATTTCACAGCAAGAGGATGGCCAGAGGTGGACACTAGAGATATGCATGACCGATGGAGAGGGTCACGGCCAGTGGTAGGGGGAAGAGATGCAAAGGTCATAGAGTCCCTGTTTACCATAGAGAAGGCATATAGACAAGTATTCTATGAGATGAAGAAAAAGGAGAGTGAGGTAGCCCTACAGACGAAGAAGAAAGAATTGGCTGAGCATATTCAAAGATCTCACGAACAGTTAGCACAGCAGACAAAGGCCACTGAAGCAGAGAAGACTAGAGCATCGGGCTTAGAGGCCAAGTTGATGGAGATGGAGGCAAAGATGAAGGACATGGGAGTACAGCTTGAGGCAAAGGAGGCAGAAGTGGTGAAGGCCAAAGCACAAGTAATGGAAGCAGGTCATATGGTGAAGGCAGCAAGAGAGCAAGAGCCAGTGACCCAACACCAGCTGCGACAAAGGACCGAGGAAGCAAGGAAGCTGCAAGCACAGCAACGATCAGCCACTCCAACCTCGTCAGTACACCCAGGGACGTATTTCCAACCTCCCCACTCTTAGTAGGATGTTTGTGAGTTGTCATAATTTTGTCATTTTGATGTGAATGTTGTCTGGAAGACGACCAATTTTGAGGGGGGAATAGATGTAGACAGCAAATTAGTTTAAGTAAATAAATGATGTAATTAGTTGTCGGTACCAACCGACGGATCAGGTAGTTTAGAGTCGGTACCAACGGTTGGAATCACAACCAACCTTGGCGATAAGTATTTAAAGCGTCAATGCATTGTAGTCGGGACATGTGTGTACTTTGATGATAGTTGATCCATGGAGATATTGGAGTTATGATATATGTTGCTGTCATGAACATGGTAATGTTTTTTGTGAATCAATGAATGAATACAATGGTCCATTCTGAGTAATTCCATTCTGTTCGTGTAATGCACTATACTACTACTTCATTATTTCTGTTTAGTTCATATTATGTAAAACACACCATATTGTGGTATGTTGTACCCAATCAAAAAATTTGCTTCATTAAGGCATTTTGTGAAAGTCTAGAAAAAATTTCGTCAAAAAAAGTCAAAAAGTCAATAGAAAGTTTCTAAAAATAGACGTCAAATTAGGTTTTTTGGGTTTCTTGAGATACGGATGCTGGCAAAATTTTCTAAAAATAGAATCTTCGATTCAGGTGTCGTGTTTGATTCTAATTGGTTGTTTTTGCTTCACGATCAAGGTGGTCCAAACGGAATCTGCAAAAGATCGAGTTTTCTCTACTGGGTCAATTCTGCTTTTTCAGAAGGCTCAGGATTCATCTCAAATATGCTCAGGCTATCCAGTCTACCCTCATCCTGATGCCTGTTCCTAGAATCCTGAAATTGACTAAGTCTGATGTCCTGAAGCCTTGAAAAATTGACTAAGTCTGAAATCTGGTGGATCCTCAAAAATCTAGAATCTGCATGTCAAATCCCGTGGATTTGAGACCTATCTCAAACATCCTGAAAGTATATTTCAAAATATTTAAAGTATAGGAATATACTTAAATATATTTTGAAATATACGTCAAGCAGGACCTTCGAAATCTAACAGAATTCAAGATTTGCAGAAGTTGAAAAATTCCATTAATTTCTAAGGCACAAATTTCTAGGCGCCCCTGGAGGCTAGGGGTGCCCACTTTTTCATGCCTTAGAATTTTTTACACGTTTTTCGAGAAACGTCAAAAAGTCTCCTGAAGCCCATTTCCGGGTGGTCAAACTCAGTCAAACATCGATAAAAGCTGGGATTTCATCACAGATGTGTTCAGGCTACTCAGATCACCTCCCATCCTGCTCCAACAGTCAACCGGACAACCTGACACGAAGATCAAATGGGCCCTACAGCATGCAAAACGGAGAAATGGAAAGAAAATTTGAAAATCTCAAAAATATTCTAAGGCACAATTTTCTAGGAGCCCCCGAATGCTAGGGGCTCCCATCTTTTCATGCCTTAGAATATTTTCAATGCTTTTTCAAAAAAACGACAAATCTTCTTCCGTCAGCCCGTTCATATTCATAGATAATCAGTTTGGCTCGATTTTCGAGGCAGGCACAAGGTACAATCAACTCAGTTTTCATCAAGCTTGTCTGTATACCAGATCATCAAACTCAATTTTGTTCCGACAAGCGGAAATCGACAGCCAAACAGGGGTTTACAGTCACCGCGTGCGTAGAAGACAAGAAATTGAAAAAGTTGAAATTTTCCAAAAAATGGCTAAGGCATGAAAATCCAGGAGCCCTTGGAGGCTGGGGGCTCCGAAAATTTCGTGCCTTAGAATTTTTCATGTTTAATAGTGTTTTTCCGACAGTCACTTCCAAAGCTTCATCCGACGACAGGTTCCAGAGATCAAATTTGCGGTCAAACGTCGTCAGATCGTCAGTCGGAGGCTCGGGATAAAATCAAGATTGATAAATCTTCAAGGTGCCATGATCAATCAACTTTTTCAATCAACGGTGATAGTTTTCCATATTGTTGAAGTCAGGGACAGGCCATACTAGAGTCAAAACAAGTGCAAAAGTGTCAAAAACGAAGGAAAAATTGGCTAACACTTTTGCAACCTCGCGTGTTTGATGACATCATCAAAGAAGATATTTTTCATCATCTCACACGTGAAGCCATAAGCAGCTATAAAATAGGGATTCTTCCTATTCGAAGACATCCACTTGGATTTGTGCTTTAAAAGATGCTTTCTTCATGGATAAGATTGAAGCTTTATTCTTTCACGAAGAAAGCTGCTTTCTTTGCCCTAAAATTCTATAAAGACAAGCTTTGGCTTCTTTTATTTCATTATATTTTGCAGGTTGTATCCAGAGGAAGATTTTTATTTTCTTTCAACGAAGATTCGAAGGGTCAAACGAAGTGTTTTTTCAGCGTTCTTCATAGTTTCGAGATGAGCAAGCAAGGAGGCATGCTTTTTCAAGGTCCTTTTTACTAGGGGATCATTTTTCAGAAACAGGACCGAAGCTTTTTCAATTTTCATCGAGATGGGTCCATCCAGAATTTCATCCTCTTGAAGATTGGAAAATTTTATTTTTCCGAGAATCTGTTTTTTTGCTGCTTTTTCGGGAAACCCTCCGCTTTTTCAAAATTCGACGATCTGGGTTGCTTCAAAACGGAATTGCCTACAAAACCCATGTGCCAGCTTTTTCACTCACTATCTGCTTTTTAGAAGAAATCAGCAAGTAATTTTCAGCCTTTTGTCCAAGATTTTTCTGACATAGGCGTGTTCATAGTCATTTTTCAAATCTTTCAGTATGCAGTACACTCCAATTGAGATCAAGCCTAAAACGGCGTTAGTTCACGATTACCTCAGAACTTTCGATACAGACTTGCATAAAGTTCTTCCAGTGTTCAATTTACATCCTTTGGAAGATGCAGGAAACAGTACTATCAGGAATCTGGGTCACTCCGGGTTGTTTGCAGCAGCTTCATTCCCCATTTCAGTGTGAAGTATCGAATTCATAATTGCTTGTATGAAGCATTACAATTCAGTCACAAGAGAAATCCAATCAGCAAATGGAAATGTGCTCTACAGCCTCAGGCCAAACGACATTAAGAAGTGTTTTTCAATACCAATATGGAGAGAGAACTTGGTTGTTTCAATTGAAGAATGCAAGAGGGTGTGGCACAATGATAAAGAAAAATATCAGAAAAGGTTGCTCAAAAGTGGTTGAAAGAAAAGCAGAATGTTTTGCCAAAGAACATTGGACGTGGATGTCTTCAAGGTTTTCAGAGCCAATCTTGGTATAAGTACCCGACACACAGATGTGAATCTCTTGAAGTTGCAACAGATAATCTGAAAGAGAGAGTGTTGAATGATGAAGAAGATGAAGCAGCCCTCAAGGCTGAAAATAGGCAACTACGGCAATATATTTATATCAATGGATGACATCACCATAAAGCAAGAATGTAGATGAGGATGTGACTCAAAAGAAAGTAGCTTTAAATCAGATGCTTTTTGTTTTAAAGCATTTGCTTTCATCCTAAGCTCATCCATTCTTTATTTAAAAAGAAATCACTTTTTATTAGTTGGACTTTTCTTTGTTTTAAAGCAAATTGCTTTAAAGCGTTTGTTAGTTGTAATCTTTGTCTTAGAATAGAAATAAAGCTTGCGAGTTGGCAAGTTAGTTAGGTTAATCAAGGAGATTTTAGAATAGAAATCAAGTTAGTTAGTTAGGTTAATTTTAGCCTTGCCCATTGTAACAGAGTTGTGTTTGTGATAGCAAATTTATTGTGCCTATTCTAGCCTACAGATCTTGTTATTCCAAGTGTTTGTTCACTTTGTGTAATTTGTTTCCAGTGTTTGATCGCATATTGTATGCCTGCCTTTTGCTACAGTATTGTTGTCCTAGAGTTGTATCAACTTTATGATATTGGAATAGAAGTCTCATGCCTACCTTTTGCTCTGATATTCTGTCTCACTAATCATCAAGTTTTGTCATCAGATGTGTGGCTTGTTTAAATTTTATTTCAGCTTTCATCATTAAAGTACAATGCGTCTTGTGATGTAAATCTGGGAGAAACTTATTCAAGTTTTTGTGTTAAAAACAAATCATTCCTCGTCCACTTTTGATCTTTGTGCTCTGTGTTTACTCAGATAATCAAAAGCGTCATTAGTTTAGGCCTAGCTGTAGTTAGAAGTTTTAAAAAAGGAAAAACCTCTGTTGCAGCGAAAAGAGTTTTATAACCTTGTGCTCACAGCTGAGAATCAAAAAGAAGATAGGCGAATTTATTTTATTTATCTTTTCAGCGAACATCAACAAAAAGAGAACTCCCCCTCACAATAGGAGAGCAGTTTATCTGTGCATACCTGTTTGTTTCCAACTCGCATTCCAGAGGTGCGAATTGAAACACCAACACGGTAAACAACCACAAAACAACTACGACTAGGCGGATTTGCCATGAATGCGTGGATCCGGACTAGAGCCCACAATCTCTATCATATTCACCTCTATTTCCACTAGCAAGTTGGGATTAATGATTACGTTTGCCCTCACTTTTTGTTCTAATTTGAAGTTGACTTACTATAGCTCTTCCACTCTTCACTTCAGTGACCAAAAGTGCACCTTTTGACCTGCTATGACGTTTTTCACCCTTGAAGGCACTCATTTTGACTTGTTAAGTGCTTATTCTACTTGAAATTCACTCAAAAGTGACATTTCTCCTCATGAGCACATAAATGGACAACTTTTGCACCTTTTTTATTGTTTTTTTCATTGAAACTGGTTCTCCTTCCAGGCACGCTTTGCATCACTTATACACCTTTTCCTCACTTGAAATCAACAAAAGTACTTTTCATTTGTCAAGATGCGCTCTAGGAACCCCAATGACCTTTTCTTTGCCTTAGAACACATGTACCGTTCTTTCATCATCCAAGCTTTTGTGTCACCTTGCCTAATGCTCTAGATAACTCCTTTTGTTGGCCCTGTGAAGGTCTTAGCTAAAAATGACAACTACAACATTGACAATCATTGGGAACAAGGACTCAAGCATGACCTACAAATGAGAAACAACTAGATTTTGGCTTACAACTTGACACAATACATAAAAATTTGTATGATTACAACAATTATCATAGCTTATGAGTACTTCCCTGTGAGCAAATGAATTGTGAGTATTAGAGTTATATCTATGGATGATACTTGTGGGTTACGGTTAGTGCATTCATATGGTGATCACTTCCCCGGTTGCATAAGATTGATTTCCTTACAAGATTGCAATATTCATGCATTCAAGTTGTGTTAAAACTGACTATTGCATGAGTAATTTAGATGCTTGCATGGGATGCTTGGAAGTTGATGATAGTCATTTTGATTGATAGGTTCGTTATCTTTTTTCACTACCCTTCCTTTGCTTTTGACCTTTATTTTTTAGTACCAATTAGATTAGAAGTAAATTTAGCCTTTTATTTTTCTTTTCAATGTTATTTTGAACTTCTAGCAAAATCTTTCAATTCTATTAATAAAACAAACTCAAAAACTGCTGAAGAATAGTCAGAAAAAGACCAACCCGTTCTAGTGGGTGCGAATTATAACCAGTATCCTCTTGTGTGGCAGTCAATTAACAGATTCCAATAAATAAGCTGGACCTCTATAAGGAATCCCAAGCCTTAGGGGAATAAAATCCCTTTCAAGTGAGCACTTACCTGCTTCCCAAGTTGGTGTGCCTAAAAGCCACGTAAACACGTATGAAGGCTACTATGATCAGTTCAAGCATTTGAGAGGCATGACCTTGAACTTTCTTTAGATATATCATATAATAAGTTTTAAGATAGACAAAGTCAAATGATTTCAGATCGCCACAAACTCCCTATATTTCAGTGATTTTAATATCTATTGCCTTTAGTAGTTCTTCACTCCACTATAAGCAATGCCATTCAAGCTTCCTAGTTTCTGCAAAAATTCAAATAACACTCCAACACACAGGGTCATGAAATCAGAGAACAATGATATAGTAATAAAGCATTATAAATGTCTACTAAAAGACCACATACACGTTCCAAACTATCAAAGGAAGCTCTATGACATATTCTTTATGACACAATGTTATTTTGATATACTTGTTTGTTTCCAAAAAAGACTGCGTCCTCTCCCCAACTATCCCTCTTGCTCTGCCTTGGAAAACACTCATTTCATTGTTCAAAGGAAAATACATTGTTTTTGTTGTTGCTCAGCTCTATACCAAGAATTGTTGATGAAGGATGTGATCAATGAAAAAATTGCCATTTGGAGATTTCGAAGGTAAAATCGCTGCTTTCACTGCAGACCCTCTCTGCAGTAAGGATGAAGTTTTCAGAGCTAATTTCTGTCTTGGTGGAAATGAAGCTTTGCTTTACAGGACAGATGGCTGACTACAGTAAAGGGTTACCAAGCCCACCACCTCATAAATCCAGTACAAAGCTGGCTTCTGCTTCTATTCCCACAGGTGCAAGCAGTAGAAAGAAATTCATGGGTGATGCCATTCTGGGAAGGGTGATGAAGGCCCAAATGCTGAAAAGTTGGAAAAATAATTTTGCAACCATCTGCAATGCATCATCTGCCATGACTCTATTTGGATGTGGCTGAAAAACTGCCTCCAGGTGGGCATGGAGACGGATAGTAAAGATGATTGTCAATCACATGATTAAGGACCCAAAAATTTTAAAAATACATATGGCAGGAGGAATGTGTATGACATCACTCATAAACTCTTGGCGACTACCATAGCGGCAGTTGCTAGCACCTCTTACCAGACCAGCAGGTATCTTATGGTCCATGACAGGAATAGCAGAATCAATCATGGGAGAAGTAGACCTGGGGTAAAAGAAAATGATGAACATTTGGCTCATCCCCAGGGACCAAAACTATGTCGAAACCATGGCTGAAGCCTTGGGCATCAGACTGCTACCTCCCCCTAGCTTTGAGTAAATGTACTCTGATTTTGAGGAATGAGTGACTCCTGGTCCTGTGGAGCCAATGGAAATTGATTAGCAATAGATGGGGTGGTTTGTTTCAAAACTATGAAGTTTTAAGATAAATCTTGGAATATTTGACTGATTATACACCCTAGGTAGCAGCCCAATTTTGTGATTGATCCTGAATTAAACTCTTCTACACATTTTTGGTTCTGGTATGTTAATATAATCCTTAGTATAGACATCTTCAAGCACTCTCTTTTAATGTGATATTGAAGTGAAGAAAAGGGAGTGAGAGAAATGGTTGAAAGAAATTTCCGCTTTGCTTTTATTTTTCTTCTGCATTAAGAGGGAAGAGAGGTTGAGTGATATGGAGTCAATGTAAAGGCAAGATGGCTTAATCTTGTTACAGGCAGGATATGTATTTTCTACTCTGGTTGTTAAGAAACCTAGATAGAAAGTGAAAGTGTCATGTCCCCTTTTCTCAGATTAAAATAATTAATAATATTATTTAAGTTGGACCTGATGATTTCTAATTTTAAGGGCAACTTAATAATATTATTATAATTAAAATAAAAGGTGTTTTTAAACATTAGTGCTAAAATAAAAGTATTCTAAATACTTAAAACAAAAATAAAAATAAAATAAAATTTAAAAAGTATTTTTTAATACTTGGAGGGAAATTTAGGACCCAAGGGCCCTTTTTGAATAGGTATATCAAGGAGGCGCCTATCTTCATTTGATCATCACAAACTTATTTGGCATTTCTTCATTGCGAACATTGTGTTCAATATGACATCCAAAAACGAAAACCCTTGTCTTTGTATGTGATTCAAGAGAACGAAAACCCTCTTGGGTCTCTTTCCGGAGGTGAGGATGAAACCCCTCAATTTCCGGCATTGGCAAATCCACCTAGGGTTTGCATGCTGCACTGAATAAGAGATTTTGTGTTTATTTCAGGTTTGAGAGATAAACATTTGCAAGCAAAATGATTGGGATTCAAAGATAATTGGTGTGTCAGTCATCATTCTGCACTCCATCCTTAAGCGCCAACCATTGGGGTCATTCTATTGGCAGATTTCTTAGTTGTGCACCCTGTTTAGTCGCTGCTGGCTGATCCATATAAGTCTCCATTCAGATCACAGCATTGGAGGAATCATCATACAGGGCTGCCCTAATCACAGCATCATTAAGTGTTGCAGCAAGAATACACTCCGATCGCAGCCTGGAGGAATCGTTCTACAAGGTGGAAGGCTGAATATGCAAGGATCCGCAGCAGTGTGACGCCAATACTCATATCTGTTTGCAACTGCAGCATCCCTAAATGATCACAGGCCTGCTGCACCTAATACTCACGCCCATAGTTCGAAAACTCGGACTCGGAGAAAGTACTCGGCAAGCCAAAAAAATTCCGACTCGGGGAGTGCTCGGCAAAACTCAACTTATAAAACACTTAATTTTTTTTTTTAAATTTAATTTTTTGAAAAAAACATAAATTTTATGCACAATGCAACTAGAAAATGTACCCTAAGTTACCAATCCTGATATGGATTCGGATTCACAGGTTCAATTCGTGGATTCGATCAAAAAAAATATTGGTGTGGATTCATTAATACAAAAACATATAAAAATCAGAAATATATACATATTTGCACCATTAATTAAGTTCAGAATACCACATAGCATCATGATCATTTAATTATAATAAACAAAACCTCCATAAAACAATAAAAATTTAAAATATTACAATGTCAATTAGTCAAACTCGAATGTCATAGCTTATTTGTTTCCTGGACGTATCCAAGGTGAATCGGATCAGAATCAGGATCCAGATCGAATCAGAATCAGTATCTGGCGTCTAGGGGAAGAATCCGGTATCTTAGAATGTACCAAATGAGTTTGGTTGGGGGTTTGGGGGCAACGCCCCTAGTAGAGTCAAGGGGCAGTGCCCAAATGAAGACCTTCAAAACCACACAGACCTTCATGGTACACACCATTTTCATAATTTTTTAAAAAAGCAAAAAACAATGCTTATAACACCAAAAAAACAGAGTTTTAGACTGTTTTTTTCCGCGATTTTGATGTATTGCTGACGCAACAAGTCAAGTATTTGGAAAAACTCGCCGAGTTTTTGGTGAGTCTTGGCGAGTACTCACCAAAAACTAGGCGAGTTTTTCCGAATACTCGGCAAAAAAACTCAGAGAGTAAACCTTGTGAGTACTCGCGGAGCAAAAAATCTCACGAGCACTCGGCGACTCAGATAGGTTGCAAACTATGCTCACGCCTTTGGAAGGGCCAATTAGAGACAAAGGCTGTCACCTCAGTTTCCAGCCAAATCACAGGCTTTAGCGCATTACAATCTTAAAGTATGTTATTTCAGTTGCAAATAGTGGCCACCTAAGTCTTTCACAGGCAGCAACATTGGAGACAATTCAGGCTACAACTGTTGGGTTATCAACACTAAACCAAGGAAGGAGGAATTTACACCAGCATAGTAGCATACCATAGACCACTGCCAGGAGTAAGTGCAGATGTGTAATTGCTGGTTTATATGTATATATATTTCTATGTAATGCGAGTGCTGTATGCACAGGGTATAGTCCACAATAGAATCTGAATATGATTTGAGCGTGATGCGAACTGCATATTCCTGATACAGAGCTGTTTGTGTATATATCTGCTATTTATATTTTCCCAGTATAACCAGCTGATTATCGACTTGATTTAAGTGGTATCTAAATGACAGACTAAGGTAGCTGATTTCATTTCCAATTTTCAGTATCAGTTTGAGTGGAGTTTATCAGCAATTGTTTAGCAGTAGTCGTTAGTATTTATTTTCAGTTTGAAACATCCGGAAAATACCAAAAATTCATAAAATACAAAAATATATATATTTGGGGAAATTACAGAAAGAGAAGGTGCCCGAATTAGAATGACCCTTTAAAGAACCAGTCTGGGAATGAGAGAGAATGGATAGAATTGCATTTTGCTTCTTTGATTCAGAATAAGGTAGAAAAATAGGGATGATAAAAGGTTTCTGTGTCTGCATTTTTTTCCTCTTCAGTAGAATTTATCTATGGTTAGCTTGGCTAGCTGATTGAAAGAATTTCAGTGTGGGAGAAGGTGCGATGAGTAGAAGATATTGCATGCTCAGTCTCAATGCATTGATTGACTGTGAAAAATGAAAGGGTGTGTTAGTTAGATATAAGATTTGTGATAGTTTGCTTCTCTTCTATTTTAATAAATGAAATGCTAATCACCTTTATTCCCTTTACTCTCCTTCTCCTGTATGTCAACTGTGAGAAAGAAGAAAGTAACAGAAAATAAATTGAATGTGTATAGTTGAAAATATATTAGTGCATTTTATCTCTACTTGTCTCTTCCATTAATTTTATTTCAACTACAAGGAATGAGGACGATGATCTGCACCGTAGCACCTAGGATAGTAGCGTGCAAGACAACTCAATAACCTAACTAGTAAATCACTGAGTAATGATGAACATGCAACAAAAAACATGCAGAAAACCATCACACATTCATGTAGACAGAGATAGCTGAATGCTGCTCTTCTATTAAATGAGAATGATATTACACAGGTAATTGGTAAATTGTTGGATGATATTAACAATGAGCGAATGCTCAATAAATAGGTTACAGAATGTACAAGAATAGGCACGTTTCTATATTTAGAAACTGCCAAGAACTGCCAGAGATCGACACACGATCTTGTCATAATTACATACCGTTACAAGAAACTGACCATTAACTAAAAATAGGAGATTCTAAGTAAAGAATATCTTAATACCCTCCCTTAATGGTCAACCTATTTACAACACCAAGAGACCCCCTGAATTTTACAAACTTGTCAGGACTCAAGGACTTGGTGAGAATATCTGCTGTCTGATCCTCAGTGGGAACATACAGCAACTAAACTATGCGGTCTTCAACCAGCGATCGGATGAGGTGACAATGTGTCTCGACGTGCTTGGTTCTCTCATGGAAGACCGGATTCTTGGCAAGTTTGAGAACTCCCTAATTGTCGCAGAACAGGGGAGTCGGTCCTGCTTGAGATAGTTGCATATCTGCAAGCATCCGGCAAAGCCAAACTGCCTCACATGCTGCCTTCACTGCACCTCGATATTCAGCTTCTGTTGAGGAGAGTGCCACAGCCTGCTGTTTCTTACTAGTCCATGTGACGGCACCGGATCCCAAACTGAACACATACCCAGAAGTTGATTTTCTGTCATCAACTGAACCTGCCCAATCTGAATCTGTGAAGCCTCTAAGGCTGGGATCAGAATTCCTTGTGTAAAGGATACCAAAGTCAGATGTACCCTTCACATACCGTAGCACATGCTTAGCCGCTACCCAATGATCAACCTTGGGGGCTGTCAAGAATCTGGAGATGTAGCTAACTGCAAAACTGATGTCTGGTCTAGTAGCAGTTAAGTAGATAAGACTGTCTACTAGCTGTCTGAACAGAGACTCATCAACCACTGGTGAGTCGGACTTAGCTGACAGCTTAAGTCCCTTTTCCATAAGGGTGGAGGCTGGTTTGCAGTCCTGCATTCGAAACTTATCCAGAAGACTGCGAGCATATTTCGATTGAGAGATGAAGATGCTATTCTGAGTTTGCCAAACCTCAACACCTAAAAAATAGTGAGAAAGTCCCAAATCTGTCATATCAAAGGTGGTGCACAGGTGTTGTTTGATCTTATCGATCAGGTGTGCCGAACTGCCAGTAATAAGTAAGTCATCCACATAGACAACAACTAACAAGATATCACTACCAGTGTGTTTGATATACAGATTGGAGTCAGCTGGACTCCTCTGAAAGCCATGTTCTGTGAGGTACTTGTCAATTTTGATGTACCATGCTCTGGGAGCCTACTTCAGGCCATAAAGTGCTTTGACCAGCCTACAGACTTTATGTTCTTGACCGGCAACCTTGAAACCAGGAGGCTGCATCATGTAGACTTCTTCCTGCAACTCACCGTTGAGGAATGCACTCTTCACATCCATCTGATGGACTGTCCATCCAAACTGGGCTGCTAAGGCAAGGACAAGCCGTATGGTGCTCATCTTGGCTGTAGGAGCAAAAGTCTCCTCGTAGTCAATGCCTTCTTTCTGCAAGAAACCCCAAGCAACAAGCCGTGCTTTGTACTTGTCGAGGGTTCCGTCAGCCTTGTACTTAACTTTATACACCCATTTGCAGCTAATGGGTTTATTCCCTAGAGGAAGATCTGAAAGGACCCAGGTGTGGTTCTTCTGAAGACTCTGGAGTTCTGATTCCATCGCCGTACCCCCCTCTGGAATACCTTTAGCCTCTGAATAAGTTTGAGGCTCATAGACACTGTGCAAATTGGCCATGAGAGCAAAGTTTACTGTATGCTGTTGTTTGCTCTTATTCCGGGAGGATCTACCGTCAACAAGTTCATCATCATGAAGATCGGCAATCGTCTGAGACCACCATTTTGGTCAACAAATAGAAGGGCCAACATCTGGTTCAACAAGAGGTTCTGCATCTAGAACAGGTGCATCAGGAGGAGGTTCTGCATTATCCTCAGGAATTGCAAGCTGAGACTCATCGGAATCTGAGTCTGAGGAATAATCAGCATCCCTCCCATCAGGCGGACCTAATGGAAGATGAACACCCAGGTCAGAAGCCTTCAAAGGCTGATCCTCGGACTGCTACACAGAAGAGGGAGAAAAGAAAGGTCCCCGCTCTTCATCAAAAACCACATCACGACTAAAGATGAGACGGTCTGTCTCAATGTCAATGAGCCTGTAGGCTTTGTGGTTATCGCTGTATCCTGTGAACATGAGTTTCTGACTCTTGGAATCCAGTTTGGAGCGCTTGGCATCTGGAATCCAAACATAAGCAAGAGAGCCAAAAACCTTCAAATGACTGACCCTTGGTTTGCGGCCAGTCCAGACTTCTTCTGGAGTTTTATCCTTAACTGCATAGGTCGGAGACCGGTTAAGAAGATAAACTGCAGTGAAGACTGCTTCTGCCCAAAATTTCTTAGGAACACATCTGTGCTCCAGCATGGAACGTGCTAAGTTATAGTGTGTTGCGCCACTCTACAACACTGTTCTGTTGAGGAGTGTAGGGTGTGGTCAATTGGCGTTTGATGCCATGTGTATCATAGAAGTTGGAGACCACAGTGGAACAAAATTCCCCCCCATTGTCGAACCTAAGAGTGACAATGGAACAACCAGACTCTTTTTCTACTAAGGCCTTAAACCTCTGAAAAACTGAAAACACATCTGATTTCTGTCTAAGAAAGTAAACCCACATTTTCCTACTGAAATCATCAACAAACAATAAAAAATATTTGCATCCAGTAACAGAGGGAGTATTCATAGGTCCACAAATATCAGCATGGACAAGTTAAAGTACCTTGGAGGCATGCCAGGAGTCACCAGTCGGAAAAGGAGTGCGGTGTTGTTTGTCAGCTTGACAGGATCCGCAGACACCGAAGTTCTGAGACTGAATCTCAGGAAGCCCATCTACAAGGTGCTGCCGGGAGAGCTAGGACAGGTAGTGCACGTTCAGATGCCCATACCGCTGATGCCAGAGACTGGTGATGGAGGAGTTCCGAGCTACAAGGGTTGATTCTGGAGGACCGCCTGAATCCCCAAGTCTGTACAGACCATGATCCTCAATGCCAACAGCTACAATGCATTTGGACAGTCGGTCAAGGATAGAGCACTTATGAGCGCTGAAGACCACATCAAGGTGCGAAGAGTGTCGCATGATCTGGCTGACTGAGAGTAGATTAAGTTCCATGCCAAGAACATAATATACATTGAAGAATATGAGATTCCTCCCACCAAACTGGATCTGAACAATGCCCTTTTCGACAACTGTGTACTCTTCACCACCACCGAAAATGACAGAATCATGGAAAGGAGAGAGGTCGGTGAACCAATCACGTCTGTGAGTGAAATATTGCGAGGCACCAGAATCTATGTACCAAGCCGAGGATTTGACATGGTCTGTTGGTCGTTTAGCCATGAAGGCGTAAAAGGCAGACTCTCTCTGCTCAGTGTGCTCCGTTGTGTTGGCCTTCTGCTGAGACCCTCCCTGCTTCTTCTACTTAGAAGCTAGACGTGCGCGACAGTCTTTCTTCAGATGTCCAAATTTGTGGCAATAGTTGCACTGCACATTTTTCTTCTTGCCATTGTCAGAGGATGGCGCTGAACCCTTCTGTTGATTCTACTGTGGAGGCTGACTTTTGCCTTTATTCTGAAACTTGGCTACAAAAGCCTACTCTGAAGAGGACGAAGAATCACTACTACCAAACTGTTGTTTCCAGCGATCCTGCTGCAAGAGAATAGTACAGAGTTCTGGAAACTTCAAATCAACATTAGCTGATGTAATGTTGAGAGTCTCAATGAAATGTTCATAGGACTTAGGTAGATTTTTCAAAGTGATCACAACCAGGTCTTCTTCCTCCATTTTCCGACCAATAGCCTCCAGCTGATCTCGGATCTCCTGGATTTTGTTCAGGTGCGTCTGTAAAGAGGTCTTCTCATCCATCATGATAGAAAATAGTATATTTTTCAGGAAGAACGCACAGCTCTGGTTGGAGGTTTTGTGCAAGCCCTTCAGATGGTCCCAAATCTCCTTCGTTGTTTTTCCAGCCGGAATTTGGGGTAGCTGATCATCAGTGACGGAAAGCTTAATAAGCATGACAGCTTCACGGTTCTACTCATCAAACTTGTCCTGGTCTTTTCCGGCCGTTGCAGGACGAGTAGCAGTACCCAAAATCATCTGATCGAGGCAGTGATATTCAAAGATTGTCATCATTCGCTGCTTCCAGGTATTATAATTTCTGCCATTAAATCACTGACTGCCTTCCAACATGATGGTGTTCAAGCTCGCCATCTTGCACGCTTTTCGAGGCACAAAAAACGAGGTACTGAGAAGAGGCGGAAGACACAGAACCTGAAGCACAAAGTCCAATGTACAGAAGCAGGAACAGGAACAGATTTCAAGACGAACTCGCTGGCACAAATTTTGAGGCACGGACTTCGAGAGAACCGAAAAAAATCTGGAGGCAACCCAGAAAAGAGCTCGAAAAACCCGGAAGGAATATGTTTTCGAAAAAAAAATTCGTCAAATTCTGAGGGTGCAAAACCCTAGACGAAAAATTTTCGTGCCCTAGGCACTCGGAAATTTTCGAAAAAAAATGAAGATACTCTAAAAAATTTCGAAAGTAGTTAGAAATTCAGGAGAAAGAAATCCGCCAGGAATGAGTTCCAAGCCCGCAGTCTGAGAAGGGCCCGCGAAAACAAGAACTTCACAGCTCGAAGGGAGTCGCAGTCGCAGAATGAGGAGCCCGCGAAATGTGAGGTGTTCCAATCCCGACGGGAACGCAACCCGCAAAGTAGGGCACGCGCGGCCAAACCAGACGGACAACAGGAGCCGCGACTGGAATAAAGAGACCGTTCCAAGCAGGTATCCAATGACGATTCCGTTCCAACTGTCCACAAAACGCGACCAACTGAGCAACCACGGATCGCTGAAGACGTGGAGAATAGGCAAAAGTTCCAGACCTGTCGCGGACAGCGAGGAACATTCACCACAGATGCGTCGGGATTCTGCTGAAGAGAGAAAAAACTCACACATGAACAAACTCGCAATTTGTCAAAGAGGAAGAAATCACTAATGTTTCAGAATCAAAACCACGATACTGCAGAAAAGGCGTGCTTTGAATCCGCCCAGGAGCCCTAAAGAAGAATTTCTTATTTCGAAAAAAACTGAATAATTTCAAAAAACCGAAATTATATTTTCGAAAAAAATGGCTCTAATACCATATTACACAGGTAATTGGTAAATTGTTGGATGATATTAACAATGAGCGAATGCTCAATAAATAGGTTACAGAATGTACAAGAATAGGCATGTTTCTATATTTAGAAACTGCCAAGAACTGCCAGAGATCGACACACAATCTTGTCATAATTACATACCGTTACAAGAAACTGACCATTAACTAAAAATAGGAGATTCTAAGTAAAGAATATCTTAATAAATGATAGCTATGGTACATACCTGCACAAGAGAGAACAAGGAGAACAATAAGGCTAGGAATGAAGGCTCCCATGATCAGAGAACTAGAATGATACACTTCCTAGCTGATTTGCCTAACTGAAATGTCGATGCAACTCTTCATCTGATCTCCAAGGACCAATCACAAAGTATGAAGTACAATTACAAGAGACAGTTACAAAGAGAGACATTACAGAACAGTTCCAGTTCTATAATGTATTACAGTTTGTCTTCTTTTTTACGTCATGGTTCATCTTCCAGGTGGATGTTGCACATGCAATTATGCCGATGTGGCACAAGCCTTGGAAATGCATTTTGACATGCGTGAAGTGGCACAAAGGTTCAATGTTGTGCCTGAGCTACGCAAAACTTTAGGCACTGCATGCCAACTTGGGTTGAGCCAACCGAGTGGGATACTTGCTAAAGAACTACTGAACATGGGATCAATTTGTTGACATTGTGGCGCTAAAGTGTAATGCCATAGAACATGGAACAATGCAACATGTCATGGAGCTGCACAGCATTGTTAGTGCAATGTAGGTGAGAGCGTAGTTTTGATCTGCTCAGAGGGTGTAAAGAAGAAAGGTCAGAGAACATTTATAATGTCTGTTAGAGAGGAGATTTAATTCTGAAGGTTACGGTTCCAGTCTTTGTATGTGTGAATTTCTATTTTGATAATAAGCTAACTAAGGGTGTGAGAGGGATGTGAGGTGCCGAACAGTAGTCAAAGAGGTGCTTTTTGTTCCAGAAACTAGTAGGTTGCATAAGGGAGACCGGAGAGGCCCTTCATCTGTTGAGGAAAATTATATATCTCCTGTCAAGATCCAAGTGCAGGATGATTTGGAAGCTTCCTGTAGGTGATGGACTTGAAGAATTTTGTTCATGGGATTCTGGCAGTGTATGAAGTGAAGAATGAGAGATAGAAGATCTCTATCAGCATTCTGTGAGAAATTTTGTACTACAAGGCTGAATTCTCTATCATCCTTGCTATAGATGGATTTGGTTAGTGGATCTTGCTTTGGTGCAGAATGATGAAGAGTATGATCATTGACAGAGAGTGATTTAAGGGCATTCTAAATGTGTGTTATCTTTCATAATTATTGGGGGAACCAATTTGATTACTCGTCAATCAGTGGTTAAATTTGACACTATTTTTTGCAAGTCTAGGGTCCTCAACCCTTTAGCAGCATTTTGTAATCACGTTCACATTAGGAAGCATTGGTTGTTAACCCACCTATCTCAAACATAGGGTAATTTTGTAGCCTACTTTGAATACAGTTATTCCAAAATTTTAGTCCAAACCTCAGAAGGCGTTTATGATAAACAAAGATAACTTTGTGAAGTTTAATGTTATGGTCAAATTTTGAATCAAAAGTCAAAAAATATATTTTCCCATCAACAGGCAAGTATCATTACTTCAAAAAATATCGATAAGATATGGAGCAAAGAAATACAAACCTTGGAAACAATAGTTCCACCATCCCCCTTCACTTGCATATACTTGGGAGTATTTGGGAAGGCACAAACAAGAAGAGTGCAATTAAGATTCCAATCAGGTTGGTATTCTGCACCCATCTGCAGGCCTTGTGATCGTAAATTCCCTCGCTCAGGATTCATCAAACCAGAGATGGCAAAGACGACACCATCCTGTCATTATTGTGGTTTATTGCAATCATCAGCCCAACTAATCAAGAAATTAATGGAAGCAATCCATTTAAATGTGCATAGCAAACCAAGCATGTAAATGTGACCTAAATAGTACAGTCAACTATGATTAGACTAGAACAGTCGAGAAGCAATGCCTTATTATAAAATACTGGTCACTAAGAAATAACCCAAACCTTTTCAATGCTACCTTACCAAAAGGACTGAAAACGATCCAAGATCTGGTTTACTTCGACTTCGATCTGTTTTTTTGTCTACTTCACTAGAACCAGACGAAGTGGGACCATGACTACGACTGGCCACAAATGCATTACTTTCAGGGTCTTTCATATTACTTGATATTACAGTATTCTTGGGAGAACTTAAAGAATTAATTTTGCTCACATCTCTCAACAGAATATCGCCTTTAGATTCAATATGTCCACCCTTTCCAGATTTGTCATTTGTAGCATCTTTTGCATTGCCTTCTGAATTTTCTGATATTTGTTTAATCTTCCTCTCTTCACTTGGACCAGCATTACTCCCAGAGTTTCCTTCAGAATCTTCTGCAGGGTTCTTTGTGGCAACATTCCAAACTGGGAGCTTCCGCTTTTTAACATCGCCTTTGCCATCCTTGTAATCAATTAATCGGTTATTAGTACTGCAAGTAACTAAAGAATCACTGCCATTCACTCCAGGTGGCTTATCAGTGGAGCACTCTTTCAGTTTCCTTACCTCTTGTGGCATAGAAGTTTCAACAACAGGTTGTGAACCATTGGCCTCAGTGTTGCAAGAAGTTACATCTATTCGTGACAACCCAATGCAGGCTCTATGTTCTCTAGTACCAAATGGCTGGCGACATATAAAACGTAGCTGTTTCCACCTGGTCATCACAAACCAACTTCCGCTCTTTAGAAGATAGCTTATTGAGGCTTAAGAGCTATAACAGAGATGACCTTTGACATTTATAGATTCAGATGAAATTTCAAAACCAATAAATTTCTACAGAAATCTATAGAACAGTATGAAACTGTCTACGGGAACTTGTTTAACCATACATAATCAACATGAAACTAATCGAGCCTTAAGTAGAAGAAAGAAGTGATCATCCTCCATGAAATTTGAGGAACAACAGTGAAAGTAAAAATTTCCCACAGGAAGGAAAGAAATGCAAGAAGTGACATGTTTTACATAAGAGAAATAGAACAAGCATTAAAAAGAAGATAACTAAAGGATATGGGCATGGGCAATTATAACCTATGGATGCTGAAAATGAAGATTGTGGAATTAGATAGTCAATAACCTTTTGCAATGAAAATCAGAAATTTGCTAGTAAACAGAAAATGTAAAACGATATGCTTAAGATCCCACAAATTGTTTGTTGGTCAAATGTATTATTAAATGGTGTCAATGCCATATATCAACAAACCACCTACATAGCATAGAAAAATATTACAAGCCCAATGCCATATGTCAACAAACCACCAACACAGCATAGAAAAGCATTACAAGCCCAGTAAACACAACAGTACAAATCGGTCTGCCATAAAAGATTGGCCACACTTTATAGTTCATCTATTTGATAGTCTCAACTCCAGAAATGCCCCATCATAACCATCAGTTTGTGATTGTTCAACAACTAGAAAAATGATATAGCATCCACAAGATGTCATTTCAGAGGTTATAGAATGTATAGACATAAATGTGCATGCTCTTATTTTTTGTTAAAAGAAATATATTTATAGTAGGACATTTACATACCCAGATGAGCTGCATGCCAGACCTGCCAGATTGGAAGGTAGCTAAGACAAGAACTGGATACACACCATTAACATTGCTGAAAATATTTATCGTCAGTCTTTGAAACATCAGTTCTAACCTACAAACAGGCATAATCATACTATAACATGGCATACATATCTTCAGGACACAAGGCACCACATCATTCTTGGCTGGGGCCCAAGGAGAGAGAGTGCCCTTTCTGCTTTTCTGACTTGCTTCCATCTGAAAGCTTATTTTAGCCAGCCCACATCCAACAACTCCCTTCTTCCCAGCTGAAAGTCTTCTTGCTGGTTAAAGGATGTGAAGGAAGTAATGGGTGACCAGCTGATCCTATTGTTTGTGGCGAGGAGAGGGAATCAATCCAGGATTACAACACAGCTGGGAAGAGGAGAATGGGGTGTAAATCTGGGAAAAGGACAAGAGACCATCCAAAAAGAAGCTGTGACCACCTTTTGAACAAAGGACAAATCCTCCCCCTGCATACAAATTGCCAGTTCCATGGTGGCAATCTGTGCATTAATAGTGTTATCCAAACCAGCAAGAATTGGCAGAAAAAGAACTTCCAAGTATGATCTTGCATGCATTTGCAAAACCTCATTCAAGGGAGAGATTGCAAGATGGACCTTGATGTTTCATGTTATTGGCTATGTTCCACGGTGTTTTGGGGACGGGGACGGGAGGACGGCAGTACGAGGACCATTTTCTGGGGATGGCAGGGGACGGCAATATATAAAAAATTTTCAAAATATATATATATATAGAGAGAGAGAGAGAGACTCCAATTTCTACAAGTTAATGGACAGCAGTATAAGACTACAAGCTGAATAACAACAATAAATATTAGCAACATCATAACAGCAATAAAATTAGTCATGATAGCAATATAATGGCAGTAACTTTAATCATGACAGTAGTATAACAGCTATAAAATTTAATCATAACAGCAATATAACAGCAATTTAATCATGACAGCAGTATAACAGCAATTTAATCATGACAGCAGTATAATGACAATATTTCATTGCCAGTTGTGAGTTTTTTTCTCTAAACATTATAAAATGTATGTTTGATTTTGGGGACGGCAACGGGGATGGGGGGACAGGGACGGCGGTCTCAGGGCAGGGGACGCATCCCCGTGGAATACAGGTTATTGGCAAAACGCATGTTCTCTACAACAAGGAGAATGTGGTTGCAGGTATCTTTGTCACCTCCCTCTGGTCCCACTTGGCCTTTCCACGAATAGGTTAACAGATTGTATCTCAAATCAAATTTCCCATCACATGGGGTATGAAAGAAACCGCGAAGCATGAAACAGAAAGTAATGACCCCCTCCTAGAAATAGGAGCAGACAGACAAACCAATGACGAAGTCTGAAGCATTATAAGATTATTCATTCCACTTGAGAGATTCCAACTGATCTGCTAATTTTTTACTATTTTGAAATCCACGGGAGATGGATCCAGGTTGATTCCCAGTCTCCTCTAAGATCTGAATACTCATGCCCTTATTTACAAAGGCAGCTGGATGTCCTTGCTTGTTTGAGAGATTTGGCAACTACCGATCAGCCTAAGTAATTCTAAGGTTACGATCTGTAATACCTCCAGAGATGTTAATTCCAGGATCCATTTCTTTTGAGAGAGCTTATGGAGACAATAACAGGAACATATTTTGGGTTTAAGTTTACTGGCATGCCTCTTAATCTGAAACTTGCCGCTTAGCAGCGTCTTTGCAAGGGATATGCCTCATTTTCTGTCTAGATGGTGTGCTAGTGCTTTTATAAACATTTCCAAGATATCCCTTTGGAGATGCACCTCTTCAACGCAGTCATTAAACCTGCAGTTCTTTACACTTCAAAGATTTGGGACTCCATTTTAGGATCTTTTGATTATGCAGATGTTAAGAGCATTCGATCAAACCATGCTCCAATATATGATGCATTGCAAATGGAGTATTACCTAGTGTATTATCCAAGTTGATTTGGCTGACAAACACTGCTTTGAGAAATTTTGTGCTAAAGAGGGTATTGATCTTCAACATACATTTCGATACAGTCCACAGTAGAACGGGATTGTAGAGTGGAAGAACTGAACCTTGAAAGAAATGGCCAGCTGCATGGTTCACTTTCGATCGCTTGCACCATAGTATTGGGCCGAGGCCCAAGGCCATAAACTATGCCAACTAGATCCAAAACCATATTCCCCACAAGGCTTTGAAAAGCATCACTCCTTTAGAAGCTTGGAGCAATAGGAAACCTTTAGTCAAGCACTTCAAAGTCATGTGCCCATATTCCCATAGACAAATACAAGACCCTAGAACCACGAAGCAAGATTTTCATCTTTGTGAACAATCCAGATGGTGTAAAAGAATATCAGTTGCTCCATCTTGATACTCACAAGTTGATCATTGTGAGGAGTGTCAGATTTGAGGAAAGCTCTCCAAGCTTAGAGTCTATCTCTTCCCCTTCTTCCTTCTCTTTGGATTCCTTGCTTGTTGGCAATGCTTCAAAGGACTATCCTCCTCCTTCTCCAACTCAAAAGTTTGAGATAGAGTACTCTCTTCCTTCTTTGACTCATAAATCTGAGATAGAGGACTCTCCTACTCCTTCTTCACCTTCTGCAACTCATAAGCCTGCTTCTCTTCCACTCTCAGTCTGCAAGACTCTGCAGGATGCACATTCACTAGTTAGGGAGCCTTCTAACACTCAACGGATACTGTCACTGCATTAGGACCTCATGTATATATTGCAACCACTTCATATCCACAATTTTTACAAAAAGCATCTGGCATTGCTGAATGGATTCAGCAATGGAAGAAGAAAACAATTCCTTATTTAAGAATAACACTTGGGATCCAGTCCCACTTCCCAACGAAATAAAAAGTGACTCAATGCAAGTGGATCTATCATACCAAGTATGTTGCAGATGGCGGCATTGATAAGTTTAAAGCACTACTTGTGGCAAAAGGTTTCTCTAAAGTTCTAGGCATTGATTACACTAAGACCTTTGTCTCCATTGCCAAAATGAACTCCTTCCATTTTGACTCTTGCAATTGCCACTACTAATCATTGGACAATACATTAAATGGATGTGAAGAATGCCTTTTTGCATGGGGATCTTCAAGAGGAGATATGTGTGAAGCAACCGTGGGGATTCTCTTTCATATGCAAACTGCAGAAATCTCTCTACAGTCTCAAATAAGCCCCTTGGGCTTGGTATGGAAAGATGGAGTCCTTCCTTCTTTCAGTAGAGTTCTCTTAGTGTCACTTACATACAAATATCTATATTCTACAACAGGATGATGCACTTCTAATCTTAGTTCTATATGTTGATGATCTCATCATCATAGGGAGTTGTTCATCCATCATTTGGTATAGAGAAATCGGCTCTACAAGACTAATTTGATATGACTAACTTGGATTGCACTAAGTATGTCCCCAATCTCTTGGCTCGTTTTCACATGGTTGATTATAAGCCTGCTATCACTCCCTTTCTTTCTAGTGTCAAACTTGAGGCCATGCATTCCACTCATTTGGTTGATGCTACACTCTATTGATAGCTTGTCAGTAGCCTCATCTATTTAACCCACACATGCCCTAACATCTCCTATGTCATTGATATAGTCTCTCACCTTCTGCAAAAGCCACATGAGCTTCACTGAAAAGCCGCCAAATGTATACTGCACTATGTCAAGAGCACATACACATATGGGATTCACTATTTAGTAGGTGGTGCTTCTGATTTGATAGGGTATACAAATTCTGATTGGGCTGGTGATTCTGAGGACTGCAAATCCACTTCTAGCTATAACTTTCATCTTGGTTATGATCGAGGATGTTGGTCTAGCAAAAAGCAACCTAATGCTTTATCATCTATAGAGGCTAAGTATCGAGGGATTATTAATGCCGCCATTGAGGTATCATCTAACTTCAGCAAGTTCTCATAGAATTTGGCGTTCCTTTCACACAGCCTTCAATCATTCAGTGTGACAATCAAAGTGATACATATCTCTAAGAACCTAGTCCCAACATCAACAAACCAAACACATTGAGGTACATATATACTACATTTGGGAGCTGATCCAAGAGCAGGGCATCAATATGTAGTTTTGTCCTACTTCGGAGCAAATTGCAAACATCTTCACCAAGCCCTCCACAAAAAGCATGTTCATCTACCAGATCTATTAAAGGTTTGTGATGTTGTTCCTTGGGGAACTTCCTGGTCCTTCCTTTTCTCTCTTTTTAAGTGGGGGACTTCATAGTCCTTCCTTTTCTCTCTTTGTTAAGTGGGGGAATTCCTAGTCCTTCCTTTTCTATCTCTCTTTTTTTTTTTTTTTTGGGGGGGCGGGTGGGGGAGGGGCTATCTTTCTCTTGTGTGTGGGGTGATCTCTCTCTTTCTTTGGGGAGATTTGTTTTTTTACATGGATACCTAACATGGCACTATCTTGCCAAAATGCATTTTACCCACTTAAATTGCACTTAAGGGGAGTGTTGGTGTATTTACGCATTTATTACGCATAGTTATTATGCATTTATTATGCCTTCAATTAAGCCTACCTGGGTAGTTTATTTACATAGGTTTAGTTATGCTTGTTTTTAGAAAATGAGGTGTCAACTTATTCCTTTTTGGAGAACGAGGTGTCAATGGATTCCTTAGGAGAATATCTCTATTTAGGAGAGTTGTTATCCTTGTCTACTCCTTGAATTTATTGTACACACCTTATGAATGGAATAGATGAATTTTGTTCACTGCATATGAAGTATATGTTAGTTCTATGAGCAACAAGGTTATTTGTGAGTAGCTTCAAATCATTTGTTTATGCAAAAAGATTTCATGCAATTATCTGAAATCTTACACAACCAAGTGCAATGAAATAATGATCCACTTTTCTTGAATAAGAGCAAATTTAGTAATGAATCTTGTTGTTGAATAATCTTAAGACAATATCAAGGACACACATTCACCAGTAATCGAGTATATGCCTATGTCTGCTTAAGTTGTTGGTCACAAATATATAATGCCATTACAGACTTAACAAAATCACAATAGTTCCATGTGATTATCATATCAGTTTCAATGGAGAATCATTTACAAACATTATCATATATTGAGAAAAGAAAACTTAATATGATGACATATAGAGAAGAAACCCACCATTTACTTTTACTTAAGCGATTTACCTAGAGAGAATGGATTAACAAGACTATGCACATTAGAAAAGGCAAGATGAAAATATTCAGGAAAAAGGCAAAATCCTTGTGGTAAGTCTTTTGTGCATATCAAACTTATTAACACCATGTATCCATCATACATCAACTTGAGACCTGTTGTGACCAAATCACACATCACCCCATCATGATGGGGACCCCCAATTTTTTTTTTAGGATTAGTTGTTTCTAGGTGGGGTATTTGTATCACCTCAGAGTTAGCTCACCTTAAGGTCGGTCGATCGATCGAACTTTGTAAGAGACTCCCTGAGGGTGTATTGAAGATATTGAGTTAATAAAGCACTTTAAGCGCACTTTGCTACTTGTTCCACCTTTGTTAAGCGCCTGGGTAGAATGTGACCCTCAAATGAGTGCTTGGAGGTATTTAGAAGTTTGGGCGCCTTGCCTCACTCAGACTTTCTCAAGTGGCGCCTAGCAGAGGGAAAATTCCAAGTTTCATCATCGTGAACATCATTGAGTTTAGGCGCCTTGGAAGGAGTGTTATAAGGTTTGATGAGCGCCCTATGTTTGAAAGAACTTATTTTGAGCGCCTTAAAGGAATAAGGCATGTATGTTAAGATGGATTCAATGTGAAGAGAACTTCATGGTAGGCGCCCCTTTGTCTCCAACTCATCAAGTTTTGGCACCCATTCAACATAAATCAACTAAACAATGGCTTCTTGGTGAAGGACCTCCACTCTGGCGCCTAGGCAAGAATCTCCAATAAGAGCGCCTTGCATCAAAGTTTCTAAATGGACAAGTCTGTAGTACAAAAGAGCCTAGGCGCACTTTATGTCTCCTTTCAACACCTTTTGGTGCCCTCATGTGGAATCTTGTCTGTTTTGGCGCCTTGTGGAGGAGATGAAGAATGTTGTTTTGTGTGAGAAAATGAATGAACCATCATGAACGCCTTGGAAGAATGCAAGATAAGTCACCATCTTTATGAGCGCCCTAGATTCAAAAGGTTGGAGAGATCATCTATATTTGGCGCCCAGAGGAATGAGGAAGTGAATTAGTGGAGGATAGCCCCTAGGAATTGATTCAAATGTCAGAGCCTTTAGAGTCTCATGGGTAAACAAAGTGTAGTAAGGCGCTTTTCTTGTGCAAGTTTAATCACCTTTTGGCGCCCTAGAGTCAGAGGGTTTGTTGAGGGGAGTTTAGGTGCCCACCCTAGATGGCCTTCATCAATGAATGCATACCTAAATAGAACATGAAGCCAAAACTCATCAACTTAAGCGCCCAAGGTAAAGAAGCTTTAAATAGCTCATACTAAGTGTAAACTCCCTAAGGCGCATTATGTGCCTCCTTTTATCCATATTGGCGCTCTTATGTAGATTTTGAAGATGATTAAGCGCCCTGAGTTTGAGTGAAGAAAATTAAGCGCCCTTGCTTGGAGATTTGATCAAATTTAGGCGCTCTGAGAAAATAAGAATGTAGGTCCCCAAAGATCCAGGGCGCTCTTTTTGAATCATAATTGCCTTAGATGATTGAGCAAAAAGCATGTATGATTGAATGTGAAGAGAACCTCATGATTGGCACTCTTGGCCTCTAAATGCATCCACATTGGCGCCTTGACAAGACACCAATCTAAATCACCTTATATATGCGCCTAAAGGGGATTTTCTAACAAGATCAATCTAAAGGAAAGTGAAAGTAAATCTAGGCGCCCCTTATGTCTCTTTTTAACCCAGTTTGGCGCCCACAATATAGATTCTCATCATACTTTGGCGCCCTATGGAGGAGATGAAGAACAATGTCTAGTGGGAGGTGAGTGGAATCTTCTGAGAGCAAGTATTAAATGATTTTGAAGTCATTAGGATTCTTGGCGCCTTGTTTGCTCCTTTGTGTGTCTCATTGGCGCCTAGCAAGTGAATGGTTTGAGAAGTGGTTTTGGCGCCTAGATGATAAGTTTATTTAAAGCAAAAGAGGATAAGTATAGAATTAAAAGAACCTTGGCGCATTTTGTTAGTCTTATAACTACCTTTGGGCGCCTTAAGGATCAAGAGGCAATCTAAACTATCTATCAATTACAAGTGCGAAACCACCTATAAAGACTAGGCGCATATCCTTACTCTCAGATACTCAAATGAGCGCCTTAGGAGAGATGATAGTTGTTAGCACTTTGAGGATTGATTATTGCAAGTTTGAGATACAACATTCAATGTGAAAGCTGCCCCCATTGTGGAATCCAAACAAAGGAGAAGTTCTTGTGTTAATATGGGCGCCTATCTGCACCTAAATCATTATCCTTGGCGCCCTTCATATGGCTTCTTACCTACTTTGGCGCCAAAAGGTTTTGATTTTTTGAAAACTATATTAAATGCTTGATTGGGCCGACCCCCCCTAGCCGACCAGCATTAAATGCAAAAGAAGTCATTATATAACAAGGGCGCCCCTCTTCATAAATCATAATTCACATTGCAATTTGTAAGAGGAGCAAATTTTCTAGGAAGAGGAGCGAATTTTTTAAGAAGAGCAGATTTTTAAGGCAGATCTGCATTGTGGAGACTGATTTTTGACATTTTACCTCTGATTTCTGCCATTTCAATACTGATTTTTATCATTCAATACAGAAATCTGCTTTTTTCTAGATCAGAAAATTGATACAAGGTATGTTTCAATCACTTTTTACTTCATAAATTGCCTTTTATTTATTTAATTTTGCAGATTGTCATGATTTTATCATCTAAAAATTAGGTTTGCAAGGGTAAATTCTATCGTTTCAAGTCACTTATTCGAGTCTTGTTTGTAGATAGATGGGCATGACAGCGAAGGAGAGGCAAGTGATGATCAAGATGGATGCTAAGTCTAATATACCTGACTCCAAGCTCAAAACTCATTGAAGGAACGTGGGAGACACCAACATGGGACACATCAACTTGGAGGAGATGAAGGACTTCTTGCTCGCCATCACAAGGAATGAAGACATCAAGGCCATTGCGAAGAGTGGAATTGTTCAAGCAGCATGCTTCCCACCTACCTTACCTAGCACTAAGTTAGTGTTGGAATGCATTCAACACTATGACAAACAGAAGAGACAAATTGTAGCTAAAGACAGGACTGTCCTAGCCTACTTGCAAAGAGAAGCCATTCAGGAGATCTTCAACATCCCAAACCGGAAGGCAGTGTTCATCTATCCTACAACTGCCCAATGTACTTTTGAAGGCAACCTCAAACACCTCATGCAATAAGTGAGGAAGAGGTGGATGATAGATTCGTCAATCAAAATATACAACTCTGAAGATCCAAAGTTCCACAAGGCAGACTTCAAACAAGAGATAAGTTCCTTTATCATGTTCTTGAATCGAGTAACAGGTAGGCCTCAATCATCTACTTTTGAAGGATCGATGTATACCTACTTTGATCATGTGTTTATAAAGAATAAGATGGTTGATTGGGCTGGTCTTATAAGCCATTGCCTTGATGAGCAGTTTGAGAGGTTTGATGAAATGAAGTCTTTCTTCATGACTTCCTATCTTGTTTATATCCTAGCAAGAAATGTGGTTTATAAAGGATTAACATCTAAAGGAGAAGTTGGTACAAAGTCTGGACAGATTCTATCATATCAGTGTTATCCTCAGCTCCATTTGAAGAGCATTAATCACGACAAGAGGTTCAATGATGCCTTCGCCATGTATATAGTAAGAAAGTTGAGAGGAGAATTGCATAGAAGACTAACAGGTGCTGCTCGAAACTTCATCGAGCAATATGGAAGGTACTACATTCAATATGACAAGTTTACCTATATCAGAATTTAGGGCTTCACATCCTTTCCATACAGATTGCCTAGATATCCTACCAATAGGATGGTGTTGCTGGAAGTTTCAAGACAGTTGTTAGAATTCCATAACATGCAAAGGGCAAGAAAGAAGGCTGGAGTTCAGTTTCCTCTCCAGCTTGGTAGATATTCCTCCTGCCCATCACTTCAAGCAGCTGAGCATTCAGAGGTTGAGCTTCAGGCATATCATCTACATCTTCATGATTCAAGGAGGGAGAACTTCGATCCACACGGAGCTATTAAGCAGTCATATTCTTCTTACAGGCATGTTGAGCAGCTTGAAGATCATTGGGCTAATGCCATTGATGATGATGATATCAGGATGCAAAAGTGTTCAAGGTTGAAATGGGATCTAGTGAGAGCTACTAAGGTATTAAGAATTCCTGATCAGTTAGATGATGAAAGAACTCTCTCAGGTGATGAGTACAGTAAGATCCGGAATTTGCCTTATGACATCAACTGGGCTAATAAAGAAAGGGTTTGTGATGAAGGATTGATAGAGCCTATCATTGCTATCACTGAGGGACAAGTAAAAGAGCAAGTACAAGCATTGATAGATGAGGGAAAGAAACTCACACTAAAATGAGAGAAGTTGGATAGCAGGAACAACATAGTGCACCTGGTAGGAGTTCGCGAAGTAAAGATAATGAAAGAGATTCAAGTCAAGCAAAGAAAAGGAAACAACTTGAATCTGCACAAGGAGAATCAAGCAAGAAAAAGAAAAGAATAAGTATTGAAACTGCTTCGTCTAGACAGCCAGGTGATACTCCACTGAATCAGGATATAGTGGTGCATGTTGAGGATGCAGTTCCAGAAACTCCATTTGAAGAAGTGCCTTCAAGTCCACATGATACTGAGATCATTGATGAAGTTAACACTGAAGACAAGGATGAAACCGAAGAAGAATCATTGCCTGTACAAGGAAATCAAATACAACAGTTAAAGGATCTTTCATCATTTCGGAGTGGCTGCAGGATACAATTAAGGAAAGCTGTGAAGTTGAGAAATATCCTCCTATTCCAGTTGAAGAATTGCTTCTAGATATGTCTAATGAAAAACCAAAGAAGAAAGCAACTATTCTTTCAAAGATCACCAAAGATGAAGCAGGTATAAGGAAAATACATGTAGCAGTTCCAAGGCTTGAAAAGAATATAGAAGATATAATACCTGAAGATTATGATGTCAACACAGTTAACTTGGGTCCATTGACTAGAACACAAGTAGAAGAAGAACTTTAGGATTCAATTGACAATGCTCAAGCTATCATAAGACAGGAAACAGAAGGCAGAGTTAAAGCTGAGCAAAGGTGTCAAGCCTTAGAGCAGTATATTTAGCACTTAGTTCATCCTATCCATCAGCAAGAGAGAGTTTCTACACCTCCATCTCTTCTTCCTCCAGAAACAGTTGTACATCTTGAGGAGTTGAAGTCTTCATCTCACAGGTTGAAAGATTGGATGAAAAGGTCAAAAGAAACTACATATATACACCTGGAAGATATCATGCAAGTGTATGATAAAATTGCTAATCTTAAGGGAAGAGTACTTGCATTATTGACTGCTTGTGTTGAGTTCAAGGCTATCAAGGAACAATACATGCCACATTTGAAAAGCTTGATGGAGACTTCAGTTGATGACTTGATACATGCTTAAGTAATTGAAGAAGGCATGACACAGGACTTCTCTTCTTGGTATTATTGCTTTCGCAATAAAGGACAACTACTTGATAAGGTAGAAACAGATATGTCAAGAGTAAGGAGTGTACTTCAAAGAATTCAAGATGGTATACATGCATCCTTCATGAAAATATGTAATCCATTTGGAGAGATGACTCTTGATTATATGAAAGAACAAGTTCAAGCTTTCTATTTCCAAGAGGACGATGTTTCTGATGAGAAGCTTGATAGTATATTCTCACTTGCTGTCCATCTTGGTGCCAACAAAGCTAGGATGACTGATTGGGAGAAGACACTTGGCCTCTACTCAGATGATGTACTTGAAACTGAAGGAACCACTAAAAATACGCCAAGTGTACCTTTTGATGATGTCAAGCAAATAGTGTCTAGATTCATTAAATGTCAAAATACTAGTGATGGTTATTCACATGGAGACTCCTCGTAGGCTAGTGATTTGTCATCCTTATCTTCTTGGGAAACGTGCCTTCATTGCCTCTTTCATATACTAAAAATAGGAGTTTGTTATAACTACTTGTGATGTGGTATGATCTGGTCCATTGGCTTTGCCGATCGATCTTGACCCTTCATACATTTTTGAGGTCTATATAAGGGCTCCTTTTGCTCTCATTTGTACGATTGAAAACTCTGAAAATTGTTGCAAGAGCTCTCTGAAATAATATAAGACTCATTGTTTGGTGATTCTATATATGTTTCTAAGTGTTGCATGGTCTGGATTTCTTCAAGCGAATATTAAGATTAGATTAAGTTTTCTTTAAGTGTATGTTAGTTGGTGGAAGGCTTTATTATTGTTTGTGGTGAAATCTTTAGGTTCACACCATTTGTGGTTTGTGGCTTGCAAATTGCAGTGTATGGTTGGTCTGAACAAAATTGAGCTTAACTTTGATCTTTATGTTTGTTGAATCTTTCATGAGCATAAGTGATTTAAACATCTTGTATAACCTTAGAAGATTGCATCAATCTTGTGTAGTTGTTTGATCTGGCAAAGCAAGATTTGGTTTGATTTCACTTGAACGGTAATCATCCTTTACATCTAGGATTAGATTAATGTTACTGAACCCTTACATCTTTTGCCTTTTCTTTTATCAATTTGGTTAGAGTTAGGATCAAGTACTTCATTGCCATATCATACGTCATAAACTGTAGTACTTAGATATTCCGGTGTCCACCTCTTTCATTGAATCAACAAGTTGTCGAACAATTGTGTAAGTCCCTTTGTGTTGACCAGCAGAATCATACTAAGTCATTGAGCTATCCCTCACGAAATCATAAGAAAAGGAACCTTGGAGTCATCTTGTTTGATCACTTTGATTAGCATTCAAGGGGCTTTGCTCAAGAGAGAGTTAGATACTCTGTATTTTACTCTATTGTTGACTTGTCGAAAAACAAACATCAACAAGACCTATTCACATTCTCAACTTGCACCAATACAATGCATGCATCATCCACTCACGGATCTCATTAGGTAAGGATATAATCCAAGACATCATTTCTAATAATAAAAATTTGACCTCTGATGCATGAGCATCCCAAGCCTACAAGTAATCTTGCATCAACCAAAAATATTTATTTTCACTTTGTTTGCGTTTTGCAGTCCATTAGTTCTTTTCCAGTCATTTTGGTTTGTTGCGGCTAGATCTCTAGATAGAATCATCAATTGAACACTCAAACCAACAAATTGAATCATCTATGTGATAGCACATTTATTCCAATCCAAAGAATCAGCAAAGCATTGAGAGAATGTCCATGTGTTCATTATGTATTTCATGTTTATTCTACAAGGTGGTTTGCCAGATCAACTTAAGGAGGTCTATGAGACATGCACAATGATTTCGAGCCTTGCACTAATGGACCATTATTTGAGAGGCCTTATTCATCCCATGGTGGGTCATGGTTAGAGCCACATTAAGTTTGGAATAATATTTCTCATTCTGGGCCAACCCAAACCTTCAACATCAACCATTCTCTATAAAAGGAGGTGCAATTCATTTGACGAAGGAGCGAAGGGCAAAAAATGTAGGAAAATCTGATGTCAAACAGCAAAATGCTGATAAAGTTAAAAGAAGCTGACAAAGACAAACTAATGATGTTGATGAAGATGAACTGTTGCTAATGAAGATGAAAGACAATTGTTGCTAAAGATAACAGATAGTTGCTCACAAAGATGACAAATAGTTGCTGACGAAGATAATAGAAGTTGCTATTGAAGACGTTTTTATGCATTCTACAATTCACTAAGATTTTGGGCACAGTTAATAAAAGCAGATTTTGTTTTAGGTGTTACTTTCCAGTCATCTAAGTCTATGTTTAGGGAACTAAAATTAGGTTTTTTTTATAAATAAGTCCTTTTTTAGAATTGTTAGTTGGTGTTTTAGGCATAAGATTCTGTGGAGTCTTAGCAACCATTTTTAGAGGGCTCAAATAGTTTTTTAACCCCTTAGTTTATAATATTTTTAGCACCTGCTTTTATTGCTTTATCGCTCAGTTTTAGACTGCGGCATGTTAATGCATATAAGGAGACTTATTTTAAGATTGTTTTAATTGTTTTTGTCAATTATTTTTAGGATATCAAATTTTATATTAGATGCGTTATTTTGATCTGTTTGTAAGGAGTTTTGGAAGGGAAAATCAGAATGTAAATCAAGACTCAAGGAGGTCAATTTCAGGATAAATAAAATGTTGGAATGTTTGTCATTGATGTCAAAGGTAGACGAGATTGATGTCTAAGAGATCGTTATGGAGATCGTTGGATTAAGATGTATGGACGAGAACTTCAAAGTATTGTCATTGGTGTCAAGGAAGAATGAAGAGATTGATTGCATGTTGTCAACAAGACTAGCAACAAGATTGTTATCAAAGATGTCAAAGGAAAGAATTAATGTCTAAAACGTAGGCTGGTTATAAGGCATATCAAGCATAATTGGAGATGATGTCAAAGGCCTTCCTATTGAAGAGAAATGTTGAAACTAGAAGACCAACTTAGAGATATGTATATGTTTAAATTAAAGATTTAAACATAATAAGAAAAGACGTTGACGGATAAAAATAAGATAAATGAATAGTGAGGCCAACTCCTTTTGAAGAAGGTGTTTGAAGAGAACAAGATTGATCATATATAGTGCTCAATAGTTAATCAAAAGACATTACAAAGCCTGCTGTTGATAACTTGTGGAGCAGCGACCATTATTATTCATTCCAAGTGATACATATAATATGCAATATGGAGCGATCAATATAGAAGATGCAAAGATTTTTTGAATTAGAAGACAAGATACATGGAGTGGTTAATATAAGACAAAGACTATTATTAATCATAAAAGAAGAGATGAAGTTAATATAGAAGATTATGAGTGGAGTGATTAATAGGAAAGATAAGCGATCAGCTATTAAAGAAAACTCAAAATGCTGGCCGACTCCTAAAAAGAATCCTATATTGTCATGTGCCGTCTTGGTGTTGATGTGACGTTATTTTGGTTCTTTCAAATTTTGTATAAACTGATCTAATCTATTACCAGAATGCAAATGTCTCTGACACAATATCTATGAACTTAAAAAATGCAAATCTATAACAAATAGATATGGCAGTCTTCAAGCAATGAATTCAGTATAGATTTGCAAGATAAAAATTAGCAATGATTGGAGAATACAATCAGATCTCACTGTTTCAGTTCCGACTTTATTTTCTCATTTACATTAACAAAACATGGCTCTATGGCAGCCAACTACAAGTAATAGACTGCTGTGACAAAATCAGAGATAAAGTAACATTCCAACATACCAATTAGTTTCCAATTACAATGCCAACTGACTGCTCAAACTGATCGCACCTTCCTACAGGCTGATCGCTACACTTCTATGGATGATCGCTGCTATGAAGATGATTGCTGTTGTATGCTGATCAATGATAGTGGATGATCGTGGAATGCTGAGCGATGGTCTGCTGCAGTTCATACCCTCTTTGACAGCGATTATGATACCCAATGTCTTCCAAGGCAGTCTAACACTTGCCTGATTTCTACCAAGAGGCAGTCGCTTCCAAAATGAAATCGTCCCTCCTCAAGAATGGCAACGGCTAGGAAAAGATAGAACTATATCAGATCTGCGAACAATCTACCTCCAATCGGCAATCAAACAGGTGCGAATGATTCTTCTAAGTCTTCAAATGGATACTCATACGCCAATTGATCTCCTGTGATATGCACTCAATCAACAATGGTTTCCAACCAAAATCAAATGATAATGCTATGAACTCCAACAATGAAAACAAACGATGCAAATTGGGTTTTCGTCCAATCTCACCATGGAATGAAAATGCTAGCAAAATGCTCAAGTATGCAAAGAGTTCGTGATGTCAAAAATGAGCCACCAATGCTTCTTTTATACCAATTCAAATTGAAGATTTGAATTGCAAATTTCCCTCCAAATCAATTCTTCCAATGTTCGTGCTTGATCCAATGCATTTTGAATTTTATTCTCCAAGGATGAGCACCACCTTTATTGCCATTATTTTATTGTTTTCCCACACTCCAATGTGAGTGTTCAAATAGGTCAAGACCTATTTTGTATTTTGGCTATCATTAAATAATATTATTTAATTTAATTAATTTCTCCATGGCACTAAATTAAATAATAATAAAAAATTATTATTATTTAATTGTTTACAATTGATTATTAATGCTAAATGCATTAATACATTTACCATCTTCGCCAAATTATTCCCTTGAGTTGACAAACTAGCCTACAAGAATGAAGATAGGCTAATTCCATTCTCAGTTGGGTGATCACTCCAAAAATGGGGACATGACACTTCATGGATGACCTCTTTATTTTTGGCCGACCCAATGAAAAACATAATAAAACTTGGCTGACCTAAAAAGAGCAGCCGACCTATTAATAGATGCCAAGGGTCTTATTTAAAAGAGAAGAGGTGCGATGCATAAGACGACAAGTAGTGCGATTTGTAAATGAAAAAGCAGCGATCTGAATTAATCAAAAGGCAGCAATCCTATTTTTAGAAGAGCAGCAATTAAATATTGAAGCGCTGTGACTTGTCATGAAGGGCTGCGATTTGGGAAAGAGACATATCCATTCTTAGAGGACACTTCCTTTGAAAAGTTATAAATGAGAGAGGAGAGTTGGATAAGTAATAAATTAAATGAATATTTTCTGAGTTTCAGAGCAGAGTTAGAAAAAGAATAAAGGGCAGAAAATGAAGTGTAATTCAGATCTATATTGAGTATATATACAGCCCATGTATGAAAGAAAAATGCAGAAATATATATGACAAATATATGTGGAGATTAAGAGCAGACATGAAGAAAGATTTATGAGATATGTACGATCAAATGTGTGCATGATTTATAGCAGATTTTGTGAAGGAAGTATAGTGCATGAGTTGGGATCATATTCGTGAAGTAAATATATACATCATCCAGAATCGGAAGTTGTGATCGAATGTGTGAAAGATATTGTGCATGATAGTGATCAGATTTGGAAGGAAGATTATGCATGACTGTAATCAGATTTGTGAGAGAAGGTTATTGAGTGGATTGTGATCAAATTTGGAAGAAGGTATTGTGTGGATTGTGATCAGATTTGGAAGAAGGCATTGTGTGGATTGTAATTAGATTTGGAAGACGGTTATTGTGTGGATCATAGCAGCAAAAATCTTTTGGGGAAAAAATCGGCAAATCAAAAGTATTAAATTTTTTCAAAAAATCGTGAAAAAATTGGGAAAAAATCGGATTTAAAAAAAAACATAGGAGAATAGAGAAAAACTATTGTTTTTTAAAAGTTAAAGGCATTTCAATAGCATAAAGATAGGGAGAGCAAATAAAATTGAGAATGTAGCCCATCAATTGTGGAATATAGATTTTTAGCATTTATGTTCATATCACTGATTACATTGCATTGCATAATGCATACATCATAGTGCATAAATAACAATTAGATGCTAATAGTTCTGAAAATGTCAATTATAGTCTACTTTGTACAAAGTCATCCAACAAAATAAGTACAAAGTTCCAAAAAATTAGACATAGTCAATGACAATTCGTGCTATGAAGATAGCTACACTAGAAGGCTGCAGGTCCCGATGATGAAGCTCCTGGGTCAAGGCCTCTCCTATATTGTTCTACATGATCAGGATCAATGTTGGCATCTGTCATGATATCAAAATCCTCAGGATCAACAAGGACACCATCATTTGCAATCCACTCATTTTCTGGATCAAGCTCGTTGAGGTCAATTGGCCGATCTTCCTCAGCAGTACCTAATTGTTTCCATATAAAAGTTAGATTTGGCAATTGAAAGTAAAAAAACAACGATTACAATTTATAATACAATTTCAAGTATTTCAAAACTCTAACCTTGAGCTTTCTTTAGCTTAAGGCGAAGGTTGTGGTGAACGAACACCAAATCATCCATCCGTAGGTGTGTTAGACGGTTGCATTTCTTGGAATGTATGTGTTCAAACACACTCCAAGTACGCTCACAAGCAGATGAACTACATGGCTGGCTCAAAATGCGTTTCGCCATCCATCGAAGACTTTCGGCTTCTTGGCCAAAAAAATCCCACCATTGTGCTGAAAAAACACAAAGTATTTCAAGATGATATCCTGTAAAATTTTCTAAAAACTGAACGCCTTTAATGTACATGTCCACAATAGAGAAAGATTGTCCAAAGTTTATAAAGTCTACCTGGTTTGACGGTCTTCCTGCCATGCACTACAGCCCTACTCGAGAAAAAACCCCTTACCTGCTTATATATTGTCAACTCTGCCATAGTTGCTTCCAACTCTTCTGCGGTAGGGAACATTTTTTACATGCATGTGAATAGGCCCTGTGAGACCTCAAGATCATCTTTGAATGAGGAGCTATAGAAGAACATGGGATTCAGATAGTATCCAGCAACATGTAGAGGGGAGTGCATCTGTCGGTCCCATCTCCTATCGATTATATCCCATAATGGCATGTACCTGTCCTCATTATTTTCCATCCTACTCATCGCCTCCTTTGCCCTATCCATGGCCTCATACAAATAGCCCATTGGGGGTTTCTCCCCATCCACTAGCCTCAAAACTTTTACTAGAGGCTCTGAAAATTCTACAACTTGTTCAGCTGCATCCCAAAAAATTGTAGAATAAATGTACTCTGCCACTATGATGCCATCTGATTGATTTGTGAAGCCAGACTCCTCCCACTCAGGTGAAACGAACATTCATTTCAAATCCTTTTTATGTTGGCAAAGAGTGCAATGCAAGAAATTGTGTAGCAAATCTTGTCACCCCTGATCGAACTAGCTCCTTGCCCCCTATGAAAGACAGCATCATACACAACACCCTTGTGAGATTGTAGATGAACTTTGTAATTGTGCGAGCCTTTTGCAATAGCTCCCTAATCCATTCAAGTTTTCCAATGTCCTCCAAGGTTAGATCAAGGCAGTGTGCCGCACACGGGGTAAAAAACATAGAGGGATACTTGTCCATCAAGAGTCTCCCAGCAGCAACACAAGCAGCAGCATTGTCTGTAATAAACTAAACCACATTTGATGGCCCTACCTCCAAGACCACCTCATCAAACATCTCAAATAGTGCAGCCGCTGATTTGATTATATCTAATGCATCCACAGATTTCAAAAAAACCGTGCCAATATCACAAGACACAAGGAAGTTGATTAGGGTTTGATTCCTTCTATTTGTCCACCCATCTGACATTATGGTGCACCCAATTTTTGCCCACTCTATTTGATGTTCATTCATAACATCCATAACACCCTGTATTGCATCATTGAGCAAACCAACCCTCAATGTCTCATAAGATGGGGCTTTGAACCCAGGACCTACAGATGCAATAGCATCTACCATACCTTGCCAATATGGAGACCTAGCAACATGGAACAGCAAGCTAGAACAGTACCAAAAATTTGCAATCGCTTTCTTCACCTGCTCATGGACTTCTTTCCTCCATCCTGTACTCTCCAAAGTGGTCTATGATCTCGATGTAGTACGAGGTGCAAAGAAAAAATCAATGTTTCCTCCACCTGTGTTTGGGGCACGTGTTGTAGAAGTAGGTGTTGACCAAGACTCCTTGAAAAACTGTGGTGCACCTACCTCATCGAAAGGATTGCTCCTATCACCTATAGAATTAGAAGCCACTTCTGCCCCAATTCTTGCCTTTTTTGCCTTACCATTAGCAAGTGCATCAGGAGATTTTTTTGCCTGATATGTGACATCTGCAGGGCACTAAGTGCAAACAGTGGTTTCATGTCCTGCCTCCTTTGCCAAATGCCATTTGAAGCGATATATGCCTCCATTGATATCATTCAAACACCAGTTGCATTTGACAATGGTTGTACCCTTGACTGATGTGCAATGTGTCCATGCAAAGTCTCTTGGACGTGGCATTATGATCAAATCTGCAAAAACATTTGAATTCAGTCTTTCATCATACCATATTTGCAAAAATTCACTTGAATTAAAACTTTTAAGGATTGCTTAAATGTTGGACAACCAATAAGTTTTTGCTATTTTAAGGTGTTGGAAACTAATAATTGTAATGAATATTCATTGCCTAATGTTGCCTCTCACAGTGTTGATAGCAGCTTATCTTCAATTCTACAACCCAACTTTTAACTAGAATATGCATACCTGACCTTCCAATTTAGTAGGCTATATTACATTCTCAATAGGTTGACTACAATTTAGAAAAAGTTACTGTACTTAGCTATCACAATTTTCCATGGCCAGAAAATTTGTTTGATTTGATTTGAGGTCAATTTCTAGAATGTTTGCAGATATATTCTACAGTTTGCAGCAAACAGAAAAAAGAGCAGTACCTAGACAGTATTTGACCTACAATTGGAAAATCCCTACTAATAATTCACTAAATAATGACTTGTCTTTTTATTCTCACGAATATAGTTTTGAATTAAATCTCTATGACCCAATTCTTTGTCTTTGCCAGTAAGAAATTTGTAAGCAAACTCAACATGCTGTGTAATTTTCTTGGCATGACTATATTAGTGGTGTTTCTGCCCTACTTATTTACTGTAAAAGATAGGATCATGGGTTTATCATGGTCACCATCTTTATTTTAGTCATGCCTTTGGCACCTATTTTTCACCTTGCACTTCAAATTGTACAAAATATTCTTACAAATCTAGCTGCACAACCTCCAGAAAAGCACAACTTGTTTGGAAAATGAAGGACCACAACGTTCAACCACATATCCAGAATAAACAATGTTTGCTTCTCATCTAAGGAGATTGGATGTTGAGCAGTCAAGCACTAATTTCACAGGACAGCAGATGCCAAGATTTGAACTCATCTAGGTACGAATTAGTTTACAAATTCTAAGATGTTTGCTTCACACAGCCTTTTTTTTCATATTTACAAATTAATTTCTTATATCTTTAACAATATATTTCTATTTCAAACTGAAAGCTAAATATATTTATTCTGGATATAGATTATACTCCAAATATATAGAGCTAATGATTTGATTTCTTATGGTGACTAAATTATATAACTTAACAATTGTCAAGATTGGGAAAAAATAGTTTGAAAGATTATGCCTATTTTGAATTAGAACCACAGACTTCTTACAGTTAAAGAAGCGCATTTATAAAGCAAATCTTCTAAACCAAAACATCCAATAGACTACTAGAACTTTAAAATCTCTGTTCTTGGGATATATTTGGGATAACAGAAGTGTTTTCAGAGAAATAAGGAAACTGCAACGGATGTTTCTTGAAAGCTTAATCACCAATGTTTTTTGAAAGGTAAACAACCAAACTTGTAGTAACTTTGGCTGCATTTAGAATTTTGTTATTTTCTATCACAACAAACTAGAGCCTCAAAGTAAATTGGAAAATTAAAAGTTATCATTTCAAAAATGATATCAAGGTTAAATGAAGGATGTTTTTTATCTTCCACTTTATTTATCCTATTAGTTAATTATATAATAAAGATGATGACTCATCTTGATTGCAAACAATATATAGTTTTTTATTGAAAGATATAGTAAAAGTTTGTATTAAAAAGAAAAAAAAATATGTTCAAAGATTAGTTTAGAAGAATTGGTGATGGATTTAAAAAGTATCCATGTGAGAAATCAATTAAAAATGATTAAGGAAAAAAAAAACCCTGTGAGAATTGTTGCGAATGAAATATTTTAGGATAGAGCGCATTTTACAATGACCTCGAAAAGAATAATATGAAGACTTTAATGATACCCTAATGCCTATCGAAAGGGAAAAGCGACGGAACCTCTCATATACCAACCTATACCATTATTAACGATAAAGAAATCACAAACAACAAACGATAAAGAAATCAGAAATAACAAACAATAAAGAATGAACATACAAGTGGACTGAAATCCCATCGACCCCAAACACAGCAAATCACAGCAAGTCCCGTCGACCCTGTCATGTCCCTATTTCCGGCTTGATCAACATTGAACATGGATTAGCCTATTTATCATTCCTATGGGCTAATACCAATGATGAGGGAATGAATTTGGTTTTTGACTAACTCAGTGTTGTAGTTTTGCAAGTACAAAGTTAGAAACTATTCCAAACAATCTGTGGCAAGTCTGGCAAAATGGTTAAGTCTGGAGAACAAAACTGACAAGAACTTGACTCTCAGAGCCAAGGCGCACTTTTCTATCTGTCCGGTGCCAAATGTGCACCTAAGGATATGGAGTCTTCTATCAAGGTTTGGAGGTGCAATATGATAAGTATAACATCATTGGAGCCTGTCAACATACTGAACCAGGGATTTGAAGGCCATAAGTTGCCCAAGAAGGGTTAGGCGCACTTTCTCTCTCCTTCGGTCTCAAAATTGCGCCTAACAAAGAAGCATCATTCCACGAGTCTCTAGAGTGGCGCTTCAAGCACATCAACTATATGCAATCATGTTTGATCATCAAGGTGGATTTGACTAAGTGAATTGAGCAATTGTCTTAGGCGCACTCTGGCCTCTGTGCAACCTCTAAGGTGCGCCTAACTTGTGAAGGTAGAGATCAATGATATCAAGAGTGTTGGATCTCAAATTGAGCATCCGGGAGTATCAAATTGAGTTTGGGATCATAAATTTGCCTAAGTAAACCTAGGCGCTAGTTTGCACTCTTACCACATCAAATATGCGCCTAAGTATGCTAGGCGCACTTTTCCTCTTGTTCCACCTTGAATATGCGCCTTCCCTAGAAACCCAAGTTTGTGCTTTGAGGAGGATATATCAACTTGCATCTTGAAGAAGGGGACCATTCTCAGTTGTTGCTCAATGATCTGAGATCATTAAAATGTCAAGAAGTAAGCCAAGATGATGAAGGCGCACTTCTTGGTCTCCACAACCTCAAAAGTGCGCCTAAGCAAGCTAGGCGCAAATCTTCCTCTCTACCACTCCAAATATGCGCCTAGCTTCTAACCTCAAAGGATGTGCCTCAAATGAGTCTATGATTCCATTAAGTGGTTAAGGTAAAGTTGTTCAACAAAGGGTTAATCAGAGAGATTTGAATGATGAACCTTCAAGGAATAATGGCAAGTGGTCTAGGGCGCACTTTACCTCCTGTTCCACTCACAATTTGCGCCTAGAAAGGGAGGGCGCACTTTTCCATCTCAACTGACTTCAATATGCGCCTAGAGTATTGAGAGCATGAATCAAGGAGGAAGTGACCAAGTTAAGCATGCCAAGCCATCAATGTGATGAATTTGCTCTAAGTGAATGAAGGCGCATTTTGCAATCTCTAGAACCCAGTTTTGGCGCCTTCAAAGAGGATCACATGAGATTGCATGTGGGGTAAGGCGCTTGTAAAAGGAAACATCTTAAAGCATTTCCCATGGTCTAAAGTGGTAAGAAACAAGTATGGAGCCTAGAATCCTAGGTGCATTTTTGGGTCTCTGCAACCCCCAACTGGTGCCTAACCATAGCAAGGCGCAATTTCGTGAAGCAACCATCTCAAGTTGGCGCCTAGCCTTGAGGGACTTGCAACTGTGACATCATTCTAGCACCCTGAGTGTCTGATCTCCTATTGGTCCAAGTGATGGCGTTGGGATCCGTTCTGGCTCATTGGACAAGGTTGCCAACTCAGAGTGAGTCATCAAATGGAATATTCCCATTGGAATATGCTTTTGGGAAACGTGCCTTGGTTCCTACTTTGCATTGGAGAGCGTGCCTTTATTGCCTTTCAAGGAGGAGCACTATAAAAGGAGGATAACGCCTTCATTTTGACATCTTAGATCTTTGATGAAATTTTCTCTCAGAAGTTTTATGCTTGAGTTCATGAAATCTGCAAGTTTCATGCTTGTTGGGGTGATGCTCCCTCAACTCTGATAAGGTGATGCTCCCTTGTCAACCAAGAGGTGTTAACATTCAGTTATCATCATTGTTCCAAAAGAAGTAGTCATCTCACAACTAGTGACATAGGTGCTAGCTAAAGGCGCTAGTTGAAGAGTCATTCAAGTGTTGTAATCATTGATCATATCTAGGCTTCAAGGCCACTCATTGTAATAAGTTGTAATAAGCTTGAATGTTCATGCCATTGAAGGCAACATCTACTTGTAATAAGAAGTTGTATTGATCAAGTGACAATCATAATACTAGAACCAACTTCAAGTGATTCCAAAGAGTTGTTATCTTTCATGTTTACTATTGAGCTCATTGTGTGATTGATAGTTAGAAGTGCAAGTAATTTTGTCTAAACAAAGGAAAAAATTTAGTTAAGTATAGTTGGGATATTTCAGACCCCAAACACAACAAATCACAGCAAATCCCGTCGAAATCACTCGGAATCCCGTCACGTGGGTGAAGTCCTCCGTTGGAAGCCCTTAAAAAGGCGCGAAATGGGGAAATCAGGCGGGTAATTTTCGCGCGGGAAATTTTCACGAACGGCAGGCGGAAAATACGCAATTTATACGCATTTAAAATGAGTTTTAAACATTAAAAATTCGTGTTGACTTGGGTCAAGGATTTTTATAGGAGGCACAATTTTAACGAGGGTTAAAATTGCTGAAGGGCACGATTCGTGATTTTTATAAAAAATCATGTTTTTTATTCGCATTCTGCTTCTATGGTGTGGATAGTGATCAGATTTGGAAGAAGGAGATTGTGTGAGTTGTAATCAGATTTGTGAGAGGAAGATTCTGTGAAGAAGCATACCATATCAGCTATTGAAGAATTAATAGGTTGGAGTCTATCAAGTAGAGGTTAGAGCCTCTTGCTAGGTTGGAGCTCAGTTTGTGTGTGGGGGTCAGAGCCTCCATTAGGTTGGTGCCTATAATTCTGTCAAGTGGAGATTGGTGTGTCTCGTGAGTTGGAGCTCACTATTTGTATGTGAAGTAGGGTGGAGCCTACAAGAAGAAAAAAGGAGATATATATATATATAAGCAATATTGTGCCGTGTTTTTCTCCCGAAAGGGTTTCCACGTAAATTGTGTTCTTCATGTGTGCTTAATTGTTAGATCTTGCATGTGATGTTATTGTAGTTGATTAAAGTTAGAAGAAGTAAAAGTTTGTGTAATAGTGATTCACACCTCCCCCCTCAATATTACCATGTGCTCATCATAAAAGTTTTTTTAGTGTGGTAATTTCTGAGTAGCCTCTGTCCCATACAAAATTTGTCATGACCCATTTGCATTCGCTTCAATTCCAGCATGTAGATTTCAAGATACTTGGAGAGGTCCACAAACCTTGGAGAGCTTCATGTTCGGAGGTTTCGTATTTCCTGCTCAATTTTTAGCTAGTAGATTTCATGGAACTAATTTAATTAGTTATTTTGGTATTTTCCATAGTTTAGTGCGGAAGCATGAAATAAATTTAAAAATAATAATTAAAGTTGGCCTTTATATTAATTTTCATAATTTTGTAAAAAGATTGCTTTATTATTATTATTTTTAGGCTGCCTAAATGGGGTGAATGCCTTTTATAATATTAAGTAATTTCTTTTTAGATGGGCGAAAAAATTACAAAAGGTAACTTAAAATTAAGTTTTCAAGCAAAAAGTAAAAAATAATATTTTATTTCTCACCTGAGCCTATAAAAGAAGGATGAGGGCTCATTGAAGGGATTCCATCTCTTCTACAATTTTATTATCTAAGTTTGAGCTTATGCCCAACTTCTTGCCTGAAGAACGAAAACCCCTAAGGCTGCCCAAAGGACAAAAACCCTAAAGGCATATGGGATTGAGTATAATGTCCCCTTCTTAGCCCAGATCGACAAGTGGAACAATTAGCCTATTCCAGGGTTCCTGTAGGCTAATGGAGGATGGTTAAGGAACCTCTTTGGTCACATTTTACTAGGACTTACTATTTATAGTAAGTCGAACAGGGGGTCACCGGTGAGGTTTGCTCGACATTTCCATTTTTAGCACTGTCGGTTGGGAGTACCTAGCACTTATCACATGGTTCTGAGGTGATCGAAGAATAATGTATTTAATTGTTGAAATATAAGTTAAATTAAATATTTAACTTATAGTTTAAAAAGCTATAGTTACTTTATTTTATTAAAGTGACTAACATATGGGAGATATAAGTTGGGTTAAAAGATAAAGTGCTAGGAGTTGGGTGCCCATCCCATGGGGACTCAAGGGACTTAAGTTATAAAGTAAAAATATTAAAATAATTCCCTTGGGCGTTGGGAGTGAAGAAACAAAAAGAAGAAAGGAGAATTCATTTGCTCATTCATTCACTCTTGAAACTATTGTCGTGCAAACTTGGAGCTTGGCTTTGAGGTTGAACAAGGGTTTTGCAGAGACGAAAACCTCTATGAGATCACTCTCTTCGTGCTTGAGAATCAGCATCAGGAGGGTTGTTGGGAGTTTAATACGGAGACTTCGCATTGTGCCGGATCGAGAAGTTTATGAGGATTTTCATTGCAAGTTTGATCAATTTGGTATGAACAGCTATTGTAGGTTTTCTGAGTTGCAAATCTGGGCAGTTTGGACAGACATTGGGACTGTTTTCTGCTCATATACAGGTCGTACCATCTGCTGGGATAGGCCGTACCTCCCTGTGGTGTGACAGTTCGCTAGGACAGCATCAAATCTTCTAGTTTTTGGGCAATTTTGGAAGGTTTCCTGTCTGTTCATATTGCAGATTCAAAACAGTGCAGAAATCACAGATTTTGGACAAATTTTCCATTGAATGATAGCTATACCAAGCCGTACAGACTTTGGGAAACGTGGGTCTCTTCAGGACTGATTCGACCCTTCTTTGTGGCTTCTATCTCACTCATATTGGGCACCTAGGGTTGCAAAAATCATTACTACTGTTTGTTTGAGAGAGACCATTCATTTGTGAGTGATTTGTAGGTGACCCATGATTCCTGTATTGCTGGTCAATGTACAGTAGAACTACAACATTGAAAGAAATGAAATGGGTATGTTACCATAATTACTTTTGAGTGATTTTATGATCTGGTTATTCGTTATTTTATGTATATCTACTATATATTTTCTGGGTATTGTTGCATGCACCATATTTCAGCTAAGTTGCCGAATCGGGTACGGGCACCGGTACGGGTACGTGATTCCGGTACGCCGGTACGGCAATTTTTTTGAAGGGGGTTTGGGTACGTTTTGGGTACGTTAGTACAAAATACATATAAAAAATTAAAAATATATATATTTGCAGCCTAGAAACAGAATTAACTTCAGATTCTGAGAATATCAATACCACATGCTAAACAAAACAATTACAAGTTTTAAAATTCGAAATATAATGTACTAATTCGATATCAAAGTTCAAACTTGAATGTCATGATAGATAATCATTGTTCAAAATTAAAATGATACAATTATTAGTCACTGATCAGCATCATCAAAATCATCATCATCATCATTAACATCATGTGATGATGTATGTAGATTACGAGAACCACATGGAATCCCACTACTCGCACTAAAAGTATGCTGACTAGACTCCTCAAAAGCTGCAGCTTGTGCAGTAGAAGAAAGATCCAAGTCAGTTCCCTCTGGATCTACATCCCACAACTTTGCTGCCCCTTCCTTGTAGTCATCAACTTTGTAACTTAGAAGTCGCAAGTTCGAATGCACATAAACTAGCTCCTCTGCTTTACTTGATGCCAATCGATTGCGCTTCACTGAGTGGATGAAGGAGTATGTACTCCAATTCCGTTCAGATGAAGAAGAGCTAGCAACCTATTGAAGCAAAGGGAGATCTTGTTAGAGACTAGAGTCTTTAAATTTGAAATGGAAATTTTTAAAATGAAAAAATAAAAGTTTGAAGGTGGGTAAAATTGATAAACTTACTTGTGATTAAGGTCTGATTAAGGTGTGGCATTTTATTGGCATGGACGTACCACCAAGAGTGAGGATCCTTCTTATACCTGTTGCGGAGAGCAGAAACACTTAGCCCATTGGAGGCTGCAAACTCAGCAAACTTAGTTGTAACTATATCCTCTAATTCAGGATCAGGATAGAGTTTAACAAGTGCTTTATTTAACCCCTCGCTGACTTCTGAATCACGGTATGGTGGCACCCTTGTTGGCATAGAAAGGATCTCATCACTGTAATATTTGGGAGTCAATGCAAAGGCAAGAAGATGGAGTGGGGTGGTCATTTTGTTCCACCATTCAACACAAACTGATTGCACCTGTCTGAAGAAAGTCTCTTCAGGATCTTGCTCTTTTGCATTTATGATGGATCTCATTTGCTCAATCATTGAGTCAATGCCATCATAAACCTCTCCCAAGCATGGCTTATCCATGTCAGTAAAGCGGAGCATACTCATGATGGGCTCAGTGAAACTAAGAAGATACTGCACTCGATCCCACCAAGAGTCAGTTAGAATCATTTGCTTTACATTAGCTGCCCTGTCAGTGTTGGATTGCCTCCATATGAACCATGAATCACTGATGACCATGTCAGCAAGTGCTTTTCGCACCTTCACAAGTCGTCTCAAGACGATTGTGTTGGATGCAAATCTAGTCTCAGCAACCTATTTGAAAACAAAAAATAAAAAAATTATAGACAAAGAAGAATGCAAACTTAATTTTTTTAAACACAAATGATAAAATTAAAACTTTGCATTGTTTGAATAATGAATTACCTTCAGCAACTCTAATCGTGAGAATGATCTAAAAATGGCCTATGACATGTGGTGGTTTGTAATGAACATTTGGATCTCTTCGGCTTCAGCATAGACTTGTTTGATCCAATCTATTTTCTTACCCAACTTTTGTAGCATGAGGTTGAGTGAGTGGACAGCACAAGGTGTCCAAAATATATGTGAGAACCGTTGCTCAACCAACATACCAGCTGCTTTGCAATTCTTTGCATTGTCCGTTACAACTTGGACAACATATTGAGGACCCACTTCCTGAATGCACTGTATAAGGATTTCAGCAATAAATGATGCATCCTTCACTTGCCCCTCACAATCCACAGCTTTCAAAAACATTGGCCCTTTAGGGCACACTGCAATCACATTGATTAATGGCCTATTTTTTGCATCCTTCCATCCATCGGAAACGATGGACACCCCTGTTTCTTTCCATGAGCCCCTAATGGGAGACAATGAAGATTCTATATGTTTGACCTCCTTTGACAATAAGGTGGTACGCACCTTCTCATAACCTGGACCTGTGTACCCTTTTGGAGCTTCACTTATTTTTCTTACCATGTCTTGCCAATACGGAGATCGAACAACATTGAAGGCCAAACCATTTGCATAGAGACATCTTGCAATGGCTTGATCAGCAATCTCTCTTGCATCATTTTGAAATGCCCTCTCTAATGGTCCCCTTGCTCTCTTCACATTTTCTGGCTCAAGTTCATTGACATTTCTACCCAAAAATGGGTGGCTCTCAAATACAACTTCAGGGGCAACACCACGAGTATCAGATGAAGAAGCAAGTGGCCTTCGTGAGCCCCCTCCTCTCCTCAAAGAATGCCCTCCTAGGCCTCTATTCAGAACTCTTGCATCTGCGTCCTCTTGCTCTTTGATATATGCTGCGATTTGATGAGCTGGGATAGGTGTGTTATTCTTTCTTGGACAAGCTCTGATTCCCAATCCAGGAATGGCACACAAATGGCCTTTGACCCGACTGTATGAACTTGTATACTGCTTTTCACACCCATTGCATTTCCAAACATATGTTCCGCCACCTGGTACCTGATGTAACATCTCTACATGCCTCCACAAAGGTGAATTTGGGTCAATTTTGAAGACAGGTGAATTAGAGCTGCTGGCTGCCATCCTGCAATAACAATTTAAAATTTTAACATGATTGAAAAACAAATATTATATTTAAAATTTGAGCTAAAATTAAATTAAAATATTGAAATTAAAATTAAAATTGACATTCTTCAATATGTACTGTTTAAAATATTCCAATAAAATTAAAATATTCACAAATTTATTAAATTTTAAAACTCATATACAGTTCTATAGTTCTTATTCATTTATTTCCCTTTGAGACCACAAAACAGTAAGACAATGAAAATAGAGTAAACAATGAAAAAAGTGCAGCCACTGGTTTCAGACTTTCAGTCTTTCAGATATCTTGCATATGTATGCTAAGATGCAGGGTGAAGTAATACCTAAATATGGCATGAGAGGTTGAAAAATCTCTACATCAACATAGATTAGAAGCAAGAATATTCATATGCTTACTATGTCATTTCACAGAGGATCTTGTTGGCAAACTTGGCATGCATAATAAGTTTGTATTCTAAGCTTGCCATTTGATAGTTGTTTAACTAGCAACATGAATTCCCTCCTGAATCATTCAGAATAGTTACAGCTAAAACAACAGATCTAAAAAGTGTCTCCAACTAAAGATCAGGTCCATCAGGAAGAAGCCCAGTTGCAACTACGAACTACCCTATTACTAAAAAGAAAATCTGAAAAAGAAAAAAAATTGCATATTGCCTGAAGGCTAAAGCTGTAAGAGTCAAATTCAATTGCAGCTACCCCGATTATACTCAAGAAATAGGAATATAAAATCAATAGAACACAACTTTGTATTTTAGCTCAAGAAAAACTTCTCTGTGTTTTAATATTTATTAATTATTAATTTATTATGATTATAAATTTATATATGAAAAATATTAATATTTAACATATTGATATTTCATATTTGAATATTGTTAATTTATAATGTTAAAAACTTATTAAATATATTATATTAATAATAATAATAACTAATAAGTTAATAAATTATTAAATAATATTTAAGATTATAAATTTATAATAGATAAACAATAATTTTTAATTTAGTATTATGTAATATACAAATTTACAATGGGGACAACCCTAAATAGTAAACAATAAAACAAACGTTACTCAATAAATATTAATTATTAAAAATGTAAATATTAAAAATTTAAAAACCTTAATAAAGTTTTAACATTCGAAAATTGAAATTTAGTTCTTTGCTTACCTGTGTTGGCGTTTGGAAATGCAGAAATGGGTCTGGCGTTTGGAAATCCGAAATTCAAATCCTCCTGCAAATGCGTTTGGAAATGCTCCTGCAAACACGTTTGGAAATATTAGCTCATCTGCAAATAGTCGGCATCTGCATATTCGGCGTCGTCTGGATATATCAGCGTCTGCAATGTCTGGAAATATCGGCGTATGCAAAATCGGATGTGTCTGGTCCGTCTGGATATATCCGCGTTTGCAAAATCGGCGTCTGAAAAAAACCCTCCTGTCTCCCGCGTTTGGCGTCGAATGGGGATAAATAGCGTTAAAAGCAAATACGATGAATTGAAAAAAGAAAAAAAAAAAACACGTTTTAGGGTTTTCCGACGGTCAACAAGTCAAAAATCGCTCTCGAATCGCCTCGGAATCGCCACGTCGACACCAAAATTCCCTGGGTTCGAAATTATTTTTTGGAATCGAACCTGTGCACGAAATAACGAACCCTGTTGGATTCCACAGGCGATTCGTATTGATTTCGACTCGGGTACGTTTCGTACCCGGAATCGGTCGCTCAGGTAGAGCGATTCGGTAACTTAGTATTTCAGTGTTATATTGCAAACATCATATGCAAAAAACATAAACAAAACCCTAAACACATTCAGCAATAAAACCAAAAACAGAGAACGAAAAAACTTGGCATAAAAACCCTATAGGACAGGTGCCTATTACATTGAGGACGAAAACCCTCTACTACAATGGTGAAATTTCATTTAGAGATTTCCAATGAGCTGAATCTGCATTGTATTTCCAGTATTTCGTTAGTGTGAAATTTCTATTTGTTGGTGTGATTTTATATTCTAGAAAATACAAAAAAAATTGTGTGCGCGAGAGAGAGATTTCCAAAAAATACAAAAATAATATTTGTGAGTGTGAGTTTTTAGACTTGTGAGTATTAATATATCTTTGAGTGTGTGTGTACAGCTGTTATTGATTTGGTTATTATTAATATTAATGATTTTCCAAGTGCTTGTGAAGGAGAAAGGACCCCCTAAGTCAGTCATACCATATTGTAGGGGCTGTTGATTTAATTTGGAAGTAATATTTCTCAAAAAAAAAAGTAGCTGCCACTTCCTAGATACTATGACTTAATGCAAATTTGATTAAGTAAAGGTAGGTGTGAGTTTTAGTGGAGATTTAGAAGATTATGTGGGAGTTTGCAAGGTGTCGTACCATTTTGTATAAAGGGTCATACAATGTGCAGCTTGCATTTTATTTAATGTAAGTTGTTTATTATTCAGTTTCTGATTTCTGTGTATTATTTTCTGATATACACAGCAGTAACAGGTCTGAAAATTATTATTTAGACTGCAGATTTGGGCTATTAAATATAGCTGACAATATTGTAAAAATCTACCTGTGTATTTACTAAAAAGATGTACATGTATTGAACTCGGAAAAATAATTCTGAGGTAGCATCACTGAACATAAAATTGTAAATATCTGGAAGGTTTACCACCAGATATACATTCTGAACATTGTAACAATCCAGAAGGTCTTCCGCCGGATATTTATTTTTTGGTACTTGCATTGTATATATCGTTTGGATGGCTTGGCCGCCAACAATTACATTTCATTATCCGCCATTGTTGGCATTGATCCAGATCGGCATGCTGTCAGCTAGTTTGGTTTGATCCATTTTGTAGTGTGCACATTTATTATATATGCCTGTTGGGTGTTGATTGTAATCTAATCTTTGCTCCAGTGAAATATTTTCATCCACCAGTTTGGTGTAGATTTGTATACTGGTCTCAATTACCAGTCAATTATTTATTGTTCTTTGTCTGCGATCCAGTTGTATGCTCACCTTGCCCACATCGGGAACTGGGTGACCAGAAAGCTTGGATTTGTGTTGATTGTAAAGATTAAAAAAATTCTAGAGATTTTGGCTAATGGTTCCGCAAGGGACATTACAAAATTTGCTAACAATGAAATATCCTTGAGTAATTTCAGCCTATTGGACATGTTCTTCAAATACTAACCCCAGAAAATAACACTTGTTGCTCACAAAATAGTTTGTTTTATTTATTTCAATCTGGAGTATTCTGAAATTGGTTCTGAGTTACAATAAGGTAAGTGTTGATACGAGTATAGAGTTTTACAATAGAATATTACATAGTAACAAAACTGTTAACAAGAATAATGGCATTTTGGGACTCACATTAATACCAAGCACTGCCCTAGGCACACACATTGTTGTTACGCCTGTAAGAGATGTGTATGGTAGTTACCAGATGTCAAATTTCCCCTGCAGATCTGACCACAGTGTTACAGATTATCTCCACTTTCAGCTGATGACCTTCACCTGGTTATGGCAATACAAATTCGGGATCTTTGTGGGGCACTTGGATGCGCCTATTATGCAAAAGAATAACCCTCTAATCAAAATTCCCCTGCGCCAAATCGTGCCCTTGCAAAAACTATATTCCGTCCCTTAGATTGGTGTGCTCAGCACCCAAAGTGGCCTCACGACTCAACTGTGGTATAACCCTAGATGACCAGGCGACATCTATCTTGCTCAAACTCCCAGTCTAGCGATGAGAGCGATGTGATTTGTTACCAAATGATGTTGGTCACTGCCAACAAGCTTGATGCGAAATGCCAATGATGATTAAGTGGAAAGTAGTTGTTAGGTAATACTGAATATGCTCTTCAATCAACTCCTCCAACCCTGTCAAACACAATTTTAGCCAAATCAGTGCCACTGTAGTACCTGTGTGGGACTACCAAAAGAATGGGAAAGGGGTTTCATCCTTACCCAATCTGCCTACAAGGGTTTTCGTCCTTGCAAGTTAGCTTGAAAATGATTCAAGGATGTAAATTCAAAAACTCGGCATGCTTCCCAAATGAAAATTGAATTAATTGATATACCCCATCCAAATAGGATACACGGGTCCCAAGGGTTGACGCCAAGTTAGAATTTCAAATTTCTAAAAATTTATTAATATTATTATTTTATTAATATTTATATATAATAAAGTAGTGTTGAAAAACACTATTATTAGAATAATAATCATGTCAAATTGAATATGTGGAGGGGACATGATAGTCCTCCCCTCTCGAATTTTGCTTGTCCTCAAGCAATTTCAAATTTGGGTGATAAAGAATTTTTGCTCCTTCTCATGTCACATCCTCAAGAGGCAAATTTTTCCATTTCACCAAATATTCTGGAATGACCTTATTTTTGAGTTTCTTCTCTCTCATATGCAAGATTGCTTTGGGCTCCAAGATTAACTTCCCTTCGTCATAAAGTGGAAGCAGCTCCAAACAAGGAGTGATATGCTGTCCTAGCACCTTCTTGAGGTGAGATACATGAAAAACATTATGAATTTTGTTGTTTGTTGGTAACACCAGCTCATATGCCACCTCTCCTACCCTTCCTATGATCTTGTAAGGTTCATAAAATCGTGGCTTAAGCTTCTCTACACCACTCCCCTTGATGGTAGATTGCCTATAAGGCTACAACCTTAGAAAAACCATGTCTCCCACCTCAAAAGTCCTCTCCAAGCGGTGGTGATCAGTGTACATCTTTTGCTGATTTTGAGTCTGTTGTAAGTTCTCTTTGAGTGCATTCAAAATATCCATACTCTATTGTACAAAATCTCTAGCTTCAAGAACTATGCTATCCGAAAGAATCAAATCTACAAGTGATAACGCCTCATAACCATATAGTGCTTTGAAATGAAACAAGTCAACCTATCAACATATGATGAGTGGAATTCTAGCAATATTCCCCAAGATGAATCCACTTAATCCATGTTGTTTTCTGCTCTATAACATAATTCCGCAAGTACCCTTCAAGTCATTTACACAATCTTTATTTGCCCATCCGTTTGAGGGTGATAACTAGTGCTTGAAGTCAACTCTGTGCCTGTCAACTGAAAAAGTTCTTGCAAAAACAAACTAATGAACATGCTATCCATGTCACTCACAATGTTTCGAGGCAGCCCATGTAATCTAAATACCTCTCTAAAGAATAAATCAGCCTCTTGTGGAGCTCTATATTCGGAAGATATAGCATAAAAATGAGCATACTTAGTGAGTCTATCCACCACCACAAAGATACAATCCTTACCTTGCACTTTCTGAAGACCTGTGATAAAATCCATCGAAATGCTTTCCCATTTCTAATTTGGAATGGGTAAGGGCTGAAATAAACCAGCTGGAAATGTCTATTCTACCTTGTTTTGCTGACAAGTCAAACACACTCTAACATGCTTCAAAACATCCCCCTTCAATCCTTTCCAAGAAAATTGCTCTCACTTGTTTATGTCTTGTAGTACCCCTGATGACCAGCCAATGGAGTGTCATAATATGCTCTCAAAATCTTCTCTTTCATCTTCGATCTTAGGACAAGGTACACTCGGTCCTTATAGAGAATGAGCTCCTCAACCACCTTGTACCTATCATCTTGCAACTTGCCCTCCAAGATATCAATAGCAAATGCATCCTTGACATACTCTACTAATATAGAAGCTCTCCAATCAGCAAAAATATCAGTCATAGAAGATAAGTAAGGCCTCCTAGATAGTGCATCAGCCACCACATTATTCTTTCCCTTAACATACTCAATATCAAAATCATAAGCCTGCAACTTACTTACCCATTTCTGCTGCTGAAATGTCCCAAATAGGGTCTGCCCTAAAAGTCTGATTTTTATTTTCAGAATTCTGCCCTAAATTTCTGCACTTTAAATTTTCTGTTGAAACCCTAATCTCTGATCTAATTCTTTGCTCTTAATTAGAATATTCCAGCGAACATAAAACACATCCAAACATGGCAAAAATGATGGCAAATGATACTACGCATTGACATTCATCATAAGCATGAATTACACAATGTAGGGCAAACAAATTGGTAACACAAGTCTGATCTTCTGAGGTAAACCCTGCTGCTACAAATCAGAGTTTCTGGAAATACAATTGCACCCAAAAACATAGGCCAAACATGCCCAAATGCATCATAGATTTCTGCTGTTACAACTCAGACCTAATGATAGGTTGATACATACCAAAACTTGGCAAAATGAAGAGCAAATGGTGAAATCGTCCTCCTAGGAAGTAGCACCAATCCTAGGGCATGAAACCCTAATGCAATGTGACAAACCACCAAGAAATGCTGCTCCAATGTTGTGCTCAGACCTGCTGTTATGAATTAGGATTCAAGAAACCCTAACCAATGAAGAATTCGCCTCAAAATGCCATGAATATGATCCTCCAAGGTTGGCGCACAAGGCTAGGGTTAAAACCCTAGTGTCAATTGATGCAAGTGCCACAAGAAGAATCTTCTCCAATGCTGATCTCAAATCTGATTTATGCAAATCTGCTCCAAGTCTCCGTAGATCTCCAATGAAGTGCAAGTAGGCTTCTTTTATGAAACCTCCACAAAGATAAATTAGGTTTTCGTTCTTGGATTCAAGCCCAACAAATGTTGCAACCAAAAGAGATAAACACCAAATGAAATTAGGAACAAATGATATGTTGAAATGACCACAATTGATCTTCTACTTATACATGATTTCACCTTCTCCTCAAGCTGGCCGACCAAGACAAGATTATCCTTTTTATTTTATTATTTTTCTTCCCAAAGTGGGCCGACCCACTCTAGACAAGGTAGGCGCCCAAAATACAAATTAAAGATTTGTATTTTATGTTTACTTCCTCCCTAGGCCAACCTCCTTATGTGCGCCCAAACAAGAGATGAAACAGTATTTTATTTTAGGCTTATTTACTCGTCTTTCCAACCTCCAATTGGGTCGCTCTTCTATAGGGCAATTTTATTTATCAACATTGACTCCAAAAATACAACAAAATTATACCAAATCATAATCCATCTTCGTTTTGCCGTACAAAAATGGATAAGTATGACAACTTGCCAAATAGGATATTCCCTGAGCCCTCCGGCTTAGCCTACAGGGATGAAAATAGGCTAGCCATCTCCACTCGGTGATCACTCCGAAAATGGGGACATTTCAGCTGCTTATCATTCAAATCTTTTTGATTGAGGAAGTACTTCAAACTTCTATGATCCGTCTTCACCACAAATCTCCCGCAAACCAAATACTGCCTAAACTTAGCCAAAGCATGCATGATAGCTAGCATCTCCTTGTCATAAATAGAGAAACTCCTCTCTGACTCCTTGAACTTCCGACTCTCAAATGCTATAGGATGTTTGTTTTGCATCAATACTGCTCCAATGCCCTCTCTTGAAGCATCACACTCCAAGACAAATGGATGGGAAAAAATCTGGAGTTGCTAAAACGGAGCATGAACTCATTACCTCCTTGAGTTTGTCAAAAGCCTCGTGCCGAAACACTCCAAGAAAAAGCTCCCTTCATCAAGTTGGTCAATGGGGCAGCCAACTATGAAAACTGATGCAGGAGCATCGGTTACTTGAAGTTTTGGTTTTCATTGTTTGTTTCTTGTGTCCATTTTCAGGGTCATTGTACCCAATTTTGCTTTAATGATGTTATTTAGTTTAGTTTTGGTTACTTTGTGAATGTCCTCAAGGTTTGGGGTCAGTCTCCAAGGGGATAAAACAGTTCTTGTTTGAACTTAGGTTCTTTAGACAACTTAAATGGGGACTTAACACCCACTCCCACCGAGTTTTCAAAAGAACAAGATTCAGTTGTTTTGGGTCAGTTCCCACAGTTGGGACAGTTTTTTGAATACCCAAATTGAATATTGGAGAAGACAGTGTAAGATTCGGTGGGAAAATAGTTTTGGAAGGGAGAGATCACTCTTGCGGGACAGTTGGAAAGCTCCTTGCTAGGGAGATAATTCGTTGGAGAAGGAGCAATCAGAGTTCCCAATCGAGACAGGAAAGCCAAGGGACAACGAAGATCAATGAGAACAAGACAACTACAGCGACTTGCATAAGACTAGTTCGAACTCAGTTACGGTTAGAGTCTTCATATAGCACGGGAATCTAAGGTTTAACGTCCATTGGAAGGCCATATCTTCCTTCTCGGCCTTTATGTGAGCCCTCAACGAGTTGAAAACGTGTTCTCGGGTTTGGGGCACGTGCTGTCTCATTTTATCAGCAAAAGATTGTTGAACAGTTTTATGTAATACATTTACATCGTGCAGTGTCATTTCTCTGTTAAGAGAGGTGTTAAAACTTTGTATTCCTCTGTAATATGACACCCAACGAGGGTTTAAGACTGAAAGATTGCATTTTGTATGTGTTAAAGAACACCTAATTGTGGATTGAAGTCAATGGAGGCAATGTTTTATGTTTGTTGCAACAGTTTTGCTCTTTGTATGCACATTTGATCAATCATAGACTGTATTTGAGTCATTTTGTGGACAAAGAACTATTATATGTCCTTGTTTTTTGTCACTTTAATCCAGCCAAGACAATCATTTGGTTTGTTTAGTAACTCTTGGCCATCTATGACAGCAAATTGAAGTGATCTTGTGAACCCTATGCCACCATTTTAGCAAATTGAATTGATCTTGTGAACCCTATGCCACCAAAAACCCTTTGACAAACCTCTTGTAATAGCTGCAAAGTCCCACAAACCCTCTCAAGTGTGATAAATTCCTAGGTCGAGGCCACTCCACTATTGCCTTGATCTTCTCCTCATCTACACTGACGCCTTGGACACTAATCTTATGCCCTAAATACAAAATCTCAGTCACCCCAAACTCACATTTGGATGCCTTAGCGAAAAGTGGCTATTGCTCAAGTATACCCAATACCTCATCTATATGCCTCAAATGATCCTCCCAAATCTTGCTATAGATCAAAATGTCATCAAAGAAAACCAATACAAATCTCCTCAATTGTTTACTAAATACCTCGTTCATGCAAGACTAAAACGTGGTTGGAGCATTTGTCAACCCAAATGGCATGACTAGAAACTCATAATGCCCATAGTGCCACCTGAAAGTTGTCTTGTGCACATCCTCCTCTCTCATCCTTATCTAATGGTACCCAGATCTCAAATCAATCTTGGAGAAATATACTAGGCCATGAAGCTCATCTATCAACTCATCGATCCTGGGAATTGGGTAGTGGTTCTTGATTGTCTTCTTATTGAGTACCCTATAGTCGATGCACATCCTTATAGTACCATCCTTCTTCTTCACCAACACCACAAAGGAAGCAAAAGGGCTAGAGCGCAGTCATATATGTCCCATATCAAGTAGCTCCCTAATCACCTTCTCAATCTCTACCTTGTACCTCCTCGAATGACAATAAGATGTAGTGATGACCGGTTTGGAGCCCTCCTCCAACTCAATGACATGTTGAAATCCCATATCTAGTGGTAATCTAGGAGGAATATCACTAAATACCATGCTATGCTTGTCCATGATGGGTTAAATATCTATATGAATAATCTTTTCACCCATGGGTGAAAATCCATCGGTGACCAAACATTGTGCCGCCCAATCTACCTGTCCTCTGTGAAAGGCTCTCTCCATCCTCTTGGCTGAAACAACCCTCGATGCTCTGTTAGACAAGCCCTAAAGAACCACTTCCTTACCCTCTGATTTGAATTTCAGCTCCACAATCTGATATTTCTGGGAATACTCACCAAGTGAATACAACCGCTGCACACCCAAAACTACATCTGTCTCACCTATGCCAACCACATAGAAGTCATCGCGAACTTTGTGTCTCCCCAAGGTGATGTCAAGTTGTTGAATCCTTCATGTACATGGAATAGTGAATCCAACGGCCACAATCACATTGAACCCCTCAAAGTTATTTGTCTTCAACTTCATCCTAGTCACCAAACCCTCATCAATGAAATTATGGGTAGCTCTACTATCAATCAAAATTGTCACTTTATGGCCTTGCAATACTCCACGAACTCGAAAGGAGTGATACCTAGGTGCTCCTAAAAGAGTGGCAAGTGTGCCTCCTGAAGAACCTTCTATCACTTCGTGTTCCTTTGCCTCCCCTACAACCTAAACCTCGGGTTCTTTTGTCAGATACTACCTCTATGAAATGCCCCTGTCCCTTGCACAAACACCTATGCTTAGGCACCCATGGCTCCCTGCATGAGAAACATAGTTTCTTCCTTCAGAGTTTGTTCTTTGTCTCTTCATTCCTATTGGGTCTTGGAGGTGATACCTTAGGTGGAGGAAAATTCTTTTGGAAGGGTTTCTTTTGCTGCACTATTGGAGATGGCTTGTGGTTGAACTTGCCTTTAGCCACTAAATCCTCCAAGCTCAAAGCTCTCCTAATGGCCTCCTGCAAAGATATTGGCTCAAATGCTCTCACCAACCCCTTGAATGAATCACTTAGACCTTCCACAAAAAGCACTATGAGTCTCCTCTCCGTCACATCTGGAACCATCACCGAAAGCCTCTGAAACTCTACTACATAGTGCTCAACCGATCCCTCCTATCTCAATTGTGCTAACTCTCTAAAGTAAGTCTCTAGATCCTTCCCGTCAAACCTCGCTGTCAACCTTTGGCTAAACTCCTCTAAGGTGGTAATGGAACCATGCCATGGTACCACCATTCATGAGCTACACCCTCTAAATGTAAAGTAGCGAACTTTATGGCTTCTTCTTCAAACATGGGATTCAATGAAAAATATGTATACAACTTTTGCAACCATGCTATAGCTAAACAAATGTCTAATCCATCATATGTAAGTATAGTGATCTTTCCCAAACATTATTGTATATCTCTATGGGGCTGCTCCTCATACCTTCTCCTCCTTGTCTGTTTCTTGTTTTCATCTCATTATATTCAATGAAAGACATGTCACAACGGATAGCTAGATTTAGGGCATTATATTCAGCATGATACTTTGCCATTTCATCTTCCTGTCGTGGTGGTATGAGTTGTTCTTCCTCAAAGGGGTCTGCCTCATCTCTTTGTAAAAATTTGGCTCTGAATGTCTTCGTGGGTGGGTTAATTGAAACCGTGTCATTAGCTAAGTTACTTCCTTCTGCACCATTCTGATTAAGTCTACCAACACTTCATTGCCAATTCATCCCCCTTAGGATTTGGGCTCTCTCTGCCATAAAATCTCTCATGGAAGATTGAAAGTTTTTGTTTTCCCTAACGAATTCCTGCATATTTTCTTCATCTTTGTCACCCACGGTTGCCTCTTTCTTCTTTTCCCTTTGCTGGTACCTGATTTCCCTATCACTCCTGTGAATGAATCTGCATTACAATAGTCCCACAGGCTAGCAAGAAGAGTGGCTCTGATAGACTGAAATATCCCTAGGTAATTTCAAACTGTTGAACCTATTCTTCAAATACAAACCCTAGAAAATAACTGCTGGAAATAACACTTGTTGCTCACAAAATAGTTTATTTTATTTATTTCAATCTGGAATATTCTGAAATTGTTTCTGAATTACAATTAGGTAAGTGTTGGTACCAGTATAGAGCTTTACTATAGATCATTACAGAATAACAGAACTGTTAACAAGAATAATGAAATTCTAGGACCCACATTAATACCAAGCGTTGTCCTAGCCACACACACTATTGTTACGCATTAATACCAAGCATTGCCCTAGGAACACACACTGTTGTTACGCTTGTAGGAGATGTGTATGGTAGTTACCAGATGTTGAATTTCTCCTGCGGATTTGAGCACAATATTATAGATTATCTCCACTTTCAGCTAATGACCTTTGCCTGGTTATGGAGATACAAATTCAGAATCTTTGTGGAGCAGTTGGATGCGCCTATTATACAAAAGAATAACCCTCTAATCAAGATTCTCCTATGCCAAATAATGCCCTTCCAAAAACTATATTCCACCCCTTACAATGGTGTGCTCAACGCCCAAAGTGGCCTCACGACTCAGCTAGGGTATAACCCTAGATGACCAAGCGACGTCTATCTTGCTCAAACTCCCAATCCAGCGATGTGATTTGTTACCAAATGATGCTGGTCGCTACCAACAGGCTTGATGCGAAATGCCAATGATGATTAAGTGGAAAGCGATTGTTAGGTAATACTGAATATGCTCTTCAATCAACTCCTCCAGCCCTATCAAACACAATTTTAGCCAAATCAGTGCCACTGCAGTACCTGTGTGGGACTGCCAAAAGAATGGGAAAGGGGTTTTGTCCTTACCCAATCTGCTTCTAAGGGTTTTCCTCCTCACAGGTTAGCTTGAAAATGATTCAAGGATGTAAATTTGAAAACTCAGCATGCTTCCCAAATGAAAATTGAATCGATTGATATACCTCATCCAAATAGGACGCATGGGTCCCAAGGGTCGGCGCCAAGGAAGAATTTCAAATTTTTAAACTTTTATTAATATTCATAAATTATTATTTTATTAATATTTATATAATAAAGTAGTGTTGAAAAACACTATTATTAGAATAATAATCATGTCAAATCGAATATGTTGAGGGGACATGACAAACAACAAGAGATCCAAGCACCAAGTGGTGTCCAGCAAAGCAAAAGAGAGCTATTATAGCAAGATCAGCTTGAGGAAGCTAGCATTTGGAGCCTCACTCATGTTTAATACGTAATTTGTATTGTAATCTAAGACTAAGGTCTATTCTGATTGTCAGCCCTACCAGCAGAAACTATTGATGTAAATAAGACTGTTGAGTATTAATATATTGATTCCAATTCATTCATATGATTGTGTTAATAATTGAGCTTTGATGTGCATTGGTTGTGAGCTAAGTTGCAGGGTTTGCCTGCCCCCTGGCCGAATCGGGGTGTGAGGTGCAATCCGGTGCCTCTGCGGATGCGGACATGGTGCGGCAGAATGGAGATGGGTGCGTCCCGGACGCATGCAGGTTGTCCAGGTTCGAACCCAGGGTGCAAAAACAGCACCCACGACGAACCCACGATGCACCCGGTGTTAAAAACGCCAAAAATGAATTTTTTTTTTTTTTAAACATTTAAGTCACTTCTATGATTTTTTATTTCTTCTAAAAAGCAAAACTAACCCTAAAAACACATTATAAACACAAAAGCTTTGCCATTTCAACTCATTTCTTTCCAAAACACAAAAGCTCTCCATTGTGGCTGAACTCAAAAATTTCTTTGTGATTGAAGAAAGAAGCTTGAAGATTGAATCTTGATGGTTGGAAATCTATTGCACCACCATTCCTACTCATTTCCAACGGTTTACAAGCTGCCAAGAAGATCAAAGGAGGAGATTTTTGCAAAGAGGTAGGTTTTCTTTTCATTTTTTTTTTGCATTTTTTAACAACAAACAAATTATTTTCAACTTGTTTTTTTTTAATCTTAGTTTATATGAATCATGAATGTATCACCATGCTTTTGTGAATGGAGATGGGTGCGTCCCGGACGCATGCGGGCTGTCCAGGTTCGAACCCAGGGTGCAAAAACAGCACCCGTGACAAACCCACGATGCACCCGGCGTTAAAAACGCCAAAAATGATTTTTTTTTTTTTTAACATTTAAGTCACTTCTATGATTTTTTATTTCTTCTAAAAAGCAAAACTAACCCTAAAAACACATTATAAACACAAAAGCTTTGCCATTTCAACTCATTTCTTTCCAAAACACAAAAGCTCTCCATTGTGGCTGAACTCAAAAATTTCTTTGTGATTGAAGAAAGAAGCTTGAAGATTGAATCTTGATGGTTGGAAATCTATTGCACCACCATTCCTACTCATTTCCAACGGTTTACAGGCTGCCAAGAAGATCAAAGGAGGAGATTTTTGCAAAGAGGTAGTTTTCTTTTCTTTTTTTTTTTTGCATTTTTGAACAACAAACAAATTATTTTCAACTTGTTTTTTTTTAATCTTAGTTTATATGAATCATGAATGTATCACCATGCTTTTGTTTTTGTTTTGATTCTTGAATGTTTTCATTGTTTTGTTTACAAAACTTATTGCCACACCCACAGGAATCACAATGGCAGCTAGTTCTAGCTCCGTATCCCAATCAAAATTCAAAATCAATCCACAGTCACCTCTTTGGAGGCATGTTGAAATGATACAACAACAGCCAGGTGGTGGGGGTTACATTTGGAAATGCAAAGGTTGTGATGTGCAATATAATAGTTCATACAGTCGGGTGAAAGCCCATTTGTGTAACATCCCTGGGATGGGGATCAAAGCTTGCCCAAGAAAGAATAAAAAACCTATACCACGAGAGCAAGTGATGGCATATATCATGGAGCAACAAGCAGCAGATGAAGCAGCAGGCCGTAAATCAGTAGCAAACTTGTCAAGGAAAAGAGGCAGAAATCAAGGAATGGAGCCTCCATCTATTCCCAATTCCAATGTTGTGATAGAGAGCCACCCATTTTTGGTCACTCCTCAAGAGCAATCCACAAGCACTACAAACAAGAGACCAAAGGGACCTTTGGAAACATCATTTCAAAACGAGGCTCGAGATATTGCTGACCAACATATAGCTAGATGCATTTACGCAAATGGTTTGTCATTCAATGTTGTTCGCTCACCATATTGGAAAGAGATGGTGAGAAAAATTAATGAGGCTCCAAAAGGGTATAAGAGCCCAAGTTATGAGAAGGTGCGTGGCACCTTATTGGAAAATGAGGTCAAGAGTATAGAAAATGCATTGAAGCCCATAAGGGATTCATGGACTGAGACAGGGGTGTCGATTGTCTCTAATGGATGGCAAGATGCAAAAAATTGGCCTTTGATCAATATCATTGCAATGTCCCCTAAAGGGGCAATGTTTTTGAGAGTTGTGGATTGTGAGGGGCAGGTGAAGAATGGAGAATTTATTGCTAAGATCCTGTAAGGTTCTACCCCAAAAAAAAATTTTAAAATGACATACAATGATATGGCGTTAGCATCAAAAGCAAAACCAACTAAAGGCCTCACACTTTCTGATCACCCAGATCCGGAATGGGAAAGGTGAGAGCATACGGTGATGTTGGCTTACAATGAACAACAATAGAACAAGAATATCGAATTCATCCGTTGCGGCGGGCATCCACGTATCGTGGGATTTCACCACTTTCCAGTGGGTATGAAAGTAAGAATGAAAATACAAGTCATCCACTTATTCAGTGGGTATTCTCCACTTATGCAGTGGGTAGGAACAATAAAGAAAGGTTCTTTCTCCACACTGGCAGTAAACCATCCAGGAGTCTTAGGTGTTTTTACACTAAGGAAAGAATACAATGAATCCAAATAGTGTAATAATCAATGATCCAGTGTTAGAGTTTGTTGAAGTATCAATGAAGATATTGAGAAGAGATCATACCATATAAATCATCATTGAAACAAACATGTTGCTGCCTTTAAGAGGATGGATAAAGACCTGACTGTAGATGGATCTCTGCTCTCAACTGTTAAGAGAAATCAGACTGATATATATAGGTTCAGCTGCCCATAAACTCATCAAGACTACCAAATCCCCATACACAAGAGGCACTTCTAGCCAAACACAACCGATCTTTACTGCTAAAAACTCAGAAACTGCATAAAACAATATTTAAACAAAACTGACTTCTGGAAAACCAAAGTTGTTGATCCTCTACAGGCCCGTACGGCACAGGAGTACGGACTTCATCATATAAAATGCAACTCAATTCAAAACTCTGCAAATCAGTTCCAAAGAGGTTGTCTATGCACCACAACACTGCAATCAACTAACAATGCAAAGGATTTGTCAATGAATTATGATTTGGATCGACCCTTTCATGCTGGTACGGCAGATTCTGTATGGTCATCATCTTAGCAATCATGAAACTCCCTCAAATCACTGTAAAATAGTTCCCAAGGGATCATTTATACATTACAATAACACTGCAAACAACCAACAATGCAAAGAAGTAAAGATGAAATTCTGATTTGAGTCGATCATCTACAGGCATGTACGGCAGGTACAGTACGGACATCCTCACTGAAGTCTCCAACATGCATTAAAACTATTGCTAATAGTCTCAAATGAAGCAGTCAAGGCTAACAATAATTCCACACATTGCTTTGTATCACCAAAACTATTACAATAATTTCTTACTCCAAACGTACTTGCAGGCTGTACGGCATTTGTGGTACAGATATTCTCATAACATCCTTGATACTCATTAGATTCAATGCAAACCACTCTCAACAGGGTCGCCCAAGCAATATAAACAATCTACAATCAACAAATGGTGCTTATAAAAAACTATTAATTTCTAATCTCATTCGTCCCAATTTCTGCCTGTACAGACATAACCGTACGGAAATCTTCCCAGCAACTATAAACTTACTTTAAACCCACATATAAATAAACTTAATTGAAAGGTCCATGGCATATAAAGACATCACAAAAGAGTTTGGATGGGCAAAGCACTAATATTATTTTAAATGTCAATCGTACCCTTCAGCAGGTACAGTTCTTACATAGTACGGCCAACTCAAAATCACCACAAAATACAAATCTTTCACTGCAATTTCAAACACACCAAATCATATGAAAATCCTCTCTAAAATAAGAACAATGAATGCATATAAACATCCCAACATCTTTGAATCCATTCAGCTCCATTGGTTTCTTGAGGTAGAAACCACCATTCATCAGCTAGGGTAGATATCTCACTACCGAAACTGATCTTCTCCAAGTGGGTTTCCGTCCACAAGAAGGTAGAAAATGGAAGAACACGCAGGTTCAATCCAACAGAATAACAATACAAATTCCAAGCATGGTTCCAAATGAGCTCTCAATGTCCTTTTATAACCTTTTGAGAGGAATATAATATTATTTCCTTTGACTCTTCGTATTACTTCTCTCAAAGGACCTTTTTAATTTTCCCCGCCTAGAACACTTAACTTAATATTATAAAGTGACTTTATTGATTGGCATTAAAATAAGTCACTTTATAACCTTTTAATATAATTATTTAATATTACCCTTTAGACTTAGCACCTTTTTGCCAGGTAACATTAAATAATTAAAATAATTATTATTCCTTAGGCGTAGGAAAATTGGGGACATTACAGATCCTCATTGCAGCCATTGAGGATGTGGGACCTCGTAATGTTGTTCAAGTGATAACCAACGCAAAAAATTGTAGAGCTGCTGGGTTGTTGGTTGAGGAACGATATTCACATATCTTTTGGACACCTTGTGTTGTCCACTCTCTCAATTTAATGCTACAAAAGATTGGGAAAAAAATTGATTGGATTAGAGAGTTGTATGCAGAGGCCGAGGAGATACAAATGTTCATCACCAACCACCACATGTCCCAAAGCATATTTAGATTTTCTACATTGGAGTTGTTGAAGGTAAGTGAAGCAATATATTTTTAAATTTTTCATAGTGCTTTAATTTCACATATTCTAATTCTTCTTAAAGTTTGTTTTTAATTTTTTAAATATTTATATTTTAATTATTGTACTTTTTATTTCTGATATTTCAATAGGTTGTCGAGACCCATTTTGCCTCAAACACAATTGCCTTGAGACGACTTGTGAAGGTCAAACAGACTCTTATCAACATGGTAACAAGCACTAATTGGTCCGTATGGAGGCAAAGCAACACTGAGAGGGCAGCAAATGTTAAGGGGATGATCCTAAATGACTATTGGTGGGATCGTGTGCAGTATCTCCTTAGTTTCACCAAGCCCATTTTGAGCATGATTCGTTATACAGACATGGACAAGCCTTGCATGGGGGAGATATATGATGGCATTGATTCAATGATAGAGAAGATAAAGACCATCATAAATGAGAAGGAGAAAGATCCTCAAGAAATTCTCTTCAACCAGGTGCATAAAATTATTGAAGCTAGATGGAACACAATGACAACCCCGCTGCATCTTCTTGCATTTGCATTGACTCCAAAATATTACAGCAGTGAGATTCTTTCGGTGCCAAATAGGGTTCCCCTGTGGAGAGATTTAGAAGTGTCTAATGGGTACAAGGCAACATTTCGTAGACTCTTCCCTGATTCAGATTTGCATGATATGGTCACGAATGAGTTCACTGATTTTGTACACTCCAATGGTCAAAGCATTGAGGCTCTTCGTGATAAATTCAAAAAAGATGCTCACAATTGGTGGTACTTTCATGGCCAACAATTCCAGTGCCTACAACCTCTTGCAATCAAAGTTTTATCACAAGTAAGTTTACTAAATTTATATGATTTTTATGATTTATCTTAAAGACTTTTAAAAATTTAAACTTTGAAGTTTCATAATTTTTAATTATTATAAATTTTATAACTTGTAAGTTCTAACTTTTTAAGTTTTTATTTTTAACTCTTTCTCTCTACTTTGTCTTCATAGGTTGCTAGTTCCTCTGCATCTGAAAGGAATTGGAGCACGTACTCTTTTATCCACTCGATAAAGCGCAACCGATTGCACTCCAAAAAGGTGAAGAATTTAGTGTATGTGCATTCCAACTTGCGCCTCCTTTTGCACAAAAAGCAAGACTATAAGGAGGGGGAATCAAAGTTGTGGGATGTGGAGCCAAAGCAAATTGACATGGATGCTTCTACTTCCCAATCCCAACATGTTGCACTTGAGGGATCAAAGAGCGAGCACACTTTTTCAGTGAGTGGCAGTGATGTTGGTTGTGGTTCTTCAAATGATCCTGCTAATGTCCAAGATGATGATGATGATGTGGAGGATTTAACAAATCCATATGATCATTGACATTTGTCATTTGACATTGAAACAATAAAAATTGATTGTTGAACATGATATTATTATTTTGAATCTTGTTATTGAACTTGAAGTTTGAGTTTTATGTTTTATGATATTCAAGTTGATGGTGGTTTTGTTGATTATATGATGCTATGTGGTGTTCTACACTTTATTTTTGCATTTCTACACTTAATTCTTGCTTCTATGCTTAATTTTTTTGCATATACATATATTTATATATATATAAAAATGAACCCAACCCCCAAATAAAATTTTGGCCGAACCCGCACCAGAACCGGCAACTAAGGTTGTGAGTAATTATATTAAGGCTGCATGGTTGGATAATCTTTCACCATCCATGACTGCATCAACCACTACTGTTCCCAAAAATATTGGAAGATTTCTTCTTGTCTCAGTTGCTACTAATATATCCATACTAACATGCTTACAACTGGACATAAGAATTCTGAACAGAATTTTAAAGACAAGAAATTAACCTGAAAAGGTCAATAAAACAAAAGAATTCCATCATATACCACCCATTGAGCTTGACCATTGCTACTGACTCTATGTAAATCTTCGGTATGAATAGAACAGCTAATAACAACCCAAAAAACCATGGAACTAAGTTTATGAAGTTTTTAAAACAATCTTCAAACATGAAAGAAACTATATTAATGTCCACAAATGACCAAACTAGGTCAAGGTAGAGGAAATTACAATAACAAATCCCAAGTGCAAAAGGAAAGTCCAAAAAGCAAGAAGTAAAAAATCTAGCCAAAACCTATAGAACAAAAAAGCCTAATAGGAGGGGAGTAAACCTGAATAGGTATACCCTAGAAAAAAGTGTCAAATATAAAACCTATAATACAAACAAAAGTTAAAACAATCATGGAAAGCAAAGGTCTAGAGAAAAAAGTTAAAATTAATACAAACAAAACAATCATGGAAGCAAAGACCTAGAGAAAAAAATTAAAATTTTCAATAGAACCGAGAGGAGGAGGCTGACGAAGAACAAGGATTTGGTCTGCATCGGAGTTGGACGCACAAGAAAGGCTGGCATCTTCATCTGTCACCATGAAAAGGTCAATGTCTGAGGATGACCTAGGCTAAGAGCCCTGCCTGAACAATCCTAGAAGCTCTTTAAAAATATAAAGAATCGAAAATCAATTGTTAGAAAAACAAAAGCAAGCTGTGGGCTAGCAGTAAATTTGGAAAATGGGCAGAATCCAGGATCAAAATAAGTAGGAACACTCTGACGTCAAGTTCAATTTGGATAGATGATATAGAAATTTACGACACTGAAACCCATATGGAATATCCCTCAGCACTGGTGCGCTCCTCCTAAATGAATCAACCATTCAATAACAGATTTGTGTTCATTATACCTCAATTCCAATTCAAGCATGTTAAACACATAAACACTCGCATACCTCCTTCCTAACGCAAAATGATTCAACATTGAGAAAATTAGGTTTTATTCACGGTGTTACCTTTGCGGTAGAGAATTCTCCGATTGAAGCCCAACGTACATTAAAAAAAAGTAAATGCATAATTCTACAGATAAAAAACTAAATAACAGTGAACAGATGGCATAGACCTAATGAATTGTAACAAAATAAAATATAAAGATATACATATTCAAATCCCACTTAAATGTGGTGTGAAAAAAAGGCCTATATATGAGATTCTGGTGAGCTTTATATTATGGCTCAGCAGCTTTTTCACTCAATTTTTTCTTGGTCTATGATCCCTAACCCTAAAATGTATGAAGAAGAAAGAAGAGAAAGAAAACCCCGCTTAAATGGGCAAAGATTTTGAACAACTGGGCAGTGTTAAAAAATTGAAAATATTACCTCTTTTGTGCAGCAATGGGAGAAAGTTTTTGGGGAATGGCATAGGTAAAACTCCTGGTCCTATTAGTCTTGTTGGTGAGATCCTTGAGTGTCATCACCTGCTGTGTGGATAATAGTAATTCTTCTTCAGACCCATCTTCAGACAAGCCATAAAGCTCTATAAGAGATGCCCCTGCATTCACTATTTCCAACCGCTCAAAAGCCTTTGGAGGGTCTGTTTGAAGAACAAGCCATGCTTCCTCTGAAGGCACCTCAGTCTGCCAAATTCTGTAGAGTTCTTCTAGAACTACATTGTCTGCCTTGTGTACAGGTGACTCTGATGAACATGATTGCACTTTCCATTCTCCACCCATCGCAGAATTTTATATCATGCAGCTCTCATCACTATTTCTTGTTCTTAGAATTGTGAATTCAAAAATACCACCCTTCCTATTTTCAAATTACAGAAAGTTCGAGGAATTTTTTTGGTTATATAATCAAGGAGAAAAAATTAAATCACCGACAAGTTTAATGGAAGACCAATATTTCTGGTTCTGGTATAATAATAATCTAATATAACATCTTCTTTGGGAGAATTTCATATTTTGAGGTCTAAACTCGGTTGGTTATGAGAAAATAATATTCAAAATAGATTAAGACGTCACGTTGGATTACGTAAAGATGGGTGTTTTTGTGATATTCGAAGGACACCTACATTGTTGCCTTGTCAGTCCGGGGGATGTGCTTAGAGCTTTTATCTATTACATTAGAATAGAAGAGAGAATTTTAACAAGGTCAAAGATAGCCTATCACACAGTAGTTCCTTTCATTTTAGCTTTCCGACTTGCTGCTAAAAAGTTTGATGATGAGTCTCCTTGTTTTCTCAACGTTATCTTTTTCAAACAAACCTTGTAATGAAGTAACTGTTAATGCATCTACATATTTGGTTCGAATATCATAGTAAGCTTTGCACTCTAAAATAAAGTGCTTCTTAGATTCAACTACCCCAGTTATGTAAAAGATACTCTTTCCTCCTATTCTTCTTTAAGTCTTTTCCATCTACCAGTTTGACATCAAAGATGATGTGAGCCTGTCCTCAATTGGACTATAAGAAACTTCGCTCTCCAAGGTATATATACAATTAAATTTTAATGTAGATGACTTATGAATATGTCTATATAATATAATTTGTGTATATTTTCAATGTAAAATTGTAATGGTGAAAAATTTGTATGTTTATGTCAATTTTCACATAGTTATGGGTCTTTTTTTATGGAATGGTTTAATAAAATTATATATTGACAAATGGCATAATTTTGTATAAAGTTGGACTCATTCCTCTATCCTTCACATATTTCCATCACTGCACATTTCCACATATTCAACCTTAGTTCATCCGCTTCTACACATTGTTAGATTCCCAAAATCATATGTAGTATTTCTTCTACGAAGAGGATTGCTTCAAAAAGCAGAAGCCAAAAAATAAGAGGCACAATATGCAACCAATACTTCATGTGCATTAAATTAATCTTAAAGGAATAATACAAAGATATACATTTGCATTTGTCAAAATAGTAGAAAATCAAATAAAGCAATCTTATCCTATGTGATAAGATTGACAACTAATAAAGGAAAATGTTTTCCTAATTAACTTATGCTAATGTGTAAATATAATTTTACACCAACACCCCCCCATAAGTGAAACTTAGGAAGATTATACACAAGCTAAAAAGAAAGAAAGAATATGGGGATGGGTCCCAACAACAAAGGCATGATTAGGTACCCATTTACAAACAAAAAATCTTTCATAAAGTTTAGAAAAGGAGAAAAACCATATGGTAAAAAACCCCTTTCCAAAAGAGATTAAGGAAAACAAGTACATGAACATGTGATGGAAGAAAGACTAACACACTAAGACCCCCTAAGAATTGAATCCATCACAAAAGTACAATCATGAGTGCCCCCATAAGAAAGAATGAATGAATGAGATTTTGAATCCCCTCTGAGAAGTAGCTCTAGTACCAATGATGAATGCTTGAAGACAGAAAACAATCCATTGCTTGCAAACAATATTTCTCCCTTTTAGAAGAAATAGATCCATTGGTGAATGTAGAAGCTCCCACATCCTAGATGAATAGGGAATCCAAATCCAAAAGTGTGCCTCAAAATGCAACTTCGATGACCTCCTACTAGAAAAAGATGTCATCTCCAAAATAGAAATTGTCTCTAGAATGAGAAAAGAAGAACCAATAAATAATATGATATGAACTGCATCTAAAAACACAGAAGATGGTGGTGATGCAAATCCACATGAGATGGCATCAAATAAGAGAGATAAACCCTCAAATGTGTCCTCCAAATCAACAATGTAAGAATCCACAAACAAGGATGATATGTCTACAAGATAAGAGTCCCAATGTGGCAAATATGAAAGACTGATATTGACCTGCTGCAGAGAATCACAGTAATCCATGAATGAAACAAGATTGGAGAAGAGGAAGCAGGATAAGTTTTTGTGTCATCTGAATAATCAAGACTTGCAATATATTTGAGCTCCTCTAAAATATCATCATCAAAGGGTATGAATTATGCATCATCAAGAGGAATGAGGCAATTTGTAGCAGGATCATTTGGGATAGGAGAAATATCAAGATCTCTATACAACTCCCAAATTTTGGTCCAAAATGTGTGTGGACACTCAAGGTCCAAAATAGCACACAAAGTGTCATCATCAACACTGGAACAATTTAATCCTACAACATGATCAATATTATTACCCCAAACAGATTTCTTTTGAGGCATATTTGATTTAAGTACGATCCTATAAAGATAAGACAAAAGATTCAACCACTTGAGATGTGTCGGGATGCCTTTTTGCCAAGACTCATAATTATGCTTAGTCATATTGACTACAGAAGGATGAGTGGAAAAACCCATGATACCTCCTTAAATTATTAAAATCAAAAACATATTTACGCTGATAAATGAAGCCTGTCAAAATAAATAGAACTTCTCCGCAAGTCAAAATATCTAGGATATTACACATAATGCATGAAATTGACAAAATGAATAAAAGATACATGTGGTTGAATCTCAAAAAAGTATATAGATGGATGTGTAAAGCTCATTGATACCTTTCCAACCCCTATTCATTTGCCAATTTTTGACTCCGTATGCCCAAGTTATGGCCTTCAAGAAAAATTATCCTATTAGTGCCTACACATGAGGGTGGCACGCAAATCGAGGCAAGACATAAACCAAGACAATACAAAAATCAAGGTGGCATGGAAATCAAAGGGTCACAAAAATTGAGACAAGCTCAAGAAATTTTGGTAGAAAAATTGATGCAACTCAAAAATTAAGATCAGTTCAAAAAAATATTTGCATGAAATTAGATGCAACTGTATGGTTGTACGGATTCATATGATTGTATAGATTTTTTATTATTTCAGCATTTGGACAAGCAATCTTAAGGTTTTGGCACCTTCTAAGTGCAACCTGAGGTCCATTTCACACCAAGAAGCACCGATCATGACCTCATGGCTAAAACCCTCTCAAATTCAAGAAGAAGATGATAGATCTAGAGCTTTAATACCATTTTAGATTCCCAAAATCATCTACAATATTTCTTCTACAAAGAGGATTGCTTCAAAAAGTAGAAGCTAAAAATAAGAGGCACAATATGCAACCAATACTTCATCTACATTAAATTATTCACAAAGGAATAATACTAAGATAGACATTTGCATTTTTCAAAAACAAACAAGGTATAAAATCAAATGAAACAATCTTATCCTATGTGATAAGATTGGAAACTAATAAAGGAAAATGATCTCATAATTAACTCCCTAATTAACTTATGCGAATGTGTAAATATAATTTTACACCAACACACATATTCTCGTGCATTTGATATTTATTGCACCCAAGTCATGTCCAAACATTTATTCCCTGCATCAAAATTTATATTCCCTTGTCTTGGATCAATCCCATAACACCACGCTATGCAAAATCAACCCTTGAAATTTCAAATTTTATACTTCAAATTATGTTGGCTCCTACCGATTTGATTCCTACCATGAGCCAACTTGGTACATGTTTTGCATAATTTATTGTTATGTATTGTATTTAAAAACATTCAATGTGCATCATCTTACATCCAACCATTATAGATCAATCATTCACATATCCTAAGTAATAAAAGGAGTACTAAAAGGAACCTAATTGTACATCATTATTCTAGAGCATTTGCATGACTAAAGACTATTGTCTTTGTTCATTTTCATAACTACAAACCCAATCTAATTGAGGGAGTTGACCTAGAATAAAATGACCCTTGCAATTTAACCATCTTCTCAAGGCATTTTTAATACTACCAACCCTTGACAGTCAACACAAAGTAAGAAATTCAATGAATAAGAAATCAAAAGTGCACAATTGCCCAAATCAAATCCATGGGTCCCGAGACAAATATATGCCCGTAGAAATGATCCTAAGCTATAAGATTGACCCACAATTTAGAGTTGACCAAATTTTCCAATTCATGAGAAAAGTACAAACAAAATAGTATTTTCTAGTCTTGAGATAGGCAAAATTTCAATGTGAAATCAGACTTATTCATCCACATTAGTCCTAGAGTGAAGTATCTTAGCCTACTTTGTATTTCATTTCTTAAAATAGTAATCTCAATTATTTTGATGTATATAAACCTAGTTGATTATTATTATTATAATTTAAGTTGATTTATGCCGACATGTATGCATTTGATTTGATGAGCCTAGATTAAGGTTAGGGAAAGTTTATTATCCTTTGCAAAAATATGTTGTTGAAAATGTTTCCTAGGTTTATGGAACATTAAACATATTCTCCAAGTCATCATCTAACTTAGGACACTAAATTCATTGACAACTTAGTACCAAAAAATAAAGGAATATTAACTAGCTTACAATCATACATCACAAATCTCTACAAGATAGTTTGAACAAGCTTACTTTGATTGAGCCAAAGATTTTTACCAACTTGATCCCTATTAATCTCTTTACCCAAATGTAATTTGTAGCTTTCAAATCCTTCATATCAAGGCACTACGAAACTATGTTTGAGATCCCTAGTTGAGATCCCTAATGAACAACATGTCATCAACATAAATGATAATGATTAATCATTGATCGTCAATTAATTTAAAATAAACACAATGTTCACATTCACTCCTAATAAAACCAATGTCTAATGCAAAAGAATCAAACTTTTGATACCACATTTGAGGTGACTACTTTAGACCATACAATAATTGTTTCAATTTGTAAATGAAGTTCTCTTTCCCTTTTACCACAAAACCATCAAGTTGTTTTATATATATTTCTTCCTCAATGTCCCCATTCAAGAAACTAGTTTTCACATCCATTTGCTCTACTTTTGAATCATAGGCAACAACAATAGAAAGGAGTCAAATAGAAGTTATTTTTGTAACAAGAGAGAAAACTTCACTAAAAGAAACTCCATCAACCTTGAAGTGACATTTTTGCCACTAGTCGTGCCTTGTATCTTTCCCACTATCCATCTTCTCTGAATTTCTACTTAAACATCCACTTGCAACCAATGGGTTTCCTTCTCTTGAGTATCTCAACTAGATCTCAAGTCTCACATTTGTCCAAGGCCATCATCTCATCCTACATGGCCTTCATCGATGACTCGTGCTCCTTCAAAGAAAGTGCTTCCTTCACATATCTAAGCTCATCATCAATACAAGATAAAGAAAAAGCACAATAGAAATCCAATGAGCTACACCTATCAACTAGTTTTTATTACCTCATGGACCTACTCAAGAATGTAGTAAGAGGCTCCATCTATTTTTCCCATGAACTCTCTGAATTTGAACTTTTTTCTTCCTCTACATCCTCTTATCCAACTTGTTGTTCTTCTACATGTGTATTTTCCTACTTCTCTATTTTGGTTTCAAAATGCATGGTTTTCTTTTCCTTTTATTTCAGTTGTACCTTATCAGACTTACTCTAGGTTCCCTAAAAATTAGATGTCTAGAAGATACCATTTTCAAGGTTTGAGGATTCCAAATCTTATAACCATGAACATTATCACAATAACCAATGAAAATAAATTTGTCAACTTTGAAATCTAATCTAGATCATTTTTCTTTAGACATGTGAACAAAAGCCTTGTAGCTAAAAACTCTAATGTGCAAAAGAAAGATTTTTTTACTTGTCCACGTCATACAATGTTTTATCAATCAAAGTAGATCATGGGCATCTATTAATCAAATAACATGTAGTACTTATAGCCTCAACCCGAAAACACTAATCCAACTAAGCACTACTTAACATGCTTCTAGCTCCATCCATTAATGTCATGTTCATCTTGTTTATGGTGTCATTTTATTGTGGCATATACGAAGTTATTTTCTATCTTACAATGCCCACATATCTACAAAATTTATCAAATTCTATAAAATAATATTCCCTTCCATTACTTGACCTTAATAGTTTTATTTTTTGATCCATCTAATTTTCAACAAAAACTTTAAAATCTTTAAACTTGCTAAAACTTCAATTTTGTGCCTAAAAAATAAATCCATAAGTATTATGTGAGTAGTCATCAATAAAGAAAATGTAGTAATGTGATTTTCTAGTTGAAGCAACATCTACAAGACCAAAAACATCACTTTGAATAACCTCTAATAATCACTATGCTCTAGTAGTATCAGAACTAAACTTTACTCTACTATGTTTACCAAACATACAATGCTCACAAAAATTATAGTCTACATAATAACTAAACAAACCATCTACCATATTTTTATTTACTAAGGCCTTAAGCCATTTTTTACCAATGTGACCCATCCTATGGTGCTACAACATACATGAATCCAAGTTTGTAGATACATAGGCTAAGTTACAATAAGTAGATATATCAAGATTGAACAAAGTTCAACATGAGGATCTCTTAGCTTGCCTCAAATTCCCTCTAGTTAACCTACAACCATTCCTGTCAAATGTGACATGCACTCCAACATCATTCATTTTATAAACCAAAAGAAAAATTTATGCTTAACCTAGAATATGCAACACATATATGAGAGATTTTAATCTCCCATCATTAAACACAAGTTTTATCTTCATTTTGCCAACAATTAAATGTGAATTGTTGTCATCAAGGAACACCTCACTGCTATCATATGCTCTATATGAAAAAAGTCACTCCCTGTGAGGAATCATGTGATATGAGGCACCCGATTCAATCAACCACGAGTCATGGCTAGTAATGTTGGTAAAAATGAACAAAGCATTATTTTCATCATTAGAGGATTTATCATTAAAGGAATCTTAAGAAGACTTCTTGTTTCTACATTTCATCTTTATATGGCCTTGTTTCCCATAGTTCTAACACTTATCTCTACTCTTACCAGAAATTTTAGACTGTCCTTTTGACTTAGACCTCTCCTTATCCCCCTTTTCTTACCATATTTTTCCTTAGGTCTACCTCGTACATGCAGTGCATCCTTGGAACCCTCATCCATATATTTCCACCTCATTTCCTCACTAAGTGGTAACTAGGCCATCCATTTTGGGATCTATAGTAGATCCACTCAATGCAACGATTAGATTCTCCCAAGATTCAAGTAAAGAGCATATAAACAAAATACAATTATCCTCATCTTCTAATTTAACATTGATACTAACTAGTTGACTCAAAACGAGATTAAAAGCATTAAAATGCTCTACAGAGTCCCCTTCCTTTATTTTTAAGCAATATAATTTTATTTTTAAATAAATCTTATTTACTAGACTCTTTGTTTAATAGATCTCATCAATTCTCTTTCAAAAACTAAAACTAGTAGCCTCCTTTGAGACATTTAAGAAAATGAAATCTATAAGGCACAATTGTATGGTTCCTCGTGCCTTTTTATCTAGCTTTCTCTAATCTTCATTTGTAGGCTTAGACTATGTTGTCACAACTCTCCATTGATCTCTCTCCTCCAAGAGATCCTCCATTTTCAGTTTCTATAGCTCAAAACTAGAACCATTGAACATCTCAATCTTTGACTATGATGTTCTTGCCTGGCTTCTCTAACCACACTCAAATCTACATAACCACTTAAAAAATACTCCCATTACAACGACAAAAAACCTACAACAATGCAAAAAAGGCATCCCCTTCTAATCAAGTCGTAGATTTAATACCAAATATTAATTAATATGGTAAAAAATAATGAAAATATTGTCACAGTAGAGATTTAATCCAAGAAAGTGTGTGATTAAGCCAATAAATTTAATGAATCGATGAAGAAACAAACATAAAAATTGTAAACATAACACCATATTTACGTGGAGAAACACTTGTGGGAAAACTCCACCACCAAAGAGGCCCAAGCTTGTATTAATCAAAAAGAGTATACACCAATACAATCACTTATCCCCTTTATAGTAAACCTGCAACAATAGAGTACCTACAAATGAACCTCACAATACATTATCCCATGCCTCCAATAAATAGAAAAGTAAAAAATAAGAAACCATCAAGTGGTATACAAAATTATGAGTCAAAACCATGATCCAGGCTAATAATCCAACACCCCTATGGTCATGGTCTAACTCCCATTACACCTCTTAGACATTGTGTACCCTTCTTACACATCATAGATGCCATATATTCTATTAAAATGGTTAAATTGACCAAGATCCTAAACCTAGGCGCTCCATAAGGACATTTAGTGTTTGTGTCATAACCACCAAATTAGGAAGATGCTCTATAACTCCCAATTTTAACCTTTTCAATGTAACCTACCTATTCAAATGCCTTCTTACAAAATATCTTGAGTATCTCAGAAAATAAATAATAAATAAATAATTTCCCTATTCACACATGGGCATTCCATTTTACCCACTCCAACATGTTTGGAGATCATACATTATTTATCATCTACATAATGAAATATAATTAATCAAGGCTAAGGATTGCAAGGTGAATGGCACCCCTTGTCCTAACAAGGATTAGGGTACTTAGATTTAGAACCAATGATGTGGTAATGACGTTAATGATGCCCAAAATTAATTTTCTATTATTTAGGAATTGATGCCCTTAAAAAACTATGTGGTTCACTTCTAAGCACTACAAGTTCAATCTCGAGCGACATGACCTTAGTGGATTAGAATTATGCTATGAAGAATGCTTTGCAATAATGATGTCTCAGAAAACTTGTTCTCCTTCACTTTTGTGATATATGAATGTATTAAGGTGGTGTCTAGGTACATCGTTAAGGAGATTGTCAACTTGATAGGTTATTGTATTCTCCTAGGTCAACCCCTTGGTAGGTTTAATAGCAATAAGAAAGACTAAAGACAACATTCACCAATATGCATATGACCTATATGCAGATGGTGTAGCTTTGGATTCTTTGTCTCTTGAAAAATTGAAGTGAGTTCTAATGATTTCATCATGTAGTATTCTTATTAATTAATTACACATTGAATGCTTTTAAATACCAACATGTCACACAAATGTGTACTAAGTTAGCTCATAATGACTGCTAGGAAAGAGTGAGAATCTTGGAATTTAAATTTGAAGATTTGAATTTAAGGTTTGTTCTCACACACCATGAGATTGATCACAAGTGGTGCAATAGTAGATGTAATAATGATAATCTTGAGGTAGCGATGAATGCATGAAATTGGGTGCATAAGTAGGTGCAATAATGAGGGGTAAATGGAGAACATCCATGAATAAGTAAGTGGGAGGAAATAAGGATGGATAAGAATAAAGACATAAGCCAAACTTAGCACAAGAGTGTGCCACTTGTAAATGCATTATTGTATCTAATACATTCCACCAACGTGGGCACAAAATTAAATGGGAAATGGCATGAGTATGCAAATTTCACCATCATAATACAATATTAATTATAATATAATATTTTTTATATAATTAAAAAAGATTTAAAAAAATCCTTTTTAAAAATTAGTTTTATTGAATATAACAAGTAATACAATCAAATTAACCTACTTTAGAGTTGTGATGAATTATATGATAAAATTTAGAAAACTAGAAATTAAGGGGAATGAAAGTGCTTAGCAAAATTTGAAGGTTGATAGATAATTGTCTACCATTTTGATCATAACTTTTGAATCGTAGATTAGAATCACTTAAACTTGGATGCCTTATAAGCATAATGACAAAATCTATGTTAGGTCAATTTTATGACCACATATTTCATCTTTAATTTTTGGAATGACCTTTGATTGCATATTTGACCCTATGATATTTATACCCTTTGTACCTATAAAAGATATTTGCCTAATGTGTGTACCTATAATAGAAACCTAGCAATATTGGTAAACACTTTGGGGAGCTAGTTAAGTGTTAGCATTTTAATTTATCTCTTGAAAGACAACACAAAACAAAACAGTGTGTACATTAGAATTGTTCTTCACATTGTAAGGGGAAGCACCCTAAGACCTAACTAAACGTAAAACTACCCCTATACTAAAACTATAGATAGAATTTACAAGTATACACACTATATAATATCTTATTCGGGGTAAATGGAAATTACTAAATGCCTATTTTTTTGCTCCATATGCATGTGTCAAAATGTCAACAGTCAAGCCATATAGACAAGATTTTTATATCTTAAGGTTCAAAGGAAACTATTAAAGCATAAATAAACACATCTTCCTACTAGCTAAACTAGTGACTAGTATTTAGTTGTAATAAGATTTTGAAGGAATAACACCACATGATTTCAAGAAGTAAATAGTTAAACTACATTGAAAGCTACAATTGAGAATAGACAAACATTGTCAATACAAAGCTTGATACAATACATTCTACTTTTAATTTACTCAATAGAAAAATAGTCATAATAACACAATAACTTCAACTGAACTATGATCTCTATAGTGTAATCCCAATTTCCACTATCATTAAGTGTTTGCATGCTTAAATAACTTATTTATAGGTCACAATAAAGAGGTTTTACACATTTAAGAAATAATAATAAAATATCTCCAAAAGCACCACTTTAAAGTGAACATATCCACAAGTTGTAGGAAAAGCAAAAAGAAAACAACTTTAAACTCTAAAACAACTAATAAAATACTAAAGGCCCAAAATAGGCTCTCATCCACTACCCAAAACTAAAATGCCAAGAATAGCCACTACTAAAAATAGCAATTTGCATATAAGTGACCTTCTAAATTTTGGAGCAAATGGTAGATCTTTTGAAATATGGTGAATCTTTCAAATCTTCTAAAACCCCAACCATGATGAATCCATTGACACCCCATCATGATGGTATGCCAATACTCTAAATTAGGAACCCTATTTTGGAGGCCCTTCAAGGCTTTGAATCTTGAAAGATCTCCCTTCCATTGACTATTCCATCAATATGTTATAATCCAACATATGCATTATTGAGTATGAATGTCATTAGAGATTTCAATGATAAACAAATGAGGGACATCACAACATGGAAGCTCAAAACACTTCAATTGAATTTTTCACTATGGAAAATCAATGTTTGAAAGATGGCCTCTTTTCTTCTTGCCCCGTGGTTTTAAGATGTCAATTTTGAACAATTTGTTTACTTAGAAAAGGAAGACATTCACCTAGAAGAGAGAAAAACTTAGTTCAAGACTACAAGCAACAAAAGGAAAAGACAAGAAAGAAGGAGAATTTGAAGAGGACCCTATTGGTATATCTTGCAACACTACAAGTGCTCCAAAAAATCTTCACAAATGGTGCTAAAAATCACATCAAACCTATCAAAGAATGAAAAAATGCCTTGTTTTTAGACAAATTATCTAGAGTTTGAATAGTGATGCAGGAGCATCCGGGTGCATGTATGATCCTGTATCGCCCAAAAACATTTCAAGCTTTTGTTTCTAGTTTTGTTCATTTTTTTTGTGTTCAGTTGTTGTGGTTGTTTTCTTTAGGGGCAATTGTCAAATTTGAAATTGGTCAAGTTTGGAACGAGTTGGTACAGTTGAAACACCTCAATGAAAATTATAGTCCATGCATTCTTTTGTTCTCTGAAATGTCGCTTGAATAACAAGTTAAGTTCATGAGGTTCGTGCTCCATATGTTTCAACAAAGGCTTTTATCTTTGAATTTGAAGTAAATGTCAAAACGAAGCCCCCTTACATACTGGCGCAACTTCATTCAAGGCACAAGAGTTTGAAGTTGCACTCTTGCGCTAACTTATTGATGAGACAGTCTCCTTGCACAATAGCACAACTTCATTCAAGGTACATGTATTCAATGTTGTACTCCTATGATAACTTGTTGATGAAGTTCCCCGGTTCACTTATGTGTCACATCGTCGATGGAGGAGCCGATGTACACATGGAAATGTTAAAGACAAAGGAGTTGATGGTGATGGAGATTGATTGTCATTGATGTCAAAAAGGTGTTGAGTTGTTGATGCAAAGTTAGTTGTCATTGTTGATTAAAGAGATATTCATATGATCGCTCATGCTTGAGTTGTCATGATCTTCATACATCATATTATAGAGTTCACAGAATTCTCATGCTTCATCAGTCATGTTGTTTCCCATTCTTCAGGAATTCACATGTGCTTCATTGTTCATGAGTTATTATAGTGAATAAGTTGGTTGATGTGAAAATGTCAAAGGTTGGAGTTCATATCTTGGTGATTATTTTTCAGGAGTTGCATAGAGTTCATGCTTCAAGCATGTTAGTGTTCTTGCTTCGGGATGATCATTATCAGGTGTTGAGAGTTATATCAGGACTGGTCTTGGTTTGGATCAAGATAGATGATTTGTATGGTTGGTTGGATGTGTCAACTTCAAAAAGTTGTCATCTTTCATAAATCTGATCAAGGTTGCAGTGGTGTGGTTTGATTTTGTTGATTCCAAGGCACTATGTTTCCATGTTGATACAAATCTATACTTCACTATTGATCATTGTTCTCTAATGTTGATCATTGTCCTATAATGTTGATGCAAATCTCATGATGTTCTCTAATGTTGTAGAACTCTCTAATGGCAGAGTTGAAGGCAGTTGGTATGGCAGAATTAAGAGGTTCAGATGTTTTCTCATTGCTTCATGATGTTTTGGTGTTGGTTCAAAGAAATACTTGATGCAGTTTGACACAAATTTGATCACTTGATTTTGGTGCAATAATGTAGATCATCTATTTCTAAAATTTATTGTGTCATGGTCTCAATTGATGTGTGATCTAGTTGTCTTTCATGCTTGAACATTCAGTGTTATTTGTTGTTTAGTATTTGATTTCTTACTTTGGTAAAGTACATTGTCAGCATCATTACTTTTTGTTTTCAAGATTAAAAAGAAGTAAATGAATTGTTTTTGTTTACAACATTGATTCACCCCTATTAGGAAAAGTGTCTCAACCTTGCAACTTCAAAAGATTAATATTCTTCCTAGTTTTCATCTTTTCGAATACCCTTTATCTTGGAGAATGGTCTGGAACTTTCAAAGTTTTCAAAAGAGCTAAAAATAGCGAGACTCACTATTTTTAGTAAGTCCTTTGATTAAGCTCGGATTGACCTAAAATTTTTCCCAGAAGGTGCGGAATAGCTAAGTGAACATCTTGGGTGAGTTTCATCTCAAGATCATATCTAGATCGCGATATATTAATGTTTATATTTTTTGAAACTGCCAAAAAAAGTTTTGAACTCAATTACCGGAATTGAAACTTCTCTAAACATCCTAAAAATTGTCATAACTAGTGTATAGGGTTATAGGGTGATAGATCTCTTCACGATCTTTTCACACATCAAACGGTTCGTCAATCGGACACCTAGATCAAAAGTTATGGCCTCCGAAAGTTGGACCTTCTATTTTTGGGAAATGCAAAAACATGTTGGACACATAAATGAGATGTAAAGGGGAGAGTTACACATGTTGGTGTGTGGTTTGGCATATCACAAGGCATCTTTGATTGGATATAATTTGGGTGCCACTTTATGGGTGGTTTTGGCTCATGGTTTTGTAATTACTGGTAACAGTTTATTCTATTGCATCTCCTATATATCAGGAGTTGGAGATGGAGGTTGTGTGTAAGAATCTTAAAGATGTTGAATTACCTCCTAGATCTCTGGATGGATATACTTTCGTAAAAACTTGCTCTGTAAGTATATTGTAATCATCGTGATTCCTGAATAGAGTGGGTTTTTTTACCTGAAAGGGTTTTCCCCACGTATAACTTGTTTTCTGAGTTTTGTGTTTACATTTGTAAGTTGTTATTATCTTTCTGTTAATGTGCATCTTAATCTATAAATGTAAAAGTAAAAATTTGCATAAGTCTTTCCTCAATAGATCAGTGTAGGAAGCATTTCCATATACCTTGCTTCCTTTCATTTGGTATCAGAGCTTGATCACCTTTGGTTCTAGTTGTTGGGTAGAGGGTTTTTTGAGCTGATCTTCATTTGAGTGTGAGCTTGTGTAGAGGATTTTGAAATCTTTGTTGCAAGTAAGAGATGGTGAGCACATATGGGAGGTTTGAGATAGAGAAGTTTAATTGTAGTAATTTCGAGTTGTGGAAACTCAAAATGGAGGACATGCTTGTAGATCAGTATTTATGGGAAGCCGTATTTGGTACAAAACCAACGATAATGTCTCAAGAAGACTCGGATCTCAAAGATCGAAAAGCTAAGGGTTTGATAAGACTCTGTTTGGCTAATTCAGTGCTCCTGAATATCCATGAAGAGAAGACTACAAAGGAACTTTGGAAGAAGCTTGGAGATGTTTATCAGGCCAAGTCCCTAGTAAACAAGTTATTCCTGCAAAAGAAATTGTATTCTCTAAGATGGAAGATGGAGGATCTGTCGTTGATCACCTAAATACATTCAATATGCTTGTTGCCTAGTTGACTTCTATTGGTGTGAAGATGGAGGAAGAGGATCGATGTATGACATTACTGTGCTCCTTACCAGATTCGTGGGGCCACCTTGTTATGGCCATTGGGAGTACCACTACCACCTTCAAGATGGATGAAGTGGTTTCTTCATTGTTGTCTAAAGAGATGCGGAGAAAGTCTTTCGAATTGGCTAAGGAGGCTCTTGCGGTTCGTGGTAGATCTAAAGAGAAGGGAAAGAAAAAGGATAAGAAGAAGGAAGAAAAAGGAAGATCCAAATCCCATGGGAGATCTAAGTCTCCCAGAAAGTCCAAGGCCCTGTGTTGGAACTGCGGCAAACCTGGTCACTTCCGCAAGGAATGCAAGGAGGAGAAAAAGAAAAAGAAGAAGAATTATGATTCAGATTCTGACAAGTCCTCTCAGGATGAAGGAGAATCATCTATCGCTACCTTGGCAACTCATGCATCTCAGGATGTGTGGCTTATTAACTTTGGTGCATCTTTTCACATGACCTTGCATTGGGGCTGGTTTTCGAAGTATGAAGAATACGATGGTGGAAAGGTGTACTTGGGTGATGATTCTCACTTGGATATTGTTGGCCATGGACAAGTCTTGATTCAATTCCTTGATGGACGAGTAAAGGGAATCAATGGTGTTTTACATATCCCTGGTTTGACATGAAACTTTCTTTTTGTAAGTAAATTTAATGATGTGGGTGTGTAGGATGTTTTCTTGAATGGAGGATGCAAGATGACTAGAGGATCTATGGTGTTGGCTAAGGGTGTTCTAATTGGCACTCTATTTCAGCTTGATGCATGCGCAATTCAGTGCAATAGTGCCTCTATTTCAAAGAAGAGAGCTTTAAAGTCTTCATCCTCACCATTGGAACTAGCAATGAAGAAGACTATTGCATCTGCTTTTGATGGTCGTGCTTTCTAGGTACCTAAGGGTGTTCATTCTATGGAGATGAAACTTCCAGCTGAGAAGACAATGTTATGGCACCAAAGGCTTCGTCATATTGGTGAAAAGGGTTTGAGGATGCTAAAGAGTAAAAATCTTGTTGAGGGTATGAATGATTGTAACCTTGAGTTTGATTTATGTGAACATTGCATTTATGAAACCGTGTTCAATTTTATTCCAGTTCTCACAAATCTTCTAAGGTCTTGGACTTGATTCATTTTGATGTGTTTGGTCCTGTTAATGTTCCTTCAATTTCAAAATTTGTTTACTCTGTTTCATTCATTGACAATTACAATAGAAGGACATGGGTGTATTTCCTTAGAAGTAAATCTAAAGTCTTTAATAGATTCAAAGAGTTCAAAGCTCTTGTAGAGAATCAAAAGGATAGAAAGATTAAGTGTTTGAGGACTGACAATGGTGGTGAGTTCTATTCAATAGATTTCATCAAGTTCTGTAAAGAACAGGGGATTAAGAGGCACAAGACAACTCCGTATACCCCTCAACAGAATGGAGTTGCAGAGAGGATGAATAAAATGTTGATGGAGAGGGCAAGGAGTATGCTAAGTGGAGTTGGTCTTGAACAAAAGTTTTGGGCTGAAGCTATTTCCACCACTTGTTACCTGGTTAACAGGTCTCCTACATCAGTGCCCGTTGATAAGACACCTATGGAGGTATGGTCTGGTAAAAAGCCTTCATTAAGACACATTCGAGTATTTGGTTGTGAGGCATATGCACATGTGCCTAAGGAGAAGAGGTCTAAGTTGGAGAACAAGGCTATAAAGTGTATCTTCATCAGTTATGGTATCAGTGTGAAAGGGTACAAGCTTTAGGATCCAGTCGTTGAGAGAGTTCTGTATAGCAGAAGCATGATCTTCAGAGAGCTCAATCCTTCTTCTGTTGTCTTGGAGCCAAAGAAAGAAGAGAAGAAAGATAATGTGGTTTAGCTTCCTTCCATCGCTGAGAAAGTTGTACAAAAAAATCTATTGGACCTGATAATGAGGAGAGCTCTAATAGCTCTGAAAGTTTAGAAGAAGATGAAGAACCTCAACCTCAACCTTTGAGGAGGTCCACACGGATAAGGCAACAACCCAGGATAGGTTTGGTTATTTATTGCATGATTCCAGTTGTATTTTTGCTCTGATTTCTAACACTGATGAGTCTAGAACTATGAAAGAGGCTATGGGCATGAAAGATGCAGGTTCCTAGAAGGAGGCCATGGAAGAGGAGATGGCTTCTTTGGAAAAGAATAATACTTGGGACTTGGTGCCTTTGCCTAAAGGACAAAAACCTATTGGATGCAAATGGGTGTTCAAAAAGAAATTCGGTGTAGATGGCAATGTTGAGAAATATAAGGCTAGATTGGTTGTGAAGGGTTATTCTCAGGTGGAGGGAATTGACTATGGTGAGATTTTCTCTCCTGTTGCAAAGTTGACATCTATTTAGTTCCTATTATCTCTTGCAGCAATGTATGATCTAGAAGTGGAACTGATGGATGTGAAGACAACATTCGCTCATGTTGACTTGGAGGAGGAAATTTATATGTGATAGCCAAAGCACTACGTGGTGAAAGGTAAAGAAAATCTAGTTTGCAAGTTGAAAAAGTCTTTGTATGGTTTGAAATAGTCTCCTAGGATGTGGTACCAGAAGTTTGATGCCTTTGTGTTGAATATTGGATTTCAAAGATCGAAATCAAATCATTGTGTTTACTACAAGTTTGACAATGATCACATTCTCATTATTGCATTGTATGTTGATGATATGTTACTCATTAGAAATGGTAAAAGTTTGATTTTTTATTTAAAGTCTCAGTTGTCAACACAGTTTGAGATGAAAAATCTAGGGGCAGCTCAATACATTCTAGGAATGGAAATCAGAAGAGACAGAGCAAACATAAAACTTTGGTTAGGCTAAAGTAAGTATGTTAACACTGTGTTGGAGAGATTCATCATGATGGATTGCAGACCTTTGACTGTTCCTATTACAATGGGGACAAACTTATCTATTGAAATTTGTCCAAACTCTCCTTCTGAGACAGAGGATATGAGCAGAGTTCCTTATGTTAGTGCAGTTGGCAATTTGATGTATGCGATGGTCTGCACAAGACTAGACATTGCCCAAGCAGTGGGAGTCCTTAGTTGATTTATGGCTAATCTTGGACGGGTACATTGGGATGCAGTGAAGAGAGTGTTCAGATATTTGCGGGGTACTTATGAGTTTTCCTTATGTTATCATGGTTATCCTATTGAACCTTGGCATTCACTTTGTATTTGTGGATTTGTGGATTCAGATTGGGTAGGTGACATTGACAGCAGGAGATCCACCAGTGCTTATGTGTCCACTGTGTTTGGTGGTGCTATTAGTTGGATGAGTAAGCGGCAACTTATGGTCGCTTTGTCTACTACTGAAGCTGAGTACATGGCAGCAACTCATGCTTGTAAAGAAGCCATTTGGCTTAATAGATTATGTTCTGATGTTGGGTGTGATGCAGGGAAGATTACTATTTGTTGTGACAGTTAGAGTGCCATATGTTTGGTGAAGAATCCTACTTTCCACGCAAAGACTAAGCATATTGATGTCTAGTACCATTTTGTTTGTGACATGGTAGAGGATGGGAAGGTAAACTTGGAGAAAGTTAATACTTTGATGAATGTTGCAAATTCCTTGACAAAACCTATGAGCATAGAGAAGTTTAGATGGTGTTCAGAGTCTATGGGCCTCTCGGCCCCTAGCAATTAAGTCATGGTATTGATACTCCCTTTTCTCTTGCAAGGTGTTTCATAAGTGGGAGAATGTTAGGAAAAGTGTCTCAACCTTGTAACTTTGAAAGATTACTATTCTTCCTAGTTTTGGTCTTTTCGAATACCCTTTATCTTGGAGAATGGTCTGGAACTTTCAAAGTTTCCAAAAGTTTCCAAAAGAGCTTACAATAGTGAGACTTACTATTTTTAGTAAGTCCTTTGATTGAGCTCAGATTGACCTAAATTTTTTCCAAAAGGTGCAGAATAGCTAAGTGAACATCTCAGGTGAGTTTCGTCTCAAGATCGTAGTTGGATCGCGAGATATTAAAGTTTCTATTTTTTAAACTGTCGAAAAAAAGTTTTGAACTCAATTACCAGAATTAAAACTTCTCTAAATATCTCAAAAAAATTGTCATAACTAGCATAGAAGGTTATAGGGTGATATATCTCTTCACGAGCTTTCCGATGCATCAAACGACTTGTCAATCAGACACCCGGATGAAAAGTTATGGCCTTCGGAAGTTGGACCTTCTATTTTTGGTAAATGCAAAAATGTGTTGGACACATAAAAGAGTTGTAAAGGGGAGAGTTACACATGTTGGTATGTGGTTTGGCACATCACAAGGCATATTTGATTAGAGATAATTTGGGCACCACTTTATGGGTGGTTTTGGCTCATGGTTTTGTAATTACCGGTAACGGTTTACTGTATCGTATCTCCTATATATCAAGAGCTGGAGATGGAGTTTGTGTGTAAGAATCTTATAGATGTCGAATTACCTCCTAGATCTTTGGTTGGATATACTCTTGTAAAAGCTTGCTCTGCAAGTATATTGTAATCTTCGTGATTCTTGAATAATATATTAGGTGACTTTGGAGTGTGGGGTTTTTTACCTGAAAGGGTTTTCCCCACATATAACTTGTGTTGTGAGTTTTGTGTTTGCATTTGGAAGTTGTTATTATCTTTCTGTTAATGTGCATCTTAATCTGTAACTGTAAAATTAAAAATTTGCATAATTCTTTCCTCAATAGATCAGTGTAGGAAGTGTTTCTGCATACCTTGTTTCCTTTCAACCCCCCCTCTGAGTGTTGTCTGTACTCCAACAAGTCGTATCAGAGCATAGGTTCCCTATAGAAGTCTAGCAGACTTGGGTAGGTCCTAATAGTGGAGTACCATGGGAAAGTGTATAAGAAATAAGGGCAAGAGAAATGTCAAGTCACATACTGGTCAAAAGACACCATCTATACCAAACTTAAATGTTGATCCATAATTGGTTGATAGAAATGTCTCACAGGTTGAGTCAGGTATTAAATTAGAGGAAGAGTTTTCTGGAGTTCCTTTCTTTGATGGTTCAGATTTTTCTATTTGGTATATTAGATGCAAGTCTATCTATCCTCTTTAGGGTATGGTGTGTGGATGTCAGTTGAAAATGGGTGTTTTATTTCCTCTCAATCACCCAATACTACAAGTAACAAAGAGGCTTATGAATATAATCATATAGCAAAGAAGGCTATTATGTTCGGGTTATCTAATGAAGTTTCTTGTAAAGTTATGTATTGTGAAACAACTCAAGATGTGTGGAAGGAGTTGATTAGAATCTATCAAGGTGATGCATTTGAAGGAGAGGATAGCTTGGTGTCTGAGGAAAATGACAATGAAAGGAGACATTCATATGAAGGAGATGAGGTTCAATTTGATTCAAAAGAAGATCACATTATGAGTGATGATGAACATGAGTGTGAAGTTGATATAGAAGGAGATCCCACGTGTGCTTTGGGTGAAATCAATAAATATAAAAAGGAGAACCAGATATTAGAGTTGCAGCTTCAATAAGAAAAAGACTCCAAAGACAAAGCACTTTCAGACCTTGAAAGAGTATCTTTTGATCTTGAAGAGGCAAGAAATTAGATTGTGAATTTAAGGACACAAGTTGATGAATCGGACAAATTGATTATCAGCCTAAAGACTGATATTGAAGAGGCCAAGAGAATAATAGATGTAACAAAATCTGACCTTGAGGTGAAAAAAATTGAATATAAGAAATTAGAGGCTGAAATTGTCAATCTGAGAAAAGATTATGAAGGTCTCAAGGTTCTGTCCAAGAAATATTAGGAGTTTGAAGAAAGCACAAACAAGTTGCATGAAATGTTGGGCAAACAAAAGTATCATAAGGACACTACTAGTCTAGGTTACGAATAAGGAGAGTGTTCCAAAGTCAGAGAGACTCCTAGAAGGAAAATTAATCTAAGTCATCATGTTGCTTCTCCTAAAGGCAAAAAGAAGATTGAAGCTGAGATGAAAACTAAAGTTGAGTTTATCAAAATGCACAATAAAAAATCTAAGAAGAGTTGCTCCAACAAGACAAGCATATATGTACAGGTATAATTATTCATTTTTTGGTTATTGTTATACTTGTAATCATTTTGGACACAAAGCAATTGATTGTAGAAGAAGAAGTCAATCTACTTCAATAAGCAATGCTAATCTTGTGTGTTTCAAGTGTAACTCTCTTGGTCACAAAGCACATAGTTGCAGAAGAACATCACCTGGTTTGAAAAGTTGGAAAATGAAAGAGGCCGAAAAGGTTTTGAAAAAGAAACCTGAATAGAAGAAAGAACTTGTGAAAGTTTAGAGACTGAAACAAAGCCAAGAAAAGATAGATCCTAAACTTTTTCATAATGCACAAGACACATCATCTATTACATGAGATGCAACATGAAGTAAGGGGGAGTTGTCCATGTCCTATCAATTATCCCTAAGAAGTTTCAGGAGGAGATCATTTGGTGCTTGTCAATATGATGATCTTGTCTTGTTTATCATTCTATTAGATTCTTGCCTGATAATGTTTGCTAAGATGCTACTCATATCAGTCTTATGAAATGAAGTTCATGTAGTTGATGATGGTGTTGATAACTATGTTGATCTTTAGTGTATGTCAGTGATACAGTTTAGAGTGTTCTTGATATGTTAGTTAGAATGTGAAGTGTTGGTTGTCATAGAAAAGAGATGTTCAGTGGTGTTGAGGAGTACATGTAGTGTCATTTCAGTTAAGGGGTACTCAAGGAGCTCTCATCAGATGTTAGCATATGATGGCCGAGGAGGTTGCAAATGGAAGAAATCAATTCATAGCACATGTCTCGACATTTGGTTTTGCATAGGTATTGATAGTAAGTTTTAATGAACAAAGGGATGTAATAGGCAAAGGTATAAGGTAGCTTTTGCAATCTTTGATTACCATCTAGGTTACTTGTGCTACAATAAAAGGTTTGGGACAATAGATCCATATCAATGCAAGCTGAAATATAGTGCATACAGAGGTCCATGGGACAGAACACATAGATGTCTGAGATGATTTTTGATGTTCCTCTCAAACCTCATTGACTTCGTCAAATTGTTATCTCTTCAGTGTTGATGTTAACATGAATTCATAAGCTTAAGAGGAGGAGCTTTGATGATATCTTTATGATGATCTTATTGGGTATCTTTGCTTGAAGATTATACTAGTTTGTGCAAGGACTGTTCAGGACAGTCACTATGATAGTCATAAAATCTGCATCATAATAGTGTAAATGTCTTTTGCAAGTAAATAGAACCATGACAAAGTAAGAAGTCTTATGTATCAAGGAGTCAAGAGAAGTAATTTATGACAGTGGGTCAAAAGACAACCAATTCTATTAATGCTCTATGACTATGATATCATTCAATGATGTGATATGTCTATGCTGCAATATAGGGATAATGAACTTGAACTTGAGTTCTTGTAATGACAATACAGGTTTGGAATGTTAGTAAGTAAGTTTGGATCAGTGAGACAGTATTGCGTATTATACATGATTCACACATTGGTTTTATGCAATATTATTTGGATACATTGCTTTGACTATAATATGTTTTTAAAAGTTCCAATGATATGTGAATTGTTTGAATGGTAAAAAGGGAATAGCAGAAGGAAGTTCTGCATAACACACTGCAAGCAAACATAGTGACAGTCATGGTGCAACACACTATATTGATGGTATTGTTGTCTTGTTGGTGTAGCATACCTTCTTTGGTGTAGTAGAGATTCTATGTTAGAATTTCAGACATTGGTGTATGAGAGCATGGTTTGAATGCTTCATGCTATAGGTGTTTATCTTGTCATGAAACTTGGCTCAGGAGTTGAAGTTGAGGTAAGTCATAGATCTTATTGAGGTGTCTCATTGTGGTGTTTCTGCAAAATGATCACTGTCACAGACCTATTCTAATCTCTTTCATAATTTATAGTGCAAGTAGTGGTATGAATTGATATGGTTTATATTGGGTGCTCACATTTTCTTAGTGATGGTGTTGATTGCAAGTCATGCTTATGGATAATCATTCTGATGATCATGATGGTTTGTCAAAGTTGTCTTCATTAGATCAAATGTGCCTTCTCGGAACAATACTTTATGTTGAGTTGATGAATGGATATTGAGTCTAAGTTGAAGAATTTTGAACAAGGCATTTGGACTCAATGCTAAGTGAGTATTGCTATTTGGAGTCCAAGACAAGGGGAGTTAATTCATCCTTTGTCATCCTATGTCAAAAAGGTGGAGAGAAAGAGAATGCATTATGTAGTTTTGCCATCAATGACAAAGGAGGAGATTGATGGAGGTTGATTGTCATTGACATCAAAAAGGTGTTGAGTTGTTGATGCAAAGTTAGTTGTCATTGTTGATCAAAGAGATATTCATATGAATCACTCATGCTTGAGTTGTCATGATCTTCATACATCATATTACAGAGTTCAAAAAATTCTCATGCTTCATCAGTCATGTTTTCCATGCTTCAGGAATTCACATGTGCTTCATTGTTCATGAGTTAATAGTGAATAAGTTGGTTGATGTGAAAATGTCAAAGGTTGGAGTTCATATCTTGGTGATTATGTTTCAGAAGTTGTATAGAGTTCATGCTTCAAGAATGTCAGTGTTCTTGCTTTAGGATGATCATTATCAGGTGTTGAGAGTTGTATCATGACTTGTCTTGGTTTGGATCAAGATAGATGATTTGTATGGTTGATTGGATGTGTCATCTTCAAAAGGTTGTCATCTTTCATAAATCTGATCAAGGTTGCAGTGGTGTGGTTTGCTATTGTTGATTCCAAGGCACTGTGTTTCCATGTTGATGCAAATCTATACTTCACTATTGATCATTGTCCTATAATATTGATACAAATCTCATGATGTTATCTAATGTTGCAGACCTCTCTGATGATAGAGTTGAAGGTAGTTGGTATGGCAGAATTAAGAGGTTTAGATGTTTGCTCATTCCTTCATGATGTTTTGGTGTTGGTTCAAAGAAATGCTTGATGCAATTTGACACAAATTTGATCACATGATTTTGGTGCAATAATGTAGATCATCTATGTCTGAAATTTATTGTGTCATGGTCTCAATTGATGTGTGATCAATTTGTCTTTCATGGTTGAACATTCAGTCTTATTTGTTGTTTAGTATTTGATTTCTTACTTTGGCAAAGTACACTGCCAGCATCATTACTTTCTGCTTTCAAGCTTGAAAAGAAGTAAATGAATTGTTTTTGTTTACAACATTGATTCACCCCCCTTCTCAGTGTTGTCTGTACTCCAACAGATGGTTCATAAGGATCTTGATTTGCTGAAAGAGCCAAATGATGTCTTAGTGAATACAAAAGAGTTTCAAATGCGAGTCAATGAAATATGAAGTTCTTGAACTCCTTTTGTTGCTGAAGATAGTATTGTTCATTCAATGAGAGGAAATTATTGTTAAGGAAATTTGCTTATGCTTTAGCATAGCTTCACTTAGGGCTCATGAGTCCAAAGTTGTGCCCTTGTGCTAAATGCCAATGAAGAAATCTACTAGCACAACTTCACTCCAAGCATATGATTCTAAGGTTTCACTCTTGCACTAAGTCACCATTGAGGCACCTTGTGAAGTGGTCAAAACATATCATTTTGTAGGAGGCAACTGTTGGTGATTTAGTTTTGCAACCGTTGACTCCTCAACTTCCTCAAGCCTATGTATAAAAGGAAACCATGGCATTCAGTTTGGGGTTCCCTTGGTGGATTTTGGAAGTGAATGTTAGAGAAGAGTATTGAAGGAAGAAAACTGTAATAGTTTGAATTGCCTATTGCACTCCTGATGCTGTATACATGAATAAAGACATTGGAATTGATTGTTGATGTTGTAATTGAGCATATTGGTGTCCTATAATTTTGTGAGTCTTGGCTACTAGATTCTTGTTGTTTGATAAAACTCTTAGGTTTAGGTTGCATTAAATGGTATCAAAGCCCAGATTGGGTCATGTTGAAGAGAAGGAATTTGGAAGATTTTTGTTCTTGGTGAGTGAGAGGACAAGAAGACATGAAACTGTAGATGATTCATGAGACATGACACAAAGAGGATGAGGGAAAAGAGGAGCACCATGAGCTGGTGACATGATAATAATAGAGATGTTGAGAGGGATTACAAAAAAATTGGATGCTATGGAGATGGCACAGTGGAGAGGAGGACATGTGGAAGACATAAGTGAAGATGAAGAAGAAATAGAGGCAAGAGAAAATGTTGTGAATGAAGATGGAGATGAACCTGAGAGAAGATTCTTATGAGCAATGTCAAAAATCAATAGTAAACCTAGATTGGATACTCCTAGTTATAATGGAAGTATGAATTCAGAAGAATTGATTGACTAGATATCAGAGATGGGGAAGTATTTTTATTTTGAATCAATTGAAGACCTGGAAAAGGTGAGGTTTTCTTGCACGAGGTTGAAGGGACATGCATCCCTGTGGTGGGATCACATGCAGATTGAAAGATAGAGAAAAGGAAAGGAGAAAATAAAATCCTTGGAAAGAATGGTGATAAAATTGAAGGCTAAATTTCTGCTTGCAAAGTCAAATTAGTTTGTTCAAGAAATTACAAAATTGAAACAAAGAGAGAAGAATGTGCAAGAATACATTGATAAGTTTTATAGATTGAACATCAGGGAAAGACATGTAGATGATGCTGTTGATTTTTTTTAATGCACCTGGTAAACTTTTTAATGTGACCGATGACGCTAGCGTGACACGCCCTCTAGCTCCACACTAACGCTTTTGCCCGGAGCAATGAACCGGTGAGGCCACAACACGGGGGACCTCATCCCCAAGAAGGAACACTTCAAACTCGTGAGCTCGTTGGCCCAACGGGGGTTTGAACTCTGGTGGCTACCACTACAACCGAGCGACTTAACCACCGAACCACACCCTTAACAACAATGCTGAATTTTTTTTTAAGGTATATTAATGATTTGAATTATTCCATTCAAGATGAAATCAACATTGTACGAATACAAAGTGTGGAATAAGCCTATTAGTATGCCCTGAAGGCATAAGAGAAATTTACAAGAAAACAACAAAATAATTCAAGAAGTAGAGGAAGACTTTTACGTGGAAGAGGATAGTCTACTAGTGGTAGAGGATATCAAAATAAATAAGGAGAAGCTAGCACCTTAAAAACAACAAGAGAACAAAGTAAGAGAAGACTATTTTAGAGGAAGAGGAGATTATTCTCATTGCAGAGAATGTTTTAGAAGAGGTAAAGGAAGATGATTCAATGGTATATGTTTTCAATGTGGAGAAACTTGACATAGGGCATTTGAATGTGCTCATATACAACAAAGCAGTGGAAAAGGAAAATAAGAAAGAATTAATGTGGCACAAGCAGATAATGAAGGTGTGGCTTCACCAAAACATGGAGAAGATCCAGAAGATGGAGAGTCTTTGATGCTACAAAGAATATTGTTAAACCTGAAAAAGGAAAAACAATAATCTATCCAAAGGAGAAATTTGTTTCGAACAAGATGCAAATTGGATGGAAAATGTTGTAAAGTCATAGTGGACAACGAAAGCACTAATAATATTATGTTTGAAGATATTGTTGAAAAGTTGAAATTGAAGAGGATGAAACATCTCACTCCATACAAAGTTTCTTGGATACAAAGGGAACATTAGTTGGTGGTAATTGAACAATGTCTTGTGTAAATTTTCAAATTGGTAGTTATAAGAATGAAATTTTGTGAGATGTGATGTCAATGGATGCATGCCATATTCTATTGGGTAGGCCTTGAAAATTTGATAGAAAAGGTGTTCATAATGGTAGAACAAACACATATATGATAAAGAAGGATGGTAAGGAATATACTTTGAATCCATTTAAGGATAAGGGGGAAGAAGTAGAAAATAGTCCTAAAGTTTCCTTGGTGTTTGGTAAGAAATTTTTAAAGGAATTCAAGAAAGAGGGAGCATGTTATGCTTTTATTCTTAAGCTTGTAGTAGCTATGACAACAAAGAAGAATGAAAAGTTGCCAATTGAGATTCAAGAAATTCTAGATGAATATGCAGATATCTTGATGAAGGAGTTGCTAGATGGATTTCCACCTATGAGGAGTATTAGTCATTGTATGGATTTGATTCTTGGTGTGAGTTTGACAAATAAATCACCATACAAAATGACACCTATGGAGAATGAGGAGATTAATAGACAAGTACAAGAATTGTTGGATAAAGGGTTGATCTGAGACAGTCTTAGTCCATGTGTTGTTCCAACAATGTTGAGACCCAAGAAAGATGGGGAATGGCAAATGTGTACAGATTTGAGGGCTATAAACAAGATAACAATAAAGTATAGGTTTCCATTACCATGGATAGATGACATGATAGATTTTTTGAGTGGAGCCAAGTACTTCACAAAAATTTATTTGAAGAGTGGGTACCATCAAATAAGAATAAGATAAGGAGATGAGTGGAAGACAACCTTCAAGATGAAAGATGGCATGTACGAATGGTTGGTGATGCCATTTGGATCGACAAATGCACATAGCACCTTCATGTAGTTGATGAATACAGTATTGAGGCCTTTTCTTGGTAAGTTCATGATTGTATATTTGTATGATAGTTAATTTTTAGTAAAACAAAAGAAGAACATTTTCTGCATGTTAGGGCAGTTTTGCAAAGATTAAAGGAAGAGAAGTTACTAGTGAAATTGAAAAAGTGTAGTTTCATGAAGCAAGAGTTGATATACTTGGGATTTATTATTTTTGGAGAAGGATTAAAAATGGATCAAGAAAAGGTCAAAGAAATTGTGGATTTCCCTTCACCAAGGAGTATGTTTGAGGCAATGAGTTTTCATGGATTGGCGAGCTTCTACAAGAAGTTCATAAAAAACCTAGTGGAATTTGGGCACCTATTATGGAGACTATGAAGGGTGATAGGAAGGGATTCGTTTGGACAAATATAACAGAAAATATTTTTTAGTTGTTGAAAGAAAAAGTGATCAGACAACTAATGTTGGCATTACCTAATTTTGGAAAAATATTCCAAGTAGATTGTGATGCAAGTGGGATAGTGATTGGAGGAGTCTTGAGTTAAGATGGAAGACCAATAACATACTTCAGTGAGTAGTTGAATGAAGCCAAAAGGAAATATTCCATATATGATCAAGAGTTTTATGCAATTATTTAGGCACTCAAGAAATAGCGACATTATTTGGTACCTAAGGAGTTCATGTTGTATACAAATTATCATGCATTGCAGTTCATTAAAAAATAAGGTAAGATAAATCAGAAACACATGAAGTGGGTTGAATTTTTGTAGAGTTATTCATTTGTTTTGAAACATAGAAGTGGAAAGCATAATCGGGTAGCTGATGCATTGAGTTAGAGATGCTTGTTGCTGACTGAAATGAGAGTGAGTTTTGTAGGTTTTGATTCTATGTGGGAGTTATATGAAGAAGATGTTGATTTCAAAGAAGCGTGTGTAGCAAGCAAGAATCTAGTGGAAAAGGATAGAACTCCATGGCTGGAGTATTTTGTTTAAGAATGTTCAAAGGAAAGAGATTGTGCATACCTCAGTATCAATGAGGGAAATTTTAATAAGGGAGAAACATAGTGGAGATCTGAGTGTATATTTTAGAGTGGATAAAACATTGGCATAGCTGAATGAAAGTTATTATTGGCCTGGGATGAATGCATATGTAAAGAAAATGGTGCAAGCATGAAGAGTTTTCCAGCATGCCAAAGGAGTAAGATAGAATACAGGGTTGTATCAGCCATCGCCTATATCAGAGGGACCATGGGAAAACAAGCATGAATTTTGTTTTGGGATTGCTGAGAACACAAAGTGGTAATGGTTTTGTTTTTGTTGTGGTAGATAGATTTTCAAAGATGGATCATTTTATACCATGCCAGAAGTGTAATGATGCTTCCCATATAGCTACATTATTTTTAAAAGAGGTAGTTAGGTTGCATGGTTTGCCAAAAAGTATTGTTTCAGATCAGGACACCAAATTTGTTGGTCATTTTTGGCACACGTTGCGGAAGAAAATGGGTACATAGTTGGGGTTCAGTTCATCTTATCATCCCTAAACTGATGGTCAAATTGAAGTTGTGAACATGAGTCCTAGTAATTTGTTGAGGTGCTTGGGAGGTGACAAACCTAATCAATGGGATTTGATATTGGTACAAGCAAAATTTACATACAATAATTTAGTTAATAGGAGTGTAGAGAAAAGCCCATTCCATATTGTTTATGGTTATACTCCTAGAGGTGTTGATGAATTGAGGGATAATGTAGATTTGGACATAAAGAGTGTTGTTACAAAGGATTTTGATGAATACATTCAAGAATTGCATAGAGAAGCGAAGGAAAATTTGGAGAGGAGTGCCAAAAAATACAAAGAATATGCAGATGTGAAGAGAAAAGAAAAATAATTTTAGGCAGGAAATTTGGTTTTGGCACATTTGAGGAAGGAAAGGTTCCCTCAGGGAACATATAATAAATTGAAGTGGAAAAATATAGGCCCATGTAGAGTGTTGAGAAAGTTTTCATCCAATGCATACAAAATCAAACTTCTAGCAGGTATAGATATATCTCCCATATTCTATGTTGATTTGTATAAGTATTGACATGCTTTCATAAGGTCCTAACACTTTAGTTAAAAATATGTCAATTATGTCGACCGGGTGGTGTCCAAGGCTATATGCAATAGGGGATATTTTTGGACATCTCACTTAGTAATAGATGTTCTAGATTTTTGAAAAGCTTAAAACAAAATCTAGAATAGAAAGCATGAAAACTTTAATCTAGAAAGCATTTGAATTCCTAATCTAGAAAGCATGTAAACTATCTAAGAATCAACACTTGTAGTTTAACTATGAATTCAAAAACAAAGGCAACTAACTACTAACTAAAAGTACATTTGACATCTTTAATAAATAACTAACAACAGATATATGAATGAAGTGGATGCTCTAGAAATTTCAAGCAAACAAAATTTTAAAGATCATTAACTTAAAACCACAACCTACAGGAACACATAACAAAGCTAAACGCAAAGTGACATTGATCTAAACAAAACATGCACAAAACAAAAATAACAACACCAACGATAAAAATACTTATCTATTCTATAATCCCTCGAGTTGCCAACTCTTGGGAGATCCTATTATCGATTCAAATCACATTTAGTACTTCAACAACTCCAAAGTAAATCCCATTCATATTACTTCCATTGCTCAAAAAAGATTACTTAGAATAAGACTGACAATATTCTTTTATGTTATAAAAGTATCGCAGAACATAGCTGAACAACTCTTTTGCATTGTATATCAGAACATAACATAACACAACATATCCTTGTTTTGAGCAACTGCATATATATACTGTACTGCTACAAAATCCTCAATTTTAGATGGCGGGTAAATGCCATTGAAGAAGTCTTTAAAGAAAAAGAGAATTACAAACTAACTAGATGTCTTTGAAATAAAACAGATTAAAGGATCTGAGTGGAGCCATAAAGTCTTAAGTATGCCCAACAAAAAATAACATAATTACTTAACAAAGTCTATGATGTATGCCTAAATTTCTGGCACTCTGACTTCAGCTGCTTTGAAGTCAACTCCTTCTGTTAGGTCATACATGGAACCCTGCATAATTACACAAGCTCTACAACAATTAAGTCAACATTAGTGGCTAATTTCAATCAATTTGAAAGTAAAGATTTATACATCATTTTATCAAAAATAGATAAATATTATTTCTAAAAATAAACAAATTGACATGGCTAAGGTGATTGGTTAGGACAAAAAGGGTTAAATGGATTGTTATAAAAATGAGGTTGTTTATACCTCATCACCCTCCCCTTCCTAAGCCTACGCAGGTCCTCCTGCTCTTTGATGAGCCCTATGTCTTTCTGCATCCCTCTTTCTATTCAGTTCATCATATTTTGAGTTGAGATCATACATGTTGATGCAGAGGTAGGAGGACCAAAACTATCCTCAATAACATTAACAAATAAAAAGAAATAATCTAATTGCTTTGGTCAGATTGAAGAGAACATTAATACAGACTTTTCATCCAATTTTCATGAAGATCCAATGGTAGGAGAGAAAGTTATGACTCTTTTCCCAAAACTACAAACCCTAGGCAGCATTCAGACCTGCCCTCACCAAAAATGCCATAACTTATTCAAATCTTAATAAAATTTGATGAAACAAAAAGAAATAGAAAGTAGACTCAATACTCTTTCCAACCATATATAGATTGCTCCTGTATATATCCGTACAAAACCGTACCAAATGCTGCAATGGGACTGTTGCAGGAAAAATTAGAAAATTACAGTCCATAAAACACTCATATCTTTCACAAAACTAAATAAAAATGCATGGAACAAGAAGAAAATGGAAGGTGGTTGAAGGATATAACATTTGAAATCCATTAGACATCCATTCAATTCTATACAGGGCTGTGCAATAGCAAAAGACAGCAAATTTCTGAAGGAAAATACAGGAAAACATTGTTTTTTCTCATTCCATGCTCAAATCTTCAACCACCCACGAATTCTTCATGGTTACAAGGCCTTTTAAAGGAATTAAAACATGTATCTTCAGTTCATAACTGATTTGGAGCAAACCAAGAGCCAAATGACTCTTCACCTTCCAACTTTGCATCTTTTTTCCAATTTTACATTGACAACCTTTACATGGTTTGCAATATTTTGCATTTTTGAAACTCCTAATGACCTAAACACATAAAAATGACTTGATAAACCTCATTACAATGTGGAAGCATACAAATTTAATCAAACTCAAAGATTTGTTCAGGACAATATTAATTTGCTAAGGTGCTCCTGCACCATACAACCAACCAACAAAATTTCCAAGTCCCTTGGAAATGTATCTGCAACAAAAGTCTCTTTCCTCTGTCTTTATCTTCAATCTTCTCAGCTACAATCTTCCAATCTATAGAAATGGTGACCAACCAACCAACAAAACCTAAACTACCATCATCTTAGAGCATCTTCAGGCTCCTTCTACTCCCATCAGTGGAGTACTCTTTAGGCTGCAACATCAAGTGCTTCTTCAGGTATCCATCTCTCTCACTGCTTCACAACAAACCAACTCACCAAACCATTCATCTCACCCAACAGTAGATCCTGGTGATGCACCTACCACTCTCTCCTCAGTGGTTTCTCTATGCATCCTTCTCCAGCCAAATCTCTATTGGAGAATGGTCATGACAGACCTCATCTTGTCTGTCCACACACAACCTCAGAAAACATCTTTCTACAGCTAGATGGATAAGCACCTGCAACCAAACAACTGAGCAACACAAAATCCAAAAGGTGTAGATTGCCTCCCTCGGAGATCTATCTACACAATCAAGATCTTCTCGCTCTTCACCTGCCTTCTCAGTGACAGGAACAAATACAACACCCAAATCTTTCGCCAGCTCTGATACCAAAATGATGCAGAGGTAGGAGGACCAAAACTATCCTCAATAACATTAACAAATAAAAAGAAATAATCTAATTGCTTTGGTCAGATTGAAGAGAACATTAATGCAGACTTTTCATCCAATTTTCATGAAGATCCAATGGTAGGAGAGAAAGTTATGACTCTTTTCCCAAAACTACAAACCCTAGGCAGCATTCAGACCTGCCCTCACCAAAAATGCCATAACTTAATCAAATCTTAATAAAATTTGATGCAACAAAAATAAATGGAAATTAGACTCAATACTCTTTCCAACCATATATAGCTTGCTCCTATATATATCCGTACAAAACCGTACCAAACGTTGCAATGGGACTGTTGCAGGAAAAATCAGAAAATTACAGTCCATAAAACACTTATATCTTTCACAAAACTAAATAAAAATGCATGGGACAAGAAGAAAATGGAAGGTGGTTGAAGGATATAACATTTGAAATCCATTAGACATCCATTCAATTCTATACAGGGCTGTGCAATAGCAAAAGACAGCAAATTTTTGAAGGAAAATACAGGAAAACATTATTTTTTCTCATTCCATGCTCAAATCTTTAACCACCCACGAATTCTTCATGGTTACAAGGCCTTTTAAAGGCATTAAAACATGTCTCTTTAGTTCATAACTGATTTGAAGCAAACCAAGAGCCAAATGACTCTTCACCTTCCAACTTTGCATCTTTTTTCCAATTTTACATTGACAACCTTTACATGGTTTGCAATATTTTGCATTTTTGAAACTCCTAATGACCTAAACACATAAAAATGACTTGATAAACCTCATTACAATGTGGAAGCATACAAATTTAATCAAACTCAAAGATTTGTTCAGGACAATATTAATTTGCTAAGGTGCTCCTGCACCACATGTCCTCTGCCTCCTCATCCAAATGATCAGGGTACTTAAGAAAACCTTTGTTCAATCTAATCTACATCTGCCATGCATGTAATCCCTGGGATCTTGTTCTGTAGTTACCAAAACTATAGGGGGTGGCTGAAGGAGTAATGGAGGTCTGTATCGCATCCCTATCCACTTGGTTTTGAGTTGTTGTAGTATTTTTGTCAAAGCTTTTGCTCTTTTATAAGACCATCTGAGATTGGTTGGAGAAATCATCTCCCTTCATTTGAGATATAGAGGTAGGGGAGTATATCGCTCCTCACAGGTACTCCATGTCCTGTCTATTAATTGTGGCCCATTAACTTTGAAATATTCAAAACAAATCCTGATACTTACATTGTGCTTGTCCTTCATAGCTTCATAACTTTTAATCCTTCAAAATTGAGCTTTGAAGGTATAGGGCTTATGGTTAGGGTATCTCATTTGGAGCCCTACAGTTCTCTCTACCTAAAGATATTCTTTGGTCCTATCCTACCAATGAAGTTGATTTTGGATATTAGACATGAAGGCTCTAAGCTGTACTTATCCCAAAAAAAAGTTAATGAAGAAATCACTGTATTTTTCAGAAACAGATTTTGTATGAAAAATTCACACAATAGATTTTGTTGAACAGGGGATGCCTCTTTGAATGCTTCTAGGAATTGTTTATCATCTGGATCATGGGGTAAGTTGTAGGAAATTCTCAAAAGTTTCCATCTCAATAACTGTTCATTGAGGAACATAGAATATAATTTGGATGGCTTCCTACAGGATAATAACAACTCTTCGATCTTGCATGCATCAATTTTAGCTTGGTAGAGTCTGTCATAGGATTCTTTCAACAATACCATTTCCTTCTTGAATCTAGTATTTTCTACCTCAACTTGTCTCAGGAAATAGCACCTTTCTATCCATTTGGCCAACATGGGAGGAATGTGAAATTGAAACCACTCCATTTTGGTCGGTTCAGTTTGTATCTCTTTTGATTCCATGGTTGGCTTAACACTGACTTCCTACAATTCATGTTCCATCTCTATAGTTTTACTAAGAGCTGCATTAAGTTCCTCCTATTCCTCTGCAAATGATTTAAGGAACTGCACCAAATTAACAGTCAAATTTTTGATTTGTTCATCCTTGTCTGATAAACTAACCAAATGTTCCTTATTTTTTTCCTCAATTTGTTTCATTTTTTTACTGCAATTCCTCAATGAATTTATCCTTCTGTTCCAATTGAGTTCCTAGAGTTTTGATTCCCTGATCTTTCTATTGTAAAAGTTTTGTCTATATGTCTATTTCTAGCTATCATTTGGCTATCTGTTCCTCATTTTGCTAGAGTTTGTTTTTCAATTGTGCTATTTCTTCCCTTAATTTTTCTAATTCTACTTTTAAGTGATCACATTTTTCATTTTCTGTATCATTGGCAAGAGGGGGAACAAAAGTTTCTGTATCATTGGCAAGAGGGGGAACAAAAGTTTCTATATCATTGGCAAGAGGGGGAACAAAAGTTTCTGTATCATTGGCAAGAGGCGGAACAAAGATTTTTGTATCATTGGCAAGAAGGGGAACAAAGATTTCTATATCATTGGTAGTGTTGGTCCCTGAATTGACTATCAGTTTTCGAGCAAATTTTCATGCAGGCACCTTCCCAAAAAATCCAAAAAATTTCTAAGTTTTGGGGCCCCTCAATGTTTTTCAGCATCAACATCATATTTCTTTAAGAGGGGGTCATCATGTTGTGCCATCGGTGTGACTTTGCTTATCGAGCGAGCTGGCGAGTGGTTCGCTGATGGTTGGTGTCTAGTCGATGGATTGTGGTTTGAAGCTTTTGTGTGTGTTCATCAGCGTGATTTTTGTTATCGGCGTAGGAAATTTTGCATCCTCCGATGTGTTCGATCTGGCCGATGGAGTTGACATCAGCGTAGCTTGGTGTATCGGCAGGAGTGTTTTGTGGTCTGCCGATGTTGGGTGTCTGGCCGATGGAAGTGTTCATTGGCAGGAGTATTGTGGTCGGCGGGGGAATTCTAGGCTCCGCCGATGCGTTTGGTCTGGCCGATGGTGTCATCGGCGTATGTGTGGTCATTGGCAGGAGGATCTTTGTGGTTGGCCGATGGTGTTGGTTTGACCAACGAAGGCAATTTGGATGGTGGTATCGGAGGGACATTGCCTATCGGCCATGTAGGTGAATGGTTTGCCGATGGCGTGGGTCTCGCCGACGAAGGCAGTTTGGGTGTGCTATCGAGTTGACCTAAGTTGTCAGCAAGGGAGTTTTTGGCCATCCCGATGGTTTAGTTCTAGCCAACGGGGTGTGTTTAGTGGTCATCGGGGTGACTTGTGATATTGGCGGGGAAGCTTTTTGTTTGGCCGATGGGGTTGGTCTCACCGAAGGAAGTGGGCTATCGGTAGGAGTTAGGCCGATGAGCTATTGGTGGAAGGTTCATGGGTCGAGCGGGGCAAAAGCCCTCGACACTTAGTTTCCTCATGGCCATGCTTATAAGGTGTTAGAATGGTTTCCGTGGGGTGCATGTGGGACTATTATTTCCTATGTTTTTGAATATTTGGATGCTACGTTTTGGTAGGAATTTTCTGTAGGAGCGCTGTGACGGTTTCCAAGGAAGCTGCGGGTTTGGCATGACATTAATGGCATGAAGCTGCAGAGGTATGGCTTGAATGACTAGCTAGCTACCCGATTGAAGATGGATGTCCTTGAACGGCGGTGGGGACCCTGTTTCCATCTACTCCATCCTCTCTGTCTCCCCGATAGCATTGAATTTTTCTGAGCACCTTTCCTCATGCTTTGAGTCTGGCAAATTTTCAATTTGCTTTGTAATTAATTTTTGGCTAAGTACACGGTTCTGTATAAAAGGTCTAACTGTGTTACTTTTAGGAGGTTGGATGTTTTTGGGCTCTTTGCTCTGACTCTGAACACAAGGTGTTCACATTTTGAAAGACATTTTGTTGCAGATTCGGTCCTTATTTTGGTGTATCAATCATTCTTGTCTTGTAAATGATAATTTTCCTATATGATAACTTTCTATACAGATTAATTTTAAATGAAAAACACCTATTGTGTGTATTGTTTATGATTGTCTCCTGTATGTCATTTGTTTTCTTTTCAAACAAGGTTGTCAAGGGCTTCCAAGTTTTTCAGTATATGCATACTCTATGTCTGATTTATTGCGTCTGCTTAAGGAGTGGTTAAATAGGCTTTTGATTAGATACAAAGGAAAATAGATTGCATCATAGGATCTGTTAAGTATGATCATAAGTAATACTCTTTCTTGGACATGTTGCTGTTAGGCAGTAGCATTCTTCTCAAGTCCTTTGGATATGAATTCATGTTGTCATAGGGAGACATTTACATTCTTAGATTTGACTCTACTGCCCAGATAAGGCACTAGTTTGGGAATCTGTCTGTTCAATGGGTCTAGGAAAGTCCCATAACTCCAAACATCAAATCAAACCATTTCATCCTTCCACCTGTTAGTTGTAGGAGTAGGAGTAGGAAACCCCTGCATGCTCTCATCCCTAACCAGACATATGTGTCCAAGAATGTTGCCAACCTCGTGATTTGTTACACAAATCTTGGTCCATACATGAGAGTATTCTGCCTGTTGATGTCAAGTTAAATCCTTATGCCATTGAGCTAGTCAACGTTATATCTTTATCAAATAGGGACACCCCCTTGGTGTGGCAGAACCAAAAGTGAAGGGGAGGAGCTCACGCAACCTCTTGCATTTAGTTGGCTGAATCTGCCTGTGCATTAGAACTGGCAAACCCTAATGCTGATTCAAAGAAAAACCAACAAGGTGGCGACTCCACTGGGGATGTGAAGTAAAAGTACTATCTAGTCATCTCTGGTGATATATTTGTGGCCCATCTGAGTCGCAACACATTTGGCGACTCCGTAGGGGAGTATATTCATGTGAATGATGATGCTCTGCTGGTGGAATGAACCTGGAAAAATAGCTTTCAGCTATTGAAATTTTTATCCTCTCTGGAGAGGTGGTGACTCTACAAAAAGATTCAAGTGCATATGAAAGTTGATGTGTGTGTTGTGACAAAAAAATGTGCTATTCAGATTTCTGCATCTGGATGAGAAAAGGTACTTAGTTTCTTCCCCTTTATATTTGTTGTTCTACTGCATAAGTTAGATGCCAAGGGAGGTTATAGGTCTTAGGCAGACAAAGGATGTCTAAGATGGAAAATTTTATGAATCCAAATATGTATACACCCGCGCTCAACCAAGAGGGAGATGCAATGTTATGTGACATAATAGAAGAGATAAGAAATAGGTTGATACTCTTAGAGGCTAGGCAGGCTCAGTTGAATAATGATAACCCTATTGTGTCTGCCAGTCAAAAAGCTAAACCTCTTGTCAGCCCTTTTGATCCTTTGTATGACCAACTCGATTTGTCATGGGTTGATTATAAAGTAGAAAGTATTCCTGCTAGGATATAATGTCAGATGCCTAGATTTAGTGGTCACAGTGTATGTGATGGGGGTGCACATATCCAAAAATTTTGCAGTTTTATGGAAAAACATTCATTTAGAGATGAGGATATGTTGATGAGGTTTTTTGTTAGATCCTTTGATGCAAAATCAAAAGATTTGTATTTGAGCTTTCCAAAGAGATCCTTTGCCTGTTGGGATGAGCTTGCTGACTGTTTCAAAAGGGAATTTGCAAAAGAACTAGCTGATCTTGTTGCAAGATTGATGAAAATCAGAAAACAAGATGAAGAACCATGTATTATTTTCAGTCATAGGTTTGCACTAGCCCTTTCACAGATCCCAGAAGTCTTCAGACCTGATATTTCAGCCTGTGTTGGCATATATTTTGAGGCTTTTGAGGAGGGCTCTAGTGCAATACTGAGTGAATTCAAGGTGACAAGCATGCAAATGGCATACATTTTTTTAGAAAATGTAGAAGAAATGAGAAATGAGCACCTGCAGAAATCCCTATCTCCAGGCCTTGGTGTGAGAAATGGTTATGAAGCTGCAAATGACCAAGAGATTAAGGCATCATGTGAAGATGCCAGTGAAAGGACTAATGAGGACTCCCATTGCAATGTTGAGGCAACTGGCCATGAAAACAATAATGAGGTTGTGGACAGCAATGAGCATCTTTTTGAATGGATTTGTGGAGATGATTGTGAGTATTGTACTCAAGACAAAGAAGATATAAGCAAACAGAGAAGTAGTTCCATGTGTGAACCATTGCCTTCTTTTCAAACACATGGAGATCATGAAGAGCAGTCAGAGATTGAAATAAGTGCTAGTGTAGAGCATGATTGTTTTTTATTTGGTGATTGTTTTGCTTATGACACACAAGCTGATATTCTTCCACAAAATGAACCCATTGGTGATGAAGATGCATGCTCTGCTGCCCATGAACAAATGGCATATTATGATCAAGTTGATGTACCTAGATCACCCATTTTTGACACATATGGTGATGAGGATCTATTTGAGTATGGTGAAGGTTTGAGCATTGTTTTTGACTTGGATTCTATTTCTCATACTGATGAAAGTGAAACCAACATACATTAGGTAAGTGACTATAAAAATGTGCCTTGTAAAGAGGTGCTAGAGCCTGATCTTTTCCAGTTTGGTGCTGCTGTTGGTTGTGTACATGATGTGCACAATTATGAATTTGAGAGCTTTTCCTTTAATATGCCAGCTCATCAGGAGAGCCTTGTTTTTCCTAGCTGCGTGGTGGACTCTAAATGTTTCTTATTTTCAGTCCAGCTAGGGGATCACTTTGCAATGCATATTGATGATGCAGATGATGATAAGTGTTACGTACCATTTGAATATGCATTGCTTGATAGATACTACATCCACTTGTTGCCTAATGTTGAGGGTTGTTTGCATAGGGTTGACAGTGACAAGCTAGATCAGAGGGCTGAATATGCAAATGACCAAAGTTGCTTATGGTCAGATCATGGCAGCATTCTCAAGCTTGACCCAGTGTATGCAGATGAAAACAAGGTATTTAACAAGGGGAAATACAGGTTTTCCCTTTCTTGGTGGCCTTAGGCCATCAAGTTTGATTGGTGATGCAGATCATTGTAACTTCATGACTCTATGCCCAATGGATAGGGGACTGGTCTGCATCCCAGAGTCTGAGGTTCTTGCCATGCCTGCAAGAGGCATGCATTCCCAGACAAAGCCACTGTTGGTGCCTGAATTGACTGTTAGTTTTTGAGCAAATTTTCATGCAGGAACCTTCCCAAAAAATCCAAAAAATTTCTAAGTTTTGGGGCCCCTCAGTGTTTTTCAGGATCAACATCATATTTCTTTAAGAGGGGGTCATCATGTTGTGCCATCGGTGTGACTTTGCTTATCGGGCGAGCTGGTGAGTGGTTCGCCGATGGTTGGTGTCCGGCCGATGGATTGTGGTTTGAAGCTTTTGTGTGTGTTCATCGGCGTGATTTTTGTTATCAGCATAGGAAATTTTGCATCCTCCGATGTGTTCGATCTAGCCGATGGAGTTGCCATTGGCGTAGCTTGGTGTATCAGCAGGAGTGTTTTGTGGTTTGCCAATGTTGGGTGTCTAGCCGATGGAAGTGTTCATCGGTAGGAGTATTGTGGTTGGCGGGGGAATTCTAGGCTCCGCTGATGCGTTTGGTCTGGCCAATGGTGTCATCAGCGTATGTGTGGTCGTCGGCAAGAGGATCTTTGTGGTTGGCCGATGGTGTTGGTCTGACCGACGAAGGCAATTTGGATGGTGGTATCGGAGGGACATTGCCTATTGGCCAGGCAGGTGAATGGTTTGCCGACGGCGTGGGTCTCGCCGACGAAGGCAGTTTGGGTGTGCTATCGAGTTGACCTAAGTTGTCGGTGAGGGAGTTTTTGGTCATCTTGATGGTTTAGTTCTGGCTGAAGAGGTGTGTTTTAGTGGTCATCAGGGTGACTTGTGATATCGGCAGGGAAGCTTTTTGTTTGGCCGATGGGGTTGGTCTCACCGTAGGAAGTGGGCTATCGGTAGGAGTTAGGTTGATGAGCTATTGGTGGAAGGTTCGTGGGTCAAGTGGGGCAAAAGCGCTTGACACTTAGTTTCCTCATGGCCATGCTTATAAGGTGTTAGAATGGTTTTCGCGAGGTGCATGTGGGACTATTATTTCCTATGTTTTTGAATATTTGGATGCTACGTTTTAGCGAGAATTTTCCGTAGGAGCGCTGTGATGGTTTCCAAGGAAGCTGCGGGTTTGGCATGACATTAATGGCATGAAGCTACAGAGGTATGGCCTGAATGACTAGCTAGCTACCTGATTGAAGATGGATGTCCTTGAATGGCGGTGGCGACCCTGTTTCCATCTACTCCATCTTCTTTGTCTCCCCAAAAGTGTTGAATTTTTCTAAGCGCCTTTCCTCATGCTTTGAGTCTGGCAAATTTTCAATTTGCTTTGTAATTAATTTTTGGCTAAGTACACGGTTCTGTATAAAAGGTCTAACTGTGTTACTTTTAGGAGGTTGGATGTTTTTGGGCTTTTTGCTCTGACTCTGAACACAAGGTGTTCACATTTTGAAAGACATTTTGTTGCAGATTCGGTCCTTATTTTGGTGTATCAATCATTCTTGTCTTGTAAATGATAATTTTCCTGTATGATAACTTTCTATACAAATTAATTTTAAATGAAAAACACCTGTTGTGTGTATTGTTTATGATTGTCTCCTGTATGTCATTTGTTTTCTTTTCAAACAAGGTTGTCAAGGGCTTCCAAGTTTTTCAGTATATGCATACTCTGTGTTTGATTTATTGCGTCTGCTCAAGGAGTGGTTAAATAGGCTTTTGATTAGATACAAAGGAAAATGGATTGCATCATAGGATCTGTTAAGTATGATCATAAGTAATACTCTTTCTTGGACATGTTGCTGTTAGGCAGTAGCATTCTTCTCAAGTCCTCTGGATATGAATTCATGTTGTCATAGGAAGACATTTACATTCTTAGATTTGACTCTACTACCCAGATAAGGCACTGGTTTGGGAATCTGTCTATTCAATGGGTCTAGGAAAGTCCCATAACTCCAAACATCAAATCAAACCATTTCATCCTTCCACCTGTTAGTTGTAGGAGTAGGAGTAGGAAACCCCTGCATGCTCTCATCCCTAACCAGACATATGTGTCCAAGAATGTTGCCAACCTTGTGATTTGTTACACAAATCTTGGTCCATACATGAGAGTATTCTGCTTGTTGCTGTCAAGTTAAATCCTTATGTCATTAAGCTAGTCAAGGTTATATCTTTATCAAATATGGACACCCCCCTTGGTGCGGCAGAACCAGAAGTGAAGGGGAGGAGCTCACGCAACCTCCTGTATTTAGTTGGCTGAATCTGCCTGTGCATTAGAACTGGAAAACCCTAATGCTGATTCAGAAGAAAAACCAACAGGTAGACACATGTCCTTCATCATTTACTTCTAGTAGACACTGTTCTGTGTCATTGACAATATTCAGAGAGGATGACTGCCCAATTTGAGGGACTGCATTAATTCTATATTCTTCTAATGGCTGTTAAGTGGGAGAAAATGTTTCCACAGGCTCATCCTCTTGAGCCTCCTCTTCTTCAACAAGTACATAATTTGGGACTTGTTCTTTTATTTCTTCTTGATCCTTCTTAGGTGGATCACTCTTTCTCTGTCAGATGCAGGGACATCATTACTTCCCAAGGTTTGACATTCACTTGACTAGACTAGGTTATCTCTTGGCTACCTATCCTGTCTTTTCTTCTTAGGTATATGTGGTTGGTCACAAGCCGCAATACAGTTGAAATCAGTAGCCAATCTTTTACTTCTTCTTAGAGGGGGAGGTCTCTGCAATTTCATTTTAGGCATCTTTTCCTTGTTGTTGGGTCAACTATTTTCATCCTCAGATTCCACTAAGTCCATATTTTCCTGCTTCTTTGTGGTTTCTGGCACACTATATGGCTTGGGTCGTTCTTCAAGGTTTGGAGGGTTTTCTGGCACTTCGCCATTGGGAGCTTCTATGGAAGTTTGAGGCTCAAGAGAAGGTTCTCTTAGGTTTTGTGCCGCCAAACTGGATGACTCGCCTTCCTCAAAATGTTTAGAGGTTGCAGGGTTTTCAAATTTCCTGAGAAATTTATGCCATTTCTCATTTGTTTTTCTCTTCTTAAGGATCTAGTGTTTGCAAATTAAAGAAATAAGGCCATGGTGTTTTAATGGACTTAACCCAGATTTAAACCTCTATCATATGGATAAGGGAATCACTGGCGAGAAGGTTAACCCTCAATTTGGTGCCATGGCACAGGTGAATGAGCAGATGGAAGGGAGGACCAACTACGGTAGCACATTGTCCTTCACATGTGAAATACTTGATTATCTAAGCTACCGCCATTCTCCATGCTTCTATAATAGGCATTCTTTGAAACCCTTTATTTTGTCCTCGAGTATTCACAACTAGTAATGGTTGAGGTTCCCCTTCCCTTATGAAAAGTTCTATCAATTTCTAGTAATTTGTGCCACCAAACCGGATGACTCGCCTTCCTCAAAATGTTTCGAGGGTGCAGGGTTTTCAAATTTCTTGAGAAATTTATGGCATTTCTCATTTGTTTTTCTCTTCTTAAGGATCTAGTGTTTGCAAATTAAAGAAATAAGGCCGTGGTGCTTTAATAGACTTAACCCAATTTTAAACCTCTATCATATGGATAAGGGAATCACTAAGGAAGGCAGGAAGGTTAACCCTCAATTCAGGGTTTTTGGTGCCATGGCACAGGTGAATGAGTAGATGGAAGGGAGGACCAACTACGGTAGCACATTGTCCTTCACATGTGAAATACTTGATTATCCAAGCTACCTCCATTCTCCATGCCTCTACAATAGGCATTCTTTGAAACCCTTTATTTTGTCCTCGAGTATTCACAACTAGTAGTGGTTGAGGTTCCCCTTCCCTTATGAAAAGTTCTATTAGTTTCTAGTAGGAAATGTTTGTAGTTTCTGATAGATTTAAACCTTCATTTTTAATACCAGATAATCTATAAATAGTTTAGAGACTCACCTTAAATTTCTTTTCTCGCACAATTGACTGTCCATCTGAGAAGTTCTCCACGAACTCTTTGACTAGCTGTGTATTATGCCCCTCAAACTTTTTCATGAATTCTAGCCATCCCATCCTTTGAAATAGTTCTGAAATATTACTAAGTGCCAATAACTTATCTACGGAAGTTGGCTCTGATTTGTGCTTTGCTCCTCCCATTCTATCCCTTGTTGGTAATTTTGCTTAGTGTCTACTAAATTTCATGGCACACCAAGGTGAATACTGTTTCAAACAAACTGATATGTGGATTAAGTGAAACTCAATCTTTGTGGCTACTTGTACTCTGATAATGCTAATAGGACATGGATTAATTCATGGCATTTAGCCACTCCGTATCTAATTATTACCTTGCATGGAATGGAATGAATGAGCCGCCACCTCTTCCAGTGAAGGTCCAGTTCACACAATTTAGTAAATTTAGAAAAGATGGGGGAACGTGCCAATTTATTTAATTTTATTCACAATGATTTACCTACTTAAGACAAAAGATGTACGTACCTTACATTCCATCATCGATTTGAAAGTCACCTCATAGATGCTAACGTAATGGCATCATAGACGACAATTAGATTTGAATGGGACAGTAAAGAGTGGTAATGGATTTATTGTTGATGAAAATGGAGTGGCTAAAAGTGTTTTAATTATTATGATAATAATATCATTTATTATGGTAAGAGATGGCAATATAGGGTGCGAATTTCTAAGGTGGTAGTGGTATGGAAAATTTTAGTGATGACAATGGGTATGTTGTTGAGGATGTTAGAGCATTTGCAAAGAAGGGGAAATCATGAATCTAGAACATCAGAAAAGGATGCTCATGGAATGAGTATAAGGAACAAAATTTTGGAGCATCGCTGAAAGATGCAGCGAAATGCAGAAACAAAATTTTAGAGCATCGTTGAAAGATGCAGTCGAAATGCAGGAACAAAATTTTGAAGCATCACTGAAATATGCAGCCAGAATGCAGGAACAAAACTCTAGAGCATCACTGAAAGGTGCATCCAAACTGAAGAACAAAGTTCTGCAGCATCACTAAAAGATGCACTGGAGTACAGGAACAACATGATGGAATAAGTTCTAGAGCATCATTGAAAGATGTAGCTGGAATGAAAGAGCAAAGTTCTAGAGCATCGCTGAAAGATGTGCTAGAATGCAGGAACAACATGAAAGAACAAGTTCCAGAGCATCATTGAAAGATGCAGTTAGAATGAAAGAACAAAGCTTTAGAGCATCGTTGAAAGATGCAGTCAGAATGAAAGAACAAAGTTCTGAAGCATCGTTGAAAGATGTGCCAGAATATAGGAACAACACGAAGGAATAAGTTCTGGAGCATCACTGAAAGATGCAGCTAGAATGAAAGAACAAAGTTCTGGAACATCGCTAAAAGATGCATCAGAATGTAGGAACAACATGAAGGAACAAGTTTTGGAGCATCATTGAAAGATGTAGCTGGAATGAAAGAATAATGTTTCGGAGCATTGTTGAAATATGTGCAGGAATGTAGGAACAACATGAAGGAACAAGTTCTGAAGCATCACTGAAAGATGTAGCCAGAATGCAAGAACAAAATTCTAGAGCATTGTTGAAAGATGCAACTAGAGTGAAGAATGAAGTTTTGGAGCATCGCTAAAAGATGAACCAAAATATAGGAACAACATGAAGGAACAAGTTCTAAAGCATTGCTGAAAGATGTAGTCAGAATGAAAGAACAAAGTTCTAGAACATCTATGAAAGATGCGTTGGAATATGGTTCTTGGGTAAAGATGAAGTCCTACAAAATAATAATGAAATTTAGACAAGTACAAAGATGAAGACACAATAAGAATGCTTTGAAATAATCATGAATACATACACACCATATTTATAATTTTTTTATTTTTTACTTTTTATTTTATTTTTATTTTTATTTTTTATATTTAACTAAAAATTATACTATCTCTGCCATACCAGAGTCATACATTAGGTTTCTCCTTGCATTTCGACCATTCGTGTAAATTCTTCTTTTTTAACAGGTTTATGGTAGATTCATAATCGATGACCGTTGACTAAGAGAGTTCGAGTGTCACCATCAATGGGTTTAAACTGCACTGCTCCATTCAGAAATACTTCAGAAATCTCATATGGACCCAGCCAATGAGTTCTTAGTTTATCTTTCTGATCTTTATATATGGAATCAAATAATAGTGCCCAATCCTTGTTATGGAACTCTCTTTGTTTTATATGTTTATCATGACAGGCCTTTCTTTATTGTTGAACTAACTCAGTCTGGTGAATGGCTTCCCGACAGAGTTCATCTAATTCACTAAGCTATAGGACTCTTTCAACCTAGGCTGGATCAAGGTCGAGGCCTACCTTCATTGTTGTTCTAAGTGTTTGAAGTTCAAATTCAATGGGTAAGAGAGGTTTCTTCCCAAAGACTAATTCGTAAGGAGTAAGACCGATAGTTGATTTCTAGGTTGTATTATAGGCCCAAACGGCTTCAAGTAATTTTCTGGCCCAGGCTCTTCTTCTTGATGAAACTGTTTTTGTCAAAATGTTTTCAAGATCCCTGTTAGTGACTTCCACTTGACCATTTGCTTGTGGGTGATAGGGCGATGACTTCTTATGTCTTACCTAGAAATGATCAGTAAAGGCTAGCAAGCCTTTGGACATAAACTGGGGTCCTTGATCCATGACAATTGATCTAGGGGCTCCAAATCTAAGAAAAATCTTGTTATACAGGAAGTTTGTAACTTGTTCTTCCCTAGCAACTTTCAGTGCTTAGACTTCTACCCACTTAGTTAGATAGTCAGTACAGACCAAAATGTATTCTTTACCTTGTGAAGGAGGATCTATGGGATCGATGAAATCCAATCCCCACTTTTCAAATGGTTCAAAAACTACCTACGGCTACAGAGGCATCTTGATGGATGTCGTGGGTCTTCCTAATCGTTGGCATTCATCACAACGGTGAACATAGTTTTTTACATCTTTATGCATAGAGTGCCAATAATATCCTACACTTAAGATTTTATGGGACATTCTCTTGGCAGAGTAATGACCTATAGAGGTATCATCATGGCAGGCTCTAATGATGTTATATGTTTCATCTGATCTAACACAACATCATAAAACTAGATCAGGGCCACATCAAAATAGCATCCCATTAATCCATTTGAACTGAGCACTTTGCTAAATGAGGCGTTTCTTTTGTTTTGACATAAAGTTTGGTGGCAACTCAAAAGTGGCAAGATAGTTGGCAATGTCTGCAAACCAGGGGGTTTTAATGGAGATGGAAAACAAATTTTCATCTGGGAATTCATCTTGTATAGGGGCACAATCTCCATTGTCTTGTTTGATCTGAGATAAGAAATTTGTGACTACGTTGAACTTCATGCGTTTATCGATGATGGTCACGTTGAATTCTTAGAGAAGCAATAACCATATGATTATTCTTCCATTTGTTGTAGGTTTGCTCATTAGGTATTTGATAGTTGAATGGTCTGTGAACACAATTACTTTGTACCTTGTGATGTAATGCCAAAATTTATTAATTGCGTGAACCACAACTAATAATTCTTTCTCCATAGTGGTATAGTTCCGTTCGGTGGGAGTCAAATTCTTACTGATGAAATAGATGACATATTTCCCTCCATTCTCATCTTCTTGTCCTAAAACTACTCCAATAGCATCATTGGAAGCATTAACGTAAATATGGAAGGGAAAGTTCCAATTAGGTCTACGTAGGACTAGAGCATAAATGAGTTTCTCCTTAATGATTTTAAATGATGTTTGACATTCTACTGTCCAGGCAAAGTCTATATTCTTTTGGATAAGGGAGAACATGGGGGTTGCAATCTTACTGAAGTTTTCTATGAATCTTTGGTAGTATCTAGCATGTCCTAAGAAACTTTTGACATCGGTTTGGTTCTTTGGAGTCTCCAGTTGTTGTATCACTTTTATTTTTTTAGGATCCACTTTTATTCCTTCAACTAAGATGTGATGTCCCAAGACTATCCCTTGTTCTACCATTATTAAACATTTTTCATGACTTAGGGATAGCTGATGGTCCTCACAACGCTGCAACACCTTGTCTAGATTTAAGAGCTTCATCAAAATTGGAACCATACACTGCAAAGTCATCCATATAGATTTCCACACAATCATTTACTAGCTCAGCAAAGATGGCTAGAACAACTCTCTGAAATGTTGCAGGAGCGTTACATAGCCCGAAGGGAAGAACTCGATATGCGAATGTTCTCCAAGGACAAGTGAAAGTTGTTTTGTCTTGGTCCTCTGTTGCTACTTGTATTTGGTTATATCCACTGAATCCATCCAAAAATGAGAAATACTTCCTTCCTGAGCTAGATTATCCAAGACATGGTCTATGACAGGTAAAGGAAAGTAATCTCTATAGGTGGCTTTGTTGAGCTCTCTATAATCAACGCACACTCTCCACTTCCCATTTTTCTTTGGGACTACTATAGAGGTGAAACCCATTTGTTGTTAGAGATGGGATAGATGAATCCTACTTGCAGGAATTTCTTAATCTCTATTTTAACAATATCTTTGAGAGCAAGGTTGAGTCTTTCATGTGGTTGACGAATAGGTCTAACATCTTTAGTATAGATGTGATGGGTACAAACACTTGTGTGTATTCCTCTCATGTCTATATAATTCCAAGCAAAAGCTTTGGATCTATTTACCAAAACATCAAATAATTTGAGTTCATCTAACTCTGTCAACCAACTGTTGATATTTAAGATTTTTCCTAGTAGTAACATGATAGTTTTGGTCCCGGGGTAGTTGGAGGTGACAATATGAACTTCTCTCATTAAGGTGTTGAGAGGACAACTATGCGATATAGTTCTCCGGAGTCTGGAAATATCTTCGAAGAAGTGATCTATTTTTGGAATGATATTAGCCAGAGGACAAGGTAACGCTGTGAAGTTGGTGTAATCATGTTCGATATCATCAGTGTGGATCGGGTGTTCTAAAATCTCTTCTACTTCTAAAATTCCTTCATCACCTGAGTCTACGACAAGATCTTGCATGTTGTTTTCCAATTCATCTTCCAATTCTTCACCCTATTGTTTAATGACTACCATAGCAATTGAGGCTAGATTCTCTTGTTTGTCAGAACCATCTTGTTCATCAACCCATACTTGGTTATGCACAATAGATTGAGCATGGGGATACAGGATTAAGTGCTTTCTATTGGGACCATTTGAAATGGTCATTCCTCCTGCTCTGTAGTCAATTTTAGCTACAATTGTAGCCAACCAAGGTTTGCCCAATATTAACGGTTAACTATCCTTGGGTGTGAGGGACTAGATTATTTGGAATTCCACTGGGTATTCCCAATCATCAACCTTGACAAGAACATTTTCTAGGACACCTTTGGGTATAACTATGGATTGATTTGCCATTTGCAGTATGGTGGTTGTGGGATGTAGATTAGTGAGCCCTAGTTTTTCCATGACATCCATCGTCATGACGTTAATGGCTTCTCCCAAGTCCATGAGTGCATTAGGTATTGCTACTGTTAGGGTTAGTCGGCAGAAGATATCAATTAAATGCAAATAAAGAGTAAACAGAGAAATGGAAATACACAGAATTAATAACAGCGAGAGACAAGATTTAACGTGGTTCACCCAAACTCAGGCTACATCCACCAAACAAAGAGTCCAATATTATTATCCAGTAAATCAAACCGATTACAATCAACAATCCCTGCAACTCAATACCGCTGCAAAATGCTACAATACAATATCAAAACCCTAACCCTTAGCCTCTTTTTATCAAGCTTTTTGTCGGTTACAAAATAGGGTTTTCTTATGTCGGTCAATGAAAAAATTAACTCCTGGTGCATTATAAAATAATAAAAAAACCGTGTGAGGTTTCGGGGGCGTATCGCGACAGGGAACGTGCCTGTATCGCGACAGGAAATACGCCAGGGGCGCTGCCCCTGGACCCTGCAAGGGGCGCTGCCCCTTGACCCCGTCTTGGGGGCATTGCCCCCAAACCCCCGCAAGGGGCGCTGCCCCTTGACCCCGTAGGAATTTGGGGGGAAACCGCGTCGATAAAAGTGGGGTAAATATAACCTCCGAGTCTGATTAGGCTCCATATCACAACAATCTCCCACTTGGAGACTGATCAGACTCCACACCATATCATCTCCCACTTGGAGACTGATCAGACTCCACACCATATCATCTCCCACTTGGAGACTGATCATAACACCACTGACCCTGTAGCTCCCACTGGAAATAAGCACCCTGGACTCTGCTGTTCTATTTTTGTTGTGTTCAGTCTAGAAGACCAACTGAAGCTGAAGAGGAGCTCAGCTTCTCCCTTGTCACTGCCTTTGTAAACATATCTGCTGGATTGTCATCGGTATGTATCTTTGCCAGCTGTAACTGTCCATCATCCAACACCGACCGAATGAAGTGATACCTCAACTGTATATGTTTGGTCTTTGAATGCAAGGCAGAATTCTTTGCAAGATGTATGGCACTCTGGCTGTCTGTAAACAAATAACTGTTAACCTGTTGTGTGCCCAATTCATTCATGAAAGATTGCAGCCATATCATCTCCTTGCTTGCCTCTGTTGCAGCTACATATTCTGCCTCTGTGGTGGATAAAGCAACCACCTTTTGCAACCTGGAAATCCAACTTACTGCTGTTCCACCTACAGTAAAGATATAACCTGTAGTACTCCACCTGGTATCAATATCTCCTGCCAAATCTGAGTCTACATAACCTGCTAAATCAGTATAAGAGCCCCCAAAACATAAGTGTTTATTGGATGTACCTCTCAAATACCTGAGAATCTATTTTACCGCATTCCAATGCTCTAATCCGGGATGACTCATATACCTGCTAACGACTCCTACAGCATGTGCAATATCCGGTCTCGTGCATACCATGGCATACATTAAACTGCCTATAGCTGAAGCATATGGTACCTTGGACATTTTCTCTTCCTCCTCTTGTGTCTTAGGACACATGTCCTTAGTCAATTTCAAATGACTAGGCAAAGGTGTGCTGACAGCTTTTGCATTCTCCATGTGGAATCTCTGCAACACCTTTTCAACATAAGCAGCCTGAGATAGAGTCAATTTTCTGTTCTTCCTATCTCTGCAAAGTTTCATACCAAGGATTTGTTTTGCTGCCCCCAAATCCTTCATATCAAATGACTGTGATAACTGATGTTTTAACTCTCTGATGTGATCCATGTTAGACCCAGCTACAAGCATGTCATCAACATATAAACATAAAATAATGTAGCTGTCATTATCCAACCTCTTAAAATAAACACAATGGTCAGAATTACACCTGCTGTAGCCTTGCTCAGCCATAAAACTATCAAATTTCAAATACCATTGCCGAGGTGCTTGTTTCAGGCCATACAAACTCTTCTTCAATCTGCACACTTGTTTCTCCTTACCTTTGACCTCAAAGCCCTGTGGTTGTGCCATGTATATCTCCTCCTCCAAATCACCATGGAGAAAGGCAGTTTTCACATCTAGCTGTTCCAAATGCAAATCTTCAGCAGCCACAATACTTAAAACAGTACGAATAGAAGTCATCTTGACAACTGGAGAAAATATCTCATCAAAATCAATGCCTTGTTTCTGTGCAAATCCTTTTACAACTAACCTAGCCTTAAATCGTTTCTTACCTCCATCTTCCTCTTTCAACCTGTAAACCCATTTGTTTGGTAAAGCCTGTTTACCTGCAGGTAACTTACATAATTCCCAAGTCTGATTTTTCAGTAAGGAGTCCATTTCTTCTTTCATTGCAAGCTCCCACTGAACCTGTGTATCCACCTGCATAGCTTCATCATACCCTTCGGGTTCACCAGCATCTGTTAACAAAATAGAATACAAAGAGGGAGAAAACCTTTCAGGAGGTCTGCTGATCCTTGTTGACCGTCTAACATTCACTGGAGTTTGTGGTATTTCTAGTTGCTGTTGCGGAGCATGAGGAACCACTGGAACATCACTATTTGGAGTATCGTCCAGCACCACATAATCCTTTTCTTTCTTCTCATGCTGCTGCAACTGATCTTTGTACAACACCTTCTCATTGAATATAACATCCCTGCTTCTCACAATTTTCTGATTTTTAAAATCCCAAAGCCTATAACCAAATTCATCAATGCCATATCCAACGAAGGTACATTTTTTTAATTTCGCATCCAGCTTGGTTCTATTTTCAGAATCTATATGTGCAAATGCTTCACAGCCGAAGGTTTTTAGAAAAGAATAACTCACCTTCTTGCCTGTCCATGCTTCCTTTGGAATACCACAGCCTAAAGGAACTGAAGGACCTCTGTTAATTAAATATACAGCAGTGTTGACAGCCTCTGCCCACATGTTTAAAGGTAGCCCAGCATGCAATCTCATGGTCCTTGCACGCTCCATTATTGTCCTATTCATGCGTTCAGCCACTCCATTTTCCTGTGGAGTCCCTGGAACCATTTTCTGCCTGCAAATTCTATTAAGGGAACAATAATCTTCAAATTCTTTGCTGCAATACTCACCGACATTATCAGATCTGAGACATTTTAATCTTTTACCCGTCTCATTCTCAACCAAGCTTCTCCATTTCTTAAATGTTTCAAATACATCAGATTTCTGTCTAAGGAAATAAATCCAGACCTTCCTAGTTGCATCATCTATGAATGTAACATAATACCGAGAGCCACCGAGAGAAGATACCTGAGCTGGTCCCCATACATCTGTATGCACAAGTTCCAATTTTTCATTTTTCTTTTGCTTCCCATCTCTGAGAAAACTAACTCTCTTTTGTTTTCCATACACACAACTTTCACAGAAATCCATATTAATACATTTCAGACCTGGTAAAACTTTCTTAGAATGAAGTACCTTCATACCTTTTTCACTCATATGCCCAAGTCTGTTATGCCACAGTGTTGTCTCAGAACCTCCAGCAACTTTTCCAGTCTCTTCCTGCAAACTTGCAACAACTATTCCTGAACCTGTTTGTTTTTTCTCTGTAACAGCTAAAGTAGAAGGAACAGTATGACCTGTACAAAGATATAAGGTGCCTACTTTCACACCTCTTGCTACTACTAAGGCACCTTTTGAAACCTTCCAATTTTTATCAGTAAATGTAACAGTGCAACCTTGTTCAGTTAGCTGCCCTGCTGAAATTAAATTCCTACTAAGCCTTGGAACATGCCTCACCTCTTGTAGTAGCCAATGATTCCCATTCTGCAACTTAATCTTGATTCTTCCCTTTCCAACAATCTGACAGGGTTCGTTATCTCCCAAATAAACCAGCCCAAAATCCCCTTGGACATAATCAAGAAAATAACTTCTATGGGGCGTAGCATGAAATGAGGCCCCTGAATCTAAAACCCATGAATCATCAGCATTATCTAGGGAAAGAATCAAAGCATCATCTTCAGACTTATTGCTTACCACATTTGCTTCCTTATTGCCTTTTTGGTTGTCTCCTTCTTTATTCTTCCGAGACCAGCAATCTTTCTTCAGATGACCTAGTTTTCCATAGTACCAGCAATCCTTCTGTCCTCTGGTTTGGGATCTTTTATCCTTTGATTTTCCTCGTGACTTCCCATGACCTCCAGAACCTTTTCCTCTCTCCTTTGATCTGCCCCTACTTTCTGCACTCAAAACACTGCCTGATTTGGATCCACCTGAGCTTTTCTTACGAATTTCCTCACTCAGAATAACACCAACAACATCATCAAATTTTAGGGTATTTGAACCAGAAATAGAGTTACTAACCGCCATTACCAAACTATCCCAGCTTTCAGGCAATGAACATAATATCAAGAGAGCTCTAACTTCTTCATCAAATTTTACATTTACAGAAGTCAATTGACTGACAATCGTATTAAATTCATTTAAATGACCTGTCACAAATCCACCTTCAACCATTTTCAAATTAAACAACTGCTTCATGAGAAATACCTTATTTGAGGCTGAGGGTTTTTCATACAATTTTGCCAAAGCTTTCATCAGACCATTTGTTGTCTTCGCTTCTGTTATATTGAATGCCACCGACGGTGCCAGGCACAACCGAATGGTTCCTAGTGCCTTTCTGTCAAGAAGATTCCAATCCTCATCAGACTTTGTTGCCGGTTTCTTAGCTACTCCTTCCAACGGCCTCCATAAATCCTTTTGATAGAGGTAATCCTCCATCTGCATCTTCCATAACTGATAGTTCTGCCCATTGAATTTATCAACCTTCATTTTCCCTCGTCCGCCATTGCTCCCACTCAACCGTGAGATTTTCCTGCAGACGATAATCGAATACAACCCACTCTGATACCACTTGTTAGGGTTAGCCGGCAGAAGATATCAATTAAATGCAAATAAAGAGTAAACAGAGAAATGGAAATACACAGAATTAATAACAACGAGAGACAAGATTTAACGTGGTTCACCCAAATTCGGGCTACATCCACCAAACAGAGAGTCCAATATTATTATCCAGTAAATCAAACCGATTACAATCAGCAATCCCTGCAACTCAATACCGCTGCAAAATGCTACAATACAATATCAAAACCCTAACCCTTAGCCGCTTTTTATCAAGCTTTTTGTCGGTTACAAAATAGGGTTTTCTTATGTCGGTCAATGAAAAAATTAACTCCCGGTGCATTATAAAATAATAAAAAATCGTGTGAGGTTTCGGGGGCGTATCGCGACAAGGAACGCGCCTGTATTGCGACAGGGAACGCGCCAGGGGCGCTGCCCCTGGACCCCACAAGGGGCGCTGCCCCTTGACCCCGTCTTGGGGGCGCTGCCCCTTGACCCCGTAGGAATTTGGGGGGAAACCGCGCCGATAAAAGTGGGGTAAATATAACCTCCGAGTCTGATTAGGCTCCATATCACAATAGCTACCTCATTGATTGTCACTATTATGAGTGGACTGCCTAGGTCACCATATTTTGGGGTTGAGATTTTCCCAGCTAGAAGGTCAGCTAAGTATCCATTGATGTGCATGGTATTAATCTATTTCAGTTTCCTTCCTGGTGTTTTTATGCACAACTGTTTAACTAGCTGGTTTAGTTCAGGAATTTCTTTAATCACCTGTAATAATGGGATCTCGATATGGAGTCATTTAATTTTATTGTATTAATGCGGTTTCAGTGGGTAAGGTCATTTCTAGAGGGTTGTTCAGAGAAGTTGCTTTGAGGTGCTTGGGAAAAGGTGCTTGAGGTCTCTTTTTCAAGGTGGAATCCTTCTTTGAAAGATCTGCTGAACATTGGCCAACTTCTTCGTGAGGTAACTTGAAAGTTTTAGGTGAGGATCGTTGAAGAATCTTTTCTTGGTTACTCGTTGGGTTTTTATCTGAAAGTATGGAAGGTGTCTCTATTACTTCGGTAGATTTTGCATTTTGTTCGTCAAGGATCTCAATTATGGTAGGTTGCTCGAGTGTTTTTCCTCACCTCAACTGCAAGTTTCCACAATAGATAGTGTTAACTCCAGCCATGTTTTCCTGCTCCGTGGAATACACTGGTGTGGTTTGATGGTTATTCTTTGGATTAGGGATAGGTTGTGTTGGGAGTTGTGGTTAGTTGACCTATTCATTTTGTTGAGGGTTTTGGGGAGCTAGCAAGAGGTTTTGCTGTGGATTGGGCATCCTCCTTGGTCCATGATAGAATTGATTTGGAGTCTAATTCCATTGAGGGGTAGGATTTTGAGGATACCATTATTGTTGAGTCTGATTTGGCCATTGAGGGTTTCTCCATGACTAATTTGCCCATTTAGGTGGTCCCCAAGGGTAAGGTCCCCAATTAGGTGGTTCTGGAGGCCAAGGTGCTGCCCATTGACTATTATTCCAATTATTTGGAGGTCGCCAGGAGGGGTTTGAATTCTGATCATAGGAGAAATTCCCTCTAGGTCTTTGAACCACAAAATTGATCTCCTCCTTAGTGTGAGATGACCTTTTCTTGGAATTTTTGATTGCATTCAGGATCTCACATTGGTCGGTGGAATGACTCTTTTCACAAATTTGGCAATTGTCAACTTTGTCCAAAGGACACTCTATTAACAGATATTTGTTTTGAAACCTAGGGTAGTAGATGGATAAGGTTTCAAGATTACATGTTTTGTCTTGTATTCTATCCAAAGTGGTGTTTAGCTTAACAAGAATGTCAGTTTTCAAATTTGCTATTTCCTCTCACAGTTTACCTATTTCATTTGAGCCCCTCAAAAGACTAGATTTATGGATACCTCCACGAGTTCGGGAGAAATTCTGGCATAACTCAACAGTATCACTGAGTTCAAGTTGGGACACATCTCCTTTTCCCATTAAATTGAGGCTTCTCCTAGCATCCTCATTGAGTCCCTTGAGGAATATGGTCTTGAAAATTTCTGGGCTTATGGCCTCTTTGCCACATCATTTGGATAAGAAGATAAACCTATCAAGGTAATCTTCTAGGCTCTCATCTTATTTTTGCCTTAGTTTGAACAATTCCTCCTTCCTATTGCTAAATCTACAGTAGCTATGATATTTATCTAAAAAGACAGTCTCCATGTCATCCCACGTGGATATTGATCTCGAAACTAACCCCATGAACCAATGCATTGTTGAGTCTATTAGAGTGGAGAGGAAGAATTTAAGTTTCTGGTTATCATTTTTGTAGTCATATGACTGACACAAGACTTTGAACTTGAAAAGGAACTGGTCAGGGTCTTCGGAGGGTAATCCTTAGAAGGTTGGTAAGATGGAAGGTGAAATGTTTTTCACGGGTGCATCATCATCTTCGTTGAGAGCAATAGGATAGGTAAATGTTCGTGTTACTCTTCATGGGTTATCACCATCTCCTTGGTTTGCTCTCCTTTCGTTGAAAGAGTTATCATTATAATCAACGATGATGTTAAATGAATGCTTTCCTCCTCAAAGATTGGGTTTGATGGCTAGACTTCTGGGGTATTTTGGGAGGTCTCAGGTTGATCATGATCGATCAATTCATAACTAAGTTCTTCAGGTGAGACTTCTACCTCCCTGCTTATGGTTGGAACTACTATTGGGGGGGGGGGGTTCTTGGTATGAATCTTTGTACAGACCTCATTTGCTAACCATGCAGAAAAAGAAGTCTGACAACTATTTTTTCTAAAAGAGGTATCCAAGCAGTCTCCTATTAACACTAGAAAAGAAGGTCTCTAGCAACAGTGTCAAAAAGTGACAGGCTGTAGTAAGGTCCTAACACTTTAGTTAAAAATATGTCAATTATGTCAATCGGGTAGTGTCCAAGGCTATATGCAATAGGGGATATTTTTGGACATCTCACTTAGTAACAGCTGTTCTAGATTTTTGAAAAGCTTAAAAAATCTAGACTAGAAAGCATGAAAACTTTAAGCTAGAAAGCATTTGAATTCCTAATCTAGAAAGCATGTAAACTTTCTAAGAATCAACACTTGCAGTTTAACTATGAATTCAAAACCAAAGGCAACTAACTACTAACTGAAAGTACATTTGACATCTTTAATCAATAACTAACAACATATTTATGAATGAAGTCGATGCTCCATAAATTTTAAGCAAACAAAAATTTAAAGATCATTAACTTAAAACCACAACCTGTAGGAACACATAATAAAGCTAAACACAGATTGACATTGATCTAAATAGAACATGCACAAAATAGAAATAACAACACCAACGTAAAAATATTTATCTATTCTATAATCCCTCAAGTGGCCAACTCTTTAGAGATCTTATTATTGATTCAAATCACATTCAATACTTCAACATCTCCAAAGTAAATCCCATTCATATTACTTCCATTGCTCAGAAAAGATTACTCAGAATAAGACTGACGATATTCATTCTTGTCATAAAAGTAGCACATAACACATAACATAGCTGAACAACTCTTTTGCATTGTATATCAGAACATAACATAACATAACCTATCCTTGTTTTGAGCAACTACATATATATATTGTACTGCTACAAAATCCTATATTTCAGATGGTGGGCAAATGCCATTGAAGAAGTCTTTAAAGAAAAAGAGAATTACAAACTAACTAGATGTCTTTGAAATAAAACACATTAAAGGCTCTGAGTGGAGCCGTAAAGTCTTAAGTATGCCCATCAGAAAATAACATAATTGCTTAACAAAGTCTATGATGTATGCCTAAATTTCTAGCGCCCTAAAATTCTGGCGCTCTGACTTCAGCTACTTTGAAGTCCACTCCTTCTATTAGGCCATACATGGAACCCTGCATAATTACACAAGCTCTACAACAATTATGTCAACATTAGTGGCTAATTTCAATCAATTTGAAAGTAAAGATTTATACATCATTTTATCAAAAATAGATAAATATTGTTTCTAAAACTAGACAAATTGGCATGGGTAAGGTGATTGGTTAGGACAAAAAGGGTTATATGGCTTATTATAAAAATGAGGTTGTTTATACCTCATCAAGTATTATGAAGGAGAAACAAGTGCATAAGGGGATACACATTTAGATTTGTAGGATGAACAAGGATGGATACATCAATTGCTTAAGGAAAAATTTAAATAATTGGACACTGTGATAGATTCCTGAGTGGTCAAAAGGACAAGAGGAAAGGAGTATTGAGAATACCTTATCTATTGGAAGAATAGAGCAACTGATAAAGTGTCACGTCTCATTTTTTACGGAATATATAATAATTCTAGATTAGTGAACATTTACCATGTTTGTTTTACATTAAGTAATTTTATATGTGTGAAGGTAATTATCACGAAGTCATATTGGTGAAAATTGGAAAATTGATTTAAATATTAGATATTATCGATGAGATTATAATGTTGCTTTGGCTATGTTTTAAGGCACTAACCTATTGACGTCGAGTTGAGTGCGAATGAATGCAGGTACTCGTCAAAGACGAGAACATGGTTGAAGTAGAGGTGTTCTAGCCACTTGGCAAGAACTGATGGGATGGTTAACTCTAATGAAATCACACACTCACGTTGTTTCATGTTGCATTTTGAATGACTTATTTTATGCATCTTTGTGTGGATGATAAATATGGTAAATGGTTAGATACTTAGATAATATTTTTCCTTAATTGTGACAATAGGTCCTTTTCAAGTACATGATTTAATTATAAATATTAAAAGTTCTTTTCAATTTTATTTTAAATGAGTTATTTTAAATAGTTATTTTATGGTATTTAAATAAATAGTGTGTTTAAATAATTTAAATAATAAAATAAATAAGAGTTTTTCTATTTCTTATAATATTATTGTTTGAATAGCAATATCTAATTTTAATTGTATTTTAAATGCAATATATATGCATATTTATATATCATTTTAATATTATTGTTAATACTCTTGTTTAAATGAAGTGACTATTTATTGTTGAAAATAAATAAATCGTATTAATAACATAATTATATTTCGATTGTTAAATTGAGAAATTAAGTGAATAGAATGTCGTCATGCAAACAACAAGAGCAAAAATTAGTTTAATTTATTTAATTTTAAATGCTTTTTCTACATGCAAATTGAAAATCAAACACTAGTTATCAAAAAGCAAATTGGGGAAAGTAAACCTAATTCTGAATGCCAATTTTTGGAGTCTTTAAAATAAAAATAAAGGGGCAAAAGTGAGGACGACCACCAAGAATCTTAACCATTAATCTAAAGGAGAAATCTGAGAAAAAAGAACAGAGGTTTGTTTGGGCGACAACAACAAAAAGGAGGTGTATTACAGACTGCGATGTGAGGTTCTGTGTTTGGCAAGAACAACTGCAAAAACTCACCTTTGGACTATTTTTCCTAGGTTTCCTCATCAAAACAATTGCTTTGATAAATACATTTCTATTATCTATCAAATGGATAGTTTTTAGCTTGTTTGGGGTAGGCGTGAACTTTTTTTTCTATCAACCTGCCTTGTTAAAATTGCTATCACTAGATTATTCAAGCTCTTCTGTCGCCAAATTTTTAGACTTAAACATGGGCATTTATGTCCCTTTTTTCTGCAATGTTTGACTTAAATTCATTCATATCTAGATGATGGTCAACCTGCCCAACAATTAGAAGAAAAATCAAAGTTTTTATTTGCCGTTTTTCCTTACCTTTGGTCGCTACCAGTTTATCATCTCCAACATTAAAAACCTCCAAATTCAACCTTTGAAATCAAACTTATCTCAACTGTAAATCAGATCTTTATCTTTGACATGTTGTTAGCATGATTTTATTTAGCAGATTGGATGCTTTGCCTGTAGCATAGGTCTCTATCCATGAGCAAATTAAAATGTTTTAATTCTGTAGCAACTTATAATTTTTTCCTGTAGCCGTATAAATCATATTCTGGCACTTTCCTTATTCTTTTCATTGTTGCCCAGACTTGCCTAATCTCTGTCGCCATTATTTATAGCTCATGTAGTTGAATAAAAATGCTTCCGTAGCTTAGTTTTAAACTCTTTTAAATTATTGTAGCAACTTTAAAACAGAGATAGTTTGAGTTTTTGAGTAAATACTTGTCTCTTTGTGGGTGTCAGGCTGAAATACATTTATAATTTAATATTATATTTTCTTCATATGTTAGTGTAAATGAGTGATTAAAGAAATGTTAAATAACATTATATTGTTAAAAGTTCTTGAAAGGGAATTATATACTCGATATGAATTAATTAGAAAACTTCATATGTTACTGAAATTGAATGAAATATGCACTAGGAATGAAACTAGTTTAAACAACCTTTTTATGCAATTGTATGATCAATGGTAAATTGCTTGGAAATTGTGTTCCGTGATTGATTTGTGTTTGGAAATGGGATTTTTATATGAGTTATGGGTGAACTTTGATCTTTTTAATTTATCATTATTTTATTACTTTATTTATTTTTACTTGCTTCTTGGGGAAAGAAGTAGATTTTTATCTAGGAATGTTATTGGGTTGCTTTCTGGGAAAGAGTGCTGAATGTGGAATATCAAAGATGGATTTTCCTCTTTTCAGGAATTAAACCAGGTTACTATTTAAAGGATTAGATCTAATCGAGCTGTTATTGAAAAAGATGATTTTTGTCTAGCAAACTTATTTATATATATCTCTGCCACATGTTGTTGCAAGACAATCTGCATTTCATTATTTAGAATTGCACATTAAGGCATTAGGTTGCATCGGGAGTTCCCACCTGCCAGTTGTTCTAGGTAGGTAGACATTTCGTGCAGGGATGGGTTTCCTTCATTTCATGAAGGGATCCAGGGAAGTGTAATTACTTCATGGTTGGGTGGAAAAGCACCTGGGCCATGTTCCCGTCTCTCGGCTCACAGGTGGTGGACCACTTGGTTCGTGCGACTGATGAGTGTATTGATTTATTAATTCTTATTGTTGTAAATGATTATTGTAACCTGAAATTGGATGTATTATGGCATGAATGCCAATGAACTTTGTATATTATTTATAATGCTTTCACTTGGATTGAGCATGTGACTTTGTAAGATTTAATGACATTTGATATATATTTTGATTTATTTATGAGATTTATATTTCACTAGAGATTTGTAAATAAGAGGATTAATTACACCTCTTTATATTTTATAATGTGATTAAGTAGATTAATTACATCATTTACCTTTGTTTATTGTGATGTTGTATTTAAGTGGATTATTTACTTCATTTACTCTTGAGTTGGTTTTGTGGTTTTTACTTGAACTTTGAGAGGCTTTTACATTTGGTATCAGAGCTCTAGGTTGAACACTAGGGCGTCTGTTTTTATTTTTGGTTTGTTATGCTAAATTACGAACTTGATGTAGATTATCCATCATGAATACTAGAAATACTAATCATAGTGATGGATCAGGAAGTGGTCAAATTGGAAGAAACTGTGGTGGTGCAAGTGGTGGTGCTCATAGTAGTAGAAGTGCAGGGGATTGTGGAGATGCTAATAATGATCAACATGGGAGATTGGACCATATTCTTGCTCTCTTGACCCAATAAGATATGAGAATGAATTCTCTTGAGCAAGAAATTAGAGGAAATCCTAGAGGATAGAATGCTAATGAGAACCCAAGGGTTGAGGTATAGAATGAGAATCTGAGGATAGAAGTTCAAGTTCTTGAAGTTGGAGTTAATGCTAACAATCAAGCAAGGATTGAAGAAAAATTAGGGAAGGACCTCAAGAAAGCATCACCACCAAAATTTTATGGAAAGACAATTGGAGATGGAGCTGAAGCATGGATAATAGAAATGGAGAAATACTGTGGGCTCTGAAACCTTTCAGATCACACGAAAGCAATGTCGAGATCTTACTAGTTGACTAGTGAAGCAACAACATGGTGGGTCAATGAGAAGGCAAATAAGAAGCTGTTACCTGGTGAAATAACTTGGGAGATTTTCTTGCAACTTTTTAGGAAAAGATGGTTACCGCAACTCTTCTTTGACAAGAAGATGACAGATTTTCAGAATTTGGTTCAAGGAGGTATGTCTGTAACCAGTTATTGGGAGAGATTCTCGCATCTACTTAAGTATGTTCCACAGTATCAGACAGAAGAGATATTTTGTAGCAGGAAGTTTATATTGGGATTAAGGCCCTAGATTGGAGCAAAGGTAGACATTTGTAACCCACTTACTATGGATGCCATTTTTGAGAAAGTAATTAAATAAGAGCAGAAGTTGCAATAAGCAGCTAGCTACTGTAAGCAGAGAGATGCTAAATTTGCCAATAAGAGACCTCAGAATAATCAATAGAACTGTTAGATCTAGGGCACACAACTGAGAGGGGGGGGTGAATCAGTTATATAAAACTTGCTCTAACTTCAAACACTTGAATCCACTTTGTTAGTTAACAGCATATCAATTAACCATTCATCAAAGCATAAAGCAAGAACACTAGAGTAGATAAACATCAACACATTTGACACCAAGATTTTTGACGTGGAAAACCCGGTTAAGGGAAAAACCACGGGGTGATTAACCCAAGGATTATTCTTTGTTAGAAGAATAAGAAAAATGGATGGCACATGCCTGTCAGGGCTCACTGCTCGAGCACACTGCTCACAAAAAGGCACACTGCCTACAAGAGACACACTGTCTACAAGATCATAAGTATTACAAACTTGAACTAGAGAATGACATCTTCACCATGTCTAGATCAGTTCCATTTAAGCCCGAGACACACCTTCTCTGCCTTGCGCTCTTTCGCTATACCACACTCATCTGCTTCTCAACACACCTCAAAATGAATTCACAAACCTTCATTTATACAAGGCATTGACTTGGGAACAATCATCCAAGTCGGCAATCAACCACAAGAACATTCGCAAGATAAATAACCTATCCGGTCGGCCAGTCTAAGCAAGAACATCTTCATCTGGAAGAATATCTTCAATTCTAGGCTCTACCACCAATGCAGACCAACAACACAACCTCAACATGATCCAAGATCCTTCACAAGCTTTCCTGAATGACTAGGTACATCTGCACTTCCTCTATTCACTGGAATCTCTTCTCTTGCTCATCCAAAACTTCAAGAACATAGTCTACCGCCACTGTCATACTGAAACATGTGCTTCCAGACCTCCAAATCATGAACAAATTGAGAGGACACATCACAAGGACATCCCAAACACTCTGTCCAATCCGAAGAATAGGACAATACACTTCCAGATCTCACCAGACCTTTTTGTAATACTCTATCACTCCAGAGCATCTCCCGGAATTGGTTCTACTTGATCAATCACAACTTCTTCACATATTCATGCAGAATTCTGAAATCTTAACTGGATCATCTCAAGACTCATATCTACGAACCCTTTAATCCGCATCCTCTAAATCTCAACCTATTGAGTACTTTTGCCTTCTTCTCATCACTGTTCTTCACTGTTCCTGATTGAGACTAATTTTCTCAATATCCTTAACACATAGTTCATCCAATCCTTCTTCTCAAAGTAATATGAGTATGTTGACATCAATGACAACACTAGTTAACCTCATACTTGCAATAATCTCCCCCTTTGTCATTGATGGCAACATATGATGTGGAAAACCATCAGGACAAGATCTTCTCCTTTCTGTCACAGCTCCCCTTATCAGCAACAATTCTTCACATGTCTTCTCTTCCTTTACTACTCCCCCTTTGATCATCAACCACTTGTTTTTCACATGTCTTCTCTTCCCCTTTGACATCAATGGCAAAGGGCTCATACTTGCAATTCTAACACATCAAAATCATACCAGCTGCTCCCCCTTAGTAGCAGCTCCCCATCATCAATCCAGATCACAAGATATGACTGTGATATCCACCAGACTGATGCACATCAGTGCATCCTAGTTCATCACCGGAGGCGCCATGACCCCTAACTTCACCTGGAGATACTCAAAAGAGTACTTGGGAAGAGGTTTAGTAAAACTATCTGCAATCTGATCCTTGGAGGGTACATACTCCAATCTGACTTCATCCTTGTTCACTTGCTCTCTCAGAAAGTGAAACTTGATAGATATGTGCTTGGTCTTAGAATGCAACACCGGATTCTTAGAAATATTTATTGCACTTGAGTTATCACAGAAAATTGTGATGGGCTCCTCATATTCTACTTTAATGTCTCTTAACATCTGCTTCATCCATAAGATTTGAGTGCAACTACCTACTGCTGCAATGTATTCTGCTTCAGTTGTAGACAGAGATATTGCCTCTTGTTTCTTGCTTAGCCAAGAAACCAACCTTTTTCCCAAAAAGAATGCTCCTCCACTTGTACTCTTCCGGTCATCCACATCTCCTGCCCAATCTGCATCTATGTATGCATGAAGAGAGAAATCCTGATCTCTAGGGTACCATAGACCATACTCAACTGTTCATTTCAAGTACCTAAAAATTCTTTTGATTGCCATGACATGAGATTCTCTGGGATTAGCCTGAAATCTTGCCACAAGACCAACAACCTGCATTATATCTGGTCTAGTCTGAGTGAGATACAATAGTCCTCCAATCATTGATCTATACTTGGTCTGATCTGTCTTAGGAGAGTCATCATGTTTGCTCAACTTACATCCGGTTGCCATAGGGGTGTTCATTGGCTTTGAATCTTCCATTCCAAATTTCCTCAACAATTCTTTTGCATATTTGGTCTGACAGATAAAGATGCCTTTCTTTGTTTGAGTAATTTGCAGACCCAAGAAGAAATTCATTTCACCAAGCATTGACATTTCAAACTAACTTTTCATTTGATTTGCAAAAGTTTTACACATACTGTCTTTTCCTCTAAAGATGATATCATCAACAAATACTTCAACAATCAAGATGTTTTCCTTATCTATTTGGAAATATAGATTACTATCAGCAGTACCTTTGTTGAAACCAATCTACACAAGATGCTTATCCAACCTTTCATACCATGCTCTTGGGGCTTGCTTCAAACCATACATTGCTTTCTTCAACTTGCAGACCATATCATCATGATTAGACAATTGAAATCCATCCGGTTGTTCAATGTATACTTCTTCTTCCAAATCACCATTTAGGAAGGCGGACTTGACATCCATCTGATATACCTTGAAGTCTTTGAAGGCAGCAAATGCAAGAAATAATCTGACTGCTTCAATTCTTGCCACCGGAGCAAAAGTTTCTTCAAAATCAATTCCTTCTATTTGAGAGTAGCCTTTGCAGACCAATCTAGCTTTGTTTCTAATTACTTCACCAACTTCATTTAGTTTGTTCCAGAAGACCCATTTGGTTCCAATCACATTCTTGTTTCTAGGTCTGGGAACAAGATCCCAAGTATGGTTTTTCTCAATTTGCATCAACTCTTCTTCCATTGCTTTGGTCCAGTTTTCATCATTGCAAGCTTCATTAATTGTTTTAGGTTCAATCTTTTAAATCAGACAGTATTCATTTGAATCTAGAGCAATTTTCCTCTTTGTTTGTACCCCTTTGCTTTTGTCACCTATGATCTAATCTTCAGAATGATTTAGAGTTACATACCTTGGAACTTTGGGTGTTTCTTGCACTATTGTTTCTTGATCAGGCTCATTCAGACAAGCCTCTTCTTCCTGATTTACCGGATTAGTCTGTATTTGAATTTCAGAGGAGGATTGAGCTCCTTGCACCAGAGAATCATTCTGATCATCTTCATCACATTCATAAAATCTTGAGAGCTTCTCAATTCCTTCATCAACCTTCACATTTGTACTTTCTATCATCTTTCTCAATCTTTTATTGTAACACCGGTATGCTTTGCTTTGAGTGGAGTAACCCAAGAAAATTCCTTCATCACTTCTAGCATCAAACTTTCCTAGATCTTCATCTCTTTTGATGTAACACTTGCTACCAAATACTCTGAAATATCTCACAGTGGGAGTTATACCAAACCAAAGTTCATAAGGAGTCTTACCAGTATTGCTTCTGATTTGAACTCAGTTAAGGGTATAGACTGCAGTGCTGACAGCTTCTCTCCAAAACATCTGAGGAACATTTGCTTCCATCATCATTGTCCTGGATGCTTTCTGGATGGTATGGTTCTTTCTCTCAACTACTCCATTCTGCTGTGGAGTCCTAGGAGCAGACAACTGTCTCCTTATGCCATGCTTCTCACAAAAGTCTATGAATTCACCGGATGTGAATTCACCACCTCTATCAGACCTTAGACATTTCAGTTTTAGTCCAGTTTGATTCTCTACTATAGCTTTGAAGATTTTGAACTTCTCAAGGGCTTTTGATTTCTCTTTTAGGAAAGTAACCCACATCATTCGAGAATGATCATCAATCAGTAACATGAAATATCTATCACCTTGCATACTCTTGATTCTTGTTGGACCACATAGATCAGTATGAACTAATTCCAATAATCCGGTGGAGGACTGATCCTTGCTTTTGAAAGAGACTTTGCTCTGTTTACCTAGCTGACATTCTTTGCACAAACTATTTGTAGGTTTCACCAATTTTGGAAGATCTCTTACAGCCTGAGTATTGCTTATCTTGATGATGTTATCAAAATTCACATGACACATTCTTCTATGCCATAACCAACTATGATCAACTTGAACAAACATACAACTTTTATTAGAACCAACTAGATGGAAGATATTACCTTTTGTTTGAGTACAGGATGCAATCTCAGTTTTAGAGCTTTCAAAGATCCTGCATCTTCCAGTCTTGAACTGGAGATCATAGCCTTTGTCCACCAACTGACCAACACTGAGAAGATTGTGCTTCAATCCTTCAACATACAGTACATTACTGGTTTTTCTCTTTCCATCAAAAGAAATAGTTCCCCTACCTCTGATTCTGCCAGCAGAATTATCACCAAATTTTACCATTCCTCCTTCATACCTTTCCAAATCTAAGAACTTGTTCTTGTCACCTGTCATATGGTGAGAACATCCACTTTCAATAACCCAATCATCCTTTTCTTCAATTTGTGCAGCTAAAGCTCTTTCCACAATCTTATGATTAACAGATTCAGAGGATATTGGATTTTCTTCCTTGATGGCAATAAACACCCATTCATTTCCGGATCTGTTTCCTATCTCTGATTCATCATCTATTACACCTTCATTATCATCTTTTGGAACCTTTGTCTGTTAGAATTTGATCTTGCAGTTCTTTCCAGACATCTTGAGGCAAAATGACCAATCTTATTGCAGTTGAAGCATTTAAAAGGTAACTTTCCTTCATACTTACCGGATCCTCTTGGCAGTCTCTTTGCAATGAGGGATTCAAGATGAGCTGTTTCTACTTCTTCCTCTTCCATGTCGTTTCTTGCTTGATCATACCATGACAGCTTCCTTGAAGAGTTTTCTCCCGGATCAAATCTTTGTTTGCCTTTCACATAGGCACTGGCTTTGAATGCAGATTCCATCTTGGGGGGATCATCTCCAAACTCAGTCATTTCAAATGCAACCAATTTGCCAGCCAATTGCTCTCTTGTGATAGTTCTATGGGCTCTGAATTCATCAATGGCAGTAACCTTGATTTTGTAGGCAGCAGGAAGGGATCTAAGAATTTTGCAAACAATTTCATTTTCATCTAGAACTCCACCAGCATTCCTGATTTATACCAGCTCATTCACTCTTGGCATAAAGGTAGTGATGTTTTCATCATCTCTCGTCTTCAATCTTTCAAATTTTCCTTTCAGACTTTGCAACCTTGCACTCTTAACAAACTCATCTCCTTCATGCAGAAGTTCCAGTTTAACCCAGATCTCATATGCAGTTGCTAGGTCAATAACATTTGAGAGCTTTGAATCATTCAGTGCACTTAGAAGAGCTTCTTTGGTCCGTAAATTGTTTTCAGCATCTGTGATTTCATTCAGAGTTGTCAGACCACCCTGTGGAGGTACATAAGCCTTTGTGATCATGGACAGGTATGCTTTTCCCATGCACTCCAAGTGACATTTCATGTGACCTTTCCAGAGTGATAAATTGGTTCCATCAAACTTCGGACTATCCTTCTTGTATGACAACATCCTGGATCTCCTCAAGCGGTTAAGCTCCTTTCAGAGGAACTTGGCTCTGATACCAATTGTTAGATCTAGGGCACACAACTGAGAGGGGGGTGAATCAGTTGTATAAAACTTGCTCTAACTTCAAACACTTGAATCCACTTTGTTAGTTAATAGCATATCAATTAACCATTCATCAAAGCATAAAGCAAGAACACTAGAGTAGATAAACATCAACACATTTGACACCAAGATTTTTGACGTGGAAAGCCCGGTTAAGGGAAAAACCACGGGGTGATTAACCCAAGGATTATTCTCTGTTAGAAGAATAAGAAAAATGGATGGCACATGCCAGTCAGGGCTCACTACCCGAGCACACTGCTCATAAAGAGGCACACTGCCTACAAGAGACACACTGTCTACAAGATCATAAGTTTTACAAACTTGAACTGGAGAATGACATCTTCACCATGTCTGGATCAGTTCCATTTAAGTCCGAGACACACCTGCTCTGCCTTGCGCTCTTTCGCTATACCACACTCATCCGCTTCTCAACACACCTCAAAATGAATTCACAAACATTCATTTATACAAGGCATCGACTTGGGAACAATCATCCAAGTTGGCAATCAACCACAAGAACATTCGCAAGATAAATAACTTATCCGGTCGGCCAGTCTAAGCAAGAACATCTTCATCTGGAAGAATATCTTCAATTCTAAGCTCTACCACCAATGCGGACCAACAACACAACCTCAACATGATCCAAGACCCTTCACAAGCTTTCCTGAATGACCAGGTACATCCGCACTTCCTCTATTCACTGGAATATCTTCTCTTCCTCATTTGGAACTTCAAGAACACAGTCTACCGCCACTGTCATACTGAAACATGTGCTTCTGGACCTCCAAATCATGAACAAATCAAGAGGACACATCACAAGGACATCCCAAACACTCTGTCCAATCCGTAGAATAGGACAATACACTTCCAGATCTCACTGAACCTTTTTGTAATACTCTGTCACTCTGGAGCATCTCCCAGAACCGGTTCTACTTGATCAGTCACAACTTCTTCACATCTTCATGCGGACTTCTGAAATCTTAACTGGATCATCTCAAGACTCATATCTACAAACCCTTTAATCCGCATCCTCTGAATCTCAACCTATTGAGTACTTTTGCCTTCTTCTCATCACTGTTCTTCACTGTTCCTGATTGAGACTAATTTTCTCAATATCCTCAGCACACAACTCATCTAATCCTTCTTGTCAAAGCAATATGAGTATGTTGACATCAATGACAACACTGGTTAACCTCATACTTGCAACAAGAACTACCAACAGAATAACAATCAAGGTAATAATAGGCAGATTAGGAATCTGAAGAGTGGTAATAATTATCAGGATGGAAACAATGGAAACCAGCATGGAGGAAACAAAAGAAGTGGTTATAATAACAGAAACAACAATCAGAGAGAAAGGGATCAAGGATAGAGAGCACCTAAGGGTGGATGCTTTAATTGTGGAGGAGAACATTGTGTGAATTCATGTCCTCAGAGATTATTAGGAAGAGGAAACATGAATCAACAAGGAGCACCTCAACATCAGATTCATGTCGCAGTGGACAATCAGCAAGTAAATTTTCAAGCAACACCTATTCAGTTTCAAGGTAAGTTCTATGGACTACCTGTTTCTATTTTAATTGATACTAGTGCCACAAAATGTTTTGTAGAACCTAGAGTAGTATCTAAATTATCAATTAGAACTGTACATATGGAAAACTCTTAGATGGTCCAATATGGCAATAGAGCATAAAAGAGAGTAGACTCATGTCTAGCATGCAGTGAATTAGAGCTTCCTAGTTTTCAGACACAAGTTAATCTGCATGTAGCACCTTTAGGCTCTTATGATATAATTCTAGGAATCAACTAGTTAGCTGAACATAAGTCTCTAGAGAACTATGAAGACAAAGTGGTTAGATGTTTGGACGAGCTAGGGAATCAAGTGGAAATTAATGGATCTAAGAGACCTTTAGAGATTAGACAAATCTCGGCTATGCAATTGAAGAAAGCTAAAAGGAAAGGGTGTGCCATTTATGTTGTCCAAGTAAAGAACCTTGACAAAGAAGAACCAGTGTTCAATGGCTATCCAATCCTTAGAGATTTTTGAGATGTATTCCCTTTAGAGTTGATAGAGTTACCACCAAAGAGTGAATTTAAATTCTCAATCAATTTGCTACTAGAGACTGAGCCCCAATCTAAGGCACCCTATAGAATGACTACTACAGAATTGTATGAGCTTAAAGCACAATTACAGGAGTAGCTAAATCAAGGGTTCATTAGACCTAGTGTGTTACCATGGGGCACACCGGCCATATTTGTGAAGAAGAAGGATGGTACTTTGAGACTATGCATTGATTATAGGATGCTTAACAAAGCTACTATAAAGAATAAGTACCCACTCCAAAGAATAGATGAGCTCTTTGATCAGATGAAAGGAGCTACAGTGTTCTTGAAGATAGACCTTAGATCTGGCTATCACCAATTACAGATTAAGGATGAGGACATCTCTAAAACAATTTTTAGGTCTCGATATGGTCACTACAAGTTCATAGTGGTACCATTTGGGTTGACTAATCCTCCAGCAGCTTTCATGAATTTGATGAATAGCATTTTCAGAGATTGTTTAGATGATTTTGTGTTGATCTTCCTTGATGACATATTGATGTACTCTAAATTAGTGGAAGAGCATGAAAGGCATTTGAGGATAGTTTTGCAGCACTTGAGAGAGAGAAAGATTTATGGTAAATTATCTAAGTGTACATTCTTTCAAGATAAAGTGCGCTATCTCAGTCATGTGATCTCAGCAGAAGGGATTGCAGTTGATCATGAGAAGATAAAAGCGATAATGGAATAGCCTGCACCTCAGAGTGTGACAGAAGTCAAAAGTTTTATGGGATTTGTAGGTTATTATAGAAAGTTTGTAGAAGGTTTCTCAATTATAGCAACACCAATTACCTCACTTCAAAAGAAGGGTAAGAAGTTTGAATGGACAGAAAGGTGTGAGCAAGCTTTCTAAGTACTAAAGGAAAAGCTCACAACTTCTCCTATCTTGACCATACTAGATCCTAATGGTCACTTTACAATTATAACAGATGCTTCAGGAGGAGTAGGAGGAATGTTGATACAGAATGAGCAAGCGGTTGCATATGAGTCAAGAAAGTTAAAGAAACATGAGTTCAACTATGCGCCACAAGATCTTGAGTTAGCCACAATAGTTAATGCACCTTAGATGTGTACGCATTATCTTCTAGGTAAGCCCTTTGAGTTAAAGATAGATCATTTAGGGCTCAAGTATATATTTACTCAACCTAACCTTAATGCATGACAGAGAAGGTGGTTAGAATTCCTTAGTGAGTATGAATTTGAAATTGAGTAAATAAAAGGAAAGGAGAATAGAGTAGCAAATGCTCCTAGTAGAAGAAGACATATGGTTGCAATGGTTCCAACGAGATCCAATTTGAAGCAAAATGTAATTTAGAATCTTCAAGGGGATGAGCATTATGAAATAGTAAAGAAATCTTTGGAAGTAGACCCCTTAGATCATAGGTTTGATGGTTATGTGATTGAATTAGATGGACTTTTGAGATTTCAGGGAATAATGTATATTCCGAACTCAAGAGAGTTGAGGAAGTTAGTGCATGAAAAGATCCACAACACACCTTACTCAGGGCACCCTGGAGTGACCAAGATGGTCGAAGGTTTGAAACCTTTATACTTTTGGCCTAGACTTAAGAGGGATGTGACAGAATTTGTAGCTCGATGTTTGGAATGCCAAAGAATCAAAGCTGAGCATTTGCATCCAGTAGGATTGTTGTACTTGCACAATGTTCCTGAGCATAAGTGGCAAGTGATAAGTATGGACTTTATTCAAGGGTTACCCATGTCTAAAAATAGGCATGATGTCATCTTAGTGTTTGTAGACAAGTTGACAAAGGTAGCACATTTTATTCTAGGGAATCTTTCAGATGGTTCTATGGTTTTAGCTAAGAAGTTTGTTCAAGAGATTTTTTGATTACATGGAGTGTCTAAGACGATCATTTCAGATTGAGACACTCGCATGACATCTAGATTTTGGACAACTTTTAATGCAACTTTGGGCACAAAGTTGAATTTCAGTTTGGCATATCATCCTCAAACGGATGGTCAGACTGAAAGAGTAAATTAGGTTGTAGAAGACCTTCTCAGAATGTATTGTATGGATTAGCAATATAAGTGGGAGGAGTATCTTCCATTAGTAGACTTTGCACACAACAATTCATACCATGAATCTTTGGGAATGGCACTGTTTGAAGCTCTTTATGGGCGTAGGTGTCGAACACCTATTAGTTGGGATAAGGTGGAAGATAGAATAGTGATTGGTCCTGAAATGTTAAGAGAAATGGATGATCAGATGAAGTTGATCAAAGAGAAGTTGAAGCAAGCTTCAGATCGTCAGAAGAGGCGTACAGATAGGAATAGAACGCCTAGACAATTCTCAGTTGGTGACAAAGTCTTCCTGAGGGTCAAACCCCAGAAGAGCTCAGTTTCATTTGATAAGGCATCAAAACTTGCTCCTCATTTTGTAGGACCGTTCAATATCTTGGAAGTGATCAATCCTGTAGCGTATAGACTTGCTCTACCACCTGCACTTGCCAGAATCCACAATGTTTTTCATGTGTCTTTACTTAAGCTTTATTATCCTGACGTGTCACATATTTTTGATTGACGTGCTTTACAGGTTCAGGATCCAAGAGTGGTGCTGGTGGAGCCCACTCAAATCTTGGAGAAGCGCAATGTTAAGTTGTAGAGCAGAGATGTGGTACAATATAAGGTCCAATGGGACCAGTATTTAGAGGATAGTGCCACATGGGAGGATGCGGAGGAGATTGATAGATCTTTTCCTCATTTGAGGATATAGCATAGATTTCTTATTCATGCATGGATTATGATACTTTGAGTTCGGTTATTGTTTTGTGATACTTTGAGTTCGATTATTGTTTTGAGATACTTTGCGTTGATATTATTGTTTTATGATACTTTGGTTGGAAACATTATTGTTTTGATGTGTAATAAGACATCAGGACGATGTCTCTTCCAAGTGGGGAAGGATGTCACATGTTTTTTATGGACTATATAATAATTCTAGATTAGTGAACATTTGCCATGTTTGTTTTACCTTAAGTAATTTTATATGTGTGAAGGTAATTATCACGAAGTCATATTGGTGAAAATTAAAAAAATTGATTTAAATACTAGATATTATCGATGAGATTATAATGTTGCTTCGGCTATGTTTAAAGGCACTAACCTATTGATGTCAAGTTGAGTGTGAATGAATGCAAGTAATCGTTGAAGATGAGAACATGGTTGAGGTAGAGGTGTTCTAGCCACTTGGCAAGAACTGATGGGATGGTTAACTCTGATGCAATCACACACTCACATAGTTTCATGTTGCATTTTGAATGACTTATTTTATGCATCTTTGTGTGGATGATAAATGTGGTAAATGGTTAGATACTTAGATAAAATTTTGCTTTAATTGCGACAGTAAGTCCTTTTCAAGTGCATGATTTAATTATAAGTATTAAAAGTTCTTTTCAATTTTATTTTAAATGGGTTATTTTAAATAGTTATTTTACGGTATTTAAATAAATAGTGTGTTTAAATTATTTAAATAATAAAATAAATAAGAGTTTTTTTATTTCTTATAATATTATTGTTTGAATAGCAATATCTAATTTTAATTGTATTTTAAATGCAATAGATATGCATATTTATATATTATTTTAATATTATTGTTAATACTCTTGTTTAAATTGACTATTTTATTTTTGAAAATAAATAAATCGTATTAATAACATTATTATATTTAGATTGTTAAATTGAGAAATTAAGTGAATGGAATGTTGTCACGCAAGCAACAAGAGCAAAATTAGTTTAATTTATTTAATTTTAAATGCTTTTTCTACATGCAAACTGAAAATCAAACACTAGTTATCAAAAAGCAAATTGGGGAAAGTAAACCTAATTTTGAATGCCAATTTTTAGAGTCTTTAAAATAAAATAAAAGGGGCAGAAGTGAGGACGACCACTAAGAATCTTAACCATTAATCTAAAGGAGAAATTTGAGCAAAAAAGAACAGAGGTTTTGTTGGTGTAATTAAATATTTAATTACACTTTATTAAGTTTATTTAGGTTTATTTTTAGTCTTAGGTTATTCTTAAGTCATATTAGGGTTTTTCTCTAACTTGCAATTATAAAAGCAAGTTCTCACATGTAATTCATGAATCCATTTCATTAATTCATCAAATATTGTGTAAATTATATCTCTTTATTTTTTTTCTCTTGTGGAAGGTAAATCTTAGGTTTTGCAGTGATCTTTGTGGCTTGAGTTAATTATGAACTCCAACATGGTATTAGAGCGAATCTGCAATACCCTTCTTAGATTTGGAGAAAAATTTAAGCAAGATCCATTTGCTGGGTGTGTTTTTGTGTAAAACAGAGTATTCCGTTGGATTCAGAGCAACTAGAAAAGGCAGATTTGTCTTTTTTTGGGCTAAATTTGGTTTGGGGAAGCCAGATCTGTGAAGGTTTCAAGAGTGCTTTTTTTAAGATCCAGAGGGGAACAACTGTTTCAAAGAATTTTTGGCCAAAATAATCATCACCAACGTGCTCAAAAGGGATAAAAACCTTAGAATCGCCTATTAATTCACAAAAAATGGAGGTTGAAAAAACTTTCTGTGATTTTTTGAGGGTGCATCCTTTTATCTAGTGGTCTGAAGGGTGCTTCCACAGGTTGCATCATTTTATCTAGTGGTCCGAAGGGTGCTTCCGTGTCCTTTTATCCAGTGGTTTGAAGGGTGCTTCCGCAGGGTGCATCGTTTTATCCAGCGGTCCGAAGGGTGCTTTCGCAGTGTGCATCGTTTTATCCAGCGGTCCGCAGGGTGCTTCCGTGTCCTTTTATCTAGCAGTCTGAAGGGTGCTTCCGCAAGGTGCATCATTCAATCCAGTGGTTCGAGGGGTGCTTCTGTAGGGTGCATTGTTTTATCCAGCAATCCTTCATCCTGCCCTCTTCTCTCCAAACCCTAATGGAGTAGTTTCACGAAAAAACTGTTGTAACTTGGGCAAATGGAGTCAGTTTTTTGCAAACAAAATATTGTCGAAAAGCTGGTTCTACACACTTTCTAATGGTATGATCTTTTTTTTTCTAATTTTGATGTTTCACATCTATTTTTGCTATTTGAAGTCAAGGCATTATTTTTGGCTTTCGAGCTCCGTTCTTGCACCCAGAATCTTCATTTTTAAAAAATGAATCGGCATTGGAGAGGTATTAGCGATCTCTACACAACAACCTATATAATTTTTTCAAATTCAAACCCAGGTATATTTTAATCAGTTTGTCAATTTTATGGCTTCTGTTGGATATCCTGGACATGCTGCCTCCTGGAAAGATTCTATTTTCTTTGATAGGCTTCTATTATTAGCATAAATCTATTTGCATGTTTTGATCTATAATCATCTAAGGAGATGGGATTCTACCATCAACATAAATCTAATTGTAGATATTGTGGAAGTAGTCAACATGAGAAAGAGATGTGTCCTCATTTCTCACATCATCTTTTTGAAATGCTTGCTTCGATCGCTTCTCCTCCTGATGAGATCATTGCTCCACCATCACCTACTGCTACTTCAGAGTCCAGTGTTGTTTCTTTCATGGCTTCTAGTGATTCTATGCAGTGTGTCAATATTAGTTTTCCTGATCTACCTCATTGGGATTCCTATCTTGTAGACATATCATCTCTGTTTGTGGAGTCTCACATTACTGATTTGGAGGACACATTTAAGGGTTTATCTCTCTTGTTTGATGCTATCTCAAGTGGCTTTGCATCACCACCTTCATATACTATGTTTTCTATTTCTGTTCATATCATATCCTCCCCTGGTTCTTCTTCTCTGATTGGGCAGATAGTTTCTATTTTGGAGAAGACATATTTTCACAGTATGAGGTCACTTGAGTTGCATTCAGAGGCACACATTTTGATATGGATTCCCTATTCATCCAAGATGTGGGAATGGCTTCTACATTCACCAGTGGATCTGTTTCTTCGGAAAGGGAGAAATGTTGTTTGCAGGTAGTGGATTGGATTTTGTCTTCAAGATCTCTTCATTGGTTCTGGAGCTTCTTCTTGGAGGGGATTCATATTCTCTTTTCGTTCTCTCTTATGGGGGGCATTCATGTTTGTACTCATGTGATAGATTCAGTTCTTGGGGCGTCTTAGTATTAGTCCTTCTTCCATAACATTTTCATGTACTTGTTGTATTTTCCCTCTTTTGGAGAGGAGTTTCTCCAACTATGTTTTTCTCCTTTCTCTCCACTTTATGAGAGATTCTTGTTGTTCATGGGTACCTAACATAGCCTTGTAGTCGGGACCCATTCTTGCATTAGTTGCATGTTTTTCATTTCTCCCTAAGTTGCACTTAAGGGGTGGTGTTGGTGTAATTAAATATTTAATTACACTTTATTAAGTTTATTTAGGGTTATTTTTAGTCTTAGGTTATTCTTAAGTCATATTAGGGTTTTTATCTACCTTACAAATATAAAAGCAAGTTCACACATGTAATTCATGAATCCATTTCATTAATTCACCAAATATTGTGCAAATTATGTCTCTTTGCTTTTTTCTCTTGTGGAAGGTAAATCTTAGGTTTTGCGGCAATCTTTGTGGCTTGAGTTAATTATCAACTCCAACAAGTTTGTTTAGGTGACAATAGCAAAAAGGAGGTGTATTGCAAACTGCGACGTGAGGTTCTGTGTTTGGCGACGTGAGTTTCTATGTTTGGCGACATGAAGTTTTGTGTTTGGTGACAACAATTGCAAAAACTCACCTTTGGACTACATTTTTCCCAGGTTTCTTCATTAAAACAATTGCTTTGATAAATAAGTTTATGTTATCTATCAAATGGATAGTTTTTAGCTTGTTTGGGGTAGGCGTGAGCTTTTTTTGTCGACTTGCCTTGTTAAAATTATTGTCACTAGATTATTCCTCTTCTGTCATTAGTTTTTTAGACTTAAACATGGGCATTTATCTCCCTTTCTTTTGCAATTTTGACTTAAATTCATTCCTATCTGGATGATGGTCGACCTGCCCCAGCAATTAAAAGAAAAATCAGAGTTTTTATTTATCATTTTTCCTTACCTTTGGTCGCTGCCATTTTATCGTTGCCAGCATTAAAAACCTCCAAATTCACCTTTGAAATCAAACTTCTCTCAACCATAAATCAGATCTTTATCTTTGACATGGTGTTAGCATGATTTTATTTAGCGGATTGGACACTTTTCCTGTAGCCTGGGTCGCTATCCATGAGCAAATTAAAATAATTTAATTCTGTAGCAACCTATAATGATTTCCTGTAGCCATATAAATCAGATTCTGGCACTTTCCTTATTCTTTTCATTGCTACCCAGACTTGCCTAATCTTTGTCGCCATTATTTATAGCTTATGTAGCTGAATAAAAATGCTTCCACAGCTTAGTTTTAAACTCTTTTAAATTATTGTAGCAACTTTAAAACAAAGATAGTTTGAGTTTTTGAGTAAATACTTGTCTCTTTGCGGGTGTCAGGCTGAAATACGTTTATAATTTAATATTATATTTTCTTCATATGTTACTGTAAATAAGTGATTATAGAAATGTTAAATAACATTGTATTGTTAAAAGTTCTTGAAAGGGAATTATATACTCTATATGAATGAATTAGAAAACTTCATATGTTACTAAAATTAAATGAAACATACACTAGGAATGAAACTAGTTTAAACAACCTTTTTATGCAATTGTATGATCTGTTGGTACCCATTTATGTCTAGGGTTTTAAGCTTGAACGTTTGCAGGTTTTCTCATTCAAACCCTGAAACTTCTGAGTCATGGCGCCTTGCATTATTTTTTCTATTTTGATGGTGACCTTCTGTGGTGGGTTCTTGGTTATTAAGTTTCATCCTCATGCTTTAGTGTTCATAGGTTGACCGGCCACCATACAATGTTTCACCACTTTTTCCCATCACACATGAGCAAAGTGCTAAGTTTTTGTATGTGCAAGTGGTCATGTATGTTGGCGAGCTTGTGAAATCTCAATCGGCTTTTGAAAAATGGTAAAAAGTTGAGTTATATGCATTTTTAATGCATATCGAGTGGCATATACATGGGGGGAATCTTTCATGGATTCCTGGGAATATTCGCTGCTTGTATATAAGGTCTGCTTGTATATTGGGCATGTATGTGAGAACATACAATGACTATATACAAGGGAAAGGATGCAAAATTGAGTGTATGTTTGACATACATTGGAGACATACAAGTGGGAATCTATCGTAGATCCCAGGAATATTCTCAATTTGTATATCGGCTACATACAAAGGGCTTTGTTTATTCGGTAACATACAAAGCAGCAAAGATACAATTGGTGGGGCCCGCAGGTATATATAAACGAGTTTGTATATTCGACATACAAAGGGAAGGTGTGGAGGTGTTTGCATATACAAAGAAATGACATACAACCCAAATGCGAAGGAAGAGTCAAATGCAGTGAATGAAATTTGAAGTCCATGGGTTGTATAAAGCGCTTGTATATGCCGATATACAAGTTGATGTGCAGTGAAAAAGATACAAGCCGTATTTCAAAGGGTTCTTCCAATCCAATTCATAATGTTTGAAATCTGCGCCTTGTATGTATAAGTTGTATGTGTGTGCACATATACATCGAGATATGCAAGGATCACATGCAAGGCCTGGACCCGATTTAAAATTCCAATTTGCTCTATAACAGTTTGGGATCCGCCTTGTATGTTGATCAGTTGTATATACATTTGCTTATGCATATACAAGGGCGAAAAAGACAAAATGAGAATGGGAAAAGTCAATGATAGGAGGGGTAAGGTGCCTACGTGGCATAATGTCATTGGCTGGTGACTTTTCAGAATATTTTGAGGTCGTGAATCTCAAGCGATGGAAGGAGGATCGACGGCTATGTTTCAATTTCGCAGTAGCGAGGGATTTCTTTGTATGCGGCTACATTTTTTGAGCGGGAAAATTTCTGATGCATCTGATGCTACATTTCTGAGGGCCGCAGGTTGGTATGCCATTAATGGTGGATGTTATAGGGTATGGGCGAAGGCGTGCATGGATCAACCACCCGATTGAAGATGTGAATCCCCAGGCGGCGGTGCAGGGCTCGAGTCCAACCACTCCCTACCTCCTCTCCCACCTGCCGCATTCAATGTTGAGCACCTTTTTCTCATGATGTACTGTATTTGGCAGATTTTTGAATTTTACAATGTGTAATTAATGCTGAGTATACCTTCTTGCTGTATATAGCAGATGGTGTTACTCATTTGTTGTGGTTGGAAGTTGGACAAATTCTGGTGTTGTGACACAATACAACTTCATTGGTGGCCCTGTCCTTGATGTCTTGTGAGTTTATGAGTCTCATGTTGTATGTTTCATGCATAAATTCACTGGTTTCATGTTGTTTTATATGAGAAATGCTCTGTGCATGTGTTTAATCATTTGTCTCCAAGCTGTGGGCATGTTTTCTTTTGAATCAAGATAGCTAAGGGTTGTTCAAGATTCAGGAATATAGTTTTTCTATATTGAATGTTTAATCTCCTACCTTTGTTCGAGGAACAAATTAAATGTTTCAGGTTAATCATTAAGAAGGCATGTTGCAGCAGGGATACCATTAAGAATGAATGACTAAACACCTAGTTTTTGGGAGGTATCTGTAAGGCAGGTGCTAAAAATATCCCCTTGAAATCTAGTCTTTGGTATATGTTTGTGCTGATCATTCACATGTGTATGTCTATTGACTCCGATCCCTGGATAGGCATCAACCCAGTCTTGTATTGAGGTTATAGCCCAAGGTCCTAGTTTTGCATCCAAATACCAAAAATCAAATTAAAACTTCAAATACAAACCTTTAGGACATTAGAAGTAGTTTTAGGACCAAAATCCTCTGTCTACAACTGAACATAGCCCCAAAGCTAGCCCCTTTGCACTTATATCATAGTTTTGGTTTGCACAAGAGAGGATTTATCTGCTTTGTGTCAACATCCCAACTAAGTTGTAGGTGCATTTCGTAGATGTTGAATAGGGAATACTCCCATTGGTTCTGCAGAGCCTAAAGAAGAAGAGGAGATATTTATAGAGTCTATCTCCTGTACTGTTGGCCCCTGGCCCGGGAATCTTGTTGATTAATGATGGCTACTTTGTAGGGATAACTGGGAACAAGCATCCAGTCTGGGAAAATAACCAACATGATCAATGATAAATTGCTTGGAAACTATGTTCCGTGATTGATTTGTGTTTGGAAATGGGATGTTTATATGAGTTATGGGTGAACTTTGATCTTTTTAATTTAATATTAATTTATTACTTTATTTATTTTTACTTGCTTCTTGGGGAAAGAAGTAGATTTTTATCTATGAATGTTATTGGGTTGCTTTCTGGGCAAGGGTGCTAAATGTGGAATATCAGAGATGGGTTTTCCTCTTTTCAGGAATTGAACCAAGTTACTATTTAAAGGATTAGATCTAATCGAGCTATCATTAAAAAAGATGAATTTTGTCTAGCAAACTTATTTATATATATCTGCCACATCCTGTTGTGAGACAATTTGCATTTCATTTTTAGAATTGCACATTAAGGCATCAGGTTGCATCAGGAGTTCCCACCTACTAGTTGTTCCAGGTAGCTAGACATTTTGTGTAGGGTTGGATTTACTTCATTTCATGAAGGGATTCGAGGAAGTGTAATTACTTCATGGTTGGGTGGAAAAGCACCTGGGCCATGTTTCCATCTCTTGGCTCACAGGTGGTGGACCAATTGGTTCATGAGACTGATGAGTGTATGGATTTATTGATTCTTATTGTTGTACATGATTATTGTAACTTGAAATTGGATGTAATATGGCATGAATGCCAATGGACTTTGTATATTATTTATAGTGCTTTCACCTGGATTGAGCACATGACTTTGTAAGATTTAATGACATTTGATATATATTTTGATTCATTTTTGAGATTTTTCTTTCACTTGTGATATTGCAATTAAGCGGATTAATTACACCTGTTTATCTTTTATAATGTGATTAAGTAGATTAATTACATCATTTACCTTTGTTTATTGTGATGTTGTATTTAAGTGGATTATTTACTTCATTTACTCTTGAGTTGGTTTTGTGGTTTTTACTTTTATTTTGAGAGGCTTTTACATTTGGCATCAGAGCTCTAGGTTGAACACTAGGGCCTCTATTTTTCTTTTGGATTTGTTATGCTAAATTGCCAACTTGATGCAAATTATCCATCATGAATACTAGAGATACTGATCGTAGTGATGGATTATGAAGTGGTCAAATTGGAAGAAATTGTGGCAGTGCATGTGGTGGTGCTCGTGGTGGTAGAAGTGAAGGGGATCGTGGAGATGCTAATAATGATCAAGATGGAAGATTGCACTGTATTCTTTCTCTCTTGACCCAACATGATACGAGAATGAATGCTCTTGAGCAAGAAATTAGAGGAAATCCTAGAGGACATAATGCTAATGAGAACCGAAGGGTTGAGGTACATAATGAGAATCTGAGGATAGAAGTTCATGTTCCTGAAGTTGGAGTTAATGCTAACAATCAAGCAAGGATTGCAGAAGAATTGGCAAAGGACCTCAAGAAAGTATCACTGCTGAAATTTGATGGAAAGATAATTGGAGATGGAGTTGAAGCATGGATAATAGAAATGGAGAAATACTTTAGGCTCTGAAACCTTTCAAACCACACAAAAGCAATGTGGAGATCTTACCAGTTAACTGGTGAAGCAAAAACATGGTGGGACAATGAGAAGGTAGATAAGAAGTTGTTACCTAGTGAAATAATGGGAGATTTTCCTACAACTTTTTAGGAAACGATGGTTACCACAACTCTTCTTTGACAAGAAGATGACAGAGTTTCAGAATTTGGTTCAAGGAAGTTTATATTGGGATTAAGGCCCCAGATTGGAGTAGAGGTAGACATTCATAACCCACTCACTATGGATGCCATTTTTGAGAAAGCAATTATACAAGAGTAGAAATTGCAATAAGCAGCTAGTTACCGTAAGTAGAGAGATGCTAAATTTGCCAATAAGAGACATTAGAACAATCAATAGAACTACCAACAAAATAACAATCAAGGTAATAGTAGGTAGATCAGGAATCTGAAGAGAGGTAATAATTCTCAGGATGGAAATAGTAGAAACTAGCATGGAGGAAACAAAAGAGGTGGTTATAACAACAGAAAAAATAATAAGAGAGAAAGAGCTAAAGGATAGAGAGCACCTAAGAGTGGATGCTTTAATTATGGAGGAGAACATTATGCGAATTCATGTCCTTAGAGATCAAGTAGAAGAGGAAACAAGAATCAACAAGGAGCACCTCAACATCATATTCATGCCGCAGTGGACAATCAGCAAGCAGATTTTCAAGTAGCACCTATTTAGTTTCAAGGTAAGCTCTATGGACTACCTATTTCTATTTTAATTGATACTGGTGCCACAAAATGTTTTGTATATCCTAGAGTAGAATCTAAGTTATCAATTAGACCTAGACATATAGAAAACTCTTGGATGGTACAATATGGTAATACAGTAGAAAAGAGAGTAGACTCATGTCTAGCATGCAATGAATTAGAGCTTCCTAGTTTTTAGACACAAGTTAATCTATATGTAGCACTTGTAGGCTCTTATGATGTAATTTTGGGAATCAACTGGTTAGTTGAACATAAGTCTCTTGTAAATTGTGAAGACAAAGTGGTTAGATGTTTGGATGACCTAGGGAATCAAGTGAAAATTAATGGATCTAAGAGACCTTTAGAGCTTAGACAAATCTCAGCTATGCAATTGAAGAAAGCCAAAAGGAAATGGTGTTCCATTTATGTTGTCCAAGTAAAGGACCTTTATCTAAGCTATCAATTAGACCTAGACATATAGAAAACTCTTAGATGGTACAATATGGTAATACAGTAGAAAAGAGAGTAGACTCATGTCTAGCATGCAGTGAATTAGAGCTTCCTAGTTTTTAGACACAAGTTAATCTATATGTAGCACTTGTAGGCTCTTATGATGTAATTTTGGGAATCAACTGGTTAGTTGAACATAAGTCTCTTGTAAATTGTGAAGACAAAGTGGTTAGATGTTTGGATGACCTAGGGAATCAAGTGAAAATTAATGGATCTAAGAGACCTTTAGAGCTTAGACAAATCTCAGCTATGCAATTGAAGAAAGCCAAAAGGAAATGGTGTTCCATTTATGTTGTCCAAGTAAAGGACCTTGACAAAGAAGAACCAGTGTTCAATGACTACCCAATCCTTAGAGATTTCTGAGATGTATTCCCTATAGAGTTGATAGAGTTACCACCAAAGAGAGAATTTGACTTCTCAATTGATTTGCTACCAGGGACTGGGGCCTCAATCTAAGGCACCCTATAGAATGACGACAACATAATTGTATGAGCTTAAAGCATAATTGTAGGAGCTGCTAAATCAAGGGTTCATTAGACCTAGTGTGTCACCATGGGGCACACCAGTCATCTTTGTGAAGAAGAAGGATGGTACTTTGAGACTATGCATTGACTATAGGATGCTTAACAAATCTACTATAAAGAATAAGTACCCAGTCCCAAGAATAGATGAGCTCTTTGATCAAATGAAAGGAGCTACAGTGTTCTTGAAGATAGACCTTAGATTTGGCTATCACCAATTGTGGATTAAGGATGAGGACATCTCTAAAACAACTTTTAGGACTCGATATGGTCACTACGAGTTCATAGTGGTACCATTTTGGTTGACTAATGCTCCAGTAGCTTTCATGAATTTGATGAATAGCATTTTCAGAGATTGTTTAGATGATTTTGTGTTGATCTTCCTTGGTGACATATTGATATACTCTAAACTAGTGGAAGAGCATGAAATGCATTTGAGGATAGTTTTGTAGCGTTTGAGAGAGCGAAAGCTTTATGGTAAATTATCTAAGTGTACATTCTTTCAAGATAAAGTGCACTATCTCAGTCATGTGATCTCGGTAGAAGGGATTGCAGTCGATCTTGAGAAGATAAAAGTGATAATGGAATGGCTTGCACCAGTCAGAAGTTTTATGGGACTTCCAGGTTATTATAAAAAGTTTGTAGAAGGTTTCTCAACTACAGCAGCACCGATTACCTCACTTCAAAAGAAGGGTAAGAAGTTTGAATGGATAGAAAGGTGTGAGCAAGCTTTCCAAGTACTAAAGGAAAAGTTCACAACTGCTCCTATCTTGACCATACCAGATCCTAATGGTCACTTTACAGTTATAATAGATGCTTCAAGAGAAGGAGTAGGAGGAGTATTGATGTAGAATGAGCAAGTGGTTGGTCCTAAAATGTTAAGAGCAATGGATGATCAGATGAATTTGATCAAAGAGAAGTTGAAGCAAGCTTTAGATGGTCAGAAGAGTTATGCAGATAGGAATAGAATGCCTAGACAGTTCTTAGTTGGTGAAAAAGTCTTTTTGAGGGTCAAACCTTAGAAGAGTTTAGTTTTGTTTGGCAAGGCGTCCAAACTTGCTCCTCGTTTTGTAGGACCGTTCGATGTCTTGGAAGTGATCAATCCTGTAGCATATAGACTTTCTCTACCGCCTGCACTTGCTAGAATCCATAATGTTTTTCATGTGTCTTTACTTAAGCTTTATCAGCTTGACGCATCACATATTTTTGATTGGCATGCTTTACATCTTTAGGATCCAGGAGTGGTGCTGGTGGAGCCCACTCGAATCTTGGAGAAGCACAACATTGATTTGCGGAGCAGAGATGTGGTACAATATAAGGTCCAATAGGACTTGTATTTAGAGGATAGTGCCACATGGGAGGATGCGCAGGAGATTGATAGATCTTTTCCTTATTTGAGGATATATCTTAGATTTCTTATTCATGCATGGATTATGATACTTTGAGTTTGATTATTGTTTTGAGATATTTTGAGTTGATATTATTGTTTTATGATACTTTGGTTTAAAACATTATTGTTTTTATGTGTAATAAGACATCGTGACGATGTCTCTTCCAAGTGGGGAAGGATGTCATGTCTCATTTTTATGGACTATATAATAATTCTAAATTAGTGAACATTTACAATGTTTGTTTTACCTTAAGTAATTTTATATGTGTGAAGGTAATTATCACAAAGTCATGTTGGTGGAAATTGGGAAATTGATTTAAATATTAGATATTATCGATGAGATTATAATGTTGCTTCGCTATGTTTTGAGGCACTAACCTATTGACGTCGAGTTGAGTGCGAATAAATGTAGGTACTCGTCGAAGAGGAGAACATGGTTGAGGTAGAGGTGTTGTAGCCACTTGGCAAGAACTGATGGGACGGTTAACTCTGATGCAATCACACACTCACATAGTTTCATGTTGCATTTTGAATGACTTATTTTATGCATCTTTGTGTGGATGATAAATGTGGTAAATGGTTAGATACTTAGATAATATTTTACTTTAATTGCGACAATAAGTCTTTTTCAAGTGCATGATTTAATTATAAATATTAAAAGTTCTTTTCAATTTTATTTTAAATGGGTTATTTTAAATAGTTATTTTATGGTATTTAAATAAATAGCATGTTTAAATTATTTAAATAATAAAATAAATAAGAGTTTTTCTATTTCTTATAATATTATTGTTTGAATAGCAATATCTAATTTTAATTGTATTTTAAATGCAATAGATATGCATATTTATATATTATTTTAATATTAATGTTAATACTCTTGTTTAAATTAAGTGACTATTTTATTTCTGAAAATAAATAAATCGTATTAATAACGTAATTATATTGAGATTGTTAAATTGAGAAATTAAGTGAATGTAATGTCGTCATGCAAGCAACAAGAGCAAAAATTAGTTTAATTTATTAAATTTTAAATGCTTTTTCTACATGCAAATTGAAAATCAAACACTAGTTATCAAAAAGCAAATTGGGGAAAGTAAACCTAATTCTGAACGTCAATTTTTGGAGTCTTTAAAATAAAAATAAAGGTCTAGAAGTGAGGATGACCACCAGGAATCTTAACCATTAAACTGAAGGAGAAATTTGAGCAAAAAAGAATAAAGGTTTGTTTGGGAGACAACAACAAAAAGGAGGTGTATTGTAGACTGCGATGTGAGGTTCTGTGTTTGGCGACAGTAGCTGCAAAAACTCACCTTTGGACTGTGTTTTTCCCAAGTTTCTTCATTAAAATAATTGCTTTGATAAATACGTTTCTATTATTTATCAAATGGATAGTTTTTAGCTTATTTGGGGTAGGTGTGAGCTTTTTTTTCTGTCGGCCTACCTTGTTAAAATTGCTATCGCCAGATTATTCCTCTTTTGTCGCTAGTTTTTCAAACCTAAACATGGGTGTTTATCTCCCTTTCTTCTACAATTTTTGACTTAAATTCATTCCTATCTAGATGATGGTCAATCTGCCCAACAATTAGAAGAAAAATTAGAGTTTTTATTTCTCGTTTTCGATTTGCCTAACAATTAGAAGAAAAATTAGAGTTTTTATTTCTCATTTTTCCTTACCTTTGATCGTTGCTAGTTTATCGTCACCAACATTAAAAACCTCCAAATTCACCTTTGAAATCAAACTTCTCTCAGCTGTAAATTAGATCTTTATATTTGACATGGTGTTAGCATGATTTTATTTAGCAGATTGGACGCTTTGTCTGTAGCCTGGGTCGCTATTCATGAGTAAATAAAAATGATTTAATTCTGTAGCAACTTATAATTATTTCTTGTAGCCATGTAAAATAGATTCTGGCACTTTCCTTATTCTTTTTATTGCTGCCCAGACTTGCCTAATCTCTGACGCCGTTATTTATAGCTCATGTAGCTGAATAAAAATGCTTTCGTAGCTTAGTTTTAAACTCTTTTAAATTATTGTAGCAACTTTAAAACATAGATAGTTTGAGTTTTTGAGTAAATACTTGTCTCTTTGCGGGTGTCAGGCTAAAATATGTTTATAATTTAATATTATATTTTCTTCATATGTTAGTTTAAACGAGTGATTACAGAAATGTTAAATAACATTGTATTGTTAAAAGTTCTTGAAAGGGATCTCTATCTTTATGAATAAAAAAAAAAGTTCTTGAAAGGGAATTATATACTTGATATGAATGAATTAGAAAATTTCATATGTTATTGAAATTGAATGAAATATGCACTAAGAATGAAACTAGTTTAAACAACCTTTTTATGCAATTGTATGATCAATGGTAAATTGCTTGGAAATTGTGTTCCGTGTTTGATTTGTGTTTGGAAATGGGATTTTCATATGAGTTATGGGTGAACTTTGATCTTTTTAATTTATCATTATTTTGTTACTTTATTTATTTTTACTTGCTTCTTGGGGAAAGAAGTAGATTTTTATCTAGGAATGTTATTGGGTTGCTTTCTGGGAAAGGGTACTGAATGTGGAATATCAGAGATGGCTTTTCCTCTTTTTAGGAATCGAACCGGGTTACTATTTAAAGGATTAGATCTAATCAAGATGTCATTGAAAAAGATGATTTTTGTCTAGAAAACTTATTTATATAGATATCTCTGCCACATGCTATTGCGAGACAATCTGCATTTCATTATTTAGAATTGCACATTAAGGCATTAGGTTGCATCGGGAGTTCCAACCTACCAGTTGTTCTAGGTAGCTAGACATTTCATGCAAGGCTTGGTTTCCTTCATTTCATGAAGGGATCCAGGGAAGTGTAATTACTTCATGGTTAGGTGGAAAAGCACCTGGGCCATGTTCCCATCTCTTGGCTCACAGGTAGTGGAACACTTGGTTCGTGCGACTGATGAGCGTATTGATTTATTGATTCTTACTGTTGTACATGATTATTGTAACTTGAAATTGGATGTATTATGGCATGAATGCCAATGGACTTTGTATATTATTTATAATGCTTTCACCTTGATTAGGCACGTGACTTTGTAATATTTAATGACATTTGATATATATTTTGATTCATTTATGAGATTTATCTTTCATTTGTGATATTGTAATTAAGCAGATTAATTACACCGCTTTATCTTTTATAATGTGATTAAGTAGATTAATTACATCATTTACCTTTGTTTATTGTGATGTTGTATTTAAGTGGATTATTTACTTCATTTACTCTTGAGTTGGTTTTGTGGTTTTTATTTTTACTTTGAGAGGCTTTTACATGAAGCCTCTTGGGCGAATACTTCAGATTTGTTTATGTATGGAATTCCCATTCAAGACTTGCCTAAATGTTCATGAGTTGCACACTCATGGAATGTTTCTCTTACCCAACGTGTCTTATGCAAGAGCATTTGGGTGCATGTGTGATCCTATATCACCCAAAAACATTTCAAGCTTTTATTTCTAGTTTTGTTCAATTTTGTTGTGTTCAGTTATTGTGGTTGTTTGCTTCAAGGGAAATTGTTAGATTTGAAATAGGTCAAGTTTGGAACAAGTTGGTGTAGTTGAAACACCTCAGTGAAAATTACAGTTCATGCATTCTTTTGTTCTTTGAAACGTGGCTTGAATAACAAGTTAAGTTCATGAGGTTCATGCTCCATAGGTTTTGACAAATGATTTTATCTTTGAATTCAAAGGAAATGTTGAATGGAAGCCCCCTTGCACACCGGTGCAACTTCATTCAAGGCACAAGAGTTTGAAGTTGCACTCTTGTGCTAATTTATCAATGAGACATTCTCCTTGCGCATTGGTTCAACTTCATTCAAGGTACTTGTATTCAAAGTTGTGCTCCTACGCTAACTTTTTGATGAAGTTCCTTGATTTACTTATGTGCTACATCATCGATAGAGGAGTTGGTATGCACATGGGAATGTCGAAGACAAAGGACTTGATGGTTCATAAGGAACTTGATTTGTTGAAAGAGTGGAATGATGTCTTGGTGAATATGAAAGAGTTTCAATTGTGAGTTGGTGAAATATGAAGTTCCTAAGCTCCTTTTCTTGACAAAGATGAAATTATTGGTTTAATGAGAGGAAATTATTGTTAAGGAATTCTTCTTGCACTTTAGCGCAACTTCACTCAGGGCACATGAGTCCAAAGTTATGCCCTTGCAATAAATTCTAGTAAAGAAATTTGCTCACATAGCTCCACTCTAGATGTATGATTCTAAGGTTGTGCTCTTGGGCTAAGTCACCATTGAGGCATCTAGTGAAGGGATTGTTGGTTGCCAAAATAACTGCAACCCAAAATCCTAAAACACTTCAAAATCACCCAGGCTAGGGATGCCATCAAGGTGATTGAAGGAGGTTTATCAATAGGTCAAGGGCAAATTTGGCCAACTCACAGGAGTGGGTAGGCTCCTCTACACTTCAAAACCAGCTAGGCTCTGGAGGGATCTTCCAAGGGGTATACCTTAATAGGTATTAAGTTCAAACCAGATGAACAATTAAAAACTAATGAACAACCAAACCCAACTCGTTATCTGGATCCCAAAACTATCACTAAACCAAGAACAATTAGATGTCACAAAACCCCTATATAGTTGATTATTGTACTATGCATGTGCATCCAAATATGACAATATTGCATTCCATGAGATGATTCCACTTATCTTTACATACATAGTGCATGCATGCATGCACATGATTCACCAATGATTCAAATAGTTTTGTATCACTTCAGATTTATCCTTAGTTATTGAACAAAACCAAGACAACATGTAGAACCTATCCTAATTCTAATCCTACAACGAATAGGGTAGAGAGTTTGATTAAAAAAGTGTTTAGTCCTTCCCCAATATGGATCAGTGCCTATTCCATTGGTTAACAAATTCATAGAATGCAAGGAGGAAGGAAAGACATCTGATAGAACATCCACATAATCAGATATGCATTTACATAAAAACCATAAATTACACCCTATACAAGGACATACTTAATAATCATACAAGAACTACAATAATGCATACATAATACAGAGACGACCATTACAATGCATGCAATGAATTAATATTCTATCACACACATCAAATATGTAGCTTCATTCATGCCAACAAATGTAGCAAGAGGAATCCTAGCTGTAACTAAAAGACTTCCTTGAATCATTACAATCAATCATGGAGACATACCACTATATAGAGATGCGCTTTAAAAATTCTTCTTACGTTGTATCAGATGCATTCCTTCACTTACATACAATACTTTTACTTCATTTGATGCCCAAAAATCCTCCTTAGGTATTTCCAGACCAAACAGTTGGTTCAACAACCAACCCTTTGAATGAATTCCAATCTTCCATTTGTAGCGTTCACAACTCGGACCTAATGGAAGAATGGGTGGGAAAACCCCAACCACTCCACCTACTACAATAAAAATCTCATTTTTAACTACCCATTTTGCATTAATGGTAATCTTGGGAGTCGACAACACGTTTTCCCATGTTTTTGGGTCATCCTACAAGCTAATCAGATGTGGATATGCAATAGGATATCTGGTTAGAAAATTGTCCAGCTAGAAAATAAAGTATTGCAACTGGATGTGGATATGCAACAAGATATCCTAATCGAAATGTTTGCTGGATGCCCAGTTGGAAAGCATGGTTAGAAGATATCTGGTTGGAAAGATGTCCGATTGGAAAGTCTGCTTGAAGGATATCTGGTTAGCAAATGTCCTGTTGGAATATAAAGGGTGATGCAACTGGATCTAGATATGAAAGACAACTGGATAGAAAAAAAAGTTCAATCAAAACCGGATATCAAAACACAACTATATGTCCAGTTACAAATACAAAGAAGTGCAATGAGAATCTGATATCAAAATACACTTAACTCAAACCTGGTCTTGCAAAATGGACATTCAATTCATCCTGTGTTCCACATCTAGTTAGAGTTCAACATATGATATCATTTGGATGAGTCATGATGTTATACTTCAACCTAACATATTCCACATAAACATATGATAAGTGCAACCAGATGTGAACAACATAAGACAATAGGATCTAGACCTGAAATACAACTAGATGTCCAGTTGAAATACAAAGACGTGCAATTGGATGTTTGGATGTCTGAATGGAGCGATGAGCATAACTTAGCTAGAAATCATCAGATCTTTGCCAAATTTGAATTGCATGTACCCATTTGGCTTCCTAGCACTCCATACTTGGGCATAATTCCAGCTAGACCTATCATATTTTTGAACATCTACTCCTTAGGAAATTTTTGAGAAATTTGACAAGAATTTGCAATTTTGAGGCATGGAAAATCTGGGCACCAACACTAGCTCTGGTTGGGGATGTGTGCCAAGAAATGGCATAGAAAGAACCCATAACATCTCCAGGTGGACCAAAAGGCAAAAATAAAGAGAGGAAACAATGTATTTACAACAATGATGCATATACAAGACAACATACAATCTTAGGCATGAGGACACAAATGAAAAGTTGACTGTAATCAAAATTTGCAGGAACTTGTAGGTCAAACCTGCACAAGATTGAAGAAACTACTTGCCTCTATCAAAGACTAGCTGGATGAAGGAGTTGATCTCCCTCAAACCCAAATAACTTTCATCACCCAACTACAACAACTGAAGTCCTTCATCTGCATGCACCAATCTACAATCACTACACATGACATGAAGACACACTTCACCATTGAAAGCATTGATATAAGGAAACCTAAAATAATAGGTACTTAACCTATTCCATACTACATCATGCTTGTTCCTAGCAGCAAGGGGTGAAAAATATAGAATCAGGTCAACACGAAAAGAGACAGATGGAAGGAATCATCCATCAATAACTGCCACACTGTCATACCTGCTAACCTCTTCATGAAAATTGAGGGAAAAGGAGAACACCTCCAATTCACATGGCATGGAGAACTATACCTTAATGCACTATTGATCCATATGAGAAGACCTTTCATCTTGTAGAGCAAATTGGAAAAAATCTAGCTTAGGTAAACATTCTAGTTAGGCTGTAACATGTTGAGATTCAGACATACACATGCCTTGCTACTTATTCAAATTAATGTCCCATACAAAGGACTCGACCTCTACTACAACACCAACACTTTCAAGAACTGATAAACATTCCGCATCAAATTGGAAAGACTCATAATCATTTACATTTCCACCAAGCTCTTGAACACAACTTTCATATGTGTTGCTACAAATTTCAACTTTTGAACCATACGCATGACTTAGGCTACAATCCAAACCATCAACACACAAATCAAGATCATGAGACACCTCAAGTGAAAAACTATGTTCTTCAAATTGTCTCTCTGTTCTAAGTCCACTCTGGCAATTTGTTGTGTCATACTCACTATTGCAAACAAACTACTGACACATATCTTCTTCCTTCATTTCTTTATCATTTCTCAATGGCTTGGATGAAGCACACTTTGCATAAGGAAGACAGCATACCTTCCACCAAAGAAATAGGTTCACATATGTGTCCACATGTTCACCGTCTTTAAATCCAAGGCAAGTTCATCAAACTAAAAATTTATGATTGTACTAACATCTATCTCTAATAAGTTATCATCATGTGCAGTCATCTCTGCATCAACCTCATGCAAGAAAATAGCAACTCCTTCATCATCATAGATGGGAACAAAGGAGGGGATCAATTCAAATAAGAAACCAGTTTTTTGCTCATCCATTTCTTTTACCTATGCACAATCTTCATAATAAATTTCACAAGATGATTAAACTTGCTACTCACTCATGAACATGCCTTCCTCATTGCCCACTGTTGATGATGATTGTTAGTCATAACAACATGGATAAAAATTTGCACAACAAACCTTTATTATCTTGTAAAGTACGATCATCTTAAGGTAAGCTGATCACTCCAAGGCTCCATTGATCAGGTCATGATCATCTGACGTTACTTAGAGGTTGATGTGACATGTTGTTTTCCATTTCAAGGGTCTTACATTCGCCTAGGTGATTGGTATTGCACTGTATTCTATAAATTTACTCCACAAAGAGGTTAATTCTACTCAATTTCCAAAGATTACTGTGATATTTTTAAGTTTGATCAATTCTTCTGATCATTGATCATTATGCATTCACACATTCTTCTACACTGTATATTCATTTAAATGATGTGTCTATAAGTGGATATTTATGTATCCCTCATAGATATTTATTTGTACTTGCATGATATTTATCAATTTGACATGCTTTCATTCAAAATATGCTCTGTATTTTCAATTGCATATGGGATATCTGCATATTTCATATTTATTTGCTTTTGATTATGTGTTATTTGCAATTATGGAGATGATTTGTAATGAAATTCAAAGAAATTCAAAAGAATACTTCTAATTTTAGTGAATCCTTAGTTATTGAATCACATACACACAAGATACATTCATGGAGAGAAGAAATCAAACCATAGGTCACCAGGTTGTTCGACAGCTAGGTATGGTTGATGCTAACTTCAAAGGAACTAGGAATGAAAACAATACATGCAGACTAAAAAGCACTCCAAGGGATGCAACTAATCAATGCATATATCCAAAATCCAATCACAGATTACTCAAGATTTACAATGATTTATAATCAAAACAGCTTCTCTTTCATTAGGTATGCAAAACATGTATATTCACAATAACTTTGAAATAAGTCCTAAATTCTTCAGCAATCAGATTTCAATTAAGTTTCGAATGACTAAAAGATTACACCCCTGCACCTTTTATAGAATAAGGTGAGGAGGCAGTTACAATTGACCAAAGGTCAAGATTTATCAGTTTAGATCAACGGTTGACAATTCTCCCATGACTTAGTCAATTTTCTTCTCGTGGCACAGGTTGCCAGCTGGAAACTATCTGTATGACTCACTATTTATAAGTGTCCCATGCATATGTTATCTTAGTGATGCGTCTACATTCACTTTTCATGTCCTTCATTTTCTTCTTGCTCATCATTCTCTTCATCTTCATCACTTTCATCATCACTATCACTCTGATATACATTCTCTTTTATGTGGACTTTTACTGCTGTCCTAATATGTTCATATGCTTGTACTATTTTATTAACCTCTCCCCCATCCTAGATTTTAGATTTTTCTATTGCATGTTTATGAGACTGGAAATTAGCCTTGAGAGCTTCCATTTTACCTTTCTTTCTATTTAATGTCTCATTATATGTCTCCACTTTAACCTTTATTCTCATAACTCTATTCATTACCTCTTTAGTCAAGTGGGTGAGAGGGTCATCTGTTACTAGATTAAAAATATCATGCAGAGCCTTAATAGCAAAGTCTGCATCTTGATTCTCAATTTTACCTTCTATTTTCCCTTCCAAGGCTTCAAGGATTTTTGCTTCATATGCCATCTAATATCTTCATACCATATACTTGTCAGTAGGGTAGTATTATTATCTAATACCTTATTACTTATCAAAATCTATGAATCAATTCTCTTCATCTCACTCAGAGCACTCAGGTCGTTTTCCAATTGGAATGACTGTCTCCCTGTGTCATTCTGCACTTTGTCTACCATCCTCTTTAGGCTACTCAAAGAATTCCACCTCTGCAGAGAGGTTCTCAATACATCTTCAGCGCCAGTAAATGCTAAAAACATCCACTTTTCCATCACCATTGCTTCATGTTTCATAAGGTCCAATTTGGTAACCTCTTCCTGTGATATGACAGTTAATGGGACTGCAGGATCAACTGGTGTATGATCAGGGTTAATTAACCCTCTTATGAAAGAATGCAATTAAGCAATATGCTCTTTATTTTTCTCCTTTTCCTTCTTAACCCTTTGGGTTAAAGAATCAATAATATTCTTCCCCTCTTGACCTTCCTGGTCTTCATTAGCAGAACCCAGATCAACACTTGTGATTTGGAATTCCTCCAGGGTTATTTTGCCTTTTTCCTTTTGAACTGTGGGAAGTGCTATCTACACGGTTCTTCTACATGTGGTGGGATCTCTTTTAATAGCAGATGTTAATTTGACCTTCCTCCTTGGTTTCATCATGTTCTTAGCAAGCAAGGTAGAGACATCAAACTCTTGAATTTCTGACACTTGTTCTGCACATATTTCTTTCTCTAGCCAATGAGGTACATCACCTCCAAATTCTTGGTGGCCTTTGTTAATATCATGTGTGCCCAGCTCCCTAGTAAAAGGTTCTATCCTTGGTGGAGAAGGCACCTTCTTGATTTCATCCTCATGTAGTTCATCATGAGGGGAATCTTGTTGGAGTTCTTCTTGTCGAGGGGTTGCCTTCTATAAAGGAGGATCTTGTGGAATTTCCACATTTTGATCCTGTGCGTCATCCTGTACTCCATCCTTTGGGTTTTCATCTTCTTTATTATCCTTCTCATCTTGTGGCATATTAACCTCTTAGGAGGCCTGTGTATTCTGCCCTTGAGGATCACCCTGACCAGGGGTCATTTCTTGTTCTCTACCCGGTGCATTGATATCATGTGGCTTGGGGTCTGCCTGACTTGATTTGTCTTCTATTTCTAGGACTTCTCTAAGTAACACCTCCTGATCCTCTTTATCTAGAGGCAATGATAAACCTCCCTGAGTCTGAACAACACCAGTGTCTGATATATCCTGATCACCCCCACTCTTCTGTTGGACTTCTGATATTTTTGGTTCTGTGGGTGTCTCATGCTGTTGCTGACCCTTATCAAGAGCAGTGCTATCCTTCTCTGCAGGCTCTGCCACTCTAGTCTTCTTAGGTTCCTTGGGTGCACCCTCATCTTTGCTTGGGCTTATATCACCCCTATACGTTAAGTCTATGGCTGTAGGACGAGTAACCTGCTCAACCAAATTGTCCAGCCCTATTTGTTGGGCTACCCTTTCTAGGCTACCTTGTTTCATTTCCTCTATTTGCTTTACTTCTTCCAACACCACCATCTGAGCTAATGGAGTTCCATGAGGAGTCATTCAGATGTTGGAAACCAAAGTTTCCATTTGTTGAGTAGTGACATCTTGGACCACCTCATCATCAGATAAGTCTACTGTGTCATCTAAGGAGAAAGGAACCCCCTTCCTCATCCTGAGCGTTTCTCTTGCTTGCTCCTCTACTTTCTCAGTTTTGAATTTGATTATGGTGGGAAGAGGAACATCATGCTGCAGCTCCTTCCTAAAAACTTCACCACCTGCTCCTCTCAAAATGATGGGGTCAGCATGGATATCTCCCCGCATGGCCGTTCTTTGTTTCTTAGGTGGTGACATCAGCGGCATCCCCCTCCTCTTCTTGTTATCCACCAACAAGTCATCATCTTTAGGTTCTTTATTTAATTGTTCTTCTTCTAAGGGGTCTTCCTCCACCTCATGCTGCAGGATCTGGCCTTCCACCTACATCTCTGTAATTTCAATAGTAGGCTTCAAAATTCTTTTAGTTTTTGGTTTTTCTCTTAGAAGCTGTGTAGATGATGTAGATGCCTAAGCCGATGTAGATGCACCTGCAGTTGTAGTAGCAATCCTCTCTATTATCACCCCCTTTGGTTCATTTTCACCTTTCTTACCCTTAGGGGGGATCCTCTTTTCTTTTTCTGTAGGCAATCTTTCCCCATTGGATTTTCTCTTTTAAGTGAGGAAATCATCGTATTCCTCATCAGACACCTCTTGCCTCTTCTTCTTAGTATCAACCATAAGGGAAACACCCCTTTTCTTTAGTTTGGATATCTCTGCATCCACCCAAGCCTAGGTCAACTAGATCACCCCATTCATTAGATGATCTAAGGATATATCCTCCTACTGTGTAAGATCTGGGGCCGATATGGTGTCATTATACACCTTTTTATCCTCATATTCATTGGACATGATTTTCCCATCATCCTTATGTAGTTGTGTTGGCACCGGGATACAGTCAAATTTTTTGATATGATTCAAGGTGAGTCTTTGATATTTCCTTCTTCTCACCTCAGCCTCATCATCACAATCGGTCCAGAAGTCCTCTAGATGATTTTGATGTATTTGTTTGCCTAGTATCTTCTACATCCTGCCATAAGGATCATATGATTTGGCCAGAGGAATGGTTGTAGATACATCCGTTTCAACCCCCCGATGACATGCTTTATACTCTATGAATCTGGGCACATATACTAGCCCATGGATACTGGAAACAAAACTGGAGGTATCTTCTTCTGTGCCTTATAGGCTTCAACTATTGTAGATACCTACCTAGAAAATTCCATCAAGACGACCCAATCAGTAGAGTATCTTGGCAACATAAGAGGTTGCCCCTCAAATCCCTTGATTCTAATATATGAGAAATTGGCAAACTGGATAAACCAGGCTCCATGTTGGTAAATAATTTCTTGAGCTTCCATGCTCAGTCTTTTAGTCCTATCCTCCTCCATAGTTCTGACTAGACACATGGACAATGTATCATTTACCAGCTTATAGTCCAGGAGGTATGCCTTCCTTTGCAATTGGGGATAATGACCCCATATGTGTGCATCATCAACATCACCACCAGCCTTACCCACTATCTTCAAAGCATCAAAAGTTCCTTTATATGGACAAGAGTACACCACATATGAAGTCATGTAAAATAAACATGTTTGTCCTCCCAGGCTCCTCATTCCCTCATCTAATGAGTCATTGATGATCTTAGCCCATAGGGGCCAGTTGTCTGCATATAAGACCATCTAGATGATCCCAAACATCTAGTTCTCAAAATTTCTGGCATGAGACCTGCCACTCATTCTGCTTAGCAGAGCAATCATATATTGGTACTCATCATCAAAATCAAACTTGTATAGATGTATGGGTAGCTTGGTTGAGGCAGTATATGTACTACTCTTTGATTTCCATTGATACATCCTCTTCCTTGCATTCTTCTTCTTATCGTTATACTCTGTTTCTAGTTTACGCAGGTCCACATTGACTATCTTTTTTCCAACTGGCAAATTGAACGTGGTAGTAATGCTCTTGACTAAGAAGTCAGTATATATCCTCCCATGCTTCTCTATTGGCCTGGTTTCTGGGTTGTAATTTTTTGCGCACTCCACTACAAGCTCCGGAGCATCCATAACATAGGGAAAACCAGCTACATGCCACATACCTGAGACAAACACCCCATCCAGAATGGGATTATCCTTATCATTGTCCAATCTTGTTGACCATACTGCCAGATCCGTATCCCCCTGGTGTGTATCACCAATAACTCCGTATTTAAATTGTACTCCCTCAAGCTACACAAACATGGGCTTGAGGAACTCCGCCTTAGACCTATTTCTCCTAAAATCTACCATGGATTCCTACAATAAACATGATATATTTTACCCTACGGTGTCCATATGTATTCTTACAACATCATGTACCTTTATCATGTATACTCTGTATATTACTCCTTATTTTACCTTTATATGTATTATCACAAAGCCATACCTCATTAAAAACAAGTACTCTACTTGAAATTACAGAAAACAACAATAGGAGGGTTTACAGTTAGTTACTTGACAATGCTTTCCTTTAGATTAGATGAGTGATTATGAGAAAAGACTATAAATGCTTACGATCACCCGTTTCGTTATGTTGAAGGATCCAATCCGTTGATAGGGAGCTGTTGAGGGTTTGACTTCAAAGCTCTGTAATTTCTTGATTTATCGCAAGGTGAATGAAAATAACCTTTGAATTTTACTTTTAAAATAGATCACTAGGACAGATTAGGGTAAAAATGTGTTGTCTTGATTGAATCTATTGATCATCTATAGGGAATCCGTAGATGTAGCCAAGTGTTCAATTTGTATTTGTGATCAGCGGGAGTTCATCTACCACATTTAATTGCATTTAATGTTTAAAAAAAGGGGGGGTTGATCTTCAAAAGATTAGGGGATATCAGAAATATGACCCCTCTGGATAATATGACCCCCTCACTTAAGATCACCCGTGAGATAACTGAGTGCAAAGGATCAGGGTGATATAGTCAACGTTTGACCATGGTGCATATTGGGTCATGAAACTAAGATCAGGGGTATCTAAAATATGACCCCCTCTTTCCTTGGAAAAGATTGGGGTGGCATCATCATGTCAGCGACGTCATTTAATTATCATGTTTTAATGATGTCATCGTCATATTAAGGAATATGATGGATATTGGATATATACCCCCCGTGGTTTAGATGGAACAATGATGTCACCATCAGGGTGATTTCTTTCATTCATTGGAATTGGATGACATCACTGTCATATTTGACATAGGGTGATATTTGCGAAGAGGGTGATATTCGTAAGATGACTGATGTTAGAAATATAACCCCCGGGGGATATACGAAGTCCTTCGACAGGTAGATATAGGTTCTTATTTAAATTTGACGTCTGCGCATCGTATACCGGGTGATTATCAGGTGACGATCTTATATCTAGGTGATCTTATCAAATATGATTGATGTTAAAAATATGACCCCCTTGCCTGAGATATCAGGTTTGACCAAACTTTGACTCAACATAACTTTCTTCCCTTAGACAATTTTGGGGTGATCTAAAAGACAACATGCCTAGAATTTTGTGTACTTTCCAACCATGAAGTTAATGATGGGAATTACTAACTTTGACAACTAACTTCATTATAGTGGCAAATCCACCCTCCTACAAGGTTACATGTATGACTAATTTTACCAAATTGCCCAAAGCAGAAAACAAACAAGCCACAAGCAGCAAGAAAAGTTGGGTTTCGGTTTTGTCAAGGCAAAATGGGGTGTGTTGTGTAACCACACAACAACTTGCCACCAAAGAAAATAACCAAATTCCAATGATTCAAGTGATGTGATCACATTCTAATATAGCATTTTAACTCTTTCTCAGTATAAGTATTATGATCTTTCTGAATGATATGGTTTTCATCATTGCAACAATGCTAGAAAAGGATCAAGTGTGTGCAAATGATTAATTATCCTCATCTTGAAAGTGAGTTGAAAACATGAGTAACTGATGTTAGGCTACATATTTTGGGAGCATCCCTCATAGCCAACTTGGATAGAGCCTTGCTACCAGCAAGCGTCTATAGCCTCGACAAGGTTATCTATACAATCCCCCTAAGTAGAGCCCCACTGCTAGCAGGTGTCTATAGCCTTGATAGATTTACTCAGATGGCCTAATTTTATTCCTTTTGGGATTTTCAATATTTATTCCTTCTGTTCATATGATGTCATCATGTAAGATTAATGTGTAAGGCATGGTCACTTGTTGATTTAGGTTAGAGATTGCATTGGTAGCAAGGGAGTCCCTTTAGATTTTTCACTTAACACCTATACTTATGTGTTCCTCAAACCCAAGGCTGTTAGGTGAGTCATTGTGAAAAATCACTTTAGTTAAGAAAAGGCACCATGATGAAAAGGATATCACAGACCTGATCACTGATACTCCTCAAAATGAGTCATAACCTATATAGGAATTCATCCTCACCACTTGAATCCCAAAAATTTGGTTATTTTCTTAGGGTGATAAGTTGCATCATCTTGACTAACCAAAACAAAACTCAATAGGCAAACAAACAAACAAAACAAAACTATACAAACAACTATACAATATGCACATTTTGACACATTTGACCTACATGACACTATTTCAAGCTTGAAAATAATGCTTGAGGAACTGTCCATTAACTGGTAATGGGACATCCTCACTGGTTAAAGTCTTGAGCCTGTAGGTACTGTCTCCTAAGATTTCCAAAATTTGAAAAGGGCCTATCTAAAGTTTATCAAATTTACCATGATCCCCTTTTCTTTCATGTGCTTTATCCCACATAAGGACTAAATCTAAAATTCTAAAAGCGTTAACTTTGGCTCTTTTGTCAAACCAATGCTTGACAACAGCTTGATGTTTAGCAAATTGATCAATTTCTCTACTTCTTTTTTCTTCTAGATGTATTAACTGAAGTAACCTAACTTCTTGCTTGTTGTCTATACATAGATACTCTTGTGCAAACTACAATGTGGGGATCTTTAGGTTAACAGGAAGGATAGGATCCACCCCATATACTAGGTGATAAGGAGAATTTCCTAATGCCTTCACCCTGGTTCTATCTACCCACAATGCCTATTTTAATAGGGTGTTCCACTCCCTTGGGTTTTTCTCTATCAATTTCTTTATGATGTTCAACAAGTTCTTATTTGTAGATTCTGCTAGTCCATTCCCTTGAGGATAGTAATTTGAAGAAAACTTCAAAATGATTCCATGGTCAAAAGCCCAACTTGTTAATCTTATCGATGCAAAGGCAGATCCATTGTCACATACTAAAGCATAAGGAACTCCATACCTGGTTACTATGTTGCTTTCCAAGAACTTGATCACATCCTCAACATTACATGTCTTACTACTAACGGCTTCAGTCCATCTGGTGCAATAATCAGTAATAGTCAACACATATCTATGGCCTGAAGATGATGGAGAATTAATGGGTCCTATGAAATTCATGCCCCATTGAGCAAATGGGCGCATCTCCATCACTGGTTGCAAGGGATGAGCAGCATATCTTTCTCTATTTGCAGCAACCTGATACATATGACAACATTTGATGTGTTCAGTAGTATCTTTAAAAATAGTGGGCTAGTCATACCCTGCTATGAGAATAGCATGAGTAGTAACTAAGTACGATCCATGTGCAGTTCCAAACTTATCATGTAATTCTGTTAACACTTTGTTTGCTTCTTGCCTTTCTAGGCATCTAAGATATATTCCCTCATAGTTCTTCTTGAAAAGAATTCCTCCTTTTATGATGTACTTTTGTGATCTTATCTTCAAGGCTCTCCTTTGTGAGGCCTGTAACCTTGAAGGACATCTTCCAGTAATCAAGATATCCCTGATATCTAAATACCATTCTCTAGTTTCCTTTGTATTTATAACATATTGTTGGCTCATGATGTTAGGATCAATTTCTGATATCATCTAGCTCAGGGCTTGTCCTCTTAATAATTTCATAGGTGTTATGTCCATATCATATTCTTGGAGGACGGTTATCCATTTGGCTCTCTTTTCACCTAGTTTACTTTGCATTAAAAGCATCTTTACTACCGCATCTGGTACTACACCAATTACCTTACTTCTCAAGATGTAATGTCTAAACTTCTTGACCACTTGAACCAGAGCAAGTGCCTGTCTTTCGACATCCATATATCTAAGCTCTGCATCCCTAAAAGGACAACTCATGAAAGCTATAGGCTTTTCTTCTTTAGCCTCATTTCTTTGTGTTAGTACTGCTGCAGACATATGCTCTGAAGCAAATGAGTATATCTAAAAATCTTTGGTATAGTCTGTACTAATTAGAATAGGAGCATTAGATATAGCTTTTTTGATATCTTCAAAAGCTACTCTAGCTTCAGGTGTCCACTCAATTTTAGCATCCTTCTTGAGCATTGCATTTAATGGTCTGACAATCTCTGCAAAACTAGTAATGAATTTTCTAACAAAATTGATCTTACCAAAATAAGATTTGAGTTCTTTCTTACTCCCAAGAAGCTATATCTTCATGACTGATTCTACTCTCACAGGGTCAATGATGATCCCATTCTCTGTTATCAAGTGACCTAATAACTTCCCCATGGTTACCCCAAATATACATTTCTTAGGGTTTAGGGATATTCCATAATGTTCACACTTCTTTAGTGCTTTCTTGAGGTCTTCTACATGATTCCCTCTCTCTTTAGAGAAAACTGTCAATTCATCCATGTATATGACTATACATTTACCAATTAATCTCCTGAAGGCTATATCCATTGCTCACTGAAAGGTGGCCCCAACATTTATCAAGCCAAAGGGCATGCGCCTGTAAGCAAATATTCCCCACTTAGAGATGAATGTTGTCTTCAATCTGTTTATCTTGTCTACCATCACTTGGTTGTAACCTGAAAAACCATCTAAGAATGACATCATCTTTGTACCATTCACTATCTGCAAGACCTTGTCCAGTAAAGGCAAAAGATAATTATCCTTTTCAGAAGCTCTATTTAAATTTCTAAAGTCTACACACAATCTAATGCCACCATTCTTCTTCCTTACAAGTACCAAGTTAGCCACTCATGTAGAATGTCTCACAAGGAATATGATTCTGGCATTAAACAATTTCTTCACTTCTTCAAAAATGATGGGCTCCATCAAAGCATTAATAGGTCTCTATTTTTGTCTAAAGGGCTTGACATCTGGCTTTAATGGTATAGTATGAGTGATGATTGAGGTATCATAAGTTTTCAACTCATCATATATCCAGGCAATAACATGAATATAATCTTTAAGTGCTTGGGTTATCCTTGCCCTTTCTTCTTCTGTAGACACCTTTCCAATCAGGACATTCCTTTTTTCTTCATCATGTCCTATGTTGACTAGTGAATATTCTCCTCCATTTGCTTTAGGGAGATCTTTCTGTTTCAGCATGTTGTCTAAATCAAATGCTCTTTCTAATTCAATCATTCCTTTAGGAATCTTGTTACTGGGTAGCTCCATGATCTCTTCTTCTTCCCAAGTATGATCTTCCACATTTCTTTTATCTATGATTTGTGCATCAAACACATCTCTATTGGATATGAAGTCTAAAATATGCTGGTCATCATCAAACACTTGAAGGTTAATGACATTATCTGGTACAGAGGGTACTGACACTAATTCAACTAAAAATCTCTTCAAACTAGATATGGATAATGGCTCCAAAGTACTTGCAGCTTGGGCCAAGGCATCTACCCTGTGATTTTGTTCTCTAGGCACATGGGTGATGTTAAATGCATCAAAATCTTCTATCAAATCCACACCCTATGTCTATAATTAGACAACTTCTTGTAATTACAAGAATATATGCCTCTTACTTGTCTTACTACCAATTCTGAGTCTCCATAGACATGCAGAATCTTTACTTTCTTTCTGAGTGCAAACAATATCCCATGAATCAGAGCTTCATATTCTCACATTATTTGTGCATGGGAATTGTAATCTATATGCTGCCAAGTAGGATTTACCAATTGGATCAATAAGATCTATTCCTACTACAGCCCCTTGTTTTGATTTGGATCCATCAAACCTGAGGATTCATGGCTTATCTTCAGCTAGAGGTTTGTCTGGACCTTCTCTTTTCTTTTTAGCCCTAGCAGCTGCACCACTTGATATCCATCTTAATTTTGGTGTTTCAATCTTCTCAAACTTCACCTTATCTGACTAAGGTGAAGCTGGTATTCCTTTTTCTTCTTTGTCATCCGAAGGAAGATTTTTTAAACAAGGCATCAACTGCTTTTCCAGAATATGCAAACATAATGAGCAGGCAGTCTCTGAATGTGGTGCTTGGTGTAACCTGCACCATCCCTCAGTTAGAGCATCTTGAGGAGAAGTGTGTTGCTGTATCATCTTTTGAATTTGTTTTGATAAAAATTCCTCAAATTTGGACAAATTACTATCCCCATCTTCATAAGATATTTCATAATTTGACTCAACCAAGCAATCGGTCCCTGGGGTGATATTCTTGTTACTCTTAGAATTACTCTTGTTACACACCAATATCTCTTCTATCATCTAAATAGGGCTTTCATCATGATATGTGCTTTCTTCTATTTCTGCAGATGACAGACAAGAATCAGTATCACTGTCACTATCTGCAAAACTTACCTTGGATGATGATGATGTGTTCTCACTGCATGCTTGTTCCAGTTCCATCATATCTAAGCAAGCATCACAGGTCTTTTCAAAATGCACTTTATCATATAACCTGCACCATCCCTCAATTAGAACATCTTCAACAAACATTTTTTACAATTGGTAACATTGTACCTCTTTGGACAAGTGCATTTCAAAGTACTTAAAGTGATCTACTTCTATCTCATTTTCAAAACTACAATCACACTCTATAATTATTTTATCATCTTGAAGATTGTCATTATGAACATGAACATCATACATGAGGATCTCCTCTATCTTGACGGTCTGGGGTCTGATGGTATAAACTCTGGGTTCAACATCTACATACATGATCTCATTGGTTTTATTGTATTCAGTGATCATATGTTTCATGCGAGGTTCAACATCTATCCTTATTTGGTTAGGTATTCCTTTCCAAGGTAACCACATGTGACTAAAATCAGTGGACATGTATCCATTGAGTGTTTTTGACCAATCCCTGCTGAGAAACATTCCATACGTGTCTGGTATATCTACTACTTGGATATCGATGTAGTATTGAATTCTTGGATATGATGCTAACTACATGTGGATGTGAGTCAATTCTCCTATGACACTCACCTCTGTTTTATCTAACTGTGTTACTTTCTTTAGTGACTTGGCAGGATGTAACCCTAAGGCGTTACATATGGACAAAGGCATTACATTAGTAGATGCACCTGAATCTACTAAGCAATTATGCAAATTCTTACTAAACATCCTTATGGTAAGGAGAAAAGGAGGTGATTCAGTTTTATCTCTGTAAAGAGTCATGTGTGAAGTTTCTGCAGCTTGAACAGTGGCTAGAGTTTTGTGCTTAACACTAATATCCTTAGTAGCATGATCTTTATTCAAAGTTTGACTTGAGGTATGATTGTCCTCTTTTGGAGAAGGATCATCTAAGGATTTAATGAAGGCTTTCTTAATAGCTGGGGTTTTGAGTAGTTCTGACAATGACAAACTAATTTTGATCTTTTTCATTTCATCTGCTAAGTATGTGACCAATTTATCAGACTCAGAAGACAGATTACCAGTTTTTGGCACTGCATTTTGTGGTGCTAAATACTGAGCCTTAACTTTAGGAAATCTAGGATCATTGCTTGCCTTAGGATCAGGAGGAGTGTTCAAATTATTTGGAGGCAAGGATGTAGTCAAAGGACCAGTAGGTTGATTGGAGTTATTCCTTAGGTTGTAGTTATGTCTACCCTGATACTGCTATTGATAAGCATGCACTTCTTCACGTTCACTTGATGGCTCATTTTCATCTTCAAATGGAAAAACATAATTGGTTTCAAAAGCCATAGCTGATTCTTCACATGCTAAGGTGTAATTCTCATGAGGTGACATTATCTGCTAATGAGGATGTTTGATGAAACTTTCTAATACAAGAGCAGAATCATATCCACAAGGGACAATTTCATTTTCTTCGACATAAGGTGGATTACCTGTAGTATTAGATACTTCATCTTGGAATATACTAGCGGCTATCCTAAACTGTAGACAATCTAGTTTTGCATGAGCATTGGTATTATGTATCCTACACCAGTTTTAAAGGGCTGCCTCTGCTAGGTTCACTCTAGTGGTCTTCTTAGGTTCACTAGAAGGCTAATTGTCTAAGGGGGATGGCAGAGAACCATTGTTTGGCCTAGTGTTCCACACTCTAGGTTGTCTAGGGGGATTATTGTTACCACTATTGTTATTATTGTTGTTATTATATCCCCTATTAGGATAACTAGGTATGTCATTGGCATATCCTCTATTTTGATTTGGTTGAGATTAGAAATTCTGACTCCTCATATGAATGATTTCAGTAGTGATTTTCCTCAGTTGTGTTGATATCTCTTTAATTTCTTCCTTTTCTTCCTAAACTTTGGCTACTACGTTCTCTGTTTGAGGTTTAAAAAAGGAAGAGCCATTGTTATTGTTATTAGTCTATTCCACAACCTGAGGTACCTGTGTATGTCCCAGATACTGCAGCATTTGACCATTTCCATTTGGAGGTGGCATGATGCTAAGTGGAGGTACCTGTAAAGGGCTTGGCATTACAGCTAGAGGTATCATGGCTCCATTGGTCTATTGTTGAGCAGGATATGTAGGATAAACAGGTAGTGTAGGAAATGCAATATTAGGTGTGGGAGCAGGAATCAACTGTTGACTGACTTTTACGGCTTCCTCAAAAGCTCCTGCCAAGGTTGTGACGCTAGGATGTGTTCTCCTAATAAACATAGAAGTCAGGGGATCTAATGCTGAGTAGTATGTACTCCTAGCAGCTTCATCTGCTACAGTATAGGGAGCAACTAGCTTTGAGAGCATCTTTTGGAATCTTGCATTGAAATTGGTAATAGGTTCTCCTTCAAATCTCTTGATTGTGGCAAACAGATGATAATTCATTGAAGGATCTATAGGTATTTTGAATCTATCCTTAAAGGCTTTCTCCAAGGCATCCCATGAAAGAACTAAACCTTGACCAAGACTGATATACCAATTATATGCCTCTTCCCCTAAGGAAAATAGAAATAATTTACATACCACATCCTAATGTTCAATTCTTGCTTTATAATAGGCTTCCTTGAATGTTCTAATGTGATCATCAGCATCCTGATATGGATGATAGTTAGGACAAATCTTTTCAGGATTTTCAGGTAAAGGATGATATGTTGGCAAGAGACACTGTGTGGCTTCATGGGTGTTGCCATTGATGGCAACAAAGTCTTTCCCACACATCCGTAACACATAGTATGCCTATACCAGAAGTTAGATTGAAGACTGTTTTGGTCCTATGAACAAGAACAGAGCATAAGACAGAGCATCAGCCAAGGGGGAGTTTGCTGCGACACTTAGTCATTTTTCACTAAGTGTTACCATCAATGCTAAAGGGAGAGATTGTTGGCAAGAGACACTGTGTGGCTTCATGGGTGTTGTCATTGATGGCAACAAAGTCTATCCCACACATCTACAACACATAGTATGCCTATACCGAAAGTTAGATTGAAGACTATTTTGGTCTGGTGAACAAGAATAGAGCATGCAATAAGGTCTGACAATCAGGTCCAGATCTCTCAGATGGAGTAACTCAATAAGTTGTGGACTTGGACAAGTCAAGAGGAGTATCATGACTACTATATTCTAGAGATTGAGCCTCCGGTGATAAAACATGGAAAAGATATGAGCATCTAAGTGTTGGGTTGCAGATATGTAGAGAAGACTGAGGAAGAATTGACCGACAGAGTATCAGACTTCAATCCGGATGAGTAATTGATGTTGATCAAGCTAATTGAGGGATCGTACATTGTTGGCCGACATGATTGATGACTTCAATGCCTATGTTTTTGATACGGACCACAAATCAAGCATGGATTCAACTGACAGATCAGTAATTTGTAAATATCTTGAGTATTCCAGTTGCTGACTAGAAAGATGTTGAAATCCTTGGTGCGAATATATATACCAGATGGATTCCAGTATGAAGGTGTGTGTGTGTGTATAGATATGATAAAATAAAGTGTGAAGAAAGATAGAGATAAGTGAGGAAGCAGCAAAACAAATCCGGCATGTGATAGAGTAGCAACACTAGAGCAGAGGAAGAATGAAGTGCATCAAATCAATATATTGTGCCTAACCAGAACTGAACTCTAGCATTTGTAGATGCCTCTCATCAATTCAAACACCTGGTTACCTTCTGTAAGTTCTGTAGACAATGAGTCTCTTGTAGGCAGTGTGCCTTTTGTGAGCAGTGTGCCTTTTGTGAGCCCTAATTGGTAAGTGCTATTTTGTACTTCCTATTCTTTTAATAGAGAATACAATCTTGGGTTAGTCACCCCATGGTTTTTCCCTTAACAGGGTTTTCCATGTAAAAATCCTTGTGTTATGTGTGTTGATTTTATTTCTGCTCTCATGATTATATTTGCTTATATGTTTTGATGCTGCACAAATTATAAAGGGAAAAAGAAAGTAAAGATAATAGAGATAACTGATTCACCCCCCTCTTAGTTATCTACATTGTTTTCAATAATTGGTATCAGAGATAAGTTCCTCTAAATAGAGCCTAACAACTTGAGGAAGATCTGGTAATCTCAATGGATATGTATGGTATGAAGGAACAACTTTAGTCTGCCCTAGATGATCTTGAACAATCCCACTCTGAAGTCAATAACTTGAGAGAAAGACTCAAACAAGCTGATGATTTCATAAATGAGCTAAAAGAAAAATTGAGTATCTCTGTGAAAAAGAGAAAGGAACTACTTAAAAAATTAGCAAGTCAGAGTGAAGCCAATGATAGTAATGAAGATCTGGATGAGAAAAACAAGCTATTGGAGAAGCTATCAAAAGAGGTCATTATGGTAAGACATGAGATGGAATCAGGGGTTATGAGATTCACCCAAGAAATTGAAGAGAAAAGGAAAATTGAATATAATCTAAAACAATCTCTCAAGGAGAAGACAGAGGACTACCACAAAATGGATAGAATAATCAAGCATCTTGAATCTTATCTTGAAGAAGATAGAGATAATGAAGAACAACTTGAGAATGAGATAGACACTCTTAAACAAAATCTTCAAACAACAAATGAATACAAAGAGAAATTCAAGATAAGCTCAGCCCAACTTGAAGTTCTTCTTAAAAGCCAAAAGAGGGTAGATGACAAGCGTGCCTTGGGATATGAGAAAGGTGAAAGCTCCAGATCCGGTTAGAAGAACTTTGGATCAAGAAATTAAAGAAATAGGCCTAGAAGACCTCCGGTAAGGCAATCAAATGCTCAAAGATATCCATCCTTCAATGGATACTGCTTTAATTGCAACAACTTCGGTCATAAAGAAACTTAGTGCAGAAGGAGAATGAATTAGACTAATCCATCCTTCTCCGGACAATGTTTCAACTACAAAAGGTATGGTCACAAATCTCATGAATACAAAAATATGCAAATAAACAATTCATTCAATGGTAGATGCTTTGCATGCAATAGAATGGGACATATGTCTAATCAATACAGATCAAGAGGATATCAATCAAATATGCAAAGAAATGTTGTTTGTTACAATTGCAATAGATCTGGTCATATTGCCAAATTCTACAGAAGTAAAAATCAGGATAAAAAAGGTCCGGTACGTCATAATCAGAAACAAGATAAGGGAAAAGGCAAAGTGAATGCGGATGAAGTTCAAAGGGAGATGAGCAAGATTTGGGTAAAGAAGAGTACAAAAAATGTTGGGGATGGATCTGCACCAGAATCTAGTGCTGATACTCCTTCTGGAAACTAAACAGATGAGCTCTAGCTCAGGGGGAGTCACAAAGAAAAATAAATTCCCCCAGCCAGTCAATTGGTGCCTAAATTTGGCACATGGAATGTTGTAGATTAAAGGGTTCTCAGAAAAATATCTAAATAACCCTCGGTAAAAATATGAAAGATCTACATGGAGTTTTTCAAGAGTTTAATCATCCAAGATTGATCTAGTTTGACAACCATCTGGTAAAGTAGGATTTTCATAGACAAATCTAGTATGATTCAAAATTGAAATATCTTGATCTGTGGATCCATGGTATGATTGGAGGGAAGAAGATACATTGTCAATTATCACTAAAAATGATTCTAAGTGCATCACAGTGATTCAAAAAGATCTCTCTCAGAACAAGGCAATCGGGTAACTTAAGTTGTGCATTTATTGCAAAAGGAAATTAGGGTTTGCAAAAGAATAAAAGGGTTCTTTCACTCATCATTTGCACATTTGCATTTGAGAAGAAGAAAAGAAGAGTTCTGCATCAAGTTTCCACAACTCTCTCAAAGGTCAACTACAAAATCTAATTTAACCAGCGATTTGTTTCCGCTCTTATTTCGAACCCTAATGCGTAAAAAGGTACTTCCATTCTAAATATCTCTCTCTGAATCTTTTGCAAAAATGGCTACTCCAATGGTTGTGGAGATCATTGATAGGCCGTGCCCAAAATTCAAGAAACACCCCGACAAATCCCTAGAAGTTGATCCTTTAGGTGCTTTTTCTAGCATTCCGCATGGGGTATTACACGTAGAAGATGTTAGGGTCTACATCCACGCAAACATTGAGGAATTTGACAAATCTAAGTTGATGGACATCTATCATAAACAGTTAATAGATGAAAGTTTTGAACTCAAACCTCAATTCAAGGCCCTCCAGGATAAGCACTTTGGACATTGCATCCACTTTTCCTATTGTGCAAAAGATGATTGGGTCCGGTGTGTTCTTAGCAGAATACATGAAAATTTCATGTGGTTAATGAAGCCCTTCAAGATAACAAAAGATGCCATTAGGGCAGTAATTGGACTGCACTCATCCGGTGGGTTACCTGCACTCAAATTTGTCAAGAACCAGATAGTAAGTGAAGCTACCGGATCTAAGTTTGACAAGAGAGAAATGACCATAGAAGACATCACAGATCCGAATGTCAAATTTTCCTCTATGATAATTGGATATAAGATCTATCATTCCGACAGGGAGAATTCTGTGTCTGGGACTGCAATATACATAGCATATCAGATGTTAAAGGAAAATGCAGATTATGACCTATGTGATCTTCTTTTAAACCAACTGTTAGAAAATCTGTAGAAGATCAAGAAGGGTAAGAAAAACTCATTCAAGTATGGTTGTTTAATACTGTGTCTATTCTTCTACTACATGAATGAGCTGCCCAGATCAAGAGGTTGGGTTTGGCAAAATGACAAACCGGTTGCAATACAGATCATAGACTATATATATGGACTTGGTAAAGCTCAAAGCACAACACTCTGGGGTTACTTTAAGAACTTCCAAAGCATGATGTATGCTAGAGAAATGATACCCCAATCCATAGTAGAGAAATACAAGGATACAGTGTGTTTCATGGTAGATACTGATCAATGCCTAATGGAGGCAGTTGAGCTCAGAACATTTTGGATAATGCTAATGGGATATGAAGTCGATGAGAAAATCTTGGAGCTACATATTCAACACCTATTGAGCCAGCCTAAGGACCCCGAGGCAGAAAGGTTTGGAACCTTTCAAGAACTAAGTGTGAAAATACATGTTGAGCTAAGACAACCAGAGATAAAGAGGAAATTTAGAAGGGAACTAGAGGAAATTGCTAAAAGATATGGCATATCAAAAGAGGTAGTTGATGAAAACATAGAGAAAATAGAAAGAGCTAAGAAAGAGAAACAAGAAGCAGAAAAAGGAAGTGTTTCGGTACAAGCCTCCTCCCGGACTAGATCCTCCAAGAGCTCTGCACCTGCCACTCCTAAGAGCTCAAGAGCCACCAAACTAGAAGTCAAGACATCTAGAAAGGGAGAAAAGAGAATGAAAACAAAAGCAACAAGGTCTTACACAAGTCACAAGGATGATGAAGAGACAGAGTCTGATGAAGAAATTTAGAAAATGAAGAAGAAGAAAGCATCCGGGGAATTCTCTGCTAGCAAAAACAAAGAAGAAAAAGTAGAAGAATTTTTTGAAAAGCCTACTCTTTCCATTGATGATATCATCAAGGCAGTCATAGTGGATGGGAATCTGCAACCAGTAACAAAATTCTATGATGAATATAGTGATACTGACAAAAGGATCTTGGAAGAAGCTACAGTCAGGTATCTGAATATTTATAATAAAGCATTCATTGGAATCATTTCATTAATTCCCAAAAGTCTAGAGAAGGTACTTGAACTTAGAAAAGAGAATGCCAAGGCAAAAGACTTAGAGATCTGAGAACATATTGCAATTAAGCTCTATCCTTCCATTACTCCAAAGCAAATGGACATGATCTTTAAGGACTGTAAGGATGAATTCTGGAGCAAAGCAAGAATGAACAAACTTATGCTTGGAGAAACTGATCAAGTAGCAAGAGAAACATAAGACATCCTCCGGAATGCCTTCAAAAGATTCAATATTCCTATTATAGAGGAAATAGATGAAGAACCTTCTACCATGGATGTTGAAGGATTAAATGCATCAAATGAAGAATCTACTGACAAAAATGTAGAAGGGTCAAAAGAGGTAGATGAAGAGAAGTCTAAGGACTTGGATTCCTCTATTCTGGAAGAGGAAGTTCATGAAGCAGCCAACATCTCTCCTCTGGATCCCACTGTAGACACTCTAGATCTAGGAACTGAAGGAGAAGGAAGAAAAGAGGAGAAATTGAGTCAAGAAGAGGAGGTAAAGGGAAGAGAAGAAGAACAAATAGAGAAGATCTCTGATGATAGTTCTGAGTTTCCAAAAGAAAAGAAGACTCAGTCTCTGATAAGAGACACTACAGAGGCAGTGAAGAATTTCTTGAAAAAAGAGATGATGGAGATAGATGAACTGGAACTATTCCAAGGACCAGTAAATTTTGATTCCCTCTCTCTGGTCCAGACAATAAAAATAGCATCTTTTGCCCAAGCTAAAGCAAAAGAAATGATTCTAAAATCTCACATGGAAGACTACGAGTTGTTAGAGATTGCATCCGATATGCTAGAGAAGATCATGCCATCCTTTCAAAAGGATTCTTCAGCCTCTCCATTCGGTAACTTGAAATCTTTGGTAAACTCTGTTAGTACTCATTTTGTTTCTTTAGAGAAATCGGCAGAAGAAAAGGTGCGAAAAGAATTTTTGGGAAAAAGATTCACTGAAGTACAGAGACTCATTGCTAATGATAGGAGGACCCTAGATATTGGGATAAAGAGCCTTGAAAATGCTCTTAAATATGGTGGCGACATGTACAAATTTTGTCTATCTTGGTCTAAAGTGACAGAGGATATTGAAAAGAAGGTGAAAGAACAAGAAGGTAAACTGTCAAGTTTATCTCAGAATTTTGATCCCCTCACTACATCCATAATAAGTCAAGAATGCCAGGCTATTGTAATTATAAATGAAATAAAAAGGCTAGAGAAAGAAAATAAGAATATAATAAACTGGATGAGTGAACTCAGAGGGATAATTATCCCTAAGTTAGAGGCAATGCATGAGGCCTTAACAGATGCTCAGACCACAGCGCGGACCAGTGATCTAGCAGACTTAAGAAGGGCAGAAGCATATGCATTTTTTGTTAAGTTGTCACATCTCCATTTTGGAAAGGATGAAGTAGAGCTGGGCCATAGAGTATGTACAATTGAAGGCCACTTTTGCAGATATACTCAAGTATATGTAAGTATAACATGTATATACATACTTATGCAACTATGTATAGGTCAATTTTTGCAAATTTTGGTGTGCGGATTCCGCCCTTTGCCATTGATGTCGAAGGGGGAGTGAGGAGTAGTGAGAAATGTGGAATCTAGCTAAGGGGGAGCTCTGGTAAAATAGTGCATAAGATAGAGCATCAGCCAAGGGGGAGTTTGCTGCGACACTTAGTCATTTTTCACTAAGTGTTGCCATCAATGCCAAAGGGGGAGATTGTTGGCAAAAGACACTGTGTGGCTTCATGGGTGTTGTCATTGATGGCAACAAAGTCTATCCCACACATCCACAGCACATAGTATGCCTATACTATAAGTTAGATTGAAGACTATTTTGGTCTGGTGAACAAGAACAAAGCATGCAACAAGGTCTGACAATCAGGTTTGGATCTCTTAGATGGAGTAACTCAGCAAGTTGCAGACTTGGACAAGTCAAGAGGAGTATCATGACTATTATATTCTAGAGATTGAGCCTCTAGTGATAAAACATGGAAAAGATATGAGCATCTGAGTGTTGGGTTGCAGACATGTAGAGCAAACTGAGGAAGAACTGACCGACAAATTATCAGACTTCAATTCGGATGAGTAATTGATGTTGATCGAGCTAATTGAGGGATCATACATTGTTGGCCGACATGATTGATGACTTCAATGTCTATGTTTTTGATACGGACCACAAATCAAGCATGGATTCAGCCGACAGATCAGTAATTTGTAAATATCTTGAGTATTTCAGTTGTCAACTAGAAAGATGTTGAAATCCTTGGTGGGGATATATACCAGATGGATTCCAGTATGAAGGGGTGTGTGTGTGTACATATATGATAAAATAAAGTGCAAAGAAAGGTAAAGATAAGTGAGGAAGCAACAAAACAAATCTGGTATGTGACAGAGCAGCAACACTAGAGCAGAGGAAGAATGAAGTGCATCAAATCAGTATATTGTGCCTAACCGGAATTGAACTCTAGCTTTTGTAGATGCCTCTCATCAGTTCAAACACCTAGTTACCTTCTGTAAGTTCTATAGACAGTGAGTCTCTTGTAGGTAGTGTGCCTCTTGTGAGCAGTGTGCTCAGGCAATGAGCCCTAATTGACAAGTGCCATTTTGTACTTCCTATTCTTTTAATAGAGAATACAATCTTGGGTTAGTCACCCCATGGTTTTTCCCTTAACAGGGTTTTCCACGTAAAAATCCTTGTGTTATGTGTGTTGATTTTACTTCTGCTCTCATGATTATATTTGCTTATATGTTTTGATGCTGCACAAATTATAAAAGGAAAAAGAAAGTAAAGATAATAGAGATAACTGATTCCCCCCCCTCTCAGTTATCTACCTTTTTTCCAACATGATATGCAGTGAAAGTTAGAGGTGACTCTACAACAAAGAATGACATTGTGATTGGTGGAGGTTGGATTGGGGGTGTGACAGGTGGCCTTGTAGGTACTTGCAACTCGATAGGAGTTATTGGAGTGTGCTCTAGTGAAGCTCCTAACGCACTAGAACAAGGAGAATAATGAATATCTACTATTCTAGGTTTGAGTCCCTGGATAGGCAATTCCTCAAAGAGTCCACTGGATCTGGACCTGGTATTTGGCCTGAGAGCCAGGATTTCTTCAATTTAAGAAAATTTGGCTTGTTTACTGTAAAGGTCAGCTAAAACACTCGTGTAAAGGAGGTATTTATGATCATAATCTAAAACTGACTGGATATTTATGCAATATTTGCAGAAATGATGCAAATATGGGGTGATGTGAGACTTTTAGACATAGGCATCAAGATATCAAGTATCTTAAGTGAATTACTTCAAAGCTTTAGTAAGAAGACCGAAAAAAGAACTTATCTTTCAAGAATCACAACAATCGATTGCAAAGCCTAAAATATTCACGCTTGATTTTGAAAACTTTTTGGTGGATAAGCATGAACAGACTCCAAAAAAACAAATCTTTGCATATAACTTGAAGTACAAGGCTGCGTGAGTATTACCTTTTCTTCTATGTCATTGAATCACCCTTAGGCAGAGAAGATAGACCTCCTAGCGCTAATTTATGTTGATGATGATTGTTAGTCATAACAACATGCATAAATTGTTTCACAACAAACCTTTATTATATTATAAAGTACGATCAGTTTAAGATTGGCTGATGACTCCAAGGCTCCATTGATCAGGTCATGATCATCTGACATTACTCAGAGTTTGATGTGACATGATGTTTTCCATTTCAAGGGTTTTACGTTCACCTAGGTGATCGGTATTGCACCGTATTCAATAAATTTACTCCACACAGAGGTTAATTCTACTTGATTTCCAAAGATTACTGTGATATTTTTAAGTTTGATCAATTCTTCTGATCATTGATCATTATGAATTCACACATTCTTCTACATTGTATATTCATTTAAATGATGTGACTATAAGTGGATATTTATGTATTCCTCATAGATATTTATGTGTACTTGCATGATATTTATCAATTTGACATGCTTTCATTCAAAATATGCTCTGTATTTTCAATTGCATACGGGATATCTGCATATTTCATGTTTATATGCTTTTGATTGTGTGTTATTTGCAATTATGGAGATGATTTGTAATGAAATTCAAAGAAATTTAAAAGAATACTTCAAATTTAGGGAATCTTTAGTTATTGAATCACATACACACAAGATACATTCATGGAGAGAAGAAATCAAACCATAGGTCACCAGGTTGTTCCACAACTAGGTATGGTTAATGCTAACTTCAAAGGAACTAGAAATGAAAACAATACATGCAGACTGAAAAGCACTCTAAGGGACGCATCTAATCAATGCATATATCTAGATTCCAATCACAGATTACTCAAGATTTACAATGATTTGTAATCAAAATAGCTTCTCTTTCATTAAGTATGCAAAACATGTATATTCACAATAACTTTGAAATAAGTCCTAAATTCTTTAGCAATCAGATTTCAATTAAGTTTCAAATGACTAAAAGATTGCACCCCTGCACCTTTTATAGAATAAGGTGAGGAGGCAGTTACAATTGAGCAATGGTCAAGATTTATCAGTTTAGATCAATAGTTGACAATTCTCCTATGACTTAGTCAACTTTCTTCTCGTGGCACAGGTTGCCAGCTGGAAACCATTTGTATGACTCACTATTTATAAGTGTCCCATGCATATGTTCTCTTAGTGATGCGTCTACATTCACTCTGCATGTCCTTCTTCATTTTCTTCTTGTTCATCATTCTCTTCATCTTCATCACTTTCATCATCACTATCACTCTGATATACATTCTCTTTTATGTGGACTTTTATTGCTGTCCTGATATGTTCATATGCTTGTACTATTTTATCAACCTCTCCCCTATCTTGGATTTTAGCTTTTGCTATTGCATGTTTATGAGAATGGAACTTAGCCTTAAGAGCTTCCAATTTACCTTTCCTGCTATTTAATGTCTCATTATATGTCTCCACTTAACCTTTATTCTCATAACTCTATTCATTACCTCTTCAGTCAAGTGGGTGAGAGGGTCATCTGTTATTGGCTTAAAATTATCATGCAGAACCTTAATAGCAAAGTCTGCATCTTGATTCTCAAGGCTTCAATGATTTCTGCTTCATATGTCATCATGCTATGTAGTTTGACACTAATATCCCTAAGTTTGCCGGTGCACTTCTTCAAGACATCACACTCAAACCTGATATCTTCATACCATATACTTGTCAATAGGGCAGTATTATTATCTAATACCTTATTACTTATCAAAATTTGTGAATCAATTCTCTTCATCTCGCTCAAAGCACTCAGGTCTTTTTCCAATTGGAATGACCATCTCCCTGTGTCATTCTGCACTTTGTCTACCTTCCTCTTTAGGCTACTCAAAGAATTCCACCTCTGCAGACAGGTTCTGAATACATCTTCAACCCCAGTAAGTGCTAAAAACATCCACTTTTCCATTACCATTGCTTCATGTTTCATAAGGTCCAATTTGGTAACCTCTTCCTGTGATATGACAGTCAATGGGACTACAGGATCAACTGGTGTATGATCAAGGTTAATTAACCCTTTTATGAAAGAATGCAATTGAGAAATGTGCTCTTTATGTACTTTTTTTTTCTCCTTTTCCTTCTTAACCCTTTGGGTTAAAGGATCAATAATATCCTTCCCCTCTTGACCCTCCTGGTCTTCATTGGAAAAACCCAGATCAACACTTGTGATTTGGAAATCTTCCAGGCTTATTTTGCCTCTTTCCTTTTCAACTGTGGGAAGTGCTATCTGTGTGGTTCTTCTACCTATGGTAGGATCTCTTTTAATAGCAGATGTTAATCTAGCCTTCCTCCTTGGTTTCATCATGTTCTCAACAAACAAGGTAGAGACATCAAACTCTTGAATATTTGACACTTGTTCTGTACATATTTCTTTCTCTAGCTAATGAGTTACATCACCTCCAGATTCTTTGTGGCCTTTGTTAATATCATGTGTTTCCAACTCCCCATTATTATCTTCTATCCTTAGTAGAGAAGGCACCTTCTTGATTTCATCCCCATGTAGTTAATCATGAGGGGAATCTTGTTGGAGTTCTTCTTGTTGAGGGGTTGCCTTCTACAAAGGAGGATCCTATGGAATTTTCACATTTTGATCCTGTGCTTCATCCTGTACTCCCTCCTTTGGGTTTTCATCTTCTTTATTATCCTTCTCATCTTGTGGCATATTAACCTCTTGGGAGGATGTGTATTTTTCCCTTGAGGATCACCCTGATCAGGGGTCATTTCTTGTTCTGTACCCGGTGCATTGATATCCTGTGGCTTGGGGTCTGCCTGACCTAATTTGTCTTCTATTTCTGGGACTTCTCTGAGTTACACCTCTTGATCCTCTTTATCCGGAGGCAATGATGAACCTTCCTGAGTCCAAGCAACACCAGTGTCTGATATATCCTGATCACCCCCACTCTTCTGTTGGACATATGATATTTTTGGTTATGTGGGTGTCTCATGCTGTTGCTGACCCTAATCAAGAGAAGTGCTATCCTTCTCTGCATGCTCTACCACTCTAGTCTTCTTAGGTTCCTTGGGTGCACCCTCATCTTTTCTTGGGCTTATATCACCCCTATACGTTAAGTCTATGGCTGCAGGACTAGTAACCTGCTCAAACAAATTGTCCAGCCCTATCTGTTGGGCTACCTTGTTTCATTTCCTTTGTTTACTTTACTTCTTCCAACACCACCATCTGAGCTAATGGAGTTCCATGAGGAGTCATTCAGGTGTTGGAAACTAGAGTTTCCATTTGTTGAGTAGCTACATCTTGGACCACCTCATCATCAGATAAGTCTACTATGTCATCTAAGGAGAAAGGAACCCCCTTCCTCATCCTGAGTGTTTCTCTTGCTTGCTCCTCTACTTTCTTAGTTTTGAATTTGATTATGGTGGGAAGAGGAACATCATGCTGCAACTCCTTCCTAAAAACTTCACCACCTGCTCCTCTCAAAATGATGGGGTCAGCATGGATATCGCCCCTCATGGCTGTTCTTTGTTTCTTAGGTGGTGACATTAGCGGCATCCCCCTCCTCTTCTTGGTAGCCACCAGCAAGTCATCATCTTCAGGTTCTTTATTTAATTGTTCTTCTTCTAAGGGGTCTCCCTTGTCCACCTCATGCTGTAGGATCTGGCCTTCCACTTGCATCTTTGTAATTTCAACAGTAGGCTTCAAAATTCTTTTAGTTTTTGGTTTTTCTATCAGAGGCTATGTAGATGATGTAGATGCCTGAGCCGATGTAGATGCACCTACAGTTGTAGTGGCAATCCTCTCTATTACGACCCCCTTTAGTTCATTTTCACCTTTCTTACCCTTAGCGGGGATCCTATTTTGTTTTTCTGTATGCAATCTTTCCCCATTGGATTTTCTCTTTTAAGTGAGGAAATCATCGTATTCCTCATTAGACACCTCCTGCCTCTTCTTCTTAGTATCAATCGTAAGGGTAACACCCCTTTTCTTTGGTTTGGATATCTATGCATCCATCCAAGCTTGGGTCAACTAGATCACCCCATTCATCAGATGATCTAAGGATATATCCTCCTGTTGTGTAAGATCTGGGGACGATATGGTGTCATTATACACCTTTTTGTCCTCATATTCATTGGACATGATTTTCCCATCATCCTTACGGAGTTGTGCTAGCATCAGGATATAGTCAAAAGTTTTAATCTGATTCAAGGTGAGTCTTTGATATTTCCTTCTTCTCACCTCAGTCTCATCATCACAATTGGTCCAGAAGTCCTCTAGATGCTTTTGATGTATTTGTTTGCCTAGTATTTTCTGCATCCTTCCATAAGGATCATATGATCTGGCCAGAGGAAATGGCTATTGTAACATTAGTTTCAACCCTTTGATGACATGCTTTATACTCTCTGAATCTGGGCACATATACCAGCCCATGGATACTGGAAACAAAACTGGAGGTATCTTCTTTTGTGCCTTATAAGCTTCAACTATTGTAGATACTTGCCTAGCAAATTCCATCAAGATGACCCAATTAGTAGGGAATCTTGGCAACATAAGAGGCTGCCCCTCAAATCCCTCGATTCTAATATATGAGAAAGTGGCAAACTGGATAAACTAGGCTCCATGTCGGTAAATAATTTCTTGAGATTCCATGCTCAGTCTTTTAGTCCTATCCTCCTCCATAGTTCTGACCAGATGCATGGAGAATGCATCATTTACCAGCTTATAGTCTAGGAGGTATGCCTTCCTTTGCAATTGGGAATAATGATCCCATATGTGTGCATCATCAGCATCACCACCAGCCTTACCCACTGTCTTCAAAGCATCAAAAGTTCCTTTATATGCACAAGAGTACAACACATATGAATTGATGTAAAATAAACATGTTTGTCCTCCCAGGCTCCTCATTCCCTCATTCAATGAGTCACTGATGATCTTAGCCCATAGGGGCTGGTTGTCTGCATATAAGACCATCTAGATGATCCTAAACATCTAGTTCTTGAAATTTCTTGCATGAGGCCTGCTAGTCATCCTGCTCAGCAGAGAAATCATATATTGGTACTCATCATCAAAATCAAACTTGTACAGATGCATGGGTAGCTTGGCTAAGGCAATATATGTACTACTCTTTGATCTCCATTGATACATCCTCTTCCTCGCATTCTTCTTGTTATTATTATACTTTGTTTCCAGTTTACACAGGTCCACATTTACTATCTTTTTTCCAACTAGCAAATTGAACGTGGCAGTAATTCCCTTGACTAAGAAGTCGGCATATATCCTCCCATGCTTCTCTACTCACCTGGTTTCTAGGTTGTAATTTTTTGTGCACTCCACTACCAACTCCAGAGCATCCATAGTATAGGGAAAACTAGCTGCATGCCACATACCTGAGACAAACACCCCATCCAGAATGGGATTATCCTTATCATTGTCCAATCTTGTCGACCATACTGCCAGATCCATATCCCCCTGGTGTGTATCACCAATAACTCCGTATTTGAACTGTACTTCCTCAGGCTGCATAAACATGGTCTTGAGGAACTCCGCCTCAGACCTATTTCTCCTGAGATCTGCCATGGATTCCTTCAATAAACATGATATATTTTACCCTACAGTGTCCATATGAATTCTTACAACATCATGTACCTCTATCATGTATGCTCTTTATATTACTCCTTATTTTACCTTTATATGTATTATCACAAAGCCATACCTTAGTAAAAACAAGTACTCTACCTGAAATTACAGAAAATGACAATGGGAGGGTTTACAGTTACTTACCTGACAATGCTTTCCTTTAGATTAGATGAGTGATTATGAGGAAAGACTATAAATGCTTACGATCACCCGTTCCATTACGTTGAAGGATCCAATCCATTGATAGGTAGCTATTGATGGTTTGACTTTGCAGCTCTGTAATTTCTTGATTTATCGCAAGGTGAATGAAAATGACCTTTGAATTTTACCTTTAAAACAAATCACTAGGATAGATTAGGGTAAAAATATGTTGTCTTGATTAAATCCGTTGATCATCTGCAGGGAATCCATATATGTAGCCAAGTGCTCAATTTGTATTTGTGATCAGCAGGAGTTCATCTACTGCATTTAATTGCATTTAATGTTTACAAAAAGGGGGGGATGATCTTTGAAAGATCAAGGGATATCAGAAATATGACCCCTCCGGATAATATGACCCCCTCGCTTAAGATCACTTGTGAGATAACTGAGTGCAAAGGATCGGGGTGATATAGTCAATGTTTGACCATGGCGCATATTGGGTCATGAAACTAAGATCAGGGGTATCTAAAATATGACCCCCCTTTCCTTGGAAAAGATTGGGGTGACATCATCATGTTAGCGACGTCATTTAATTATCGTGTTTTAATGATGTCATCGTCATATTAAGGAATATGATGGATATTAGATATATACCCCCCGTGGTTTATATGGAACGATGACATCACCATTAGGGTGATTTCTTTCATTCATTAGAATTGGATGACGTCACTGTCATATGTGACATAGGGTGATATTTGCAAAGAGGGTGATATTTGTAAGATGACTGATGTTAGAAATATGACCCCCCGGGGGATATGCGAAGTCCTTCGACAGGTAGATATAGGTTCTTATTTAAATTTGACGCCTGTGCATCGTATACCAGGTGATTATCAGGTGACGATCTTATATCTGGGTGATCTTATCAAATATGATTGATGTTAAAAATATGACCCACTTGTCTGGGATATCAGGTTTGACCAAGCTTTGACTCAACATAACTTTCTTCCCTTAGACAATTTTGGGGTGATCTAAAAGACAAACCCGCTTGGAATTTTGTGTACTTTCCAACCATGAAGTTAATGATGGGAATTACTAAATTTGACAAATAACTTCATCATAGTGGCAAATCCACCCTCCTACAAGGTTACATGTATGACTAATTTTACCAAACCGCCCAAAGCAGAAAATAAACAATCCACAAGCAGCAAGAAAAGTTGGGTCCCTGTTTTGTCAAGGTAATATGGGGTGTGTTGTGTAACCACACAACACCCACCAAGCCACTTACCTCAACATTAGGCCAGAAGTCATCATTGGTTCTATCATTTTCATTGTCAATTGATGAGATATCCAACCAAAGATCGATGCATATGCTATCCTCATCATCTACATCGTTGCCATATGATGCACTTGTTTAGGTGTTGAAATGGAAGAGGATTAATTTTGATGGTTTGTGTTGATCCTGCTTTCACCACTAAACATTCAAGGACATCCAACTAAGTAGAGGAGTCTACTACATGCTTTTTGTCACTTTGAACATAGGGGAAGATTGGAATTATGTAGATTTGTTGTTCAATTAAGCCCAATTATGCTCAAAACCTTAATTTCATAAATTTGTGAACAAACAGACAAATTATGAAAAATGATCACACACAAAGATATCAAATGACAATCAAATGTGTACCAGATTTTGAAGTTTGGTGTCTGGAGAAGTCAGCTACTAATGAGTAGGTGCCCTAGTATAGTGCCACAATTTTCTTCAAGCTCTGGGAATCTTGTCTGCAACATGTTCCTGTTGTTCCAGAGATTTTCTAGTTGCAGGATCTGAAGGACTCATGAGTGGGTACCCTAGTCCAGGTCCCTATTTTCTTCTCCGATCTGTGATTCTGATAGTCTGTACTACTCTCCTACAACTCCACTTCTTTTTCTCCTGCAACCTATAACCTACAATCACGAAAAAAATGGTTTGGGGTTGTGGTTTTTATAGGCTTGCCCTAGTCAAGCCCTGGAGAGACATTCAAGTCTTCTGAACACTATTGTCAGATAAGGAGTGCGTATCCCTATGGGATAGAGGCAAAATCTAAATGATAAATGATTAAAAACACAATTGATATCACCTTGTAGTGAAGATCTCATGGAAGGAAGATGCTCTTCATTCCATGAGGAGATGGATGCCAAATCTGCAAATAAAAACACAAGAACAACACAAATTCTACTCTGCAACACATAATGAATGCCTTGAATCACCTTAACATAAGCTACGAGTTTGTAATATCCTTCTAGTCTAGAAATGATAACCTAATCATGCTTATATATGCAACTACCGCTAAGAATTTCATAATTCAAACTTACTGTGTTGGCATAGGACCTAAATAACGGTCACAAACTGACACCTTGAAATTAGTCTCGACCTAAAATAGGGCAGGACTAGGGTATGGGTGCCCAAGTCCTCCCCCTATTTCAGACAAGATTTATGTTAAGTGCACCCCTTGAGTCCCAATTGCTATGAAACTTCAAGGTTTTGTCATCGAGAGTCATCAAAATCATGCAAGATGCTCTAAATGCATTCTAAAGGACCCGAGAGCTAAACCTCAAGAGGAAAAAGCCCCCAAGGTTACTTTTTCCGATATAACATTTAGCCCCCACTTTAATGTAGGTATAAACACAAGGCCAATACATGCATTAAAGTACGGTCAACAAAGACAACAAACATGACAAGCACAAAGAAGACACACCAATCATAGTGAAGACATAAACAAACACACAAATCATAGAGAAGATAGTTACAGTCACACAAAACACAAAGAAGACAACATTGAAGACACATAAAACACAGTGAATGCAGTGACGATTTTATTTTTCTTTTTCTCATATATGAAATGCAGATGCAAGTACAAGGAAAGTAAACAGACCACCCATAGTGCAAGAGGGACTCATCACCACCAATCTTTAAGACTGCACATGGGGCAACACACACCAAACAAATCTTAGAGTGCAGGAGGGACTCATCTCCACCAGTCTTTAAGACTGTACTAGAGAACAAACATTCCAAACAAATCAAACATGCCATACAAATCAAACACGCCATACACACACACTTAGAAGACATGGCGAAAACACAACAGACAAGCGATGGAGTGTTCCTATTTCTAGGTTCATCACCATCTCAGGCACATTACAAGCACACACCGATAATTGGGCTTTGCCACAACAATCACCAAAGACATGCTTAAGGGTTAAGTTAGTCACAGAACTGCCCCCCCGATTCTGCAAATGACTTTTTAAAAATAACAGGATGTGCACTCTCATCGAGAAATACACCATCCTTGCCTCCACAGAGGGCTTAAGATAAAAAGGATATGCATGATATCCCACCTCTGTAGAGGGCTTAAATGATTGCAAATAGATTTCAAACAAATCTCAGAGTGTAGGAGGGACTCATCGCCACTAATCTTTAAGACTGCACCTAAGAACAAACACACTTGCTAGCATCTAAATCAAACAACTTACCTTATATATGCCCCCACCTTAATGTGGTTGATGTCGTGTACCGATATCAAGCACGTTAAGGTAGGAAGAAAACACACAAGGGAACACGAGCTCTCGCAAAGCCCATTCCCCCTGGAAGTGACATGTACTTTATGATCACCAAATGTTCCCACAAACACATTCCTAAAAGAAAAGTGTTAGCATCCATATAAACAATAATGCATATGATCATTCACATAGAGAGCTGAGCTTATACTACGGATTCGGAGACTGAGTATAACCGTGGGGCTATATCACATAAATCTCAAAACTGAGTGTAACCAAGGTGAGATTCTAAGATAAACAGAGTGCATGGAGCAGTAGTATTGTTATGGTTTGTAAGATAGATAAGACAACATCAAGATCACACGGAATGATTCTACTAACCAAGTGTCGGATAATATATATCAACCCATCATCATGTATGGGCTTGGTCCATTTTTTGATTTCTCGCTGAAGGGACATTAGGTCTGTATTAGTATAATATGTTTTTCGTCATCTGCCCGCTAGATAGAAACACTAGAGGAAGGGAAACAATAAATCGAGAGAGGAGAAACAAGTGCCTTAGGGACAGTCATGTAGGAGGGTGCCCCCAAGTCAACAACCGCAACACTATGTTTGGAAGTGATGCAGGAGCATCCAGGGTGTAAGAACAATTTTGCATCAACCAAAAAAAATGTGTTGTTTCTTTTCAATAAGGGCTAAATTCGACAGGGTTACTATTTTTAGTAAGTTTGCATTTTTGCACGGTTGGAAACAAAATCTTACACGAACCTCCAGAATGGTGAATTGAAGCTAATGGTGAAGAAATCACTTCAATATCATTTGTCATTTGTGAGATATTCAAATTTAAAATTCCAAAAATCCTATTGAAATATTCAAAGTCAAATTTGAGGCACTTAGAGGTTCCGGATGGGCTTGAAATTTGGTGGGAAACCCAAACAATCCACTTTTAGAGATCGCTTCTACATCATCATCTTTTCGAAAGCTTTCCGAAAAGGTATTATAATTAAAAATCCAACGGTTAGATTGAAAGTTATAGCCCCGCGAAGTTGACCTATTTTTGGAGGGAGATGCAAATTTTGAAATTAAGATGGTGGCCGCCAAAAAGGGCTATATATGACCATTTTTGGGAACCCTTAGGGGCAGTGGAGTTAAGGGGGAAAGTGTAGAGTCAAGAATAGGCAGAAAAAAAAACCCTAGCTAATTTAGGGTTACTGAAGGCATATGTTTCCTGAGTCTTGAGAGAGGAAGTTGTAATGTGTTGCAGCCTATAGGGGATTCATCCTCTGATTGTATTTGAGCTTCTGTAATGTAATGTTTTGCCCATAATAATAAAATATCATTCTATTTTCTGTGTACAATTTCTGTTATTGTGTGTTTTATGATTTACCCCCTTCATCAAGTGGTATTAGAGCAAGGGTTCCTGAGTGTGTAGACAGATCACCGACCGTGAGGTAGTTTACACTAGGACTTGAGGTTGTGGGTTTGCTGCGGAGATCAAGATGCCTCCACGAAAAAATCATATTAAGAGGAATGCTTTGATGGAAGAGGGTTTTAGAGCCCTACAAAGACAAATTGATGCATTGCAAGAGGAGCTGTGAAGAGGGTTTGAGGCAAGAAAAAGAGAAGAAAACAAGGATGAAATGGCAGAGGAGCTATCTGAGGAAGAACAAGAAGCTGCAGGAGATCCTGCAGAAGTTAGGTTGTTAAGGGCCATTTCTGAGATTGGAAAGAGGCCCAGGATCAAAGTTTCTACATATTCTAGAGATTTGAATCTAGAAAAACTTATTGATTGGATCAATGATATGGAGGAGTATTTTGAGTATGAAGATGTGGAGGACCCAGATCGGGTCAAGTTTACAAAAATAAAGCTAAAGGGCCACACTAGTATTTGGTGGAAGGAGGTCCAATTAGAGAGGAAGAGAAGAGGAAAATGAAAGATCACCAGATGGGATTGGATGGTGGAGAAATTGAAGAAGCAGTTCATTCCTGTGGACTATGAGATAGAGCTGCTGAAGAAGCTGCAAGGACTGAAGCAAAGCAACAAGTCTGTTAAGGAGTATACATAAGAGTTTTATAAAATTACTATCAGGACAGACCATGCAGAGCCCAATAAGGAGAAGGTAGCCCGTTACATTAATGGGTTGAGGCCAAGATTCAAGAGGAGTGGAGCCTAGTTAGAATGACCACCATAGAAGATGCGTACCAGTTTTCCTTGAAGGTGAAGAGAAGCTTAATAAAAGATTTTATAGAAAGCAAAGGGGAAGAGGTCAAGGTGGAAGGACTAGTGGAAGACCCTATGGAGGCCGTAATGAAGATCAAAAGAAAAGCGAAGAAGTTGGAACCAGTCAAAATTAGAGAGGGGATAATGACTACTGCCTTCGTGACTAGAACAATGGTGAGCAAAGAGGAAGAGGAAGAGGCTGGCCTGGGCAAGGACCTAGAAGAGGAGGTTTTAGAGGAACCTGTTTCCAATGTGGAGAGGAAGGACATCGAGCATACGAGTGTCCACAACATCAAGGAAGGACAAATAGAAGACCTGAAGGTATTGCACGAGTTGCACATGTCGATGAAGATGCACAATCTGAATGCTCTGAAGATGCTGAAAGGGGAGAAACCCTAGTTGTCAGAAGAACTTTGTTGAATGAGGAGAAAGAACCCAATCAAAGGAAGAGTTTATTCTGCACAAGGTGCTAATGTGAAGGTAAGTGTTGTGATATTATTATTGACAGTGGAAGCATTGATAATCTTGTTTTAGAGGAGATGGTTGACAAGTTGAAGTTGACAAGAAGAAAGAATCTGTATCCATATCGAATTGCATGGTTGCAGAAGGACCATAGAGCTTTGGTCAATGAGCAGTGTTTAGTGAAGTTCAAGATTGGTGACTACCATGATGAGGTGCTGTGTGACATCATACCGATGGATGAATGTCATATGTTACTGGGGAGGCCATGGCAGTATGATAGGAGCACTGTCTATGATGGTCATGCAAACACATACTCCCTAACAAAGGATGGAGTCCGTCATAAGTTGAAGCCCTTGAAGGAGGTGGAAGAAAAGGTATGTAGTACTGCCAGAATTTGCTTGGTAGATTGTAGGAAATTTTTGGAGGGTATGAAACATAAGCGTCATTGCTTTGTATTGATTCCTAAGATTAGTCAAGAGAAATGTAAAGACGTACCAGCAAAAGTTTTGGATATGTTGGAATAATTTCAGGATATTATCTCTTACAATGTACCAGAAGGTTTACCACCAGTAAGGAAGATAAGTCATCAAATGGATTTGATACCAGGAGCTAGTTCACCAAACAAGGTAGCCCATAGAATGACTATAGCAGAGAGTGAAGAGTTGAACAGACAAGTTCAGGAGTTGTCGAGGAAGGGATTGATAAGAGAAAGCCCAATTTCATGTGCGGTACTTGTAGTACTAGCACCGAAGAAAGATGGAGAGTGGAGGATGTGTACAGATTCTCGATCCATCAACAAGATCACAATCAAGTACATATTTCCATTGCCCAGAATGGATGACATAATGGATTATTTGAGTGGAGCCAAGTACTTCATGAAGATTGATCTGAAGAGTGGGTATCACCAGATTCAAATTAGAGAAGGAGATGAGTGGAAGACAACCTTCAAAACAAAGGAAGGTTTATATGAGTGGTTTGTCATGCTATTTGGGCTAACCAATGCACCGAGCACATTCATGCGGCTCATGAACGAGGTACTGAAAGAATTTTTGAAAAGTTTTGTTATTGTTTATTTAGATGACATTTTGATTTTCAGTAAGACTTGGGATGAGCATTTGAAGCATATCAGAAGAGTTTTAAAGAAGATGAGGGAGGAGAAGTTGTTGATCAATCTGAAGAAATGTAGTTTTGCAAAGATGGAGTTGCTATACCAAGGATTTTTTGTCTCAAAGGAAGGTCTTAAGATGGACCTAGAGAAGGTGAGGGCTATCATTAAATGGCCTACGCCAAGGAGTGCTTTCGAGGTAAGATCTTTTCATGGTTTGGCAAGTTTTTACAAAAAGTTTATTAGGAATTTTAGTAGCATTTGTGCACCCCTAACAGAGACAATGAGAGGGGATAGAAAAGAGTTTAGATGGACTAAAGGAGCAGACAAGAGCTTTGATACATTGAAGCAGAAAGTCATAGAACAACCTGTTTTGACACTTCTAGATTTCAATAAGATATTTCAGGTAGATTGTGATGCTAGTGCTAGTGGTATAGGAGCTGTTCTGAGTCAAGAAGGTAAGCCCATTGGCTATTTTAGTGAGAAGCTTAATGATGCCAAGAAAAATTATTCTGTTTGTTGCCAAAAGAGTTTGTTTTATATACTTATCATCAGGCTTTGCAGTATCTTAATAGTCAAGGAAATTTAAATCAAAGGCACTTAAAATGGGTTGAGTTTTTTTAGAGTTATACTTTTGTTTTGAAGCACAGGAGTGGGAAGTCCAACAGAGTTGCAGATGCCTTGAGCAAAAGGCAAAATTTGTTGACAGAAATGAAGATAGAGGTTGTTGGGTTTGATGAACTCAAAAGTTTGTATCCTGAAGATCTAGATTTTGCAGAGGCTTGGAAAGCTTGTTTGGAACATGTTACTTTGGACAGGACAAAATGCTTGGATTACATAATCCAAGATGGCATATTGTTTAGAGGAAGCCAGTTGTACATTCTGAGGAGTTCCATGAGAGAGAACCTGATTAAGGAGAAGCATAGTGGAGGATTAGCTGGACACTTTGGTCGAGATAAGACCATTGCTATTGTTGGTGAACATTATTACTAGCCACAATTGCAGCAAGATGTGAGGAAATTTGTGTACAGTTGCAAAGTGTGTCAGATGACAAAAGGAACAAGTCAACATACAGGGCTATATTAGCCATTACCTATACTAGAGAAACCATGAGATGATATTAGTATGGATTTTGTTCTTGGTTTACCAAGGACATAGAGAGGACATGATTCCATTTTTGTGGTGGTGGACAGATTCTCAAAGATGACCCATTTTATTCCTTGTAAGAAGACTAATGGTGCTATTCATATTGTAGTGTTACTTTTCATAGAAGTGGTGAGACTACATGGTCTACCTAAGAGCATAGTTTCAGATCGAGACACCAAGTTTGTTTGTTATTTCTGATGGTAATTGTGGAAGAAGTTGAAAACAGATTTGAAGTTCAGTTCTGCACACCATCCACAAACTGATGGACAGATAGAAATGGTGAATAGGAGTTTGGGTAACCTGCTACGACGCTTAGTAGGAGATAAGCGCAAGGGATGGGATTTGATTTTTCCACAGGCAGAATTCACTTACAACAATTCTGTCAATAAGAGTACTGGTAAATCACCATTCCAGATTGTATATTGCAATAGTTCTAGAAATGCTTTAGAGTTAAGGAAGCTAGACAAAGGAGAAAAGACAAGTGCTGAGGCCGAAAACTTTGCACAACACCTGAAGAATTTGCATGAAGAAGTGAGAAAGAACATTAATAAGATGAATATTCAGTACAAGGCTAAGGCAGATTAGAAGAGGAGATATAAGGAGTTCCAGGTAGGAGATGAAGTCATGGTTCACTTGAGAAAAGAAAGGTTCCCAATTGGAACGTACAATAAGTTGAAAATGAAGAAATTTGAACCGTGTAGAATCCTGAAGAAGCCTAATTTAGGAAATGCATTTGAGGTAGAGTTCCCTGATGACATCAATATTTCACCAGTGTTCAACATTTCATATTTGATAGAGTATCATGATGATGGACTTGATAAAGGAACATAGTGGGACATTCCAGCATCTACTTCAGAGAAGGAGGAGATAGAGGGCATTCTGGATAGCCATGTGGGTAAGAGTACAAGAAATAGGTAGTATACATAATACTTGGTGAAATGGAAAGGAAGGCCTGTTGAAGATTCATCATGGTTATCTGAGACTGAGGTTAACTGTTTTGGTTTCCCTCTAACTCATGAGAAGTGACAGGGTCACTTTTAAAATTACCCGGGTGTCTGAAGCAAGAGCATCTAGGGTGTAAGAGCAATTTTGCATCAACCAAAAAAAATGTTGTTTCTTTTCAATAAGGGCTAAATTCGACAGGTTTAGTATTTTTAGTAAGTTTGCATTTGTGCACGGTTGGATACAAAATCTTACATGGACCTCGAGAATGGTGAATTGAAGCTAATGGTGAAGAAATCACTTCAATATCATGTCATTTGTGAGATTAAAATTTCAAATTCCAAAAATCCTATTGAAATATTCAAAGTCAAATTTGAGGCAATTAGAGGCTCCGGATGGGCCCGAATTTGGTGGGAAACCCAAGTAGTCTACCTTTAGGGACTACTTGTGCACCATCATCTTTTTAAGAGCTTTTTGAAAAGGTATTATAATTGAAAATCCAATGGTTGGATCAAAAGTTATGGTCCTGCGAAGTTGACCTATTTTTGGAGGGAGATGCAAATTTCGAAATTAAGCTGGTGGTAGCCAAAAAGGGCTATATATGACCATTTGGGGATCCATTAGGGGTAGTGGAGTTAAGGGGGAAAGTGTAGAGTCAAGTATAGGCGGGAAAACAGAAACCCTAGTTGATTTGGGGTTACTGAAGGCAGATGATTCTAGAGTCTTGAGAGAGGGAGCTGTAATTTGTTGTAGCCTGTAGGGGATTCATCCTTTGGTTGTATTTGAGCTTTTGTAATGTAATGTTTTTCCCATATTAATAAAATATCCTTCTATTTTCTGTGTGCAATTTCTATTATTGTGTGTTTTATGATTTACCCACTTCATCAAGTGGTATCAGAGCAAGGGTTCTTGAGTGTGTAGACAGATCACCAACCGTGAGGCAGTTTGCACCAGGACCTGAGGTTGTGGGTTTGCTGCGGAGATCAAGATGCCTCCATGAAGAAATTGTATTGGGAGAAATGCTTTGACAGAAGAGGGTTTTAGAGCCCTGCAAAGACAAATCGATGCATTGCAAGAGGAGCTACGAAGAGGGTTTGAGCCAAGAACAAGAGAAGAAAGCGAGAATGAAGTGGAAGAGGAGCTATCTGAGGAAGAACAAGAAGCTGTAGGAGATCCTACAGAAGTTAGGTTCCTAAGGGCCATTTCTAAGATTGGAAAGAGGCCCAGGATCGAAGTTTCTACATATTCTAGAGATTTGAATATGGAACAACTTATTGATTGGATCAATGATATCGAGGAGTATTTTGAGTATGAAGATGTGGAGGACCCAGATCGGGTCAAGTTTGCAAAAACAAAGCTAAAGGGCCATGCCTATATTTGGTGGAAGGAGGTCCAATTAGAGAGGAATAGAAGAGGAAAAGGAAAGATCCCCAGATGGGATCAGATGGTTGAGAAACTGAAGAAGCAGTTCATTCCTGTGGACTATGAGATGTAGCTGCTGAAGAAGTTGCAAGGACTGAAGCAAGGCAACAAGTCTGTTAAGGAGTTTACATAAGAGTTTTATAAAATTACTATCAGGACATGTCATGCAGAGCTCAACAAGGAGAAGGTAGTCTATTACTTTAATGGGTTGAGGCCAAGCATTCAAGAGGAGTTGAGCCTGGTCAAAATGACCACCATAGAAGATGCGTACCAGTTTTCCCTGAAGGTGGAAGAGAAGCTGAATAAAAGATTTTATAGCAAGCAAAGGGGAAGAGGTCAAGGTGGAAGGACTGATGGAAGACCCTATGGAGGTTGTAATGAAGATCAAAAGAAAGGTGAAGAAGCTGGAACCAATCGAAATCAGAGAGGGGATAATGCTTACCACCCTTGTGACCAGAACAATGGTCAACAAAGAGGAAGAGGAAGAGGCTGACCTGGGCAAGGACCTGGAAGAGGAGTTTTTAGAGGAACCTATTTCTAATGTGGAGAAGAAGGACATCGAGCATACGAGTGTCCACAACATCAAGGAAGGACAAATAGAAGACTTGAAGGTAATGCACAAGTTGCACATGTCGATGAAGATGCACAATCTAAGTGCTCTGAAGATGGTGAAAGGGGAGAAACCCTAGTTGTCAGAAGAACTTTGTTGAATGAGGAGAAAGAACCCAATCAGAGGAAGAGTTTATTCCGCACAAGGTGCAAATGTGAAGGTAAGTGTTGTGATATTATGATTGACAGTGGAAGGACTGATAATCTTGTTTTAGAGGAAATGGTTGACAAGAAGAAAGCATCTGCATCCATATTGGATTGAATGGTTGCAGAAGGACCATAGAGCTTTGGTCAATGAGCAATGTTTAGTGAAGTTCAAGATTGGTGACTACCATGATGAGGTTTTGTGTGACATCATACTCATGGATGCATGTCATATGTTACTGGGTAGGCCGTGGCAGTATAATAGGAGCACTATTCATGATGGTCGTGCAAACACATACTCCCTAACTAAGGATGGAGTCCATCATAAGTTGAAGCCCTTGAAGGAGGTGGAAGAAAAGGTATGTAGTACTGCCAAAATTTGCTTGGTAGATTGTAGAAAATTTTTGGAGTGTATGAAGCATGAGCGTCATTGCTTTGTATTGATTCCTAAAATTAGTCAAGAGAAATGTGAAGATGTACCAGCATAAGTTTCGGATATATTGAAATAATTTCAGGATATTGGCACTGATAATGTACTAGAAGGTTTACCACCAGTAAGGAAGATAAGTCATCAAATGGATTTGATACCAGGAGCTAGTTTGCTAAACAAGGCAGCCCATAGAATGACTCTAGCAAAGAGTGAAGAGTTGAACAGACAAGTTCAGGAGTTGTTGAGGAAGGGATTGATAAGAGAAAGCCCAAGTCCATGTGCGGTACCTACAGTACTAGCATCAAAGAAAGATGGAGAGTGGAGGATGTGTACAGATTCCTGAGCCATCAACAAGATCACAATCAAGTATAGATTTCCATTGCCTAGAAGGGATGACATAATGGATTGTTTGAGTGGAGCCAAGTGCTTCATAAATATTGATTTGAAGAGTGGGTAACACCAGATTCAAATCAGAGAAGGGGACGAGTGGAAGACAAACTTGAAAACAAAGGAAGGCTTATATGAGTGGTTATTCATGCCATTTGGGTTAACCAATGCACCGAGCACATTCATGCGGCTCATGAACGAGGTACTGAAAGAATTTTTAGGAAGTTTTGTTATTGTTTATTTAGATGACATTTTGATTTTCAGTAAGACTTGGGATTAGCATTTGATGCATATTAGAAGAGTTTTAGAGAAGCCGAGGGAGGAGAAGTTGTTGATCAATCTAAAAAAATGTAGTTTTGTAAAGAAGGAGTTGGTATACCTAGGATTTGTTGTCTCAGAGGAAGGTCTTAAGATGGACCTAGAGAAGGTGAGGGCTATCATTGAATGGCCTACACCAAGGAGTGCTTTCGAGGTAAGATCTTTTCATGGTTTGACAAGTTTTTATAGAAAGTTTATCATGAATTTTAGTAGCATTTGTGCACCCCTAACTGAGACAATGAGAGGGGATAGAAAAGAGTTTAGATGGACTAAAGGAGCAGACAAGAGCTTTGATACATTGAAGCAGAAAGTCGTAGAACAACTTGTACAAGAGCTTTGATACATTGAAGCAGAAAGTCGTAAAACAACCTGTTTTGGCACTTCCAGATTTCAATAAGATACTTCAGGTAGATTGTGATGCTAGTGGTAGTGGTATAGGAGTTGTTTTGAGTCAAGAAGGTAAGCCCATTGCCTATTTTAGTGAGAAGCTTAATGATGCCAAGAAAAAATATTCTGTTTATGATCAGGAGTTTTATGCAATAGTTCAGGCTTTGAAGAAATGAAGACATTATTTGTTGCTAAAAGAGTTTGTTTTATATACTGATCATCAGGCTTTGCAGTATCTTAATAGTCAAGGAAAGTTAAATCAAAGCCACTTAAAATGGGTTGAGTTTTTGTAGATTTATAGTTTTGTTTTGAAGCACAGGAGTGGGAAGTCCAACAGAGTTGCAGATGCCTTGAGCAAAAGGCAAAATTTGTTGACAGAAATGAAGATAGAGGTTGTTGGGTTTGATGAACTCAAAAGTTTGTATCGTGAAGATCTAGATTTTGCAGAGGCTTGGAAAGCTTGTTTGAAACCTGTTACTTTGGACAGGACAAAATGGTTGGATTACATAATCCAAGATGGTATGTTATTTAGAGGAAGCCAGTTGTGCATTATGAGGAGTTCCATGAGAGAGAACCTGATTAAGGAGAAGCATAGTGGAGGATTAGTTGGACACTTTGGTTGAGATAAGACCATTGCTATTGTTGGTGAATATTATTACTAGCCACAATTGCAGCAAGATGTGAGGAAATTTGTGCAGAGTTGCAGAGTGTGTTAGATGGCAAAAGGAACATGTCAGATTATAGGGCTATATCAGCCATTACCTATACTAGAGAAGCCATGGGATGATATTAGTATGGATTTTGTTCTTTGTTTACCAAGGACATAGAGATGACATGATTCCATTTTTGTGGTGGTGGACATATTCTCAAAGATGACCCATTTTATTCCTTGTAAGAAGACTAATGATGCTGTTCATATTGCAGATTTATTTTTCAGAGAAGTGGTGAGACTACATAGTCTACCTAAGAGCATAGTTTCAGATTGAGATACCAAGTGTGTTGGTTATTTCTTGAGGACATTGTGGAAGAAGTTGAAAATAGATTTGAAGTTCATTTCTCATAGATTGATGGACAAACAAAAGTGGTGAATAGGAGTTTGGGTAACCTGCTACGATGCTTAGTAGGAGATAAGCCCAAGGGATGGGATTTGATTTTTCCACAGGTGGAATTTGCTTACAACAATTCTATCAATAGGAGTACTGGTAAATCACCATTCCTGATTGTATATGGCAATCGTCCAAGAAAAGCTTCAGAGTTAAGGAAGCTAGACAAAGGAGAAAAGACAAGTGTCGAGGCCGAAGACTTTGCAGAACACCTGAAGAATTTGCATGAAGATGTGAGAAAGCACATTAATAAGAAGAATATTTAGTACAAGGCTAAGTCAGATTAGAAGAGGAGATATAAGGAGTTCCAAGTAGGAGATGAAGTCATGGTTCACTTGAGAAAAGAAAGGTTCCCAATTGGAACGTACAATAAGTTGAAAATATAGAAATTTGGACCATGTAGAATCCTAAAGAAGCATGATTCAAGAAATGCATTTGAGGTAGAGTTGCCTGATGACATCAATATTTCACAAGTGTTCAACATTTTAGATTTGACAGAGTATCATGATGATGGACTTTATAAAGGAACACAGTGGGACATTCCAGCATCTACTTCAGAGAAGGAGGAGATAGAGCGCATTCTAGATAGCCGTGTGGGTAAGAGTACAAGAAACAGGCAATATACATAATACTTGGTGAAATGGAAAGGAAGGCCTATTAAAGATTCATCATGGTTATCTGAGACTGAGGTTAACCATTTTGGTTTCCCTCTAACTCACGAGAAGTGACAGGGTCAGTTTTCAAATAACCCTAGGTGTATGATGCAGGAGCATCTAGGGTGTAAGAGCAATCTTGCATCAACCAAAAAAAAATGTGTTGTTTCTTTTCAATAAGGGCTAAATTCGATAGGGTTACTATTTTTAGTAAGTTTGCATTTGTGCACGGTTGGATACAAAATCTTACATGGACCTCCAGAATGGTGAATTGAAGCAAATGGTGAAGAAATCACTTCAATATCATTTGTCATTTGTGAGATTAAAATTTTAAATTCCAAAAATCCTATTGAAATATTCAAAGTCAAATTTGAGGCATTTAGAGGCTCTGGATGGGCCCGAAATTTGGTGGGAAACCCAAGCAGTCTACCATTAGGTATCACTTGTGCACCATTGTCTTTCTGAGAGCTTTCCAAAAAGGTATTATAATTGAAAATCCAACAGTCGGATCGAAAGTTATGGCCCCGCGAAGTTGACCTATTTTTAGAGGGAGATGCAAATTTTGAAATTAAGCTGGTGGCTGCCAAAAAGGGCTATATATGACCATTTTTGGGAACCCGTAGGGGTAGTGGAGTTAAGGGAAAAAGTGTAGAGTCAAGAATAGGTAGGAAAATAGAAACCCTAGCTGATTTGGGGTTACTGAAGGTAGATGATTCCAGAGTCTTGAGAGAGGGAGCTATAATGTGTTGCAGCCTATAGGGGATTCGTCCTCTGATTGTATTTGAGCTTCTATAATGTAATGTTTTGTCCATATTAATAAAATATCATTCTATTTTCTGTGTGCGATTTCTGTTATTTTGTGTTTTATGATTTACTCCCTTCATCAGGAAGACACAACACATAGTAGTGAAAATAGAGGAGAGGCAATATAGAAGAATGATGATAAAAATAGAAGGTCACAAAAGAGGTGTTCTCCCAGTATCCTTGACCTTACAAGAGTATCAAGGGTCATCTCAGGAGGCCTGAACAACAAATAGCACATCACGACGGAAACACAACACATAGGTAAAGGGTTAGGAATATTTACTTGATTTATCCTAATGTTAAGAACATACATATCTAGGAGGAGGCCACTCTTGAGAGCAACTATAATAATTGCTACAACGAGTGTGGCGTATCGGCTCAAGATATCTCACATGTTGATTTGGTCTTGTTGAAATTGTATTAACATTGAGTTTAGGATGAAGAGAGGCTTTCTTTTCTTTAAAATGATTATATCCAATGCCGCTTGAGTAATGTCTTGAAGCAGATTCTATAGGTACTTGAATCCCTTGTTGATTTACACCACATCCATTGCCAACATAGTCGCAATTGTTAGAAAGGATTTTAAATCCTTGACCATAGAGGGATGTGAGTTCCTTAGAAGATGGTGAAGCCTCATAGGTCTCGTAATTTGTAGTATAAGTAAGAGTATTGTCTTTGTTTTCTACCAAGGAGGCTTTGTGTTTCTTAGGAATTTCAAAAGATTGCTTGGATGAGATCGATGTGACTTTTGATGTGTTGGGGTTATTAAGTTTATATTCCCCTACACTGCAAGGATTAAAATCTAATGAACCCCAATCATCACCAAAAAGTGCATTTGATGTTCTAGAGTCTTGCACAACATTATATGTGGCAAGAGGCATTGATGATTTAACTCGTAAGCTATTTAGATTCGTGTAATTGTTGAATTGTTTTTTCTTTTGAATATGTAAACAACTATTCGATTCAAGACTAGCTTTCACGATGTAGAGCTTGTCTTGATAGATAAACTTTATTCATCTATTAAGGGTAGATGGAACTGCTCCCATGGCATGAATCCACAGTCTACCGAGAATCATATTATATGAAACCAAACCAGGCATGACATGAAAAAGGGTAGATCATGTCACAGGTCCAACCTTTATGGGTAAAGTTATAGTACCTAGGGATTGTCTACCAACATTATCAAAGGCACAAATACTAATTATATCTGGTTTAATCAAAGAGGCATCAACCTTAATCTTATGTAACAAATCAATACCACAAAACATTAAGAGGCGATCCATTGTCAATCATAACTCACTTTATCAAAATTTTATTTACCGTGACAAAGATTATAAGAGGATCACATTGGTTTTGAACTCTAATTGGTGGTAATTCATGTGGTTGAAAAAGAATATCCATTTTTGTCGCATGCATACAATCTAATAGAGTTGCTAAATCATTAGGCTTAACAACAGGTGGCACAATCACCTTTTGTAAAGCTTCTTGGAGCATTCCATGGTATGTCGGTGATGTTTGTATTAAATCCCAAAGAGAGATCTTAGTTGGAGTAGCTTGAAGCTTCTCGACAAGATCATATTTTTGACCACTTTTATGAGTAATACGGGGTGGCGGGGGGAGAATAGGTTGAGAATATGGAAGAGAGACAGGCACATGAGGTGCTTTCTTTCTTTGCTTGTTATTGTGGGTGTTGTATGTGTGAGCAATCACATTGTGGTGTAGTTGTTGAGCACCTGGAACCATAATCACCAGTTTTAAGCAAGAAGGTACACTAGGTGTCCCCCACACAATCATCTTAGGAATAGTGCTACAAAGTCTATTAATGAAGATTGAATTAACATTGTTTTCCTCTTGATTATACCCAACATATATCCCTAAAGGATTTAATGTGAGAGACCTTTTCTCATCCACTAATGCTACATCTTGGCCAGGGAGAGCATTGGAATGAGATGAAGGTACAATGTTTGTAGGGAGATTAGGTATTGTGTCATTAATAGAGTTATCCATAGTCTTCTCATCTAAGGTCCTTGAACATTAAACTATAGGATAAATAGGATAACTTATGGAATCATCTTCATCATCATCACCATATGTTTTAGCTATTAATTCCAAAGCGTTAAGAGGAGTTTCACACTCATTATTCTCAATGTGTCTTGTTAAATCTTCTACTACCCAAGGGTATGTACTCATGAGAGATATGAAGTTTTCATAATCAGATACACAGTCAAGGGTTTCAAATGAAGAGCATTTAAATATATCCTTGTGATACATAGCTTGTATATAAGTGAGAACATGAGGATTCATATTAAGAAATTTGTAGAAACTCTTGAAGTTTTTGCTATATGCATGTAAAGATACCAAAGAGAAATGAGATGAAGATGACATGGTGAAATGTCTTGTAACATCAATGTAAAATCAGATTTTAAAATATTTTCAAAATTTATGCAAGAAACAAGTGCAAAGCTATATGCGAAAATGACCTAAAATGATTGATTTTTTCAACTTTTTTCAATGCAAATAAGTGAAAGAAAAGGTGTTGTAAGGAAATTGATCAAGGGAAGAAAATAATTGAGAGGAACCTCCTGCAACAAAATAATGAAAATACATGAAACGATAGAAATAGCAGAACACATAAGGAATTTATTGATCGCAGGCCACTTTGAGGGGGCAACCTCCTTTGAGCAAGCTTAATACAATAAACTCGTGGATGCCTTCATTGGCCTCAACACGTACTTATATACTAAGTCTAATCTAAACAACTATTACTCCCCATGAATGTGTGATAATACAATATACTCATGGGATGACTTACAAAAGCATATGCATCCAACATCAATATACTAACAAAGTAAAGAGAAGGGTTAAACACGGGTTCCTAACATCCCCTCCCTCTTAGAAAAGATTTGTCCTCAAAGCTTAAGATGTGGAAATTGTTGCTGAATCTGAAGGAGTGGTTTGCATTCCGTGCCACTGAATTAATACCTTTGTGATGGATCGAGAGCGAAGCTAACGAGTGCGCCTGTTGAGGATGGCCTCTGGCTCCAAAATGATGGATCCTTCGTTATCCAGTTCTGGTAAAATAGTTTGTGCTCTGATGTTGGTGCCAAGAACTTTCTTTAGACAAGAGACATGAAATACTGGATGAACACGGGAAGGAGGAAGCTCCAATTTATAAGCAATTGACCCAATCTTCTGAAGAACCTTATATGGCCTATAGAACTTTGGAGCCAGCTTATGACGCCCTTTGAGTTTCAGGGAGGATTGCTTGTATGGTTGTAGATGAAGAAAAACCATATCACCTACTTGAAAAGTGCGCTTAGAACAGTGCTGATCAACTTGTTTCATTTGATTTCTTGCCATGTGAAGATTGTCTTGAAAAATGTGAAGAATCTGATCTTGGGTTCAGAGAACTGTGTCAACTGCCTAAACCGGTGAACTGCTAGGGGTGTATGGAAGGAGAACTGGCGGTGCCTGACCATAGACTGCTTCATATGGAGTAATTTTAGATGCAGTGTGGTAGGAGGTATTGTACCACCATTCAGCGAGAGGGAGCCACTTTGCCCACTCATGCTATTGGTCTAAGGTGAAGCAACAAAAATAAGTTTCCAAACATTTGTTGATAACTTTAGTCTGACCATTTGTTTGTGGGTGATACCCTGAACTCATCTTCAGTTTGGTGCCAGTGTGGCGAAATAGTTCTATCCAAAAATGACTGGTGAAAGCTGCATCACGATCTAAGACAATGGAAGAAGGGATTCCATGAAGACAGAAGATCTGGTCCATAAAAATCTGTATGACTGAGGAGGTGGTATAGGGATGGCTGAGGGCACAAAAATGACTATATTTGGAGAGGTGATCAACCACAACCAAGATCACTGTCTTCCCTCCAGATTTAGGGAGCCCTTCAATGAAATTGATAGAAATATCTGTCCAAATCTATGTAGGGATGGGCAAGGGTTTGAGCAATCTAGGAAGGAGTGTCGTTTCACCCTTGTTGCGCTAGCAGGTATCACATTTAGCCACCATCTGTTGAATTGACCTTTTCTTTCCCTTCCAAAAGAAGTTACACCGTGCTCGCTCATAAGTTTTGAGGAACCTAGAGTGCCCTGCCGATGGAGAAGCATGGAGTTCATAGAAGATAGCATGTTGAAGATCTATGCTCTGGGGAAGCACTAGATGACCCTTGTATCTCAGAGAAGCACCATCCCAAGAGTAATACGGTACAACAAAAGGGTTATTGGCCAACTGTTGGATGATTTGAGATAATAAAGATTCATTGACATAGCCCTGCTGGACAGATTCCAACCAATTTGGAACATGCATAGAAATAGATGAAAGAGAAGCTTGGTCATCAAATGTGTGAGAAAGAGCATCTGCCACAATATTGTCCTTACCCTTCTTGTAAGTGATCTCATAGTCATAACCCATGAGTTTGCTAACCCATTTCTGTTGTGCTGGGGAGGAGACCCATTGTTCCAGGAAATATTTCAGACTCTGGAGATCAGTCTTGATGTAGAAATGATTCCCTAATAGGTATGGCCGCCACTTCTGTACTGCATGCAAAATAGCCATCATTTCCTTCTCATATGTAGAGAGTACTAAATTCTTACCTGAAAGGGCTTTGTTGGTGAATGCAATGGGATGTTCATCTTGAAGGAGAAAAACACCAAGTCCATTGCGGCAAGCATCACTCTCAATAGTGAAGGTCTTGGAAAAATATGGCATAGCTAGAATAGGTGTAGTACATATAGCTTGTTTTAGTTTTTCAAATGCACACTTAGCAGCATGTGTCCATGTAACACATCCTTTTTCAACAGAGCTGTTAATGGAGCTCCAATCTTCCCGTAATCCTTGACAAACATGCGATAGTAGCCAGTCAGTCCTAAAAAACCACGGAGGCTCTTGAGTGTCTGAGGATGCAGCCAATTTTTCATGGCATCTATTTTGTCAGGATCCACACGAACCCCTTGGGCTAAAACCAGAGATACTCTACTTCCTCCTGTCTAAAAACACATTTAGACTGTTTTGCATAGAGATGATTAGAGAGAAGTTGCAGTACAAGATCCAGATGCTGGAGATGCTCATCCCATGTTTTACTATAGATGTGGATATCATCAAAGAAGACTAGAATGAATTTCCACAAGTAGGGCTGAAATTTTTTATTCATCAATGCCTGGAATGTGGAAGGAGCATTAGTGAGGCCAAAGGGCATGACCAAAAACTCATAGTGGCCATCATGCGTGCGAAAAGTTGTTTTAGGGATATCATCCTCATGAACCTAAATTTGGTGATACCCAGAACGAAGATCCAACTTGGAGAAAAAATGAGCGCCATGAAGCTCATCAACAACAAGAATCAGAAACTTATCCTTGATTGTGATGTGATTAAGTGCTCAGAAGTCAATGCACAGGTGCCTTGACCCATCTTTTTTCTGGACAAGAACTGGTGAAGAAAAGGAATTGGTACTAGGGCGAATAATACCTTGCTTCAGTAAGTCCCGAATGAGCATCTCAATCTCTGTCTTTTGGTGAAATGGGTAGCGATAGGGCCTGATGTTGGGAGGAATGCTTCTAGGAAGGAGCTAAATATGATGGTCCTCTAGTCATGAAGGTGGCAATCCCACTGGTTCAGCAAAGACACATGCATATCGATCCAAAATTTATTGTAGATCCGAAGGAGTAGTGGAGACGGCTGATGGTTGCAGCTGAATGGAATGGAGCTGAGCGATGACACCATGTGAATTATTCTTAAGGAGATTTTCCATGCAATGTGAACTGATGATGCTGAGAGACCCTAGTTGTAAGCCCTTCAATGTGTGTTTTTGCCCATTGTTTGAAAACTGCATCCAAAGTTCAACAAAATCCCATAAGATGGGTCCAAGTGTGCGTAACCATTGAGCGCCCAAAACCACATCACATCTGCCTAAGGGCAAGGCAAACATATCGGAGCGCAGGTTATAATCTCCAATAGAGATATACACATTGCGACACTTCCCTTTGCAAGGTAAGGTGCCCCCATTAGCAATCATGACTTCAAAGCTGGAGCAAGGATGGACAAAACAATCAGCCTGTTTGGCGATCCGAGGGTCAATGAAGTTATGAGTGCTACTAGAATCAATGAGTATTGTAAGAGGGAGCTTCTTGAAGTAACCCTTGACCCGCATGGTTTGTGGGGTGGTGACTCTTGCTAAAGCATGGAGAGATATCTCTGGGTGGTCGTCCTGAGAAGGAGGGTCAATAGCGGCTGCTGAATGTTGACCTGATCATCTACTAGATCCTGAGCATCTTCATAAACTTCAGTTGTAGGTGGAGAATCCACATCCAAGAGATAGAACTTTTGCTCAACACATCTATGTCCCTGAGTGAATTTCTGATCACAATTATAACAAAGCCCTTTTTCTCTACGTGCCTGCATCTCTGCTTCAGACAAATGCTTGATAGGAGTTGTTCTAGGAGTTGGCGTGATTGGAGGTCTTTGGAAAACCATATTTCTGAATGGAACAAAAGTGGATTTGGAGCGCTATTGATCCGTGATCTTGTCCTCCGCCAACTTGGCCAACCCTAGGGATTCCATCATTGTGCTGGGACAGAACATTTTAACCTCAGATCGGATTGCATCCTTCAGACCACTGACAAAACAACTCCTGAAGAATTCATCAAACAATCCCTCTATGTGATTGGCCAGTTTCTCAAATTTTGTCTGATATTCTCACAGTGCTAGTTTGGCAAAGTTTAGTGAGTGCTCCTGTGAAGTCATCAAAAGCACTAGGGCCAAATCATTGCAAAATGAGTTTGCAAAAATCTGTCCATTTTGGCTCTTCATGAGCATTGATGTACCGAAGGAACCATTGAAGGGCTTGATATTCCAAATGAAAGGATGCAAGTGGGACTTTGTTGACATCAAAAGTATTATGCAAACTGAAATATTGTTCTACCCGATATATCGAGCCAATCAGATCATCACCATTGAAGCGAGGAAAATCAATCTTTGGCCCACAAAAATTGCTAGAAGAAGAGAACCCAGTGTCTACAGAAGACTCAGGTTGCCATCTATTGTTCATGGTTGAATGCTGAAGATTGAGGCCGAGAATTTTTTCATCCAGATCTTGGAGTTTGGTCTTGAGGGCTGCAAGTTCATCCTCCATGTTTCTTGCTCCTACGCGAGTGACAACCATAACCAAGATTTTTTTTTTTGGGAATGGGTAGAAAAACAAAAATAGAAACTTTTTTAGTAAAGGAAAATTTGGATTTGGGAAAAACTCTGATGGGTAATTGGGGTTTGACTAGGTTTTGGACACTTTTTGAGGGACATGGAAGTAGAAAATGGGGATTTCAGAAGTGGGGTGAAGAAATGGGAAATTTTGTCCAAGAGGGACAAAGGAGGAGAAATAGGAAATGAACACTGTGGCAAGATTTGAAGGCGATTGGGTGAGAATCGAAGAAGTTATGGTAAACCCTTAAAATAGAGAAATGTGGGATTTCTGGCTTCAATAAGTGGAATTTGGGATAGGGTCCTCGAGGAAGGAAATATGCAGAATGAAATTTTAGGGGTTCCAGTGAATTTTTAGGGGAAACGGAGCTAAAGCAAGGAAGATATGGTGAAAAAACAATTTTTTTACTTTTTAAAAAAAATTTAAATTTAAATTTAATTTTTTTTAAAATTTTTTTTGGAAAGGATCTGTAACGGCTTTGGACAGATGCAATATGTGATTTATCAGCTAGAAATAGATATGGACCCCAGGTATGTTCAGCTTCCTAAAGGTTCAGGGGATTCACTCAGCTACCAGTGTTGTCTAATGGCTTGTGTATTGGGGCAGTACCCCTCACTCCACGACTCAGGTAAAACTGATAACCGCTTTGCCACAAACGACACCTCTTGGTTTACCTCACGGATGGGAACTAGTCAAATAGGTAAAGGCCATTGTCCTTTTCGCTAGTAGGTCCTCTCAATGGGCTAACTACTTCGGGGTTCCTGTGGTACTCCTCACAATTAGTTTTAGGGCTATGCCTAGGCACTTCCCACAGTTAAGTGGATAGGGATTATTCCCTAATCTGAACCTGCAATTGAAATGAATAATACAGATGCAAAGAAAAAAGAACTACTGCAATAATCATAGTGCCTGGAGGCCATTGCAAATTTTTTTTCTAGCAGAAATTCCACCCAGTGAGCCCAAGAAAGTGCTCTGATACCAGATGACAGGAACCTCCTACAACAAAATAATGAAAATGCACGAAATGACAAAAATAATAGAACATAGAAGGAATTTATTGATCGTAGGCCACTTCGAGGGGGAAACCTCCTTTGAGCAAGCTCAATACAATAAACTCATGGATGCTTTCATTGGCCTCAACACGTACTTATATACTAAGTCTAATCTAAACAACTATTACTCCCCATGAATGTGGGATAATACAATATACTCATGGGACGACTTACAAAAGCATATGCGTCCAACAACAATATACTAAATAAGTAAAGAGAAGGGCTAAACACGGGTTCCTAACAATAATATGTCTGATAGCAATCCATTAAAACAATAATATCCTTTACAACACACTTTTGATGCAACCCTAAGTCAAAACCTAGTGAAAATACACTAAAATATGCAATTTTCACAAATTTTTAATGCAAAGACCCAATAAAAATGGTGTTAAAAAGAATTTTAGGAGGTGAAGTAGATTATAATAGTAATATTAGTCACCTAAAGCCATAAAATCCATCATAACATGCTTGGAGTGCAAATCTAGGTCAAACCCTAAGGAAAATATAGCAAAGATATGCAAATTTTCACCAAATTTCAATGCAAAGGCCCAATAAAAAGGGTGTTGTAAAGAATTTAAGGAGGGGAAACAAATAAGAACCCTGATAATAGTGAATTATTGCAAAATGATTCTTCACAACACGCCTATGGTGCAAATCTAGAGAGACGATAAGGCCAAAATCTAGTGAAAAAGCAAGGTTTTCAAACCCTAGACATGAAATTTTGCAAGAAAACCACTATGATGAAACACCACAATAATAAATCAGTCCTATTGAGTGTTTTAAAAGGGTAGTAAATTCTAAAACAAGATTTTGACGACAAACCCTAGTTAATGCAAAACTAGGCTATATGGAAAAATGCGTAATTTCAAGCAATTCTTATCAATTTAAGCATGAAAATGCAATCTAAATGAATGATGAATGAAAAATTTCTGTATTGTAAATCATATCTAATGATAATGATATAAATTTATTGAAATTAAATGCCAACTAATTCAAATTATTTGAAAATGCAAGCTAAAAATGCCATTTGTTTTCAAAATTTTCTAAATTTTTCAATTTTTTGTAATTTTTTGAATGCAATAAGATGACCAATGAAATGAATGAATGTAAATCTGAAGCACAACACTCAGAAAGGTGCAAAATTCATTAAAAACACGGGTTCACCAAAATTTTTAGGTGTTGAAAATGAACAAGATTAATTTTGATGGTTTGTGTTGGTCCTCCTTTCACCACTAAACATTCAAGGACATCCAACCAAGTAGAGGAGTCTACTACAGGCTTTTTGTCACTTAGAACTATTACCTAAATTTTACTACAGCTCATTCAGGTAGAGCTTTGATTCAAAGTTTAAAAGGTACATTTTATCTGATCCTTATTACATTACATTCAAGTGCATAAATGAAATATTTCAAAAGATTACGCTTATCAAATTACTACATTTATCCAAGTGCATGTAACATAAGAAAGATTTATACAAATCTTTTCTGAACAAATAAATAATCTTTATTGAATGTAAAATGTACATTATCTCACACAAGCCATGAGATTAACTTTCTTAATCAATGAAATTGAAGAAACAATTTATACATGAATAAGTAAATGAAAGTAAAACTGCATGTAAGGATAGAGGCCAGTCATTGCCTGAGAATGACTGGTTCTATTTCAGGTGTGTTGTCTTGTTGCCCTGAGTTATCTTTGTCCTTCCTAGTTCATGTCGTCTCTAGTTCTTGTATCTGGCAAAAGAGATGTTAGAGTAATACTCTAAGCAATGAATGGTCCCTAACTTGACATGAACAAGTACCTATGCATGCATAAATTGCTCCTCAAATGCATTAAACAAGAAATGTATACGTTGGATGTCCTAGAAAACAAGCAAGTCATCAAACACATCCAAAGTATGCATTTAGTTTTTTAACAAGTTTGCTTCATGTGTAGATATAGGTGAACTTGTGTTTCTAAGTGATTCATCAGTTTATATTATGAGTGGGGAAAATGTGGCTCTCACAAGCACTGAGCCCAGCTCATAGTTATTATAGAAGCATTTCATATATATTCATTAGATGCAGAGTATAGTCATTTCATAAGAAGAAAGGTCAGTCAGACGGCAATCATAAAGTTCTCAAAGCAGCAGACTGTTATGAGATGACTATGGAGGGCTGACTAAGAGGATGAAGGTCTCCAAGGGCTTAGATGGTGATTATAGACAGTTAAGAGCCCCTTAGTGTTTCTAGTGCCTTAAGGATTGTAGATGAATGTTTTCAAGATGGTGTAGTCTCTTTTTACAACAAATATGCATGGACTAAAAAGGTTATGCTCTAAAGAAAAAACTATTACTGAAATGCAAAGCCTATACAGAGGTTTTGAGCAACCTTTTCAGAGATATGAGTGTATAGAGGTATAAGGATATGATGACCATGATTAGGGTTTGTGAATCATTTCATGTTTTGAAATGACAGACCCTAAAAAATTTCTCCATAAACAAAGGTTGTAAAGATCTGTTTTAAGATTAAGAAATGATCATTTGGACAGTATGTATGCAAGGTAACAACAAGAGCTACATAACAAAGAGCTATGGCAAGAAAAACTTGACAATGAGTTGAAGTCTTGGAGTGAGAAAATGCTGACAGAGATCTTCAAGATCAGAAGCATCAAAACTATTTTAGGAGTAGTCACTTTCTATGAAGGAGTAGACAGAGCATTATCAAGCACAAAGAGTAGTGTTAGCTATAAAGCAATCTCATAGTGACCTCAGGAGTACAGTGACCAGAATAAGGTAGTATATGTAAGCATACAGTCCCTGTATAGTGGCAAGACAACAATCAATGTCCAGGTTACTAGTAAGAAGGAAGCTTACAATGTGGTTTACGATTCTTGTTTGGTGATCAAAATAAGATTTATGACAGTGAAGTGGAAAATAATTGTGCCAAGGACTATTATAGTGCATCTTGAGACTGTCATATACAACAGAACCATGTTGCATTTATAGGTCCTTCTAAACTCAGACCAATTGGGTTTAATAAGTCATTAAGGTTTGGGATTCATGATGTGACTAAAAAGGAGGCTACTAGAAGTTTGTCTTAACCATCCTAGATCATCACTGAAATTGAACAATTATCATGTAGGGACAGTCATGAAATGATAGATAGCCATACCAGTCATGAGAGTAGTGGGAGGAGGACTATTTAAATAGTGAAATGGACAACAAATAATAGTCATGCTTGAAGCCTTTGATAATGCAAGCAAGGAGCTACAATGGTCTTAACACTATAAAATAGAGTACAATGAAAGACAGTATAAGGATATGATGTTGCAGAATGTATGATAAAAGAAATAAAGATAGTCAAATATCTATTAGAATAATTTGGAAGACAGCTATGAGACTATCATAGAGGACAATGATCAAATAAAGTAGAGGTACAAAGGACTGTTGAAAGATAAAATAGTCATAGAATACAAAAAAAATAGTCAGCACCTGTCAAAACAAAGGGGCAATCAGGTCAAAAAATATGTTAGTAGCTGTATGATGATGAAGAGTAAGAGACAGTCCATTGAAGAAAAGTGCATGAGGTTGTTGAATGAGACAAGCAAAAAGCAGTAAGACAGTGAGTTTTAACTTGGGGTAGTCTTGAGTGATAGTCAACAGTGCTAGCATAGATGAAGAGGGTAGTGTGCATGGTGAAGACCCTCTTGATGATTCTAGGGTTACAAAGACACAGGACTGTTATGCTTAGACCTTGTGAGTGCTTTCAGACTACTATTGAATGCTAAGAGCTTTGGTAGTGCAAAAGTGATTGCACAAAGAGTTTTATGGTCTGTTTTTAGTATTAAAACCTCATCATTTCTCTAAGAAGCCTGCACAATGATAAATAGTCTCAAGACAATCCAAAACAACATGAAAAGTGTATTGAAAGGTACCTAAGATGTATTGAATCCTGATAAGTTTTGTTGAGATCAAACCAAGCCAAGGATAACCTAAATGTTGTTAGAGAACTTTATTGAGTGTTTATATGTCTGAGATACAGTCAAAAGAGGCTCACATAGTGATCAAGAAATGAGACTCATGATAGGATAATGAAAGACTTCAATAGAGGATGAAGTGTTGTAAAAAATATCAATAACTTTGGAGATCTACAAAGTATTTATGATGAACACATCCCACTACTGCTAATACAGAGTACCCTGCCAAATAGTTAAGTAAAGATGTTGACGAAATGTTGCCAAGACATGAAAAGGGTGTAGTCAAACTTCAAGAGACACATATCCTATAAACCAACATGATGGCCACAAAAGTATCAAGAATCCAGAATAGAAGTGCAGGAACCAAGCAGAGGTCTAAAAAGTCAAGAAGTGTTGGGCAGACAGTCAAAGAGGGCCAATAAGTCTTTGGTTTTTTTGCCAAGGTTGGTGACTCAAGATAGCATGCAAACCATGCAAGAAACCTGCACTACAGCCTGACAGAGAGTCACGAGGACAACTAAAGGAGATAGTGAAAAGACCACATAAGGAAGCAATTTTGGAAGGAGGTTCACTGTTTCAAAATAGTTAATAACAATGACTATAACAGTCACTAAGGTCAAGGGTAGTATAGAGGGTTGAAGAATTAGTCATCAAAATGGCAGTAGGGTTAGTCACTATATGATTGTCAAAACACCAATAGCAGTCATATACAGTGACTGCCATCAGTTCAAAATGAAGACATTGATTATAGCTGCCATAACACTCACTGCAGTTATTAGAGATAGCAAGCATGGGGTAACAGTTAAAGAATGATCTCACCTTGCTCATAGTCACAAGGAAGTCTCATCTGCATTGAAGAGAAAGTCATAGTCCTAAAATAGAGTAGGCCCATACATTAGAATATATAGAAAATACTGTCACTATCCCATTTTACTTCATGATTTTGTCAAGAAAAAAAGGAGAAACACACAATATGCTGAAAATATGACTTCACAGTTATGTAGAAGAATGAGATATTCACTGTTTTGTGCTATGTAAATCATACAGAAAGACAAAAAAGGCATAGTTACCTCTCACTACCTAAGTATAGCATGCAATGAGATGCAGAAAGATGCACAAGAAGAACTCCATGGAAGCAACATTGAAACCTTCGTGTGGCGACGCTCCAGATGTAGGGAAAAATGGAAAGATGAAGTGAAATGAGGGTTTCTATGCTTGTTTTGACTTAGGGTTTTCAACCCTAAAGTGGCTGATGAAGGCAAAGAGGTATTTTTTGTATTCTTTAATCACTTTGAATGTTAAAACTAATACCCTGATCATGTCTCTTTCATATAACACTAGGATGTGTCCCTTTTGAGATCTTTTTCTCATTTTCCTTTGTATGTATTGCTTTGAGTTGTAATACTTTATTTTGCACACTTCCTTGAATGTAAGACATTAAGTAAGGTGATACAATTATAAATCACCTTATTTAGTGTTAATTAATCATGCAAAAGGAAATAGAAGAAGTTGGTATGAATCAAATGCTTTTGCAAGCATATAGTGGAGTATGGAAGAGTTGGCAGACACATGCCAAATATCTAGCTTCTTGTTTTGCTTTGGAGGAGAGAAGGTTTGACAAGGTCTTGAGAGCAGTTAGTAGTTGTTTTGTTTTAGAGAGGGTATCTAGGAGTTTTTATTGCTCTTAGAGTCCTTTTTAGGCTTGTTTTCATGACTCTTTGTGTTTGACTAAGTCCTGATGGACTTTTTCTTGCATTATGAACACTTTTGGAGAGAATATAGGTCTTATATTTTAGGCTTTTTGGGGGCATCTGACCCCAGTCAGTTGGATATTCCTTCTATTGTGGAAGCACTTGGATAGTGGTGGATATAGTCACTTTTGTGACTCTATTATACTCAGTTCTTACCATGCAGTTTCTAGAGTTTTGTGATTTTTTTGATAATACTTGCTTAGATTTTGATAGTTTGTAACTCAAATTTGGACATGTACGATAGTTCATACCTAGAATATCAATGATACACAATTTGGCCTTCTCATTTTCTATTTTACTGTATGTATTTGGATGATTTGATGCAATGACTTGTGAATTTTATCTTTCTTATCTTTGCGTCTCATCAATGGCATCTTTGAACATAAAGTATATGTAGATGCAGGTTGTAGGTTGTGTTCTGTTGTAGGTGATTCAAGTTGTGAATGTTTTCTTCCCTTCTAGGATTGTACATTGAAGCCTTCTTACAAAGTACTGATGCAAAGGCATATCAATATTGAGTTGTGTACATCAAGCTTGTAGTTGATAAACTGTGTATACAAGTTGTTTACATGTCTAGTTAATGTTTTGGTGCGTCACCTTTAGGAGTAGTTTTTATATTCATGTTTCATTTCTTTATCCTTTTCCCAGTAAAGGTAGTAGTTTAGGTGACACCATAGGAAGCCTGCCTTCTCTAGAGGTTAACCTTTAGTTACAAGTTACCCACAGCTTTAGAGGTTTTCCCATGTTTCATCAAATAGACTAATTTCTACAAATTAGTCAGGGTGCATATTTAGATGATAACAGTTTTTGGCACACCCGGTGGGACTAATTGGACTAACATAGTCCACAAGTCCTCTATTGATTATTGATATTTGGTGTGTATGTCGACAACATCAGCCTTTGGAGGTAATTTTTCACACACCTAGCGACTCTACAAGTGAAGAATCAACTAGTTTTAGTAGTCTAGGTACAAGTAACTAATGAGGTTGGTGCTACTTGTTAGTTTTCTACCATTTGAAAATATTTTCTCAACAACTGGTGACTCTATTTGGTGTTATAACTCATTTCTTAGTGTTTTAAGACACTGTTGCCTATATACATTCCAAATCAGTTATCTAGACTTGCCTATGTTTTATGTTTTACTCTTGCAATGTCTAATTATCAGTGTTGTGATGGTTTTTCATCTCCATTCCATGAAAATCATGCATATACGCCCTCTTACCAACCATATCGCACAGAACAACTTGCTAGTTTTATTCCAAATGATCCTGTAACAGCAAATTACCAGCAGTCCTATCATGTTTTCCACCCTCCCATCCCTGCTCAATCTCAATATCAGCTGATATATGATCAAATTCAACCCCAAGAAGAGGTTTTTTATGCCAACCAACATGATTATTCACACAATTAGCCTCAAGAACACCCTTATCAGAAGGTGTTTGATGCAGAGTGGCATAAGGGAAGCTTCTAGTTCACTCTTCTCTGCCCACTCACCCACTTCACACAACCAAGGTCACACCTAAGGCAATTTAAGGATTTGTTATCTAGGTTATCAGCCAATCCTCAAGACTCCTTCCACACCTTCAGACAAGTCTACAAATGCCTTTCCCATAGTTGGTTTGATCCCCAACTTCTCACAACTCTCTAACCCTTGTTTGGCCTAGTGAGGCTACTAGCCCTCCAAATCCAGTTTTCACTACACAACTTGACAAAACCCTTAAGAGTCAGGCAAATAAATGGTGGATTCAAATACCCTTTAGGGAACTCTAACAGACCTCCAAGCCTCCAGTTCCAACTCTACTCCAGCAACTCAACACACCCACTAGGTCTCTAGGCCTAATTGATTAAGTTAGGTCTAGGTTACAAAGCAAATGGTCTAATTTGGGGTCATAAAACTGGGAAAGGAACTTGGATCACTTCAACAACACCCAAACATCTCAAAACCACCATCCATTCCTCCACCCTATCAGGATTTTGTCACCTACTTCACTAAATTGCACAATATTGGTCAAATACATAGAGATATTTGACCTAGGGCATCACTCCAAAGGTTGAAGACTATCTTTCCCAACCAAATGCTTTTGGAATCATGAAATGTACATCCCTAGCCTACATTTCACTGAGTAGCATGAAGTTTCACCAGTTAGAATGCATTCTAGGGCTAAATTTGTATGACAAACCCTAGGAATGAGGGTTTTAGACCAGTCTGAATACAAAATGCAATATCTTTCTACTCAAATCACTTCAAGACTTCAAATTTGGTGCATTGGAATCCAAACTCAAACTAGTTTCAGAAAAACCACATCGATCCACTTTGCCAATCCGTACAGGCTGTATAGTAACAGGATTTCTTCAGGAAAATAGTTAGTTTTATTGATTTTTGTGCCCAAACCTCCATACAGAATCTTCTTTGTCATACTGGAGTAAGAAAAAAATAATATGAAACGATCCAAGTTAGTAGGCAACTCCCAAAAATAGTTTCAACCATCAAAACTAAGTTGTAACCGGCCAAATGTGCCATGACAACATTGACAACCTTTGACAGCCATGGCATTTTGCCTTAACACAAAGATCTCGATTGGTTTAGCTTGTCTAATGGAGTCCAAACAACTAACATACTCCCTAAAACATGCCAAAATAGTAAAACTACCAAATAGACTCAAAAAATCATCATTAGACCTTCTAGGCCTAAGTGACACAACTAGGTTCCAAATGGACTAAGAAGGATTTGAGGTTTATATGGTAAACAACTATCTTTGGGACCGTAATGTCCTCCCACCCACCCCGATGCTGCTGGATAAGCTCCTAGGTATAGCTATGCTTACTCTGCTACTGCCGGATAAACTACTGAATAAGCTGCCGGAACTTATCTCCCCCTACCCACAATTTAGAGAGGGGGGGCGTGTGCTTAAACTGCGTAATCTACTTATGGATCATACACATCAATAGCTGCTACTGGTATTGCTGCTTGGTCAATGACTGAATCTACTGGATCAAGCTAAGCAACTGGGTCACCCACTATATCTACTTGTGCTTCATCGATTGCTTAATTGACTGAACCAACTGCTTCATCGATCTCTGCAACTATAGTGCTACTGGATCCACTTAATCTACTTATGCGCCTACCCTTGCTCTTATTTATGATGCTATGTATGCTTCTGGTTCTTGATCTGGTTAAGATACTGGCTTTGATGCTTATGGATAAACTGGATCATCGACTGGATCAACAAGATAATCTACTGATGGTGGTTCTACTGCTTAAGCAACATAGTCTACAAGCTCCCATAGAATAGTAGGGCTATTTCATCTACATCAATGGCTGGATCTACTGAGTCAACTAGTTCTAGTTATCCAACTAGTTCTTAAGCTACCTCTGTCTCTGTCGCTGGATATGGAACTGGTGCTTACTCAACAGAATCTACTGGGTCAACTGCACGATCAAAATGCCCTTTCGTTAAAATGCCCCTCTCTCTAGTGCCACTCTCTCTAGTTCCCCTCTCTCTAGTGCCCCTACTATTGCCCCCAACTATTGCCTCCCACCCACCCACCCCATTAAAAATGCCCCTCTCAAAATGCCCCTCTCTCAAAATGCCCTACCTCCACGACCACTACCTCCCACCCACCCACCCCGGTAAGGTAACAACAGCCTGTCCAGATAAGTTGGATTGGCCGTGGGTGGAGGAAGGAGAGGATCCAGATAAATCAAAATGCCCTCTCTCTAAAATGCCCTCTCTCAAAATTCTCCACTTCCAAATGCAACAGAGAGAGGGGCAAGTCAAAAGATTTCAAATCTAATCATACGCATGCAAGCCACTCGGTTAGGACAGTAACAACCGAACGTGGAAATGAAGGATGGAATGAAGGATGAAGGAAGCAAGCAGGGAAGGATGCACACCAAGCATTGATACATGTAGGGAAGCACCGAAGCAAGGAATCCAACAAGGATGATCGAAGGATGGAGGGAAGCAGGGAATGAAGGAAATGAAGAACGAGGGACTGTCAAAATCTTATCAAATCTTATTGGTACATAGGCAGCAGGGAAAATATCAAGTAGGTGGTTTGGTGTGTTGGGGGTCCAACTGAAAGTAGGTGGGTTGGTGCGTTGGGGGTCTAATGGATAAAGGTGGTGTGGGGTTCCTCCCAGTGTAAGGTTGGTTGGGGGATGGTTTCTATTGGTTGTGGGGCAGGGATGTTGTCTGTTGGTTGTGGGTGTTGGTGGGTGGAGGGCATTTTGTGGGTGGTGGGTGGTAGTGATTGTAATGGATCCGGACCTTCCTTCCAGTTGTTGGATGTTGGGAGGACCTTAAAGGTTGGAGGGTTGGTTGGAGGGCATTTTGGATTGTTGGAGGGCATTTTGTGGGAGGGCATTTTTAATGGGGCATTTTTCCCTGCTGCCTATGTACTGTCAAAATCTTATCAAATCTGAATCACTAGAGAGGGGCAAATCTAAATGAAATCTTTTCGATTGTAACTGGCCTACCAGATTGATCCCATGGAATCCTGCTTGGTGGGGGCAAATCTGAATAAAATCTAGACAGCCCTTTCCATTCCTAGTTTCAGCTCAGCCCTTCCTAACATCCAGAAAGCTAAGGAAGAGCAAATTTTTGACCAGCATAGCTCACTCAACATGGAGGAAAGTAGAAATATAAAATTGTTGCAATTACCTATAGAGGAGGCTGGTCGTGAAGAATAGTTTACAGTTTGGAATAAAGGTGTGAGTTTTTCCACTGTAACAGTAGTTTCAAAATAGCAAGAGGACATCAAACAATCTGAGGAGTTGCTGATTGACAATAATCAGTATGAAAATGGAGCCTTGGACCATGAAGAAGAGCATAAATCTAAACTTGACACCATTTTTCAAGTTAGGAACTTTGATATATTCGAACAAGTTATGCATGAGAAAGCTAATGTTGCACTTTTTGGAGAAATGTGCATAGGCATAATTGAGCAGTTTTGTTCTATGTTGGAGGACAAGGAATCAGACCTTTTAGGAGGAGTTGATAACCATGATAAAATAGAACAACAAGTTCATAAGCTTGAACAAATGTTGAAGCAACAGGAGGAGTATGGTCCTGAAAGAGAGGAGTTCATTCTCTCAAGTCAAGAAACTTCTCATGAATCTGATTTGCAAGGTCTTAGCTGGTTGGAGGAAGCTTCCTTTCTGCTATTCTGAAGAGCTCGAGGCTGATAAATCAACTAAAAGTTTGCTTCAAGAGGCTACTTTAATGTTTGAGTTTTTTCCTTTATTGAAGAAGAAACTCTTGATTTGAAGTGTACCTCCTTGAGTGGTAATGAGGATTTTGAGCTTGAAATAATTGTCCCTAAGAGCCTTCCAAGAGATGAGTGCTTTGATGAGTAGTTAGACACCCTAGTGGAAGAGGATTGTTAATTGAGGAGGAATCAACATGGCAACTTATTATGCAAGGTGAAGGTAATGCTATTTTTTCTAAGAATCCAGTTCATTATGGTTGAAATTTAGCCACGAGGTAGGACAATCATGAGCAGTAGGAAGAATGTGAAGCAACCAACAATAAGAGTTTAAGTTTTATCCATTCTAGGGGCCGTCCAATCAGATATTTATCTAGTATGGAGGTCACTGAAGTACCAGAGGTCATACTTGCTCCCAAGTTTGAGGATGCAATTGAAGAAGAAACTAATTTTGGAGTTCCAGCTGAAAGTGATCAAATTCATCTCACTTGTTCAGTTCAGGACATAAATAGGCATGATCAAAATCAAGGTGTGAGTGAGTTTATTTGCATCTTTCATGAAACATTACAACAGTCCATTCAATATTTGCATGTGTTTCATGTTCTTTCAACAATATATGATCATGTAATGCATCAGTTGTTGATTAGAAAGGGGTGTTATTTCACAAAGCCAATCGATGGTTTTGTTTGACCAATTTATTTGCTAGTTAGGATAGGTTAGAATAGGTTTCCTGATATAGTTTTCAATTCCCTAAGTGCTGTTCAACATAGTTAGTTAGTTTCCTTTCTACGGTTTTTGCTTTTGCTTAGGTGAGTAGTTGTCTTTCACTGATGTTCTGCTGAGTTACAAAAGTTAAAACTGTTTGTCTAGAGTGGTTTAGAAGTCTCAAAGTGACCCTATGCGCAATGGATAAGCTTCAAGAAACTGGTCTGATGTTTAGCAGGCAAACATATAGCAGATGTCACAAAAAATGCTACCTAAATTTCACTACAGCTCATTCAGGTAGAGCTTTGATTCAAAGTTTAAAAGGTACATTTTATCTAATCCTTATTACATTACATTCAAGTGCATAAATAAACTAATTCAAAAGATTACAATTATCAAATTACTGCATTTATCCAAGTGCATGTAACATAAGAAAGATTTATACAAATCATTTCTAAACAAATAAATAATCTTTATTGAATGTAAAATATACATTATCTCACACAAGCTGTGAAATTAACTTTCTTATTCAATGAAATTGAAGAAACAATTTATACATGAATAAGTAAATGAAAGTAAAAGTGCATGTAAGGATAGAGGCCAGCCATTGCCTAAGAATGACTAGTTCTGGTGCAGGTGTGTTGTCCTATTGCCCTGAGTTGTCTTTGTCCTTCCTAGTTCATGTCGTCTCTAGTTCCTGCATTTGGCAAAAGAGAGATGTTAGAGTAATACTCTAAGCAATGAATGGTCCCTAACCTAACATGAACAAGTACCTATGCATGCATAAACTCCTCCTCAAGTGCATTAAACAAGAAATGTATACGTTGGATGTCCTAGAAAACAAGCAAGTCATCAAACACATCCAAAGTATGCATTTATTTTTCTAACAAGTTTGCTTCATGTGCAGATATAGGTGAAATTGTGTTTCTAAGTGATTCATCAGTTTATATTATGAGTGGGGAAAATGTGGTTCCCACAAGGGTTGAGCCCAGCTCATAGTTATTACAGAAGCATTTCATATGTATTCATTAGATGCAGAGTATAGTCATTTCATAAGAAGAAAGGTCAGTCAGAGAGCAATCATAAAGCTCTCAAAGTAGCAGACTGTTATGAGATGACTATGGAGGGCTGACTAAGAGGATGAAGGTCTACAAGGGCTTAGATGGTGATTATAGATGGTCAAGAGCCCCTTAATGTTTCTAGTGCCTTAAGGATTGTAGATGAATGTTTTCAAGATGGTGTAGTCTCTTTTTACAACAAATATGCATGGACTAACAAGGTTATGCTCTAAAGAAAAAACTATTACTGAAATGCAAAGCCTATACAGAGGTTTTGAGTAACCTTTTCAGAGATATGAGTGTATAGAGGTATAAGGATATGATGACCGTGATTAGGGTTTGTGAATCATTTCATGTTTTGAAATGACAGACCCTAAAAAATTTCTCCATAAACAAAGGTTGTAAAGATCCATTTTAAGATTAAGAAATGATCATTTGGACAGTATGTATGCAAGGTAACAACAAGAGCTACATCACAAAGAGCTGTGGCAGGAAAAACTTGACACTGAGTTGAAGTCTTGGAATAAGAAAATGTTGTCAGAGATCTTCAAGATCATGAGCATTTACATTGTTTTAGGAGTAGTCACTTGCTATGAAGGAGTAGACAGAGCCTTATCAAGCATAAAGAGCAGTGTTAGCTATAAAGCAATCTCACAGTGACCTCAGGAGTACAGTGACTAGAATAAGGCAGTATATGTAAGCATACAGTGTCGGTACAGTGGCAAGACAATAATCAATGTCCAGGTTACCAGTAAGAGGGAAGATTACAATGTGGTTTACGATTCTTGTTTGGTGATCAAAATAAGATTTATGACAGTGAAGTGGAAAATAATTGTGCCAAGGACTGTTACAGTGCATCTTGAGACTGTCATATACAACAGAACCTTGTTGTATGTAAATGTCCTTCTAAACTCAGACCAATTGGGTTTAATAAGTCATTAAGGTTTGGGATTCATGATGTGACTAAAAGGGGGGCTACTAGAAGTTTTTGTCTTAACCATCCTAGATCATCATTGAGATTGAACAATTATCATGTAGGGACAGTCATGAAATGATAGATAGCCATACCAGTCATGAGAGTAGTGGGAGGAGGACTGTTTAAATAGTGAAATGGACAACAAATAATAGTCATGCTTGAAGCCTTTGATAATGCAAGCAAGGAGCTACAAGGGTCTTAACACTATAAAACATAGTACAATGAAAGATAGTATAGGGATATGATGTTGTAGAATGTATGATTAAAGAAACAGAGATAGTCAAATATCTATCATAACAGTTTGGAAGACAGTTATGAGACTATCACAGAGGACAGTGATCAAACAAAGTAGAGTTACAAGGATTGTTGAAAGATAAAATAGTCATAGAATACAAAAAAAATAGTCAACACCTGTCAAAACAAAGGGGCAGTCAGGTCAAAAAAGATGTTAGTAGTTGTATGGTGATGAAGAGTAAGGGACAATCCATGGAAGAAAAGTGCATGAGGTTGTTCAATGAGACAAGCAAAAAGTAGTAAGACAGTGAGTTTTAACTTGGGGTAGTCTTGAGTGATAGTCAACAGTGCTGGCATAGATGAAGAGGGCAGTGTGCATGGTGAAGACCCTCTTGATGATTCTAAGGTTGCAAAGAGAAATGCCATTAAGCTAATAAATATCCTAAGGAACATGAAAATGAAGGAACCAAGACACAGACGGAGGACTGTTATGCTTAGATCTTGTGAGTGCTTTCAGACTACTATTGAATGCCAAGAGCTTTGGCAGTGTAAAAGTGACTGCACAAAGAGTTTTATGGTCTGTGTTTAGTATTAAAACCTCATCATTTCTCTAAGAAGCCTGCACAATGATAAACAGTCTCAAGACAATCCAAAACAACATGAAAAGTGTATTGAAAGGTACCTAAGGTGTATTGAATCCTGATAAGTTTTGTTGAGATCAAACCAAGCCAAGGATAACCTAAATGTTGTTAGAGAACTTTATTGAGTGTTTATATGTCTGAGATATAGTCAAAAGAGGCTCACACAGTGATCAAGAAATGAGACTCATGATAGGATAATGAAAGACTTTGAAAGAGGATGAAATGTTGCAAAAAATATCAACAACTCCAGAGATCTACAAAGTATTTATGACGAACACAACCCACTACTACTAATACAGAGTACCCTGCCAAATAGTTAAGTAAAGATGTTGACGAAATGTTGCCAAGACATGAAAAGGGTGTAGTCAAAATTCAAGAGACACATGTCCTATAAACCAACATGATGGCCACAAAAGCATCAAGGATCCATAATACAAGTGTAGGAACTAAAGCAGAGGTCTAAAAAGTCAAGAAGTGTTAGGTAGACAGTCAAAGCGGGCTAATAAGTCTAGTTTTTTTCCTAAGGTTGGTGACTCAAGATAGCATGTAAACCATGCAAGAAACCTGCACTACAACCTGAAAGAGAGTCATGAGGACAGCTAAAGGAGATAGTGAAAAGACCACATAAGAAGCAATTTTGGAAGGAGGTTCACTATTTCAGAACAGTTAATAACAATGACTATAACAGTCACTAAGGTCAAGGGCGGTATACAGGGTTGAAGAATTAGTCATCAAAATAGCAGTAGGGTTAGTCACTATATGATTGTCAAAACACTAATAGCAGTCATATACAGTGACTGCCATCAGTTAAAAATGAAGACACTGATTATAGCTATCATAATAGTCACTGCAGTTATTGGAGATAGCAAGCATGGGGTAATAGTTGGAGAATGATCTCACCTTGCTCATAGTCACAAGGAAGTCTCATCTGCATTGAAGAGAAAGTCACAGTCCCAAAACAGAGTAGGCCCATACATTAGAATACACAAAAAATACAGTCACTATCCCATTTTACTTCATGATTTTGTCAAGAAGGAGAAGTATACAGTATGCTAAAAATATGACTTCACAGTCATGTAGACGAATGAGATATTCATTGTTTTGTGCTTTGTAAATCATACAAAAAGACAAAAAGGCATAGTTACCTCTCATTGCCTGAGTATAGCATGCGATGAGATGCAGAAAGATGCATAGGAAGAACTCCATGTAAGCAACATTGAAACCTTCATGTGGCAGCACTCCAGATGTAGGGAAAAATGCAAAGATAAAGTGAAATGAGGGTTTCTATGCTTGTTTTGACTTAGGGTTTTCAACCCTAAAATGGCCGATGAAGGAAAAGAGGTATTTTTTGTTTTCTTTTATCACTTTGAATTTAAAATTAATACTCTGATCATGTCTCTTTCATATAACACTAGGATGTGTCCCTTTTGAGATCTTTTTCTCATTTTCCTTTGTATGTATTGCTTTGAGTTGTAATACTTTATTTTTCACACTTCCTTGAATGTAAGACATTAAGTAAGGTGATACAATTGTAAATAACCTTATTTAGTGTTAATTAATCATGCAAAAGGAAATAGGAGAAGTTGATATGAATCATATGCTTTTGCAAGCATATAGTGGAGTATGGAAGAGTTGGTAGACACATGCCAAATATCTAGCTTCTTGTTTTGCTTTGGAGGAGAGAAGGTTTGACAAGGTCTTGAGAGCAGTTAGTAGTTGTTTTGTTTTGGAGAGGGTATCTAGGATTTTTTATTGCTCTTAGAGTCCTTTTAGGCTTGTTTTCATGACTCTTTGTGTTTGACTAAGTCCTGATGGACTTTTTCTTGCATTATGGACACTTTTGGAGAGAATATAGGTCCTATATTTTAGAATTTTTAGGGGCATTCGACCCCAATCAGTTGGGGATTCCTTCTATTGTGGAGCCACTTTGGTAGTGGTGGATATAGTCACTTTTGTGACTCTATTGTACTCAGTTCTTACCATGCAGTTTCTAGAATTTTGTGATTTTTTTGATAATCCTTGCTTAGATTTTGACAGTTTGTAACTCCCATTTGGACATGTATGACAGTTCATACCTAGAATATCAATGATAAGTAGTTTGGCCTTCTCATTTTCTATTTTACTGTATGTATTTGGATGATTTGATGCAATGACTTGTGAATTTTATCTTTCTTAGCTTTGTGTCTCATCACTGGAATCTTTGAACAAAAAGTATATGTAGTTGCAAGTTGTAGGTTGTGTTGTGTTGCAGGTGATTCAAGTTGTGAAATTTTTCTTCCCTACTAGGATTGTACATTGAAGCCTTCTTACAAAGTACTGATGAAAAGGCATATCAATATTGAGTTGTATACATCAAGCTTGTAGTTGATAAACTATGTATGCAAGCTATTTGCAGGTCTAGTTAATGTTTTGATGCATCACCTTTAGGAGTAGTTTTTATATTCATGTTTCATTTCTTTATCCTTTTCCCAATAAAGGCAGTAGTTTAGGTGACACCATAGGAAGCTGGCCTTCTCTAGAGGTTAACCTTTAGTTACAAGTTACCCACAGCTTTAGAGGTTTTCCCATGTTTCATCAAATAGACTAATTTCTCCAAATTAGTCAGGGTGCATATTTAGGTGATAACAAGAACATAGGGGCAGATTGAAGTTGTGTAGATTTGTTGTTCAATTAAGCCTAATTATGCTCAAAACCCTAATTTCATAAATTTGTGAACAAATGGACAAATTACAAAAAATGATCACACACAGAGATATCAAATGACAATCAAATGCATACCAGATTTCAAAGTTTGGTGTCTGAAGAATTCGGGGACTAATGAGTGGACACCCTAGTCCAGTGCCACAATTTTCTTTAGGATATGGGAATCTTGTCTGCGATCTGTTCCTGTTGTTCTAGAGATTTTCCAATTGTAGGATCTGAAGGACTAATGAGCGGGCACCCTTGTCTAGGTCCCTATTTTCATCTCTGATCTGTGATTCTGACAATTTGTACTGTTCTCCTGTAACTCCACTTCTTTTGCTCCTATAGCCTATAACCTGCAATCATAGAAAAATGGGTTGGGAGTTGTGGTGTTTAGAGGCTTGCCTCAGTCAAGCCCCGAGGAGACATTCAAGTCTTCTAAAGAACATTGTTAGATAAAGAGTGCATATCCTTGTGGGATAGAGGTAAAATCCAAATGATAAATGATTGAAAACACAATTCATATCACCTTATAGTGAAGATCTCATGGAAGGAATATGCTCTTTATGCCATGAGGAGATGGATGCCAAATTTGCAAATACAAACACAAGAACAACACAAATTCTACTCTGCAACACACAATGAATGCATTGAATCACCTTAACATAAGCCATAAGTTCACAATATCCATCTAGTCTACAAATGATAACCTAATCATGCTTATATATGCAACTACAAACATTCCCACTAAGAATTTCATAATGTTGCTAGGTGGCGACTGATCAATAAAGTACTATACACTAGCCATGGATAAAATTTTTCCTGAGCCGACATAAAAAACCCTAATTTTGTAACCAACATAAGGCTTGATAAAATTGGCTAAGGGTTAGGGTTTTGGTGGATATTGTATTGTAGCATTTGCAACGGTATCGAGTTGCAGGGATTGCTGGTTGTAATCGGTTTAATTTACTGGATAATAATATTGGGCTCTCTGTTGGTGGATGTAGCCTGAGTTTGGGTGAACCACATTAAAACTTGTCTCTCGTTGTTATTATTTCTATGTATTTTCATTCCTTTGTTTAATCTTTATTTGCATTTAATTGATATCTTTTGCCGGCTAACCCTAACAAGTGGTATCATAGCAGGTTGCATTTGATTATCCCCTGTAGGAAGGTCTCACGGTTGAGTGGGAGCAATGGAAGATGAGGGTAAATTGAAGGTAGACAAATTCAATGGGTAGAACTATCAATTATGGAAGATGCAGATGGAGGATTATCTCTATCAGAAGGATTTATGGATGCTTTTGGAAGGAGTAGCCAAGAAACTGGCAACAATGACTGATGAGGATTGCAATCTTCTTGACAGAAAGGCACTAGGAACCATTCAGTTGTGCCTAGCACCATCGGTGGCATTCAATATAAAGGAAGCGAAGACAATAGGTGGTCTGACAAAAGCTTTAGCTAAATTGTATCAAAAACCCTTAGCCTCAAATAAGGTATTTCTCATGAAGCGTTTGTTTAATCTGAAAATGATTGAAGGTGGATCTGTGAGAGATCATTTAAATGAATTTAATACAATTACCAGTCAATTGACTTCTGTAAATGTAAAATTTGATGAAGAAGTTAGAGATCTCTTGATATTATGTTCTTTGCCTGAAAGCTAGAATAGTTTGGTAATGGCGGTTAGTAACTCTTTTTCTGGTTCAAATACCCTGAAATTTGATGATGTTGTTGGTGTTATTCTGAGTGAGGAAATTCATAGGAAAAGCTCAGGTGGATCCACATCAGGCAATGTTTTGAATGCAGAAAGCAAGGGCAAATCAAAGTAGAGAGGAAAAGGTTCTGGAGGTCATGGGAAGTCATGAGGAAAATCAAAGGATAAGAGATCCCAAACCAGAGGACAAAAGGATTGTTGGTACTATGGGAAACCAGGTCATTTGAAGAAATATTGCTGGTCTCAGAAAAATAAAGGAGACAAACAAGAAGGCAATAAGGAGGCAAATGTGGTAAGTAATAAATCTGAAGATGATGCTTTAATTCTTTCCCTAGATAATGCTGATGATTCATGGGTTTTAGATTCAGTGGCCTCATTTCATGCTACGCCCCATAGAAGTTATTTTCTTGATTATGTCCAAGGGGATCTTGGGCTAGTTTATTTGGGAGATAACGAACCCTGTCAAATTCTTGGAAAGGGAAGAATCAAGATTAAGTTGCAGAATGGGAATCATTGGCTACTACAAGAGGTAAGGCACATTCCAAGGCTTAGTAGGAATTTAATTTCAGTAGGGCAGCTAGCTGAAGAAGGTTGCATTGTTACATTTACTGATAAAAATTAGAAGGTTTCAAAAGGTGCATTAATAGTAGCAAAATGTGTGAACGTAGGCACCTTATATCTTTGTACAGGTCATACTGTTCCTTCTACTTTAGCTATTGCAGAGAAAAAATAAACAGGTTCAGGAACAATTGCTGTAGGTTTGTAGGAAGAGATTGAAATAGTTGCTGCAGGTTCTAAGACAACACTGTGGCATAACAGACTTGGGCATATGAGTGAAAAAGGTATGAAGGTACTTCATTCTAAGAAATTTTTACCAGGTCTGAAATGCATTAATATAGATTTCTGTGAAAGTTGTGTGTATGGTAAACAAAAGAGAGTCAGTTTTCTCAAGGATGGGAAGCAAAAGAAAGATGAAAAGTTGGAGCTTGTGCATACAGATGTATGGGGACCGGCTCAGGTATCTTCTCTTGGTGGCTCTCGGTATTATGTTACATTCATAGATGATGCAACTAGGAAGGTATGGATTTATTTCCTTAAGCAGAAATATGATGTATTTGAAACATTAAAGAAATGGAGAATCTTGGTTGAGAATGAGACGAGTAAAAGATTAAAATGTCTCAGATCTGATAATGGTGGTGAATATTGCAACAACCAATTTGAGGATTATTGTTCCCTTAATGGAATTTGTAGGTAGAAAATGGTTCCAGGGGCTCCACAGGAAAATGGAGTGGCTGAACGCATGAATAGGACAATAATGGAGCATGCAAGGACCATGAGATTACATGCTGGGCTGCCTTTAAACATGTGGGCAGAGGCTGTCAACACTGCTGTATATTTAATTATTAGAGGTCCTTCAGTTCCTTTGGGTTGTGGTATTCCAGAGGAAGCATGGCCAGGTAAGAAGGTGAGTTATTCTTTTCTGAAAACCTTCAGATGTGAAGCATTTGCACATGTAGATTCTGAAAATAGAACCAAGATAGATACAAAATAAAAAAAATGTACTTTCATTGGATATGGCATTGATGAACTTGGTTATAGGCTTTGGAATTTTGAAAATCAAAAAATTGTGAGAAGTAGGGATGTTATATTTAATGAGAAGGTGTTGTACAAAGATCAATTGCAGTAGCATGAGAAGAAAGAAAAAGATTATATGATACTAGATGATACTCCAAATAGTGATGTTCTAGTGGTTCCTCATGCTCTGCAACAACAATAAGAAATAACACAAACTCCAGTGAATGTTAGACGGTCAACATGGGTAAGTAGACCTCCTGAAAGGTTTTCTCCCTCTTTGTATTCTATTTTGTTAACAGATGCTGGTGAACTGGAAGGGTATGATGAAGCTATGCAGGTGGATACACAGGTTCTGTGGGAGCTTGCAATGAAAGAAGAAATGGACTCCTTGCTGAAAAATCAGACTTAGGAATTATGTAAGTTACCTGCAGGTAAAAAGGCTTTACCAAACAAATCAGTTTATAGGTTGAAAGAGGAAGATGGAGGTAAGAAAAGATTTAAAGCCAGGTTAGTAGTAAAAGGATTTGCACAAAAAAAGGGCATTGATTTTGATGAGATTTTTTCTTCGGTTGTTGAGATAACTTCTATTCGTATTGTTTTAAGTATTGTGGTTGCTGAAGATTTGCATTTAGAACAGCTAGATGTGAAAACTGCCTTTCTCCATGGTGATTTGGAGGAGGATATATACATGGAACAACCCCAAGGATTTGAGGTCAAAGGTAAGGAGAAACTTGTGTGCAGATTGAAGAAGAGTTTATATAGCTTGAAACAAGCACCTCGGCAATGGTATCTAAAATTTGATAGTTTTATGGCTGAGCAAGGCTACAGTCAGTGTAATTTTGACCATTGTGTTTATTTTAAGAGGTTGGATAATGACAACTACATTATTTTATGTTTATATGTTGATGACATGCTTGTAGTTGGGTCTAGCATGGATCACATCAGAGAGTTAAAACAACAGTTAGCACAATCATTTCTATGAAGGATTTGGGGGCAGCAAAACAAATCCTTGGTATGAAAATTTGTAGAGATAGGAAGAACAAAAAATTGACTCTATCTTAGGCTGTTTATATTGAAAAGGTACTGCAGAGATTCCATATGGAGAATGCAAAAGCTGTCAGCACACCTTTGCCTAGTCATTTGAAATTGACTAAGGAGATGTGCCCAAAGACACAAGAGGAGGAAGAAAAAATGTCCAAGGTACCATATGCTTCAGCTATAGGAGGTTTAATGTATACCATGGTATGCACGAGACCAGATATTGTACATGCTGTAGGAGTCGTAAGCATGTATATGAGTCATCCCAGATTGAAGCATTGGAATGTGATAAAATGGATTCTCAGATATTTGAGAGGTACATTCAATAAACACTTATGTTTTGGGGGCTCTAATACTGATTTAGCAGGTTATGTAGACTTAGATTTGGCAGGTGATATTGATACCAAGTGGAGTACTACAGGTTATGTCTTTACTGTAGGTGGGACAACGGTGAGTTGGATTTCCAAGTTGCAAAAGGTGGTTGCTTTATCCACCATGGAGGCGGAGTATGTAGCTACAACAGAGGCAAGCAAAGAGATGATATGGCTGCAATCTTTCATGGAAGAATTGGGCAAACAACAGGCTAACGGTTCTTTGTATATAGACAGTCAAAGTGCCATACATCTTGCAAAGAATTTTGCCTTGCATTCAAAGACCAAACACATATAGTTGAGGTATCACTTTATTCGGTCAGTGTTGGATGATGGACAGTTAAGGCTGGAAAAGATACATACATATGAAAATCCAGCGGATATGTTTACAAAGGTAGTGACAAGGGAGAAGCTGAGCTCCTCTTCAGCTTCGGTTGGTCTTCAAGACTGAAACAATAAAATTAGAACACCAGAGTCCACGGTGCTTATTTCCAGTGGGAGCTGCATGCGCAGCGATGTCATCCAGGATCAGTCTCCAAGTGGTTTGGTGCAACCCTGATCAGTCTCCAAGTGGTTTGGTGCAAGCCTGATCAGTCTCCAAGTGGGAGATTGTTGGTAGGTGGTGACTGATCAGGAAAGTACTATACACTAGCCATGGATAAAATTTTTCCTGAGCCAACATAAAAAAAACCTTATTTTTGTAACCAACATAAGGGTTGATAAAAGCGGCTAAGGGTTAGGGTTTTGGTGGATATTGTATTGTAGCATTTGCAACAGTATTGAGTTGCAGGGATTGTTGGTTGTAATCAGTTTGATTTACTAGATAATAATATTGGACTCTCTATTGGTTGATGTAGCCTGAGTTTGGGTGAACCACGTTAAAACTTATCTCTCACTGTTATTATTTCTTTGTATTTTCATTTCTTTGTTGAATCTTTATTTGCATTTAATTGATATCTTCTGCCGGCTAACCCTAACACATAATTCAAACTTATCGTGTCAACATAGGACCTAAATAACGGTCACAAATTAACACCTTGAAATTGGTCCCAACCTAAAATAGGGAAGGACTAGGGTGCGAGTGCCCAAGTCCTCCCCCCTATTTTAGGCAGGATTTATGTTAAGTGCACCCCCTGAGTCCCAATTGCCATGAAATTTTAGGGTTTTCTCGTTGGGAGTCATCAAAATCATGCAAGATGCTCTAAATGCATTCTAAAGAACCTAGGAGCTAAACCTCAAGAGGAAAAATCCCCCAAGGTTACTTTTTCTAACATAACAACACCATCTTCCACTTCTATCCTTCTGACTACACAACCATCTTGATTAGATGTTGTACTCATATGATTGCTTGTATCCACATTGTTGTTGATCATATCAACATGTTCTTTATCATCATTGCCAAAACTCGTGGACAAAAAACTTGTTATGTAGTCTTTCTTATCTTCTCCATGGAGTCTAGGGACAAATATGTCTGCTGCATACTTGTTATTTTGAAACCTTCCCACACATAACTCAATTCAGTTTCATATGCTTCAAAAAACATATCAATGCAAGTGGAAGTGTTAGGTCTGAAATCATTTGGGATATGGGAAAGAGCAATAGAAGACCTATGACCAAAATCCTTGCTTGACTCTCCCTCTTGTCTATTAATTTTTTCCAATTCCATGACAAGATCAACAAGGTCAAGACCTTAGGCAAATTCATTTTCAAACATTGCCACAAGTTCATTCCATGAGGCAAAAGACTACCCGAGAAAACTCTGAAACCATTCTCTTGTCTTTCCACTCAATGACCTAACAAAGATCCTCATCCACATGTCCTCATCCTCAAACTAATGTTCTTCCATGAATTCTGAAAATGAAACATGTGTGTCCCCTTCCTAAACATTATACCCCTCAAACTTGGGTAACTAGCTGTAAACCTTGGTTGACATACTTCATGTTTTATGATCAACCCAAACGAGGTCTAACTAGTTATAAATTGGATCCAAGGGAACAATAGGGGATTGAGCATTCTAATTTTTAGGGGCAACAAGGCAAGCATTGGATTGCACCCTAGTTTCTAGCAACCTAACTTATTTTTCAATTTCTTCTTCCTTCTACAACATAGACTCTAGCAGCTATTTAGTTTTATCAATTTCATATTGATACATTGCTAACTCATTTTGATTTTGCATGGATGCATATAAGTTTGGGTTTGTATAACATGCAGAGCCATGACTAGAAAATGCATTGCCAAAATGGTCATGGTAATCCACTCCAGTATAGTTCCTAGGGTCTGATACACATGAAGATGTTTGTGACGGAACATCTCTAGGGTATCCATGTTCATACCAATTGGCCATGACATAAACATCCTACAATGTAGGGTAGAAATGAAGGTATACAAATTTGTTCCTTCAACATGATAGGAACTACACAAACTTGAAAAGGTAGGAAGAAAACCATGCATCTTTATTAACTAGTTGTTGCACACCGAGATGGAGCATTCAAATCAACAATAGCAACCAGGGGGTAGAAATAACAATATTCTTTGATAGTAGAGTCACCACCTCTTCCAAAGAGGAATTCCTTAAAGTGTGACCAAACTCCAAGGCATAAACTAATTCTGGGTTTATCTCACTAGTAGATTCTCCAAATTCTTTTCAACCTAGCAATAATCTATCCTTGGCAATAATGCCATTCTGTTGGTGAAGTTGATGGGAGGTCAAACTTACCCAAACAAGATACACAAATGTAGATCACTGTTATAGAGGTGAGAGAAATGCTCCAGCTACCTAGAACCTGACAATGACTAAAGTAACTTTTATCCCCGACAACAATGCCAAAATGTTGGTGTAAGTTGACGGGAGGCCAAACTTACCCAAGCACAATGAAATACGAACTGCAAACTAACTATTACCAAGGCCTTAAAATTTCTCAACATTTCAATTCCTCCCTGGAAATGATGCCAATCTATTGGTTCCTAAAATAACTGCAACCCAAAATCCTAAAACAGTCCAAAATTACCTAGGCCAGGGATGTCATCAAGGTGATTGAAGGAGGTTTATCAATAGGTTAAAGGTGATTTTGGCCAACTCATAGGAGTGGGTAGGATCCTCTACACTTCAAGCTCATCTAGGCTTTAGAGGGATATTCTAAGGGGTATACCTTAACAGATATTGAGTTCAAACCCGATGAACAACTAAAAACCAATGAACAACCAAACCCAAGTCATTATCTTGATCCCAAAACTGTCACTGAACCAAGAACAACTAGCTGTCACAAAACCCTTATATAGATAATTATTGTACTATGCATGTGCATCTAACTATGACAATATTACACTCCTTGAGATGATTCCACTTAGCTTTACATACATAATATACATAGTGTAGGCATGCATGTACATGATTCACCAATGATTTGAATAGTTTTGTATCACTTCAGATTTATCCCTAGTTATTGAAAAACCATGAACAACACGTAGAACATATCATAATTCTAATCCTAGAATGAACATGGTAGAGAGTTTGATTAAAAAAATGTTCAATCCTTTCCCAATATGGATTGATGCCAATTCCTTTGGGCAACAAAGTCATAGAATGCAAGGAGGAAGGAAAGACATCTGATAGAACATCCACTTAACCAGATGTGCATTTACATACAAACCATAAATTACACACTATATAAGGACATACTTAATAATCCATAAAAGAACTACAATAATCCATACATGATATAAAGATGACCATTACAATGCGTGTAATGAATTAATATGCTATCACATACATCAAATTTGTAGCTACATTCATGCTAGCAAATGTGGCAAGAGGAACTCTTAGCTACAACTAAAAGACTTCCCTAAATCATTACAATAAATCATGGGGACATACCACTGTATATAGATGCACTTTGAAAATCCTTCTGAAATGACCCATCCCAAATCTGAGACCGGTTTTTAGTTTTCTATGGTTAAGTTGATACCTGTTGCGTTTTGGTGTTTTACATTTTGATAGGCAAACACACACACATATTTTGAAAACACAATAAAATGGAGATACCTAGATGCTCTATTTTGTTTCAAATACATTACAAATCATAATGAAGTAATACCCACCTGGAATAAAGAGTTTAGCAATAGGAATCTTGCATACCCATTAGCTAAAAAGAGAGTACAAATTAGAAATAGCTTGTTACAGCATGCTAGGAGCTTCCAAAATGATAGATATTTTTAGAATACATGGGCTGAGATATAATAGTGCATATAATAGCTCCTCCTTAAATGTTGGTACCTCTAATGGTTACAAGATGAAGATTAAATGGCTCCCTAAGAACCCATGACCCTATTGGTCTTGTACGACTGTTATAGCAGTGTATGTGATGCTCAAACACTCATCAAACTCCCTCAAATTTGCTACTTTGTTCATTGTGATTTGACTGAGATATGTGCATCCTTCAAACACCTATGGCTATGAAATAAATCTCCCTCAAAGTTCTATGCAAACTCACCATGATTTCCCTAGCTGGTACAACTAATTACAATAGCTAGTGCAACCTATGTAGAGAGCAAACATGGTATCCAAAACCTCTCCAAATCGTTGTCTCTAACTTGCAATATGTTCTTCTATATTCTCCACTAATTACGAATGCAAAAATCAATAGATATGGCAATGAAAATGCATCCATGACAATGCTAGTTCATTCAAATAAGCTCTATTGTGACTCCAAAGTGAAGCCACACCTAAACAACATCCTTAGAGTGCCTTGAAACCCTATAGATGCTCCTATCAATGGAGGTTTTCATCTTTGATTGATGTTGGTTTGAAATCCTTGCTTGAAGCAAAGCTCAAACAATATCAATATGCAATAGTCAATAATCCCCAAATGAAGTTCTTTTTCCTCCTTATACCCCCAACGCCACTTTTTGGGAAAAGTAAATATTTTAAATCTTTTATTTCTCCAAAGTGGGCATCCAAAGCTAATATCACAAAGTGGCTTTTATTTTATAAAAACAATATGTTGAGTCACTTAATACAAATGTTCTAAAGCCTTTTTTAAAAATAAACATTATTATTTTAAGAACTTTAAAATGGGGTCTCAAAACACAACTGAATCTCGAGATCTATAGACTATTGGAAAGGTCTCGCCGAAATGCTTCACATCCAACTCTGAGATTCCCATAATGGATAGAAACCCTAACATGTTAAAAATAGCAAGTCCAGCCAAGGTGACCGAAAACATTCTAGAAAGCTCCAAACTGAAGGTCTCACTAAATCCAACAACCTCCACCAATGACCAACATAACCAATCAAGCCTACACCTCATTGGGTTTCCTAACCATGCTGGTTAGTCTATGGGAACCAAGCATAGACTAACACTATCTAAGAAAGGGGACATTACAGTCTGCCCTCCCCAAGATTGCTATCCTCAAACAATCTCAGATCTGGATGCATCAGAATCTGTTCACTCTCCCATGTAGCATCCTCTATCTACAGGTTCTTTCACTTCACCAAATACTCTCTGATAACCCTCTTCCTCAATGTACGCTCCCTGGTGTCAATGATGGCCTTAGGTACTAAAACCAATTTTCCCTCTTCATTAAGAGGATGTAACTCTGAACAAGGAATCACATTGTACCCCAATGCCTTTTTGAGGCGAGACACATGGAAGACATTATGAACTCTACTATCTGCTGGCAACTCAAGCTCATAAGCCACCTCTCCAACTTTCCTGGAGATCCTGAACATACCATAATATCATGGCTTCAGCTTTTCTGTACCACTCTTCTTAAGAGTGGATTGTTTGTAAGGCTACAACATCAAATATACCATATCACTAACCTCAAAAGAATGCTCAACCCTATGCTGATCTGCATACTACTTTTATTAGTTTTGTGCCTTCTGGATGTTCTCTCTCAAAGATCTCATAATGTCCTGATTCTCCAGTAAGAGGTCTCTGGCCTTAGGTACTTTGTTGTCCCAAAATAACAAATCCAAGAAACTTAGAGCCTTGTACCCATAAAGAGCCATAAATGGTGACATTTGAATAGTCATGTGGTAAGTGGTATTGTAACAATACTCACCCAAGTGAAGCCACTTCACCCATGCCTTTTGTTGCCTTGCTATGTAATTTTTGAGGTACCCTTCCACCCATTTGTTGACTATCTCAGTCTACCCATCTGTCTAGGGGTGGTAACCTGTACTAGGGGTGAGCTCTGTCCCACTCAACCTGAAGAGCTCTTGCCAAAAGTTACTCAGGAACCTGCTATCCCTGTCACTCACTATACTCCATGGCAACCCATGTAGTCAGAATACCTCTCTGAAGAATAATTCAACAACTTGAACTATTGTATATGTGGCTGAAATATCAAAAAAGTGTACAAACTTAGTTAACTTGTCAACCACCACAAAGATGCAATCCCTGCCTTGGTATTTGGGCAAACCTGTAATAAATTCCATTGAATCACACTCCCACTTCCTCTCAAGAATGGGTAAGGGTTGCAACAATTCTCTTGAGAAATAGTGCTCATGCTTATTCTGCTGACACACTGGGCACTTCCTCACATACTTTAATACTTTAATACTGGGCAAGTTGTGAAAATCCCTCAAGATCATCTGCTTCATAGCAAATATTGGCACCAAATAAATCCCGCTCTTGTAAATGATCAAGTCATTTACAATTGAATACCTGTCATCACTAATGGTGCCATCAACAATCCTAGAAGCCCACTTATCCTTCGTATACTCTACAGAAATTAAATCTCTCTAATCCTCTGTAATCTCCCCCAAGGTGCACAAGTGAGGTCTCCTGGACAATGCATCAACAACTACTTTCTTTTTTCCTTTGACAAAAACTATGTCAAAGTCATATGCCTGTAGTTTACTAACCCATTTTTTTCTGCCGATCATTCAGATCCTTCTAATGAAGGAAATGCTTCAGATTGTTATGATTAGACTTGACAACAAATTTACCTCCACCCAGGTACTATCTAAACTTAGCCAATGCATGTATAATGGCTAGCATCTCCTTATCATATATGTTGCAGCTCCTATTTGCACCCCTCAACTTCCTTCTCTCAAATGCAATGGGGTGTTTGTCCTACTTCAACACCACTCCAATGCCTTCCCCTGAGGCATCACACTGAAGCTTGAAGGGTCTCATGAAGTTTGGAATGGCCAAGACTGGACATGTACTCATCACCTCCTTAAATCTATCAAAGCATTGCTGAGCACTAGTAGACCATTTAAAAGCACCCTTCCGAGTCAAATCTGTAAGGGCAGAAACTAACTGAGAAAATCCCCTCACAAAGTAGTAGTAGAACCCACAAAGGCCAAAGAATCTCTTGAGCTAAGAGAGATTCTTTGGTGGTGGCCAGTCTATAATAGCCCGGATCTTCTCCAGATCTACAGGAACACCCTCTACACTGATAATGTGTCCCAAATATAACAACTTAGTCATGCCAAACTCACACTTATACATTTTGGCATAAAGGGACTCCTTCTCAAGAATGCTCAACATTATATCTATGTGCTTCAGGTACTCCTCCCACATCCTAGTGAAGATGAGAATATCATCAAAGAATATAAGCACAAACTTCCTCAACTGCTCTCTAAATACCTTGTTCATACATGACTGGAAAATGGCTGGTGCATTGGTTAAGACAAAAGGAATAACTAAAAATTCAAAGTGCCCATAGTGGCATCTAAATGTTGTCTTCTCTACATCCTCCTCTCTGACTTGAATCTGATGATAACCAAATCTCAAATCAATCTTTGAGAAGTAGCATGCACCGTGTAACTCATCAATCAACTCATCAATATGAGGGATAGGATACCTGTTCTTAATGGTTTTCTTATTCAGCTCCCTGTAATCGATGCACATCCTGAATGCACCATCCTTCTTCTTAACCAGAACAACAAAAGAAGCAAATGGACTCTTACTTGGCCTGATATGTCCCATCTTGAGAAGCTCCTGAATAGCCTTCTCAATCTCATCCTTGTACTGCTTAGGATGCCTGTAAGGTACTGTAATGACTAGTTTGGCACCCTGCTCAAGCTCAATGACATGCTCAAATCCCCCGTCAGGAGCTCTACCTAGTGGTATATCACTAAACACTTTGGTGTGTTTAGTCAACAAAGACTGAATCTCAACCGGATACTCCTGCTTCTGCTTCTTAGGCACCTCGAGCATCACAAGTACCTCAGCCACCCACTATACCTAATCATGTCACAATATCCTCTCCATCTTCCTAATGGACACTACTCTCAAACCACCATGTGACATCCCCCTCAGAATATGATTTCGAGCATCCAACCAAATTTCATCTCCATGGTTCGTAGGTTGAGGTAGAATTCTCTGATCACATGAAGCCACTTCATGCTGAGGACTACATCCATGTCCCCCATACTGACCACATAATACTCAGCCTGGAACTCATAATTACTTAACCTAATGGTTAAGTATGGGATTCTCCATTTACAGGTAATAACAAAGCCATCTACAACTCTAACCTTGAATCCCTTGAAGTCCTCAGTCTTGAGTCCCCTCCATGCTACTAGCCCCTCATTAGTGAAGTTATGAGTAGCCCTTGTATCAAGAAAGGTGGTCACTCTATGTCCCTCCAATAATCCATGTATCTTGAAGGAACCCTCTTTCTGAATGGCAGAAAGATGTGTTGTGGGTATGTCATCATCCTGTACATCCTGCACCTCTTCTACTACACTCTCCTCATCACTATCCTCCCGATCACTCTACTGATCCAATTTCTCTAAAATTGTTTCTTCGGTAGAATAGTATTCTAGTTGCTTCACTTGCCCCTTCATTGGGCACTTATGATTTGGATCCCATGGGAATTTGCATTTAAAACACCATTTCTTCCTTCTATATTCATTGAGAGCATCATCACCAAGTCTCAGAAAAGGTTTCTTTTGCTGCACATTATCTTGAGATGAATTCTTCTTGTCCTTATCCTTCTTGTGTGAGAAACTCTTTGACTAAAAGTTGCTCCTGTAGGAAGAGAATTCCATGTCTTTGGCCAATTTGATTGCCTCATGTAATGTAGGTGGATCGAACTCCTTAATCCATCCTCTCAAGGGCTTAGATAGTCCATCTATGATCAACACAATGAGCCTACGCTCTAAAATGTCAGTGACCATGACTAACAGCCTTTGGAACTCAGAAATGTATGCATTTACTCTAAAATGTTTGAGCTGGGCTAGATCCTTGAAATGTAACTCAGGACCCCCTTTGTCAAATCTATCTATCAACCTAGTAGTAAACTCTGCATAGGAAACAATCTGATCGTGGCCCAATGTAACAAGACCATGGTACCACCATTCATGTGCACTCCCATCCAAATGCAAAGTAGCATACTCAATAGCATCCCACTCAGTCATAAGATTAAGTCACAAATAGGTATCTACCTTTTGTACCCATGCTCTGGCTGTAGTTTTGCCTAAGCCATCATAGTAAGGAATGCTCATCTTACCCTTCTTCTATAGGTCCTAGTTCTGTTGCCTCACTCCTCCTTCTCCCTGAGGTCTACTTCATTCCCTAAAAGTCAAGTAAGCCTGAAAAGGCATATCAACATGGAATCCTGAATCCATAGCTTTCCAATCCCTCTAATACTATGCATGATGAGCCATTTTAGTAGGGTCGTGTACCTCCTCCAGTGGGTTGTTTTCCTATATAAACTGAGGCAATAGAAGCCTCGTGCTAGCTGATCCTGCAAAGGTGCGTTGCGAGGTGGCCCAGTTATTCACTGAGTGTTCTCCATTGTCACCATTGTTTGCATTATTATTATTTCCATTGTTTCCTCTAGCATCTTGATCCACACCAACATTGTTATTGTCATTATTCTCGTTATTACCAAGTACTAAACGAATGAGAATCTAGGCTAGTTTTGTTTGGGATCTATCCATCTTGTCAAACATGTCACGCTGCCCTCTAGCTAAATAATTCAATGCATGCAACATACTAGCCATATCCACTCTTCCTTCGTCATAATGGTCTCTACTAGACCTGCCCTCTCGATCACCCATGTTCTCTACAATGGGTTCTTCTTCACTATAGAGTACTAATTGTTGTTCTTCAAGTTCTGAAGGTTCGCTGTATAGGACTAATGGTTGTTCCTCAAACCCTGAAGGCCACTCTTCCCACTATTCTTGTTCATCTTCTTTTTTTCTTGTTCTTTCAAGATATCTCTGTTCTCTGGCACTACTTCTCATAGAAACTCACATGCAATCACTGAGTGGTCATGGACATTATTGTGAAACTATGTGGGTAGTCTCACAACTGGCATGCAACTGTAGAAATATAACAAGCTGGTAGGAAAACTACCTTTGATACCACTAAAATGACCCATCCCAAATCTGAGACTGGTTTTTAGTTTTCTATGATTAACTTGATACCTGTTGCATTTTGGGGTTTTGCATTTTAACAGGAAAACACACATATATTTCTAAAACACAATAAAATGGAGATAACCAAATTCTCTATTTTGTTTCAAATACATTACAAATCTTAATGAAGCAATACCCATATGGAAGAAAGAGTTTAGCAATAGGAATCTTGCATACCCATTAGTTGAAAAGAGAGTACAAATAAAAAAATAATGTGTTACAGCGTGCTGGGAGGTTCCAAAACCATAGATATTTTAGAATACATGGGATGAGATGTAACGGTGCATATAAAAACTCCTCCTTTCAATGTTGGCACCTCCAATGGTGACAAGATGAAGATTAAATGGCTCTGTAAGAACCCATGACCCTGTTGGTCTGATATAACTGTTACAATAGTGTATGTGATGTGGTGGTGCCCACCTAGGATTAGGGTTTTGAGTCAAGTCTGCAAGCCTATATTTTTATTCCCTCAAACTCTTAATGCTTTAGGTTTTATTTTCCCTTGGCCTCTTGCATTGTATCTTCTATTTCTGCGTTGACCATCTGCAGCAGGTCATCTATCACTTAAGATGCATGTCATGTCATAGCGCTCGTCGAATGATTGGCCCCCTTTTCTTTGTGTTACCTCCTTTTCCTGTCACGAAAGTCATATCACCGAGACAATACACATCGGTGTCTCATTCCATGGTCTCGCTGATAGGCCGATGAGTTTGTATGTTCGAATGTACAAGGCAGACATGCAAGGTCAATATACAATGGAAAAGATACAAGGGGCATACATACAAAGTGTCATCGGTGAAGCTTTGTCTATTGGTGGCCAAGTCCAAGATCTCTCCGACAGGTCGATGGAGATACAAATGAACATCCAAAGGGGATCATCGCCAAGACCTTGCCTATCGGCAGCCAAGCTAAGGGTCCCTCTGATGGCTGATGAGATATACGAGGATGGTCTTCGGTGTGACAGTGACCTTCAGCGGCTCTGTCCAAGCTCTCTCTGATGGGTCGATACATATACAAGGCAAAAGATACAAAATGCATATCGGCGAGACTTCGGTTATTGGCAGCCAAGTCCAAGGTGTCTCTGACGGGTCGATAAAGATACATGCAAGGCGAGAACCAAAGGGTGGGGTCCACCAATTGTATATATATACAATTGTATGTTTGCACATGCAATCGAACATACAAAAGGTGCACATACAATCTCGGATGTGAATGAAAAGTTTGTTGTGGCAGATAAGTGATTAAGGTCCGTGGGTTGTATATTGCACATTGTATGTGTGATATACAAAAGGGTGTTAGATGCAAGCCAGACCCGATTGCAGTTTCAATTTGTTTCACAATGATTTGGGATCCGTGGGTTGTATATTGGGTATTGTATGTATGTGTAATGTACAAGGTAATATACAAATGGAAGGTACAAAGCCCAGATTCGATAGCGATTGCAATTTGTTTTATAAAGATTTGGGGTCCATGCCTTTTTATACGGGTGATTGCATGTATATACAATCTCGTATGTAACCACATATGCAAAATGGATATAATGGCTCATCGACAGGACAATGCCTATTGGTGGACACTTCTAGGGTCTTTCCGATGACTGATGATGATACAATGGCTTGCCGATGGAGATACAAATATTCAATGATGGCGAACCAATCAGGTGCTGCCACATGTCCCAAGGCAGTTGTATGTATATACAACTACATATACAAAGATTTGAAGGGTGAAAAGGCAAAATGTATGTTCGCACCGTGAAAAGTCAAAGGGGATAATGCACCTGCATGGCATAATTTCATTGGTTGTGGACTTTTCAACATGATTTGAAGCCACAGATCTCGGCAGGAGAAGGGAAATCGATGGCCGGTTTCAAATCTTCAGAGCAGGAGTAATTTTTCTGTGTGTTCACTACATCATTTCAAGTGGGAAGAAACTTCATAAACATGCAAACCATTGCTGCATCCCGAAATGGGTAGGTTGCCATTAATGGAAAAATTATAGAGGTATGGTCGATAAATGATAAGCCAGCTACCATTTTTAATGGGAAAACCTCTAGGCGGCTGCATGACCCCCAATCTCACCTGCTCCTTTCCTCTTTGTCTCTCGACTGCATTGAATATTTTTGGTGTCATTCAGATGGTGCATTGTATCTGGAAGCATCTCGAGATGACATGTACCTTGATTGCTGAGTACAGATTTTGGCTGTATAAGCGACCTGTGTCACTCATTTTGAGGGGGAAAACTTGGGATTTGTTTTGGGAGGAATAATGAAAAATAGATCTTTTTTGGCTATTCTGTCTCTTTTGTGAGTTTATGAGTTGCATCTAAATGCATGTTGCACATGTGTTCAGTTTCATGTTGTGTTTATATGAAAAATGCTTATTTGCATGTGTTTAGCTATTTGTCTCCATTTGATGTATGCATCCTTTCTTTTCAATCTGGTTGCTAAGGGTTACTTAGATTCTAGGATATAGATTTCTGTATTGCATTCTTAACTTCCGACCTCCATTCAAGGAGTGGATTAAACTATTTTAGGTTAAGTATGAGGAAGAATGTATGGCAACATGGATATTTGTATGTAGAGATTGTTGAATACTCATTCTTGGGTGATGTTTGTAAGACAAGCACCAATCTAACCCCTTGAAACTTGAATCTCTGTTGAGTTTGTGCAAATCATTCACATGTATACGTCTAGTTGACTCCTTGCCTTGAGATAGGCATTGGTCTGCCCTTTGTGTAGTAGTTATGATCCAAAAACCCCTGTCTTGCATCCAAAGCATAAATACAAATCATTTCAAAACTTCCAACGTGTTAGTTTGTAGGAGTAGAAATAGGACCCCTACATACTCTCATTCCTAACAAGTTAGATATGTCCAAGAACATTGCCAACCTTGTGATTTATCCCACAAATCTTGGTCCACACATGAGAGTATTCTGCCTGTTCTGAAAAGTTAGATCTTTCTGCTATAAGTCAGTCAAAGTTAAATATTTAGCTATAGGGATACCCCCTTGGTGCTTCAGAACCAGAAGTGAAGGGGTGGCAGCTCACACAACCTCCTGTATTTGTTGGCTGAATCTATCTGTGCATTGGAACTGGCAAACCCTTTGCTGATTCAGAGAAAACTTCCAACAAAGTGGCAACTTTGCTGGGGATTGTAATGTCATATCCATAAAAGTTTGAGTCTAAAAGATAGAAGTTTTAGACCTGGAAGTGCTTTTGTTGCAGCAAACTTAAAATTTTTATGTGTGGCTCTGCTGTTGGAGGACCCAGAAAGGAAAGAAATGAATTTTCAGCTTCATGTTAGTTGAAGCTCATCCCTCTGCCAAAGAGGTGGCGAATCTACACAAAAAGGACCTGACATAGGCTACGAAGATGTGTTAGATTTTTATACCCTTAGTTAGGGAAAGGAATTTGCAGCCGCTGCAACATATCCAGGTATTTTTTTAAGTTTTAAAAGATTCCCTATTTGGTAAAATAACACTGGTTAAAAGGGAAATATTGGTGAGAGATTGCATGCTTTTGTATTTGCTGAGAATGTAGTTTCTATTTTCAAATGAGGTATGCAATATTGTTGAAAGGACTAATTTAAAGGACTTTAGGCAAGCTGAAATAACAGTTTGTATTTTAAAAGCCTAAGGTCATTGATTGAAAATCTGAGTTGAGAAGAGGGTTACAAAAACACATAAAGATGTATTATCAGCCCATGCACCCTTGTGAGGTATCAAATGCAATAATGTATAATAACCATTCCCAACCATGTGATAAAAGAGGCTTCAGCATTGACAGATATAAGCCCATCAATTTTAATGGCATTTATGGTTATCCAAATGCTTTTCCATCTAAAATTAGAAAGTATTTGCCCAAATATAGTGGATCAATTTTTGAGTCTGCAAACAAACATCTGCAAAATTTTTGTAATTTGATAGAAGATTATGAGGTAGAGGCTAAAGATGTAGTAATGAGACTTTTTGTTCAGTCATTAGAGGATGATGTTAGGGTCTAGTTTTCAGACCTGCTTGTGTGTTCAGTTTCTTCATGGGTAGATTTAGAAGTTGCATTCCTATAGCAATTTGGTGAAAGATTTGATTTGGCCTCATTGATCATATAGTTCATGAATATCCAAAAGGAAGATGAGGAACTGATTCTAGCCTTTAATCTTAGATTTATTAAGTTTCTCAAGAAAATTCTTGAATATATGAGACCCAGTGATGCATTGTGCTTGGCAATTTATTTGGCTGCATTTGATGAAGAAATGGGTTATCTATTGAGAAATAAAGAACCAGCTATGCTTCACCAAGCTTATAAATTTGCTATGGATATTGAAAATAATCAGAAATATGGAATGCCAGTAGGTTTTATGACTGCAATCCTTCAAAATAGTTTTCAAAGTGAATATATTTCAGCTTTCCTAGTGTGTTCATTGAGAGATGATTTTGCAAAGGGGAATGTATTTTAGAACAATGGGTGCAATCATGATGTGATGCATAAACATGAAGATGTTGTAGAAAATATGGGCACATCCTATAATGGTGAAGACAAATATTGTTATCAACCATTGGAAAAGAAGCCTGCAGATGCAAAATGCATTTCAAATGATGAAATGAAAAATATACATGAAGTTGTGTCTTGCAGTAATAGGCATATCCCAGTTATTCATGATTATTTGTACAAGACAGATATGCAGAGCTTCACTCTGAATACAGAAGATGCTGATTCAAGGGATGCTAGGGAATGTGTTGATGATTGTCAGCATTTAGACCTATATGTGAGCCTTTCAGATGATGAAATATATATGGATGTTGAGTATGAATGCTTCCTTGAAGATTATGACCACCTCTACAATGCAAAGGTTGAAATGTTTGCTTTTGATTATCAGTGCATTGGTAAAGAGAAAAATCAGGGTCACTATTTAGATGTGGATGGACAAGTTGTAGATGTGTGTGCTCATACAGTTGGGGATAGTGTTGGTTGCAGGGGTGACTACAAAGCTTTTAGTGAAGGGTTGCACTCTGAGTTCTTTGTGCCCTCTCTTGAGGTATTCCAGGTGGACCTTAATGATAAAATTGCTAAGCACAATGATGATGGATATTTGAATGTTTATAAAGATGAATCTGATTATGAAGTGTTGCTTGTGCCTGAGTATTGTTTGTTTGATACAAAGAAGCTCTTATTTTTTGAAGAAGGGCAAAATTTAGATTTAGATTCATTTGTCTTGTATGAGCTTTTTTCTGATCTAGAGGCATCAGGTGATGAAAATGATCTACAGTCAGGCATACCAGAAATAGATCAAGGGTACTATAGATTTGTTGAGGAAGTAAAAGCTGAAATTGGTGGTAGCACAATTAACAATGAGATTGAATATTTCCATGGGTGCTATAGACATTTAAATGTTTTGAGGCTTCATTTGAAGAAATCAGAAAATCAAGTGTTTGATAAAGGGAAATTCTAGTTTTTCCTTTTTGGTGGCCCTGGGCCGCCAAGTAAATTTTAAAATGTGATTTGTGATGCAGGTTGATGTGGCATTCGACTTTGTTGCCCAATGGATAAGGCCTAGTCTATATCCCAGAGATCTGGAGTTCTTGCCATGCCTGCAAGAGGCATGCATCCCCAGATACAGCCAATGGTTGTGCCCACCTAGGATTAGGGTTTTGAGTCAAGTTTGCAAGCCTATATTTTTATTCCCTCAAACTCTTAATGCTTTAAGTTTTATTTTCCCTTGGCCTCTTGCATTGTATCTTCTATTTCTACGTTGACCATTTGCAGCAGGTCATTTGTCACTTAAGATGCATTTCATGTCATAGCACTTGTCGAATGACCGGCTCCCTTTGCCTTGTGTTACCTCCTTTTCTCGTCATGAAAGTCATATCGCCGAGACAATGCACATCGGCATCTCATTCCATGGTCCCGCCGATAGGCCAATGAGTTTGTATGTTCGAATGTACAAGGTAGACATGCAAGGTTAATATAAAATGGAAAAGATACAAGGGGCATACATACAAAGTATCATCGGTGAAGCTTTGTCTATCGGCAGCCAAGTCTAAGATCTCTCTGACGGGCCGATGGAGATACAAATGAACATCCAAAGGGGATCATCACCAAGACCTTACCTATCGGCAGCCAAGCTAAGGGTCCCTTTGATGGCCGATGAGATATACGAGGATGGTCTTCGGTGTGACAACGACTGTCGGTGGCTCTGTCCAAGCTCTCTCCGATGGGCCGATACATATACAAGGCAAAAGATACAAAATGCATATCGGCAAGACTTCGCTTATCAGCAGCCAAGTCCAAGGTGTCTCTAACGAGTCAATAAAGATACATGCAAGGCAAGAACCAAAGGGTGGGGTCCACCAATTGTATATATATACAATTGTATGTTTGCACATGCAATCGAACATACAAAAGGTGCACATACAATCTGGGATGTGAATGAAAAGTTTGTTGTGGCAGATAAGTGATTGAGGTCCGTGGGTTGTATATTGCACATTGTATGTGTGATATACAAAAGGGTGTTAGATGCAAGCCAGACCCGATTGCAGTTTCAATTTGTTTCACAATGATTTGGGATCCGTGGGATGTATATTGGGTATTGCATGTATGTGTAATGTACAAGGTAATATACAAATGGAAGGTACAAAGCCCAAACTCGATAGCGATTGCAATTTGTTTTATAAAGATTTGGGGTCTGCGCCTTTGTATGCGGGTGATTTTATGTATATACAATCTCGTATGCAACCACATATGCAAAATGGATACAATGGCTCATCAGCAGGACAATGCCTATCGGTGGACACTTCTAGGGTCTTTCCGACGACCGATGATGATACAATGGCTCATCGATGGAGATATAAATATTTAGCGATGGCGAAACAATCAGGTACTGCCACGTGTCCCAAGGTAGTTGTATGTATATACAACTGCATATACAAAGATGTGAAGGGCAAAAAGGCAAAATGTATGTTCGTGTCATGAAAAGTCAAAGGGGATAATGCACCTGCATGGTATAATTTCATTGGTTGTGGACTTTTCAGCATGATTTGAAGCCACAGATCTTGGCTAGAGAAGGGAAATTGACGACAGGTTTCAAATCTTCAGAGCATGAGTAATTTTTCTGTGTGTTCACTGCATCATTTCAAGTGGGAAGAAACTTCATAAACATGTGAACCATTGCTGCATCCTGAAACAGGTAGGTTTCCATTAATGGCAAAATTACAGAGGTATGGTCGATGAATGACAAGCCAACAACCATTTTTAATGGGAAAACCTCTAGGGGGATACATGACCCCCAATCTCACCTACTCCTTTCCTCTTTGTCTCTTGACTGCATTGTATATTTTTGTCGCCATTCAAATGGTGCATTGTATTTGGCAGCATCTTGAGATGACATGTACCTTGATTTCTGAGTACAGGTTTTGGCTATATAAGCGAACTGTGTCACTCATTTTGAGGGGGAAGACTTGGGAATTTTTTGGGAGGAATAACAAAAAATAGAGCTTTTTTGGCTATTCTATCTCTTTTGTGAGTTTATGAGTTGCATCTGAATGCATGGTGCACACATGTTTAGTTTCATGTTGTGTTTATATGAAAAATGCTTCTTTGCATGTGTTTAGCTATTTGTCTCCATTTTATATATGTATCCTTTCTTTTGAATCTAGTTGCTAAGGGTTACTTAGATTCTAGGATATAGATTTTTGTATTGCATGCTTAACTTCTGACCTCCATTCAAGGAGTGGATTAAACTGTTTTAGGTTAAGTATGAGGAAGAATGTATGGCAATAGGGATATTTGTAAGTAGAGATTACTAAATACTCATTCTTGGGTGATGTTTGTAAGGCAAGCACCAATCTAACCCCTTGAAACTTAAATCTCTATTGAGTTTGTGCAAATCATTCACATGTATATGTCTAGTTGACTCCTTGCCCTGAGATAGGCATTGGTCTGCCCTTTGTGTAGTAGTTATGATCCAAAAACCCCTGTCTTACATCCAAAGCATAAATACAAATCATTTCAAAACTTCCAACATGTTAGTTTGTTGGACTAGAAATAGGACCCCTGCATGCTCTCATTCCTAACTAGTTAGATATGTCCAAGAACATTGGCAACCTTGTGATTTATCCCACAAATCTTGGTCCACACATGAGAGTATTCTGCCTGTTCTAAAAAGTTAGATCTTTTTGCTATAAGTGAGTCAAAGTTAAATCTTTAGCTATAGGGATACCCCCTTGGTGCGGTAGAACCAAAAGTGAAGGGGTGGCAGCTCACGCAACCTCCTGTATTTGTGGGCCAAATCTATCTGTGCATTGGAACTGGCAAACCCTTTGCTGATTCAGAGAAAATACACCAACATGATGCTCAAACACTCATCAAACACCCTCAAATTTGCTACTTTGTTCACTGTGATTTGACTGAGATATGTACAGCCTTCAAATGCCTATGGCTATGAAAGAAATCTACCTCAAAGTTCTATACAAATTCACCATGATTTCCTGAGCTAGTACGACCAGGTACAACAGCTGGTGCGACCTATGTAGAGAGCAAAAATGGTATCCAAAACCTCTCCAAATCACTATCTCTAACTTGCAATATGTTCTTCTATATTCTCCACTAATTATGAATGCAAAAACAATAGATATGGCAATGAAAATGCATCCATGACAATGTTGGTTTATTCAAATAAGCTATATTGTTACCTCTAAGTGAAGCCACACCTAAACAACATCCTTAGAGTGCCTTGAAACCCTACAAATGCTCCTATCGATGGAGGTTTTCATCTCTGATTGATGCTGGTTTGAAACCCTTGATTGAAGCAAAGCTCAAACAATATCAATATGCAATAGTCAATAATCCCCAAATGAAGTTCTTTTTCCTCCTTATACCCCCAATGCCACTTTTTGGGAAAAGCAAATATTTTAAATCTTTTATTTCTCCTTAAGTGGGCATCCAAAGCCAATATCACAAAGTGACTTTTATTTTATAAAAAATATTATGCTAAGTCACTTAATACAAATCTTCTAAAGTCTTTTTTTTTTAAATAAACATTAGTATTTTACGGACACGAGATCTATAGACCGTTGGAAAGGTCTTGCTGAAATGCTTCACATCAAACTCTGAGATTCTTGAAACGAACAGAAATCCTAACTTGTTAAAAATAGCAAGTCTGGCCAAGGTGATCAAAAACATTCTAGAAAGCTCCAAACTGAAGGTCTCACTAAATTCAATAACCTCCACTGATGATTGACATAACCAACCAAGGCTACACCTCATTGGGTTCCCTAACCAAGTTGGTTAGTCTATAGGAACCAAGCATAGAAGGAAAGGGGACATTACACCTTCCTACATTGTATCAAATGCATTCCTTCATTTACATAGAAGACTTTTACTTCATTTGATGTTTGTAAAACTTCCCTAGGCATTTCTAGATCAGATAATTGGTTCAACAATCATCCCTTTGAATGAATTCCAATTATCCATTTATAACGTTCACAACTCAGACCTGATGGAAGAATGGGCGAGAAAACCCCAACCACTCCACCTACTACAATAAAAATCTCATTTTAAACTACCCATTTCACATTAATGGCAATCCTGTGAGTTGGCAACATGTTTTCCCACATTTCTGGGTCATCTTGCAAGATAACCAGATGTGGATATGCAACAAGATATTTGTTTAGAAAAATGTTTGGTTAGAAAATAAAGCATTGCAACTGGATGTGGATATGCAACAGGATATCCTATTTGAAATGTTCACTTGAGAGATGTTCGGTTGGAAGATGTCCAGTTGGAAATTGTACTTAGAAGATATCTAGTTGGAAAGATGTTCGGTTGGAAAGCCCACTTGAAGGATATCTGGTTAGCAAATGTCCTATTGGAATATAAAGGGTGATGCAACTAGATCTAGATATGAAAGACAACCGGATAGGAAAAAAAGAAGTGCAACTGGAACCAAATATCAAAACACAACTAGATGTCTGGTTAGAAATACAAAGAAGTGCAACCAAAACCAGATATCAAAATACACTTAACTCGAACCTGACCTTGCACAATGGACATTCAGTTCATCATGTGTTCCACATCTAGTTAGAGTTCAACATCCGATAGCATTCAGATGAGTCATGATGTCATACTTCAACCTAACATATTCCACATCAACATATGATAAGTGCAACTAGATGTGAACAACATAAGACAACAAGATCTAGACCTGAAATACAACTAGATGTTCAGTTGAAATACAAATACGTGCAACCAAATGTTTGGATGTCTAAATGGAGCGATGAGCATAACTTAGCCAAAAATCATCAGATCTTTGCCAAATTTGAATTGTAGGTACTCATTTGGCTTCTTAGCAAGATGCACTCCATACTTGGGCATAATTCCAATTGGACCTATTAGATTTTTGAACATCTATCCCTTAGGAAAATTTTGAGGAATTTGACAAGATTTTGCAATTTTGAGGCATGGAAAATATGGGCACCAATAGGGGTCAAAGCATATCATTTTGTAGGAGGAAACTATTGGTGATTCAATTTTACAACTATTGACTCCTCAACTTCCTCAAGCTTGTGTATAAAAGGAAATTGTGGCATTTAATTTGGGTCCCTTGGGGATTTTGGAAGTGAATGTTAGAGAAGAGTATTGAAGGAAGAAGACTGCAATAGTTTGAATAACCTATTGTACTCTTGATGCTAGATACATGAATAAAGACATTGAAATTGATGTTGCTTTTGTGATTGGGGATATTATTTTCCTCTTGTAATTTTGTGAGTCTTGGCTGCTAAATTCTAGTTGTTTGTTAAAACTCCTAAGTTTAGGCTGTGTTAAGTAGTGACTAACATTTATAGTAAGCTTTTGAGTTTGTCATTTTGTGCATTTTTAACTCACTGTTTACTTTTAGGCTAATTGAGATTGAGGCAAACAAATATAGTAGCAAAGCCAAGAAAGAAACACACCTATTTTTTTAGTGTTCAAATGTCTCAAACTTGAGCACACATTACTTGTGGCTCTACCCTTTCTAAAGTGAATTTGAGGAGAAAATAGATGGACAAGCCATCATAAAAACACACCAAAATCTATCTTTTAATGTTATTCAAAGACCAACAAAACTTTTACATGGTCAAGAGAGTTAATGCATATGCCCTCACCTGACTTGTATTATTTATTCTCCCTTGGTTCATGCCACCAACCTTATAACCATGTTTTTTATGCTTTGGAAAAGTTTTATGAGGGTTTTCCCATGAAAATGTGCACCCATATTGACACTAAGACATTATCCACTTTTCTGATTTTGGTCATGGAAAATATATGCCTTTACTCTCAAGAAAGCAAACCTCACTTACGATTGATTTTGATCTAAGTTTTGACTCCTTACTATCCAATGTGAATCACTAACCTAATAACTATTTTTTCAAGTTCTAGGTAGAGATCAATTAGGTTCTTGCAATCAAAAAGTGTGCCTTGTTTCTTGCCTTCACATTTCCTTTGGATGTTGGTGTAGATCACTAATCAATTTTCTCTATTTGATGATGTTTGAAAAAATTTTCATGTAGCAAAGCCACTCAAATTATTAATTTGGACTATTTATTATACTAATTTTTATACTTTGTCATGGATTCATGCTATATTTGCCATTTTTCACCTTTGGTCAAACTTAGAGTTATATTTTTCCACTTTCAAAACCTAGGCACACATTCCTTATGCTTAAGCCATCTCTAGCATGTGTCCTTGGGGATTTTGTCATTGTTAAAATGAACTCGGCACATTCCTACTCCATTCTTTCCATTTTCACCTCTCTTCGCTTTGCTCCATCATCTTCATCATTCTTTGCTTCTCTACCCTTGAACAAACTTATCATTTACTCCTTATCAAGCTTACAATGATCATTTTACTTTGCAAAGTTGTTAGTTTAAAATACTTGGATAGGAGAAACTTTTGAAAATTGATTTGGAATATCACAAATTGAATGGATTGACAAATAAATGATGATCAAATAACAACAAATATTAAAAAAGGGATCATGAGACTTGAGTTTTTTTTTGGGTACCAACACTAAGCAAAGATATTATCCTTATGATGAGCCTTTGGATCTAATTCAATGATTTTTATAAAAGCTTGAATACAAGTAGAAATACGAGTGATGTTGATGTGGTTATGATGATGCTAGGTGACCAAGACTTGTGACTTGATACAATAGTATGTGATGCAACACATATTGGAGGACTTGGTGCAAGAGATATTATTTCACCATGTGGTGATACAAAAGTTAATGTGGAAAATTGAATAATGATTGATGAATAATCTTTTTTGATAGATACATGTGGTGGGGTTATCCCAGTGGTGGGTCAGCCCTTGGTGCTTGATGGAAAGTGGACATTTCTTCATTATTCAAATGACCTAGGGGTTATGTTCTTTTATACTTGTCTTAAGTACACATGTATCAAATGTTTTGGCATGGGATTTGACACACAATGGCTAGTTTGAAAGTGGTTGGATTAAATTTTTTAAAAATGGGTCATATCTACACCACAAAATTTACCTAAGTCATTTGTGTGTTTGTCGATTGAACCTAGAAATATGAACTAATAATTTGAGTTTTGGAAATTATCTAAGCACGGAATATGTTTTATTTTATAATCAATTTAGAATTAGGGGTTAGTGGGAGTGTCAAATGAGTCAAATCATGTGTTAGGGCCAAGTACATAGGAAACTCATGCAGAGTATTGTAAAAAGGATAAAAGTACAAGGAATTCACTTTCACCCTTACATTTTCTCCCCTCTAGTGTACATGTGAATTTACACGAGCAAGCATATTGATCTATAAACTATTATTCTAGAATTTAGAAACCAACCACAATTAAAATGCCTTCCTACTTATTTGCAAATAAAAGTTTAAATCCACTTTAGAGAATGAATTATTGTGCTCAAAACATAAACAAATAAAAGCTCATGAAATGTTGTTTTTATCTTAGAAAAAATAGGGGTGGAGGAAAAACTAATCTTTAGGTAGAAAAAATTATCCTTACTACCTTCCTTATTATCTTAGAAATATGGAAAGTTAGGATTAGAATAAGTGGACAATCTTGCCTTCTACTTCTAATTATTTCTCCCTGCTATGAATAGAACTAAAACATACAATAATTCACAAAATTCTTCAAATAGTAGACATGCATTTTATGCTTACATACATGGTTATTTATATGTTTTTCTAATGATAGTAGAGTACTCCTAGTCTCAAGGAGGAATTTGACCATCACGAAAAGTTGTATAGATGCCTTTTTGGTTTGGATTTTGAGTTTTTGCACATGAATATTGTTGGTAAAACCTTCCACAAATGTGATACAATCTTAGATGCTTCCATAAATGTGGAGATGTCTCTATGTATTCTAGCTTTGCAACACCATCCAACACTTATCCATCTCTTGCTCAGAATATGACTTAGACACAATGTAGGTGATTTCAACTCTGATATGTCACATGAATTGTATTCTTGCAACTAGCATCTATGCAGTCACTCTTGCTCTTGTTGTAGGAGCTAGTTGAGTTAGACTCTGATATGGCACATGAATCGAGGGTTATTTAGTTCACAAAGAAGTAGAACATCATAGATCATGATTTAGTTGATTATGTTGTGTTGATGTGTGTGGTCATTGATTTTTGTTGTGGACATTGTGATGTTGTTGACATTGAAAGGGTGTGGTGGTTGTGATTCTACTATGATTTGGAGGGTCACTAGATCTAAGCCTATTTTGTCCATTGATTGTATAAAGGCAAAACTTGTCTAACCTCCTTTTCTCTTGTTGAATGAATTGTTGGACGAGTCTTTGTTTTTGGTTGTGAATTTCTTCTACTTGCCCCTTTTATTCATTTTCTTGTTGTATGAGCCTTAAGATTTGTTCTTGTTTTGGGTTTTTTCCTCAATGAGAATTAGTAAGGGGATGATCTCCTTGATCTCATCTAAGATGAATTTTACCCAATCTTCCCTTATACCCAAGCACATTGAATTCTTAGGCCAAGTGGATGGTTGTTGTTTGTGCCTTATGATGGAATGGAGGGCTCTTCCTAGTTGTTCACCTTTTTTTGGTGTTTTTCTTATTTTGATGAATTTCTAAATGAAACTAATCTATATGTATGCAATCAAATTTTTGGTTCCTTTTTCCCATTTTTTTGAGGAACTAATTACTATGAAAAGAAAGATGAATGTAGCCATATGTTTTTACTTGATCAATTTAAACTATGTTTTTGTGTTTTTATGTTTTGATTTGATTGTAAGCTATTGAAATTGTAATAATTCTAAGCACAATGAAAGAAAATATACTATAAAAAGAAATAAATTCTATCTATCAAGAGAAAGACAGATAGTGTTTTACTTCCTCAAGAGTAAGATTTGTGATCTAATTACTAAGAAAACATAAAAGAACCTATATGAATAGGGTGCCAGTGCCAGGATTTTGTCCTCAGAAGTCCTATGGCAACTCCTGCTCTGTAGTAGTAGTGTCCTCCTCTTGGTGATAGGAATAAAAATGGGGACTTGAAGGAAATGGATTGGGCTTAGAAGCTATTGAAAAAATGAAAAGGCACACAGAGTCCTACATAGAACATAAGAATGCTAATGGGGGATTTTTTGCATAAGATTAAGCAATACAAGAATGGAAGAATGAATTAACCTCCTTAAATGAATATAAAGGGGATATTTATAGGTCTAGAATCCACACCAATGGTGGTGGTCATTGGGTAGATAACTAGGATTGATTAGGGAGTGATCTAGCTTTGATTAGAAGAGAACATAGGCTAGAGGGGAGATCAAAAAAGTCTGATTGGGAGACGTCAAAGGTTTGATTGGAAATAAAAAAGAGTGATTGAGACTTCAAAATTAGTAATGGGAAGTCAAGGATTAGTTGTGCATGGAGGGACTCTCAATCATAAGCCAAAAATATAGGTAAATTTTGTTAAACTGGAAGAAATATCACATGGAAAAAGACAATAGGGTCACCCCTTATGGGAAGTGATTTGCCTCTTTTAGTAGGGCAAGTGACCTAGGTGACCCACACTTAAGTTACAAGTTCACCCAAGTGCCCCGATAGGTTATATCAGTGACCCACTCAAGGTGGACCAGACAAGGAATTAGAATGTACACAAGACTTTGGAAAGTCAGTTAGAAGGTTGGGGAAGAATGGGCAAGTGGGAAAAACACTAGGAGGCATGTCACCAAGAAAGAAACTGATAAGAGGAGTATAATTCATGCCTTTGTGGGCATGATTTGGACTTCTTATCATCCTCAGACTACCATGTTATCCTGTGTACCTTTTTGATACTTACAATCCCTTTACCTAAAATCAATCTTTTGTTCAAAATTTCTTGTTCTAATACATTTTACATATCCATTTGGACCACATTCCTTTCTTATGAAGGATTTTGGTCCCACAAAAGCTTAGTGAGACATTAAGTGGGGGAAGATTTTTCCCACTCTTTCCTTAGAATACCATCTTGTTTGGTTGACCTAATATTTAAGTCTAATTTTCCAAGTTTCTTGAACTTTGTTTCTTGTTTATTTTGTCTTCTTTTTTAGTACCACATCCCCATTAAGTACAATTCTTTTTTCCACACCCAAGTATACCAAAGAGGGTATCACTTTTTCTTCATTCTCATCTAGTATATAAAGCTCATAAAGCTACAATTACTCATAATTCACAACTGAGTGCATCTTCATCAAGGGAGAGATCAAGTTTCAGTGTATTTTCACTCATGGCCTCAAAAATTGTGAAAATCCATACGTTAATTTCTTAACTTTATTTTCTTGTACTTGAATCCTTTCCTTTCCCAAGGAAATCCAAGTATTGTCTCCTACTGTGAGTTTGTGTTCCTTCATATGCTAATAATGCATTTGTTAATACAATTGTAGTGTAATATCTAATTGCTCTTTTTTGGATTTGCATAATCCTCTTAGAAAATTTATATGCTTTAGTCATCGCATTATATTTCCCTACTTGTTCATCTTGCTTGTCAAAAGCTACATTAGGTGGACTAGAAAGAAAATATCCCAAACATGCTTCAAATGGTGGCTTATTAATAGAAGACTACAATGCTATATTATAAAAATATTGAATGTAAGGAATTGCTTCATCCCATTTCCTAGGACACTTACATTTATACCCCTAATGAGTTGCACCAAGGCCTTATTGACCACTATTGTCTGACCATTTATTTGTAGGTGAAAGGTTGTGCTTTTTTGTAGTCGTGTGTACATCATGCTCCATAATGTAGAGCAAAGCTTACCAACAAACTATGTATCCTTATCAAGAATTATGGACTTAGGAAGCACAAAGTCTACTCGTAGAATGTTAAATAACATTTTACTTATTGACTCCTTTCATGTGATATTCTTTTTATGAACCATCAAGATACACATTTTACTAAATTTGTCAACTACCACAAATAAGTAATCAATCTCATGTCTAATCATAGTCAAGCCTCCTAAAAAATCCATAAAAAACACTTTACCATGGTCTTGTGGGGATCGAAAAAGGAATATGCATTCCTTCTTTTCTTGTTTTAGATTTGTTGGTGGAACACAATTTACAACTTATAAGATACCTTACTACCTCTTGTTGTATTTTGAGCCAAAACACATACCTTTGCAAATGAGCCACCATTTTGCCACACCAAAGTGACTCACCACTTTAAAGGTATGTGTATCCCTCATTAGTAGAAGGTTTTGTGCTCTTTGCACACAACGTTCCTACCTTATATAGCAACCTAGCTTATATGGCAACCCATGTTTAAGATAGAAGTCTTCTTCACTTTTAATATTTTTCTATGATAGAAGTTCTTCATATTTCTTAACAAAAATTTATTATGTGCATCTTATTCAACATAAACCTCTTTTTTAAAGGGATCCAAGTGAGTTACATATTAGGAAGGGTGTCTCAACCTTGCTCGTAAGGTTGAAAATGTAAAAAAATGTAATTTTTAGGCTACAGAATAGAAAAACTCAATTTTGGGGCTATAGAGGTCATCTCATGACCAAAAATAATTATACGTTGTTCAACATTGCTTCTAGGATGCCTAGTACATAGATCTCTTCAATCTCTACAATTTAAAAAAAAGAGGGGCCTAAACGGACTCTCATATCAAAAGTTATGGCCTCCAAAAGTTGGGCCTCCCACAATTGAAATATAAAAACATCTATGGCACATAAAAGAGCTATAAGAGGGAGTTAAAGTTTTTACCAACTTAATATGTGTGTTATGACATGTCATAAGGAATTTTTAAATGGGGATAATCGATCCAAAATGGAGAGCCAAGTTGGTGAGTGGATTATGACAAGCTTATGACAGGTGGAAGGAATGTGTTATTTTTAGCCCATGGACTCATCTTGGGATTTAGGTGTTGGATTTCTAACTAGGGATTTTGATGCCACGTTTTCAATTTTTTACCTTGTAGTTTCCTAATTACTATTTGATATTTTCATTTTTTGTGTCTCCTATTTATTGGGTGGTTGAGATGGAGGTTTTGACAGTGAGTTTTGTAGGTATTGTTATACTACTAGAATTACTCTAGATCTCTAGTTATTCTATAAGTGTATTGTAACCTTGGATTACTAAATAATGCATTTAGTTGAAATGGGGTTTTTCTCCCAAAAGGGTTTTCCCCATGGAAGTCACTGTGTTATTGTATATTGCTTTTGTGATTATTTCCTTGTAATTGTGTGATTAGTTTAATTTTTGCACATATCTCCTCTCATAGATTAGTGTAGGAAGCATATTCCACACCTCTACTTCATTTCATTACCATAGTCATTGTTGAAATAGGTGGCCTAGACAACATATCTATGACAACATTTTTAGTCCCTTTTAATACTTATTTACCAAATTTAATTAATTGAAGAAAAGCCATTCATTTTTAGTGTCTTACTTGTAACTTACTTTGTGCTATTATAGAGATTGGTGGTTAGTATGCACAACAGTTTCCTTACCAAAAAAATAGTTTCTCCACTTTTTAATTTCTTGAATTAGTGAATATAACTCTTTATCATAAATCAAATATCCTCTAACAAGAAGACACACATTGCATATTCACTAGCATCAGTTTCTACCTTAAATGGCTTTTGTATGTCAAGAAGAGCTTAAAAAAGAGCATGACTTATCATATATTTCAATTTCTCAAATGCTTTATCATGTTATTTTCCACAATTAAATTTCCTTCCCTTAGATATAATTTGGTGTAAAGGTGCAACTATGTAGGAAAAATAAGAAATAAACTTTCCCATGAATTGTGCATCCCATACAAAACTCCTAGTTTCTATAGCACTCTTTAGTGCAGGACAATTTATAATTTATTTAATTTTAGATGGGTCTATTCTTAATTCTCCTCCTCCTAAAACATGCCCTAAATATACCAACTATACTTTGCCAAATTCACACTTCTTTAGATTTCTTGGTAGTTGTTGCTCTCTTAACCTTTGTAAGACTTGTTTGATTTGGACTCATTGTTTTCACATGTAGCACTAAATATTAAAATATAATCTAGATCAACTATCATAAACCTATTTGTGAAATCCATTAAAACATCATTCATCAATATTATGAAAGTTTTAGGCACATTTGTCAAGACAAAAGGAAGTACTAGCCATTCATAAAGTCCTTATTTTATTTTGAAAGAAATCTTCCAAGTATCCTTTTCTTTCATTTGCACCTTATAGTAATCAAACTTAAGATCCAACTTAGTAAAATACTTAGCATGTCTAAGTTGATCAAACAAATCATCTATCCTTGGAAATTAAAAGTGATTTTATTAAGATATCTATAATCCATGCACATTCTCAAAGGACTATCTTTTTTCTTCACTGTCATGGATGATCCTTAAGGTGAAGTGCTAGGGTGAATATCCCCTTGCTCAAATAGTTCCTAAAGACGTCACTTGACCTCATTGCTCTCTAGTTGTGATTGATGATACAAGTTGATGTTTGGTAGAGGAGACTCTGATAGGAGTTGAATCTGGTGCTCCACCTCCCTTCTTGGTGGCAACCCTCTCAACTTAAAGAATGCATCTTGAAAATATGATCTAATACTCTATCCAAGCCTTTTAATTTTGAGTTAGTCATTGTACAAATGTCAATCCCATCTTCATTCTTATCATTAAGTAAGATTAAACAAAATTGTTTAGTTAATTAAATCAATACAATTGTTTTGTTAGCACTTATCATAGCTACTTTAGCCTTACTTTGGTGCCTTTTGATTATGTATTTGACCCATCCTTGACCCACCTATACTTATTATCCCTTCTTACAAAATAAACATCTATAACAAAAACATATAGACTACTAAGAACAATATCAAAAGCATCAAGGGGAATCACATCAACCTCTATTTCATCTATGTATTGTGCACTCACCCCAAATGTTACCTTGAACCTTTTATTTACATGTATTTATACACTACTTTTCATCCATTCCAATGGGTATGCATGTGGATGTTCATGTAATTCCCCAAGATTTCACCCAAAACATAATGGTCAAAACATGGATGACCATTTTTTTGTGATGTAGATGCAATATCAACAAGTCACATTACATGCTGAAACACTCAAGATGTCATGACATAACACAATGAAACTCAGGGTACACAATGCCAATGCATCAAACATGGAAACACAAGTTGAAGAATTAACCATGTCATGTGACACAGTCACCATGACGCACATACGAGAGGGAAGAGTTTTCTCTAAGGTAGAGATCAGACACTAGTTCACTATCCCATTCTCTTGCAACACAAGGATTAGAATGAGAGTGATACCCACTTCATTACACATCCCAAGATGACATAAACACACAACGATACATATTCCAACACAATGGAATGGATAACTTGCAAGGAACCTCAAATTGGAGAAATGATGTCACATGAACTAAGACAAGAGTAGAGCTAGGATGCACAAGCCTATAACATTCTATACTTGAACCAAGAGATGACTAAAAAGGTTTGAACCAAACATTTACTTGCACTCTAGGTTCAACAACATGCATAAAAATTCAGAAAATGCAAAGGATTCATTTTAACCCAAAATGCTATTATTCACAAGCACACCCATTTGCCTCATTTATGACACAAGCATATATAGAAGCTCTTAATTCTTACAAGAGTTGAAAGCACAACATAAACTAATGATTCTACTCCACAATCATAGCAATTTCCAACACAACATATAATTGATAAACGTTGACATCATACATCAAATGTGACAAGCATATAAGTGAAATTCAAATCCTATCATAATGTTGACTACATAAAATCATATCATTGATTCTATCTACTCATAGAATTAAAATGATAAGAAAAAATTTCTAGCTTCATTTCAAATTCACAAATAGTTAAGCCTAACATCTCATAAATAGGATTGCATAAACATGCTAAATCCCTTCTAGGATGATAAGCAAATGCCACTCAAATAATGACATACATGCATTACCATGAAATGAATCTCATCCAAAACATAGATTGTTCTAATTCTAAATAATTAGATCCAATAGCATTGAATTCAAAACACCAATATTCATCATTATGAATATCACCTACAATTGCTTCCCTTTACAAGGCTAGCGAGTCTACTCTAACATGCTAGTAAAACATGATATAGAGTCTAACTTTTCATGCATTAAAATTAAGCAAGTACATGATACAATAATGAATGTCTTTAATTTTGGATAGAAAAACTCACTGCTTAATTCACCTAAATATTTTCTTTTCAAAAATTATCTAATTCAACTATGTGATGCATGAGATCAAGGCTATCAATCATGCTACAATGACTTATCAAATCGATCATAACTTAATGGAAATAAGAGTTAGATGAATTCCAACCACACCATGGAGTTTAATTAACATATACAACGCATCCATGAAATTAAATATCACATAAGCACTTTTCTAAAAAAACATTAATGGTAATATCTATGATGCTAAAAAAATTAACTTCCTACACATGCATTTTCTACCAAAATACATAACACAATAATTATTACAATTACAAGCCTACATCCGATGAATATAAGGATGGGCATATTAAGGGATCAATTACATGGTCAAATACATAATTTAATGCATAAAATAAAATGAAAATATAAACCAAGAGCTCCTCAAGCTCCCAAGTTATCTTCCAAATGAGGACCAATGGGGAATGCTACCCACGTCCCAACCATATTACCATAATCTAGCACAATAGATGCTTATGCCACTCTAGGCAACCCCTAAGCTATGGAGAGAGAAGATCATGGATAAACTTCTAGAATGACCAAACTCACACACAAACAAGGGTCTCACACAAGACACCAATAATGCACACCATGGTTACATGTGGGTATCATACACCATCCATTGCATAACACCAAGGGAATAATAATCAGATAGAATTTAATGCACAACCACACTTAAATACAAACACATCAAGGGTCCAATGCATAATTCAAGTATACTAGTATACTAGTAGTTCAAGGCACAATCACACTTTAATACACACACACCAAGGATCCAATGCATAAATCACCACATGGATACTCATGACCTAACCAAAAGTAGGAGAAACACCAATCATTTCATTCCAATGTAGCTGAGGAAAGAAGGAAAAACACTCCAAATTCATATTACAATTCATCCAATAATACATGCTAAAATCATCATTTACACTAAATGGCCATAGCACGAAAAATAAGGCACAAAATCATCACATCAAATAAATATACACACTGCAATCAAGATAAAACAATGATGCATGTAAGGGTTATGGCCTCCAACCAATAAAACACAAGAATACATGGAAACTATTGTCATATAGAATTACACCCAACTTGGAGAGAGTCCAAGCATTCTAATGACACAATGAGAATGATCTCAAGGTGTGGGACCTTGCAAATTGAGATCAGACCTCTAGAGAAGGTTGGTTCCTCATTCTAAGCCTAAAGCTCAGAGAAAACTATCTAAACCTAGTGCTAATGCTTGCAGGGGAAAAGGGTTAGGAGGAAACATGAATGGAAACAAAGGTGATGCACAAGATTTAATGTGTTTGGCTGCAACTGACTCAACACAATAATAATCTCACAGTTGGAAAGACTCACACCGACAAAATTGATTTCAACAAAGGCCAAAACAAATAAGTAGAGAAATGTAAGGGATTGTTTTATCCACAATACATAACTCACACCAATCCAAAGAGTAAACACAGTGCTAAAATCAAAAGAGAGAGGCAAAATAACAACTTATCTTGATTATAGAGGTCAAATAATTATTACAGAAGAGAGAATAATGCAAGAGATAGACATAAAATAATCAATTACATTCATTGTTGAACAAAACTAGAGACATGAGAGGCTCAATAGGAGAGCACAGTCCATCACTTCCAGTTGTTCTTACAATTACAATACAGAGGTCTGATTATAGAAATTCTCTATCCTATAGTAGCCCAGAAGAACAACTAACCCTAAATACATCTTTGAGACACGTATATATAGTATTTTAGTACTTATTGTAACAACCATGGAGGGAAAAGGAGAAGTCAATGAGAAGAGACATCGACCATGCTGCATTGAATTTTTTGCTCAGAAACCCCCTACAAATTAGGGTAGAGCCCATACCCTATCAGACCTGCAAATAGGTTGCTTGTGTGAAAGAACAATAGGCACATTGATGAGGAGATGTAGAAAGTCTTTATCTTTTACCGCCAAATTGACCTTGCATCTGCATCTAACATTGAAAGGTTCACCGTTTCATCTACCCCTATTGGCCTGAGCCATAGAAATTGAATGTTGAGATGATAGGTAGGGGTATCTTTTACAACACTTTAAATTTTTTGGCCCCTTGAGTCTCTGCAAAACTCACCAACTCAGTTGAATGCCTTGGCACCACAAAGAAGTTCAAAAGATCCTGAGTTTGAATTGGGACCATTGGATGAATGAACGGTTCAAAGATTAATGGCCTCGCGAGCTCTACAGGACACACATACCTTTTACTATTCATTGAGGACTAATATTTGACATACATGGCACAATCTGAATGGGCAAGTCTTCTTCTTTTAATAGCCACCATCAGATAAGGGCCCACCAAAGATAGACCATGAACCCGCCATGTGTCAACATCTTGTAGCCACGCGGAGAATCTTCCTTGCAGGAAATATTCATTTGCGATAGTGCGCGACCATTGATGAAGTCAAAGATCTTCAACGCTGGCTTCTTTCACCTAACACCTGGTGTGATCTCCTTCACCTGATGGAATCATCAATCATATGGTCATGGGCTCCCAATATGCTTGACACATGTCTTCATTTTGGAGCTGGGCAGAAGGAAAGTGACATCACCATTTTGGTTCCATGGAAGCTAGCTGAGCCCTCCACATGGCAGGGAACGGTAGCATTCCAGGACCTCCATCTAAAAATTTATTTCCTTTGAGCCTTGTGACCCAAAAAGCTGCTGTGTGTCTTAATATCGCAGCCACACACTAGATTTATGATGTTAGCAAGATTCATCTGTGACACTACGTTGCTGTTGATTTACATGGGGCCCCACCGCACCCCTGACTGCAAACCATGAAATACTTTACTTATGTCCTCCTCTCGTAGCCCCACGGAAGGGAAGTGACGTCATGTCAGGTAGTCTGCAAGCATGCGATACACCACCACATAGCATTTTGAGCCTGAAAGGATTTAAGGCATAAAGAAATGAAGTCAACATGTGGCAAAAGGTAACCCTAGGATGTGTGGCTGATCACTTCATGACATAAAAGACTCAGAGTTATAACTTAAGTGACTAGTGACTTGGGATAGACAATCAATGATGAATTAGAACAAAGGCATGATCTGACCGTAGAACCTAGGGTTTAAAGGGAAAACAATGGAAACCCTTAGAGTTTGGAGGGTGTTGGTTTTTCTTCTAAATCAGCATTAGGGTTTGCCAGTTCTAATGCATAGGCAGATTTAGCCAACTGAATACAGGAGGTTGCGTGAGCTCCTCCCCTTCACTTCTGGTTCTGCCGCACCAAGGGGGGTGTCCCTATAACTCAAGATGTAACCTTGACTAGCTCAAAGATAGAAAGATCTAACTTGACAACAATGGGTAGAATACTCTCATGTATGGACCAAGATCTTCATGACAGATCACAAGGCGGGCAACATTCTTGGACATATATGTCTGGTTGGGTATGAGAGTACACAGGGATCCTAATCCTACTCCTACAACTAACAGGTGGAAGTTTTGAAATGGGTGGACATGATGTCCTGGATGCAAGACAAGGGGTTTTGGCTCATAACTACTGACTCAGAAGCAGACTGGTGCCTATCCATTGGGCAAGGAGTCAACTAGACATATACAATAGATGGTTTGCAACTTTCACTCAAGTTTCAGGGGGTTGGACTTGATGCTTGCCTTACAAACATCACCCAAGAAAGGGTATCTAACTGCCTCTACTTACAGATATCCCTGCAGACATACAACCTTCTCCATACATTGACCTAAAATAGTTTAATCCACTCCTTGAATGGAAGTTAAAGATCAAGCATGCAGTATAGATATCTATACCCTAGAATCTATGAAACCCTTAGCAACCAGATTCAAAAGAAGGATGACATGCAGCAAACGGAGACAAGCAGATAGACACATGCAATAAGCATTTTTCATATAAATCAACACTAAAACTAAAAATATGTGCAAAATACACTCATGCTACAACACATAAACTTCAAAATGGGATAGAACAGCCAAGATCATGCCCTGTTCTTCGTTATTTTTACACAAAAATGCCCCAGGCTTCAACAACCTCAAAAGAGTGACACAGTCTGCCTATATCAGCCAGAAAGTGTACCCACAACAATAAATTACATGGTTTGACAAAAAAAATCTACCAGATACAGATCCTACAAAGGAATGGCGCTCAGGAGTTACTGTTGCAGCAGACAAGAGAGACCTCGAGCCCCGCGCCGCCATCTGGAAGTCTTCATGCTAAAAATTGGGCAGCTTGATCACTTGTCCCATCGTCCATACCCCTGCACTGTCGCCATTGATGGCTCAACCACCCGCGTTTCACCTGGAAACTGTCGCTGCGCTCAAAAGAGAAATTCCTGCCAAAACGCACTTCTCCGCAGGTTCAAATTATACAGGGGAATAATCCCACATGCATGGTGCGGAGACTCCTTCAGTAGTTTAAAAGCATGGCTGCGAGCATGATAGGTGTCGAGCGCTTTTGCCACACTCGACACACGCTCCTTCTCCAAAAGCCCATCGCCAAGACCACTACCATTGGCCAACTTGAAAAACCTCTCACCGATCTCCATAGTTTGGCCGATCGCTACACCACACTACCCCCATCAGCCAGAGATTAGTCTATCGGCCAACCATTCCACAGTTCACCCGACAATACAACTCACGCCGATAGACCCTGGCTTCCTCCCTTTCGTCGGTGTAACACACACCATCGGAGCATCCAAAAAGTTTCTTGTCGATCTCAAAGGTCACGCCGACGACATCTTCGCCAGATACACACTGCTCCTCCATCGGTCAGACTCACGCTGATGACACCCCATCGGCCAAACACCTTACATCGGTGGCCCAAAAATTCGCTTCGCCGATAGCCAAACACACGCCAATGGACATCCATCGGCCAGACCAAAACAATCAGAGCACTCAAGAAATCTTTCGCCGACATAACAACTCCTACCGATAACATATCGGCCTCCCACTTCCCCCTCCGACGGGTTGAATCAATGAACCTCTGAACCAGTTCAACAGCTAGGTTCAAAAGAAAGGTTCAACAGAGAAGTTCAACGCCGATACCAACTCTGTCGACAACATAAAAGCAACCCTGCGAACCCATTGAACCGATGAACTAGTTCAATGGCGAGGGTCAATACTAAGGTACGCCGGCGAGGGTCAAACCTCCAAAACAATATTCCATTGGCAACAAAGCTTTGAACCATTGAACCTTGAACCGGTGAACTATTGAACTTTGAGAAAAGGGGTTCAAGTTCAAACTGAAATGTCAAAGACACAAAAACGAACTCATGCCGATGGAGAAAACACGAAGACCACCTCCTCAAAAAACTATGATGCAGATGCTGAAAAACACTGAAGGGGTGCCAAAACTTAAACTTTTTTGGATTTTTTGGGAAGGTGCCTGCATGAAAATTGCTCCAAAACTAAGAGCCAATTCAGGCACCAATAGTGGCTCTGTCTGGGGACGTGCACGTGCAAGACTACAGTGAGAACCCTAGATCTCTGGGATGCAGACCAGCGCCTTATCCATTGGGCACAGAGTCAGGAAGTCACAATGATCTGCATCACCAAATACACTTGATGGCCTAAGGCCACCAAGAAAAGAAAAACATGTATCTCCCTTTGTCAAATATCTTGTTTTCATCTGCATGCACTGGGTCAAGCTTGGAGATACAAAAAAGATCTACCCACAAGCAAACCTTGTCATCTGCATATTCAACCCTCTGATTTGGCTTGTCATTGTCACCCCTATGCAGACAACCTTCAGCATCACGTGACATGTGGGTGCAGAATGTATCAGGCATGCATACTCAAATGGTATGTAACACTTGTCATCATCACTATGCATTGCAAAATGATTTCCTAGCTGGACTGAAAACTGAAAACACTCAAAGTCCACCATGCAACTAGGAAAAATAGGGCTTTCTTCATTTGCTGGCACATCAAAAGAAAAGATTTCAAATTCACAATTGTGCACATCATGCACACAATCATCTGGTACACCAAGCTAGAAAAGATCAGGCTCTGACACCTCTGTATAATCAGGCACATTTTTACAATCACTTACCTGATGTATGTTGGTTTCTCTTTCATCAGGATGAGAAACAGAATCCAAATCAAAAACCATGTCTAAATCCTCACCATACTTAGACAGATCCTCATCACCACATGTGTCATAAATGGGTGATCCAGGTGCATCAGTTTCATCATGGTACGCCATTGGTTCATGGGCAGCAGACCATGCATCTTCACCATCAATGGTTTGTGGAGGAGTATCAGCTTGTGTGTCATAAGCAAAATAGTTATCAAATAAAGAACAGTCATGCTCTGTACTAGCACTTGTTTCAATCTCTGATTGCTCTTCATCATCTCCATGTGTTTGAAAAGAAGGCGATGGTTCACACATAGAACTATTTCTTTGTTTGCTTATATCTTCTCTGTCCTGAGTACAATACTCACAATTATCCCCACAAGTCCATTCCAAAAGTTGCTCATTGCTGTCCACAACCTCGTTGTTGTTTTCATGGTCAACTGCCTCATCATTGCAATGGGAGTCCTCATTAGTCCTTTCATTGGCATCCTCAACTGATATCTTTTCATTTTCACTTTTATCTACACATGATGCCTTAATTATTTGGTCATTTGCAGCTTCACAACAATTATTCACACCAAAGCCTGGGGACAGGGATTTCAGCAGGTGCTCATTTATGATTTTTTCTATATTTTCTAAAAAAATGTATGTCATTTGCATGCTTGTCACCTTGAAATCCCTTAGTAATGCACTAGAACCCTCCTCAAAAGCCTCAAAGAATATGCCAACATAGGCTGAAGTGTCAGGTTTGAAGACTTTTGGGATCTGTGAAAGGGCTAGTGCAAACCTATGACTGAAATCAATACATGGCTCTTCATCCTGTTTTCTAATTTTATTTAATTCTGTAACAAGTTCAGCAGGTTCTTTTGCAAATTCCTTTTTGAAACAATCAGTAAGCTCATCCCAACAGGCAAAAAATCTCTTTGGAAAGCTCAAATACCAGTCTTTTGCTTTTGCATCAAAGGACCTAACAAAAAACCTCATCCACATATCCTCATCTCTGAATGAATGTTTTCCCATGAACTCATGAAAATTTTGGATATGTGCATTCCCATCACACACACTGTGACCACTAAATCTAGGCATCTGACAGTATATCCTAGCAGACATACTTTCTACTTTATAATCAACCCATGACAAATCTAACTGGTCATACAAAGGATCAAAAGGGCTAACAGGAGGTTTAGCTTTCTGAATGGCAGACACAACAGGGTTACTGCTTTTTAACTGGGCCTGCCTAGCCTCTAAGAATATCAACCTATTTTTTATCTCTTCTATTCTTTTATCCAACAAATCCTGATTGAGTATGGGATAAAATATATTTGGATTCATAAAAATCTCACTTTTAGACATCCTTTGTCTGCCTAAGACCTAAGGCTTTCCCCTGGCATCTAACTTATGCAGCAAACAACAAATATAAAGGGGAGGAAGCTAGGTACCTTTTCTCATCCAAATGCAGAAATATGAACATCTTTGTCACATCACATACATCTATCTTTCATGTGCATTTAGATCTTTTTTGTAGAGTCACCACCTCTCCAGAGAGGACAAAATTTTCAATAGCTGAAAGCTACTTTTCCAGGTTCATTCCACCAGCAGAGCAGAACTTTACCAGAGACTGTAGGATATCACTTTACATCAACGTCCCCAGCAGAGTCACCATTTTGTTGGTTTTTCTTCTGAATTAGCATTAGGGTTTGCCAGTTCTAATGCACAAGTAGATTCAGCCAACTGAATATAGGAGGTTGCGTGAGCTCCTCCCCTTCACTTCTGGTTCTGCCGCACCAAGGGGGGTGTCCCTATAACTCAAGATGTAACCTTGACTAGCTCAAAGATAGAAAGATCTAACTTGACAACAATGGGCAGAATACTCTCATGTATGGACCAAGATCTTCATGACAGATCACAAGGCGGGCAACATTCTTGGACATATATGTCTGGTTGGGTATGAGAGTACACAGGGATCCTAATCCTACTCCTACAACTAACAGGTGGAAGTTTTGAAATGGGTGGACATGATGTCCTGGATGCAAGACAAGGGGTTTTGGCTCATAACTACTGACTCAGATGCAGACTGGTGCCTATCCATTGGGCAAGGAGTCAACTAGACGTATACAGTAGATGGTTTGCAACTTTCACTCAAGTTTTAGGGGGTTGGACTTGATGCTTGCCTTACAAACATCACCCAAGAAAGGGTATCTAACTGCCTCTACTTACAGATATCCCTGCAGACATACAACCTTCTCCATACATTGACCTAAAATAGTTTAATCCACTCCTTGAATGGAAGTTAAAGATCAAGCATGTAGTATAGATATCTATACCCTAGAATCTATGAAACCCTTAGCAACCAGATTCAAAAGAAGGATGACATGCAGCAAACGGAGACAAGCAGATAGACACATGCAATAAGCATTTTTCATATAAATCAACACTAAAACTAAAAATATGTGCAAAATATACTCATGCTGCAACACATAAACTCCAAAATGGGATAGAATAGCCAAGATCATGCCTTGTTCTTCATTATTTTTACACAAAAATGCCCCAGGCTTCAACAACCTCAAAAGAGTGACATAGTCTACCTATATCGGCTAGAAAGTGTACCCACATCAATTAATTACATGGTTTGACAAAAAAAATCCGCCAGATACAGATCCTACAAAGAAATGGCGCTCAGGAGTTACTGCTGCAGCAAACAAGAGAGACCTCGAGCCCTGCGCCGCCATCTGGAAGTCTTCATGCTAAAAATTGGGTAGCCTGATCACTTGTCCCATCATCCATACCCCTGCACTGTTGCCATTGATGGCTCAACCACCCTTGTTTCACCTGGAAACTATCGCTGCGCTCAAAAGAGAAATTCCTGCCAAAACGCACTTCTCCGCAGGTTCAAATTATACAGGGGAATAATCCCACATGCATGGTGCGGAGACTCCTTCAGTAGTTTAAAAGCATGGCCGCGAGCATGATAGGTGTCAAGCGCTTTTGCCACGCTCGACACACTCTCCTTCTCCAAAAGCCCATCGCCAAGACCACTACCATCAGCCAACTCAAAAAACCTCTCACCGATCTCCATAGTCTGGCTGATTGCTACACCACACTCCCCCCATCAGCCAGAGATTAGTCTATCAGCCAACCATTCCACAGTTCACCTGACAATACAACTCACACCGATAGACCCTGGCTTCCTCCCTTCCGTCGGTGTAACACACACCATCGGAGCATCCAAAAAGTTTCCTGTTGATCTCAAAGGTCACGCCGACAACATCTTCACCAGCTACACACTGCTCCTCCATCGGTCAGACTCACGCTGATGACACCCCATTGGCCAAACACCTTACATCGGTGGCCCAAAAATTTGCTTTGCCGATAGCCAAACACACGCCGATGGACATCCATCAGCCAGACCAAAACAATCGGAGCACTCAAGAAATCTTTCACCGACATAACAACTCCTGCCGATAACATATCGGCCTCCCACTTCCGCCTCTGATGGGTTGAATCAATGAACCTCTGAACCGGTTCAACAGCTAGGTTCAAAAGAAAGGTTCAACCGAGAAGTTCAACGCCGATACCAACTCTGTCGGCAACATAAAAGCAACCCTGCGAACCCATTGAACCGATGAACTGGTTCAATGGTGAGGTTCAATACTGAGGTACGCTGGCGAGGTTCAAACCTCCAAAACAATACTCCATTGGCAACAAAGCTTCGAACCATTGAACCTTGAACCGGTGAACTATTGAACTTTGAGAAAAGGGGTTCAAGTTCAAACCGAAATGTCGAAGACACAAAAATGAACTCATGTCGATGGAGAAAACACGAAGATCACCTCCTCAAAAAACTATGATGCAGATGCTGAAAAACACTGAAGGGGTGCCAAAAATTAAACTTTTTTGGATTTTTTGGGAAGGTGCCTGCATGAAAATTGCTCCAAAATTGAGAGCCAATTCAGGCACCAACAGAGGGTTTGAACAATTGTCTTGCTTGACAGAGAAGGAAAACACCAAATTTAAAGATTCTTATGCTATTTGGCCAGGAAGGCAAAATAGGATAACATTTTGGCGACTTTGTGGGGGTGTTTTCTTGTCTAAACACATGAAAACTAGAGGCCTTATCAATCCATTGGGCATGGGGTCAAAGAGGTTGCGACAAGAATAGAGGAGCTGGAACAATTGGGCAGACACCACCAGGGAAAACAAAACAAACAAAGAAAGCATGCATCCTCCTAATGAGAATACATCAAAGTGCAAGGGCACTTATTGAAAGTAGACACCTAACTTATTTACAAGATCTCACAACCATGCTAAAAGCAAGGCTTGAGATGAATCCCATTAACTGGGATTGGCAGAACCTCTCCATTCAACCTGGAAAGTTGGAACGCATTGGCCTATTTGCATCTGATAATAATATAGGGGCCACTCCACATGACATCAAACTTTGAATGTCTTCCAACTTTGGCCCTATCTGCATCCCATTTTAACACTATATCTCCTTCACTGATTGTTCTACTAGTAGATTTCCTATCAAAGGTCCTCTTAACCTGATCTTGGTGAGCTTCAAGGGTCTTCATAGCAGGATCTCTCTTCTCTGCAAGTCTGACTGTCATGGCATCATTTTCCATTAATTCCAGCTGTTGTGCCAATTCTTGAGAGAAGGCAACTCTAATGATAATGGAACCCTTGCTTCCCTTCCATATACCAACATGAAAGAGGAATTACCTATGGCTATTTTGGGAGTGATTCTGTCAGCCAAAGAGCAATCTTTAAATTGGAATGCCAAGTTATTTGATTATCTTCCACTGTCTTCTTGATGATTCTGATTAAGTTTTTTTTAGTGGACTCAGCCAAACCATTGCCTTGAGGATAGTAATTAGATGAAGCCTTCATGTATACTCCATAATTCAATTCCCATTGACTGACTTTTGTGCCTACAAAGGCCTTGGCATTATTAGATATGATGGTGGATGGCACACCAAACCTTGTAACTATACCCTCAAGGAAATCCATAATAGATGCTTTTGTGGCGTCATTTAGTGCGACTACCTCTGTCCATCTAGTGAAATAATCAGTGGTTGTGAGAATCCACTTATGGCCTGCACTAGAAGGGGGATTAATTACTCTGATGAAGTCTAAACCCCATTAAGAAAAAGTCTGATCTATTTTAATTGGATGAAGGGGAAGAGCTACCAGTCTCTGGTTCCCAGCAAATAATGCACATTTCTAATCCACTTATTTGCATCACTGAATAGACTAGGCTAGTAATAACCAGCTCTCGTAATTTTCATTGCAATTGTCCTTGGAGAAAAATGGCCACCAATAGGACCATTATGGAATTCTCCTAAGACTCTAGAAGTCTGATCATGTCTTATAAATCTAAGAATAACTCCATTGATGTCTTTTCTAAACAAGACATCATCAACAATAACATAGGGAATGGATTGGAGTCTAAAATACCTTCTTTTAGCCTGATTCAATCCATCTAGACATCTTCCTGACTGTAGAAATGTGAACATGTCATGATACTAGTCAGTTGGGATATGGGTCTCAATTGGTTGTGCTTGCCCTTAAACACATACAACTTCATTTCTATCAATGGCATTTGCTGTCATTTGTTCAGATAGGCCTTTTCCATGAACTAGTCTGGTAATGTTGACATTGATGTCATACTCCATCACCTTGGTGATCCACCTAGCCCTTTTCTCATTAATTGTCATGTCTCATTTTTATGGACATTACTATTATTTAAATTAATGAACATTTATCATCATTGATTTACTTTGAGTAATTTCAAAAGAGTGAAAGTAATTATTATGAAGTTATATTGGAAAATGGATTTACATGTTAAATAAAATTGATGTAATTGCAATGATTTGCTTTGGCTATGTTTTGGAGACACTAACCTATTGACGTCGAGTTGAGTGCAATTGGATGGAAGAACCTATCGAAGACGAGAGCATGGCTGAGGTAGAAATGTTCCAGCCACTTGGCAAGAACTAATGGATGGGTTACCTGATGCAATCACACACACCACTTAGTTGCATATGCATTATTGAGTGGCTTTAATTGCATTAATGTGTGGTTATTTAATTGTCTTTGAATGCATGATGTGATTACTTTAACTTAAGATCTTTTTGAAATGTGCTCACTTGGTGTATTGTGCGTGTGTTATTTAAATAATTAATAAAATATTTCTTTAAGATGTTTGGAAGACAATATGTCTTTGAAATAAATAAATAGATAAAATTAATTTAATTGTGCAATTTGTAATGCATTCTCTTTGTGATTATTTAAATGGTTTTGTTTAAATTAAAATAGCAATATTATATTTAGAGTTTTTGACAAAAAAATTAAATATATTTTAATTCCTGTCATTTATGCAACAGTAAGTTGTAAAAGAAGATTTTGTTTTCTTTATTGTTTTAAATAAGCTTTTTGTTTTTAAAATAACGAATATATTGTTTTATTATTTATTTTATTCTATCTTTTATTCATGCAAACTAAAAATAAGAACTTCAGTTCTAAACCTAAAAGCAAGATCTCTAAAAATAAGATGGGGGAATTTTTTTTAAAGGAGGGAGGCAGTTCGCACAGGAAGGGGACTACGAATTGCAGAAAGAAGAAATTTTTCTTTAGAGCGATAGAAGGAGATAGGGACATCGACAACAACTGGATTTCTCACCCCCAGTTGACATCTTTGTCTAGGTTCTTATCTGGTTTTCTTACCTTATAAATGTGTGATCAAATGTTTTGAAAGAAAGACTTTTATTTGTTGTTGGGTAGGTGAATGTATTGATACAACCGTCCTATATGCTAGCCAATTGACTATTGTTTGAGTTTCCCTCTCTTTTTACCTTGTCTGGTGATGTCTTTTCTTCATTTTACTACCCTAAATCATGCTAGAGATAGCTTGCATATGAATAACTATCTTCTTGCTGGCCGTTTATGATGGATCAACCTGCCCATTATGGCCGCTTAAATTCTCTTTGGCCATTTCTTTTCATTCTTTTTACCTAGCCGCTCTTCCTTGGTTGGTCGCTTCCTCTCTTCCTGGCTGCCTTGTTTTGCAGGTTGTTGATCTTCCTTACCTAGAAATCGACCCTAATCTGGCCGTCGACTTCAATGATGGTGGCCATCCTTTAAATAGCCTTTTTGCCTGTTCTTAGTTGATTCGTAAAGATCAGCCCTTATGAATTGTTGTTGCCAGTCTGAGATTGGATTTAGTTAATTTATAAGCGATTCCATATATATTGATTGTCTCCAATTTCCATTTTTTGGTTTGACTGTTGTTAATTTATGAGTCGATGCCTTCCTTCTGGCCACATCGCTTCATGTTGGCTGTGCTCCCTATAGGGCCGCTTTTGACTGTTCTAGGTGACTAGTAGAAGTCAACCCATGACTCTTGCCAGACTATTGAACTGACTGTATCAATATTTCATTGATTATACTTGTTGTAAGTAGTGAATCGACTTCTCTAATGGTGGGATTCCACTCTTAAATAGATTGAATATCATTGTATCCTTGCTAACTCATACCTTTATGATTTACTATTTAAACATTATTTTTATGCCATTATCTTGGATGACATGAACCAGATCTAAAATTCTGTTTACATTTTATTTTCAATTGATGTTACAGTTCCTGTCACCACAGTGACAGGAAGGTTTAAGAAATATTTATGCGCATAATTTGTATGCGATTTTAGTTAGATTCTTGTCATTAGTTTGACAATAAGTTAGAATAAATTAAAAATGAGAATTTCATATTGTTTTATGACCAAAATCAGATTTAACTATGATCCTTTTGTTTTAATCTTTTTATGGTTGCAACGGCTCCTGTCGCAGTAGTGACAGGAGGTCTATTTTTATTGTTTATTGATTTTATTATTTTTAAAGGAATAGTTCCTATCATGGAAATGACAACAAGATAGATTATTATTTTAGAATGATTGTTCATTGAAAGAGTTAATGACTGAAATACTAGATAGAAAACTATATCATTTTGATAAACCTATGGATTGCTTTTAATGATTTAGACTTCCTGTCACTGTTAGGACAACAAAGTGAAACTATAATGAGAATGTCTTTTATTTAAAGATTGAGATTAAATCTTGGATCAGATAATATATCTGTTTGATGTACTTGTGAGTGCAAACAAAGAAGAATTATTTGATTGAAAGAGTGTAAACTCTTGAAAGTTGTATGGAAAAAGGATGGAAAAAGGAACTTGTGATTAAATTATAAAACTTATGGAGGTAGACCAAGTTAGTTCCTGTCACAAATATGACATTAGATCCAATAAAACTTAGAATGACTTTTGTACAAATAATTATGACTAAATATGGATTAATTGCTTGTAAAGTGTGTTTTCGTGATTTGAGTTTTGGCAAGTTATTTAACCATAGAAATGCGAATTGAGAATACAATCTGATATATTGCTTTATGATGATTCTTCATTAATACTTGATTGAAAAGTGTGCTTTCTTCATTAATGCATGGGAAGGGGATCAGAAGTGGTCATAGGTGACTTTGGATATTTATTCCTTGGATTATTTATTTACTTGCTTATTTTCTTCTTGGGGAAAGAAGGTAGATTTTTGTCTAGGAATGTATTAGGTTACTTTTGGGACTAGGATGCCGAATGTGGATATATCAGAGATGGATTTTCCTCTTTTCAGGAATTGACCAATTTACTTAAATGATTAGATCTAATCGAGATGCCATTGAAATAGATGTGTATTGTCTAATAAACTTATTTATTAATATCTCTGCCACATCTTGTTGTGAGTTAGTTTTCTTTTCATTATTAGAATTGCACTTTTAGACATCAGGCTTGCATCGAGTGTTCTCTCCTGTAGTTGTTAGCAGGTAGCTAGACATTTCATGTAGGGTTGGGTTTCCTTCATGTCATGAAGGGATCTGGGGAAGTGTAATTACTTCATGGTTGGGTGGAAAAGCATCCGAGCCATGTTCCCGTCTCTCAGCTTACAGGTAGTGGGCCACTTGGTTTTTGCAACTGGAGAGTGTATTGATTTATTTATTAATGATGTTCATGATTGTTGGATGTATTATGGCATGTTTTCCAATAGATTTATGTATATGATTTTATAGTGCTTTTACCTGGAATGAGCACGCAAGATGTAGGATTTAATGACTTATAATTGATTTATATCGATGAGATTTTCTTTATGAAGATTTATTGACTCTATTGAATCTTATTGATGAAGCTATTGTTTATTTTAATATTGTAATTAAACGGATTAATTACACCTTTTACTTTTGAATATTGTATCTAAGTGGTTTATTTACAACTTTTTGACTTTGGTTATTGAGATGTTGTATTTAAGAGGATTATTTACTTCATTTAGTCTTGAGTTGGTTTAAAAGATGTTACATGATTTTGAGGCTTTACATTTGGTATCAGAGTGTGGTTCCAGCATTGGGAGCTCTAGGTGTGTGTGTGTGTTGCTCAGTTTGATCAAGCATGTGTGGGTCCTTATGTATTGGCCTGCTGTGGATAGCATGTGCCTTCTTCGTTTCATAGGGTTAGATAGACCTTGATGATTGTTCTTGAGTATGAAGGACTAGATTATTTTCTTAGGGTTATGCATTAGTGTGTGAGAAAGGATGTTTGATCATATGCTTGACTTATCATATTTTTGGCTTCTGGATGCTTGCCTGAAATGCATTGCAATGTTTTATTGAGAACATGATCATGATTGTGGATTCATTAATGTGGTTGTAAGAAAGATAGTATTAAATTGTTTTATTGAAGTTTTAAAGAAAGAAATGATAACTGTTGTTTATAGGAAAGAATGGTGTGTTATGATATCTTGGTTTGTGAACCTGATTTTATCCTAGCTTGAATCTTGGTTGATTGAATGTTTGTTCTTTTGGGTAGTTGCCTTCCAGGATGGGTGCTGAATATGGGGAAAATAGGGAGGTAGGTTCCTTTTCAAAACCTGCCCACCGTTAATTGGTATTTAATTCCCTGCCATATCCTGTTAATGTGATGTTGCATTCGAGTTGGGGATGCATGTAGGTTAACAGGGACACACCAGGTTGGGTTGGGCATTCTTTAGTTTGATTGTGATTCCTTGGTCAGAGTGCGATCTTTGTTGCTAAGTGTCTTGAGCGATGTTGTGTGGAAATGATCTTATGATATAGAGGTGTTTAGAATCTTGGAGGACTAGGTTGCTTGTGCGATTGAGTGTGTTCTCTTAACTCGCCCCAATTTTGGTACTAGGCATAGTGTAGCATTGTACTCCCTCTCTAGTGGCTAGAATTAGTCACATAGTCCATGTAATGTGATTTTTTTTTGAATTTGACTTTTATATTTTTGATTTGATAAATTCTCTAAATGTTGTAAAGACCAACATTGAATTTTTTTTAATCTTATTTTAAAAAAAAGTATAGCCATCAAAATTTGATATTTACTTATCTTGTGACCTTGATTGTCATGTTTGATTTATTGTTGAAATTGAGCTCATTTATACCTTATTGTTGGAATTGAAATTTTCTTTTCTTTGAGATTTATTTATTTATTTATTATTGGTGGCTATGCTTGAATGTTTTTCAAAACTATTGGTCATGTATCATGTTATGTTTTCTATCATGTCCATGACAGGCCTCTCATAGCTTGTGTAAGGGAGTAGGATGCAGAGAATGTGCTATTTTGTAGTGAGTATAGATTGAGTTCATTAATTGTGTTAGATCTGTTAATATTGTTGTAGTGTTGAGGGAGTCCTGAATTGGATTTGGGTGCCACCTTGGATCAGTTGAATTTTTGAAGAAATTTTGATAGAAGAATTAAAAGGGGTAAATAAAGAATTGAGGAATTTTAAAAAGGAGTAATATAGATTGTTGGGAATGAATAAAAGAGTTAGGAAAGGAAAAGTTTTGGTGAAAATGACTTTTTGGGAAAAGAATTGGTGAAAGAAGAGTTGAAGTAGTTTAAGGAGTGAATAATTGCAAAAAGTTGAACCTAGAAGGAGAAAATGCAATAGAAAGATCAAAAGGATGATTTAAAACAATTGGTTGTAGCACTCTAAAAAGAAAATTGGAAATTAAGGTGTTAAATTATGAAGTCTCTTGTGACATAGATGATTGTGTTATTTTGAGCAATCACTTGGTAGCTTGCTTGTTGAAGGATGTAAGGGTGAAAATAATGATGAATCTGTTCATAGCAAGTTGTTTGGATGATAATGTTGGTTCGAAAATATTGAAGAAAGTTGAATGTATGGGAAAAGGATTTTGGTAAGCATGGGCAAGGAATCAAAGAGCCCATTAAGTCAATGGTGGGGACTAAGTGTGAAAGTCTCAGTTGTCAAAATAGAGAAAAGAAAAGGCAAATATTTTTGTAAATACTAAGAAGTCATTTCAAGAAGAGATGATTTTACATTGTCACATTGTGATAGAGGACATAGAAGTGTTTAAATGAGTTATGATTGGATAAATGTAATTGTTTGGCAAAGCAAAAGGGAAAGAATGGAACAATAGAAACAAAACAACTGAATATAGTTAATAGCCAAGTGCGGAGAATAGAAATAAATTGAAATAATTGAATTGTTTTAGTTTGTGCAAAAGCATGAGGAAGACAAGGAGTTTTCCAAGAATTTTGAATTTTAAATTAAGATGAAGATAAAGTTGCATATGAGTAATGAAATAGAAAATGGATTCCATTGGTAGAAAAGATATGAAAAGTATAGTTTCAGAGTTAATTGCACAATCATTGGATATGACCTAGAGGTGTACCTTTGGAGTTTTGACTTGTTGTTGGAGATCTTGACCAACATTTGTTCGGGAGAACTGATCTTTTGGTATTATATTGTGTTCCATGAGAATGCATGAGCATTGTGATGATTGATTCATGTTGTAAGTACCTATGATGTATTGATGCATGTCTTCTTAGTGTGCATTAAAGATGTGTTTGTTACTAGATAAATAAAATTGAGTGGTAGTTATACCATGTGATGGATTATATACAATGAATTGGTAGTTGTGCCATGTGAATTGATTGACGGATTATACTAGATGTATTTGATGGATGCAATGTTAAATGCAAATTGAGAGATTGTTTTGTATAAGGTTGAGTAGGACCAATAATTTAGTAGAAGATGCCACATGGAAAGATGTAAAGGACATTAATATGCCTTGTTAGAATTGATGATACCTTAATGATACTTTGAGTTTAGTCAATCCTTTGATACTTTGAGTTGATGTTATAGTTTAAAGACACCTTGATACTTTATTGGTGCTTGATGAACACTCTATTGTTTTGATGTTTAATAAGACATTGAGACGATGTCTCTTCCAAGTGTGGAAGGACGTCACGTCTCATTTTTATGGACATTACTATTATTTAAATTAATGAACATTTATCATCGTTGATTTACTTTGAGTAATTTCAAAAGAGTGAAAGTAATTATTATGAAGTTATATTGGAAAATGGATTTACATGTTAAGTAATATTGATGTAATTGCAATGATTTGATTCGGCTATGCTTTGGAGACACTAACCTATTGACGTCAAGTTGAGTGCAATTGGATGCAGGAACTTGTTGAAGACGAGAGCATGGCTGAGGTAGAAATGTTCTAGCCACTTGGCAAGAACTAATGGATGGGTTACCTAATGCAATCACACACACCACTTAGTTGCATATGCATTATCGAATGGCTTTAATTGCATTAATGTGTGGTTATTTAATTGTCTTTGAATGCATGATGTGATTACTTTAACTTAATATCTTTTCAAAATGTGCTCACTTGGTGTATTGTGCATGTGTTATTTAAATAATTAATAAAATATTGCTTTAAGATGTTTGGAAGACAATATGTCTTTGAAATAAATAAATAGATAAAATAAATTTAATTGTGCAATTTGTAATGCATTCTCTTTGTGATTATTTAAATGGTTTTGTTTAAATTAAAATAGCAATATTATATTTAGAGTTTTTGACAAAAAAATTAAATATATTTTAATTCCTGTCATTTATGCAACAATAAGTTGTAAAAGAAGATTTTGTTTTCTTTATTGTTTTAAATAAGCTTTTTGTTTTTAAAATAACGAATATATTGTTTTATTATTTATTTTATTCTATCTTTTATTCAGGCAAACTAAAAATAAGAACTTTAGTTCTAAACCTAAAAGCAAGATCTCTAAAAATAAGATGGGGGAATTTTTTTTAAAGGAGGGAGGCAGTTCACACAAGAAGGGGCTACGAATTGCAAAAAGAAGTTTTTCTTCAGAGCGACAGAAGGAGACATGGATAACGACAGTAGCTAGATTTCTCACCCCTAGTCGACATCTTTGTCTAGGTTACAAATGTGTGATTAGATGTTTTGAAAGAAAGACTTTTATTTGCTGTTGGGTAGGAGAATGTATTGATATAGCTGTCCCTGTATACTAGCCAATTGACTATTGTCTGAGTCGCCCTCTCTTTTTACCTTGCTTGGTGATATCTTTTCTTCATTTTATTGCCCTAAATCATGCTAGAGACAGCCTGCGTGTGAATAACTATCTTCTTGTTGGTCATTTATGATGGATTGACCTGCCCATTGTGGCTGCTTAAATTCTCTTTAGCTGTTTCTTTTCATTCTTTTTACCTAGCCATTCTTCCTTGGCTGGTTACTTCCTCTCTTCCTGGCCACCTTGTTTTGCAGGCTGTCGATCTTTCTTCCCTAGCCGTTGACCCTAATCTGGCCATCAAGTTTAATGATGGCTGTCATCCTTTAAATGGCCTTTCTGCCTATTCTTGGTCGATTCGTAAAGATCGGCCCTTATGAATTGTTGTTGCCAGTCTTAGATTGGATTTAGTTAATTTATAAGCGATTCCATATATATTGATTGTCGCTAGTTTCCATTTTTGAGTTTGACTGTTGTTAATTTATGAGTCGATGCCTTCCTTATGGTCACATGGCTTCATGATGGCCATGCTCCCTATAGGGCCGCTTTTGACTATTCTGGACGACTGGTAGAAGTCAACCCATGACTCTTGCTAGACTATTGAATTGACTGTATCTATATTTCATTGATTATACTTGTTGTAAGTAGTGAATCAACTTCTCTAACGGTGGGATTCCACTCTTAAATAGATTGAATATCATTGTATCCTTGCAAACTCATACCTTTACGATTTACTATTTAAACATTATTTTTATGCCATTATCTTGGGTGACATGAACCAGATCTAAAATTCTATTTAAATTTTATTTTCAATTGACGTTACAGTTCATGTCGCCACAGCGACAGGAAGGTTTAAGAAAGATTTATGTACATAATTTGTATGCGATTTTAGTTAGATTCCTATCACTAGTTTGACAATAAGTTAGAATAAACTGAAAATGAGAATTTTATATTGTTTTATGACCGAAATCATATTTAACTATGATCCTTTTGTTTTCATCTTTTTATGGCTACAACAGCTCCTGTCGCAGTAGTGACAGGAGGTCTATTTTTATTGTTTATTAATTTTATTATTTTTAAAGGAATAGTTCTTATCACAGAAATGACAGAAAGATGGATTATTATTTTAGAATGATTGTTCATTGAAAGAGTTAATGACTGAAATACTAGATAGAAAACTGTATCATTTTGATAAACCTATGGATTGCTTTTAATGATTTAGACTTCATGTCACTATTAGGACAACATAGTGAAACTATAATGAGAATGTATTTTATTTAAAGATTGAGATTAAATCTTGGATCAGATAAAATATTTGTTTGACATACTTGTGAGTGCAAACAAAGAAGAATGATTTGATTTAAAAAGTGTAAACTCTTGAAAGTTGTATGGAAAAAAGAACTTGTGATTAAATTATAAAACTTATGGAGGTAGACCGAGTTAGTTCCTGTCACAAATATGATATTAGATCCAATAAAACTTAGAATGACTTTTGTACAAAGAATTATGACTAAATATGGATTAATTGCTTGTAAAGTGTGTTTTCGTGATTTGAGTTTTGGCAAGTTATTTAACCATAGAAATACGAATTGAGAATATAATCTGATATATTGCTTTATGATGATTCTTCATTAATGCTTGATTGAAAAGTGTGCTTTCTTCATTAATGCATGGGAAAGGGATCAGAAGTGGTCATAGGTGACTTTGGATCTTTATTCCTTGGATTATTTATTTACTTGCTTATTTTCTTCTTGGGGAAAGAAGGTAGGTTTTTGTCTAGGAATGTTTCTAGGTTACTTTTGGGACTAGGACGCCGAATGTGGATATATCAGATCTAATCGAGATGCCATTGAAATGGATGTGTATTGTCTACCAAACTTATTTATTAATATCTCTGCCACATCCTCTTGTGAGTCAATTTGCTTTTCATTATTAGAATTGCACTTTTAGACATCAGACTTGCATCGAGTGTTCCCTCCTACAGTTGTTAGCAGTAGCTAGACATTTCATACAGGGCTGGGTTTCCTTCATGTCATGAAGGGATCCAGGGAAGTGTAATTACTTCATGGTTGGTGTGAGGCCTACCATTTCACTCCCTTATACCGACTACTTTATTTTATTATTGGAGACACATTTAGACATATGGGATTGTTGATCCCGATTTACAGGACTATTAGACTTTATGCTTTATGTGGATTTATTATGTTTAGCATGATTATGATGAGATTATACCTTGATATTGATTCCTTGACAATGATTAGACATATGATTTACATTATGATGTTATAGGGATACTATTCATGTGATTATAGTTATAGGTTTATTATGTGATCTTATCTTGTGGTGGATTATTGAAATGCAAAATTAGGAATTTAATTATGATGTGATACTTTGATGATTATATGATCATGAGATGATGTGAGTGTATGTTTCACTTTGCTTCAGCTATGATAGACATGTTGGACTAATATTTAATTTGAGTGCGCAGGTGTTTCTAACTAAGCCACAGATAATTAGAGATTATCCCACACACTTTGTGATTTCCTGTGTTAAGCTGATCTAGTTCCAAGAGGAACTGAGATCAACTATGTGATGCATGATGAATTTTTCTGATGTTGTTGTGTGATGTTAGTTGGGTTAGGTCTACCCCTTTCTTATATTTGATTTTTGATTGGTGTTGTTAAGTGTAATGTTCATTTGAATTTTATTTTGAGTTATAATTTTTGAGACCCCTTTTTATGTGTTTTTACTCAACCTATGGTGCTTAAAATAGGTTAAAATTGACCCTGGGTTGTACCCCTAGAGCCTAGGGACCATTTGAGCTTGTATAACCTTAGGTAAACTCCCATTTGGTCACTTTAACTTCACCCTAAAGTAAAGTGACGAAAATGGAAGTTTGGGAAGGAGAGGAAGAGTGGGTCAAACACTCAACCTCTTCCTTTCCTCTTTCCTAGGTTGGGGGAGTCTTCAAGACCCCTTAATTGTGGAGGACTCAACTCCAAGCCTCTCCGACAATTGGTGAGGGTACCTTGGGGTTGTGTGGGCTTTCTTAGGGGGAGATGATTGTGGCACTTGTAGTACCCACTCGTTCTTTGGCTCCACCTTCCTCTCCCACATGTGTGAGAGAGCACAAGTGGATGGGAGCAAGAATTGGTGGAATGGGTGGGTGACAAGTGTCACCACACCATTCCATGAGTCTTGCAAGTGGTTGTGTGGAGGAGTGAGGAGGTGACATGTGTCACCTCCCCATTCCTCAAGGCTCATGAGAAGAGCCTATTTTAATCCCTCTTGAAGGGAGGGAGGGGGTTGTTGAATCTTTTTCAATTTTTCAATTTTAGTTGCTTTGGCGAGAAAGTTAGAGGAAAATTTGGAGGCTCAACTTGTAGAGGGAGTTAGAGGAGCTCTTCTCAACTATCTTCCATTTGGGCTTATAAGGTAGGACTCAAGGCAAATGCCTTTCCTTATGCATTTTTCTTTACTTGTGTGATGCTATGTGTGAGTTTCTATTTTGTGTTTTTTCTTTATTGTTGTGGGAAAATGGTTATGGGAGTTGTGAGAGCATCTCCATTTGGAGAGAAGGCTCAACATGTGTGGGGTGGGGGAGGAGTGAACCTCCTCAAGGCCATATCCTTGGTTTTGTGGTATTTTAGCCTTGAGGGAAATATGTGCAAATGAGTATTATTGAATTGGCTTGAGAGCCAAGAGGAATTTATGTGAAAATTGTTGTTTCTATGTGTTGGCTTGAGGCCTTGAGGAATTTTGGTTTGGGAGACTTTGGAGTGGCACTCTTGAGTTGAGTGATGTCCACTCCCCTACCCCATTAAACTCATTTTGGTGAGTTTTTTTATGTGTAAGCCATGGAAGTTTCATCGTTCTTTTGGTGTTATTATGTTTGTTGTAATGTGGTGTGTGCTTACCTTGTGTGAGGATGACCTCCTAGCTCGGGGGTGACTCATGAGTGAGTCTATGGTAGGGAGGAGAGCAGTTTGTTAGTGGCTTCTTTCCCTTCCTTGTGACATTGCATGACTTTGGAGTTATGAGATGTTGAAGAAAACAATACCTCTTTACTTGTGTTGTTATTTTGAGCTCTTGAGAGAGCATGGACAAGATAGGCCTTGTGTAAATTCTTTTGTTGTCAAGAGAGATCTTTGCTCTCTTGAGTTGTAAGAATATATGTTTTAAACTTGAGTTGTATTTAAACTTATTTACATTTGGAAATAAAAGTTATAGTTTGCTGATTTTATATGCTATATGAAGGAAAAGAAAAAAAAGGGTATTGCAGAAAGAAGAGCATGTTTAAATTGTGGTATATTTATATGTTTCATTTCAACAAAAAAAAAATATAGATAGTTGTTGTTTGTATGTGAAACATATAGTGCAAATATTATGTGCTCATAGAAAGGAAAATTAGATTATTGTTGTTTAATTCAAAAGAAAGTTTATAATGCAAATTGCTTTCATTTCAAGGAAAAGAAAAAAAATTATATATAGTTGTTGGTGTTGGCTGTATAATTTTATTTATCAGCATTATTATGTGGAAGAAACTTTCATTCTATATTATGCATATATACATGTTTTTACATTTAATGTGACACTTTGTTTCAAGGTATATATTCACACACACACACACACACACACACACACACACACACACACACATATGTATGTATGTATATAGATAACATACAAATATACATTCATTGCCTTTGTGTATTCAATGAAATTCTGTGTATATCTGGATGGGCATATATATATATGTTTTTTCTAATTACTATCATATTTATTAAAAAATTGTGTATACTCCATTGTTGTTATATTTAATAAAGATCTGTGTGTTCTAAAATGGACATATATATATATATATATATATATATTTATGTATTATTTATATTTTTGCCATATGTATTAAAGACTGCATATTAAAATAAAAGAGATTTTGAGTGTTGCTATGTTAGTAGAAGGTGGGGGTTTCAACTCCCATTGCCACTGTGTTATGTGAGACTGGGTGTGGGGAGGGGGCCGAGTCCCACCCACACCCCACCATAGTGGGATGTGGGTGGGGCTTGGCCCCCTCCCCACATCCCCCCCTTCCGTCGCCCAGTTGAGCATGCCCCTCATTGCCTCTTCAACCACTGTAACCCTCGCCGCCGGACATCGCACACAACCCTTGTTGCGTTTAAAACCTGCGTGGCCATTTCTCCTTCTTGTTGTGATTCGACCCTTCGACCCAATGTGGTTTTAACCTGCAAGTCATTTATTTATCTTTGCCATATATATATATAGGCATATACTCATTGTTGTGACTTCAAAAAAAAACCCTCTGGTTAAAACTAGAGGTATACTCTTTTAAAAAAATAATAATAAATAAGTATTATTTAACAATATATAAACGTATATACCTCTTGTATATACACCCTCCTTTGAGTGGAGGCCATGGAAGCTCTAAAACAAAAACCTGCAACACCATTCCAAGTGTTGGTTTTTTCTTCTGAATCAGCATTAGGGTTTGCCAGTTCTAATGCACAGGCAGATTCAGCCAACTGAATACAGGAGGTTGCGTGAGCTCCTCCCCTTCACTTCTGGTTCTGCCGCACCAAGGGGGGTTTCCCTATTTGATAAAAGTATAACCTTGACTAGCTCAATGACAGAAAGATTTAACTTGACAGCAACAGGCAGAATACCCTCATGTAAGGACCAAGATTTGTATAACAAATCACAAGGTTGGCAACATTCTTGGACATAATGTCTGGTTGGGTATGAGAGCATGCATGGATCCTAATCCTACTCCTACAACTAACATGTGGAAGGATGAAATGGTTTAAAATGGTGTTTGGAGGGATGGGACTTTCCTAGACCCATTGAATAGACAGATTCCCAAACCAGTGCCTTATCTGGGCAGCAGAGTCATATCTAAGACTGTAAATGTCTCCCCATGACAACATAAATTCATATCCAGAGGACCTAAGAATAATGCTACTGCCTAACAGCAACATGTCCGAGAAAGAGTATCATTAATGATCATACTTAACAAATCCTATGATGCAATCTATTTCCCTTTGTATCTGATCAAAAGCCTATTTAACCACTCCTTGAGCAGACGCAATAAATCAGACACACAATATGCACATACTGAAAAAACTTGGAAGCCCTTGACAACCTTGTTTGAAAGGAAAACAAATGACATACAGGAGACAATTAGAAACAATACACACACAGGTGTTTTTCATTTAAAATCAATCTGCATAGAAGGCCATCACAGAGAAAATCATCATTTACAAGCCAAGATAGATTAGTACACCAGACTAAGGACCGAATCTGTAGCAAAAAATGCCTTTCAAAATGTGAACACCTTATGTTCAGAGTCAGAGATGAAAGCCCAAAAAACATCCAACCACTAAAATGTAACACAGCCAGACCATTTATACAGAACCGTGTACATTCAGCAATTAATTACATGGCCAGAAGTCAAAAACTCGCCAGATACATTCCTTCCATTTGAAAATGGCCTTCACAGATTAAATGCGACAGACAGGGGGGATCTTGAGCTTTGTGCCACCACTTGAAAGTCTTCATCCACGATCAGGCAGCTTAATTACTTGTACCATCGCCCATACTCCTGCTACAGTCGCCATTAAGGGCCTCAACCACCCGCAGCCGCTTGAAAATCATCACAACAGTCGGACAGAAGTTCCCACCAAAAGTGCATCGCTCAAAGTTCGAAAATACACAGGGGAATAATCCCACATGCATGGTGAGGAGTTCACATCAGTAGTTTATAAACATGGTCGCACACATGATAGGTGTCGAGCGTTTTGCCACGCTGGACACACAACCCTTCACCAAGAACCCATCGCCGTGACATATACCATCGGCCCAGCTCAAAACTCCCTCGCCGATATAATCAACTCATGCCGATGAACTATGGCCTCATCCCTCCGTCGGCCAAACACATGCCGATGAAACCTCATCGGCCAAACATTACCCATCGGCGGGCCCTCCAACTGCTAGCCCGATCTCAAAAGTCTCGCCGATCGCCAAATCCTACATACTCCACCGTTGGCCAAACTGAACACAAAGTCATCCCGATGGCATTCCCCATCGGGGTGACTTCCTTCTATCGGCGGACCACAAAACACATTGGCCGATCACAGTAGTCTTACCGATGCCAAACGTCAACCCCACTTTCCTCGGTAAGACACACGCCGATGAATCTTATCGGCCAGACACTACACTGTCGGCCCAACATCTGACTGCTCACCCGATAGCCCCCACTCCTGCCGATGAATACATGACTTAACCCCGTCGGCAAGACCAACACCATCGGTAGAACAACAATCTCATTCGCCGACATCACATGTTACGCCGATACAGTTCCATCAGCCAAACACCTCTGTCGGCCCAATTGAGAAATCCCACACCTATGCATATACAACTGTTTGATATACAAGGCGGACCCCAAACCTTTATGAAGCAGATTGGAAACATATTCGGGTCCGGCTTATATCTTGACCTATGTACCTTTGCATGTATATACAACTGGAGGGCCCCATCACTTGTATATCAGCCATTGTATATTTTGTTCCTTTGCATATCCGCGGGCCCCAGCACATGCATCTCCTCCGCGGCACTGTAGCGAATGTATATTTGCACCTTTGTATGTTTTCCTTGCATCCGCAAATATACAAACCTCCAATATACAACTGCAGCATCTTCAACAGAATATTTGATGAATGTATCTTCCGCTCGGCACTGTAGCAATTGTATATGCGCACCTCCTTTGTACATTTCGCTTGTGCATGACCCGATATACAAAGCAGGAATATTCCCGGGAATATACCCGCTATGTATCTTTTCTTTGTATGTTTGAAATGCATGTTGGCAGCTTTGTATGTAGCTCGATATACAAGACCACTTGTACATCGCACTGTAGCAGAAGCATGTTCGCCGCCCTTATACATTTCAGGATGACGTCATTGTCATATTCGCAACATCAGGGGATTTCCATAAAATGACTTAGTGTTAGCAATGTGACCCTCCAGACCTTGATGACGTCACTCCCCTATCGGCATCAGGATGATATTCGAAAAATTAACCAGATATTTGGGAATATCATCCTGACGCGCAAATATCATGCTGCACTGTAGCTTCACTGCAGGATCGGGATGATATCCAAACATCACCCGATATTGAAACATGATGACCCTGATGAAACATCCGGTCAATAGAAAATGATAATGATGATGACCCCCTCCCTTAGAATATCATAATGATGATGATCTTCTCTCCTTAAGAAAATATGATGCTGCAGCTGAAAAATGCTGAGGAGGTCCAACACTTAAAATTTTTTGGATTTTAGGGAAGGTGCCTGCATGAAAAATTGCTAAATCAACTGACAGTCAATTCAGGCACCAACACCAAGTAAAGAAGAGAAGTGAGAAATGGGAAAGGAAGAGAAATGAGAATGAGAGAAATGGGGGTTAGGGTTTCTCTTTTCCTCTCATAAGGAAATTATTTTTTTTATTTGGAGAGCAATTAGGGCTTGAAATTTTAAATTTGGCTTTAATATTTGTTTTGCCCCTTCTCTTTATTATGACACTTGGGTTATTTTATTTCTAAATGATGATTTAGGGAAATTTAGTTATGGGTGTTTTTAATTAGATTGATTTAGTGAATGTTTCCCTACTAGTGTTGTTTCTTAAGTGGGCATTTAATTTACCTAGTGATGGGAACTATTTTATCTTTATATATTTATTTAGCTATTGTGATTATTTAAGTGTGCTAAAGGAAAATTAAAATTAGTCTAATTTAACTAATGGGTTTGGAGTTTTTAATTAATTAATTTAATTATTTTAATTAAAGTCTATCCCAAAGTTAATATTGTCCCGGATTGTCGTTAGAATAAATTGAGATTAATTTTATTATATGTGGGCATTAGTTTTAAAAAGTTAATTAAATTTTATTTTACTAATTAAAATGCGTCATTTATTTAATTTAGCGAGAATTAAATAAATTAGTCATTTTAACTCACTTAGCAAAAACTAGTATACATTTGACCAAAAATCATTTAATTAGAATAAACCTTATTCACGCCCGTGAGGTGTTATGCTGCCGAATTTTTCCAGAATTTAGGGTTAGATTAATTTAGCAAAAATTTTCCTTGCGTAGTGAGATATTATCGATTTTGCAAGCTTGATGACAATTTTTATTAGGCCATTAATTGTATTCTTATGCATTAGAATTAGGCTTTTGATTTTGACTTATGTCAAAATCCCTTCATCCACTTAGGTAAACCTAGGGTTTTGATCTTTGATCCTAACCCTATTAGCGATGTTACCCACATTGCATTGACCCCCTTAGTCGGCCTTTGTTGTGTAGGGGAATGCGCATGAGCACGCATTGCCCCGCTTTTGATTAGCATGTATACACCTTATGTGTATTGCCACTGAGCACGCTTATGCATGCGAGTGGGTTTCTAGGGATGCGTGGAAATTTTTTGATATTTCGTGTCATGATCACATGACAAATGTGGATATGACACATGTGATGCGTGTCGTGACTGCATGAGAAATGTGGGCATGATAGTTGGGTGCAAAAACACTTAAGCCATGTTCTCGTCTTTCAGCTTACAGGTAGTGGGCCACTTGGTTCGTTTAGCTGGAGAGTGTATTGATTTATTTATTCATGCTGCTCATGATTGTTTGATGTATTATGGTATGTTTGCCAATGGATTTATGTATATGATTTTATAGTGCTTTTACTTGGAATGAACACGCAAGATGTAAGATTTAATGACTTATAATTGATTTATATCAATGAGATTTTCTTTGTGAATATTTATTGACTCTATTGAATCTTATTGATGAAGTTATTGTTTATTTTAATATTGTAATTAAGCGGATTAATTACACCTTTTACTTTTGAATATTGTTTCTAAGTGGTTTATTTACAACTTTTTAACTTTGGTTATTGAGATGTATTTAAGCAAATTATTTACTTCATTTATTCTTGAGTTGGTTTAAAATCTTTTACATGATTTTGAGGCTTTACATTAATATCCTTGCTTAGGAGGAACTCTTTCACACCGGGGTGGTTCACCATCAACTAAATTTTGCTGTTTGAAAGCATATGTCTGATCTTTTTTAGTGCCTTTACTACATCAAACACTTGTTTTTCTATAAAATCATAATTCAGTTCATATTCTTTGAGAGGTTGGCTGAAGAAAGTGATTGGTTGTTCTATTTTCTCCTCATTTTGTTGTGTCAGGACAACTGATATACCCTCCTTGCCTCCAAGGGCATACAGAATAAAATCTTTCTCATAACTAGGGTTTATAGTGTAGGAGCTTGTGCAATAGCTTGTTTGACACCTTCAAAACTATCTCTGCCTTCCTTGGACCAAATGAAAGTAGCATTCTTCTTCAACATAGTTGTGAGGAGTTTTTCTATTAAAGCAAAATTAGGTATGAACCTTCTCGCAAAGTTGATCTTTCCTAAGAAACTCTTCAAACCTTTCTTATGATTAGGGAGAGGAAGACAAAGGATGGCATTTGTTCTTTCAGGATCAATAGCCAATCCTTCTTTGGAGACCACATGTCCTAGTAGCTTGCCTTCTAGGACAACAAATATACACTTTTTAGGATTCAACGATATCCCAAATTCTCTGCATCTTTCAAAGAATTTTCTTAAATGATTCAAATGGTCAGCTACATGCTTGGAATATACAGTCAAATCATCAAGATACACTAGAATAATATCATTGATTAGGCCTTTGAAGGCCAAATCCATTGCTCTCTAAAAAGTGGCTCCAACATTTGTTAATCCAAAAGGCATCTTTTGATAAGACAAAGTACCCCACTTGGTGGTAAAGGTTATTTTATATTGGTCTGATTCTTTCACAAGAATCTAATTGTAGCCTGAGTAGCCATCTAGGAGTGAAAACCTTTCAGTACCTTCTACTATTTGTAAAATGTGCTCCATGGAAGGGAGTGGATAGTGGTCCTTAAGTGAGGACTTATTCAAGTTTCTAAAGTCCACACATAATCTAATTTCTCCATTCTTCTTCCCAATTGGAACTAAGTTAGCTACCCAAGAGGAATATTTGATTAGATAGATGATCTTAGCCTCTATGAGTTTGGATAGCTCTTTTCTCATTAATGGTTCAATTTTGGATTGACAGGCCTTTACTTTTGGTGAACAAGCTTGGCATTAAGGTCTAGGTCAATAGTATGTTGGATTACACCAGGATCAAAGCATTTTAAATCCATATAATCCCAAGCTATCAAATCATTAAATTCATTAGAAAGCTCAATGAAACCTTGCCTTTTAGCTTGCTCACATACCTTGCCATGTTTGAGAAATCTTCCTTGTACAATCTCCACCTCTTCATAGTCTTGTCTCTTGATTGTCATGTTCATTTTTTCTTTTTTTTTACTGGTCATTAGTACCAAATATGCTTTCTAAAGTAATCAGTCCTTTGGGCAACTTGTTGGTCTTTAGCTGGATGATCTGATCAGCATATTGTTCTTGCAAATTTGATTGATTTTTGGTAGCAAACTCTGCCTCATCTTGCAAGAAGTTTACAATTTGCTAGTTACTTTCAAACACTTTCCAACTTGTCACATTGTCAGGCACAACAGGCCTTACCACAACCTTTACATGCTGATCTAAAATTTGTTTGACATTCTGAGGAATATCAAATTGTGCACCAACCGTAGCTAACCTATCAGCATCTTTGTTCTTTTGTCTAGGGATTGCTTGAATGTTAAAGGCTTCAAAGTCTTCAATCAGGTCCCATACTCTATGTTTGTATGACTTTATCAAGTCATTCTTTGAGGCACTTAACTTTCTGATTTGGTGGACAACCAGTTCACTGTCACCAAATACTTGTAAAAATTTTATTCCTTTTTTTGAGCTAGCTGTATGCCTTGAATCAAGGCTTCATACTCAGCTACACTGTTAGTATAGCTAAACTGCAGTTTGAATGAAGATAAATAACTTTCATTTTTAGGTGAAATCAGTACAACCCCAGCACCTACTTCATTTTTACTTCTGGAGCCATCAAAATTCATATGCCATATCCCACTTGGATCTAATTTTTCCTTTTCAAGATTGGGGATAGTAGCATCCTCCTCATGGATACAATAAGTACTCAGCCCTATTTTCTCTATGTGATATGGAGTGTCAAATTGAAAACAATTGGCCCACTCAGCAAGTAGGATATCTGGTATTTCATCCACAGGTGTGGCAGCCTCATGCCTATTGCTGTCCTACTCTTCAAAGTCATGGATTGTACAATTCATGTTATTAGGGTTTGGAGAGTAGGGGTCTATGTGGTTGTTGGCAATTGGTTCATCCCTAATGGTTACTTTGGTACCATATCTAGTTCTAAATAGCATGTGGGACCAGTCAGAAGACAAATACCCACCTAGCTTTGTACTTAAATCCCTGGGCAAACAAATACCAAAATATGTTGGGAGGTCAATAACAGATATATCTTGTGAAACAGAGCAGCCGAGACATGCATGCAAAGTGAGTTCTAAACCTTTAATAACACCTACTATCTTGACAACAATACCATCTAATTGCACTACACCCTTGTTCACAGGTTCTTATTCTATGCCCAACATATCAGCAATATTTTTCAGCGTGACAGAGATACTCGTCTGAGAATCTATCATATAATTATGCAACAATTTATCACCTATGATTAGGGAAACATAAAATGGAGGGGGCTTGTTAGTTTTTCTTGTACTTACTTCCTCCTTGGGCTGACATAGATTCATTGGAGCAACAGTTCTTTGTCTTACCAACTCCTCACTAGAATGACTGAAATTAGTTAGGGCTTCTTGGAGAAGGTTCCTTTGAGATGGAATAAACAATGCATCCCACATGCTTACACCTATAATTGTTTTCTTCATCTGCTCCACTATGTTGAAAGGTGTTTGGTTGTCCTTTTGAAATGTTTTAGTGACTGTGGAGCCACTTTTCTTTTGTTGTTCTTTACTTGGTTTGACTGTTGGGACTGAATCAGCCCTACCAACAGTTGGATCTACTTGCTTTGAAGGGACATCAAGCACCTTCTCTTTAGTTGTAACTGTTGGAGCTGCGTTAGAAACATGTGCATGGATGATTGCAGGAACTGGTGTGTCTTCAACAACTCTCCTCTTTGATCTTGTATTGAATGCAACTGGGCTAGCTCTTTGATTAACACAATAGTGATCATCATGAGTCCAATTCATTAGGTTTGCATTAGTTTACATTTGTTCTTGGCTTTCAGCCACTCCTTGGTTGATGTTAACCTACTGTTCTGAACTTGATGGCTACTCTTGTACTATCAAATCATGACTAAAATGTCCTCAACACAAATTTTGGTCATGTGGCTGATTGCAAGGGAAACATCAGTCACTATCTTAGGCTAGATTGTTCTAGATTGGCACAAGAGGCCCTGAAGTGCTAGCTGCATTAGGGTTAACAGTATTGAGTGGTTTGATGTAGCTTAGCTGCCCTAGTCTCTGCACATTACCTTGGTATGGAGAACTATTCTATTGATAGCCTTGGTTGTATGATTGGTAGGGTTGATTAGACTGCTGACATGGCCTGTTAGGTTGTGTATTATGTCTCCTTGCCAATGTCAACTCATTGCTCAAATTTCTAACAAGAGCATTACTCTCTTCTAATTGTTTGAGTATAGGTGAAGCTAGATAAGGAATAGGGTTGATTGTAGTGGGAGTTGGAGAAATGGCAATAGGTTGTATGATAGGGGCTTCTGGAAATAGAGGCATAGGTGGCCTTGGAGCAATCTTTCTTGCCTAAATCAGACAATTTTCTACTCTAATGGTTGTATTATAGGCATCAAGCAAGACAACCCCACCCATGGACTGAATCATGACAACAATATTAGGACTAAAGGACCTTAGGTAATAGATAGATGTTGTGTTTGGGGAGGGTTTTACTAACAAGGAGATTCTGTCCCATGTCTTCTAAAAATTGTAATTGAAATCCACCATGTACCCATGTGGAGCTCTCTTGATATTGGCTAATTGTTTCATGAGTGACAAGTGGTCACTCCTATCTTCAAAGTGTTGGCACAACGTAGTGCTTAAATCATCCCAGTTGTGTATTGAGTTGGCTTGAAGACCCCTATACTACTGTAAGGCCTTTTCTTTGAATGAAGAAGCTAGCAGTCTCACAGCCATGTTGTCAGCAGTGACATTGTGGATGGAACAAACACTGGCAACATCTTGTATGTGCTCAGCAGGGGTGGTAGAGTTGTCACCGTTGAAAAATGGTATAGCCTTTAAGGTTGAAGTAGGTATGTCATCATATTGAGCTAGGTCTAAAGGGTTGTCCCCATGAAATGCAACAAATGGCAAATTTCTTGTCATGTTAGGCATATTCAGGTTAATGACTATAACCATATGTAAGGTTCTGACTGAATGCTGAGACCTAACCTAGAAATTTAATAGAGGAGTGAACTGTGCCCTTGTATGAATTCACTGATTATCTCTATTTGTCCTCATAGGGGACCTAGACAATCTTGTTCTTCTTCTATCAGCAAAGGAGAGTTCAATAAATTGGAAATTACCTCTAGAAGAAGACCTTGTGTGCACTCTAGGCATGAAATGTTAAAGTGTTGTGTAGGGACTAGATCAACAAAGTCACCAAGTGTCTATTGACACTTTGACAATAGAACGTAGACTGAGAGTGACACTAAATCCTCAGTCTAGCTCTCACTTAGAGTAGAGTAGTCCCACTGGGCATGCCTGAAATTATTGTCACATAGAATTGCACCCAGCTTGGAGAGAGTCCAAGCATTCTAATGACATAATGGGAATGATCTCAAGGTGTGGGACCTTGCAAATTGAGATCAGACCTCCAGAGAAGGTTGTTTCCTCATTCTAAGCCTAAAGCTAAGAGAAAGCTATCTAAACCTAGTACTAATGCTTGCAGGGGAAAAGGGTTAGGAGGAAACATGAATGGAAACAAAGGTGATGCACTAGATTTAATGTGTTTGGCTGCAACTAACTCAACACAGTAATAATCTCATAGCTGGAAGGACTCACACAGACTAAATTGATTTCAATAGAGGCCAGAACAAATAAGTAAAGAAATGCAAGGGACCGTTTTATCCATAATACATAACTCGTGCACCAATTCAAAGAGTAGACACAATGGTAAAATCAAAAGAGAGGGGCAAAATAACAGCTTATCTTGATTATAGAGGTCAAATAACTATTATAGAAGAGAGAATAATGCAAGAGATAGACACAAAATAATCAATTACATTCATTGTTGAACAAAACAAGAGACATGAGAGGATCAGTAGGAGAGCACAATCCATCACATCTAGTTGTTCTTGCAATTGCATTACAAAGGTCTGATTACAAAAATTCTCTATCCTATAGTAGCCCAAAAGAACATCAAACCCTGATTACATCTTTGAGACATGTATATATAACATTTTAGTACTTACTGTAATAGCCATGGTGGGAAAAGGAGAAGTCAATGAGAAGAGACATTGACCATGCTGCATTGAATTTTTTGCTTAGAAACCCCCTGCAAATTAGGGCAAAGCCCATACCCTGTCAAACCTGCAAACAGGTTTCTTGTGTGAAAGAACAACATGTGCATTGATGAGGAGATGCATAATGTCTTTATCTTTTACAACTGAATTGACCTTGCATCTGCATCTGACATTGAAAGGTTCACCGTTTCATCTATACCCCTAGTAGCCTAAGTCATAGAAATTGAATGCTAAGATGATAGGGAGGGGTAGCTTTTACCACACTTTAAATTTTTTGGCCCCCTCAGTCTCTGTGAAACTCACCAACTCGGTTGAATGCCTTGGCACCACCAGGAAGTTCAAAAGATCCTGAGTTTGAGTTGGGACCGTTGGATGAAGGAACGATTCAAAGATCGATGGCCCCACGATCTCTGCAGCACACACTTACCTTTTACTATTTGCTGAGGCCTAAGATTCAACATACATGACACAATCTGAATGGGAAAGTCTTCTTCTTTTAATAGCTACCATAAGATAAGGGCCCACCAAAGATACTGAAGATAGAGCATGAACCTGCCGCATGTTAACATCTCGCAGCCATGCAGAGAATCTTCCTTGTAGGCAATTTTCATCTGCAACAGTGAGCGACTGTTGATGAAGTTAAAGATCTTCAATGCTGCCTTCTTTCATCTGACACCTAGTGCGATTTCCTTCACCCAATGGAATCATCAATCATATGGCCATGGGCCCTTGATATGCTTGACACGTGTCATCATTCTGGAGATAGGCGGAAGGAAAGTGACATCACCATTTTAGTTTCATAGAAGTGAGTTGAGCCCTCCATGTGGCAGGGAATGGTAGCATTCCAGGACCTCCATCAAAAGATTTGTTTCCTTTGAGCTCTACGACCCAGAAAGCTGTCGCATGTCTTAATATCACATCCACACACTGGATTTATGACATTAGCAAGATTCATCTGTGACATCGCATTGCCGCTGATTTACATAGGGCCCCACCATACCCCTGACTATAGACCATGAAACACTTTACAACTATCCTCCTCTCGTAGCCCCATAGAAGGGAAGTGACATCATCTTAGGTGGTCTGCGAGCATGCAATACACCACCACGTAGCATTTCAGGCCTGAAAGGATCTAAGGCATAAAGAAATGAAGTCGACGGGTGGAAGAAGGTAACCCTAGGACGTGGGGTTGGTTACTTCATGACATAAAAGACTTAGAGTTATAAGTTAAGTGACCGGTGACCTGGGATAGACAGTCAACGATGAATTAGAACAAGGGCATGATCTGACCATGGAACCTAGGGTTTAAGGGGAAAATAATGGAAACCCTAAGAGTTTGGAGGGTTTGAACAATTAGCTTGCTTGACAGAGAAGGAAAACACCAAATTTAAAGATTCTTATGCTATTTGGCCAGGAAGGCAAAATAGGATAAAAATAAAAACCACCAATATAAAGCAATGAGTTGGCATGGCATCATACTCATGCAAGTAGTCTCTAGGACCTATCAAGTACCAATGACCCAATGAAAAGTAGGAAAGGAACTACTAGGTATCCAATCCTTACTCCAAAAGTTAACTTTGACCAAAAAAGGTCAAGGCATGGAAAATGAGGTCAAAACACATAACACTCATATCTAGGAGGTTAGAAAATATATATCCAACATGAGGCCTTTCAAAAAGTCTACCTTGACTAAAAAAGTTAAAGCACAGAAAATGAGGTAAAAAAAATGACACGGTTGTATCCAAAAGGTAGGAAATCACATTTCTAACATGAGACATTTTGTCCTACAAAATAAAAACCTCATACATGACTTAAATACTAAAATTCATATTTTTCCAAATTCAAGAACCATGCAAAAAACTCAATCACCATTAATGGAAGCTTCAAGCTTTTCACTATTCACTAAATTTTATTTTAAATAAAAAGTGCATAATTTTAAAATCACATTATACCCTCTTGCTCTAAATAGGATAGGGATCACACTTTTTCAATCATATAATTTTTTAGGAGAATTTTTAAGAGTTTTTGGGCCATTACACATTTCTCAAGAAAACTAGAAGAAACACCCAATTAATTTTCTAACAATAGGTTATGTTCTTAATCCATCCAACACCACAAATATGCAATCACATAAATTTTTGGAGAAATTTTGTCAGCCTAATGAAGTCATTTTGATAATTCTAAAAATAATATGAAGCTACAACTAAATAATTTAAATCTTTAATTCTAATAAATGCTTAACAAATAAATTCATTCTTATCCAATTCAAGCATATTCAAACAAGCCATATACCTACCCAATTGATATGGGATCATGGTCAAACAAGGAATGTACATGAAAAAATTACATTATTTTTTTGATATATAAAACCTAGTTTAGGATCGAGGAACCAAAAAAGAGTATCCAAATTATAGTAGGTCCATGGCCATCAACAAGCAGATTCCACAAGGTGTGGAATAACCAAAAACTTATCTACCTTCAATACTATACTTCTATATTATACTTCTATCTTATACTATCCAAGGAGTGCAGTGTCATAACATCTATCGACTGTATCATTAACTAAAAAGGAAAGATACGGGGTTGAGGAAAATTACACAGGCCTCACAGCCCCTCATCAGGACATACACATTTTTGACAACAAACAACCAAGCATGGATGCTTCTCCATCATATCCTCATGCACTAGACTAGATTGTTTCACCTTTTCTACTTCATCCCCAACCTCTTTATCCTCACAATAGAAAAAATCCATTGGGATAGCCTCCTCTGGGAGTGTAATTTATAACTTAAGGGCTATCTCCTCCAAAGCATGCTAAAAACAAATTTGCCTATATTTCATAGAATGTAAATGTTTGAAATAACAATCAAAATGTACCTCAAGATGATGCAGATAATCCCCAATTTTATCATGAAGGGGGAAAGAGCTCGCAGCAGTGGACAACATAGAAGCACATGCCAATGATTGCATATGGTCGAAGGTATTCCAATGCCCCCTTGTGTAACCGGTATCAAGAAGCAACTCTGCCATATCTTGCCGAATGCCAACACCCGGCGAACCATCCATATCTTTCGCCATTATCCACTTATATTGCATCCATAAATAGAGACTAGGGTTCATAATTTCCTTCTCAATCATGAGCATGAAGTCTATCAATGCCTCCTCACCATAAACTTGACACTTCCTCTTCTTACCCGTATTCCCAATCATGACTCCCCCAAAGTTTCAACTATCTTCTTTTTCCCCAACCTCCTATCACTAGCAGCGAATGCCATAGCCAAATGTAGAGCATCAAGGAATGCTCAAAACAAGGAGAAATGTGAATTCACACACCCATGCCACCTACCAACTAATGCCTCCTATGCTTGCATCATAATGAATGCCTTGGTACATAAGACATCAAACCCAAGACCTCTATGTTGCCATCCTTAACTCTTCATTATTGCAATGTCCTCGCCATCTCTTAGGCCAACCCATTATCTAGTGATGAAGAAATTGCATTCTTTTTTAAAAAGTAAGATACCTCTATTTATGCAAGGTTTCCTATGGAGATCCTTGAGGTAGAAATCAGTCCCAGGCAAGTACATATGCATAGAAATCCTATCTTCAAGCAATCTCAGGCAAGCACACATGCATAACAATCCTATCTTCAAGCAATCCAATCTATAAAAGCTCCCAATCCACAAGAAAATCCCTTCCAATCTTCATTTTCTCAATCCACGTGTCCACACACACAAGAAGAGAAAAGAGAGAGAGAAATAGAGCAAAAATAAGAATGAAATGATAAAACACTTCATTTTTCCTTTTTCACTCCAAAAATCCCTAAACCCCCATTTCACTTTCTTTTCCATTTCACACTAACATGCTAGTATTTTAAAATTAGATATTTTGTAAACATATATTTTCCTTTTAATATTTTACTAATCATTTAAATCTAATGCATTTGCAAAAATACCTTACTAATGGCCAACATAGTATTTTCTCAAATTAACTAATACATATACAAAATTCCTTTTAAGTAGCTAACATGGTAATTTACTAGATTAGCTAATGTATTTAATTAAAATAATTTCTTTTAACTTATAACATTTTCTAAATATTTCCATAATATCAAAATGCATAAAACCTTTCCATGAAGGCAATTAAACAACTAATTTTTTGACTAAGCATTTAGTATTATTCTTCAAACACTCCACAACAAGTATTTAAAAAACCCAATAAAATGCAAGAAAACTCAAGTTAAATAAACACACACAAAGGAAACAAGCACTTTGTGAGTTCATCCACAACATAAAGATCCAGAATCATCAATGATTCAGATTAGTGGTGAAATACATAAACATAGGGAACGTCCTTTTATTTGCAACTAAATAGGATGGGTTAAACAACCAAACATACTGCAAGAGTCACAGGGTCACTAACTCGACCACAAGGATTGGGTTTGGTGAGATGGTCAAATGGATCCATATCATTCTTATCCACATCTATCCATTGGTCAAACACTTGCATATCTATCCTACACACTCAAGGTGAAGTATTAAATTTGACAACATAGATTATAACCAAAGTAACTTATAATGACAAATGAGAACATGCAATCTAGCAAGGAACATATCCATCCTGCAATTACACCATATGATAATCAACTCAAAATAACCTTTAATTCAACCATATAAACACCAAGATAAGGTAAGAGTTAACACATGGTTGGGCACTACAATTCCTTTTATTTTTAGCCTATCTTTTTACCATTTTTTTGAAATGAGATTGTAGTGTGAACCGAGATCTACCAAAGCATTAATTTATTTTTAAAATTTGCAACTTCAAGACAACAATCTTGTTCATCTCTTCAAGTTCATTTTCCTTAGTGGCCATGAATCCAATTTTTCTATCTATATCTAAACTATCCTTTATCCCTATTTCTTGATCTTGAATAGTTATCATAAATTTCTTCATTATCATTCTTTGTTCTTGTCTATATTCTTAGGATGTAGTTATAGATGAAGCTTCCAATACTTTGAATTTACATGCCCATATAAATTACAATGAGTACAATAATTTTTTGTGTCCTTTTTATCATCCCTTTTCTCAATTGTGTTAGTGTTCTTTACTTTCCAATTATTCCTATATTTAGAAGACTTGCCTTCATCCTCTACATAGTATGTTGGGACACATGCCTCATCTAATTCCTTTGAATTAGTAGTGACCACCCTCCTTTAGGTGTGAGAATGAAGCCTACCAAGACACTTTGTCATCATGTCCTCCTCATCAAAATCCATGCCATCCACCATAGCTTGTTGATAGAACTCTGTGATGTAATCTTACACACTTCAACCACCTCTTTATTTGTAGTACCACCACTTAAGTTTTTTCAATCAACCTTATGTCTTATGAGATAAAAATTCCTCATTAATTCTATGAATTCTTCCCATTTATTAACTATTGTATATTTCCTTTTTTCCACAATTTGTATCATATGCTTTCCAACATATAAGAGCATGACCTATCATCTTTAGGCATGAAAAACCAATTCTTTATGCTCTATTTATTTTATACACACTAAATTAAACTTCTAATTGATTAATCCATGTATCTAAAACTTACACAATAATTTGTCCATTAAAGGGATTGATCTCTACTTTTGTTTGAAGCCTAAATAGACCCAATTTCTTTTCGTTTGTTTCTACATTAAATTTATTCAAGAAATTCCCATCTTTAGAATCATCTTAATTATCATTAGTACTAATTTATTTAGCCAAATGTTTTACCAATTCTCCTATAGAAGCTTTTTCTTATTCCATTTTACCTTGTTACCTACTCATGAGCTCTTGTTGTTGACTTAACCATTGTTAAATTTTTATGTTACCTCTCATGCGGCCTTCTCATGCCATCACCCTTTCATTTAGTTCCTCCATGGTTTTACCATGAATTCTTGTTATCATTGTTGTGCAAAATCCTTCCACAAATCCCATAAGAAATCAAACTATTTTGATACCAAAATTGATCTATAAACTCTTATTCTAGAATTTAGAAACCAACCACACCAACCACAATTAAAGTTCTTTCCAAGTTGCTTTGCAAATGAAATTTAAAATCCATTTTAGAGATTTTTTTTTTTGATCGGTAAATTGCAGTCTTGGGGACTACTCCCTTTGAATTAAAAAACCAAAGTTTAACATACAAAATTAACATTTCCACTCAGCTAAAAGTGTTGGAGCATAACTATGACCAAGTAGATAACTTGAAAGAACACAATCTACACTTATCTCCTAAAAATGCATCAATCCCATAAACAAGGATGCATGAAAATAATTACACCTCATGGAACTTTTGAAGCAACCAAAGAACAACTCCTCTTATCTGCTGCCTCTCCACAATGTACAAAAGATTTTTCTCCACATTTGGTGTGGGATTGAAGGTGCATATTAAACAATACCTCTTGTTTCTTTCTTTTGCTTTGCACCACTGTCCAGTTTCCCTCTTCAACTCCTTCTCCCTTAATAAATTTCTCTGGGTGGTTATCCTTTCCCTCCAGAGTTGAAATATCTAAGCTGTTTGAATGAATTGCCAACTCCTCATTTGACTTAGGATCCATATTAGCCTTTATGCTATCCTTCATGACAATAGATGATCCTATAGTGACACTCAAAATGTCCTGTAGTGCATCCTCATGGTTGTCAATCTCACCTGTCGGGGAAATCATGAGGTTCTGATCACACTCGCGGGAAGCTTCTTTTTCCTTTGAATAGTGATGAGGGGATATGTTTTTCCACCAAGAAGCCTGACTATCCATTCTACACTTTGAACAATGAGCAACGATGTGACTAGTGTTGAAGCATCTACGACAGCAAAAGAGTAAAACCTCATAATCTAACATTTGATTCCAACCCTGGCCTACAAAAATTAGAGAGATATCTATGGGAAGATCTTTGGAAATATCCATCTTCACTAGGATTTAGGTGAAGGTGGTCTGTAAATAGTTGGAAGAGCCCTTATCCACCCCCAAAATTTCCCCAATGAGTTACCTATAGCTTCAAAACAGGAGTCAAACCAAAATTATAAAGGAAGATTTGAGATTCTTACCCAGATTGGAGTGGCATCGAAATATTTTGTAGAAGGGTTGAAAGGAGGGTGCCATGGCTTCAACATGAGTAGAAAATTCTCACAAAACCACTCGTAGTCACACATAATTTTATTTCTATCCATATCATTATGAAACGCCACCACAAAGAACCCACACTCACATGGATAAATTTGAGTATCCCCTTCCAAAAGGGGGTCCCAAGTGGCTTTAATCCATTTATGTAGCTCATAAAGACTTGGCCAAAAACCTCTGAATCTCCCAATTAGATCCAAATTTGCAAAATATGCTACATTCTCTGCCACCTCTCTACAAATCTCCTCTCTGAAGGTCACAGAGGGTGAAGATTTGGCACACTAGAGAGGCCAAGCAGAGGCCAACTCACGAGTACCCACTTTCTATGACTATTCTGCACACTCCCCCATTGGCCCAAACATAGATTGACCACCATGCCCTTGGCATTTTGCATTCATCTGAGGACCCTTTGCTTGACACTTACCAGGCCTCCACTTGTTACGATTGAGGTGCCATCAACCTTGTAAATCCTATGTAATTAATTACTCCTAATATTGTTTGTAAATCACCCATAAGGAATGAAAGGTTTTACCAGCAATGATCTTGTTTCAGCCATATGTTTATATCGGGTACACAACGCTCATTTGTCCATGATGGGGGGTCACAGGGGGGTTTCCCCCTGTGAGGGGTTTGGGGGATCATCCCCCAGCAAGGGGTCTGAGGACTGCACCCCCCAATGGGGGTTTAGGGGTAGCGCCATCGAAACCTCATTTTATTTATATTTTATCATTGTGAATCTAGACCATTCGTCATTAAGTCATAGATCTGACAGTTGATATTATGTCGGTTATCTTGCCCTAGAAGGCAACCCCCTTTTATAAGGATATTTGTACTACATTTTTATCAGATTGAAGAGTAACAGGCGGCACTAGATTGCAGACTGTAGGAGAGAGGAAGTACATATATTGTAATCTCATATTTGAAGATAATACAACTTGGAGCCTCTTTTTTTGGTGGATTTTTTTACCTGAAAGGGTTTTCTCCACGTTATATACTATGTTATGTGTTCAGTTCTTAGTGCATGTTATTTCTATGTAATGGGTTTTTATTTATGTTGCAATCTCCATTGATTCTACATTGTTTAGAGGATAATAAGGTTTGAATCATATTTTCATTGTGTGGTTTGCACCTTCATTTCTAACATTTGGTATCAGAGCCTGGCTGGTTTTGATTCTTGGGTGGTAGAGTAAAGGTTTTTTAGCTGCCATGGGAGATTTAGTTGTTGTTTGTTTGCAGATCTTGTGTAGATATCATGGCTTCATCCACTGTTACTTCTACCTCTTAGTTGGACATCAAAAAGTTCAATGACACAGGGTACGAATTATGGAAGATAAAAATGGAGGATTTGCTAGAAGAAAGAAACCAGTGGCTGATTGTTACAAAAGAGAAGAAACCTGATGATGTTGCTCCTGATGAGTGGGAAAGACTGGATAAAAAGGCACGAGGTACAATCCAGCTATGTCTTGTAGATTGTGTTCTACTGAATTTACGAGTGAGAAGTCTACATATAGCTTGTGGAAGCATCTGGGTTAGATCTACCAAGCCAAGAGTATGGTAAATAAACTTTATTTAAAGCGTAAGTTATTTTCCATGAAAATGAAAGAGGGTGAATTGGTTGCAGAGTATTTAAATTCATTTAATTTATTATTGAGTCAGCTAGAATCTATAGATGTGGAGGTGAATGAGGAATATAAATGTATATTGCTTCTCTGTTCTTTGCTTGAGTCATGGGAGAATGTTATTTTGGCTATCACTGCTAACCTCACAGATTTGAAGTTGGATGCTCTTGTTTTAGTTCTGCTGTCACATGAATTGAGGAAGAAAAGTTCAGATAGTTCAAGGGATGCTCTCAGTGTCAGGGGAAGGTCTATGGAAAGAGGACCAAAAGGAGATTAGAAATGGGCTAAGGACATGTCCAAGGGCTGATCTAAGACTCCTATGAAGAAGAATAGAGTTAAGTGCTAGAATTGCGGTAAAAGGGGACATGTGAAGGAGTGCATAAACCCAAAAAAATAGTGGGAGAGTGCTTCGGATAAGTCCTCAAATGTAGGTGAAGATGTTTTACTTTCTACGTGTAATGTTGTTTCTAATGATCATTGGTTGGTTGACTCAGGATGCTCATTCCATATGACCCCGCATAAGGAATGGTTTTCCACATACGAAGAGTATGATGGATGTGATATATACCTTGGGGACAACTCTACATATCCAATAGTTGGGAAATGCAAGGTATTGTTGTGTTTCAGTGATGGGAGGATTAAAACCCTCCCTGGTGTTTTACATGTTCCTAGACTAGCTAGAAATCTAATTTTAGTTTTGAAGTTGAATGATTTGGGAATGCATGTAATATTTGACAAGCATGGCTACAGATTGGTGAGAGGGAACTTCATGGTAGCGAAGGGGAAGAGATTGGGAAACTTGTTTAAGCTTGAAGCCACTACAGTTTGTAATGCCTCTTATGTATCTAAGGCTAGTACTAAAAATACATGTTTTTATGGCATTGTAGATTGGGCCACACTAGTAATAATGATTTGAAAACCATCAAGAATAAAAATCTGTTGGATGGTTTCTCCTATTCTGATGAGCACTTTGATTTTTGTGAGCATTGTGTGTTTGTTAAACAAAACAGAAAATCATTTCCTTTAGGAAGCAATAGAGTAAATGAGAAGTTATGAATTATTCATACAGATGTGTTTGGACATGTGGATAATGATTCTATCAGAAAATATCATTATTTTGTTACCTTCATTGATGATGTATCTAGATTTACATGGATTTATTTTATGAAACACAAATATGAAGTTTTCACTAAGTTTAAGGATATTAAAGTCTTAGTTTAAAACCAATCGGGATTGAAGATAAAAATATTAAGATCTGACAATGGAGGGGAATATTTCTCTAAGGAATTTGATGAGTTTTGCAAGCATGCAGGTATTATCAAACAAAAGATAACTCTATACATACCACAACAGAATGGTGTTACAGAAAGGATGAACTGAACAATCATGGAAAGAGCCATAAGTATGTTGAGTGATGCACAATTGGATAAATTCTTTTAGGCAGAGGTTGTGTGTACTTCTTGCTACTTGATTAATAGATCTCCTTGTAAGGCTCTTGATTTGACACCTTATGAAGTGTGGACAGGTAAGAAACCTTATGTTTCACATTTAAGGGTTTTTGGCTGTGAGGCTTTTGTTCATGTGCCTAAGGAAAAGTGATCTAAGTTGAATCCAAAATCTAAAAAGTGTACATTCATTAGATATGGTGATAATGTCAAAGGTTATAAGCTTTGGAGTCCACTAATCCGTAAGATTATCTATTCTAGAGATGTTATTTTCAAGGAACTTACAGCTATTTATGAACCTGAGCAACCAAAAGAAAAAGAAGAAAAGGTAAAGAGAGTGCACTTTGATTTAGACTAGCAAGATGCACCTCAGGAAGAACACAATGATGGATTGGGGGTGAAGAAGAAGAAGAAGATTCAAGTAGTTCTGATGAAGATGAATCTATTGTTATAGAAGAAGTTGGTGCAGATGATCATTCAGAAGAACAAGATGAGACTCTTACTCCACGCTTGAGGAGATCCACAAGACAACAAAATTTAGTTGACAGATATAGCCCACTAGATTTCTGTTGTATATTTGCTTTATTAAGTACTGCCGATGAGCTTAGATCCTATAGGGAAGCTATTCTTGCAGATGATAGTGAGTCTTGGTAGTTAGCCATGTAGGAGGAGATGATGGCTTTAGACTCTTGTAACACCTGGTATCTTGTTCATTTTCCCAAAGGAAGAAAGGCCATAGGTTGTAAGTGGGTCTTCAAGAAGAAGTTTGGAGCAAAGGTTCATTAGAGAAGTACAAGGCTAGAATGGTAGGCAAGGGCTACTCCCAAAGAGAGAGAGTTGATTTTGGTGAAACTTTCTCTCTTGTTACTAAATTGACTTCTATTAGATTTCTTTTATCCATTGTTGCAGCTTATGATTGGGAGATTGAGCAAATGGATGTTAAGAATGCATTCTTGCATGGAGATCTTGAGGAAGAAATTTATATGCAACAACCTATAGGTTTTGAGGTAAAAGGAAAAGAACATTGGGTTTGTAGGTTGAAGAGATCTCTCTATGGTTTGAAATAGTCCCCTAGAATGTGGTATCAAAAGTTTGATTTGTTTGTATTGAAATTGGGTTTTTTTAGGAGCCAGGAGGATCATTGTGTGTACATTCACTGTATTGATGATTCTATATTGATCATTGCATTGTATGTTGATGACATGTTATCTTTCAGCAATACTAAGGGTATGATCAGTGAGCTGAAAGCCCAAATTTCAAGTGCATTTGATATGAAGGCTTTTGGAGCTACTAAGTATATTCTAGGTATGGGGATCAAGAGGGACAGAGGTAACATAAATATTTAGTTGTTGCAAAGTAAGTATGTGAATACCATTTTGTAGAGATTCAGTATGTAGGACTGTAACCCAGTTAGAGTTCCTTTACCCATTGGTACTAAGCTTTCATTAGATATGTGTCCAAAGAATGAGGATGATTTTGAGGATATGTCTAATGTACCATATGCTAGTGTTGTAGGGAGTTTGATGTATGCAATAGTTTACACTAGGCCAGATATTGCCCAAGTAGTGGGAGTTTTGAGCATATTTATGTCTAATCCTGGTAAACAACATTGGAATTAAGTGAAGAGGGTTCTTAAGTATCTTGCAGGTACTCCTAATTATTGTTTGGTTTATTCTGGTTCTGATAGTGTTGATAAATCATTAGACATATATGGTTTTGTTTATGCAGATTGGGCAGGTGATTTAGATAGTTGAAGGTCCACTAGTGGCTATGTTTACTCTATTTGGAGGAGTAGTGAGTTGGATGAGTAAGAGGCAACCCATATTTGCTTTGTCCTTGCCACTCATGTCTCTAAGGAGGCAGTTTGGTTGAGGAGACTATGTACATGTATTGAATTTGATTGCAGGATCATTCAGATTGGTTATGATATCCAGAGTGCTATATGTTTGGCCAAGAATCCTATGTATCATGCTCAGACTAAGCATGTTGATGTATAATATCACTTTATTCAAGAAATGGTTGCAAATGGACAGATTGAGTTGATGAAGGTAGACACTCAGGAGAATGTTGTAGATGCTTTGTCCAAGCCTGTGAGCATAGAGAAATTTGTTTGGTGCAGAGAGGCCATGGGCCTTGCTTCTAGTGCCTGATTATTTTATGGTTTTCCTATGGGTATTTACAATGTATGATGTCAAGTGGGAGAATGTTAGGATTAAGGTGCCATCAACCTTGTAAATCCTATATAATTAATTACTCCTAATATTGTTTGTAAATCACCTATAAGGGATGAAAGGTTTCACCAGCAGCAGTCTTGTTTCAGTCGCATGTTTATATCTGGCACACGACGCTCATTTGTCCATGACGGGTGGGCGCAGGGGGGTTTCCCCTGTGAGGGGTTCAGGGGCCATGCGCCTCAGTGGGGGTTCGGGGGCAGCACCCCCGAAACCTCATTTTATTTATATTTTACTATTGTGAATCTGGACCATTCATCATTAGGTCACATATTTGATTGTCGATATTTTGTCAGTTATCTTGCCCTAGAAGGCAACCCCATTTTATAAGGATATTTGTACTACATTTTTATCAGATTGGAGAGTAATAGGAAACACTGGATTGTAGACTGAAGGAGAAAGGAAGTGCATGTATTATAATCTCATATTTAAAGATAATACAACTTGGAGCCTCTTTTCTTGGTGGAGTTTTTTACCTGAAAGAGTTTTCTCCATGTTACATATTGTGTTATGTGTTCAGTTCTGTGTAATGGGTTTTGATTTCTATTGCAATCTCCATTAATTCTACATTATTTAGAGGATAATAAGGTTTGAATCAAATTTTCATTTTGTGGTTTGCACCTTCATTTCTAACACCACCTATCTAAAACACTGGAAAAATCCGTAGCCTTCGTTGTTGATCCCTGCATTGGAAATACATTAGCATAAGGAAGTGGTCTTTTGCCTCCATTTCTGAGACCAACACAGGAATCAAAAACCCTAGCTTCCATGCCAACGACTGATTCAACAACATCTTTGAACAATTTTTCTATTGAAAATATTGCAACACTCGTGTCCTTTGAAAATGACCTTCCAATCCCAGAGAGTGCAATGTTTGTGAAGCAAGCAGGAGTAGACACCGAAAAGGGCTTCACATAGAGGCACGATAGGGTTTTAGAAGGATGAAGGTTCAGGAGCAACATAATTTCTTCTTTCTTATTGAAGAACCATTATTTAGAGAATAAATTATTATTTTCAAAACAAAAATGAATAAAAACACAACACATTGATTTTTATTCTAGAAATCCCCTAGGGTGGAGGAGAAACTAGTCTTGTGGTAGTGACAATTTGCCTTACTACCTTCCTTTATTAACTTGGAAAGAAAGGATTACAAGTGATAAATCTTCCATTCTACTTCAATTTATTTCTCCCTACTATGAACATAATTGAAACATCAAATAATTCACATAAAAATCAACTAGTAGATGTGCCTTTGATGCTTGCGTACATGGCTATTTATACTTCCAATGACAATAGAGTTCTCCTAGGCCCAAGGAGGAATTTGACCATCACCAAAATCTATATGAATGCTTGTTCAATTTAGACTTAGACTTTTGGCATGTGTGTTGTTAGTAGATGCTTCTATAAATGCAGTATAGTATAGAACACTTTCAAAAATGAGGAGACATCCATGTGTTGGATGCTTTCTAGCTTTGCAACATTGTCCAATACCTATCCCTATACCTAAATTTTGTCTTATGTTCAAATTTTGTTGTTCTTATACATTTTCTGGATCCATTTGGATCACATACCAAAGTAAAAAGTAAAATTCATATGCAACTATAATTAGAATAACTATAGCCATGATTTAGAGGCAACCTATGAACTACTCTTAAACTTGAAATTTTTGTGTGATTCATCAAGGGTTTGTTGGAAATTTATTACATCATATATTATATAGGTTACATAACTAAATAATAAATTAACATGTTATTATGTTAAAAAATAAATGTTTGTAAATAAATAAACTTGTTAGTGGTTAGTTATGTGAGAGTAGTTTCTCGTACGAATTTATTTGGTTCAAATAGTTGCATATAAAATTGAAAATTGAAAAGACTTTATAATAGCTATTGTGTTCTATTGTAATCTACCATGAAAAAATTAATATATCATATGGAATTTTATATTTGCAATAATGGTGTAAGAATCTAGGTGTGTTTGTTCTTCATTTCAATATGGATTAAAACAAAAAAATCTTGCCTTGTGATATCTTGGACATGATGGTTTAGGAGTGGAAGCCATGACCACTAGAAAGAGGTGATGCCATGTTTTTGACTAGATAGTCTAGGAAAGGGCCCCGTCCCTTACATAGTAGAGTTCAATAAAATAGTTCTATACATGGCATATATGATACCAAAAACTATAGCTGGCATAAACAACACCAAGCCCAACAACTAGAACGAATAGAAACAAAACAAGAGCAACAGATAAACAACAAACAAACAACACTAATAGATCAATTCTTCATGCTCTTAACCAAGAAGTTCCAATCCTTGGTTAAAGTATCTAGCTTGTTATCCTAGCTAGCTATAGTAAGATCCATTTGGTCCTATTTAGACTTAAGTTTCTTCCTAGAAACATCAATGTCCTCCTGTTGGTGTTTACGCTTCGAGAGCTCAACCTGTAGAGTGAAAATGCTTGAAACAACCCTCATCATCATGTCATCCATTACACTTACCAAGCTATTCATGACTTTTTCAACTTTTACAATTATGTTTTGATATAACTTAAGGGTATCATACATATTATTCCATTTGTCAGTACAATTAGCACACATCTTCTCTCTCCCATGCAGCTCTTCAAGGTGGTTGAATCTGTCAATCAAATCTTCTAGGGTAATATTTATCTTAGTAAGGTCAACTTGATTAACCTTTTCATATTGATCACCTTCACCATTATCTTCATCAAAAACATCAAAACAATTCTTTATATGAACACCATCATTGTCATCATTGGGATTAGGAACATAAACATCAACAAACACCTCTGCGGTGTGCTCTTCCTCACTAGACTCAATTTACTGAACCACTGTCTTATTTCCCTTACCACTCTCCTCTCCCTCATCAAACTAGCCAGACAAGAAGACCTCTGATTCCCACTAGTAATGCGGGCATACACTTTGTCCATAGTGACTAGTTTTTTAGGATCATAAGGCTCATATTCTTTATCAAGGGTGAGATTAGCATTACCAAACTTAATGCTAACTTTCTTCTTTGGAGTATTGTAGGGGGTCCCTCACTATCCTTATGATGTTTAAGGAATAGCAGAATCTGATGAGGGAAGGAGGGATTCCCCTATTTACCTTTTCCAGTCGGAGTAGGACTGACAACAACTTTACCAACATCTATAGTAGCAATTTTATCACCTTTATTTCCTTTAGTATTCTTACCAAGGGTAGTAGCAATTTTATCATTCTCCAGGTTTAGGATTTTTCTACTCTTCCCTTTAGGGGTTTTGGGTTTAGCTAGGTTGGCTGAGGTTTTCATATTCTTTTAAGTGGAGATATTAGGCTCACTATGAGGCTTAACAATAGTCTAATTATTGGCATTATCATCATTCTCATCAGGAGGGTTAGGGGTAATGCTTTTATCATAAACAATCTTACAATTCTTTCCCTTAGTAGTGGGGGGATGGGGGATTTTCCTAAGAGGTAGTTTGAGACCTAATGGTGGGGTTTTGCATCTTGTACGGGGACTCTTCAATCACAAGGTTAGCCTAATTTTTATTTCTTTTTCCAGTTAGATTAGGGCTTAGCTTTTTGATAGGGTTTCATGCCTCCTGGGAAAGAGGGAAAATATAGGGAATATGGAGGGGGTGGACACAAGATTAAACTTGTATAAGAATACATCAACTCGTGATGGAGCTATGAGGAAGCCCCATCCTAAATATTCTTTTCCATAGAGGATAATAAAAAGAAAGGAAATCTAATGATATTCCCATGCCTCAAATGATCTAGCAGAGGGAAGTGATACCCATGAATAGTGGTATAACAACCCTCTAGAGTAATATAATTCATGATATGAAAACTCACCAGCACCCAAGGAGGAGGGAGAGCAATCCTCTCATAGTCATTTTGGTGGCAGACCAGAGCTTCTCCATCTTTAAGAAAATAGTCCATAAACTAGTCCTCCTTATTCTTTCATTCTTAGCACCTTCATGCCTTCACAAATCAACCCCATGGCCTACCCTATCATTTCTTTAGTCACCATGAATCTAATCCCACAAATTGCAACCTCATGGTTCCTCCAAGAGTTCACAAACTAGTTCAACAGATTACTATCAAAACCCTTCATCACAAGGAAGGAGGAAATTCCCTCTTGCCTAAATATAGTCTTGAGATCCTCTTTTTTATTTAGGCTATGGTAGGAAGTAGGCTCATCCCTAAGCTTATGACCCCCCATTTTACTTTTCTCACAACAATTCTTACAGGGCTGGAAAGAAGACATAAATTCTTACTAAATTGTAAAGAGTGGTAGTCAGAATGAGGTCTGTTATTGCTAAAAATGTGAAAATGGCAATCAATTATGAGCTCATACTCTATTCTATCCCTCAAATACAAATATTTAAAACTTCTACATGCTTCCGAGAGGATGGTACGAGCAATATCATCATTAATCCAAACTTTGTTGTAAGAAATCTCCATGTGATACATTAACTTAATGTAGCCATAACAATTATAGCTTTGGTAACTCATACTAGAATAATTACCATAGTCCTTCAAGGTCATCATGATGCAGTAATCCATCTTTAGATAGGTGATAATACTATGTAGGGAGGGGGTCCAAATTACAACCTTCCTCATTAATGATCTTTTGAATATTTGAAGGAAAATAATTTGTTTGAGTCCAATACATCCATCTATCAAACTGGAGGTTGACATTAGCAATACCATTGACAAGTTTATTACCTTCATGATACACATGCTAAATTTTGAGGTGTTTAAATATTTTTAAAGAACTCCTAATATCCTTTATATAATCTTTCACTTTCCAAGGGGGGTCCTTATCATATTGAATAAGGTCTATAATAACTTTCAAATCCCCTTCAATCTCAATGTTTTGAAACTTGTAGTTCTGTATCCTTTTAATACCCCACTATGTCATACCCACATTTCCCATGTGGTCATGACACACAATACACGTGTCATGTCCACATTTGTCATGTGGTCATGACACGAAATATAAAAAAACTTTTCCACTCGACTCTAGAACCCCCTCGCTTGCAACATGCGCACTCAGTGGCATACGCGCAAAGGCAAAAAAATGTCAATCAAACATCGGGGTAATACGAACTCCTTTCACAACACCTGTGAAATGTAAGCCTACTAAGGGGGTTGTGCGACGCGAGGAGCATCTCTAAGAGGGTAGATCCCAAAATAGGTACTAACTCTAGGGTTCCTAGACGAGGTGATGTAATTTCGATAAGTATCAAAATCTAACCCTAAGAACTATAATATAATTAAGATTAATTAATTCCATCTAAGACTTAATTAAAAAAAAATCAATTCTAATAATTGCAATATAGTAAGGACATGAAATAAAATACTTAGTTTGGCCTTTCACTAACCTAGGGAAAATCTGGCAGCATAATGCCACCTCATTAATAATGGGAAAATAATTTAAAAATACAATCCCCTCTAAAAGCCTTTTCAAAAAAACAATTTTAAACTAAATACACCCAATAATTTAAATTTACTTCACCATTTACTCATTTTCCCAAGGCAATAAAATTAATAAAAATCTAATCACATTAACTAAAGAAAACAATAAATTAAAAAATCACATTAAAACTATGCACTAGTTAAAATAAATCTAAAAGGGGTAAAAGGATTAATTTCATATAAAATAAATAATCCTCACACCCAAATCTTATTAAAACAACCTACTAAAATAAATTAAAATCCTAGGGTTAAATGAAATCCACTAAACTCTTTTTTTTTGTCACACTAACCCTAAATAGTTTTAAAAGGCAATAAAAAGTTAAAAATGCCTAAAAAAATAAATAAATGCTTTTCATTTGCTTCCAAGTTTCAAGGAGAAGAAATAGAAAATGAAAAAAATCATGTTCACAAAGAAAAGCTATTCTTTTTTTTATCTTTCCATTTTCCATTTAGTCTCCTTTATGTGCTTTGTTTATTTTTCTAAATCTAATATTTTATTTTATCTTTGTTTTCTATTCTCCTCTTCAACCCTAACCCTATCTTTTTCTTTTTGTTTTCTCCTTGTGCAAGTTATTCCATGGTTTCCATGGAGGCTCTCTCTCAGGTTTTATTTTTCTACATAGGACAATGGCTCATGGATTTTATTTGCAAAATGCATCTGTGCAAGGTTATAATCTTTTTTTTTAAGAATACAATCTTTAACATTGCAAACCCTAACCGCTTCACTACGATTTGCAATAAAAAATCATTTCTTTATTATTAAAATTGCAACATAAATTATAAATGATATATTTCCATATATATATATATAGAAATATATCATTTATAATTTATACATTGATATATATATATATATCTATCTTTGCTAGTTTAATTATTTTCTTTTTATCACAATATATCTTATTAAAAAAACACAGTGAACTCTATAACATAAAAGGGATATATATATATATATATATATATATATATATATATATATATATATATATATATATATATATATATATATTCAGGAAAATTTTTGCTGTACATTTTTTTTTTGAAATTAAAATAGTAACCTCATTTATAACACAATAAGAATAATATCACTTCTTTTTTTTATATTAATTCATTTGTTGTTCATTATGTTTATATATAATGAACAACAAATGAATTAATGACAACATAATTTCCCTTACAATATGAACTGAGTTGCATCTGTTTATTTATTTATTTTCTTCCATAAGCATACTATATAAAACATGTCTCCTTTTATTTTCAACAAGCAATATTTTCCATTAAATGGTATCATTTCAAGATAGTGAGAGAGATAAGAGAAAATACATTTTTATCATGCACAAATATTTTTCCAAAAAAAAAAACATTATAAGGAAACAACCAACCAATCTTTCATTTGAAGTAAAATAGAATACATGTATATTTTTTTGTTACAAATAGATACACAGAGAGATTCACATCTCGAAACTTCACAAAGCTTTTACAAGGCCACAAGGCCATATATTAAATAACTCAAAAACTCAAAACTCCTTCCAAAGCTCCAATACTTCAAGAACACCAAACTTGCAAAACTCACAAAGAAGTTTCTAAATGCCCATGGGAGCTCACCTCCCAACCATAGACTTGTAATAAGTCACCCCGAGCTTGGAGGTCACCCATATAACTAGGTTCACACCACAACAAAGATTTAACACAAAACTCACTCACACAAACAAATATATACCCTCCCAAGTTTGCACATAACTAATCCATTTACTTGTATTTGGGGGGTATGAGAGTGGACTACTCTCAACTCAAGGGGGAAACCCAAATCACCAAAAACACAATAATACCCCAAAAATCTCAAGGCACTCTTGCCTTCACCAAATTCTCAAAATGTCACAATTTCACAAGGCACTCTTGCCTTCACCAAAATCTCCTAATGTCACAAAAAACCCCAAGCCACTCTTGCCTTCACCAAAATCTCCAATACTTTGAAACACACTCTCATGGCCAACAACACCTCCAACTATAGTGAAGTTTCCCCCGAGGAGGTTCACTCCTCTCCAACCCCAAAACAAGATGAGCTCTTCTCAATGGAGAGCATGATCAAACACCCAAAAAGAAACCCACACAACAATTACACCAAAACTCAAAAAAAATACACAAGCATTTTTCACATACATTGAAATGTAAAAACATAAGGAAGGCATATAGCCTTGGGTGCTTACCTTATAAGCCCAAATTTGGCAAGAGTTTGGTGAAGAGCTCCCAAGTCTCCTTCTAATCTCCTTGCTTCCAAAAAAAGTCCTCCAACTCTAACTATCTCCCCAAATCAATATTCAAAATTTGAGGCAAAAATGAAGAACTCTCTCCCTCTCTCAAAGAGGGAGTTTAATAGGCTTAACCAAAGAGCCTTGAGGAATGAGAAGGTGACACATGTCACCTTCTCCTTCCTTCTCACAATCCACTCACCCAACCCTAAGGGATGAGGAGGTGACACATGTCACACTCCAATCCCACAAAGCCTCACTCTCTCCCACAAATGCTCTCACACATGTGTGAGAGCATAGTGGAGAGGGGAATCCCACATGGAAGACTCCATAAGGATAAGGATAAGGATAAGACACATGTCATTCTCTTATCCAACAAGGCAAACCCATTCCCCCATAGATGCTCTCACACATGTGTGAGAGCATAGGAATGAGGTCTCTTACACTTGAAGGCCTTGGAAACTTCCCAAGCCTTCAAGATAAGGGAGACCTTATCCTATGGAAGTGGAGTTGGTCATGGTGGACTCTTGACTTATCCACCACCTCACCCAACTTCAAATTTCGTCACTTAACTTTAGGGTCAAGTTAAGGTGACCCAAAAAAGGTTAAACTAAGGTTTCACATGTCCAAATTGGTCTTAGACCCTAGGGGTATGACCTAGGGTCATTATTTGACCAAAATAAACACCAAGGGGTCCATAAATTCATATAAAAAGGCCCAATAAATAAATAACACCAAAATAGTGCAACTCAAACATTACAACTTAAAACACATCAATAAATCAATTAAAAGGGTGAACCCTAATCAAAATAAACATCAATTACAAACATTAAAAATCATCATTCTCCATCGCAAATGACCTTGGTCCCTCTTGGGACTAGGTTGACTAAACATGGATATCACATAGGGTTACTGGAATGACCTCCAATTTTCCATGGGCATGGAAAATTACCTGCACACTTCCACAAATAGATCAATAGCACATGTTCATCATAACCGAAGTGAAAGGAAATGCACACACACACACATAGAGTCGCATAATCACCTATATCCTCAATTATACACATGCTATCATTTACATGATTCATAATTTATTTGCATTTCTAAACATCAAATCAAGATTAAAACTGCACAATATTTCATTCATTTACTCATCAGCTAACATTCCAATTGCATCAATTTAACCTTGTATTACACATCCTAGAATCAACTGTGATCTCACATGCATAGCTATAACATCATCACATCATAATCCATAATTTGAATCAAGGTATAAGGTAAGTCCATGAATGTCTGAATCTCTGGGGTCAACAACCCCTAAAATGTCTACATGACAAAGATACTCGGAACAATAAGTCTCATAAATAAAACAAGAAGTACAATGCATAGTAGCCTCACATTACAACACTAAAGGTTCTAGTTAAACATAATAGGTGACAATCCAAACAATCCCAACTAGGGTGTGCATCACATATACCTACCCAAACTAACACAACCACCTTATACAAAAGTCCACAACAACACTACATAGCCTCAAAGATAGGATCACACTCCCTTAAATTGAACCCTCAGCTTGGTGAAGCAAAGCAACATGGTCTAAAAGTGCAACTAGTCTAGTCGTGTAAGGGTGGGTCTCACACACCACATGGTGATGAACTCAACCTCATTTTTGGTCTTACAACCAATATTCTTAGTAAATCCTTCTATAACATTACCTTTATCATCTCAGATAATTCCCCCTAAAGATGCTTTACCTAGATTTACCTTAGAACATCCATCAAAGTTAAGCTTAACCCATCTGTATTGCGGGCTCTTCCATTTAGTATGTTTCTTGACCAAAGCTTTCTGGATGTCAACATTAGTCATACCCTTTTTATTCCCTAGTTTACATATTTTGATCTCCAATGTAGTAGGCATTTTTTAGGTTTATCCAAATTAATAGCATTAACATTCTCTTGAATAGCATAAGAATTTTTTTGGAACACCTTAGTGGCCTCCTAATTATTCTCCTTGAAAATCTTATCATTTCTCTCTTTCCAAATCCCCTAAGCAATGTGGAGGGGGATTTTGTTCCACACCTCTTTGCTGACCAGATGATAGAAAGGGGAGTTTCTCATCCATTCAATAACAAAGTTTAAGAGGTCCTCTGGCATGACCCACTGAAGTTTTAGATTAGGGAGAACCATTCCCTAAATTTCTCTAGCGAAGCTACAGTGGAAGAACAAGCAATTTATAGACTCCTCTTTTTAGAATCATTAAGGACATTTTTTGGGGTGGTGAAAACCCCTTTAAGCAAGTTATCTTGTGTGAGGACTTTTTTATGGTTTACAGTTCACTAGAACATATTAACCTTGGGGACAATTCTATGATTCCAAACAAGATTCCAATCAAAGAGTGGAGAAGGGGAATTAGACATCATGATATAGGCAGAAGCTATTGTGTAGTTGCTAGAGGGATGGAGAAACCAAATAATTTCATCCTCTCTATTGGGTTTAAAAAAGTAGAGCACACCAAGGAAGGTCTGGAAGTTAGCAATCAACCCTTCCATACCACCCAACTATTCCCTGAGGTTCTGAAAAGATTTCCAAGCCAAGACATTGTCAGTAGGGGATAAATAGTCATAGAGAGCTGAACCAAATAGTCTTATATAGGGCTAGATAAGTCTACTAAATTGTGGGTGAGAGGAGAAGGGTGGAAAATCCCACCAAACATCTTCCTAGAAATCAATTCTTTTATCATTTCCCACTCTCCACTTGATGCCCTGCTTGATGTTACATCTAGTTTTCTGCATCCCATTTCAGATGACCAATCATTTGGGAAAGTGAGAATCCTTAAGGAACTAGATTTGGTCCCTATTCTGGAGGTATTTAGCTATGATCATAATAGCCTAGTCTTTTTCATCAGTGATAAGGTTCCACCCAATTTTGGCTAATATGGCTTTATTGAAAATTTGAAGACCTTCGATGCTTAGGCCCCCATTCCTCTTACTTTTATAGATATTTTCCCAATTAACTAAGGCAATTCTTTTATTTTCATGTGTACTAGTCTAGAGTAAATTCATCTGGATTTGCTCAACTTTATCAACATGGTTCTAGGCATTTTGAAGAGAGATAAATAATAGACAAGGATATTTTGCAAAGAGGCTTTTAGAAGTTGGTGCTTACTTGCTTGATTGAGGAGCTTGCCTTCCTGGCTTCCCAACTTTTTTAAGATTCTCTTGATGATACCAAACTAGAATTTGTTGGATAATTTCCTTGTGGTGAGAGGAAGTCCAAGGTACATCGATAGGAGAGTATCCTTATTGCACCCCAAAATCCTGTTGATCTTGTTTTGAAGAACTTATTCAGTATTAAAGAAATAGAGAACACTCTTTTCATAGTTTATTTGTTTTCCTAACACTGTAGCATACTGGTCTAGTAAAAGTCTCTAGTTTCTTACTTCTAAAGTAGAAGATGAACCAAAAAGAATGGTGTCATCCATAAATTACTGGTGGGAAGAAGGTGGAAGAGATGAAGCAACTTTAACTCCCATGATTTTCTATGAAATGATAAGTTTGGACATATTCCTCCCAAGAACTTCAACAATTAGAATAAAGAGATAAGTGGATATGGGGATAAAGAGATAAAGAGATAATTTTATTTCATCCGCTAACTTTGTTCTTCACATGCTTAATTTTCTAGATCAAGCAATACATAGGGGAACCTTTAAAAGGGGTGTTCCACCAATTTTTCACCTATTCATAGAATTCAGGGTGAGAGTTCCACATTATTTCATACCTAAAAGGATAGGGGCCTTTTTTGAACCTATTAGTCCCTTCTAGAAGAAGAGAATTTTGGTCTGATCTAATTCTAGGTAGAGCGAACAAATTAAGATTGGCTAGGATATTTTAGGAATTAGAAATCAAGATTCTATCAAGTTTGACCTAGATTAGACTATTACCCATGCATCTATTAGACCAAGTGAAGTTAGTACCATTGAAATCCACATCTACCAGACCAATAGCAGTAAGGAAATCTGAGAGGTTGACCATGCTATCCGAGTAATCTTCCACCCCCTAGCCAATAGGGGGTATTGAAGTACCCAGCCAACATCTAGTGATTGTGAGGCATCCTACCAACAATATCCCCATTTGATCCTAGAGATATTTTCTAGATGCTTTAGCATTGGGAGCATAAACATTAACTAGAATCCAATTCTCCTTGGTGCTCATATGAGAAAAAGAGACCACCAGGTGATGCCATGTCTTATTAAAATAATTTCAATCATATTTGAAGGCATTTTGATTCTTACTAGTGGAAATATATTTAAAATAACTATACAAAGCTTCCAAAAATAGAAGCACTCAACATAGAAAGGTTTGTTGGTACATATGTTTTGATTTTAGTATGGCATTTTTATAACAACTTGATATAGTGTCACCAAAATTATGATATTTTCCTCATTTTATAATGAAATTCAATGATTTAAGATGTTTTAGAAGCTAACTTGAAGGGGAACAAAATTGAGAAATATTTTGACAATACTATTAGTATTTAATGAGTAGTTTGATGTAAAAGAGATTTTGGCAAATAGTAGCACAAATCTTGTATTTATGCAATGGTAAACATTTTATTGGTGATTTTATAGCTAAGCATAATACATAGAAGTAGTGTTAAATGATTTTGATAAGGTTATAAATAATTGTAAAAGATTGAGGGTTTTTATCATTGAAATCCTCATGCATGAGGATACACTATTGTCATTTTTAATGTTATTTCCAATGCCAACAATATACAATAATTCTAAATATTTATGCAGTTTTTGTTCATTAGAGGAGAAAATATATTTGCATGGGGAATTACTTTAACCATGGAGGAAAAGTGATACGGAAGTTAGTTGAAATAAAGGCATTTGGATTTTACATGCTATAAATTATTCACATGAGGATAAGGTGTGTGAAAAAGGCATTTGCAAAGTTTTTATTTTACTTTTGATTTATATTAACTTATTTGAGTCAATGTATTTAAAATTATTGTTTGAGAAAATCATATAAGAGTTGGTGTAATGAGTAGTTGGGGAGTGGGATTACATTAGTGAATGGGAGGTTTAATGTGCAAATCTTATAAGTGTGTGTTTCTTTCGTAAAAAAATTAAATGAGATGTTTGTTTTGTAAATGGAGAAATAAGGATATTATTGGAGTCTATTTTATATTTAGAAAAATATTATTGTAATGGAGAAATCATATTCTATTGCCAAGTTTGAGGGGCATAATTTTCATACGTGTCAAATTAAGATGCAATTGGTTCCAACTAAAAAGGATCTGGGGCTTGGTAGTATTTGTGAATAGTGTAACTTCTAAAATAGGTGTTTACTTATTTTGTGGATAGTGTAATCATTGAAATAGGTGTTTATTAGTGTATATACATTGATTTTGTTCTTGATATACATTGAAGGAGAGAATTGGTTCTCACAACACCAGAGGAGGGATATTGACACTCTCAGAGGAGAGTTTTTCTCTCAATATGCATGTACTAGAGGAGGGATTTTGACATGCTTAGAGGAGGGTGGAATCTCAAAGGAGAGTTGTTCTCTAATTATGCATGGAGGTAGGGATTTATTCTCTCATGTAGTACAAATGATTTATAGAGTTAAACAATAAATACATTCACTGATGTGATTAGTTTGGTGTGTGATGGGTGAGTGGGAGATTTGGTGTATATGCTTCATCATATTTCTAGATGGGTTGGTGTGTTCAATCCATGTAGTTTTTTGTCCTTTATTCAGATTGATGTAATAAAGGGGAAATGTTAAAAATTTATTACATCATATAGTATATAGGTTAGATAAGTAAATAATGAATGAACATGTTAGTATGTTAATAAACAAACAAACTTGTTTATAGTTAGTTGTGCAAGAATGGTTTCTTGTAGGGAGTTATTTGGTTTAGGTAGTAGTATAAGAAGTTGAAAAGTGAAAAGGCTTTATAAAATCCATTATATTCTATTGTAAACTACTACAAAGAAATCAATATATCATATAGAATTTTATATATACAATAATGGTGTAAGAATCCATGTGTGTTTACTCTTCATTCCAATAGGGGTCACACAAATCAAGGAGAGAGGGAGTGGGGAGAGAGAGGTGGGATAAAAACTATATATGCTAACATGATGATAATTGTATAGAAAGTGTACATAAGCATAATATACCAAGTATGAAGCATAGGAATGATAAATTAAACATGAACTGGTTGAGATAAAATTAGAAAAAATAGAGATATATGCATGAGACACTTACCTTTATGCAACTAATGACTATAATATGTAACATGAAATATGTCCCTACTCTATTGCCTCCTAAATTGATAAATCATGAATGCATGTAACCTAAAAAAAACCTCACCTCCAAGTGATAAGATCAAGTGAAAAGCATAGAAATGATTATGGCATATCTAATAAGAGAGATGTGAGAGATTAATCAATGAAGGTACCACTATCTGGTGAATATGTCTCAATGTATACAAAAGATGCACCATTGTAATCTATGCCACCCAAGGGAATATCAAAATTAGAATTTCATGTCTTTCATGTCCTTGCTTTCATCATCATGTGTTCACTTTGTTTGATATCCCAATGTGTAACCTCAACATAAGGTGTGTCATGCTTATCATAATCCATATACTTATCATTACTAACATTAGAAGAATCCTCGTCATTCAATTGCATATAAATAGATTCAAGTTGTATCATCTATTTGTTGATAAAATCTTGAATTTTCTGTTTCAATTTAATGCATCTATCTATAGAATGTCCATGTATGAGATATCAAGTATAAAAATATTTAATCTTGTATGTGAGAAGTATAGAAATATCCATTGTATTAACAAGAAACAAAGTGATAAGCTTTTGTTCTGATAGTTGTTCCAATTTATCATGTGGAGACTCCTCCAATTTAGTGAATTATCTAAATCTTGTTGCATTGATGGGTTCATGATGATACTTTGATTAACACTAGATTCATCCTCATTTAATTCATCTTCCAAATGTGACATTGATGTTAACTCTTGAGGGTGACAAGAAGTTATAGAAACATGATGATACAAATGACTTTTTTCTAATAAAAGCATGTTGAAATACACAAGCACATAAATCTAAGAATAAAGGATAAGACTTGCACAACACCTAATTCATGAGTGGAAGAAAATTATTAATAAATAAAAATTTAAGCTCATCCTTTGATAATGTGGAACTCATATTAGTAATAAAAGTTTACATCTCAATGCATAATCTTTAATTTTCTCATGTTCGCCTTGCTTGCATTGTATTATTTGAGCAACAAATATCTTGGGCTCAATATTATAGTGAAAGTGTTCCATAAAAGCATTGCCCAAATCCATAAAATAAGTGATATAATCATGAGGTAATGAGAATAAACCATGTAAATGCAAGACCAATCAAGCTCATTGGAAACAATCTACTTGTTGATGGTGTTTTTAGCACACAACAATGCAGGTGAAATATAGGTATATCACCTCTCTTGAAAAAGGTATCTTATCTAAGATAGGACTGCCCCAAGGATAATACAACTAGGTCTTAGCTTGTAGGAATAACTTAGTTGGTATGTTTTAGCTATGCCAACAGGGGGTCTTACATATAACATAGGGTTTGTGAAAATATGGCAGCAATGTAAATGTAGAAACCCTAGGTGGTTCAGACTGTGAAGTCTGAAATTCTCCAATAGATAATCAATGCAATGCTACTTAAACCCTAATTCTAACAATTGTTGTGAAATAAAATGCAAAAGAGTAAAGGGTTAGAAAGAAAGGGATAAGAGATCTTATAGAGTATTGCAGAAATGATCAATAACCAGATAGACAGATTCCTAACAATTAACAAATCTCTGCTTAACCAAGCAACCCACAATGCCACAGAGATTGTGCAATCTTCTAAGGAAATGTAATGATTTTCAAATTGTAGAGGGTTCATCAAACACCCAATCCCTAGTGTAGCTCAATGATATCATACAATCGAACTTATATAATAAAATATGCCCAGACTAACCATGCATGATGACATACAATCAGCAAGCCATTAATGGTATGAACAGGAAATCTATCAAATATCTGAATCATTAATCACAAATTCAACTGAATATCAACTAATTTTAGATTGACATGAACCGTGAAATCTAAAATGAGACAACACGGAAACACAAATTCCCAGCAATATGCAAAACTTGCTTTGTATTGACTAAATTTTGGCAGTCTCAACAATTCATTATCAAATCTTACTTGTTAAAATGAGAGAATGATGGCCCTTTTATAGACAAGGCACCATACCAAGTTTTTGAATGGACGGTGGAGATTAACTCAACACCCATGGTCCGTATTACATGGCATTTAATGAGATACATTAGTTTGTTGCATTTTTGGATTTGCCTTTGTCTTGTAGGAAAAAGACAAAATACAACTTGCAAATATATTGATCTGGACAAAATGGATACCCATTTGGTTGTATATGATGAAAAGTCAATTTTCAAGGCCTAATAAAGCCAAAATAGAGTCACATGACACCTAAAAACTTGAGCTGATGTGGACTGATGGGATTGCTCATGCTGACTAGATCATTCCATTACTCATCACTTTTGAATTGTCTAATAGGATAAATCACTTCTCCAATGTGTAGAATAGTCAAGAAGAGTATGTGGCACATTTTTGATGTAGGAATGTCCAACTGGATGCTTGTTGGATTCAACTTTGATAACTGGATTGCTAGAATATTTATGAACAAGTGTGAACATGTCTTGGACGTTGGACTAGATCTGCATGAACTGCCATGAAATTGGCATGATCTTTAATGTCTCCTAGCTCCTGAGGCCTATCTCCACCATCTTTGACATCATACAGACTTTCTTTTGCATGTGCAACATTAATTTGGTTGATAAAATGTCAATTCTTCATGTTTAGGTCAGCATTGCATCTTTGTGTGTTCACCTTCCAAGACAGCTCCAAAAAGCTCCTGTATCCTCCAAGACCTGCAATCCATAAAGCCAAGCATCAATTTCATCTTAAAAAATCAATTTCCATCAAGATATGTGCACTTGCAGCCATAGATCAGTTAGGAACAACTCAAACTCAATGTTGCTTCCTTATAGACCTCTTCACAAATCCAGTTATTTTCACATGATTTTCTAAGTTTTTTACCCTTTTCAAGTACCCATTTGGCCAATATGATGATCTAGGAGGTTTTTGTGGCCATTAGGATCCATCTGGAGATATTTATTTCATGTTTTATAGCCTTTTTTGCAAAAAGCGAGATTTTTGGGGGGTACTAACTTTTTAGGTGCAGTGGCATTAATTAATGTAAAACGTGTCCAAAATCCACACAAAATGGTAAAAATGTTCATCAAGTTGTGATAAATAGTTGTGCAATTCAATTTCACCAAGAAAATCCAATTTGCACCTTCAAAAAATGTGTTTTTTTGGCTCAAATTAGCAAAAAGTGCTGATTTTGAGTCTCACTACCTTAGCACTGATTTTAGGTGTCACAGACTTAAGGCAGTGGAAGTCAAATTTAGCGCTAAGTTCACTTCATGCCTTTGGCGGGATTTAGGCTTGGACTGATTAATTAGAATGATGCTTCATGAGGTCAATCGGTTCACTTTTTAGCACTAAACATCTTAGGTGCTTCCGACAAGGAATTTGGGTCCAACATACTAGCTCGACTTTCACCTCCCACCAACAAAAGGCAATGCGATGCGATTTCAGCGCAAGTCAGTAAGGTATGATTTTAGCGCTAGGGATGCTTTTAAGGATTTAGCGGGAATTTTTGCTAGCGCAAACTTTGGCGGGTTGTGGATAAAGTCGGTTGGACTGCCTTTTAGCGCAAGTCGGTAGGGGTTGTTTTTGGTGCAAGGCAGTGAGGTGACTTTTTAGTGCTAAGTGCAGTAGGAGGCATTTTTAGCGCCAGATTTGGAAATATCTAGGGTGATAGTATATTTCAAAATATATTTTAAGTATATGTTTATATTTTGAAATATACTATCAGGATGTTTGAGATAGGTTCTAGATCCATAAGATTTGATATGTAGATTCTAGATTTTTAAGGTTCCACCAGATTTCATACTTAGCCATTTTTTAGGGTGTTCAGGGTTTCAAACTTAGCCAAATTAGGGCTTCAGGACCATGCGATAGGATGAAAGTATATGAACCCCTTAGTGAAATCTTGCGGAATTTGACATGATTTTGCAACTCTAAGACTTGGAAACTAGGAATTTCAACATGACACATCTTGTAGTAGCAATTTCAAGAACAATATCTAGTGACAGGATTTTGGAGCAAAATGCAGTAACACCCAACTTCAGTGTAGAAGGCAACAAATGGCTATTTTTAAGCACAAGACCACCCAAGACACCTCCAAATCAATCACAAAAGACATCAAATCACTCCAATCAAACAAAATACTCAAATCTGGAACAAATCATGCACTCTAAGTGCAAATTCACCTTCTCATTGTCATAAATAGGAAAGATGAGATTCCAAACCAAAGCAAAGAAAGGGGGTCTCCATTTGATAAAATGGGGCATGTGTGCAAGGCACAACACTACCAAGTAACTTACCCTCATGAAAAATAGGTAAAGCATGTAGTTATGATAGATGTTGGATGTAGTAATGGATAAGCTCTATCATTGTACTTTATAAAACAAGGTGCCACAAATCCACTTGGTGAAGGATTCATATGCAAAATATTATGCAATAACTCATTATTGTAATCCCTCTTTTTAGATCTTCACTCATAATCATCAATAAAACTTTCCAAATGATTTGTTGTACTCATGATGGGGATAAAACAATATGAAATATCATGCTCAATATGTACAATACATTGATGTGTAGGTAAATCACAAGTACTAGTAGAGGTGGATGTAAGAGGTAAATCATTAGATAGTTTCACATTATCCTCACATAAACCAAGTAAAAAATGTAAGAGATCATCATGTTACTCTTCTTTATGATTTCCTAGGTGATGTGTTTGCTTGATAGGAGATGTATAAGAGGGTGATCCATAGTTACTCAAAGATATGTTATTTGAAATACTAACAAGATCTGAAGGAGAATCCCCATGGTCATGAAAAAGGGGTATATCATCATGATGCATAGAAATATCCATTGGATCCCCAAAGAAAGAGCCACTAGACTATGAAAAGTGAGAGCCATGAAAAATAATTATTCTAGAGCCACAAGTAAAGTAATTTATAAAAGAAAATGGAATTGAAGTATGGAATGATGTATAATAAATGTTGATGTTTAGATTTATTCTCACTTTAATTTGCACCACACATGAACATCAAGCATGAAAAGATTGCAACATTGGACTCTTACAAGATAATCTATGAGATTGAAAGGTCATCTTATTGTTTAATCTACTTTTTGACATATAGGAGATGTATAAGAGGGTGATCCATAGTTACTCAAAGATATATCATTTGAAATACTAACAAGATCTGAAAGAGAATCCCCATGGTCATGAAAAATTGGTATATCATCATGATGCATAGAAATATCCATTGGATCCCCAAATAAAGAGCCACCAGAATATGAAAAGTGAGAGCCATGAAAAACAATTATTCTAGAGCCACAATTAAAGTAATATATAAAAGAAAATGGAATTGAAGTATGGAATGATGTATAATAAATGTTGATGTTTAGATTTATTCTCACTTTAATTTGCACCACACTTGAACATCGAGCATGGAAAGATTTCAACATTGGACTCTTGTAAGATAATCTATGAGATTGAAAGGTCATCTCATTGTTTAATCTACTTTTTGACATAGAAAGGTAATGGAGAATATTAAAAAGAAGTGCTTTGAAATAAACAACTAATCTAAGTTCACTCTTCTTTCTCAAACTTGTACACAATATTTCCTAATCAACAAATTTAAAACTTAGGTTTATACTAGAATAGATAAAAAGATTACTCATTGGTAATACTAAGAAACAAGACTAAGAATATCATAGCTTCTTTATATTCAAATGATTTGATATGATTACATATACTAAAACTAGCGTATTTTAGGAAATGAAAATAAAGGCTATGTGAAGTTGAAAACCATTGGAAAAATATGAGAATATATAAGTTTACAAAGCTCAAATAAGCATGAGCTAACCTAATAAAATCTAACCTCTCTATAAAGAAGATGGTTCTATTTATAGAAAACAAACCCTCACTACTAATAGATATCCTCAAAGCTCATGGAAATCCCACTTGAAGTGAAGTGAACTGTTGTGTGGTTACACAACACGCCCCATTTTGACTTGGCAAAACAGGGACCCAACTTCTTTTGGCTTGGTTTGTGTTTCTTGCTTTCTGGCGGTTTGGTAAAAAAAAAAAATCAGTCAAGTGCATCATCACGTTGAGTCAGGATGAGGTAAGTCCCTAGTATGAGGTCAGTTTGTCAAAATTCATATTTCGTATCTGTGACCTCATATTCTGAAAGAACATTAAATTTCATGCAGGTTTGCCTTTTACATCACCCTGATATTCATCAGGATGTGAGAGTTATGAACAGTCAAAGTCTTGGTCAAACCTGATATTTGCAAGAGGGGGGTCATATTTTATAATCTCAGTCATGTTTCGAACATCATCATCATATTTGAGACATCCCCTGATATATCCTGCGGCTCAAATATCCAGACGTCAACTTTAGGCGGTAGTGAGTCTTTCCCGTCAAGCGGTCTTTTATACCGCGAACATCATGTTCCAAATATAACCCGATATTTGTTAATATCCTCCTGACGCGAAATATCACCCTTAGCAAGTATCCTGATGACATAATCCGAATACGATAAATGAAGAAACAAACATCCTGATGACATCATCATCATCATATTTACATTACTACAGGATATTTTACAAACATGATCATGTTCACCCAATATGACGATGACGTCATGAGACATTTCCGATACAAAGAACAAATATCATGACGACGTCATCCCGATATTCCGAAAGGAGAGACGAGTAAGTTTCAAACATCATCATCCTATTTTGTAACATCACCCGATAAACCGAAATACCCTCCTGATGTGCTAAATTAAACGAAAGGTGCATTGTTATCCGAATCTTGTCGCGATAACAATTTCAAGACAAGGGAGGATGATATTGAAACTCAACCCGATATTTATGAATATCATCCTGCCCTCATGATATCTTGTCATATGGATATCCCCCCACTCCCTTTGCCGCCATTATCATTAAATGCGCGCAGATATGGTAGGTGATTCCCGCCAACCCCGGAACCCAATGAAATACCTGGCGAGATCCTGCGTTTTCGCACGAATGATCAAAGATTGCAATCTGACTTGTCAGAGTTGCCCTAAATTTACCCTAAATGCGAGGTTAAAAGGTAATTCAACCGCCATTGTTACATTTACCTGCGTTAAAATTGTTTTACAGAGCACCAGCCTCCATATTTGCATAACAGCTACCGTTGCGCAATTCGAGCTCACAAACAGAAGGAAGGAAGTGATCAGCAGTTGAATCAAGAGCATCTTGATGATATACTGGTATAAAGGAAAATCTGCATAACCAGGTAAGTAAATTGAAACCCTCATCATGTTGTTTCTATATGATGCTGTAAGTTCTGGGTATGCATCCATATGAGTAAGTAATGTTGAAATTGATGCTCAGGCATGATGATTGCAATATGTATGCATGTATATCCCTTTTTGTGAGAAGAGATGTTGTTAATTGCAGGTACTCATGGTTGAAAAATGATTAATCAAGAGTCAGGAGGAATTCAGCAGGCCTATGTTCTCTTCTCAGAGAGGGGTCCTGTTCAAATATGGGGCAATTACAGACACCCATCAGGGGATTACCAACCTGGAAGCCTGGTCAGCCAAGCTAAATGATGGACATGACAAGAGTCCGGTATTGGATGCAGTGTTTGTATCAGGTATGTGGAATGTTGCTGGCTTCCCATACTCCATGGAGTCTCCAGAGCTCGTCATTGAGTGCGCCTAGAATTATAACCCTCATATGAGGCAGGTGGTGAAGCATGGGAGGGTGTATGCAGACCTATCCATCAAAGGTCTCTCCCAGACATTTGGACTGCCAATGGGCAGTAAGGTAAAGAGTGTAGACTTGAAGAAGTCTAAAAGAGAATACGAGGCCAACAAGAAGGCGGCCAGAAAGAACATGTATGCTTGGCGGGCTGAGAACAACACATACAATGCAACGGCCAAGCTTCCTGTGCACATGTTCAAGTTTGATTTCAATGAGGAGTATCAGTACGTGATTACCCTCCTGAACAGGGTGACTGGCTAGCCTAATACTGGTGAATTTAGAGATTGGATGTATGGAATCATAATGATGTGTCTGTATGCAGATATCAAGCCACTGTGGGGCCAAATAATAAGTGATGCTCTGCATGAGCAGCTGATGAACCTGGGAGGTTCAGATTGTACATTCTACATGACATCTTATATTGTTTATTCTTGTGCTTATAGAGGCACTTTTGATGCCTTAGTCACAGATAGAAAACTGACAGGCACAAATGCAGCATATATCTGGGATCATTATCCCCAGCTGCAAAGAACCAATTATCTCAAGGACTACAAACCAGTCAATGATGCATTCTCTATGCATCTGGTAAGGACCATGGAAGAAGATAGAACAAAGAGATTGAGCATGGAGGCTCAAGAGGCAGTATACAGGCATGGGGCATGGTACATACAATTTGCCACCTTTTCCTATATAAGGGTTGAGGGTTTTGAAGGACATCCCCTGATGCTGCCAAGATATCCTACTGATGCAGTAGTGTTAATGGAATTTATCAGGCAGGGCTCCACCATGATACAGATGTATAAGGATGCCAAGAAGCTGCCACCAATTTTGTTCCCAATCAGCATCGGCAACTACATGTGCCCTCACTCTGACAATATAAAGAAGGTGATGGTCACCCTGAATAAGATGAATCTACAGCCTTTTCCAATAACCAGACCATATGATCCTTACGGCAGAATACAGAAGATTCTAGGAAAGCCTATTCACCAGAGGCACCTAGAAGATTTTTGGGCTGACTGCGAAGATGAGGCAGAGGCCAGGAGAAGGAGGTATCAGAGGTTGACTCTGAACCAGATTAGAACATTTGACTGCATCTCTCTCCCTCAAGAGCTGAAGAATGATGACGGCAAGATAATGGCAGATGAGTATGAGCAGAAAAAGATTTATAATGATACCATCTCTGCACCTGACCTCACCGTGCAGGAGGATATGTCCTTAGACCCATTCCTTGCCAGAACCCTACACTTGACCCAAGCTTGGGTAGATGCACAAATAGAGGCATTGAAGAAAAGGGTGTTGCCATCACGATGGACAACAAGAAGAAGGGGCAGGACATCCCTGCAGATGAATATGATGACTTCTTGTTGGAGAAGAGGAAAACCAAGGGAGAGAGAATCCCTCCACCACAACAGCCAAGCAAAAGATCCCCAAGGGCTAAGAAAGTGGAAAAGGGACCGAAAGGTATAATAATTGAAAGGGCAGTGTTTACAGCTGAGGAGGCAGCAGGATCAGGATCAGGATCAGATTCCCCTCCAAAGAAGGAAAAGCCCAAGAAAAGCAAGACAGCAGAGGCTAGAATCGTTGAGTCCCAAGAAGTGGGTCAGTCTTCCAAACAACCAGGAAAAGATATCCTCATGGAGGAGGAGCCTGAAGAAGAAGAAGCTCCACTGATAATAAGAAGAAAGAGGAGAGCTCCGCAGGTGCTGGTTCCTACCACACCTAAGAAACCAAGAACCTCCATGAGAGGTGAAATAAGCTAACCTCCTGCACTAGTATAAGGGGCAGGTAGTGAAGTGCCAAAGGAACTTCAACATAACGTTCCACTTCCTACCATTGTCAAGTTCAAAACCGAACTTGCTGAAGAGCAACAAAAGGAAACCTCCCAGACACAAGCAGAAGGACATGTCTCACTGGAAGAGACAATCGACCTGTCTGATGATGAGGTTGTGCAGGATGTGTCTGCACAAAAGATGGAAACACTGGCTGTTGGTACCAGCATGACTCCTCACAAGCCTCCATCTGTTTAATCAGTGCTTGAGGAGATGAAACAAGCAGAGGCGGAGCAAGAAAAGAGTCCAGAGCAAGTAGCTCAGGAAATGGGGCTGGACACACTGATCGCAGAGGTGACAAGTCCTACAGTGGTAGATCTGACAGAGAAACAGGACGCAAGTCTTGAACAGCCAGCAGGATCACCTAATAAGGGCCACTTAACAGAAGAGGTAGAGATGGCAGAATCTGAAGGCCATGCTATTGAATTAGGCCAACAAAGCCCACAGGATACATCAGCAGGACCTGCTATAGTAGAGGTCCAAGAAGCAAAAGCTGATGAGGAAAAAGCAGCAATAGAAGATCCTACTGCTAAGACACAAGAGGTGGATAGTGCAGGAACAGAACAGATGCCGTTACTTCAAGCAGACCTCACAGCATCCGGAACGGTGGACATGCCACCAGGAACAGAGAAACCAAAGGAGGATGATCAACCTCTACAAGGGGAAGAACTGGGGATAGGTGAAGTAATGATGGAGAAAGATCATGATCATCATGACCTACATACAGATGCACCGCAGGGTTCCCCACACCGAGAAGATGCTCCCCCAGAAAAAGAAATCCCTCAACAGGAGGAGGCACCGAAGGATCAACAGCAAAGCGAGCATCATGAGGGAGAGAAAGCAAAATCACCATCTCCGCAACACTTGTTAATAGAAACGGGAGGTATGGGTGAACAACAGCATGATGCTGAAAAACATGATCAGGTACCTCCATGGTTGACAAAAGAGGTAAACGTTGAGGAGGAACTTGAAATTCAAGAGTTCGACGTCTCCACCCTGTTCTCCGCGGATATAATGAAGCCCAGGAGGAAGGCCAGAATGACTTCGGCCATCAAGAGAGATCCGGTGACAGGGAGAAGGACCGCACAAATTGCTATACCTGCGGTGGAGAAGGAGAAGGGCAAAATCACTGTGGATGAATTTCAGATAAGCACAGTAGATTTGGGTTTTGCCAACGAGGAACAGGAGGGTCAAGAAGGTAAGGATATCATTGACTCTCTAATTCAGAAAGTGAAAAGAGAGAAAGAGAAGAATAAGCAACATAAAGAGCACATTGCTCAGTTGTATGCTTATATTAAAGGTTTGACCAATCTTGATGATACTACAAGTGAAGCTGCAGTCCCATTGACTGCCATTTCTCAGGAGGAGGTAAATAAATTGGACCTCATGAAACATGAGGCTTCCGTAATAAGGAAATGGATGTCATCCACATTGGATGATGCTATAGAAATAATGAGGACTTCTTTGAAGAGGTGGAGCATATTAAGTGACTCCAAGACCAAGGTGGATAAATTGCAGATGCAGACCGGGAAGAGGTCTTATAAGCTGGAAAAGGTCCTGAGTCTCTTGGGAGAAATAAGGAAGATAAACCCACAACTGCTTATCAGTAAGCAAATATTGAATAATAATACTGCACTATTAGTGGACATCTGGTATAAGGATGTGTAGTTTGAATGCGGAGTCCTCAAGAGATGCAATAATAAGCTGAGGGAGATCAGCATGAAGTTGCGGGACTTAATGGGCATTGAGGCAGATATGCTAGAAACACTAGAAGGCAAAGTAGAGGGAAAAATAGAGAATCAAGATGAAGACTCTGCCCTTAAGGCTCTACGCAGCAACTTCCAAATGGAAGAAGATGGTCCACTCATCCACTTGACAGAGGAGATTATAAATAAGGTGATGAGAATCAAGGTCAAGATGGAGACCTACAATGAGACATTGTAGGACAGGAAAAATAAGCTAGATAACAGCAGGGATAAGTATGAAGCACACAAGCACACCATTATCAAGGCAAAGACTCAAGATGGCGGAGCAATAGATCAGGTTGTGCAGTCATATGAACAGATCCAGAGCAGCATGCAACCCCATATGCAGCAGCATCATCATCAGGATAGCGAAGGTTCAGGAAGCGATGCACATGATGATGACCCGCAGGAATCACCTGAAGAACATGATGGAGATACATCATGAAGGGGGATATTTGCATAAGTAATATAGATAGTTGCCAGCTGGCAACTTGTGCCATTTTGTATGAATTGACAAGTCATGAAATTATGACCATAGATTTGTATTGATAAATCAAGATCGGGGATCTTTTGTAACGGCCTCCTCACCTTATTCTATAAAAGGTGGTGGAATGCCTTGTTGTAGACATTAGAAACTTAATTGAAATCTGTTTGCTGAAGTATTCACAGCTTATTTCAAAGCTGCTGTATATGTACATGTCTTTTGCATACTTAATGAAAGGGAAGAGTATTTTGATTCAAATCTTCGTAAATCTTGAGTAATCTGTGCTTGAATTATGGATATGTGCTTTGATTTGCTGCGTCCCTTGGAGTGCTCATCATGTTGCATGTATTGTTTTCACTCATTATCCTCTGAAGTTTGCATCAACTGTATCTAGCTGTGGAATATCCTGGTGAACATATGGTTTGATTTCTTCTCCTCATGACAGTATCAAGCATGTATGTGGATCAAAAGCTAAAGGTTCAACTTAATTAGAAGTATTTCTTTTAATTTCTTTCAATTTCAGAACATCTCATGATCGCAATTGCAAATAACTGCTAATCTTAAGCAAACAACACAAAATATGCAAACATCTCGTAGATAATCGCAAATATTTAGCATATTTGAATACTAAGCATGCACAATTGAAAATATCATGCAAAGATTGAGGTATTTTTACATCTTTTCATCAAATAACTGCATAATTTGACTTCTCTGTAAAGAATTTCTACAGGAACGTCATGATGATGATAATCTTCACGTAAGGCCCCAAAATGGAAACAGCAACTCACATTAACCTTTGAGTAACGTCAGACGATTAAGACCTAATCACCGGAGACTTGGGATCACGAATTCTCTGAATTCACAGTATCTTTCAAGATGAATAAAGGTTAATGTGTACCTTTATTCTATGTTTGTTTGTGACTAACATCATGACCAACATGAACCTAATTGAAAGCATGTTTCATGGACTCTAGATTGGACAAGAGCTCCCATTAATTAATATCAATTGATCTCTACTAATTATATAGACATCTTCAAATGGCCATCCCCTTGTTGTGGGGAGATTCCTCATAGTTTTTGAATTCTTCAAATTTGGAAACAAACATGTAGTCATGGGCTAGTGATTCCTTAGAGATAGGTATGTTGTAGGATATGAGTTCCTTTAGATCAAATGGTTCCAACAAACTAAGTAATGTTATCCATATCGGTGTTCTCTTCTTTTCCTAACTATTAGATCTAAATTCATTATCATCAAGTAGTACTTGGGGTCCTGCTTTAACACAATGAAACATTTACTTTTGAAACTGAGAATTATTGGATGCTCTAGATCATCATATGATCTCATGTCTATGGAATATAGTGACATGCTCAATGCATAGAAAAATATCATGGGAATTTACCTCATATGGATGTACCTACTCAAATATCATCTCTACGTGATAAAATAATATAGTTGGGTCCATTGCTTGTGACTCATCATCCATTTGACCAATATCAAAACTTGGTTTTGACATAATTAGTGTTCCCTTTTAGAGTTTTGAGAGTGTAAGCACTAAAAACATGCATGGGACTACATGGTAATCCAATGATGAGATATATTCCTAATCACATACATGTAAGCATATAATTATGACCTCTCAACAATGTTCTTTTTGGTGACATGTGGATCAAGGTTCTTCATCTTGTTTGTGTTTCCTTTGTCCCATGGCTAACATGTCTAGCTCCTATTTATTCATCTTTCCCCTTGGTTGAAAATTTGCTTTTGTCAATTTCTAACCTTGTCGATTTGACCCTTCAGAATCACAAGATGGAAAGTACACTTTCCCTACACCCCTTTTAACCATTTCAACCTGTTAGAGGCCTCCAATTGACCCCCCAAATCATTCCCCATCATTAATTCGATCTCATTGTTCTTCTTTTTTGTGTTGCCCCTATTATTTCCAAATCCACTGGGTGGCCCTAGGTCCCCCATGGGAGACCTTCCCTTTCAAAAGGGCCAATCCACTTTCCTTGAGACTTTCAGTCAGTCTTTGGGTCCTGAGATCCTCTTTAGCCCTTTCTAACCATTTCTAGCCCCTAAAACCTTCTGCCAAACCCTATCCTTTTGGGTCACCCCCTATCATTTCTAAATCTCCCTTGGGCGACCTACCTTGTCACAAGGGGCAACCCTATTGTGTTTTAAAATGCAAGTTTCTCTTCAGTTTGGGCCCAATTTAGCTCTGTTTTGGCTCCATTTTGCATGCATATTTGACCCTGATTGAGCCTAGGCCATTTTTAACTACCTATCCACTTCAAATCACTCTATTCTTAGCTCCCACAAAGGTATTCTTATCTCACCTTCTCATGCTAACTCTACTTCATCCATGATTATAAGCTATCAAGCTTAGTTCATTACCTAATCAATTGAATTCACTCTCCAATCTATTTTGTTAACTTTCCAATCAGTTGAGTTAATTCCCAATCAATCCAACCTCTTGTATATCTCTCCAAGCTATAAATACCCCTAACCTCATCATTATTTCTCAAGTTGGAGAATGCTCTTCTCATCTTCACAATCTTTTTCAAGATTCTTCGTAGGCCTTTGAGCCTCTTAGTTCATTTATTTAGTTTTCATTTTAAAGCTTTAAAGTTTTCCCTTAGGAGGCAAATTCATTATTGCATCTATTTGAAAAGTTTTGTTTTTGCTCTCCATTAGCATCTTGATGCTCATTGCAAGACTCATGTGCCTTTTGTTTCATGTTTAGGATAGTTTTCCAAGCTTTCAAAAGTTTCATATAGCATTGTTATGCTATCAGTTTTCTCTTAAGCCATATCCATTGTGCTCACATAGTGCTTTCATAGTATTCATTGTTAGGTTTTAGGAAGATCAAAGAAATAAACACAAATAATTATATGTAGATTAAATAACCCAAATATAACAATGAGGAATAACACAAAAGAGATCAACACAGAAATTTAACATGGTTCACCCAATATGGGCTACATCCACAAAAACTTAGCCATCCAATGATTTTATTATCCAGTACAAAATATATTACAATCTCATGAATACATCACCGTAACATGCATCCCAACTGCTTATAACAAGCTTTTTAGAAGCTTCTAGAATTAGGGTTTTGCAATGTCATTTTTCTTTTATCGGTTAACAAAAATTAACAACCAACTCCGATCGTGCAAAAAAGAGGGAATTTTTTTTTTGAGGGTTGCACCCCCGAACCCCTACTTCTCGGGGGCTACCGCCCCCGAACCCTCGCTCAAGACTCGGCCCAACCCTGAACCTCAGGGACGATACATTACTAGTGTACAGTACTTGCATGATCAGTCGCCACATACCAACAATCTCCCACTTGGAGACTGATCAAGCTCCACACCAAATAATCTCCCACTTGGAGACTGATCCTGGATGACACTGCTGCGCTTGTAGCTCCCATTAGATTACAGGCCTGGATGTTTTTTTATATTCACCATTATTAGTTGTAAAGGCCAACATAAACTAATGAGAAAATTAGTTTCTCCTGTGTAACTGCCTTTGTGAACATATCTGCAGGATTCTGACTTGTGTGAATTTTCTCTAGCTTCAACTGCCCATCCTCCAAAACTAACTAGATGAAGTGGTATCTGAGCTGTATGTGCTTAGTTTTTTAATGCAAAGATGAATTCTTAGCAAGATGAATGGCACTCTAGCTATCAATGTACAAAGGGCTATCTTCTTGTCATTGCCCTAATTCCTCCAGAAAACATTGTAACCAAATCATCTCCTTGCTAGCTTCTGTAGCAGCAACATACTCAGCTTCAATTGTTGAAAGCGCAACAACCTTTTGCAATATTGACATCCAACTGACTGCAGTACCTCCAATAAAAACATACCCTATAGTATTCCTCCTACTATCAATATCACCTGCCAGATCAGAGTCAACATATCCTTTTAGAGCAGAATTTGTTCCTCCAAAACATAGTTTCTTTGAAGTAGTACCTCTCAAATATTAGAGAATCCATTTTACAACATTCCAATGTTCCATTCCTAGATTGCTCATATACATGCTTACAACTCCCACTGCATGTGCAATATCTAGCCTTGTGCATACCATTGCATACATGAAGCTGCTAACTACTGATGCATATGGTATCTTAGACATTTTGTCTTCCTCCTCTTGTGTCTTTGGACACATCTCCTTAGTCAATTTAAAATGACTAGGCAAAGGTGTACTAACTGCATTTGCATTCTACATGTTAAGTTCCTTTTCAACACCTTCTCTACATACTCACTTTGAAACAAAAATAATTTTCTGTTTGTCCTGTCCCGTGTGATCCTCATACCAAGGATTTGTTTTACTACACCCAAATCCTTCATAGCAAATGAATTTGCTAATTTATGCTTAAGTTCATTAATATGCTACATGTTAGACCTAGCAAAAAGCATGCCATCAACATAAATCAACAAGATAATATAGCTGCCATTACCCAATTTCTTGAAATAAACACAATAATCAGAATGACATCTTTTGTAACCTTGTTCAACCATAAAACTATCAAATTTCAAATACCATTGCCAAGGTGCTTGCTTCAGGCCATACAAACTCTTATTTAACCTACACACAAAATCCTCCTTACCCTTGACCTCATATCCCCGTGGTTGCTGCATGTATATTTCCTCTTCCAAATCCCCATGGAGAAAAGTTGTTTTCACATGTAGTTGTTCAAAATGCAAGTCTTCCGCAGCCACAAGATTTAGAATAGTTCTAATAGAAGTCATCTCTACAACCGGAGAAAATATTTCATCAAAATCTATACCTTTTTTCTGTGCAAAACCTTTTACCACGAGTCTGGCCTTGTATCTTTTCTTGCCTCCATCTTCTTCCTTCAACCTATAAACCCATTTATTTGGCAATGCTCTTTTACCTGCAAGCAATTGGATTAAGTCCCAAGTCTGATTCTGCAGCAAGGAATCCATTTCCTCTTTCATGCCTAGCTCCCACTACTTTTTTGGTATCTACCTGCATTGCTTCTTCATAACTTTCAGGTTCACCAAAATTAGTTAATAATATATAATATAATGATGGAGAAAATATTTCTGGAGATCTAGTTATCCTTGTAGAACGTCTAACACTTGTAGGAGTCTATGGGATAACTTGTTGTTGTTGAGTATCAGGTACCACTGGCATTTTATTTTCTGGAATCTCATCCAACACCACATATTCCTTTTTGGCCTATTCATGCTTCTTTTCCTACAGTTGATTCTTATACATGACCTTCTCATTGAACATAACATCTCTGCTCCTAACGATTTTATGATTTTCATAATCCCATAACCGATAACCAAATTCATCTACTCCATATCCAGTGAAGGTACATTTTTTAGACTTAGCCTCAAGCTTGGTCCTATTTTCAATATCAACATGGACAAAGGTTCACAACCAAAGGTTTTTAGAAATGAATAGTTTACCTTTTTACCCATCCATGCCTCCTCTGGGATGCCACCATCCAAAGGATTTGAAGGTCCCATGTTTATTAAATAAACAACGATATGTACAGTGTCTACCCAAAAGTGTAAGGGTAGTCCAACATGCAATCTTATGCTCCTTACACGCTCCATAATGGTCCTATTCATCCTCTCAGACACACCATTTTCTTGTGGGGTTCTAGGAATCATTTTCTTCCTACGAATTCCATTATATGAATAGTAATTCTCAAATTCTCTGCTACAATACTCACCTCCATTATCAGATCTAAGACACTTCAATTTTTTTCCTATCTCATTCTCAACCAAAGCTTTCCACTTTTTAAAAGTTTCAAATACTTCTGATTTTTGTTTTAGGAAATACACCCATGTTTTCCTAGTTGCATCATCAATAAAAGTAACATAATAGCAAGAGCCACCAAGAGACGATACCTGAGCTAGTCCCCATACATATGAATGCACAAACTCTAATTTCCCACTCTTCTTCTCTTTCCCAACTTTGAGAAATTGGATTCTTTTCTGTTTTCCATAAACACAATTTTCACAGAACTCCAAGTCAATCTTCTTCAGACCTAGCAACAACTTTCTGGAGTGAAGGATCTTCATCCCTTTCTCACTCATGTGCCCAAGTCTATGGTGCCACAATTCTATTTCTATCCCTATAGCAAGTGCTATAACTATCTTAGTAGCAACTATTTCTGTAGCAGCTAAGGTAGAATAAGTATTACCAGTACACAAATACAATGTGCCTACCTTTTCACCTTTAGCTACTACAAATGCACCTTTAGTGACCTTCCAGACTTTGTCTAAAAAGGTAACTATACAGCTTTTACTACCTAGTTGTCATGTAGAGATTAAATTCCTTCTCAAATTTGGAACATGCCTTACCTCCTGTAGCAACCATTCATTTCCATTCTGCAACTTGATTTTTATCTTTTCTTTTCCAACAATCTGACAAGGTTCATCATCACCCAAATATACCTGTCCAAAATAACCTTGAACATAATCTACAAAATATTTCCTGTGGGGTGTGGCATGAAATGAAGCCCCTGAATCTATTACCCAGGAATCATTAGTATTATCTAAACACAAAATTAAAGCATCCTGTAATCTATTACTTGCAACGTTAGCTTCCTTACTATCATCATGTTGTTCGTCTCCTTGTTTTCCCTTTCAAGACGAGCAATTCTTCTTCAAGTATCCTGGCTTTCCACAGTGCTAGCAATCCATTCTTCCTCTAGATTTAGATCTGCCTTTCTTTGACTTCCCTTGTGACTTCCCATGATTTGTAGGGCTTTTTCCTCTCTCCTTTGTTCTTCCCCTGTTCTCTACAGTTAAAGTATTACCAGATGTTGAAGTCTCACTTGTGCTTTTCTATCACATTTTCTTGCTAAGGATAACACCAACAACATCATCAAATTTCAAAGTATTTGAAACAGAGATAGAGTTACTTACAACCATTACCAAGATATTTCAGCTTTCTGGGAAAGAACATAAAACCAAGAGAGCCCTCACCTCTTTATCAAATTTCACTTTTACAGAAGTTAACTGACTGGTAATCGTATTAAACTCATTTAAATGATCTGACACATATCCACCTTCAATCATTTTCAGCAAATGCTTCATGAGAAATACCTTATTTAAGGTCGAGGGTTTTTCATACAATTTAACCAAAGCTTTCATCAGTTCATCTATTATCTTTGCTTCTATTATATTGAACGCCACAGATGGTACCAGGCACAACCGAATGGTTCCCAGTGCCTTTCTGTCTAATAGATCCCAATCCTCATCAATCATTGCTGCCATTTTCTTGGCTTTTCCTTCCAATGGCCTCCATAAGTCCTTCTGATAGAGATAATCCTCCATCTACATCTTCCATAATTGATAGTTCTACCCATTGAATTTATCTACCTTCAACTTACCCTTGTCTCCCATTGCTCCCAATTAACCGTGAGACTCCCACTCAATCGTGAGACCTTCTTGCAGACGATAATCAAACACAACCCATTCTGATACCAATTGTTAGGGTTCAGGAAGATCAAAGCAATAAACACTAACAATTATATGTAGATTAAATAACCCAAATATAACAATGAGGAATAACACAAAAGAGATCAACACAAAAATTTAACGTGGTTCACCCAATATGGGCTACATCCACAAAAACTTAGCCATCCAATGATTTTATTATCTAGTGCAAAATAGATTACAATCTTACAAATACATCACTGTAACATACATCCCAGCCATTTATAACAAGATTTTTGGAAGCTTCTAGAATTAGGGTTTTGCAATGTCATTTTTCTTTTGTCGGTTAACAAAAATTAACAACTGACTCCGATTGTGTAAAAAAGAGGGAAAAAAATTTCGGGGGCTGTGCCCCTGAACCCCTACTTCTTGGGGGCTGCTGTCCCTGAACCCTTGCTCGAGGCTCGACCCAGCCCTGAACCTCAATGAGGATACATTACTAGTGTACAGTACTTGCATGATCAGTCGCCACATACCAACATTCATAACTCTCCAAGCTCTCTCAATTTCATTCTTAGCTTTCAAAGCTCAAGCGATTTCAAATAAATTTCTATCTTCATCCCCGTCAGCAAGAGGAGTTCCCCACTACTGTAGAGGAGAAAGAGGTTTCCACACAAGGACTTCTGGGGATATGCCGAGCTCATGCACCAGATTCATTACATGTTCTTTAAATCTTTTATAGTAATTAGCTAATCAAATTGCTCTTGAGGAAAGTAATACTTTGTTGCTTTTCTCTTGATAGATTATGCATTGTTAGTATAGTTTCCTTTCATTGCATTAGATTAGTTTGTTATTTTCTTTCATAGATTAAATTCCCTTATTGCATTAGATTAATTGTTAGTATCTTTTGTTAAAATAGGATTCCAAAATTGATTTTGAAAACAACAAAATATAGTTAGGCTCGCATTAGAAAAGTCATTTTACATTTGCATTCATATTTCAATTTATAGTAATTAAGTCATCTTATCAAATTAGAAAAAAAAAAAAAAACATTGCTTTGCATACATTTAGCTTGCATACATAAAAAACCAAAACATTAGAAAAGAGAAAATTAAAACAAAGTGAGTACACAAATCCCTTGATTTCATCACCAGGTCAACTTGAAATTGAAAACTCCTTGATGCCTTCACAAGGTCAAGCATTCAAGTGAAGCCATAGAAAAGCTTTGATCATGTCACAAAGTTAAGATTAAATAAAAAGTCAACCCTTGGTCAACTCTAGTAAACTCTCTCTCATCCAAGCATACGAATGTGTCCAAGAGTTAGAGGTGAGTGGGCTAGGGCAATCCTTGAAGAAATAGATTTAATACATCCTAGACAACAAACACCTCAAAGGATAGAAGACCATGAACACACTTTCAAGATTATCCAAAATGTAGAAATCATATGCCAAGTCATACTAGAACACGACAACTACATAGAACACCTAATAGTCATCAACAAACAAAATTGACACTCATCTAGGGGTTGGAACTTAAGGAATCCAAACAGGAGATCAACAACTAGTGACCCTTTGGGTCATAGGGTTATCTCCACCATCACAATCTTAGAATAACAAGCATCCACACCTATTAGGCCCCAAGATTGGTAAACTGCTCTCTGTGATGTTATGCTTCCACAAGAACAGAATCACCCTTGGGTTAGACTTCCACTCGACTAGTTTTTACCATAAGAGTGAGAGTGACTTAGAGGTCACCATCAACAAGGGGAGGGTTCATGTGCTGAATTGAGACTGACTCATTCGTATTTGTTCCTGAGTCACGTTTTGAGGATTATAGAGAGCCCTTGGATCATATTTAAATTAATAAACCCTCATAGACACATGAACTTAAAAGCTTTGACATCTCCTAGGACTTCTAAGAGCTTGTCATGTCACGAAATGATGACATCATCTTCTACTAAGAAGACACTATATTTTTGGACTATTATACCTCTCACCGATTAAAAAAATTGTTGGCATATGCCTTGCACCCAAAATTGATCAAAATAGAAAGGGCCCCACCAATGCTATGTTGTATATTGATTGACCAATATTAGATCTCTATTTCCATTTGTTGACATTGCCATCTTAAAACTCCAAGAGTTGCACGATATCATCCATATCCAATGATCCTTGGAAATATGAAAGAAAGGATGATGCAGGAGCATCCCTGTTTCAAGAGTAATCTTGCATCAACTAAAAACATTTACATTTCAGTTTGTTTTCTTTCATTTTACAGTTCAGTTCAGTCAGTAACAGTTTCTGTATTTTGGTCGGCATTCTACCATATTTTCATTTCAGACCTTATGGAGCTAGACTAAGCATCTATACACCTTCATGCACATCATATCCAAAATTTAGATAATTTGGATCAGGTACTGGAAAGATATCACTATCAGAAGATTGACTATTTTTTTAGAGCAGAGCATCCTAACAGTCTCAGACAATCAGCTAATAGAGAAGACTTGAGGAGCACTTTCATGACTTGTGGAGTTAAATGACACATCATTCTATGTTTTTTGGATCATGGCCGACCTTCCCTAAGATCCACTTGCTATTCCATTCATTTGCAGAGGAGTTCTATATGATTAGGTCCAACCTATCTGTGTACACATGTTATAGCTCTTCATTAGAGTTTGTGATCTTCCTTGGTTGACGTGGAGGACTCTTATGATCCAGAGATGATATATATTCATGTAATAGATGCATAGGAAAGTAATGATCCATATAGAGATAGTTTATGATTTGAATTTCTTCTACAAGGTGCTTCAAAGCCATATCTTGCGCATATTCTATAACTGAGGAATCAGGCCTGTGAGGCCTAATTGTAAGCCCGCATGTTGCTGACTTGTTTGCATTTTAAATCTATGATATATTGAATGACTAAGTCTGTGTTTGTATTGCATAATTGAATTGCTTCTGTTGTGTTTACTCTTGTTGCACGGTATGGACTGTTCACTCTGTAGACCCTCCTAACCATGACTGCACCAAGTGGCATTAGAGTGAAGTTTGAATCTTTTGGGAGTGAAGTGAATGAAGTTTGTGAAGGCATTCCATAAGATCTTGTTGTGGAAAGATCATTGAATCTAAGGCAGACTACCCGTGTTGTCAATCAATCACTGATTGTGAGGCAATTGTCACCTTGTAGCCCGATCACTAAATTTGAGGCAGTTACACTTGACCGAGGAAGAGATGCCACTGAGGAGAATACCTAATATTGGTACTATGGTTGGAATAATGGATGAGATGATAGAAATGATGAAAATAATGTGAGTTCTCTTGGATGTTGTTGAAGAAGATCTGAGAAGAGGACTTACACCTCGACCTAATGTTGAAAGTGATGATGATGAAGAATTTCAATCCGCTGATCAAAATGAAATAACCCTAGGAGATGAAGAAGAAGAATCAGATCAAGTGAAGATGTTATGAGCTATTTCAAAGATTGGGAAAAGACCTAGAGTTGATGTACTGAATTACACTGGTAATTTGAATCTTGAGGAGTTGATTGATTGGACAAATGACCTAGAAGAATACTTTAAATATGAAGAAATTGAAGATTTGGAGAAGGTGAAATTTGCAAAGACAAAGTTGAAAGTACATGCTACTATATGGTAGAAAGAAGTTCAGTTCGATAGAAATAGAAGAGGAAAAGAGAATATTACAAAATGGGATAGAATGGTGACAAAGTTGAAGAATTTGTTTATACCTGCTGACTATGAGTTGGAATTTTTGAAAAGATTGCAAAACCTGAGACAAAAGGAGAAATCTGTGAAGGAGTACACTAAAGAATTTCATAAGATGATTATAAGGATAGGACATATTAAAGAAAGTAAGGAGAAAGTGGCTAGATACATCAATGGACTAAAATTGAACTTTCAAGAAGAACTGAGTTTGGTGAGAATAACAACATTAGAAGAAGCATATTAGTTTGCCCTAAAAGTTGAAGAAAAGTTGAACAAGAAGCATGAGTGGAGACAGAGAGGTAGAGGAGGTAAATTTTAGAGAGGTAGAGCATTTTTCAGAGGAGAAAGATCATTTGTGGAGTAGAACATACAAGATTGTACATTCAAGAAGGAGAAAAGAGATAGCAATTCATACCAGAGAGATGATAAAACTTTCTACCGCAGAGGAAACCCTAATTCATACCAGAGTGAAGGATACATAAGAGATAGAAGAGGACCTGATAGGAGAACATTTAGAGGAACCTATTTTAAGTGTGGAGGTGAAGGACATAGAGCATTTGAATGTAATCAAGGAAGTACAAGCAAGAAGACAGAGAATAGTGGAAGGGCAACCTATGTGGAAGAAGAACATGTTGGATCACCTAGTTCAGTTGGTAAACCTGAGAAAGGAGAATCATTAGTCATGAGGAGAGCACTATTTCAAGCAGAGACAAATAAGGAACCACTACAGAGGAAAAGTTTGTTCAAAACTAGATGCAAATTAGGAGGTAAATGTTGTAAGGTTGTAATTGATACTGGTAGTTCTGATAATTTGCTTCTAGAGGAGATGGTAACTAAACTGAAGTTGGAAAGATTGAAACACCTTAATCCATATCAAATAGCATGGATTCGGGATGATCATAAGGTACTGGTGAGTGAAAAATATTTGATGAAATTTCATATTGGATCTTATCATGATGAAGTCTTGTGTGATATTATGCCTATGGATGTATGTCATATATTGTTGGGTAGACAATACAAGTATGAGAGGAAAGCTATACATGATGGAAGAAAGAATACATACACTATAACATCAAATGGAAAGAGAATTACTTTGATTCCTTTGGAAGATGATCCTAAGAGTGAAGTATATGGGAACGCTAGAATCTGTTTGGTAGATGGAAGGATTTTTTTGGATGGTTTGAGACATGAGAATATGTGTTATGCTTTGATTACTAAGAAACCTAAAACCCTAAAGATAGAAATTGAAGAATCACAATCAGAGGAGAAAACTGAGTTGCTGACAGAGTATGAATACATCATATCAAATAATGTACCTGAAGGATTGCCACCAATCAGAAGTATCAGTCATCACATGGATCTTATACCTGGAGCTAGTTTGCCTAACAAAGCAACACATAGAATGACACTAGCAGAGAATGAAGAATTGAATAGACAAATACAAGAGTTGTTGAGGAAAGGTTTGATCAGAGAAAGTTTGAGCCCTTGTGTAGTACCTACAGTGCTAGCACCAAAAATGGATGGAGAATGGAGAATGTGTACAGACTCTAGAGAAATCAACAAGATCACAGTTAAGTATAGATTCCCTTTACCTAGGATGGATGATATTATGGATTGTTTGAGTGGAACAAAGTATTTCAAAAAGATAGACTTGAAGAGTGGATACCATTAGATTAGAATCAGAGAAGGAGATGAATGGAAGGTTGCTTTTAAGACAAATGAAGGATTGTACGAGTGGTTATTGATGCCTTTTGGATCGGCTAATGCACCGAGTATTTTCATGAGATCGATGAATGAAGTTTTGAAGAAATTCTTGGGTAAGTTTGTTATTGTATATTTGGATGATATTTTGATTTTCAATAAGACAAAGGATGAACATTTGTGGCACCTGAGACAAGTATTGCAGATGTTGAGAGAAGAGAAATTGTTGATAAATATCAAGAAGTGTAGTTTCATGAAGGAAGAATTGGTATATTTGGGATTTGTGATTTCTGTGGAAGGATTGAATATGGACCCTGAGAAGGTTAAAGAAATTGTTGAATGGCCTACACCTAAGAGTATTGGAGAAGTTAGATCATTTCATGGATTAGTTAGTTTCTATCAAAAGTTCATCAAAAAATTTAGTTCAGTATGTAACCCTATGATAGAGACAATGAGAGGTAACAAAAAAGACTTTAAGTGCAAGAGAAGATAGAATTTTTGAATTTTTGAAATAGAAAGTGATAGAGTAACCTGTGTTGCCATTACCAGATTTCAATAAGGTATTTCAAGTAGATTGTGATGCAAGTGGAAATGCAATAGCAGCAGTGTTAAGTCAAGAAGGTAGACCTGTAGCATATTTCAATGAGAATTTGAATGATGCAAGGAGAAGATATTTAGTTTATGATTAGGAATTCTATGCCATAATTCAAGCCTCAAAGAAGTGGAGACATTACTTGTTGCCTAAGGAGTTTGTTTTGTATACAGATCATCAAGCTTTCTAGTATTTGAATAGTCAAGGGAAGTTGAATCAAAGACATATGAGATGGGTAGAGTTCATGTGGAGTTATACGTTTGTACTGAAACATATAAGTGGAAAATTAAACAAAGTTGTAGATGCATTGAGTAGGAGAAGGAACTTGCTGACATAGATGAGAGTTGAAGTATTAGGATTTGAGGAATTGAAGAACATGCATGAAGAAGATCTTGATTTTGCAGAACCTTGGAAACTAGCATGTAAGGATCCTGTTGTGACTGATAGGAGTAAGTGGTTGGATTATTTCATTCAGGAGGATATGTTGTTCAAAGGAAATCAGTTATGTATACCTAGGATTTCAATGAGAGACAATTTGATCAAACAAAAATATAGTGGTGGATAGGTAGGACATTTTGGCATTGATAAGACAATGGCTTTGGTAAGTGAAAATTACTTTTGGCCTTAGATACATAAGGATGTTAGGAAATTTGTGCAGAGTTGTAGAATATGTCAAGTTGCAAAAGGAAGTAGTCAGAATACTGGATTGTACAAATTTTTGATAGTATCAGAGAGACCTTGGGAAGACATAAGCATGGATTTCATAATGGGATTGTCGAAGACACGGAGAGGACATGATTCAATATTTGTAGTGGTGGATACATTTTTAAATATGACACATTTCATACCTTGTAAGAAGACAACTGATGCAATGCATGTGGCTGACCTATTTTTCAAGGAGATTGTGAGATTGCATGGATTACCTAAGAGCATAATTTCAGATAGAGATACAAGATTTCTTGGGTACTTTTAGAAGACACTTTGGAAGAAGATGAGGGCAGATTTGAAGTTTAGTTCAACATTTCATCCATAGACTGATGGACAGACAAAGGTAGTAAATAGGAGTTTGGGAAACTTGTTGAGTTGTTTGGTTGGAGAGAAGGCAGGAAATTGGGACTTGATTCTATCACAAGAAGAGTTTATATATAATAATTTAGTGAATAGGAGTATCAAAAGAACACCATTTGAGATTGTGATAGGAACTAACCCTAGAGGACTAGAAAAGTTAAGAGATATCAACATGGAGGGCAAAAGGAGTACAAAAGTAGAAGAATTTGCAAGACACATGGAGGCAGTGCATAATTAGGTTAAGAAACATTTGGAGGAGATGAACAATAAGTATAAGGAGCAAGCAGATGAGAAGAGGAGACACAAATAATTTTTAGTGGGAGATGAAGTGATGGTATATCTGAGAAAAGAGAGATTTCTAGTGGGCACATATAATAAGTTGAAGATGAAGAAGTTTGGACCTTTTAGGATAGTCAAAAAGTTTGATTCAGGAAATGCTTATGAAGTGGAGCTACCAGAGACATTGGGTATATCACCTATTTTCAACATTGTAGATCTATATCAGTATCATGAAGTAGATTTCAGTGACAACGTGGAAGAAGACCTGAAGAAATAGTTACCACAACAAGCACCGGAGTGGATTGAAGACATCTTGGACAACAGAATTGGATGCAGCACCAGAGGCAAGCAATACAGAGAATATTTGGTGAGGTGGAAAGCTAGACCGAAAGAAGACTCATCTGGATTTCTTAGATTGAGGTGGACCACCTTGCTTTTTTTTTCAACCCCAGATGTCTAATGCAGGAGCATCCTTGGTTTAAGAACAATCTTGCATCAACAAAAAAAAATTGCATTTTAGTTTGTTTTCTTTCATTTTCTAGTTCAGTTCAGTCAGTAGCAGTTTTTGTATTTTGATCCGCATTGTGTTGCTGTTTCATTTCAAACCTTGTAGAGCTGGACTTAGCATCTAGACACCTTCATGCACACCATATCTAAAATTTAAATCATTTGGATTAGGTACCAGAAAGATATTTCTATTAGAAGATTGACTATTTTCTCATAGCAAAGCATCCAGACAATCTTAGACAATCAGCTAAAGGAGAAGACTTGTGGAGCACTTTCATGACTTGTGGAGTTAAATGAAACTTTATTCTATGTTGTTTGGATCATGGTTGACCTTCCCTGAGATCCGTATGCTATTACATTCATTTGTGGAGGAGTTTTATATGATTAGGTTTGACCTATCTGTGTACATACGTTACAACTCTTCATTGTAGTTTGTGATCTTTCTTGACCGACGCGGAGGACTCTTATGATCCAGAGATGATATATATTCATGTAATAGATGCATAGGAAAGTAATGATCCATATAGATAGTTTATGATTTGAATTTCTTCTACAAGGCACTTCAAAGCCATATCTTGCGTGTATTCTGTAACTAAGGAATCAGGCCTGTGAGCCCTAATTGTAAGCCCGCATGTTGCCGACCTGTTTGCATTTTGATTTTATGATATATTGAATGACTAAATCTATGTTTGTATTCCACAATTGAATTGCTTCCATTGTGTTTACTCTTGTTGCATAGTCTGGACTGTTCACTCTATGGACCCTCCTAACCATGACTGCACCAAAGGATCTCTAACATAATAAAGATATTTGAGAGCCATAGAATGTAAGAGAGGTTGATGGTCTCTATGCCTTATACCATTGTGTTGACTTTGTTGGTCTATGCATTACTATAGATAGTGTCACACCCCATTAATTATAGATAGTGGGTTCAGAGGTGGGATAAGTATTAAAGGCCCTTAGATGGATAAAATGAGGGGAGCCACTTCTTTAACTCTAATTGGAGAGTCATGATTTCACCTCTACTCTATAATGGTGGTTGCAAGAAGGAAAATGAAATTAATTTGAGTGCTCCTACCTTAACACAAAATATGATGATAATCACTCAACTTGACAACATGCTCATATTTAATGATGATCTCAACAAAACACCAAAATGTAGTATTTTATACTATATTTCTTGGTGACCTCTCATTATTTTTTGGCCTATGAGAAAATTCAAAAACCCAAAATTGAAGGTCCTATAGAATTACAAAATTTTAAACACAAAAAAGTTATCATTTTACAACATCTATATTGAATCCTAGACTGATTTCAACTCTTCCTTAATTGGCATCTCCTTCCTTTTGAAGGCTTAGAAATATTTGTTGAATAATATCTTTGTAGGATATACACTATAGATTCTCCATTGTGGTCTTGACTTGTACCTCTAATTGTGCCAAAGGTTTGAAGACTACTTTTACCTATTCTATAGTAGGTGTCTAAGACCAATTCTATCTTATTTTCATGTAGCTTCATGAAGTCCTCCTTTGGTAGCACTGCATGATTTTCATCAAGGGGTAATGGAAACCCCTATTCTACACATGTTATGATAAATGACCTCATGCTCTAGATAGTTTGGCCTAATGTTGCCAACTAGGAATTGCACTTTTGGGTTGCCTTTTCATTAGTATCTCATTGATCTTAATGGATATAGCTCTTCTATTATCAATACCTATAGATATTAGTTTATCATATGGAAGTTCATACAATTTATACCCATAATTATTAGCACTCTAGATCCTAGGAGTCAACATCTCCATGACTTCATCAAACTCAACTTTCACCTCTAAGCGCAACAATTATATTGAATCAATAATTTTTAGCCTAGGCACCATGACTGTTAAAGTTTTAGATATCTTCTCCTAATAGGATGAAAATATATATTTGATAAGGCTCAAATAACCTAAAGATCTATCTACCTTGGTGATCTACTCCTTTAGGATTTAAATTTCCCGATCCTTAGCTTCAATGGTTTTTATCATATTCCTCCCTTTCTATTGAGCCCTTGACTATGGCCTTGATCTCAATGAGGTTTTAAGAATGGTTATGCAATTTATATTTAATATGATTGATATCATTCTTCGTCAACCTCTCTTTCTCTCTCAACTCACCAAACTTTAGTGTAAGGTGGTGGCCTCTTGGATTCTCCAATGTTTTGTTGGCTTTATTGTCTCTATCCTCTACTTGTATTCTTGTAGAGTACTTTTAATCTTGTCTGGAATTCTCCTATAGTTGTTTGAAATTTTCTTTTTCAACCTTCGCGTATTCATCAAATTTGTTGGATTAGAGTTACTTATTGCTGGGTGGTTTAGAGATTTGACCTAAATTTGAGATTTTTTAGTGTCTCTTTTAATCTTGCAAGGTCCTTTTCTCTTCTCTCTAATCTCTTGCTCACACTTAACAACTATGAGGTCATAGTTGTCTAGTGTTTCCTCCATTAACTCATTCCTCTCCTTAGCCCTAGTATCCTTCAAGTTTATCCCAATGGTCTAGACTTAATAATCCTCTAGCCCTATGGCTTGTCCACAGTAGGTGTGAGGAATATAGTTTGATGGTTAGGATCAATTGAGTTTTGATCCTTTTACTTACTAGGGTTGCATCCATCTTCTTTTTCCTCTTTTCCATTTTTGAGGTCATTTCTTGTTGAGAAATTTGCATTTGTTGTATGAATCATGCAAGAAAATTTATCAAGCTCCTAGTGAATGGGGACTGAGGGGGACTAGATATAGATGTGTGCTTATTTGTTTTAGATTTACAAGGGATGAACCTACATGAATCAATGTAATCTACATTGATGTAGTTAGGACTAATGGTGGTATCCCTTCAAAAAATGATTGGAAGGTTGTCATGATAGAATGAATGGGCTATGTGGTGGATGGAGACAAAATGAGATGATGTGTTAGAGACATAGTGGAAATGGGATTGGTAGACTGTACTCCTACCATAGATGATGAATGTGATGTATACTACTATTGAGTAACTATTGACTTGTTTGAGCCTTCGTGATCTCAAATGTTCATGTTGTGTCTTTAAAAGGAAAAGTGGGTCATTTTAACAATTCAAAACCTTATGCATGTCTAATAAGTCTTAAAGGGGTCTTAAATAGATTTTATAATGCAAAGATGAAAAATGCATCTTTTATCCATGTTTGATGATGTGTTAGAGTGTTAAGGTTTTCAAAAGGTATTAAAATCTCTGAAAGGCTCATACATCTTGGATGGAGTTTATGTTAAAATATGAGTCTAAGTCTTTAGGTTAGGTTAAGTCTCCTAGGTTTAGGTTTTGAAAGGAAAGGCTTTAGGACTTTTTTCTTCTAACGTATAGTTTTAGCTTCATGGGAAAGATTATACCTGAGGTTTTTAAACTATGATATCCCATGAGGATGAAAGAAAAATTATGAAGAATGAAGAAGTTCCCATAAAAACCCTACCAATTTGCTGAAATACACATTGTGTATTTGTAGATTGGTCAAAAGACACAATGTGTATTTTAGCTTCTAGGCTTTGTTTCAAATATGCAGAGGATGTAAAGGATCATCTTTAGTTTAGGGCGAGGCATCTTCAATGGTGTATATCATCAAGTTTAAGGTTTGATAAGACCATTTCGACAACATTCTAGCACTTTCAAAGGAAAACAAAGACCATTTCCATGGTTTGTTTGAGAATTTCTAGGGTTTCATGGTCAAGCTAAAGAGGTCATCAATTTATGGGGTTTCAGAGGATGTAGGTCCCTTAAATATATTCCTAAGATGGAGATATGCATCTCAGATGCTTGAGATGTAAAAAGACATCATACAAACAATCTAAGACAATGTAAAGAAGCAGACATAAGTAGTGTAATGGTGATATTCAAGCTATAAAAGGAACCATGTATTATTGGTCATCATGTTTTTTTTGGCAAAGATCAAAAGGAAAATGTAGAAAAAAGGATCTCCAAAGCCATCAAGTGTCGTATAGGCTTGTATAAGGCTTATAAAACTAGTGTGGTCATTAGCAGGGTCTGTGGAGTATTCCTTAGCTTGTGAAGCATTTTGAGATTTTGTATAATCATTCTAGAAGATTGTATAACCTTTCAAGGTCTACACACTATCCTAAAGGTCTACATACTCTTTTAGACCTCATCAATAAGTGTTTTAAGGTCTGTCAAAGAGTTCAAAATACTACACAATCATTTCAAGTTTTTTTCTTAACTCTAAAAGGCTTGAACAAACCATGAGCAAAATATTTAAAATCCTAAAGAGCTTAGAAACTATTAATCTTTGTAAAGGGTCTTTATAATCTTGTGAGGCTTTGCCAAATAGTCATAGGTTTGTTCATTTGCCAAAGCCTCAAAAAGTTCATATAAGTATGCCAAAATTTGAAGAGCTCTGTATTAGACATGTACATGACTATGTAGAGTTTGTAGAACCTTGTGAGGGTTTAGAACAACATCGACAGGTCTAAGAACATATACAAGTTTTAAATACCATGAACATGATATAAAGAAGACCTAAAAGATCAAGGAAGCCATGAAGAGGTCTCATAAGCCTTGTACATGCTTAGTCAAGCATAAAAGGCTTTATACTACCATTAACATATTCGTAAAGCATAAGAAGGGAGCATACAAAGATTTGTAGAGAAGCAAGAAACATGGAAGAGGTTAGAGAGAATCAAAGGCTTGTTCAAATGAGGATAGAGATGATGAAATACCTAGAATAGGTCTAAGACAACAATACAAAGAATTTGAGAGTTTTGTGTAACCATTAGAGTCTTTGTTAAAAGGTCTACATGCCCATAAGACCTTAGAGTAAGTTCATTCTAGAGTACAGTTTAGGAAGGTCTATATGATACTAAAAGCTCTCTAGAAAATCTTGTATAGCCTTGAAAAGCCTTTCAAACTATGGGAACCCTAAGAGCTTTGTGTAAATGTTAGAAACTTTGCATAAGAGTATTAAAGGTCTATCAAACCCTAGCTAAGGGCCTTGAAGCATCATCAAAGGATCCATGTATAATCTATGTGAGGGTTTGCTAAACCATTTTTTCATGTCCATTTTTTAGGGCTTGTGAGGTAACTAAAGCATATAGAGACTATGCATGCAACTAATGAAATACATAGTGTGTATTTCAAAAATTGCAAATTGTATATTCCAACAAGACCAATGATAACCCTAAAAAGCCTATGAAACTATTTTTAGGCCTATTTTAGAGTGAAATAAGAATTTATAGGTTTGTCAAGCATCTCTAGAGTTATGAATGAGCATTCTCATGGTTTGTATAATCATGGGAACCCTAGGAGTTATGTATAGGTAGTGGCAGTTATGTTTTAAGGTTACTAAGACTTTTGAAACACATAGTGGAATACACATTGTGTATAACTGAGTAGAAGGTCTATCTACAAGTTTTTCAAGGTCTATATAAGCTCAAAAGTGTCTATAAGACACCACCAAATCTCCACCTACAAGGAACAAACTATGAAGAAGGGAAACAACTATTGGTGTAGTAGTCACAATGGTTTTCTACATGTCTATGGGATATGAAGCATTTGGAGACAAGGCATCTAGAAAGCTTCTCATTGAAGTGATAGTCCACTACATGGAGTGATTGAATTTTAATACACAAGACTAAAGAAGAACAAGCAGAAAGATAGGGACTTTGCAAAAATACTATTAGAAGTGCAATTAAAAATCCTAATGAAGAAAGAATTGCTTCTACACCACAAGGGTAGTAGAATACATCAAAGGAGTTCGAAGGAGATAGGAAAATATTCTCCTATTTTTATGCAATAGAACTTGAAGGAGTTAGTGGCCATAAAGAATCCTTATCATTGTTTCTTGTCAACAAGCACTAGTTCAAGTGAATGGTAGCATTTTTTGAGCTTTTCTAAGAGATATTTTAGCTTGAAGACCTTGTCCCACTAAACAAACCATGGAATATTGAGAGGAAAAAAAGGATGAACTATTATGAGAGGATCTCCTCTATGCTTAGAGAATGTTTCTAAGAGAAGATTCAGGAACCTGTTTTCTTTCTATGCCCAAGAAGACTCTTGAACAAAGTCCAAGTTTGAATCAAGCTTTGAAGGGGTACTTTACCATCTTTATTCCCCACTTGAGGATAAATCCTAAATTTTCTCAAGGATGTTTGTGCCTTCCTAGATATTCTATTGTAATGAGATATAGATGATTATGCTAGATTTTTTATAATATATTTGGTCATACTAAGTTTTTAACAATTGTTTTAGCCTCCACAATCAATAAAGAACTGATATATTTTACCTTTCCTTATACTATAACATTGTGTTTTCCTGGAAGAGTTATAATTCTCTCTTATGGATAGCAATCTCTCTTACAAATATAACTTCTTCTCCTAACCTATATGAAATTATTCATGAGTTTGTACAAGTGCAAGGTAGATTCTTGAGATTGTTTTTGTTAGACAAACAGGTCCAAAAATTCAACTATTGGTGCATCACAACATAGTATTTTTAGTTATTTTATTCTATCTCTTTCCATCAGTAAAAGTTAGAATAGGATTAGTCTTAGTTTTAATATTTGAATCATATGTTAGAAGAGGGAACCGAACCTTTATCTGGAGGTTGACCTCAAGTTCCAAGTCCCACAGCTTGAGAAGCCTTCCCATGTTTCACTGGATAGCTAAGCAAGGTGTTAAGAAAGGGTGCATATCCAAGTGACAACATTTTTTTGCATGCCCAGTGAGACTATTTTGAACTATTTTTAGCTCATTATTTCCCCTTATCATTGATTTTGGTGTGTGTTTCAGTGATTTCTACCTTTGGAGGCAATCATAGCATACATGGCTACTCCTACAATCAAAATCTACTTTGTTTCAAACATACCAGTATTAAAATTTTATGAGAAGAGTGTAGATAAGGAAGAGCTTAGAACCTTTTGAGTATTTGTAGCTATCACCACTAAGAAGAAGGAGAGGGAGAGATTAGTTCACAGAATCCCATTAACTTTTGTCAGAGTTAGTTCAACTCCTTGTCTTGGTCTAGACCTTTTCCCTACACTTCTCAAGCCTAACACCTATAGTCCTCATGGTCCAATAGAGAAATCTACCCTTTGTGACATTCAATGGGGGAAACCCATTGAATCTAGATGCTCATAATGATATACTAGTTCTTTCCCTTAAGAGAAATCCATTCTTTACTAGAGAAGTTTCCACCACACCAATATAACACATTCAATCTATCTCTAATGCATGCTAAGTTCATCATATCACTCAAGAAGATGTGGCTGTTAGAATTTTGGATTCATCCCTCAAAGGAAGAGCCCTTCAATTGTATAGAAGTCTGCCACCTGTTTCAGTTCATTTATGGATGAGATAGGAGATATACTTTGCAAATAGTTTTGAGAGAGAGCAGACAATGTTTCCTTGTTAGAGAAATTAATAACTATCAAGAGGGATCCTAATGAGTTGATGATGGATTTCAATTCTAGGTTTCAAAAGACTCGGGAAAGGATTCCAACTCTCTTTAGACCCTCTCCACAAGGTGCATTTTTATATTTCTTAAGAGATTTTAGTTCTAATATAGAAATGATGTTGTTAGCATGAGAAATTCCATTATCCCAGTCCAAAACAACATGGCTCAAGTAGTTGAATGGTCTTACCCTTGCAATTAGCCTCATAAATAGTCCACTTGTACAGTTGGTGTGCAAGGACAAGCTCTAATGGTGCAAAACTTTCTCAGTTAGCAAGAACCAATAGTGAAAGTTACAAATCTTGATATTGAGGTGCCTAAGGAGGCTACTCCCAAATCTAATCTTATGTTTTGGAGTCCTAAAGAATATTATGTAATCAATTAGCCTATGGATAGTTTGGTTTTTCCTTTAAAAAGTGTTGTAGATAATACAAGGTCAAAGAAAAGGCATTTCAAAAACATTCCTACACCTATATTGTAGAAAGAGTCTCATTCTAAGGAGAAGGAACTTGTGGTGGATCCTACAAATAAAAGTTAAACTATTATAACTAGCAAGCCTATTCTTACAAAAGATGTTCCATCTTATTCAAAAGCTCCCAACCAAACCATGGAATAGTCAAAGAAAGAGTCTTGGGTTCCTTCAATGTATAAGCTTGTAATCAACCATTTGAACATTATGGATGAGATGAAGAAAAAAATCTAAATGTGTCCATGTAGGATTCATTATCAATCCCATCTCAAAGGGACCTATTACAAGATGCCTTGAAATAGTTTCCATTAGATAGATCAATAGTTTAAAAGGCAAATCTAGTTATTCTTGTCCAACCTAATGAGGAGAAAGTAAGTAAAGTGAAGAAATCATCTCCTTTCTATTTATCCCTAATTATTGGAAAGTTTCTAGTCCGTAATTGTATGATAGACTCAGGTGCTAGTATTTAAATGACGCCAAAAAAGATAGCAGACATACTAGGCATTAAATACACTCCAGTTTCTAAAGGCATTTTGCAACTGGATGATACTTTAGTTAACATATTAGGAGTGATCAAGGGGCTAGATTTAACTCTTCATGCCTTCCAAAACTTGACTATTAGTCAAGATATATCAATCATTGACCTAAGTCTATTCTTTGCTATTTACTTGTCAAGGAATTTCACAACTAAGTTTGGGGGTTATTTTTTCTCTGATTGGTCTCACACACTCTTGAGGTAAAGGTATGGAACAAGGTTTACTATTAAAATTGAGCCTATATCAAATTATCTTTGGAAAGTTATGATCCTAGCCCTGTTAACCCAAACTTCAAGATATAAGAAGAGGAAGAAAATGATTCAAGGCCAATAGAGACAACCACTTCACCTCTTTCAGTCCTTGATCTCTTGCTTGATGAGTGGGCTAAAGAATAGTATGTGTTTGATCCTTATGATGCTACTAAAATGATTAGATTGGGTACTTACATGATACATGAAGAAAACTCTTTTGTTCCTTCTTCACTCAAGCAAGAAGATGACTCAAATGGCCTATGTATTTTTTTTTTTTTGATAGTGCAAGGAGTAGCTATGGAGAATGGGCAGGTGTATTGCTAATATATCCAAGTGGTAATAAGTTGCATTTTCCTCATAAACTACATTTTTATTGGACAAATAATGTTGCAAAGTATGAAGCATTGATCCATAACTTGTTATTGGCCGAGAAAAAGAAGATTAAATAGTTGCAAGTATTTGGAGATAGTAAATTAGTGGTGAACCAAGTAAGGAAGAGGTGTGCTACTAAAAATGAACTTCTCAGGGCTTATAGACATAGAGTTTTAGACCTTATAGAAAACTTTGGTGCTCTAAATCTGCAAGTGGTCCCAATGAAGTTAAATGTTGAAGCTGATCAATTAGCAATAGTTGGATCTCAATTTTCTCCTCCTAGAGACCTCTTTCAAGGTCGTGATCAACATGTGAAGATAATAATAAGACTTTCCATTTTGGATAACAATGTAATATGGAAAATCTTTGACACCGATGAACAAATAGTTAACTTCAACTAGAATGAAGTTGTGTTTTCATCAGATTTGTAGTCAAGGTTACAAGAGGGGTATGGTGATTAGATTATGCAGTTAAAGACAAATAAGCTGCCAAGAGAATCAATCACTCTTGAAGACTTTTTTAGTCATGATGAGTTCAAGGGAGAAATGAAGAACATGATAGCAAAAGAAGAAGATTATCAAAAGGTCATAGTTTCCCAAGATAAAGAGTTTATACTAGGAAAGGTATGTAGTGACATTGAAAATAAAACTTTCATTTCTTTGGTTCAAAGGTATAGTGATATTTTATCATTAAGTTATCAAGACATTAAAGGGTTTGATCTTGTAGACACTGAAAGTTGTCTAGGTCTTGTTTACACATGACCTTGTATGTCTTTGCCCTAGGTCCTAGTTATAGAACACATTGTCGACATGAACTTGTATATGTTCCCCTAGGTCCTAGTTCATCCTAGTTCATCTAACCTCATCCCACTTAATCCCATTTATCCCTAGGTCCTAGTTCATCTTAATCACATTGGTCCAACTTAATCACCTTCTTGATTAATTAAATAAACCCATTTTATTTAATTAATCCCACTTGATCACATTCCCAATTAATTAAATAAATCCCATTTATTTAATTAATTTTACCTCTTCACATGAATCACATAATTCAAATTAAAAATTTGAATTATTCCCTCAACTCTCATCACATTGCAACACATGTCACATGTCTCATCTCCCACTTAATATGCCTTCACATGTCAAACTAAATCAAATATAATATTTGAATTAGATTCCCTTCATTCTCCTTCGCATACTTGTCACATGACTACGCTTTCTTGATGTACAAGGAAACCTAATCAATCCTATCCATCCATATCATCTAAACCCTAATTGATCTTGTCCATCCATTCAAACTAGGTATTTCCTATAAACCTAGCCTCCTTAAGCCATTTCGGGGGATGCATTCTAATTTCATATTGTTATGCTACCAAAATCATGAGCAACCAACATTCAACCATATCCATCAATCTCTCCCTTACATCCATTTCCATCTCTATCTTGCATCTTTCATCATATTACATCCATCATCTTGTAGGTATCAATCAAGTCGTCATCTTGTGTATATCATTCAAGGTATATTGAAGGTTTGGGTTTGGGTGATACATATCTTTATTTCATCATTTCAGCTAATCCAAATTTTTAGTATACATTTTGGCACGCCTGCAGTTGTAACCCTCATTTTTGTAGGTTTGTGTGTTCAAATTTGCAATTTTAACATTGCAGGTGATCTCTTAGGCCAAATCAGACCTCACCATCACGTCTGGGAGCCCGAAGAAATGAAAATTGATATAAAATTTGGTACATTTTGGTTACAGAAAAAAATTCAAATTTTTTTAGTTTTAGCCCTACGCAAGGCTGTACCGTATGGAACCGTATGGTCCCTGCACAGGGGTCTAGTCAAAACTTTGGGTTTTGGTTTGATTTTATGGACTTACAATATGTTGTGGTCTATATGCAATTTGTGTTGGTGGCAGGTTTGATGTTATTTTGTTGCAGGTTATATTTGTGTTGTAGGCTCAAATCTCAGTCATTGGTTCACTGCTAAAACCCTAACTGCTTGAGATTCCCTCGCCACCTCCTAAATCTTGCCACCACCAGATGCAAAAACCCTTACCATTGCATAAACCCTAAGGTGAACTATTGAAATCCTCCTCTCTGGCGTGGCCTGTTTAAATCTCATGCTGCTCTTTTTTAGTCGTTGAAACCCTTATTCCACTCTTGTCGACCTCCAAGGAAAACCCTCTTCTCACACTGTCGACACCCTAGTCAACCCTCCTTTCTACTGCCACTGATGGTGTCTGCTCCACCTCCACTAGATTCTAAAACCCTTACCTCTGCTCCTCCCTGATTCCTGCTAAAGGTCCGGTCGTCGCTTGGTCTTCCATCGGCTCCGCCAAACCCTAAGTGGTTGCCTTCACCTGACCACTGCTCCACTCCATCTCCAAATCCTAAGAGCCACCGATGAAGATCCTTTATCACCACTTCACCTTCAAACATTCCCATTGCCTCTACTTTGAAATGCAGTCGCCACCAGTCCATAGCACCCTTCGCCGCTTGCATTCTCCTGTCACCTTTATCATACATTAACCATTTACGCCCTAACCCTAGCCGCTGTCAGGGAACATAAGAGATGCCTCATTTCATATGCCCTAAACTTTGGCCATGGTGTTGGTGGTTTGTGCCTTTGTGTGTAGCTCTTGGTCGCAACTATTAGGGGGGGGCTATATCCAACGGCCCCCTTATCTTTTCTTTTTAAAAAAAAAAAAAAAATTTCCCTCTGTTTCGCCCCTGGTCACATGGGTGACCAGGGGGCTTAATACACCAACTGCTGGAAGATAACCGCCAAACTATTAATTGTGTCATGCAAATAGTTTCAAATCAAATTGATAACAATTAACATTAACCGCCAGTGTCTGCCTTGCCTTCTATATATCCTAATAGGGCCTTTTTTTCAAACGACCATAACTTTCGCATACGAAGGAAAAATTTTGCAAACAAATATTCATTAGAAAGGGGATTTAGAAAAATACCTAGTGGTGGAGATTTTATTGGGTGAAAGTACCGTTTTGACTATTTTTTTCATAGTCAAAATCAAACTTGCTCACAAACTTCAAATGCTCATATCTTTTGCATTTTTATCAAATTTTTGAGATTTGTTTTTAAAAAGTGCATAAAATTTAGTGTAGAATCTGCTCATGCAATTCAATTTCTTATATCAATTCATCTACAACATATTTTATCAGTTTCTTGATTTTACACATAATGGATCTCTAGGCACTTTCACTTGCTTCTTTTTTGATTTTGTGGCTTGCAAGTGATCTTACGGGGTTGGAACAACATTAGGATCAGCATACACAATAGCTTGGACAACAAATTAATCAAGTGCACTCGTTTCATCTTTCATCTCCTAATCTTGTTTGACTACACATTTGGACTTTGGGCTTAAAATGAACAACTTGTTTGCAATCGCACATCAAAAATTGGGCATAAAATCAACAAGTGTCTTCATCACACATTTGGACTTGGGATTTTACAAGAACCAATGTTTGAACTGTTTGATCACCATGCATTTCATTTTTTAAGGGCTAATTTACAAGTGCGAGTGTGAATCAAGTGTGCATGTGTATGCTCTCTCCTCGCACCGCAAGGTGATCTTGGAGATCAAAAACACCTCACTTGGTTTGCTTTTGTTTACCCTTCTTAGGAGGCCTGCTTAGAGACACACCACTCTAAGGGACAACCTCAAGTGAGGTTGAATTGAAAGACACTTTCATTGGGAGTTTGAATCTTGTCACTCTTGGCTAAGCCTCAAAGAACTTTATACTTTTGGGAAGTGAAGGTGAAGGGTGGGTTACCCCTTTCTCTCAGCTGTGTGGTAGGATTTTGCTTTCAAATTCCTAGTCAACCTAATGTAAACATAGCCCAAAACCTAATTGGCCATACCCTATTTCAAACTAGACAATACACTTGTTGATGTGTCTTCCATGTGTGCTTGTTTAATTATAATTACACTCTTCCACTTCAAAATTGCTTATGTGTCTTGTGTGAGTCAATCATGTTTGTACATGTGTCATCATTTGATTGAACATTACCAAATCAAGCTAAACACCAAACACATAAGATAAGTCATTCAACTCATTCTTCCAACACATTCAAATCCAATCACATTCATCCTAATCACCCATTCTTTGCCACTTCATTCCTAATCATATCCAAGTCACCATAATTCAAACCCTCATCATTCCAAACCACCTTTTTTCTAATCAACCCCTAATCATCCTAGTCATCATCCTAGTCATCACACATCATCCAAGTTACTCCTAATCCACCACTTGTAAACATGGACATGGCATTTATAAACAAAACATATAAGAATGATCCTTATGGCAACAAAAGAATGCTTGATCAACTTAGGTGGTTATATAGAAAGGAAGAAGACCCTGTGTCACCACAATATCAACAATCCCCACAACATCAACTCCTAGACCAATATCAACGATCCCACATTCAATCACAAGCACATAATCCTCCACCCACATATAAAATCCATGTCACATCAAACTCACTTCAAACTCCATCATCACCCAATGCAACACCCACACTTGACCAAGAGGTTATCAATTTCATGCAAGATACCGGTCATATGGATCTAGCATATATAATCCTTGAATCAGATCCTACTAGGTTTATGGATCATCCCATTCAACTTGGGGCCACTCCCACAAATACTAATGCTACCACATCCATTCCATGAATCACCCTCACTATTCCTAACAACACCACAAACACAAGTGCTTCCATAAGCATGCCATCCAATGATCCTAATTCCATTGCCTTCATATCACAATTACTTTCTCAACAAACTTCCAACATCAATCAATATCCACAACAATCCACCTCACAAAACCTTTCACCTACAAATCCTATCATGCCACCTCATCATCAAACCCATCTACAAGAAAACCAAGTGTCCTCACAAGAAGCACCCTTGATAGATCTAAATCCACCTATGCAAGACCTAATGAACTTTGACAAGGGAAACACCAATCTAGAGCAAGCATCTTATGAGAATACTCCATCATCATCCACTCAAGTACCACTTCATGAGCCTATTTGTCCTATCTTAACCCCACCATGTGATCCAAATCCACTCATGACCCTATCAATGAACCTTCCAACACCTTGTCTCGTCATCTAAATCCATCATGTGATCTACAAGCTATCAAGCTTATTGAAGAATCTTCAACTCCAAGTCCAAGTCAAGAACCATCATGCCCTCATGTCAATGACTCTCAAGAACATGTCAAGCCTATCCATGAGCCTATTGAGCTTATTGAAGAGTCTCCTTTCATAAGTCCACATCAAGAGCCATCATGCCCTAACATTGTTGACCAAGAGCCTGTCCAAGAGTCATCCCTTTTCTCGCAAGAAAATCAAGAGGTATGTCAAGAGTATAATCAAACACATGTGGAAACATCAAGCCCTCAACTAAATCAAGATAAAAACATATCTAAGTTCCACCCATTCATGACCTACATCTTGTATATGATCAAGGTATTATTTATGATCATGACTGTATTTGTGAGCAAATTTGTCCCATCCATAGCCTAATTAATCCTATTTATGCTCACATTTGTGATCAAGGTTCTACCTATGATCATGAAAAATGTGATGATCCTCTTAGCCAACATTTATGGAATCTATGATCAAGAGGTTATCATTACACCTATCCTTCCTTCCATAAACACCTATGAGCAAGATATCTTGCTTTCTCTTGCCCATCCTCCACCTAGTCTTATCCATGAGACACCAACTTCCACTTGTCATAATGAGACGTATGCCTTCCAAGTAAGCATAGAATATCAAACCAATGATCATAAAGATAATCAAGATTCTAATGATCCTTCCACATCCACCATTGATTCCATTTCAAATCCACCACCATACCCACTTGTCCTATCCGCTTTCATTCATGAGTGTTCTTCCCTAGGAAAACAAAAACCTTTGTCCTCCACCTCACCCTCTCCATCCAATAACAAACTCAAGTCTAATGTCCAAACTACACCTAGTCCTATAGTCAATCACATGCTCCAAAACATGAACTACCAAGGCAAAGGTTTAGGCCTACATGAACAAGGCATTTTGGAGCTAATCCATGTCAAGGTCCCTCCTCGCTCATTTGGCCTTGGATACACACGTCAAGGTCAACAATCTAACGATGTTGGTACTTCCTCCACACTTCCTAAATACACTTTCTTCCATCATAAACCCCGTCATATTCGTAAAACATACGTTTCCATTCCACCTCCCTCATTCTACAAATGCCAAAAGCATGTGACCATTCACCTTCCACCATCCACTTTACCTCCACTCCTTCCAACTCCTAATATCCCTCCACCTGCTTTGCCACCATTGCTACCAACACCCCCTTACCCAATCATTCATAAATACCCTAAATATCCTAATCATGACCAACAAATGCACGCATTGTATAAACAATGAGCTTCCACTCATTTCATCTGCCACATGGGATTCAAAAATAAACATTTGGATGCCCCCATTCAGAAAGCCACAAATGCTAAGGGTCCTAATGCCTTAAGAAATCAATCCAAAAATTCAAAGCAAGGTACATTCAAAAATCCATCCAAGCCCATACCTCCAAAAGTAAAGTAAAAAACTAAAATGATATAGGTCCCTAAACAAAATTCAATCAAGTCAAATGAGGCATCCACCTTTCAAAATTCCCAACTATCCCCCTCCATTCAAACATCCCACATAAAAAGCAAAAATCAGAAAAATACTAAGTCCATGTGGGTTCCAAAAGTCATAAATCATCCATCTCCTAAGCAAACATCACCATTTCTACCTACACCACCATCCAATCAAAAGATTCCATGTTTAACATGGTGTGTGCAGCTGTTGGTCATGATTTCATTCCCACGTGCCTCCATCTCCTCACCTTTCATCCATTATCCTACATACCTTCCTAATCACCTTCCTATGGTCCATGCTTTGGCATAAGCCTTTCATCCATCCTTTTCATAATCCACTATTCTTCCCTACATAATCCACTATTCTTCCTGCAAGGGTAAAATGGTGATCAATCAAATGAATTAAACAAGACCCAAACATCAACAGAATAGGAGATAACAAGGAAGATTAAACGAAATAGCAATGAATAACACAAAGCAAACCTTCCCTGAAATCGATGCTTCTGTTGTTCGCCTATCACGATCGTCCTTTCGCTAGTAAGTGGGCCCTCAGAGAGTGCACTCTTTTTAAGCTGTGTTCGAGGAAGTCGATGGTGAATGGCTGTGGTGATATGCAATGAAGATGAGCTTCAAAGCAAGTATATGATCTCAAGCTTGTAGATGACAAAAGGGTGCCAAAGGTGTGCTGGTGATATTTCTGCAGAGTAACGATGTCAAAAGCCTGGATGAATAGAATGGAGGGATGAAGCTTCATTTATAGACTTGGAAGAATGGGAATCGATGGTTGAGAGGAGATATGAAGATCAATGGCTGAGGATGGTTGAGGAATGTGCAACCAGTAGAAATGTGACAAGTGTCCCAGCTCCATCATGAAAGAGGGGATGTGACAAAATTGATTGGAGAGTTAACTCCATTGACTGAATAGTTAACAGACTTGATTGATCAGTTAGAAGAGTGGATTATGGGATTGACTGAATTGATTGACCAGTGAACTGGGTTGATTGAGAAGTCAACAGAATAGATTGACCAGTGAACTCAAATGACTAATTAGTTAACAGATTTGATTGATTAGTTAACTAACTTCTGATTTTGAGAAGAAATAGGCCATGTGGGTGAGAGAAAAATAGGTAATTAAATATTAAATATATTTAATTACATGTGCAACCTGATGAGGTGGACAAGGTGAGGTGGAAAAGGTGAGGTGTAAAGGTGAGGTGGATTTTTGAATTTAGAACTTAGGATAGAGGAATTTGGATTAATTAAATAATTTATGATTATTTAATTGTGTAGGACATTTAGAAGAATTTTAATTAAATAAATTGAATTTATTTAATTATGGAACAGTGAATCGATTAAATAAATTGGAAATATTTATTTAATTGATAGAAGAATGGAATAAATATTTAGAATATTTATTTAGGATGAATCATGTCATTTTTAGGCGTATACATTTTGCCCCTCTTTGATGCAATGCAGTTTACAGCGTTGCTTCAAAGAAATCGATAGTCTGATAGTGATACATGCCCCAGTTTGCCCCTGGTACAAGTTTGATGACAGGATGCCCCCTCGGTAGATTGGACGAGGAGGAGGTAGAAGGCGTGAGACGGACAATCTCACGAAGACGAAGGGAAGCTAGGTTAGAATGAAGAAATCAGTTGAAGAAAGAGTCGAATGATATGCGATGCAAGATGGAATGATGACACACACAAGCAGGAAGTAAGTATACACAAATGACACAAGAACAAACAAGGTATTGCCCCTGTCAAGCGGTAAACCAACGATATACTAATAATGATATACAATAATGTTGTCATGGCAGGGAACGATGTATCCCTAGACCAACACGACAGGCGTGTTGTCATGGCGGGGAATGATGGATCCCTAGAGCAACATGAAGGATAGTGTCTGGTTTCAAGAAATGAAGCATGTCGTGTAAGACGCGTGTATTGGTCTGATTTCGACAATGCAACATCCTGTATAAGACAATTGATTGATTAACTGATCGAGTTGGTTTACAACCAGACAAGGATCAAGACCCCTGATTGTGATTGGATCTTTTGTGCAAGATTGACTTGACGTGATTGGTATGGATTAAGGATGGACCTTATATTTGGATCATTGCTCAGACTGACTGGACAAAGATGAAAGATATGTTGATAGATAGAAATCTGATTGATAGAAGAAAGACTCAATAGAAGGACTCACAAGCTTTTGTAAACATTGATACTGCATTTTGTGGATCTTTTATTGCATGGGCTATGGATGTATGGATGTGTATATGGATATAGGATGGATGCTTTGCTTTTGGAGTGCTTTATTTCATCATTGGGCTCTTTTTTTTTGTGGTACTTTTCTGAAATGTTGTAAGTGAATACAAGCATCGAGGTATAATTGAACTGAGATGACCTGAGTACCACTTACATGGATTGTGATTTAGCAAGTTAATACAAGCATCTAGTCAAAGTTGAATCTAAATGACCTGAGTACTTCTTGCATTTCAACAAACAAGGATTGCCCCCGTTCATGTTATACCTTTGATGTCCTCGATGATCTTTTACTGATCATGTCCTTAGACAAGGCTTCACATTACTAAAGTTTAATCCACAAACAACAAACAAAGAAAGTAATCATGCCCCCTTCATAGCATCTCTAGCTTTTGGCATCCTTGAGTAGCATAGGAAGGTATGATAGCAAAAATCAAGACTCGAACTGTTAACCATGTTTCTGATCTACAAAGCATATTTGTGTTGATATGTGTTTAGTTCTTGCCTTAATTTGCATAAAATCATTTAGAAGACCTTGGGTATTTGCTTTGCATTGGATAGGTTAAGATGCTCACAGTCAAGATTTCTGCTTGAGGCACGGGTTCTGCTTGCATTTGCTTGTTTGGTGAGAAGATTGCACAATCCTTATTGGGGAGACGGACCCTAAGGGACTGACCTAGTGCCTCGGGGGCTCATTGCTAAATGGCCTTGCCTACATGACGACGCAGAGGCAACATAGTTCAGGGTAAACCCTAATGGACCATGGATGGACTAGAAGAAAGACAACAAGAATGAAGACAAGAAAGGGGATGAATGGGACCATGGGAGAAATGGAAGCCTCAGGGGTGCATTAGAATAATGGCCTTGCCTACGTGATGGTGCAGAGGCAACGTAGTTCACGGACTTGGACCATGGACACTGACAAGAGACCCTATGCTAGGCACATATTGAGGGGACGGTATGGGACAAAACCTTGGTTGACAAGGCCACAAGGAGAGTATCAAGCCATGATAGGTAACTATCAAGTGTTTATTTGTGGGATAGATATGGGTCGAATGGGGCAAATGGAGAAAGAATGGACTCAAGATGATTGGATTTTCAAAGATGGAGAAGGCGGTTTATCACAAGTAACACCTGTTTACTAGGTTTTCATCACTTGCTTTTATTTGCACGGGAAGCTAGAAAGTAAACATGACGCCTGTTTGCCAGGTTTTCATCATGATACCTATCCAAGGCGCCTGTTTGCCAGGTTTTCACCAAAGGACGATTTTTTTTGTATGCTTTCTATTTTTTTTGATTTTTTTGTATTTTCTCTTTTCAACTTTTTTGATTTTTTGATTTTTGATTTTATTATGCCCCTTTGCATTGGGGTTCCCCTAGGTATAGAACCGGCGAAGATGCATGCTGTTGATTGGATCATCTAACAACTCACCCTCTGAAGTGGCCAACTGATGTGCCCCCGATCCATAAACAGCTACAATTACATACGGTCCAAGCCAGTTAGGCTCAAACTTACCTTTCTTTTCTCTGTCTTGTTGATTGCGAGGGTTCTCTTTTAGAACTAGGTCCCCAACCTTAAAGCATCTTGGTTGAACCTTGTGATTATAGCTCTTGGACATCATCTGTTGATATGCTTTAAGATGATCGAAGGCTTTCTGGCGCCTTTCTTCTAACAGCTCAAGTTCTTGTAACCTGGAGATTCTATACTCTTCTTCTGATATGAGACCTTTCAACGACACCCTGAGGGATGGTAGTTTGACCTCAATGGGAAGAATGGCTTCGGAACCATAGATAAGGGCGTAGGGTGTAGCACCTGTGGGAGTGCGTATACTGGTTCTGTAAGCCCACAGAGCGGGATTGAGTTGGACGTGCCAATCGCGACCAGCATCATTGACAGTCTTCTTTAGGATTTTCAGAATGGTTTTGTTCGATGACTCAGCTTGGCCATTACCTTGGGGTTAGTATGGAGTGGAGAAATGATGTTGGATTTTGAAATGCTCACAGAGTTCCTGAACATCCTGATTTTTGAATGGTCTTCCATTATCCGTTATGATCGATGAAGGAATGTCATATCTACAGATAATGTAATTCAGAATGAAAGAGGAAATTTGCTTTCCTGTGACGGTGGTTAGGGGAACGGCTTCAATCCACTTTGTGAAATACTCAGTGGTGGTTATGATGAATTTGTGGCCGTTGGAAGAGGGTGGGTGAATCTTACCCACGAGGTCAAGTCCCCACTGGCAAAAGGGCCAGGGTGTCGTAAAAGGTCTCAACTCTTGAGCAGGTGCATGGATCAGGTTCTCGTGTATTTGGCACTGTTTGCACTTTTTGATGAACTGATATGAATCCATTTCCATATTTGGCCAGTAATAACCCAAACGCATGAGTTTCTTGGCTAAGGAAGGACCGCTGGAGTGTGTTCCGCAGATCCCTTCGTGTACGTCTCATAAGGCAGTTATGGATTCTTCTTGTTCTAAACAATGGAGTAGAGTACCATCCAGACCACGTCGGTAAAGGGTATTGGCAATGATGGTGTAACGGGAGGCTTGTCAGATGAAAGTTCATTTTTGGTTGGAAGAGAGGTCCGGCGGGAGAATATTGTCCTTGAGGTAAGTGTAAGTCTTACCGTACCAAGGTGAATCAGATCCGACTAGGAGACAAATGGAATGGGTTTCAAGGAGATCATAAGCCGGTTGTCGGATGGTTTCTACTAGGAACTCATACCGTGACTCATATTCAGGAATTTCTAGAAGAGAGGCTATGGTAGCCATTGCATCTGCTGCTTTTTTTTCCATCCTAGGTATTTGTTCGAAGGAGATGGTCCCAAAATGTTCTTTGAGGTCGTCGACCATCCATTTGTATGGGATGAACTTCTCATCTTTGGTCTGATACTCATCGTTGACCTAATTTATGATAAGCTGAGAATCACTGTAGACACATAGTGCTTGGATTTTCCACTCAGTTGCCATTTTAAGACCAATTACCAAGGCTTCATATTCCGCTATGTTGTTTGTGCATGGAAATAACAACCTGTAGGACTTCAAAATTGTGTCACCTTGGGGAGTGATAAACAGGATACTTGCCCCCGATCCATGGTTGGTGTAAGACCCGTCAAAGTAGAGTTTCCACGGAGATGTAGATAGAGTGAATAAAGATTCATCGGGGAACTCAAACTGCATTGGTGAAGTGTCCTGTAATGGTGCCTTGGCCAGTTGGTCAGCAATGATTTGTCCTTTGATGGCTTTTCTGTCCACATATTCTATATCATATTCACTAAGAAGCATAACCCATTTTGCTAGTCGACCTGTGAGCGCTGCTTTGCTGAGAAGATATTTCAGTGGGTCGATCTTGGCAATGAGTTTGACAGGATGTGCCAACATCATGTCAGAGTTTTTGTGAAGCAAAAACTACCGCAAGGCATGATCGTTCTACCTGTGAGTATTGTAACTCATAGCCCACTAAGGTTCGACTGATGTAGTATACAGCTCTTTCCTTGTTCTTGTAGTCTTGTTGTGCTAGAAGGGCTCCAAGAGCAGTGGGTGTAGCAGATATGTAGAGAAACAAAGGTTTTCCTTGAATCAGAGGCATGAGTATGGGAGGATTCATAAGGTACTCCTTCAGCTTGTTGAATGCCTCTTCGCACCGCTCATCCCATTTAAATGGAATGTTCTTATGTAGGAGGTGGCTGAAAGGTTGGCACTTGTCTGCCAGCCATGAGATGAACCTGCGGATGGCCTACAGCTTGCCCTGTAGGGACCTCAACTGAGTTAGAGTCTTGGGCGGTGGCATGTCCATTATAGCTTTGACCTTGGCCGGGTCTACCTCTATTCCGTTTGCCGACATGATGAAGCCTAGCAGCTTGCCTAAAGTTACCCCAAGCACACATTTCTTCGGGTTCAGTTTGACTTGGAATTGGTCCAATCTCTGAAAGACTTTTTCTAATATGTCTAGGTGTAAGTCCCTTGTGAGGGATTTTGCTAAGATATCGTCAACATAGTCTTCCATAGTTACATGCATCATGTCATGGAATATAGTTGTCATGGCCCGCTGATATGTAGCACCTGCGTTTTTCAGCCCAAAAGGCATGACATTCCAGCAAAAGGTACCCCATGGACAAGTGAAAACTGTTTTGTGTTGATCCTCAGGTACTATTTTGATTTGGTTATACCTTGAGAATCCGTCCATGAGTGATAGCATTGTATGTCCTACAGTTAGATCGACTATGATATCGATGTTTGGCAATGGAAAGTCATCCTTGCGGCATGCTTTCTTTAGGTCTTGAAAATCATTGCATAGTCGAACCCTGCCATCTGGTTTAGACACTGGCACAATATTAGATATCCATTCTGGGTAATCTATGGCTCTAATGAACCCCACATCTAGCAATTTCTTGAGTTCCTCTTTGACTAAAAGGGCTATGTGAGGATGCATCTTTCTCAGCTTCTGTTTTACTGGTTTCACCCTTGGACCCAATGGCAAATGATGTAGAATCAGGTTTGGGTCCAAACCTGGCATGTCTGCGTATGACCAAGCAAAGATGCCTCTCTTCTTCTTAAAGAATGGTACAAATCTGGTTTTCTCCGGTGGTGTGAGAGATTTGGCAAAGTGGATAATCTTGGGTTGCTCTTCGGTTCCAATATTCACAGGCTCTGTCGGCTCTACCACAATTTGTGACCTTTCCTGGTACATATCACTAGGGAGAGTGTCAAGCATTCCATCGTCAGGTGCCACAGTTGGGTTTTCACCGTCAGATGCGTTCTTTCTTTTTACTGTTTTATGATTTGACACTGCCACAAGGCGGTTTTCACTGTCAGATCCATTTTTAATCTTTATGTTTTTGCGACTGGAAGGCTTGGCACCCTCCCCAAAGTAAGCCACAGTATTCAGTTCTATAGCAAAACTAGTTTTATGATCTCCTTTTGGCAAGTGGTCCCTAAGTTCCATATAGTCAATGTAAGCATCATCGTTCTGGAACATATCTAATTGGGGGGTTCCTTGCAAATCTCAGTCAATAAGCTCAGGGTGTAAGAGGGGAAGGGAGTCGGATGAGAGACCTGATTCATTGATGGTGTGAATGGAAATGTTAAGATTATTGGTGGGGGTAGTGTTCTGGGTGGTACTTTCTTCCAAGTTGTTTATCGCAATGGAATCTAAACTTTCCTCGAAAGCCATAATCTCAGGGGTAGGCAAATCAGACTCCAGTGGTCTGTCCCGTTGCGTTTGTCCCTCATGGTAGGGGCTAAGAGTTTGGATGGTGTCAACCTCTTTGTCATCATAGGAGTGCTTTGTTAGCTCATCCCACTCATACTCATTAGAATCATCTGAATCCGTGTCACTGTCCACTTGGAGTGTTTGGATTGTCTCCACAAGGCAGGCATTTTCCTTGGCTTTTCCCTTGCCTTTGTAGCCTAGGCCACTCGTGTTTCTAGCCGAAGAGGATGAAGAAGGTTGTATAGGTTCAATGATTCCTTCTTTTTGGAGGCCTATGGGGCCCTGTCCTTCGTACCCCATCTTGTGCAGAATACTCTCACTTCGCCCATAGAGTTCTGTAGGGAGTTTAGGCAGTTCTTGGGGTGTGTTTTCTTCTTCAGCATAAAGCCATTGCAGGAGATCTCGCTCCTCTGTTTCATTAGATAAGGTCCCCCATTTTACAAAGGGATTTGCGGGAGCTACAGGAGGAGCAGATGGCTTTGGAAAATGTTTGGGTGGATGTTTGGGTTGGCCAAAGGAGTGAGGAGACAAAGGCATCGTGGCAAGGTTGAGGCTGTGCTCAATGGAGTATTCCCCCATGCCATTTTCTTTTATGGTAAGTTTCAGTGGTTTGGGTCTTCAGGAGGAAGCTTCAGCGGTATGGTCCTGTTGCGGAGTAGGGGAAATGTAGGCTTTGTTGTTGGGTATGACACATTCGGGTTTGGCACGGAAAGAATTGCAGTGCTGGTAGGGGTCGGGGTCACCTTGAATGGTGACCTGCTTGCCATCGTGCGGGAACTTAATGCATTGATGATAAGTTGAGGGGACAGCCTTCATGGCGTGGATCCATGGTCTCCCTAGTAGAATATTATAAGCAAGCTCCCGATCAAGGACTTGGCACACCACATCTTTGATTGCTGGTCCCACTTGAATGGGTAGGACAACCATTCCCTTTGTGGTTCTTTCTTCCTCGTCATATGCTTTGATGGTAATTTTCCTCCTTGGATCAACTACCTGTTCGGAGAACCCCAGTGCAAGGACTAGCTTCAATGTGCAAATATTTAAACTGGCACCCCCATCAATGAAAACCCTCTTGATGCGGTGCTTGTGTATGAAAGCGACAATGTGCAGAGGGGTGTTATGAGGTTGGGAGACAGAGAGGTTGTCTTGCTCAGTAAAAGATATGGAGTTGGAAGATGTCAAATTGTCTACCATGGTCTGAAACTTTTCTTGGGCCAGGTTAGTGGGGACAGTGGTTTCCACTGAGGCCTTCTCAAGAATCTCCTTATGAAGAGATAGACACAATAGCTCCAATATGGAAATGCGAGCCAGAGTTTTCTGTAACTGGTTGAGGACATTGTACTGACGGGAGTTGGATGGAGATGGTGAAGACCTCGGAGGGGCGGTATTGAGCGTGACTTTACCACTGCGAGTAATTATACTACAACCAGTTCAGTTAGGTCCTGGTTGTTGGTTGGGTGAGATGACATTGACCTGTGGAATATGCTCAGAAATGCAGTTTATGGTGTAGTCAAATGGAACACTTGCATAGTTAGCATTACTCGTCCCGCTGTTCTGATTTGGCCGGTTGCGATTATTGTTGTTGTCATTGTTGTTGTTGCCATTGTTATTGTGGCCATGGTTGTTGTTGTTGTGGCCATTGTTGTTATATGGCCTGTTATGATTCAGAAGTGGATCCCTGTAGGCCACATGAGTTTCATTGGAGGTGTGCTGTTGTGTTCCTCCCTGATTCTGATCCAGTATATCCTGTATGACATTTTTGAGGTGAATGCAGTTGTTAGTTGTATGCCCCCTTCCTCGATGATATTCACAATAGTCCGTGTCCTTCCAGTAGGGAGGTTTGACTATAGGCTCGTAATCACTGGTTGGCAGTAGAGAAATTTCATTGTTTGCCAACAACTTCCTTAGCGCAGATTCTTGAGACTCGCCTAACGGTGTGAATTTTCTTCTTGGGTTTGAATTGTACCAAGATCTAGGCTCTCGAGAGGGTGGTTTGTTGATTGCACCATTGTTTGCATCCCCCTTAAGAGTGAATATGGGTTGTTGTTTAGGAGCTGCCGCCTTGGCGTCAACTACCCCATCATTGACCACATTCTTGTTCTTGGTCCAAAACTTTGATTTATCCGTGGTATAATTGGAATTAGGCGTGTCCTTGTATAGCTTGAGAGTTCCTTTAGTGATCATAGCTTTTCGATGAATAAGCCCATTTCGATGACTTTTGAGAATGATGTAGGGCATTGTATCTGAATTTGATAGCTAAGATCAGTATTCAGATTGTGGACAAACATTTCCAATAGTTGCTTCTCAGGTATATCATAAGAACACTTACTAGCTAGCTGTCTCCATCGTTGTAAGAAGGTGGTGAATGACTCACCACTCTTTTGTTTGGTGTTGCATAGATCTAGCATAGATACCTCGTGTTCTATGTTGTAAGAGAAGTGTGTTATGAATTTATTGACAAGTTTATCAAAAGTTTTGATCCCTGGTGGGAGGCGCGAGAACCACTCCATAGCTTGACCACCTAAAGATCTTGGGAATAGTCTCATCAAGTAGGTCTCGTTGTGAGCTACTTCTAAACATGCGGCATTGAATTCTCAGATATGATCTCTAGGGTCCCCCTTCCCTTTGTATTTGTCGAACTTTGGGACTCCGAACTGAAAGGGGAAGGGTTTCATGACCAAACTTTTGTCAAAAGGATACGGAGCTATATCTTCCAAAGAGTATTGCTTGGAACTTGTACCGGTCTTAAGGTTGGATATTTCTTGTTTTAGACTTTCGATTTGTTGTCTCACATCATCCATAGGAGCATTTTTATCTATGGGTTTCTTGCCTCTATCATTTGCATTCAGGACTGTGTCGTTTGCGCCTCTCTCAAGATCATCACGTCTCCACTCATGATCGTTGTCTACATTTTCCATGATGGAGCTTATGTCAAAGTCTGCGGGGAGTTTGACTCTGAGATTAGCAAGATGGTGAAAGTACTTGTCGGGGTCTTCAAGGAGCACCCTCTCTACCAGGCATTGGAATTTGCTATCTTGGATGTGTGCTATTAATTCTTCATGAGAAATTTCTTCGTCACCACCACGTGGTGGGGTGAGGTGATCAGATGATTCGGCCATTTCAAGTTGCTTGTTGTACTGGGATCGAGTAAGAACCATGCAAGGTGGGGTGGGATGAAGTGGACCAGAATTAGAAATTTTGGCAAGGTGCCGACTGAGACTGTTGTGAATGGGATACCTAGGACAAGATTTGGACAAAGGATTCTCTCGCTCAATGACTTCAAGTAAGATGGTTGACACAAGACGTCAGTCGCTAGTAAGGGTAGTCGATACCAGTCTTACTGTGTAGGGCTTAGTCGTTCAACAAGACTACTAGCAAAGGTACTGTGACCTACTAGGCTTACAAGAATTCACAAATGACACGAATAGGGACCTATGTCGAATTGGTATGGGACAAACTGACTTTGGGACAAGAGGGATTTTGGACAGAAAGTGAGTGTGACGATTGACGAAAGAGAGAGACTTGGGTGAAACGGATGAAGACTGACTACAAGGTTGAATCTGACCTCAGAAAGTGAAGCTAGGCTGAAATGGGTGCATGCGTAACTTTGATTTTTTTGGCAAAATTTTGGATTTTTCAGTTGTTTTTGGTATTTTTGGCTAGAACAAGGCTTTCTTGGTCTGATTTTATGAATTAATAGCAAGAAAACAAAGCAAGCACAAAGAATATTTTATAGTTTTTCGTTGTTTTTGTGGTTTTGTCGACTCTATTTTGGACTACACTGAACAAAAGAAAGCACAAAAATCCTAGGCGAGAAATGGATTATAAGGGATTTGGGCCACTAGAACAAGAGGTATTTAATGCGGGCAACCGTTCAAGTGGTTACACATGTGGCGGCACTACTCTCCGTTATGGAGTCTCCCAGCCTCAAAGGGTTGCGCCTTAGAGGGTTTTGGGGGAGGTTGGCCGTCGGTGTAACATAACAGCACTTGTTGCAGGAAGTTTTCACCTCAAGCACAATTTATTTTAAGTGGCTTGGTAGGGCTTGGCTTTAGCCTGTTACCACTCAGGGTCGTTCCCACTTGGACAAGCGTGCATCCAAGGGTAGGCCCCTCCTAAAGGTTAAACAAATAGAATGACAAGTCTGGCACTCTGATCACCCAGAAAAGGGGAGAGCATAAGCCTATTATCATTCGCAAGCACAGAATACACTGATTAATCCACCCTAGTTAAAAAGTGAAAAACTAAATGGGCTAATCTACTCAAACACAGAACTTTGAAGTGATTTCAGCAATATAGCATTGGTCCAGTTTTAACTTCAGAAAGCAATGGTGAGTTCAGTTTTAAATCCGTGTAGCACGAGATTGTTAGCTTTGAAATTGTGGTCTCACGATATAGCAATAGTTTATTTTAACCTCAAAATCATTGATAAGTTCAGTTTTAAAACCACGTAGTACGAGATTGTTAACTTTGAAATTTTGGTCTCACGATATAGCAATGGTTCATTTTAACCTCAAGATCATTGATGAGTTCAATTTTAATCTTAAATAGCAATAACTTGGAAGGTGTTGCAATGCAAGCAAGAAATAATCCAATTACTTTCTCCCTAATTAGAGCTAGGTGAAGATTTGAATGCAAGTTGCATGAACAATGGGTTACTCCTTCCTAATTAGAACTAGATGAGAATTGTATGCAAGTTGCATGAACAATGAGTTACTCCTTCCTAATTAGAACTAGATGAAAGTTGTATGCAAGTTACATGAGAATGCTTAAATCAGTCCTATTCAACACTTAGTGAAAAATGATTGCCTTCAGTGGACGTTTTGCACCAAACTGGATTAGCAGTCTCCTGATATCCACCTGTAGTCCACAAAAACAAAAATTGAATCAAGAAGTTTGTAAATCAAAAGATTAGGTGAAAAACACATAATCTGGAAATTTCATGAAAATGTGAGTGTTGACATCAAAATAGATATGAGAATCAGAATCTTCACGAAATTCTATGCTATTTTAAAAAAAAATTCATGAAAATTCGATAAAAAATGTGAAAGTTATGGTCGATTGAAGTTTGCAAGGTAAATGAGAGGTTTGATTGATTTTACCTGATGAAGTTGATCAAATGGGCTAAAAATACCTTCACCACTATGAAGTTTGTCGAATTCCCTTTCCAACGACTATAATTTTGCAAAAATCCGATCTTCCTGCAAAAAGTTAGACAAAAAAGAAAAAAAATGCCCTATTTGACTAATATTACCATTTTTGAAAATAAAAATTTGAAAAAATGAATTTTTATATATATATATATTTTTAATTTTTTAAAACCCTAAACCTAATATTTCCTTGTTTTGTTTTTGTTTTTGTTTTTAAATTTATATGTGTTTTTGTATTGTTTTTGTTTTTTATTATTTTTTTATTGTTTGTTTTGTTTTTTTGTGTGCTGTGGGTGCAGGTGTGCAGGGATGTGGGCCGGCGGTGCTGGGGCGGAGAGCAGGTGGCAGATGGGAGACACAGGGGCAGCAGGGAGGGGAGACGCAGGCGGAGAGGCGCAGAGGGAGGAGGAGGAGGGGTTCTGGGCGGGGATCGGGGAGAGGGGAGGCGGGGATGCGGGGATCGGGGATCGGGGAGAGGGCTGCAGGAAAGGGGAGGCCGCGGGGTAGCGGCGTAGGGTTGGGGACGGGGGAAGGGTAGGCTGCGGGGGAGCGGGGGAACGGGAGGCGGGTTTTGGGCGGGCGGCGCAGGGGTGAGGGAGGCCGAGGAGCCTGGGGAGGGAGCGGGGGAGGGTAGGCAGGGAAGGGGTGGCGGGAGGTTAGGGGACGGGGGGGTGAGAGGTTAGGGGACGGGGGGATGGCGCGTGGGTGGCACACGGGGGATGGGGAGCTGAGCGCGGGGGGGGCTAGGGATCACATAGGGCTTCGGCCCTGTGTGAAAAAAAAAAAATTTGTTGTTTTTTTTTTTGTCTTTGTTTTTTTTTTTAATTTTTTTTTTGTTTTAATAAAATAAAAGTAAAAAAAACTGTGCAAATTTTTTTTTTAGGTTGTTAATTTTCTATTTTTTTTTTTTTGTTTTTTTTTGCTGTGTAAATTTTTTTTGTTTTTAAATTTTCTGTAAATAAAATAAAATAAAATCTAAAAAAAAACTATGTATTTTTTTTTATTTAAATTTGTTTTCTGTCTGTGTTTTTTTTTTTAATTTTATTTTTCAAATCTGAAAACAGAGAATGACAGTTTTTTTTTTTTTTTTTTTGGATTGTTTTTATTTTTTATTTTTTTTGCAAAAATAAGCTCAAAAGTAAAAAAATTTTCAAAAAAAAATTTAAGTAACGAAAACTAGATAAAGTATATGTTATTTCTTATCTCCGAGGCCTTCCGGACTCAACGGCGAGCTCGGTTTGTGCGTAGGAGGTTGCTTGTGAAAGTCGATTCCCGAAGTTTTACTTGAAACACACCTAAATCTGCAACAACAAAACCTCTAAAACAAACACTCACAAATAAAATGGGTCAGATCAAGGTGGGCGCCAAAAATGTAAGGGTAAAATGGTGATCAATCAAATGAATTAAACAAGACCCAAACATCAACAGAATAGGAGATAACAAGGAAGATTAAACGAAATAGCAATGAATAACACAAAGCAAACCTTCCCTGAAATCGATGCTTCTGTTGTTCGCCTATCACGATCATCTTTTCGCTGGTAAGTGGGCCCTCAGAGAGTGCACTCTTTTTAAGTTGTGTTCGAGGAAGTCGATGGTGAATGGCTGTGGTGATATGCAATGAAGATGAGCTTCAAAGCAAGTATATGATCTCAAGCTTGTAGATGACAAAAGGGTGCCAAAGGCGCGCTGGTGATATTTCTACAGAGTAACGATGTCAAAAGCCTGGATGAATAGAATGGAGGGATGAAGCTTCATTTATAGACTTGGAAGAATGGGAATCGACGATTGAGAGGAGATATGAAGATCAACGGCTGAGGATGGTTGAGGAATGTGCAACCAGTAGAAATGTGACAAGTGTCCCAGCTCCATCATGAAAGAGGGGATGTGACAAAATTGATTGGAGAGTTAACTCCATTGACTGAACAGTTAACAGACTTGATTGATCAGTTAGAAGAGTGGATTATGGGATTGACTGAATTGATTGACCAGTGAACTGGGTTGATTGAGGAGTCAACAAAATAGATTGACCAGTGAACTCAAATGACTAATTAGTTAACAGATTTGATTGATTAGTTAACTAACTTCTGATTTTGAGAAGAAATAGGCCATGTGGGTGAGAGAAAAATAGGCAATTAAATATTAAATATATTTAATTACATGTGCAACCTAATGAGGTGGACAAGGTGAGGTGGAAAAGGTGAGGTGTAAAGGTGAGGTGGATTTTTGAATTTAGAACTTAGGATAGAGGAATTTGGATTAATTAAATAATTTATGATTATTTAATTGTGTAGGACATTTAGAAGAATTTTAATTAAATAAATTAAATTTATTTAATTATGGAACAATGAATCGATTAAATAAATTGGAAATATTTATTTAATTGATAGAAGAATGGAATAAATATTTAGAATATTTATTTAGGATGAATCATGTCATTTTTAGGCGTATACACTTCCCTACATAATCCACATCATAATCCACTATCTCCTTACTCCATTACCTTTTCCAACATCTATGAGCATACTTGACATGGTCCATTTGTGATGACATCCTTCTCTAATCGGACTACAACATTACATGGAACTAGACACTTGAGTCCCACCCATCCATATCCCCCCTTTTCCCATTCAAAAGTCAAAAGTAAAAAAAAATTAAAAAATCAAAAAAGTAAAGAGAAATCCTTTCATCCAACGGTGAAAACCTGGTAAATAAGCACCTTGGATAAGTACCATGATGAAAACTTGGTAAACAAACGTCATGTGTAGGTCAATATTCTATGTCGCTTACACTTGGAGGCACCTTGTCTCATCCTTTTCCAAACTATCATACCATTTTCATATTATTTCCATATACATACCTATCACATTGCATCCATTCATCCTCCCTTCCTCTTTTGATCTTGACAAAGATTGGGGGCAATTATTGACAAGTGTTTTGGATATCCCTTGACATACCTCATCCTTTCCACACAAATCCTATCATCCAAGTCATAATCTTTGTCATGTCAAATCCTATCATCCTATTGCCTTAAGCATTGTCCTGAAAAATCTGAAGTCTACTACCTAGACTAGGGCATGTTATTCCTATTCAACATAGTCCTTGGAGATCACATCCTTGCTCTCTTACACATACATCCATTTCATTCCATAGCCTATCCTTTTATCCTATCCATTTATCATGATCCTTTCATCCATCCACTATCGTCCATCCTTTTGTCCAATCCCATTCATTCCCTTGCACCTAGACTTGGTTCCCCTTGTCATTGGTATTTAGCATACAAGCTACTCAAATTGCAAATCCATTGACAGTCAAAAATACAAAAAAATCAAAACATTTCAAAAAATACAAAAAAATCAAATACATCCCAAAAAATACAAAAAATCAAATATTTCAAAAAAAAATCCAAAAAAATCAAATATTCCCAAAAAGACAAAAAAATCAAAATATGTAAAAAAATCCAAAAAAAAAATCTAACAAAATCCAAGCAATAAAACCATTCCACATCAAATCATCAAAATCACATTCTTCCAATCAAAGCAATCCCAATCAATCAATCCATCACATCAAATCTATCAAAACAAGTCTACTCATATTATCAAATCAAGTCAATCTATCAAATAATCTAAAGCAAATCAAACAACATCATTCAATCAATCCATAACTTGATCAATCCAATCCATATCATCCCATCAATAAAACACAAGTCAGAACTACATCTCATTTCTATCGTTAAGTGCCTTGATCCCATGGATACAGGGTATGTAGGCAATCTAGAGTATGAAGTGCCTAGATTCAGGCACAGGTGATATTCCTCTTTTCTCTCTCATTATCTTCTTCTTCATCAATCTTTCAAAACATTTCTTCCAAATAATTCTTCCAATCAATCACTTCCTCAAATCATCAATCTAATACTTCTTCCAATCATCCAAGTAATAAACTCAAATACAAGTCATCATTAGTCCATACCAATCAAGTCAATCAAGCTAGTCAAATTATCCAATTGCAATCAACGGTCTTGATCCTAATTTTGTTGTAAATTAAATCAATCAATCATAATCAATCATCAATGGGATATATCGTTCCCACATCCTTGTGTTGATTTAGGGATATATCATTCCCCACAATGACAACACTATCTATTTATCATCATCATCAATCAATCAACAATCAATCATTGGTTTACATCTTGACAGGGGCAATACCTTGTTTGTTTTTGAATCATTTGTTCATGCTTGCTTGTATGTGTTATCATTTTATCTTGCATTTGTATCATATCAGTACCAGCCTAGCTAATATTCATATCTTGTATCTAGACAAGGTTGTATTATGTTGGGGCATGAGACACATCGTCACCTTGGTCCTTATACCCCGGTGCATAACGTCTTGTGCTATATCAAACATCATGGTTGCTCACTTTCATTACAACATAACTCATCCATCCCTTCTTCTATCCATTCCTTTAGCTTTTGCCATTCCTTTCATTTCGAGAGCATACCCGTGTTTGTCCAACCCGCCTATCCTCTTGAGGGGGCATCATCATCCTATCCTTTTCTTCTATCCATTCCTTAACTTATTTGAAATGATGTTACTCGACATAAATCTTATCATCTCGCAACATCATCTCAAAGAGGGGTAAATGTAGACACTGAAAATTGTCTAGGTCTTGTTTACACCTGACCTTGTATGTCTTTGCCTTAGGTCTTAGTTACACAACACATTGTCGACATGAACTTGTATATGTTCCCCTAGGTCCTAGTTCATCCTAGTTCATCTAACCTCATCCCACTTAATCCTATTTATCCCTGGGTCCTAGTTCATCTTAATCACATTGGTCCAACTTAATCACCTTCTTGATTAATTAAATAAACCCATTTTATTTAATTAATCCCACTTGAGCACATTACCAATTAATTAAATAAATCTCATTTATTTAATTAATTGTACCTCTTCACATGTCTCACATAATTCAAATTAAAAATTTGAATTATTCCCTCACCTCTCATCACATTGTGACATGTCACATGTCTCATCTCCCACTTAATATGCCTTCACATGTCAAACTAATTCAAATATAATATTTGAATTAGATTCCCTTCATTCTCCTTCGTACACTTGTCACATGACTACGCTTTCTTGATGTGCAAGGAAACCTAATCAATCCTATCCATCCATATCATCTAAACCCTAATTGATCTTGTCCATCCATTCAAACTAGGTCTTTCTTATAAACCTAGCCACCTTAAGCCATTTGGGGGGATGCAATCTAATTTCATACTGTTATGCTGCCAAAATCCTGAGCAACCAACATTCAACCATATCCATCAATCTCTCCCTTGCATCCATTTCCATCTCTATCTTGCATCTTTCATCATATTGCATCCATCATCTTGTAGGTATCAATCAAGTCGTCATCTTGCGCATATCATTCAAGGTATATTGAAGGTTTGGGTTTGGGTAATACATGTCTTTATTTCATCATTTCAAATAATCCAAATTTTTAGTATACAGATCCAAATTTTGCCTAACATTCCATAGACTTAGATCCTAATGCCAAACCTGTTAGGCAAAAGCAAGGACCAATTAACTCCAAGATTGAACCCATAATGAGAGAAGAACTTACTAAACTCATAGAGTCCAAAATCATTTTCCCTATCAAGTACTCCTCTTGGGTGGCCAACTTAGTCCTATAAGGAAGAAAAATGGGGAGAAAACTTTGTGTTGACTTTAGGGACTTGAATAGAGCCTCCTTGAAGGAACATTATCCTTTTCCTTTCATGGATCAGATTTTACAAACTATAGTACGGGCTAAAAGGTTTTCACTTTTAGATGGTTATTCTGGTTACAACAAAATCTTGGTAAAAGGACAGGACATGTATAAGACAACTTTTAATACCAACTAGGGAACCTTTGCCTATGAGAAAATGCCCTTTGGTTTCTCTATGTTGGTGCTACTTTTTAGAGAGCAATGGCTATTGCTTTTGAAGGTTTCATAAACAAGTTTATTCTAATATATTTGGATGACATAATAGTCTATTCAAAAGAAGGTTAAGATCACATGGAGCATCTTGAAAAGGTGTTTGAAATGTGTAGAGAGTTTGAGGTGTCATTTAACCCAAATAATCGTATCTTTGTTGTCCCTCAAGGCAAGCTTTTGGGTCACTTAGTGTCAAAGGAAGACATCTCCATAGACCCTAAAAGGAGCTCAACCATTCTTTCTCTTTCTTTACTAGCTCGTAAGAAGGGATCGCAATATTTTCTTGGCAAGATAAATTTTGTTAGGAAATTCATTCCTAATTGTGTGGGACTACTCAAACATATCACTTTGATGCTTAAGAAAGATTCCATCTTCAAGTGGACCAAGGAAGGAAAAGAGAGTTTCAATAAAATTAAGAAGGCAATTGCTCAAGAACCTACTCTCATCAATCCAAACTTTGAGGAATTCATCCTTTATGCTCATGGAGGAGAATCTAGTGTTGCAGCTATCTTAGCCCAGTAGAATGATGAAGGTTTAGAGTAGACTTTGGCCTTTTTTAGTCAAACATTAAAAGATTATGAATTAAAATATAGCCCCATGGAGAAATAGGTATTTTCTATTATGAGAGGTCTCAAAAAAATTCAAGTATATGCTGGCTAATAACCATATGAAGGTGTTGGTCTCATCCTAGTGTAAGAGATTTTACAATGGAAGCTAAGATAAGTGAAAAGAGGGCTGGATGGGTGACTAGAATACTTGAGTATGATGTTACTATCAAATCCATGAAGTTGATTAGGGGTAGAGGCTTGTGTGAACAACTATCTATGGATGTGTCAAGTGAAGAAGACTCATCTTATGTCTTATAAGAAGAGAAAACAATAGAAGGTACAACTACTAGGAACTCTTGGACAACTAATATGATAAGATTTCTATCTAGTGGTGAGTATCCTTCTAAATTTGAAAAGACGAAGAGGAGACATATTAGATTACAATACATTCCATATGTTCTGATAGATGGTATTCTTTTCAAAAAGAATCTAGGACTCTTGCTAAGATGTGTAGAAGAAGACCAAGTTGACAAGGTTCTTAGTGAATATCATGAAGGTTCAATTGGAGGTCATTTTTCACCAAGAGTTACAACCATGAAGATAATGAGGGCAAGTTATTTTTGGCCCACATTATTTAGTGATGCTCATAGATGGGTTAGGAAATGTAAAGAATGTGCTCTTTTTGTTGGTAAAAAGAGACTTTTTGTCTTTCCAATCCATCTCATTCAAGTAGATCAACCCTTTTCACAATGGGGCCTAAATTTCATTGGCATGGTTAACCCTATATCTAGTGCTAGTCATAAATGAGTGTTGAAAAAAATTGATTACTTTACCATGTGGACTGAAGCCATTCCACTTAAGGAGGTTACTGAATCAACTATAATAAACTCCTTGGAGTAGATTGTGACAAGGTTTAGAGTTCCTTAGACCATTATTTTTGATAATACAAGAGATTTTACAGGTTTTAAGATTAGTGATTGGGCCCTCAAGCATAATTTTTTCTTGAAAACTTCCTCTAACTATTACCCACAAGGTAATGGTCTATCATAATCTACTAATAAGAACTTGATCAGGATCATGAAAGGACTATGGATATGAATCAATGACAATGACATTAAAAATCAAACTTGCTCTTTGGGTTGATAGGACCACACCTAAGAGAGAAGTAGGCAATTCTCTCTTTTTCCTTATTTATGGAAGAGAATCTAGGCTACCCTTGTCTTTGGAGTTGCCTTCACTAGAGATGGATCAACAATTGGAACTAAAAGGAGAGGATATAAGGGCTATTAAGATGGATAAGTTGATTGAATTAGAAGAGCTAAGACAATCAACCATGACCACATTGGAAGAAAATCAAAAGAAAACCAAGCAATACTTTGACAAGAGTGCTAGAGAGAAAATTTTCAAAGAGGAAGACCTTGTTTTAAAGTGGGATGTTGATAGAGCCAACCCAGGAGGACACACCAAATTTGATGCCATTTGGAGTGGCCCATATATATAATTACTAGCTGCAAGGAAGCTAATGCATTTAATCTTTCAAAGATAGATTGAGAAGCTGTTCCTATCCTAGTCAATGGGATACACCTCAAACCATGCTTTTAAGGTTCATTTCTCAAACTTTGAACATATTATGTTAGTTTTTTTTGCAAATAAGTGTTGTTGCACATCTTATTTTGTTTTTTTCCCTCCTAGTGTTGTTTCACACTTTGCATTCTCATTAAAAGAATGTATGATTGGTTGTCCTTTAGGTTGTAATGTGGTTTGTCCTTTCTATTGTGTGTTGTTTGAGACAATTTTAATTTTGTTTAGTTAGCTAATCAGATAGTGTTTCATTTTCACTTAGGTTTAGGCTCTTTTTTGAAAGGTTGTTTCAAGCTCCTAATGACTCCTATGCCCAATGGATTGCTTAAGGCTACTCATGTTTTTAGTGTTTAGTAGTCAAACATCTGTGAGAGGTCACCAAAATGTTGACTTGTTTGAGCCTTCCTGATCTCAAATAGTCATGTCATGTCTTTAAAAGGAAAAGTGGGTCATTTTAACCATTCAAGGCCTTATGCATGTCTAATAAGTCTTAAAGGGGTCTTAAAGGGATTTTATAATGCAAAAAATGAAAAAATGTATTTTTTTGCCATGTCTATCGATGTGTTAGAGTGTTAAGGTTATCAAAAAGTCTTAAAATCTCCAAAAGTATCATACATCTTGGAGGGAGTTTATGTTAAAAAATGAGTCTAAGTCTTTAGGTTAGGTTAAGTCTCCTAGGTTTAGGTTTTGAAAGGAAAGGCTTTAGGACTTTTTTCTTCTAACGTGTAGTTTGAACTTCATGGGAAAGAATATACCAAAGGTTTTTGAACTATGAGATCACATGAGGATGAAAGAAAAATTATGAAGAATGAAGAAGTTCCCAAAACAACCCTACTGATCTGCGGAAACAGACACTATGGATTTGCAGATTGATCAAAATACATAGTGTGTATTTTAGGTTCTAGGGTTTGTTTCAAATATGCAAAGGTTGTAAGGGATCATATTTAGTTTAGGGTGAGGCATCTTCAATGGTTTATATCAACAAGTTAAAGGTCTGATAAGACCATTTCAACAACATTCAAGCACTTTCAGAGGAAAACAAAGACCATTTCCACTAAGTGTTTGAGCATTTCTAGGGTTTCATAGTCAAGCTAAAGAGGGCATAAAATGATAGGGTTTAGAGGGTGCAAGTCCCTTGAATGTATTCTTGAGATGGAGATATGCATCTCAGATTCTTGGGCTAGAAAAGGACATCATACAAAAAATCTCAAACAATGTGAAGAAGTAGGCATAAGCAATGCAATGGTGGCATTCAAGCTATAAAAGGAACCATGTATTTTGGTCATCATATTTGTTTTGGTAGAGATAAAAAGGAAAATATAGACAAAAGGGTCTCCAAATCCATCAAGTCATTTAGGCTTGTATAAGGATTATAAAACCAGTGTAGTCATTAGTAGGATTTGTGGAGTATTCCTTAGCCTATGATGCATTCATTCTAGAAGATTGTATAACCTTTCAAGGTCTATACACTACCCTAGATGTTTGCATACTCTTTTAGACCTCATCGAGAAGTATTTGAAGGTCTTTCAAAGAGTTTAAGATCTTGCATAGTCATTTCAAGTTTTTTTTCTTAAACCTAGAAGACTTGAACAAACCATGAGTAAAACCTATGAAACCCTAGAGAGCCTAGAAACTATTAATCATTGTAAAGGGTCTTTATAATCTTTTGAGGCTCTTCCAAATAGTCACATGTCTATTCATATATCAAAGCCTAAATTTTTTATATAAGTATGCCAATGTTTGAAGAGCATTGTATTAGACATGTATGAGAGTGTATAGAGTTTGTAGAACCTTGTGAGCATTTAGAACACCATGCACATGTCTAAGAACATATAAAGGTTTTAAAGACCATGTATATGGTAGAAAGAAGCCCTAACAGGTAAAATAAGCCTTGAAGAGGACTCATAAGCCTTGCACAGGCTTATTCAAGCATAAAATGCTTTATACTACCATTAACATGTTTGCAGAGCATAAGAAGGGAGTGTACAAAGCTTTGTAGAGAAGTGAGAAACACAGTACATGTTAGAGAGCATTGAAGACCTATTAAAATAAGGACAGAGATGATGAATGACCTTGAACATGTCTAAGAGAACAATACAAAGCATTTGAGGTTTTTGTGTAACCATTAGAGTCTTTGTTAAAAGGTCTAAAGGCCCATAAGACCCTTGAATAAGTTTATTCTAGAGTATAGTTTAGGGAGGTCTATATGATCCCAAAAGCTCTTTAGAAAATCTTGTATAGCCTTGAAAATTATGTCAAACCATGGGAACCCTAAGAGCTCTGTCTAAGCATTAGAACCTTCGCATAAGAGTATTAAAGGTTTATCAAACCCTAGCTAAGAGCATGTGAGGCATCATCAAAGGTTCCATGTATAAGCCATGTGAGGGTCTTCTAAACCATTTGTTTTAGGTCATGTGAGGTGACTGAAGCATGCAGAGACTATGCATGCAACTGTTGAAATACACAGTGTGTATTTCAACATTTGCTAACTATGTATTTAAACAAGGCCTGAGATAACCCTAAAAAGCCTATGAAACTATTGTTAGGTATATTTTAGGGTGAAATAAACATTTCTAGGTCTGTCAAGCATCTCTAGAGTTACGAATGAGAATTCTCATGGTCTATATAATCATGGGAATCTTAGGAGTTATGTATAGATAGTGTGTTGGAATAGGTGTGTTGTACACCTTGCATAACATTGATTATTTTATTTATGTAAAATAAATATTTATTTGTAGTGCATCCATGTGATGTGTTTATGCACATTAAATATTTATACAGGGCCACTTGTAAAAGTTGTATGTAATATTGGGTTAATTATTTTATGTGTGGCACACAAAATAATTAATTATTTATTTGTAACTATTTAATTATTGGGAAAAAAAACTTAGTACCAATAATTAAATATGGGGGTCAATGGTTTTAGAGTGCTCTTGGTTTTGGGGAATATGGTTTTACCATACTACATCTTGTGTTTGTGTGAGTTTGATTCTATAAAAGCAAGCGCATGGTTAGTAGTTGGGGTTGGCTAGTTGGCTATTGGTTGTTTTGGGGTGTAGGTTTTCATTGTATTAAGCATCTCTTGTAGGTTGCATGTGTGAGGGTTTGAAGCATGGCATGGGATGTGTGGTTACATGCTTGTTCATATGGAGTGCATGTAGAGAGATTGATGCTTTAGACGTATTCATGGAGACTGCTGATTATTGTAATCTTTATTGCCTTATAATACATGAGAGATGAATGCTTTTGGAGGCTGGGTTTTTCCCTCAATGAGGGTTTTCCCAGAGTATATCTTTTATCACCTTTGATGGTATGTTGTCTATTTCTTTTTCATATGGATTTTGAATACTGTGTTTGTATTTTAATCTCTCATGGGGTTATGAGGAAATTGTTTATATGGCTGTATATTTCCATCATTTGGTATCGGAGATTGGTTGCCATGATTTGGGAGGATATCCTTGTTTGTATAACCCTTTCTATAAGTGTATTTTTTTGTATAGTTGAATCCATGGCTTTGTAGGAAAAGAATGAAGACATTGTAAGGTATGAGGGTTTTGTGCTAGTTTTGTTTTGTAGATTTGGGGTTATGGGGTTGCAGATTTGTGGTTATTTTCTATAGATATGGGTTTATGAATCTGAGTTAGAAAAATGGTGTTTTCTAGGTGTTCACCATGAGGGTTTTTAAGGGGAAGTTTCACAAATGATCCCTTGGAATAAAAGGGACCTCACCATTGGATCCAGGAGGCCCGAGAGACAAAGATTGACATAAAATTTGGCCTATTTTGGCCACTATAGAAAAAACAATTTTTTTGTGCCCTCAACCTTAGCTGTACGATCAGGAAGGCGTCTATAGAAGGAAAATATAAAAAAAAATTTTATTGATGTTTACAAATCTTTTATTAAATAAAATATATATTGGGGGGGGCATCTGTAGAACCCACATAACCCCTATTGCGCCAACAAGTTGTCGATGGCATTGAAGGATATTTTCAGTATCATTGGAGCTATCGAGGGTTAGCAGCCCTATTAGGGCTGGCAACCCTATTGGGTTTAGTAGCCCTATCAACTACTACCAGCAACCTCAACTAGCTGCTAGCAGGGGTGTCCTTGCTGGTGGGCCTTTGGCCCCTAGTTTGGTGGGGCAGGGCTAGCCCTAAGCAAGCTTTAAAATTTTCAAACAATTTAAACATTAAAATGTTTTTGAAACCTATTTTGGGTCTACCACCAAGTCTCTGCCCATACGCCGCCAAGGCGTCACCACCATTGATAGGTCACCTAGGGGCCACCATGACCTTGTTACGTAGTCTAATTAGGTAGATTTTTTCTAGGGGGCATAAATTACACCTAGCATGTCAAAATTTCAACTTCTTATAGTTGACAAAAAGCCCTCTCCATGTATTACGCAATAGTGTCATAATTTTTTCTAGATTTGTATTTTGAGATTTGACTAAAATTTTCTAGTTGGAAGCCAGATGTGCGTTTTGAGATTTGACAGGGCATAAATTGTGCATACAAAGTCAAATTTTGGACTTCTTATAGGCATTGGAAAGGTTTTTCTAAGCACTATACAGTGGGATAGGTTTGGAGATGATGTTATGAGGTTTGTTCAATTTGTTTCACTTTGAGATATTTTTGGTTCCTTTGACTTATGGTGCTTTTGTGAGTTGATGGAAAATCAAATCTGAGCTGATTGGGTGTTTGAGTCATTGCAAACTTACAGGTTTATCTTTGATTATCCTTTGTTTATAGCATTATAAATTTATTGTTGAATTTGTATACTCATTGTGAGATCTACAAGTTGTGCAGTGTTGTAGGTTGTCTATGCTTACATGTTGCACATATAAGTTGGATGTGGGTTGTCTATGCCCATAGATGTTTCAATGTTGATGCAGATTCTAATTTGTGTCTTGGTTTAGTCACATGTCTCGTTGGTTTGGTTGTCATTATAAGATATAGAGATAGATGATATTACTTGATATAGTCATGATATGGGATCTATCCTTGCTGACTATATGCTACAATTGTGTGAGACTTAATTGGAGTTTGATGAAGGTACATTGGGTGGTGATCATGGTGACATGGATATTCATTGTTTGGTTGGGACTTTGGTATGACATGATTATTATGCATGCATATTATTGGTGGTTTTGGATTGATTTAGGTTTACAGGTGGTTGTTCATCTTCTTGGTTTGGAGATTATGGTTTACTTGACCTTTCGGGAGCTATTGTCATTACAGTGGGATTCTTTGATTGTGCTGGGGCCATGGATTATCTTCATTTAGGAGATGGTTATCACAATGTCATGGATAGCTTGGCTACACAATTTAGTGGGAGCTTTTGATAGTGATGGTTTGATGTTTATCATGATGCCATGTGTAGCTCGGTATCATGATTCAATGTGATATTTGGTAGGATATGGTTATCTTCATATGATTTAGAGAAGTTGACATCTTGGTACCATGGAGGACTCTTGGAGTCTTTGGTTGAGGTGTTGGTTGTGGTTTGTCAGTTTTGACAGGTGATCCTTGCCTACAGAATAGATGGTGTATACACCTAAAAATGGCAAAGACAAATTAAATAAATATTTATTATTTATTTAATTTCCATTCTTCTATCATTTAATAAATTCATCAATTTATCTATTTGATTCACGTTCATCATTAATAGTCCAAATATTAAATAAATATCAAATTATTTAATTAAATCAATTAAACCTAATCTTTTAATATCATCCCTTAATTAAATAATAATTAAATTATTTAATCACAAATCATCCTATTCCAAAGTCTTCATTCATAATTCCACATCATCATGTTCAGCTCACACATCCACCTCACCTTTTTGCACATGTAATTTAATATTTTAATATTTAATTATTCTATTTTCCCTCACCCACATGGCCTATTATTCCTCCAACCATCCCTATTCACGTGGATGTGGTCTCTCCATGTCATCATGAATAAAGGGGACACTTTGTGACACTTGTTCATAGTCCCTAGAATATTTCCAACCTCCCTACAAACATGGTCTCCTTGTTTGACCTTCTCTCTTTGGTCATGGTGAGCCTTGTGACATGTGGACTCATGTCACACCTTTCTCTCCTCCATGTCAAGGTGAAAGGAACATCTTCCCTCTTTCTCTCCCTCATCTCAACCAACTCAATCCTCACCATACACCTCTCAGGATTTCTTCTCCACTGTTGAGATCTTGACACATGGATTTGCCCCCTCCTTGGCCTATAAAAGGAAGCTAATTCCCTCATTCTATCATCCACAAGCTATAGCAAACTTACTTTTCCAGAATTGTACCAACGTGCCTTTGGCAAAGCATCCATATTGTTCATTGCATTATCTCCATTCTCCTTATATCCACATAATCATGTCTTCAATCATCCATCCCTCATCTTCATAAGAGTTGCATTGTAGGTAATCTTCATTGCATTTATCCAACATACATCCATTCAAGTATTGTCATCTTCAAATAGTGAGGAAGTGCACACTTCTAAGAGCTCTATACATCAACAAGATCAATACAAGATAGGCGACAATGGAAGCTTCGAGGTAAATCAGTCTTCAAGGTAATATATCTTTGTTTATTTGATTTGCATCATATTTCATTGAGTTATTGGATTATTGGTAGTTTAATACAGTTACAATATTTACTCTAACATTTTTGGCACCCACTGTGGGGCCTTGCCTCATTTTAAACTTCCATCTGAGTGTTTTATGAAGGTTATGTCACGACAGGTCATTTCAACACATACAACTTCTAGTTCTGCGCATTCAACATTTCCTGTTGCACTTTTACCTTTTTGCGCATCTAACTCGTATTGTTGTACATCTGAGGCATTTTGCTGCGCATTTGCAAATCCTATGCATATACCATGCAGTTCGGTGCATCTGATACTTATTGCTATGCATTTACGAATCTGCGCATATACTATGCAGTGCTGCGCATATGACTTGTAGTCATGCGCATTCAATTTGTCACAGAGAGTTGTAATATTTTTATAAGGTTGTCTGTACTAATTCTCATTTGTAGGTGTTAGGAGTTGGACTTAGTCATCTTATCTACATTATTAGGCCACCTAGAACTATTTAGGAGAGAGTAACTTAATATGTTCATGCAAATCATCACATAGACATAACTAGGAGGAAAGTAAATCATTCCGTTGCATCACAACTTGCATCTAGTCCCAACCTAGAGGATAAAACTGAACAATTTCTTTATGTTTTTACTATCTTGCACTACAATCTATCACATAGTTTAATAGGAGAGAGTAATACTTGTTTATTTCTCCAAATAACAATCTACACCTAGACTTGTTAGAAGGTTAAAATTAACAAAATCTTTTCCAAGTTATTGCTATCTTGTTAAACAACTTCTGTGCTTGATAGAGTTAACACATTTAGTTGTTTTTCTTTTAACTAGGAGGATAAAGAACCACTATTTTTCGTTCTTGAAAAATGATAATAGGCCTATGCTCTCCCCTTAACTGGGTGACCAAAATGCCAAACTTATCATTTTATCTTTGTCATCTTTAGAAGAGGCCTTCCCTTGGAATTCCATCCTTCCAAGCGAGATGACCTCGAGTGATAACAGGCTAAATCCAATCCACCTCCAAGTCACTTAAAATAAGTTGTGTTTGTGATGAAAGTTGCAAACAACGGTTGATGTTGTGTTACACTGACCAATGTTTCTCCCAAAACCCTATGGCCCATAACCTCTGCAGGCTAGGAAGCCTCCTTATCGGAGCGAATGGCCGCACGTGTAACCACCTGAATTGATGCCTTGACTAAAATCCATTTGTTCTAGTAAGACAAAATCCCCTATTTGTTGACACAGGAGGAGTAACCTCTGAATCCATCCAATGTCATACACTCATCTAGTGTGGAGATAAAAAGTTCAACTCTTCAGAGGAATTATACTTGGTATGCGTGAGAAGTGAGTGTCGTGGAGGGGAGTCAGTGCTACCAAGTTACTAACTGTCCACCTTTATGTGAATGGATGGAGTAAAATCCAAGTTGGAATTCAACGAATATTGTCTTTGCCATCCCTAGGATTGTAATTATTTATTTTTAATTTTGTCAAGTAATCATGGAAACCTTTTGTTCTCTATGTTTTCTAGCAATAACTTGAACCAAGATCAACATTGCAAACCTTAGATTAACTTAGGAAAATGTTCCAAACAAATCAAACTATCAAACTGAAGCAAAAGACTAAGTACCTATAGTTCTGCACATTTAAACTATTCTATTGCGCATATAACAAGTTTTGTTGCACATTTGATATTGTTGCACATTTAACCTATTTTGCTGCGCATTTGAACCATTTTGCTGTGCATATGATCTTTTTGCACATGTGACACACAGAGTTGCGCATATACACCACAATATTGTGCATTCAAATTCAACCAGATCTACGCATTTGACCCATAGAGCTATGCATTTGACCCATTATCCTACGCTTTTGAAGCTACGCATACAAAACAGAGACATATTTTGTACATTGTGGGGCAAAAACACTATCAATTTAGAGTACCCTTTTTGCTATAATTTCACCCTGAAAAATCAATTATACCTTGCAATCACCTTTTCATATCATTTTCACAAACATCTTTTATTTACATCATTACCTTGCTATCAAAACACCTCAAAATCAAACCACAACTTGCTTCTAGGACCTAGTTGATACTCTACCAATCCAAACAAGAGCTAGTTAGTTTTTATAATAGGATACCAAATCATCCTTCCCAACAAAACTATACTAGTGTAACCTTGACAAGAGAATAGTCTTCATCAAATAGCGGTTTCAATCTATCCCTATTTAGACTACCCCTTGTATCGATACTTCGATAGCTATTAGACATTATAGCTCAAGAATTACCTGGTTTGAGTCAAACATAGAATCAACAATAACCTTAGCAAAATATTTTCCATTCAAACTCACCTTCTACCATATCACACCTCCAATCAAAATCAAAATCCAACAAATCTCATAATCCAATTTCATCCCATCCCAAAATCTTGCATGGTGCAAACTAGATCTTAATCAAAACAAAAGAAAAACATGGACAACCTCAACAATAACATACCTGATGATGAGGAAGTCACTCAATAGGAAATCCTCCAACACCTCCAAGATCATAAGTTCCAAAGGATAATGGATAGAGTTTTTGCTATGGATCCCCAAAAGTATTTCCTCATGCTTGCTCAACAAGGAGCAAAGCTACTCGCAAACTTTGATATCTCTAATCTATGGGAGAATAATGCCTCAAATGAAGCTGAGTTGTCGAAAGATGGCTCCAAAACTGACAAAGAGACTCCAAAAATAGAAAAGGCTAAGGATACACTCAATCCCTTGGATGCATTGATGACCCAAATCCAAGCCTTAAAATAGCAATTGGTAGATATCCAAAGTGGAACAACAACAAAACATTATTCCCTTGAAGATATCTCACCTTACCCCTTTGACAAATCCTTGCCCATGATACCTTTTCCTATAAGATTTGAAGTACCAAAATTTGACAAGTATAGAGGAAAAGGAGATATTAGAGATCATATCAGGGAATTCAATCCCGCTTGTCTTGAAGTCGCCCACAATGAAACTTATCTAATGCGACTATTCCTTAGAAGCCTAGGAGGACAAGCTATGGAGTGGTTTTCACGTCTACCTCCCAGCATCCGCACCTTTGATGAATTAGTGGACAAATTCATCAATCATTTCTCTAATAACATAGAACATTAAATCTCCATGCTAGACCTTTGCAATAACAAACAAAAGGGAGGAGAATCATTTGTGTCTTTCCTACAAAGGTGGAGGCAACTTGTGAGCAAGTGTCCCTATTATATACCTAAAAATTAGATGATAGAAATGTTTGTGCATAATCTGTCCACAGAGCTAAGCTATCAAATACAAATTCATTGTCCATCAACTTTCAGTAAGGTCATTGAGATGGGGCTTCTCATTAAGAAAGTCTTGATAGTGAAGGGGCAAGTAAAGATATACAAAGACACCCCAAGCTCTAACAACAATGCAGATAAGTCATGATTTTGGACTAAAAACAAACCCATAGTGAATGATGGTGTGGTAGATGCAAAACATGTGGTACCAAAGCAACCTATTTTCAACCTATCCAATCCGTAGAACAACACACCATCTTCCAAGCCTCAAGGCATTGAACAAAAACAAAACAACTTCCCTCCAAGAAGAAAGTTCACGCAACTTGGTGAATCACTTGAATCCACACTTCCACCATCGAATAAGAACCTCATCACACTTCCACCAATGCACCAATACAAACCCAAGTTCAAACCTCCTTGGTGGAATGTCAATGACTTTTACGAATATGGAGCAGAGGTCATCAAACCAATGATTGTATGAAACTCAAACATGTCGTTCAAGACCTCATTGATCAAAAACATATATCCTTTAATGAAGGACATACTACCAATGATGAACATATAGCATTTAAGAATCCTCTTCCTCATTACGAGAAGGCAGGTTCTTCAAACAAAAAAAACAACAACGGTGCTGAAAAAGTAAGCTATAATAATGCTTCTTACGAATACACCGTCAATCATATCTCCCAAAGTGATTCACACATCAATGTGATCACCATCAATAATCAGCTTGACTGTAATGTGACCACACATCATGGAAACATAACTCTACAAGGGGCCCAACCAAAGTCATCTTCCACATCTAAGTCACCCTCCACATCAAATTAGTACAACATCATCGATCAACTTCACAAAACACCTTATATCCATCTTGGAGTTATTGCATTTATCACCATCCCATAAAGCCATTTTAGAAAAAGCTCTTTTGGAGACAACAGTTCCTACGAACCTTGCTCAAGATCAATTCCAGGCTATGGTAGGTCATCTCACCATGCCACATTTCCTATCCTTCACTGAGAAGGATGACATGTCAATAAATCAACCACACAATGCATCCCTACACATTGAGGCCCAAATACATAAACATAGAATAAAAATGGTCCTAATAGATGGAGGGGCTGGTTTGAACATTTGTACACTAAACTTAATCCTTGCATTGGGGTTTTTTGAAAATGTCATTGATCCCAAGAAAAAGATAACCATCAATGCATATGATGAGGAAGAAAGAACCTCCAAAGGAATGGTGGTTTTGCCAATATGAGTGGGACCAGTAGAAAGAGATGTGGTGTGCCAAGTTCTCAATATGGAGCATGCATATAACATTCTTCTAAGTAGACCTTGGATCCACACAATGAAGGCTGTCCCATCAATGTATCACCAATGTATCAACTTCTCGCATAATGGTCAAGAAATAGCCATACAAGGGGACCCCAATCCATTTCAATATTGCAATACCATACAGTCTAAACTAGAAGTTGTAATACCCACCAATAGAGTAGCTTCTTCTTCCTCCAACCAAGTGGGTCCAAGTTCCTTAGCTTGCACCTCAAAAACACCAAAGCTTAAAATCAAATTCAAAGACAAGGGCTTGGGGGAGTATGTTATTGAACAATCTTTCTCTCTAGCATAGTTTCCGCTATCACCAAAGTCTTATGGGAGACCTTCCATGAACAAAGCCAAGTCACTAGAGACTTCTATACATCCTTTCATTAAATGGGGTAGTCTATTCGATGAGAATGATGAAAAAGACGTCTTACAATGGAATTTCAAAGATGAAGATAGTCAAACCATACCAGAGGACCAACAACCTAAGCTTCCTACAGAACAATATGGTTAAGGTTTTTCAATGTTACAAAGGATGGGATATAATGGTCATGGTCCCATAGGACTAAGCAAGGATGGTATCATAGAACCTATCAAACCCCCTACTCAAACAGCCTGAGACACTACTGAATTAGGATACCAAGGTAAGTAGAAGGACAAAGGCAAAGGTAAACAAAAGGTTGAAGACAAACAAGTAGCTACCACTAACTTAGTGGAACAAATTCATCACTTGCAAGAGGCTAGTGAAATTGATTCAAATAAGTATGAGTGGGACAGCCTCTCTAAGATGTCTTGTGAAGACAAAGGGATTGATGTCATACAATGATATAACAATACTCCAACAATGCATGAGGGACAAAGCTCTAGGGCTAGACCTCTAGAGTCTGAACTGCAACATGATGAGAATGAACCACATGAAGAGAGTACAATATCAAGTTTGATGAACCAACTTGAGGAGAGTACCATAATAGACCTCATCAATACCTTGTCCCATCCAAATGAATCCTCCATCCTAACCATAACTACCCTTGAGTCTAATCAACCTGAAGATCCCTTACCTCTAGTTCACCTTGAATTAATAGATTGGAATCTATCTAAAACATCACCTAAACTTGACACCTTTGAAAATGATGATGCCATCATCGACTACCTAGAGCTTAGAGAACACTTACCCACAAGAGACCACAAGGTTGTCTTCCCCATCAACCTTAATGACTAGGCATACTTTGGAGAGAGTGCCAATCCTTTCAGTCATAAAAATGTCAAAATAAAAATGAGATCTAATGGTGAAAACTGCTTTGTGACAATGTTAGATCATGAAAAAGTAAAAAGAAAAGATGTATCTAAAGGTGAAAACCTCTCTAAGGTGCCAACGGATGAAAAGCTTGAGCCTCTCCCCCTTTATGGACATCTAGAAAGATCTTCAGTATTGATTGAACCAGCAGAACCAATCAACATTGGCACAGAGGCACATCTAAAACTCCTTTATCAAGCATAGTCATTAACTGCACAAGAAAGAATAGAATTCTCTTCTCTTGTTCTTTCTCTTGATGATGGATCATGGAGTGTGATCTGAAACACTGAGGAAAAAACTTGCACACAGTTAAATCCTGAAATACTGAAATGCAAGAATAGAATTTGCTGACTTCTATAGAAGAAAGTAGATAAACTTTGCTTGGTCTTATGCTGATATGCCAGGTATTGATCTTGATTTAATCATGCACCATATGTCACTAGCTCCGGGAGCTAATCCAGTTAAACAGAAGTTGAGGAAAATGCACCCCCACATAGCTTTAATGGTAAAAGAAGAGCTCAAGAAGTTACTAGATGTGGGGTTCATTAGAGCCATTAATTAGCTAGAGTGGATCTGTAATATTGTACCTATTTCAAATCCTGACAAGAGAATCAGAAAATGCAACAACTTTAGAGATTTAAATAAGGCTTGTCTGAAGGATGACTTCTCTTTACCAAACATTGATATCATTGTTGACCTCACAACAGGTCACACCATGTTGTCCTTAATGGATGGTTTCTCCAGATATAACAAAATCAAGATAGCACCGGAGGATCAACATAAAACTGCATTCACATGTCCATGGGGCACCTATTGTTGGTGTGTTATGCCATTCGGTCTCAAGAATGCAAGGGCAACATATCAGCGAGCAATGACAACAATCTTTCATGAGATGATGCATACCATCATGGAAGATTACGTTGATGATATCCTAGGGAAATCACTCACTAGAGAAGGACATCTTGAAGTCTTGGACAAAATATTCACAAGACTAGAGCAGTTTAATGTACGGTTGAATCCTAAAAAGTGTGTTTTTGGAGTAACATCTGGAAAACTACTTGGGTACATCATATCAGAAAATGGAATAGAGATGGACCCAACAAAGGTCAAAGCAATTATGGAAATGTTGCCACCAAAGAATCTGAGTCAGCTACGGTCCTTACAGGGAAAGTTGCAGTCAATTAGAAGGTTCATCTCCCAATTGGTAGACAAGTGCCATCCATTCTCACATCTGCTACATAAACATGTTCCATTCAAATGGGATGATAACTGTGAGCAAGCATTTCAACACCTAAAAGAATATCTAATGAATCCACTTGTCCTAATGCCGCCAATTCAAGGCAAACCTCTACTATTGTATAGATCAGCTACACCCACAGCTTTGGGAGCACTGCTAGCACAAGAAAACCATGAAGGAAAGGAGCAGGCAATCTACTATATCAGTAGGACATTAGTAGGTTATGAGCTTTAGTACACACCAATTGAAAGGGCATGCCTTGTAGTTGTCTTCGCTTCACAAAAGTGGAGACACTACATGCTCTCTCATTCCATAAAGTTGGTAGCAAAGATCGACCCACTAAAGTATCTACTCAGTAAATCTACCTTAACAGGTAGAATATCTAAATGGGTTATGATTGTCATTGAATTTGACATTGAGTATGGGGACAGAAGAGCCATAAAAGGACAGGTCATCATAGATTAGCTGGTGGATGCACCGTTGATTGATAACAACCCCTTAAGTTTTGAGTTTCTTGATGAATCTATATTCAACATCACAACAATAGCTTGGAAGCTCTACTTTGATGGGTCATACATGCAACATTGATCTGAAGTAGATATCTTTCTCATAACACTGTAGGGAGATACAATCCCTAAATCATACAGACTTTTGTTCCCATGCACCAACAATGTGGCCGAGTACGAAGCACTGGTTATCAACATAAAGATGGCAGTCGAGTGGAAGGTCAAAGAACTTCATGTATATGGGGTTTCACAACTTGTCATTAATCAAATAAATGATGAATACCAAACAAAGGATAAGAAGCTAATACCATACAAGCGTATGGTGGATAACTTCAAGGAATATTTCGTTGTGATCTCCTTCGAGAAAATACCAAGGTTGGAAAACAAAGCAACAGATGCAATGGCCACTATTGCATCACTTCTAGATATCCCTAAAAATCACTCGCGTTATGAGTTTTTGGTGGAGCCAGTCTCCCATCCAGCCTATGAAAGCCAAGAAAATAACAACATTTACCATATCGTAGGAGCTGATTATCCTTTATATGGAAAGGTTTACACCTATCTTAAAGAGAATGTCCTACCTCCCGACTTATCAAACAACGAAAAATGTACATTCATAAGCTAATCATCCAGATATGCCATTATTGCCGACACCCTCTATAGATGAGGTTTAGATGGTACTCTCCTTAGGTGTTTAGATAGTGATGAATATCAGACTACTCTAAGTGAGGTTCATGAAGGAATATGCGGGATGCACTCTAGTGGTCCTACTCTGGCGAAGAAACTCATGTGTTTAGGATATTACTTGCTGAGCATGGAAAAAGATTCCTATCATTTTGTCAAGTGGTGTGAGAAATGCCATATTCATGGTAATCTGATACATGCACTCACTCAGGAGTTACAACCCTTAAAGACACCTTGGCCCTTCTATCAATGGGGACTTGATCTAGTAGGCAAGATTCACCCTTCCTCCTCCAATGGCCACAAATTCATTATAACGGCCACAAAGTATTTTACGAAGTGGATTGAGGTTGTTCCATTAATCAACGTCGTAGGGAAACAAATTTCATCCTTCATCCTTAACTATATCATATGCAGATATGGTATTCCATTATCCATTGTCATAGATAATGGCAAATCCTTCAAGAATCAGGATGTACAAGAACTTTGTGATAAATTCCATATCCAGCATCATTTCTCCACTCCGCACTACTTGCAAGGTAACGACCAAGATGAGGCATCGAATAAAACCATTCTGAAGATACTCAAAAAGACTATCGATGACGCTGGCTAGGACTAGCATATGCAATTGAACCCCACTCTGTGGGCCTACAGAACCAGTATATGCACACTCACAGGTGTGACACCATACGCCCTTGTCTATGGCTTTGAAGCCATATTTCCTATAGAAGTTGAAATTCCTTCCCTTAGGGTGTCGTTAAAGGGACTCATAAATGATGAGGAATATAGAGTATCAAGGCTTCAAGAACTAGAACTGTTAGAAGAATGAAGACAACATGCCTTTAACCATCTCAAGGCATACCAGCAGAGAATGTCAATGAACTACAATCACAAGGTTAGGCCACATATTTTTCAAGTAGGTGATTTGGTCCTAAGAGAGAATCCACACAATCAACAGGATAAAGAGAAGAAGGGGAAGTTTGAACCAAATTGGTTGGGACCCTATGTCATAATCACCACCTATGGATCAGATGTGTATCAGCTCGCAACATCAGAAGGTGACTATTTGATGACCACATCAACAGTATACATCTTCGAAGGTTCTATACCTAATAACCCCAATGCAAGGGCTATATATAAAAAAAATGGTACAAATAGAAGCAAGTGGTGAAAACCTAGAAATAGGCGCTATTTTTGACTAACTGCTACCTCCATCTGTTAGTAAAGCCCATCCTGCATCCATTTTTCCTATTGTAATCATCTAGTAACCGCATCCACTTTGCATCTACCTAGAAGTAACCTACCATAGCTTGGTGTCTTTTCACCCCTATCACCTTTTCCAATAAAGTCATCCCATCGCCTTATCCTATCATTTATTCTATCGCAAGTCTATCATCAATTTTAGTCATTCCCAAACTACGTCACCTCTGAGTTATCATGTACGCAAGGCCATCTTTGATGCATCCCCGAGGCTCCTTCCCTTCCATCCATATCCCTAATTGTACCTTAAACCCATGCTTCATACACCCATCACCATCATTAGTCTCCAAGGTCAAACTACGTTGCCTCTACATCATCATGTAGGCAAGACCATCTTTGATGAGCCCCCGAGGCTTCCCACCCCTAGGTCTTTAGGTCCACATAAGTCCACCCAATCGAACTACATTGCCTCTATGTCATCATGTAGGCAAGGCCATTTAGCAATGAGCCCCCGAGGCACTAGGTCAGTCCCTTAGGGCCCGTCACATTGTTCATCGTCAATTCACCCATAATAAATCAATCCTTTATTTATTTGGGGGCAAATCCTCAACCTGGTCAGAGAATAGGATTCTTGAATGCTATAAATTCGGAGGATAAACAATTGGATCACGATTTATCACTAGACAACAAGCAGCACGACAAGTAAGTTTTCAACATCATCTTGACACAAAAGACAACAAGACGACACTTGGCAAATCCATTTTGGCCTAAGACATCAAACTAATTCTATCAAGTTATTGCAAGAAAACATGTTTTGGGCAAGAAATTTTTTTCAATGGTTGTTTTAAAAGTCTTATATCATGATTTTTGTTATTATGTCTTTCTACAGTACTCAAGAATGTTTCAAACTAGAGAAGCTATGATGGGGGCATAATCATTTTATTTGTCTTTTGTTTGTGGGTTTATCTTTAGTAATGTGAAAGCCTTGTCTAACGACATGATCAACAAAATTATTATTGAGGACATCAAAGGCCTAAACATGAAATAGGTGTAATCCTTGTTTGTTGATACACAAACAATACTCAGGTCATCTTAGTTCAATTATACTTAGATGCTTATATTAATTTGCTAAATCAAAATCCATGTAAGAAATACTCAAGTCATCATGGTTCAATTATACCTAGATGCTTGTATTTTATTAAAACATTTTAAAAGATCAATGATGAAACAAAGTACTTCAAAAACTTGTACAAGAAGATGACAAAATCCACATCCATACATATCAAAATGCATTCCATTCCATTATAAGCATTTCATCATTATCAAAATTCCAAGTGTCTCAAGATCTAAGTTATCCATTTATCCAAATCATTTCATCCATTAACCAAATCATTCTTTTGAATTATCTTTCATTATCCAAATCATTTCATCCATTAACCAAATCATTCCTCTAAATTATCTTTTATTATCCAAATCATTTCATCAATCTTTCAAATCACTTCTTCATTCATTCATATCAATTGAATTCATATTCATCTAATCTTCATCCAATCGTCCATCTAATAAATCCAAATGCAACTCATCCTTTATCCATACCAATCACGTCAATCAAGCTTGTCAAATCATCTAATCACAATCAATGGTCTTGATCCTAGCCTTGTTGTAAACCCAATCAATCATCAATCAATCATCATCATCATTAATGGGAAACATCATTCCCGCATCCTTGTGTTGATCTAGGGATGCATTGTTCCCCGTCATGGCAAAACTCATCATCAATCAATCAATCAGCAATTAATCATTGGTTTGCAGCTTAACAGGGGTAATACCTTGTATGTTCTTGTATCATTTGTGCATACTTGCTTTCTTGGTTGTGTGTGTTATCATTTTATGTTGCATAACATATCATTTCATCCATCTCTTATCTTGCATCCTCCTTTTTCTTAGCCATCCTTTATCATTCTATCTCATCATGAGATTGTCCATCATCCTATCATCAATTTCTTCCTGTCCAATCTCCCGAGGGGCATCCTAACGTCATAAACCTATACCAGGGGCAAACTGGGGTATGTATCAATCGCAAAAAAAAATTATTCTTTGAAACAACTTGTTAAAACACATTGTTTCAAAGAGGGGCAAAATGTATACACCTAAAAATGGCAGACAAATTAAATAAATATTTATTCTTTATTTAATTCCCATTCTTCTATCATTTAATAAATTCATCAATTTATCTATTTGATTCATGTTCATCATTAATAGTCCAAATATTAAATAAATATCAATTTATTTAATTAAATCAATTAAACCTATTATTCTAATGTCATTCCTTAATTAAATAATAATTAAATTATTTAATCACAAATCATCCTATTCCAAAGTCTTCATTCATAATTCCACATCATCATGTCCACCTTACACATCCACCTCACCTTGTTTCACATGTAATTACATATTTTAATATTTAATTATTCTATTTTCCCTCACCCACATGGCCTATTATTCCCCCAACCATCCCTATTCACATGGATGTGGTCTCTCCATGTCATCATGGTCAAAGGGGACACTTTGTGACACTTGTTCCATAGTCCCTAGAATCTTTCCAATCTCCCTACAAACATGGTCTCCTTGTTTGACCTTCTCTCTTTGGTCATTTTGAGCCTTGTGACATGTGGACTCATGTCACACCTTTCTCTCCTCCATGTCAACGTGAGAGGAACTGTTGGATTTAAGATAGACAACTGAGAGGGGGGGTGAATTAGTTGTTAGCAAACTTCTGTTCTTTATATACTTTAAAGCTTCTTTTATTTCAATAGCATATCAGAGATTCAATTATGAGACACAATGCATGAATTTAAGAGCAGAAACAAATTCAACACATACAACACAAAGATTTTTACGTGGAAAAACTTGGTTAAGGGAAAAGCCACGGGGTGACTAACCCAAGATTATATTCTCTATTAAAAGAATAAGAAGAATGAAATGGCACTTGCCAATTAGGGCTCACTGCCCGAGCACACTTCTCACAAGAGGCCAACTACCTACAGAAGACACATTGTCTACAGAATAATATAAATATTACATACTTGAACTAGAGATCAACATCTTCACTATGCTTGAGTCAATTCTATTTAAGCTCAACACCTCTGCTCTACTTTTCCTTCTTCTTCCTTACCACCTTCTCATAGCTACCAGGATACTTTTGAATGACTTCGCAATTCTTATTTATACAAGACATCGACTTTGGAATGATCATCAAAGTCAGCACAACATACATTTATTTTATTACAGAGAAAATACAAAAATACAACTTGACTTATTACAAAAGCTTCATGCGCACTACTACATTGTCAGCTACCCATAGCTAGGACTTCAATCTTCTTTGGGGAACATGCTAGGTTTGGAAAAACATCTTCAAGATCATCCACAACATGTGCAAAACATCCGATTGGCCAACACTAGGAAGAACACTATCACTGGCAGGTAAATCTTCAATTACGAGCTCTATCTTCAATGCGGACCACCAACATGAATTGGACACAATCTAGAGACCCCCACAAGCTTGCTTGAATCACCAAGAACATCCACACCACTTCTGCTTATTGTAATCATTTGCATCTTCATCCAGAACCTTAAGAACACAGTTGCCCATCTCTATCACATTAGAAGGATTGTTTGTGGACCTCCAAACCACAAACCAATTGAGTTGTCAATTCACATTAGCCTTCTAAACATGCCACCAGAAATGCAAAACATGATGTATTTCTAGATCTCACCGAACCTATTTGTGTCACTATGTCACCTCTGAACAGTTGCCAGAACCGATTTTACTCTCATGGCCATAACTCCTCCAAATTTTCATGTGGATTTCTCAAATCATGACTAGATCATCTTAGACACATATCTACAAACCCTTTGATGTGCATTCTCTGATCTTCATCTAGCTAGGATCTTCACTGATCTTCTCTATTTATGATAGGACTAATTTTCTCAATATCCTTAGCATACAACTCATCCAATCCTTAACATTAATGTAACAAGAGTATGTTAACATCAATGACAACACCAGTTAGGCCCATACTTGCAATAATCTCCCCCTTTATCATTGATGGCAACATATAATGTGAAAAATTATTTTAACCATCAAGACAATAACTTCCCCTTACTGACTGACAAAGCTCCTCTATGAACAACAACTAATTTTTGTTTTTCACATGCCTTCTCTCCCCCTTTGACATCAATGGCAAAGGGCACATGCTTGCAACAATCAGACCACCAACTTCTCATACTTCAAAATCATACACACTGCTCCCCCTGAGTAGCAGCTTCCTATCATCAATCTGGATCACAAGATATGACTGTGGGATCCACCAGACTGATGCACATCAGTGCACCTTAATTTAGAACCAGAGGGGTAATAACCCCTAACTTCTTCCTGAGATACTCAAGAGAGTCCTTAGGTAGAGGTTTAGTAAAAATGTCTACAATTTGATCCTTTGAGGGTACAAAGTCCAATCTTACTTCATTCTTGTTCACCTGCTCTCTCAAAAAGTGAAACTTGATGGATATATGTTTTGTCTTTGAATGTAACACATGATTTTTTGATATATTTATTGCACTTGAGTTATTACAGAAGATTGTGATAGGTTCTTCATACTCCACTCTAATGTCTCTTAGTATTTGCTTCATCCACAATACTTGAGTGCAACTGCCTGCTGCTACAATATATTCTGCTTCTACAGTGGACAGAGATATTGCCTCTTATTTCTTGCTTAGCCAAGAAACCAATCTCTTTCCTAAAAAGAATGCACCACCACCGGTACTCTTCTGGTCATCCACATCTCCTACCCAATCAGCATCTGTGTATGCATGAAGAGAGAAGTCATGATCCTTAGGATACCATAATCCATACTCAACTATTCCCTTCAGATATCTGAGAATTCTCTTGATTACTAGGACATAAGATTCTCTAGGATCAACTTAGAATCTAGCAACAAGACCAACAACATTCATAATATCAGGTCTAGTTTGAGTAAGATAGAGCATTCCTGCAATCATTGACCTATACTTTCTCTAATCAGCTTTAGGGGATTCATCATCTTTACTCAGCTTACATCTGGTTGCCATAGGAGTATTCATTGCCTTTGAGTCTTCCATCCCAAATTTCTTCAAAAATTCTTTCACGTACTTGGTCTATGATATGAAGATTCCTTTCTTTGTTTGAGTGATTTGCAGACCCAAGAAGAAATTCATTTCCCCAAACATAGACATCTCAAATTCATTTTACATTTGATTTGCAAAAGTCTTGCACATACTATCTTTTCCTCCAAAGATGATCTCATCAACAAATACTTCCATAATCAAGATATTTTCATGATCAATCTTAAAATATAGATTGCTGTCAGCAGTACCTTTGTTGATACTAATCTTTAAAAGATGTTTGTCCAATCTTTCATACTAGGCTCTTGGGGCTTGTTTAAGTCCATATAATGCCTTCTTCAACTTGTAGACCATATCTCCATGATCAGACAATTGGAATCCATCCAATTGCTCAATGTATACCTCTTCTTCCAAATCTCCATTTAGGAAAGTAGACTTGACATACATCTGATATACGTTGAAATTCTTGAAGGCAACAAAGGCAAGAAATAATCTGACTACTTCAATTCTTGCCACCAGAGCAAAAGTTTCTTCAAAGTCAATTCCTTCTACTTGAGAATAACACTTATAGACCAATCTGGCTTTGTTTCTTACTACTTCACCTTCTTCATTTAGTTTATTCCGGAAGACCCACTTAGTCCCAATCACATTTTTATCCTTAGGTCTAGGAACAAGATACCAAGTGTGATTCTTTTCAATCTGAATCAATTCTTCCTCCATTGCTTTAGCCCAACTTCCATCATTGCAAGCTTCACTTATTGTTTTTGGTTCAATTTTTGAAATCAAACAATACTTCACTGAATCTTGAGAAATATTTCTTCTTGTTTGAACACATTTGCTTGTCTCCTATAATCTGATCTTCAGAATGATTCAGTCTTACATACCTAGGAGTTTTGGGAATTTCTTGCACTTCTAATTCTTGGACAGGTTCATCCAAACTTGTCTCTTCTTCCTGTATTTTAGGATTCTCTGGATTAGTCTGAATCTGAACTATGGTTGGGGCTTGTTCTTCTTGGATCGAGACATCATTCTGATCATCTGCTTCATACTCATAAAATCTTGAGGGATTTTCCATGTCTTCATCAACCTTCACATTTGTACTTTCTACAATCTTTCTCAATCTCTTGTTATAACACCAGTATGCTTTGCCTTGAGCGGAATATCCCAAGAATATTCCTTCATCACTTCTAGCATCAAACTTCCCAAGGTCTTCATCTATTTTGATGTAGCATTTACTAGCAAAGACTCTAAAATACTTTACAGTAGGAGTGATACCAAACCAAAGTTCATAAGGAGTCTTACCAGTATTGCCTCTAATTTGTACCCAATTAAGAGTGTAGACAATGTTAGTGCCTGAATTGACTGGCAGTTTTTGAGCAATTTTCATGCAGGCACCTTCCCAAAAAATCCAAAATGTTCTAAGTGTTGGACCTCCTCAGCATTTTTCAGCTGCAGCATCATATTTTCTTGAGGAGGAGGTCATCATCATCATCTTGTCTTCGATGATGGTCTGCATCATCATGTTCTCTGTCGACTTGCTTTTCATCGTCATCATCATATTTCAATATCGGGTGATGTTTGGATATCATCCCGATCCTACTGATGAGCTACAGAGTGCCCTGATTTGCTTGCAGGGGTGATTTTTCAAGTATCTGGGTCGTCATCATCATCATGATATTTCCAGTTATCACCGTGTTGCTTGCGGGGGTCATCATATTTTCTGCCTGCATGATATTTCGTCGGGGTGATATTTTTTATCATCGGGTGATCTTGGTTATGATCATCCTGATGATGTTGTTGAAGAGTTCTAAGTATGACCCGATATCCACTGGGGTCATCATATTTTGAACGTCAGGATGATCTTAGTCAATATCATCCTGATGATGTTGTATCACTTCATGTTCGTTGTTTTATCATCCTGATGATGCTGACGTCATTCTTATGTCAGGATGATATCTATTTCTCTGCCTATCTGCATCATGATATTTCCGAAGGAGGGGGTGATATTTTTATTTTTGAATATCACCTGGATGTATGTTTGTTCCAGCGTCATGATGATGCTGATATCAAGGAGATATCCGCCTGCCGGCTTCGTGCATTATCTAGTGGGGGGTGATCTTTTCAAGCATCATCATATTCATTTATCGCCCCGATCTTATAGTGGAGCTACAGTGCAGCATGATATTTGTGCATCAGGATGATATTTCCAAATATCCGGTTATCTTCCGAATATCATCCTGATGTCAATATGATGATGACGTCATCAAGGTCCGGGGAGGTGCGCAGTAGGCAGATATGATGATGACGTCAGCAGGATATGATGATGACATCATCAGGATGTTCATCAGCCAGACTTTTGGTATAGGCTCAGCAGGAGGATGTTCTTCCGATGGATCAGGTTGTGCGGATGAAGGCGATTATCATGCAGGTTATATTGCGATATGATGCTGACGTCAGGGTGATATTTCAAGCGACAGGATATCATGCTGCTGGAGGATGATGATGATGAAGTCTTATACTAGTGTCGTCAGGAGCAAAAGCACCGACATCATATATGCTCATGACCTAGTATATAAAGTGTTAAAGAGGTTGATGCGGGGTGCATGTGGGATAATTGATATCCTGCATATTCGAAATATCATGATGATGAATCTCGGCGGGAAATGGTTGCGATGCAGAATTGACGTTTTCCCGAGGCCACGGGTTGGTGCGCCTTTAATGGCGAAGGTTGCAGAGGTATGGGCGGATCTGGTACCCGATTGAAGGTGTACATCAGCGGACAGTGGCGCAGGGCTCGAAAAATCTTCCTGTCTCCTCTCCTACCTGCTGCATTCATGTTTGGGCGCCAATCTAGTAATGTTTGAGCACCATTTTTCTGATACTGTGTATCTGGCGGGATTTTTGGTCAACCATGTAATTAATTGCTGAGCACCTACCTGGCTGTTATAAGCAGGTTGTGTTGCTCATTTGAAGGTTGTTGAAAACTGGACATTTTGGCTCTGTAATAAGATACAACTGGTTTTGGTTGCTCTGTGCAGCAAAACTTGTGAGTTTATGTATCTCCTGTTGTACGATTTGGCATGAATCCACTGATTTCATGGTTAATCTCATATGAATAATGTTGTGTTTGCATGTGTTATGCTGATTCTGTCTCCAGTTTTGCATGTATCTTTCTTACTGCAATAGGGATGCCATAAGTAGAGACAGCTTAACACTCTGTATTGGGAGATATCTGTAAGGCAGATATCATGTTTATCCCCCTGAAATCTAGTTTTAGCTATTCATGCTGATCATTCACAGGTGTATGTCTACCGACTCCAAGCCCTGGATAGGCACCAATCTAGCTCTGTGTTGAGGTTATACACCATGTCCAGCTTTGCATCCAAAATTCAAATCAAACCATCTCTTCCTTCCACCTGTTAGTTGTAGGAGTAGGATTAGGATCCCTTGCATGCTCTCATCCCTAACCAGACATATATGTCCAAGAACGTTGCCCACCTTGTGATCTATCATACAGATCTTGGTCCATACATGAGAGTATTCTGCCTGTTGTTGTCAAGTTAGATCTTTCTATCTTTGAGCTAGTCAAGGTTACATCTTGTGTTATAGGGATACCCCCCTTGGTGCGGCAGAACCAGAAGTGAAGGGGAGGAGCTCACGCAACCTCCTGTATTCAGTTGGCTGAATCTGCCTGTGCATTAGAACTGGCAAACCCTAATGCTGATTCAGAAGAAAAACCAACAAAATGGCGACTCTGCTGGGGAATGGGAAGTAAAAGTACTATCTAATCATCTCCAGTAATATATCTGTGACCCATCCGAGTTAGCCAACAGAAAATGGCGACTCCGCTGGGGAGAAAATTGATGAAAAAGTGTTATATCTTGTGGCCCATCTGAGTCACCAACAAAATGATGCTCTGCTGGTGGAATGAACCTGGAAAAGTAGCTTTCAGCTATTGAAAATTTTGTCCTCTCTGGAGAGGTGGCGACTCTACAAAAAAGATCCCAATGCACATGAAAGATGGATGTATGTGATGTGACAAAAATGTGTTGTACATATTTCTGCATCTGTATGAGAAAAGGTACCTTGTTCCTTCCCCTTTATTTGCTGTTTTACTGCATAGGTTAGATGCCAGGGGAAGCCTTAGGTCTTAGACAGACAAACGATGTCTAAGAGTAGGATTTTTTATGAATCCAAGTATGAATTATCCCATACTCAGTGGTGAAATGTTGAATAAAAGAATAGAAGAGATAAGAAATAGGTTGATATTCTTAGAGGCTGAGCAGGCCCAGTTAAAAAGTAGTAACCCTGTTGTGTCTGCCAGTCAGAAGGCTAAACCTCTTCTCAGCCCTTTTGATCCTTTGTATGACCAACTGGATTTGTCATGGGTGGATTATAAAGTAGAAACTATGCCTGCTAGGATATACTGTCAGATGCCTAGATTTGGTGGTCACAATGTATGTGATGGGAATGCACATATCCAAAATTTTCAAAGTTTTATGGGAAAATATTCATTCAGAGATGAGGATATGTGGATGAGGTTTTTTGTTAGGTCCTTTGATGCAAAAGCAAAAGACTGGTATTTGAGCTTTCCAAAGAAATCCTTTGCCTGTTGGGATGAGCTTGCTGACTGTTTCAAGGAAGAATTTGCAAAAGAACCGGCTGATCTTGTTGCAGAATTGATGAGAATCAGAAAACAAGATGAAGAGCCATGTGTTGATTTCAGTCATAGGTTTGCAATAGCCCTTTCACAGATCCCAGAAGTCTTCAGACCTGATATTTCAGCCTATGTTGGCATATTCTTTGAGGCTTTTGAGGAGGGCTTTAGTGCAATACTGAGGGATTTCAAGGTGACAAGTATGCAGATGGCATACAAGTTCGTAGAAAAACTAGAAAAAATCAGAAATGTGCACCTGCTGAAATCCCTGTCCCCAGGCCTTGGTGTGAGAAATGGTTGTGAAGCTGCAAATGACCAAATGATTATGGCATCATGTGCAGATAAAAATGAAAATGAAAGCATAGAGGTTGAGACTGCTGTGTTTGAACATAATGCTAACAATACTGCTCAACTGGATTGTTCACCAGTTGAGGATGCCAGTGAAAGGACTAGTGAGGATTCCCATTGCAATGATGAGGCATCTGACCATGAAAACAACATTGAGGTTGTGGACAGCAATAAGCAATTTTTGGAATGGACCTGTGGAGATAATTGTGAGTATTGTACTCAAGACAGAGAAGATATAAGCAAACAGAGAAGCAGTCCTATGTGTGACCCATTGCCTACCTTTCAAACACATGGAGATTATGAAGAGCAGTCAGAAATTGAAATAAGTGCTAGTTCAGAGCATGATTATTTTTCATTTGATGGCTGTTTTGCTTATGATACACAGGCTGATACTCCTCCACAGAGTGAATCCATTGGCGATAAAGATGTGTGCTCTGCTGCCCATGAACAAATGGCATACTATGATGAAACTGATGCACCTGGGTCACCCATTTATGACACATATGGTGATGAGGATCTGTCTGAGTATGGTGAGGATCTAGACATTGTTTTTGACTTGGATTCTGTTTCTCATCCTGATGAAAGAGGAAACAACATGCATCAGGTAAGTGACTGTGAAAATGTGCCTGATTTGAAAGAGATGCCAGAGCCTGATCTTTTCCAGCTTGGTGCTGCTGATGGTTGTGTACATGATGTACACAATTGTGATTTTGAAAGCTTTTCTTTTGATGTGCCAGCATATAATACAATGAGCCCTGATCTTCCTAGTTGTGTGGTGGACTCTGAGTGTTTCCTATTTGCAGTCCAGCTAGGAGATCATGTTGCAATGCATGATGATGACATAGATGATAAGTGCTATATGCCATATGAGTATGCATTGCCTGATACATTCTGCACCCACATGTCACATGATGCTGAAGGTTATCTGCACAGGTTTGACAATGACAAGCCAAATCAGAGGGTTGAGTATGCAGATGACAAGATTTGTTTGTGGGTGGATCCTGATAGTATCTCCAAGCTTGACCCAGTGCATGCAGATGAAAACAAGATATTTGACAAAGGGAGATACATGTTTTTCTTTTCTTGGTGGCCTTAGGCCATCAAGTGTGTTTGGTGATGCAGTTTAGTGCAGTATTTGACTCTGTGCCCAATGGATAAGGGACTGGTCTACATCCCAGAGATCTGGGGTTCTCGCTGCAGTCTTGCACCTGCACGTCCCCAGACAGAGCCAGTGTTAGTGCCTGAATTGACTGGCAGTTTTTGAGCAATTTTCATGCAGGCACCTTCCCAAAAAATCCAAAATGTTCTAAGTGTTGGACCTCCTCAGCATTTTTCAGCTGCAGCATCATATTTTCTTGAGGAGGAGGTCATCGTCATCATCTTGTCTTCGATGATGGTCTGCATCATCATGTTCTCTGTCGACTTGCTTTTCATCGTCATCATCATATTTCAATATCGTGTGATGTTTGGATATCATCCCGATCCTACTGATGAGCTACAGAGTGCCCTGATTTGCTTGCGGGGGTGATTTTTCAAGTATCTGGGTCGTCATCATCATCATGATATTTCCAGTTATCACCGTGTTGCTTGCGGGGGTCATCATATTTTCTGCCTGCATGATATTTCGCCGGGGTGATATTTTTTATCATCGGGTGATCTTGGTTATGATCATCCTGATGATGTTGTTGAAGAGTTCTAAGTATGACCCGATATCCACTGGGGTCATCATATTTTGAACGTCAAGATGATCTTAGTCAATATCATCCTGATGATGTTGTATCACTTCATGTTCGTTGTTTTATCATCCTGATGATGCTGATGTCATTCTTATGTCAGGATGATATCTATTTCTCTGCCTATCTGCATCATGATATTTCCGAAGGAGGGGGTGATATTTTCATTTTTGAATATCACTCGGATGTATGTTTGTTCCAGCGTCATGATGATGCTGATATCAAGGAGATATCCGCCTGCCGGCTTCGTGCATTATCTAGTGGGGGGTGATCTTTTCAAGCATCATCATATTCATTTATCGCCCCGATCTTATAGTGGAGCTACAGTGCAGCATGATATTTGTGCATCAGGATGATATTTCCAAATATCCGGTTATCTTCCGAATATCATCCTGATGTCAATATGATGATGACGTCATCAAGGTCCGGGGAGGTGCGCAGTAGGCAGATATGATGATGATGTCAGCAGGATATGATGATGACGTCATCAGGATGTTCATCGGCCAGACTTTTGGTATAGGCTCAGCAGGAGGATGTTCTTCCGATGGATCAGGTTGTGCGGATGAAGGCGATTATCATGCAGGTTATATTGCGATATGATGCTGACGTCAGGGTGATATTTCAAGCGACAAGATATCATTCTGCTGGAGGATGATGATGATGAAGTCTTATACTAGTGTCGTCAGGAGCAAAAGCACCGACATCATATATGCTCATGACCTAGTATATAAAGTGTTAAAGAGGTTGCTGCGGGGTGGATGTGGGATAATTGATATCCTGCATATTCGAAATATCATGATGATGAATCTCGACAGGAAATGGTTGCAATGCAGAATTGACGTTTTCCCGAGGCCGCGGGTTGGTGCGCCTTTAATGGCGAAGGTTGCAGAGGTATGGGCGGATCTGGTACCCGATTGAAGGTGTACATCAGCGGACAGTGGCGCAGGGCTCGAAAAATCTTCCTGTCTCCTCTCCTACCTGCTGCATTCATGTTTGGGCGCCAATCTGGTAATGTTTGAGCGCCATTTTTCTGATACTGTGTATCTGGCAGGATTTTTGGTCAACCATGTAATTAATTGCTGAGCACCTACCTGGCTGTTATAAGCAGGTTGTGTTGCTCATTTGAAGGTTGTTGAAAACTGGACATTTTGGCTCTGTAATAAGATACAACTGGTTTTGGTTGCTCTGTGCAGCAAAACTTGTGAGTTTATGTATCTCCTGTTGTACGATTTGGCATGAATCCACTGATTTCATGGTTAATCTCATATGAATAATGCTATGTTTGCATGTGTTATGCTAATTCTGTCTCCAGTTTTGCATGTATCTTTCTTACTGCAATAGGGATGCCATAAGTAGAGACAGCTTAACACTCTGTATTGGGAGATATCTGTAAGGCAGATATCATGTTTATCCCCCTGAAATCCAGTTTTAGCTATTCATGTTGATCATTCACAGGTGTATGTCTACCGACTCCAAGCCCTGGATAGGCACCAATCTAGCTCTGTGTTGAGGTTATACACCATGTCCAGCTTTGCATCCAAAATTCAAATCAAACCATCTCTTCCTTCCACTTGTTAGTTGTAGGAGTAGGATTAGGATCCCTTGCATGCTCTCATCCCTAACCAGACATATATGTCCAAGAACGTTGCCCACCTTGTGATCTATCATACAGATCTTGGTCCATACATGAGAGTATTCTGCCTGTTGTTGTCAAGTTAGATCTTTCTATCTTTGAGCTAGTCAAGGTTACATCTTGTGTTATAGGGATACCCCCCTTGGTGCGGCAGAACCAGAAGTGAAGGGGAGGAGCTCACGCAACCTCATGTATTCAGTTGGCTGAATCTGCCTGTGCATTAGAACTGGCAAACCCTAATGCTGATTCAGAAGAAAAACCAATAGACAACAGTGCTCACAACTTCTCTCCAATAGATCCGAGGAACATTTTCTTCCATCATCATAGTCTTAGAAGCTTCCTGGATGGTCTGGTTCTTTCTCTCCACTACTCCATTTTGTTGTGGAGTCCTCGGAGCAGATAACTATCTCTTTATCCTATGCTTCTCACAAAATGTTATGAACTCACCGGATGTGAATTCTCCACCTCTATCAAACCTGAGGCATTTTATGTTTATGCCAGTTTCATTTTTTACCATAGCTTTGAATCTTTTGAACTTCTCAAGTGCTTTAGATTTCTCTTTTAAGAAGGTCACCCACATCATCCGGGAGTGGTCATCAATTAGCAACATAAAATACATATCTCCTTGTAGACTCCTGACTCTTCCCAGACCACAAAGATTAGTGTGTACCAAGTCTAACAATCTAGTTGAAGATTGTTCCTTACTTTTGAATGTGACACTGCTCTGCTTACCTAACTAACATTCTTTGCACAAACTGTTAGCAGGTTTCATTAGTCTTGGAAGATCTCTTACAACCTGAGTGTTGCTTATCTTAATGATATTATCAAAATTCACATGGCACATTCTCCTATGCTACAACCAACTCTGATTAATTTAAACAAATAAGCAACTTTTTCTAGTACCAACTAATTGGAAGATGTTACCTTTTGTCTGTGTACCAAATGGAATCTTAGTTCTAGAGCTTTCAAAGATCTTGCATTTTCCATTTTTGAAACGGAGATCATAGCCTTTGCCGACCAAGTGTCCAACACTGAGAGGATTATGCTTCAGACCTTCAACATAGAGAACATCATTGGTTTTGTTCTTTCCATCAAAAGAGATGCTTCCTCTGCCTCTAATTCTGCTAGCAGAATTATCTCCAAACTTTACAACTCCACCTTCATATCTTTCCAATCTTAAGAACTTACTCTTGTCGCCAGTCATATGGTGAGAGCATCCACTGTTAATAACCCATTCATCCTTTTCTTCAACCTGAGCAGCCAAAGCACATTCTATCATCTTATGATTGGCAGATTCAATAGGCATTGGATCTTCTTCTTTGATGGCAATAAACACCCAGTCACTTCCAGATTTGTTTCCTATCTCAGATTCATCATCTATTACTCCTTCATCATCATCTTCTTGAACATAGTAACACTTTTTTTGAAACCTTGATCTATTAGGGTTTAGCCTTAAAAACCTTTCCAGACATCTTGAGGCAAAATGACCAATCTTATTGTAGGCAAAGCATTTAAAAGGTAATTTTCCTTCATACTTACTGGATCCTCTTGGTAGTCTCTTTGCAATGAGAGCCTCAAGTTGTTCACTTCTAATTCATCCTATTCTAGATCTTGCTTTCTCATACCAAGTTGATTTTCTTGAGGAACTTTCTCTTGGATCATATCTCTATTTGTCTTTTGTAGAGGCACTAGCTTTGAATGTAGATTCAGTCTTGGGAAGTGCATCACCAAACTTAGCTAACTCAAATGCAAATATCTTACAAACCAATTGATCCCTTGTGATAGTTGTTAAAGATTTGATTTCCTCAATGGCAGTAACTTTGTGTTTATATGTAGGGGGTAAAGATCTGAGAACTTTAGCAACAATTTCATCTTCATCCAGTACTCCACAAGCACATCTAATGCCACAAACAAGCTCATTTACTTTTGTCATATAAGAAGTGATATTCTCATCTTCACTCATCTTTAAGTTTTCAAACTTTCCTTTCAGACTTTGCAACTTGGCACACTTAACATATTTGTCTCCTTCATATAGATTTTCAAGTTTTGTCCAAATTTCATAAGTAGTCTTTAATCCCATAACATTTGTTAGCTCTGAATTAGACAAGGCACTCAGTAGGGCTTCTTTAGCTCGAAGGTTATTTTCTGCATCTCTAACTTCATCTATAGTTGTTGGACTATTCCTTGGGGGAACATATTTAGTTGAGGTTATGTTCCAACACTGATATCCCTTGCATTGTATATGACATTCCATGCGGCTTTTCTAGGCAGTGAACTTTGATCCATCAAACCTTGGACTATCCTTCTTATAGGTTGACATTCTGGATCTCCTCAAGCAGTTAAGCTTCTCCTAGAGGAACTTAGCTCTGATATCAATTGTTGGATTTAAGATAGACAATTGAGAGGGGGGGTGAATCAGTTGTTACCAAACTTCTATTCTTTATATACTTTAAAGCTTCTTTTATTTCAATAGCATATCAGAGATTCAATCATGAGGCACAATGTATGAATTTAAGAGTAGAAACAAATTCAACACATACAACACAAAGATTTTTATGTGGAAAACTTGGTTAAGGAAAAAACCACTAGGTGACTAACCCAAGATTGTATTCTCTATTAAAAGAATAAGAAGAATGAAATGGCACTTGCCAATTAGGGCTCACTGCCTAAGCACACTACTCACAAGAGGCCCACTGCCTACAAGAGACACACTGTCTACAGAATAATATAACTATTACATACTTGAACTGGAGATCAGCATCTTCACTATGCTTGAGTCAGTTCCATTTAATCTCAACACCTCTGCTCTACTTTTCCTTCTTCTTCCTTACCACCTTCTCATCACTACCAGGATACTTTTGAATGACTTCACAATTCTTATTTATACAAGACATCAACTTTGGAATGATCATCAAAGTCGGTACAACATAGATTTATTTTATTATAGAGCAAATACAAAAATACAACTTGACTTATTGCAAAAGATTCATGCGCACTACTACATTGTTAGCTACCCATAGCTGGAACTTCAATCTTCTTTGGGGAACATGCCAGGCTTCGCAAAACATCTTCAAGATCATCTACAACATGTGCAAAACATCTGGTCGGCCAAGACTAGGAAGAACACTATCACTGGGAGGTAAATCTTTAATTACGAGCTCTATCTTCGATGCGGACCACCAACATGAACTGGACATAATCTAGAGACCCCCACAAGCTTGCTTGAATCACCAAGAACATCTGCACCACTTCTGCTTACTGTAATCATTCTCATCTTCATCTGGAACCTTAAGAACATAGTTGTCCATCTTTGTCACATTAGAAGGATTTCTTGTGGACCTCCAAACCACGAACCAATTGAGTTGTCAATTCACATTAGCCTTCTAAATAAGCCACCAAATCCACAGAACATGATGTTGTATTTCTGGATCTCACCAGACCTATTTGTGTCACTCTATCACCTCTGAACAGTTACCAGAACCGGTTTTACTCTCATGGCCATAACTCCTCTGAATTTTCATGTGGATTTGTCAAATTATGACTGGATCATCTTCAGACACATATCTACAAACCCTTTGATGTGCATTCTCTGATCTTCATCTACCTAGGATCTTCACTGATCTTCTCTATTTATGATAGGACTAATTTTCTCAATATCCTCAGCATACAACTCACCTAATCCTTGACATTAATGCAACAGGAACATCTTCCCTCTTTCTCTCCCTCATCTCAACCAACTCAATCCTCACCATACACCTCTCAGGATTTCTTCTCCATCGTTGAGATCTTGACACATGGATTTGCCCCCTCCTTGGCCTATAAAAGGAAGCTCATTCCCTCATTCTATCATCCACTAGCTATAGCAAATTTACTCTACCAGAATTGTACCAGCGTGCCTTTGGGAAAGCATCCATATTGTTCATTGCATTATCTCCATTCTCCTCATATCCACACAATCATGTCTTCAATCATCCATCCCTCATCTTCATAAGAGTTGCATTGTAGGTAATCTTCATTGCATTTATCCAACATACATCCATTCAAGTATTGTCATCTTCAAACAGTGAGGAAGTGCACACTTCTAAGAGCTTTATACATCAACAAGATCAATACAAGATAGGCAACAATGGAAGTTTCGGGGTAAATTAGTCTTCAAGGTAATATATCTTTGTTTATTTGATTTGCATCATATTTCATTAAGTTATTGGATTACTAGTAGTTTAATATAGTTGACAATATTTCCTCTAACAGATGGTATTGTGTCTTGGTTTACTCTTGATTGCACATTAGAGTGTTGGCATGATACAAGTGCTCTTTAGAGTAGGATGTGTTCTTATGAGACATAGATCTTCCTTTGATGAGATGTGTTAGCAAGTTACTTGGCATAGAACAAAGCCAACCAGAGGAGACTACACATGAGGTGGAGGCTGAAAGCTGATTGAAGATGATGAATAACACATCCCTATATATATATATAGAGAGAGAGAGAGATAGGAGATAGTAGAATGTAAGCAAGCATGATAGGATAATAGGAGTATGTTATGATGTAAGCAATGACATAGAAGTCATGTATGTAATTGTACCGGAGGATGTACAATGGATGTATACATTTGATTATTGCTTATATATATATGTATGTGTGTGTGTATATATATATGTATGTATATGTATGTATGGAAGTTTGTCAGTACCAGGTAATTATGTGTGTTATCTTATTTTGATGTGTATGTGATGCTCTATTTGGTTATTATGTATGTTTTGTTGTCAATCAATAGCTACCTAACCAGGGTATAAATAGACTATAAAGACTTGAATGCAAACTGGATCTCCGGACCTGTATCTCCTCTACATTTCTTGCTAACATTTGGTTCTATTTTCAGGACCCTGGAAGAGGGTAGTTAAAGATTGAAAGGGAAAAATATCTAAAGAACTAGCGCAAAGTTTTGGAAAAGTGAAAAGGCATGGTTGGTGCAAAAAAAAATCAAATTACAGAGGAATTCAAATCTCCTTAAGTTTCTACCTCTATGAGAGGGGGCATGCACTTAAGGGGATGGCAAGTGGGAAGGAGGTAGGGTCCACAAGGACCTTTCAAATGATGTGACTCTTCAAATAAGGATTCCATGAGATATGAGAGGACTAATGGAACACAAAATCCAGCAAACCCATGGCAAAAGGGGAGTAGTGGAAGAAAAATAAGATCGATGAAGATATCAAGACCAAAATGGAGATAAATAGAGAAGAGAGATTGAAGCAAACTTAGGAAAGACAAGAATGTTACCACAGAAGAATGCAAAGGCCATGAATGATGGAGGAAGGGGGGATAATAGAAAGTGGGAGAAAAGATTGAAGAATTTGATGAGTGCACCATTGTGGGTGCTATCAGAAGGAAGGAAGAAGACAAGCGCGTCATGAAAGATGTTGTTGAGTGCACCAAAGAGGGTGTTGCTAAAGAAAGGAGTTCAGAAGGTGAAGAGGTAGAGGATATTATGAAGAATTCTAATGAGCACACCACTATAGGTGCTGCTAGAGAAGAATGTGGAAGGGAAAGAGAAGAAACAAACGAATTAGGGTTTATGTTGTAGATTGCCGGAACATATGAGCTAACACTGGAGATTTTGAAGATGGATGAAGAATATATAGAGGAGTTAATTTTCTGAAGCATAAAGGAGATAAGAGAAGGAGGAGAAGATGTGGTAAACATTGAGAGGAGTTTTGAGGGTTTTAGAAGGTTATTTGAATCATCATTGAATGCTGAAATGATGTCATTTACAAAGACAAAAGAATCCCCTAATTTGAAGAGACACTACGAAGAGACACAACCCCTGGACCATGAGCCACCTCGAGTGCCATATAAAGTCAAGAGAATTTTAGTTGAGAAGGAAGATATTTGAGCAAACAAAGAAGTAGAGAGAATAGCAGAGATTCAAGGCAATTTTGTAGAGATTTTAGGAGAGGAGTATTTTGAGATTGGACTACAAAGAGATAAGGGAAGAGAAGGGAGGTGAGTTGATATAAGACAGCATAATTGGAGGCATAGACTGGAATAAACTCAATGCAGAGTACTAGAGGTTGGGAGAAGATCAATCATGGATACACCTGTTGTGTGGTTACACAACATGCCTCATTTTGCCTTAGCAAAACAGGGACCCAACTTTTCTTTTGCTTCTGCTTGCTTGTTTTCTTGCTTTGGGCGGTTTGGTAAAATTAGTTATGTGTGTCAACTTTGCTTATGCATATGCATCACAAGAAGAGGTCAGTGGCCAGAGTTAAAATTTGCTATCATAAACCTCATGGTTGGAAATAATACAAAATTCTAAGCAAGTTTGGATTTTGGATCACCCTGATATTGTTTAAGGGAAGAAAGTTATGTTGAGTCAAAGTTAAATCAACCCTGATGTTTCACATAGGGGGTCATATTTCTAAACATCAGTCATCTTACGAAATATTACCCTTGCGCAAATATCACCCTGTGCCAGTATGACTATGATATCATCTAGTTCCAATGAATGAAAGAAATCACCTTGGTGATGACGTAATCATCTTACCCGACCCACGGAGGGTCATATATCCAATATCTGTCATATTTCTCAATATGACGATGATGTCACCAAAGCCTGATAACTAAAGAGCATTGATGACATGATTATGTCATCATGAGCTACCCCCAAGGGGGGTCACATTTCAAAGTATCCCTGATCTTAATTTGATGACCCAATCTGGTGTGGTGGTCAAAGGTTGGCCATATCACCCTGATCTTTAGTAAGCAATTATCTTGTGCGAAAGGGGGGATCATATTATCTATTAGGGGTCACATTTTCAAATATCCTTGATATTCTAAAGATCACCCTCTGGCATTAAATGCAATAAAAAAGGTAGATGAACCCCCGCCGATTTCAAATACAAATTCAACACTTGGCAGCATCTATGGGCTTCATACAAATAATCGACGGATTCAATCAGAATAACGCAGATGCCCTAATTTGTCATATTGATCTGTTTAAAAGTAAAATTCAAAGGTTATTTACATTTAACCCATGACTAATTGAGAATTACATAGCTCTAGAAGTCAAACCCTTATCAGTGATTTGCTAGCAGATTGTGACCCTCAATGTAACGGAATAGAACGGTTGACCCTGCACATCTACATTTCCCATTATTAATCATCTAATCAGAAAAGTAAAGTAATATCAAGTAAGTAAGTTCAAAACCCTCTCCATTGTCATTTTCTACAAATATCCAGGTAAGGTGATTCTTTACTAGGTTAAATTCGCATGATGATGCATGAAAGGATTAAAATGATGAATCATAGTTAGGAGGTGTATATTTTTGTTGAGTGTTTGTACAAGCACCATAGGGTAAGATATGCATATGTCTATTGCAGGAATCAATGGCGGAGGTAAGAAGGAATAGATCTGAGGCTGATTTTTTCAAACCTATGTTCATGCAACCCAAGGGAGTGGAGTTCAGATATGGTGTTATCAGTGACACGCATCAGGGGCAAATAGATTTAGATGAATGGTCAAGGAAATTGGACAATGATATAGACAACCCTATATTGGATGAGGTATTTACAACAAGTATGTGGCACATGGCAAGATTCTCATATGCTATGGATGCCATTAAGCTGGTAGTTGAATGTGCTAGAAATTATAAACCAGAAACTAGAAGAGTAGAGAAACATGGCAAAGTATATGCTAACTTTTTAGTCAAGGGCATCACTGCCACATTCAACTTACCAGTGGGAAATAAGGTAGTAAGTGTGGACCTCAATAAACAGGAGAAAGATTATAACAACAATAAGAAAGAGGCCAGGAAGAGAATATATCATAGAGGGCAAAGAACAGTACCTACACAGCTTCGGCCAAGTTGCCAGTGTACTTATAAAAATTTGATTTTGATGATGAATATCAGTATATAATCTCCCTATTGAGTAGGATGACAGGCAGACCTCATGCTGGTAGCTTTGAGAACTAGATGTTTGGAATTATCCAGATGGTATTAGACTCAGATAACAAGTCTCTATGGGCCAAAATCATTAGTGATTGCTTAGATGAGGGGATGAGGAAGCTAGGAGGCAAGACCTGCATATTTTACATGACCTCCTATGTTGTATATTCGTGTGCTTTCTAAGGAACATTTGATGCCCTACAAATAGTAGGCAGGGTGGGAAAAAACACTAGTGATGTGAATATCTAGGATCGCTATCCCCAATTGCAGAAAAAGGCATACCTCTAGGATTACAAGCTGGTAAATGATGCATTTTCAATGCATCTGGTCAGAACAATGGAGGAGGACTGAACCAAGAGACTAAGCATGGAAGTTCAATAAATTGTTTATAAATATGGAGCTTGGTTTATCTAGTTCTCCACTTTTTCATACATAAGGATTGAAGGGTTTGAAGGATAGCCCCTCATGTTGCCAAGATACCCCACTGATAGGGTCATCTCGATGGAATTTGTCAGACAAGTGTCCACAATAGTTGAAGCTCACATAGAGAAAAAGAAGATTCCTCCTATATTATTCCTAGTTTACATAGGATGGTACATATGCCCAGACAAACAGAGCATCAAGCATGCTATTGGGGGGTTGAAACTCATGTACTTGTAGCCATTCCCTATCGCTAGTCATATGACCCTTATGATAGGATGTAGAAGTTGTTAGAAAAATAGATACATCAAAAGCATCTAGAGGACTTATGGACTAATTGTGATGATGAGGTAGAGGTGAGAAGAAGAAAATATCAGAGGCTCACCCTAAGTCAAATCAGAACCTTTGATTGCATCCCAGTGCCCGCACAGCTACATCATGATGATGGAAAGATAATGTCCAATGAGTATGAGGACAAGAAGGTGTATAATGACACCATATCAGCCCTTGATCTCACATAGCCGGAGGAGACCTCCTTGGATCAAATAATACAAGGGGTCATTCAACTGACCCAAAGTTGGGTAGATGCAGAGATTGCTAAATTGAAGAAGAAGAGTATGGCCCTCACAGTTGATAATAAAAAGAAGAGGCAAGAATTGTTAGATGAAGAGTATGATAATTTTCTTATTGAGAAGAGAAAATCTAATGGAGAAAGATTACCCGCTGAAGAACAAAAGCTGACATCCAAGGGTAAGAAGGTGGAGGATGAACAGAAAGGGGTGATCATCAAGAGGCTTACATCAAAAGGTGATGGGGCATCCACATCATCCCATGCATCCACATCACAGCCACCCCCTGACAAATAAAAGACTAAGAGGATAGTGAGTCTTGTCACTAAAGAAGCAGAGAAACCTCAAGCAGAGAATGAGCCTCTACAGGAAAATCCCTTGGAGGAAGAATAGGTAGATATGGAACCTAGGGATGATGACTTATTGATTACAAGGAAGAAAAGAAAAAAAGTACTATAGACACCACCACCTAAGAAGCAAAGAACAACCATGAGGGGAGGTGTTAGCACTGACCCTATCATATTGAGAGGTATGGGTGGTTCGTCCTTTAGAATAGAGCTTGAGCATGAAATCCCCATTCCTAATATAATTTAGTTTAAGACTAAAAGGATGGAGGAGCAGAAAGAAAAGGAAGCACATATGGCTAATAGGGAGTCCCCTTTCCCTCTAGATGACACTATGGAATTATCAGATGATGAGGTAGCCCAAGACGTGGCTGCTCAGCATATGGAAACCTTGGTTGCCAATACCAAGATGACACCTCATGGGACCCTAATGGCCCAAATGGCGACCAACTAGGCAAGAGATGAAAAAGATGAAATAAAATAGGGTAGCCCTAAAAGAGTAGCCCAACAAATAGGGTTGGATAATTTGGTTGAGCAAGTTACAAGTCTTACAGCAATAGACCTGACCTGTAAGGGTGATATCAGCCCAAATAAAGACAGTGATCCACCTCTGGAGCCTAAAAAGGCTAAAAATATAAAGAATACAAAGAAGGGTGATATGACACCTAGTCAAGACAAGGATCAAAATAAGGCACCCACAGGACAAGAACAATCAGAAGCACAACTTCAGAGTGGGGGTGATCAAGACATGCCAGACAAAGGTCCTAAGCAAGACCAAAGTGGTCCATCACCACCTACTACAAGGAGTGATCAAGGTAGTAATCCAGCATCAGAGGAGAAATTAGCCGAGAAGCAAGATGAATTAGAAGAAGTTGATGCATCTCAAGATAAGGGGCAAGGTTTGTCACAAGGTGAGGGTACAGAGAAGAAGATAGAAAATGTGACCAAGGGTGATCAAAGTGATCCCAAAAGTCAAAATACACAAACTTCTCAAGAGGCCAACGTACCACAAAATGAGCAAAAAGAAAAGGCTTAGGAAATTCCAGAGGAGAGCTTGCAAAGGGAGGAACAAGATCAAAATGTAAATACTTCACAAGAGTCTCCTCCATAAGAAGAAATCCCTCAACAAGAGGAACCCCAGCAAGATCCCTCTCATGATAAGGTACATGAGGAAGAAATTAGAATAGAACATTCACCTGAAATGGTAAAGCATAGTACAACATCACCAGGTACCCAAAATACAAGGGGTGATCATCAGGAACCCAAAGGTGATGTACCTTATTGGTTGCAACGAGAGGTACATCTGCAACAGGTAGAGGAGGTACAATATTTTGATGTTTCTACACTATTTGTTGGGAGCATGATAAAACCAAGAAGAAAGTCCAGGCTAACGTCTGCAATCAAAAGGGACCCTACTACAGGTAGGAGAACTGGACAAATAGCCCTGCTTATGATTGAGAAAGAGAAAGGCAAGATAGGCCCTGAAGATTTTTAGATCACCAATGTTGATCTAGGTTTTGCGAATGAGGACCAAGAAGGTTAGGAAGGAAAAGACATCATTGACTCTCTAACACAAAGGGTGAAGAGAGAGAAAGAGAAGAATAAGAAACATATAGAGCACATTGCTTAGCTACATTCTTTTATTAAAGGGTTAATTAACCCTGATCATGCACCTGTTGATCCAGCCACCCCACTAACCATTATATCTCAAGAGGAGGTTACTAGATTGGACCTGATGAAGCATAAAGCACAGGTAATGGAGAAGTAGATGATGTCATCAATTTTTGAAGCTGAGGATGTAGTGAAAACCTCTTTGGAGAGGTGGAATTCTTTGAGTACCTTGAAGAGAAAGGTAGATAAACTATAAAATGAAGTGGGTAGGAGGTTGTTCAAGCTGGAGAAGCACCTAGATGCTTTAGGTGAAATGAAGAGGATTGACACATAGATATTGATAAGTAATAATATACTGGATAATAACACCTCCCAGTTGTTGAGTATATGGTATGAAGATACAAGATTTGAATGTGATATATTGAAGAGATGCAACGGAAAGCTTAGGGATATAAGTGTCAAACTGCACAATCTAATGGCACATGAGGCGGAAACCCTGGAGACATTGGAAGGGAAGGTAGAAGGGATTGGAAGGGAGTAACAAGAGATGAAATCAAGCTATATGACTTCATAGGCACCTTGCAAAATGAAGCATTGAAGTGGTATACGAAGACATATCTAAACAATGACAAGGAGTGGGATGCACTCAAGAACACATTTTTGGAGAACTTTGAAGTTCTAGATGTTTTGACAGAAGGGATAAGTAAGATGAGAGATTTGATGCAATTAGAGAAAGAATCAATAAGGAATTTTGATAAAGGATTCAAGGAGACAACTAGGAGATTGGAGGAACCTTTGACTGAAAAGAAAAAGATAGAATGGCTTATTTCCAAAATAAGCCTTGAAATAAGGTTAGCCTTATATGGAAGAATATTTCAAAAATATGCAGAAGCAGTGACATTAGCCTATCGAATAGAGTCTCAATCCTGGCACATACAAGTTAAGATGAAAGAAAACCTAGAATTAGAGAAGTTGAAATTGGAATTGGAACAATTGAAGCTAAGGCAGGAGATATTGTTTATTCAGGAGGAGAATACATAGAAGCAAAGATCTAATATCTAGTGCTCATATTGTACAAGAGAAGGCCACTTGAGAAATGAATGCCCTAGGATTAAAGGAGAAATACAAGCTACTGCAATAAAAGCAGACACCAAAGCAATAATGAAAATAGTCAAATTCAATATATTGTGGATTATGTGGAGAATGGGATGACCATGAAACATTGGATTGCCCTTCACAAAACTTCCAAAGGACAAGAGATTTTGCTGATGAAGAAGATGGAGCATGGTATGGTGGAAAGACTAAAAACTCTGTAGAGAGTAGTAACATGACATATATAAAAGAAAGGAACTCATATGATTAGGACTACAAGCAACCAAGTTGGAGAAATCAGAGGAATGTCAATGCCATACAAAATTCAAATTCGGGTGGTCCATCATATGGAAATAGATACAATAATGATGATAAAGACTAGTTTGGAGGCTATAGAGGAGACAAAGGCTATGTAAGAAGTCAAAGGAGGGAGGATGTGACATTCTTCAATTGCAGTAAGTTGGGACACTTTGCTAATGAATGTTGGGCTAAAAGGAAAACATAGTGTTCATTTTGTAATAACACAGAGCACGATCTATTCTCTTGTGAAAGAGCACAACGATACTTTTGGAATGCACAACCACAATCCAAGAGTGATGAGTTACAAAAAATGAATAATAAAAAAAGAGCAAGGATCATAAAAAGGGCACCAAAAGATCAAGGAGCAAGAACTTGTTGAAAGAACAAAAGAGAGGAGACAGACATATCTTCAATTGAATCCGTAGAAGAAGAAGAGTAGTACCAGAGAAGTACGCCAAAGCACACCAGAAAAGAGAGAAGGAAAAGGAAGGAGAAAGTTGTGGTAGTGACAAGACAAGGAAAAAATACTGGAAGACATTATATCATTGAGACCAAAGAGGAAGACAATGAGGAGGATGAAGAATTTGTCCCTATTAAGAGGCAACATGAAGAAGTTGTGAAGGAGGCTAAACAAACTATAAGAAAGGAACAAGAAAAGGAAAAGTAGTACAAGCAATTTTTCATCGAAGGAGAAGTACATGCTCTCAAGTAGTTAGCCCAATTGACACATCAACATAGGATGATTGACAAACTAAAGTAATTCTCTAAATATTGGAACAAGGAGCAAGGTCAGAAAGGTCAACTCCGGAGGATGGGAAGAATATATAGAGAATAGAAGACAAAACCACTTATGGTAGATGTTCGTATCAATCACAAAAAGGTCCAGAATGTCATGATAGATTTGGGAGCAGATGTTAACATGATAACAAAGAAGCTATGGGAACAGTTAGGAAGACCTAAGCTATCAGAAACAACTTACAATATAATCTTGGTGGATGGATCTCACATGTAGACAATGGGAACTTGGAAGCAAGTGGAAGTTAATCTAATGGGGATCAAACATGTCTTAGATTTCATTGTGGTAGCCATAAAGGATCAAGGAGAAGCTTTCAATGCACTTTTGGGCTTGAGATGGTTTGTAGATGCAAACGGTGTTATAGACTCCCAAAGAGAAGAGTTATCATTTGCCAATAAGAACAAAGTTGTCAATATCCCTTTGGGATCATCTATGGAGGAAGCATATATAGAAGAAACGAATCAGGATGAATACAATGATAAGGATGGAAATAATCTCTAGACAATCACAAGGTTAGATGTAAAGGAGACAACAAAAGAGCCTAATTCTGAGGGAGAAGTGGAGATAGAAGATGATCACTATATTATAGATAGTGAGGAGGTTTTAGAAGCTTGGATGAGAGAAGAACCAGAACTAAAAACAAGAAAAATGTTGGGCTCCCAGAGCATATGCATGATCAGGATTGGCAAGGAAGACATACCACAATCCTCTGCATTTCATCAAAACCCACTACATACCACTTGTGACACATATAGGAAGGACAAGGAAGCTATATCTCAGAAATCTTAGAAAATAAAACAAATAGTAGAATGATAATAATTATTATAAGCAAATTCTACAAGCGGAAGATAATCCTCCCACTTGTATTATTGATCCATGCAATACATTCTCAATAGATCCTCCAAAACTTGGTTTACTCTCTCCATCTAACCATCGGTCTTAGGATGATAGGCTGAGCTTATGTTCAATTGAGTTCTAAGTGAGGAGAATAAGGTTTTCCAAAACCTTGACGTTGTGCATGCATCCCTATCTGAGATGATCTTCTCAAGAATAACATGCAACCTAAACACCTCTTGCACAAATTTACGGGCTATGACTGGTGCTCCATCTATCAAATTCCCAGGTATGAAATGGGCTACCTTGGTAAGTCTGTTTGCCACTACTAGAATAGCATTATGCATATTTCTAGAAATAGGAAGTCCTTGTACAAAATCCATACTGATGATCTGCCACTTCCACTCTAGCATCTCATGAGGATATAGGATTCCTGTCAGGTGATGGTGTTCTGCTTTCACCCTCTAGCATTCTAAACATCCTGCTACAAACCTTGCAGCATCCCTCTTCATTCCTTTCTAGAAATATAGTGGTTTCACATTGACTAGAAGTTTTGTCACTCTATGATGACCTGAATAGGGTACAAAATGAACTTCTTTTCACACGATATTCCTTAAATCCTCAAAGTTTGGAACGTACATCCTTCCTCTGAATCTTAGTAGTCCATTTGGTTCAAAGTAGAATCCATCATACCTCAAATCTTGAGGATTATTTAAGAGAGTTTGCTTAACTCGCTCGTAATATTCATCTCCCTTGGATTTGTGTAACACATGATTTTTGAAATTAGAATGAATAGAGATTCTCAAGGAGATATGTCTCCTTCAACTTAGGGCATCTGCTACTTAGTTTTCCTTGCCCTTAATGTAATTGATCTCAAAATCATAGTCAGATATCAACTCTAACCATCTCCTATGATGAGCATTAAGATGTGGTTGAGTAAACAAATATTTAATACCTTGAAGGTTTGTCCTTAACTTGAAGGGTTTCCCAAGCAAATAATGTCACCACATTTGCAGTGCATGCACAACTGTTGCTAACTCGATATCATGCGGAGCATAATTTTGTTCATGTCTTTATCTTTCTAGACTCGTAAGTGATTACTCACCCTTCTTTCATAAGTACACCACCTAATCCATCTCTTGAGGCATCAGTGATGACTAAATGACCTTTTGGGTCAGGTACTTTTAAAATTGGTGCCATAGTTAGCTTTTCTTTCAGTTAGTCAAATGCCTCCTGGCATTTTTCTGACCAAATAAACCTTTTACCTTTCCTTTGTAGAGAAGTAATTGGGTAGGCAATCCTTGAGACGTTAGCCACAAAATTTCTATAATATCCTACCAAACCCATGAAACTACGGACTTCATGCACATTTTCAGTGTAGGCCACTCAAGAATGGCTTTGATCTTTGTCGGGTCTATTCCAATTCCCTCTGCTAAGATTATATGACCCAGATATTGTATTTATTTTTCAAATAAAGTACACTTTGAGAGTTTACCATATAGTTTATGTTCTCTCAAACACTGAAGAATGATATGTAAATGTTGGAGATGTTCTTCCTCATTCTTCAAATATATTAGAATGTTGTCTAAAAACACAAGAACAAACATATCCAGACAATCTCATAATACATTGTTCATTAAGTTCATGAATTCCGTAGGTGCATTTGTTAGTCCAAAGGGTAGGACTGTGAATTCATAGTGCCCATATTTGGTTTAAAGGCTATTTTATGGATATCTTCATCTTTCAGCCTTAACTGATGGTATCTGGATCATAGATCGATCTTAGAGAAGACATCTGCCCCATGAATTTGATCGAAGAGATCATCAATACGTGGCAACAAATACTTATTCTTTATCGTCACTTTATTATGCATACGATAGTCTATACACAAGCACAATGTGCCATCCTTTTTAGCGAAGATCACCAGCGCTCCCCAGGGTGAAACACTGGATCTTATTAATCCTTTTGCCAACAACTCCTGTAGTTGAGCCTTCAGCTCAATCAACTCAGTTGTAGTCATTCGATAAGGAGCATTGGATATAGGTTCTGATCCTGGAATTATATCTATGGAAAAGTCAAAAGCTCTCTTAGGAGGTAATCTAGGTAATTCATCTTGAAATACATTCTCAAAGTCTTGTAGAAAAGGATACTTCTCCATATCTGATCTTTCTTGATCCATAAATTCCTCTTTTTCCATTCCTTGGAATTTTTGAGATTCATAATACATTAAATCATCTTGAAAGGTAAAATCTTTGTAATCATCCACCTTCTCCATTTTAACTGCAAAGAGTTGGCATCCCTTTCTCTTGGCCCTCTTCAATTGTAAGGCAGATATTTTCCTCAGCTTAATCTCTCTAGAAGTACCTTGCATAAAAACTCTGTTTCCAAGGTCATCTACACATTCCACTATTTTGAAAAATAGTCTACTTGAGCCCTATGCCTCCATAACCAGTTTATTCCTAGGATGACATCATAAGATCCTAAGGGGCTACATAAAGGTTTACTTCAGTTGAAAATCTTGAAAGTTCAACCTTGGCTTCAAACAAACACTACTCTAACTGAGCTCTTGTCTGGTTAGCATACTCTAATGACCATGATTTGTCTGTATAACCATCTTTTCTAGATATTTTATCTAATAATTTTGGTGAAATAAAGCATTCAGTAGCTCCAGTGTCTATTAAAATTGAAATCAAAACACCAAACAAAATACCTGGAGTTTCAACTGGAGTAATCTGGTACTCTACTTGTCGATTATCTAGTGCTGCATGGATTCTTTGCTAGAAAGCTACCTGCTACGGTGGTAAGGGATTTCCTCACAGCTGCCATCCTTGTGTCTTATTGGGGCACTTATTAGCGTAGTGGTCACCTCCATATGTAAAACACCCACCAAGAGGTCCTTGCCTTTCAAAGGGCTTTCCTGAGTTGTCTTTGTCCTTCTTCTTGTTATTTTTCTTATCATCTCAAGATTCATTCCGATTGTTTCGGGATCCCTTATCACTTTACTTTGAGAAATCATGTTTATCACTCTTTTTATTGAATGTTTGAGAGGATTGGACCAGTTGAACTTCTCATGTGGTTCTTTTCCCTATAAACAGATATGGATTTGAGCTTTTGCTCTTGCTTAATGGCCTTTTCATAAACTTAGTCCATAGTAGTGGGACCACGTACATCTACCTCACCCCCTATTTGGGTATTTAATCCCATAATGAACTTTGGAATATAGAACCTTTTGTCCTACTGGTATTGAGGAGCATACTTAAGGAGACGAGTAAACTTCTCCCAATACTCATTTACTGAGGAGTCACCTTGTCTCAAGTTCTAAAAATCTATGAGTTTCTGATCAAAATACAGTTGTAGTAACCATCTTTTCCTGACGATTACTACAAACTTACCCCATGTTAGACTTAGTGAACTCAAACCCAATTCCATATTTTTATTCATCCACCAAGTGGATGCTTCTCTAGATAGTTTATATGCTCCCCATACCGGTCTTAGTTATTTCTGAATAGTTCCTGATTTCAAAATATTTTTCCATTTTATTGAGCCATGCCTCCATAGCATTTCCACTCACAATTCCATCAAATTTATGGGGTGTGATCTTCTTCATGTCCTTGGACAATTCAAGGGCTAATTGGTTTCTCTTTTCCTCATTTGATCTTGGTTCTAAATTATTTTCTCCACACCCACTCTGGGTGGTACATTCATGATGAATCTCATCCTCACCTCCATGGGATGCTTCTTGCTCAGGTCTACTCTGACCCATGACCTCTTGCTTTAGATTACCAATCCTTTCCCTTGGTTCATTAAGCATTGCAAGAATCTAGTCTGATTTCACATCAGAGTTGCCAGAAGGTTGCCCTACCTCCTGGCTATCTCCAGGATTAGTTCTGGTTTGAACCATGTTTAAATCCTACTTTTTCTAAAGTTTCCATGTTAAGCATTCAATTAGTTTTCTAATAAATGTATCCATTTATAAACATTACTCAATTTTCATTCATACAATCTTTAAACAAAAAGAGGGAAATTCTTGCCAAAATTCCAAAATTGTTTTATAATATCTGCGGATTACATAATAACCTTATTTATTATAGACTTTGACATCTTATGACTTCAAGTCACTGTAAGAAAGGGGAATCTTCCCAAGTTCATCCTCATGCTTGAAGACTACCAAACTAGACTTGGAAGGTGGATGTACTTGTAGGTACTCATCCATGACTTCCTGACTAATGACAGGGGAATTAGGACCACATCCAAATGATAACTCCCTATGTATAGAAGGTTTAACTAGTTCCACCTTAGGAACAAGTACAATGGTCTTAGCTACTTTGTCCCTCTATCTCTTCTCCTACTTGATATGCTTAAGGGCGTTAGTGAAGGTCTCATAGTCATTTAACCATGCACCTTTAGTGTAATTTGTATGCATGAAATATAAAGTTTATTAAAGATATTTGAACTATTGCAAAACCCTAAAATTTATATTAAAATACACCATGAAAAAGGTTAAATATATAACTACAGAAACCAAATAAATGTTACCGAATGTATTGAAATGTGGTTGCTCTATTGCTAGCATAATGGTAATCTCTCAGGTAAATTGTCCTCTCTCCTTTGATAATTGGGATGGGTAGGTTTTTTATAATGTTTGTTAAAAGCGGTTCGCAGGTGGTTGAACGATAAAAGGTAGGTAACAGGTAGTTGCACGGGTTTTTAATATTTTTAATTTTTATAAAGAGGTTTAGGTAAATAATAAATTAAGTTTGTTAAATTTAATTTATTATATACAGGAGGGCATGCAAGAGGGAAGATTTAATTAATTAATTAAAATTAATTAAATCTTATATGAGGAGTAATTAAGGGATAATTAGGGATTTGGTCAATTTTAGATGTCTATATTTTGCCCCTCTTTGAGATGATGTTGTGAGGCAATGTTGTTTCAAAGAAGATTAAAACATAGGTTGGGAGGATAAAAGAAGGGGCAGAATGGGTTGGATTGGATGGGGCTCATAAAAATGAAGGATTGATCGATGATGCCCCCTCAAGAGGATATGCAGGGACGAAGGAGATGGATATGTTTTTAAAAAAACAAATGAAGGGAAGGAGATAGAGTTATGCTTATTTAGCTTGAGCAACCTGATGTTTGATATAACATCAGATATTATGCACCGAGGTATAAAGACCAAGGTGGCGATGTGTCAAATGCATAAAGGACTGAAAGTCACTAGCAAACATATGCCTAAGCCACCATGATATGAAAGACCATGATGACAAAGTGACAAGTATGTTGCAAGGACCGATACAGATGCGAGACAATGATATAACACACACAAGCAAAACAAGAAAAGCATGCATACACGATACAAAGATAAACATTGTATTGCCCCTAGTGAAAATCAATGATTAATTGATTGATGATGATAGTGTTTGGTTTCAGAGAAGGAAACATGTCGTATAAGACACCTGGTTAGGTTTTGATGATGCAACCACCTGGAAAAGACAAATGATATGATTGTGTTTGGTTTTAGAAATGAGACACCTTGTATAAGACACTTGGTTTGGTTTTGAGAGTGTGACAATCTGTATAAGACAATTGATATGATTGATTGATAGCATTGTTGATGTGGGAACAATATATCTTGAGAGCAACGTGAGGATTGTGTTGTTGATATGGGAACAATATATCCCGAGAATAACATGAGGATTGGGAATGATATATCCCAATGATGATGATTGGATTGATTGGATTAAGATGATTGAGATTTGCAGCAAGGTTGGGAACAAGAATGATGGAGTGCTTTTGAATAATAGGATAGATTGCTTGGCAAAATTTGCATGGATTAGGATTGCTTATGATGGAGTGACTGCTTTAGGATTAGGATTAAGATAATTGAATTGGAGTGTTTAGAATGAGGCTTTTGCTTGAATTGCTTTGGATTGATCATGCATTGTATTACTGGCAATGGATTGTAGTGGATTAGGATTGGGGTCTCCAAATGATAACTAGTGACAAGGGAACACCAAGTGTGGAAACAAGGATGGGAAATTTGGTCGATGTAGGCAGATGAGCTTAATGGATTGAATGAATGATGGAAGAGATAATGAATGGAAAGGAGGATTAATGATAGATGGATGGGTGAAGGGAGTAGTGATAAGAAATGGATAGGAAATGTGTAGGAAGGATATAGGATGAGATAAAGAGGATGGGATAGATACAAGGATTGGCAATATAAGGATAATGGATGGGAGATATATGATAGATGGATGAAGGAGCTTAGGATGTGATCTCCAAGGACTACGTCGCATAGGAATAACATTCCCCCATTCTAGATACTATGCCTTAGAATTTGGTGAGGTGATGCTTATTAGGATGCATGATGGGGATAATGCTTGGAAGGTATTTTGCAAATGTCATTTAGAATATTGGACAAAAGGATATGGTAAATGGCATAGGACATAACAAGATGATTAGAAGACATATTGTAAAAGGATTAGTTATGTCAAGCGTTTATCAGTGCATGTATCAAAATCATGTCTTAATCCTTATCAAGATCAATGTTGTTATCAAGATCCAAGTTGAGGGAAGATGAAAGGAGAATGATAACTAGGTAACAGGGATATGATGGGTTATACTAATAGGTAGAGAGTATGTTGGTATGGGATAGATGAGATGACCTACCCCCAAGTACAATTTTCATCGACAATCAACTTACCCATGACGCTTGTTTGCCAAGTTTTCATCATGGTACTTATCCAAGGCACCATGGAAATAGTTTTCACCATTGATGAATGATTTCTCTTTACTATTTTAATTTTTTTTCAATTTTTAGATTTTGACTTTTGCTATGTTGATTGGATAACACTGATAACTAATACTCAAAAGGTCTACATGTGTCCCTGTTTACTTGAGATGGTCAAACCCTAAAACTTATATCAAATGCACCATAACGAGATAAAAGATATTGACTTAAATAATGTGTTACCGAATATTTAAAATGTGGTTGCTCAATTCATCCAGCAATAACTCTAAGCTCATATGTGTGTGTGTGATTTGTATTTTGGAATAAAGACCTAGGTTTTTATAATGTTTGGGATAAAGCGGTTTGGTAACAAGGGTAGTTGAACGGTAAAGGTAGTATAATGGGTTTTTAATTATTTTTAATTTTTATGAATAGATTTAGGCTTTTAGGTTTTTAGGTTTAGGTAAATAATAAATTAAGTTTGTAAAATTTAATTTATTATTTACGGGAGGGGGTGGAAAAGGGAATATTTAATTAATAAATTAAAATTAATTAAATCTTATTTCAGAGGTAAGGATTAGGATTAATTAAGGGATAATTAAGGATAATTAGGGATATTAGGGAATAAAGGATAAATTAGGGATTTTGTCAATTTTAGATGTCTACATAATTAATATTGTCTAGGAATTTCCCTTTTAAGGCTCGGTCCTTCTTAGCCTTTAGGTAATGTTCATTTCCTATTACCTTCTTCCTTGGAGTTTGTCTTGTTCTTACCATTATGGCAAAAAAACATTCAAACACTAGCAACTGATAATGTTTAAACAAAAAATTTCATGTAGTGAGCTCATAGGTCCATGTATTGAACCCGATAGCTCTGATACCATATGTAACAAATCTACCCTTACAACATAGTAAATACTTTGGTTTTTGACTAAGGTAAATAATACAATTCCTTAAAAGTAGGAAGAATAAAACTTTTCTTTCTTTTCCTGACATCACCATCATCATTAGCATTTCTATAATTGACAACATAATTTATTTCACAATGAAATAACATTTCATTTTAATTTGTAAAAGAAATACATCTTTTTTATTACAATTATCATATATGATTTACAATTTACAAATAAGTACAAGGTCAATATTTCCATATATGGATTACTCTTCTATTTCACAATCGTTGACATGTCATCTGCAAGATGGAGAGCATCACCCAAGTGCTTTACCTCCATCCACAGATCGATGATCCCCCACTCACCTTCCATCTGGAAGTGGCCCTACTCTTCAACGAAGAGTTTAGACTAAGGACCCCCTAGTAATGCCATCTAAGTTTCTAGTGTTGTGTCCTACATAACCAACATGGTCATACAACTATAAACTCTTTCTAACTGAGTATGACACTATTGTATGGCTATGCAATTTGGAGGACAATGAACCGACAAGTGCAAGTAGAGACTTTTGCAATCACTTTGGCCAAATTTTTTGAATAATATTAACCACTTAAAAGTGGAGTCTATGTTCACCCAACTCTAACTCAAATTGGAAACCTTCAATGACCTAAGGTAACTTGAACTTTTGGTTGACCAAATGGTTTAAATTTTCATACTAGTCTTATTTGTATAGAGAAGATTCATTAAGTCAATACATGACTAGTTGTTTAGTTTCTTTGACTTTGAACACCCATGTTACATTCTAGTAACCTCACTACAATAAATCCCTGTGATTAGCTCCTTTTTTTGCTCAATTGTTTGCTTCCACCCACAGTTTTAATGTATTTTTCTCCAATTTTTTGAAAAAATTGGCGCTATTTTTTTGCATTTTTTGCACCGATCAGAACAAGTAGGCGCTAAATTAGGTGCCAAATTGTGCCTAAATTGGAGCCGACTTTAGCACCCAAATTAGCGTTGACTTTAGTGTCGTACCTCTAAGCCTCTATGGATTGTGTTGGATCAAAATTTTAGACTTTAAAATTTTACCATTCCCACCATAATCCCTAATAAGACGTTCTACTTGAACCCAAAAAATATCACCATTCCCTTATTAGCCCTAAATTCTATACCTCAATCATAAAATATTTGATGAAAAAATTAGTATAGCTAACATCGGCAAGATGATACTTTGTCGGGGAGACTCAAAATATAGTCTCTTCGATGACTCAAAGGCACAAGAAAACAAAAGGAAAATCACATGAAAACACAAAGTAATGAGCAAATCAAAGAGACAGGGGATATCAGAAAGAGTCATTTAGCAGTCTCATCGATACCCCGAAAGTCAAACAGATAAGGCACTTTGGCGTGACACCAAAATGTGTCACAATGCTCAAACAAAAATATCAATAAACTTTAAGAGATTCAGGATATCGAAGTGATATGGTTTAGAGTCTCATCGATAGAAGGGGTCTCGCCAATGAAAAGATAATGTAAATGGTATTTCGAAGAAACTCTACTGTGTCGAAGAGAGGGTTTTTGGGGTCTCTCCGAAAAGGCGACGAAAAGAAATTAAAATATCAAAAGGGTGATTTCTTGTTCAAGGAGAATCATATTATCAAAGTAATTCCAGTTAGGGTCATACTGAAATCCTGAACAATAAATGAGATTGAAAAACACATCACCTCAAAATAAAGTGACAAGACATAAAGGTGGCAATCTAATGCTCTATTTTTGAAATCATTTAAATTCCCTTCGATGATATGAGAAACACAAGAAAGATGCCATTGATTGCACAAAGTTAAGATTGTTAAATGGGAATTCGGAGGTCGTTGCAAAGAACAAGTGCAGGGCGTGGATGAATAAGCAATTCAGGACCAAAGCGATTTGTCAAGTAAGTACTGCGAACTTGCTTGTATAGATTAGTATGCGTTTATAAATCACAGAGTTGAAATCCAGACATAGTGATAGAATATAGAAGAAATAATTCAGAACCCAAAGAGTAAAAAACAAAAAACTAGGGATAGGCATCTAAACCGGGATTTATTAGATCAATGTTTGAGGTGAGGAGAAAAATCTAGAAGAAATGCCCAACTAAACCCACATGCTAAGAAATTTGAAAATTTATACAGGGATATTGGGGATATATGGACACCAGTCAGAGGGTATGATCTCTTTATCTCCCATTATAGAAAAATGCAATGTCATAAACCCATTTCAAACCCATGGTGGCTAAACTTGGGTAAATTGGTAGTCCCAAATGTGTTTGTAAATGACTAGTTGATGAAGTTTTTTGTAGAGAAATTCAACCCTAAGACTTGTTATATTGAATTCAATGATGGGACTGGTTTCTTCCCCATTACCAGAGACTATATAGCCATAGTGTTTCAATTAAACACAAGTTTAGACAAGAAATTCAGAATCAAGGATTTGTTGGTTGAATACCACAATATGAGTAGCAATTATAGGAGATGGAAGTTACCCTTGCACAGGCCTCGTGGTGACAATAACCAACTTAGGGTATTTTTAGAGGGTGAAGATCCACCCTACTCAACTGAATTGTTTGAAGATTATTTCAAAAACACATATTACTCTACCTACTAGATATTGGGAATAGAGGCCTCCATGTTCATGGAAATTGAGCCAATGGTCCTAGCTATGGACATACAGAGTCATGATGCGCAGTATTTTGATTATGCTAAAAACCTAGCATATAATATAAAAAATGATTTAATGTCTATTAAGAATGGAGGAAAAAAAATAGACATTATTCTTTATTTATGCATATGGTATTATATGAAGGACAATGTATGGGCTTATGGGATAGAAATCTTAGGGTAAGAGACCTAGACATCAATGGAGATATAAAACCTGTGCAAATGTGGACTACTATTTGGGATAGCAGATGTGACAGATCCCATTATTTATACTTTGAAGAGTTTTTTGTGAAACCAATATTCAAATGGTTTGGACATCCTTGCAACCATAATTTTTCATTGGAAATACAGAAGTTTTTGAGACCAAATGATAGACATGAAGAGGGAAAGTTCATCCATAATTGGGGTGACTGGTATGTTTTCAGAGATTGCACTATGATAAGAGTATTCAAATATGAAGGGCCACCCTTCCTGCTACCAAAGACATGCCCAAATCGAGTTGCATACTTAAAAATTGTTAGGTAATTGGCTTCCTTAGACTTCATGCATCTCAAGAATCAGCATAAACAATCATTTATGCCAGGGACTTTATGCTTTGGAGATTTCATAGTACTTTCTGACAAAGGTTATCAATTAATTGATAGTAAATTAGAACAATTCATATTACCTTTTGGAAATGCAAGAGGAAATTTTGATCTAGAACACTTCATAAACAGTGTAAAAATAAAGCAAAAGTTAAAGGGATATGATCATGTCCTATTTGTTTGTGAAGATTTAATCAGAAATTGTGATGAAACTACAGCCGCAGAAAGAAGTTTGTACCATAAAACCATGTTAGTAGAGGCTTGGAGGGTAGCCCAAAACCCCCACCTACACCAGAGTTTTCCAGGATATTGATGATCTTATCGAAAGATTGGACACTATGATTACACATGCACTAGAACTGATCAAGAATGTTCCCCTTCATGTATTTAACAAAAAAGGAAAATAACTTAAAGATGTACAGGTTGAGTATGAAGTACCCCTGGGTCACTTGTCACCTCAACCCACACCAGATATAAGTTTCTCTGCAGGCACAAACATTGCAGAAGGAGAGGGAGAGTTTGAAGAAGGGGTGCAAAGTTATGAGCCAACCATTGAGGGGTATGAACTGCCTGAAGACAGAGAAGTTGTCACTGTGGAAGCACCATGTTGGTTTTTCTTTTGAAGCAGCATTAGGGTTTGCCAGTTCTAATGCACAGGCAGATTCAGCCAACTAAATACAGGAGGTTGCGTGAGCTCCTCCCCTTCACTTCTGGTTCTACCACACCAAGGGGGGTGTCCCTATTTAATAAAAATATGACCTTGACTAGCTCAATGACAGAAGGATATAACTTGACAGCAACAGGCAGAATACTCTCATGTAAGGACCAAGATTTGTGTAACAAATCACAAGGTTGGCAACATTCTTGGACATAATGTCTGGTTAAGGATGAGAGCATGCAGGGGTTTCCTACTCCTAATCCTACAACTAATAGGTCAAAGGATGAAATGGTTGATTTGATGTTTGGATGCAAACCTGGACTTGGTGTATAACCTCAACACAGAGCTATATTGGTACCTATCTAGGGCTTGGAGTTAGTAGACATACACCTGTGAATGATCAGCATGAACACAATAAAACTAGATTTCAAGGGGATTTGTGTGATATCTGCCTTACAGATATCTCCTAATACAGAGTGTTAAGTTATCTCTACTTATGGCATCCCTATTACAGTATACCCTTCCCAATACTTAATCTGAAAATACTTTAATCTACCCCTTGAGCAGAAGTTGAAAGATCAAGCATTCAATACAGGAATTCTATATTCTAGAATACCAGACACCCCTTAGATATCTAGATTCAGAAGAAGAACACATGCAATACTGGAGACAGAATTAACATAACACATGCAAATATAGCATTACTCATATAAAACCAATCATGAAATCAGTAGATTCATGCATGAGACATACAACAAGTGATACATAAACTCACAAGACCTCCTGTACAGAGCAACCAAAACTAGTTGTATCTTATTACAGAGCTAAAATGTCCAGTTTTCAACAACCACAAAAATGGTAACACAGTCTGCCTATATCGGCTAGAAAGTGTACCCACAAAAATTAATTACATGATGGACATAAAAAAATGTCAGATACAGATCCCATAAAGGAATGGCACTCAAAATTTATTGCTGCAACAGACAAGAGAGACCTCGAGCCCTGCGCCGCCATCTGGGAGTCTTCATTCACAATCGGGTACATGACTGTTCAACAACTCGCCCACGCCTCAGCACTGTCGCCATTGATGGCTCAACCACCCGCGGCCTACTTGAAAACTGACGCAATGTTCAAAATGAAGCCTCCTACCAAAACGTGTTTCACTGCAGGTTTAAAATATGCACGAAGAATAGTCCCACATGCATGCTCCCGAGACCACTTTAGAACTTTATAAACATAGCCGCATGTATAATAGGTGTCGAGCGCTTTTGCCACGCTCAACACACGCTCCTTCTCTAAATCCCATCGGCCAAACCCAAGCCATCGGCTCACTCCCAAATCCTCCTACCGATCTCAATAGTCACACCGACAACACCTCCGCCATCGGCCAGACCAACACCGTCTGCCAAACATTTCACACTTTCACCGATGAACAAAGTCTCTCCGATGGCCAAGAAAAACACACCCGTCGCCAAGACAAAGGCCATCGGCACAACAAAAATGATGCTCGCCGAGACCAAAATCACAAAGCTCTAAACTGTTGAACCATTGAACTGGTTCAACCCGATGGTTCAACACTGAGGTTCACCGGCGAGGTTCAAACCTCAAAAACAATACTCCATCGGCAAGACACTCGTCTATCGGCGCCACAAAAAAACTCCTTGGCTGACAATACTACTCTCACCAATAGACATCTATCGGCCAAACATATGCCATCGGCCCAACATGAAACTCCTTCGCTGATAGCACAAAGTCACAGCGATATACAAAGAACAGACCATGCTATTGACATGATCGCCAAGACACATGCAAACTCATGCCGATGGAGAAAACAAGAAGACCACCTCCTCAAAAAGATGAATGCGGATGCTAAAAAACACTAAGGGGTGCCAAAACTCAGAACTTTTTGGATTTTTTGGGAAGGTGCCTGCATGAAAATTGCTCGGAAACTGACAGTCAATTCAGGCACCAACACACCATATGATCTATCAGAAGACATAAGGCACATGGCCAATAGTAAATTCATATCAGATGATGATTTCATCAAAACACCTGAGTTTAAAGCCTTCTTATATGAATACAAGGGCAAACAATCTAGGAATAGAATGAAATATATCACTCCTAACATACAGGATGAGGTGTTATTTGAGCTTCAGAAGGAGATCGACAATGAATTGGGGATAATGACTCCAGAAAAGGGAAGGACCTTGTTACAAGAAGTGTTGCAAGTATGAGGTGAGCCAGTGTTGTCATTGATGTCAACATACTCATATTGCATTGACAAGAAGGATTTGATGAGCTGTGTGCTGAGGATATTGAGAAAATTAGCCTCAGTCAGGAACAGTGAAGAACAGTGATGAGAAGAAGGCAAATGTATTGTATAGGTTGAGAACCGGAGGATGCGGATTAAAGGGTTTGTAGATATGAGTCTTGAGATGCTTCAGTTAAGATTTCAGAGGTCCGCATGAAGATCTGAAGGAGTTGTGGCTATCGGTGTAGAACCGGTTCCGGCAAGTATTCAGAGGTGACAGAGGATCACAAAAAGGTCCGGTGAGGTCCGGAATTGTATTATCCTAATCTGCGGATTGGAAGGAGTGTTTGTGATGTCCTTGTGATGTGTCATCCTGATTTGTGTATGATTTGGAGGTCCAGAAGTACCTCTTGCACTATGACAGTGGCGACAGACAGTGTTCTTGAAGTTCCGGATAAGGAAGAGAAGAGATTCCAGTAAGTAAAGAAAGTGCGGATGTACCTGGTCATTCAGGCAGGCTTGTGAAGGTTCTTGGATCATGTTGAGGTTGTGTTGTTGGTCTGCATTGATAGCAGAGCCCGAAATTGAAGTTATTCTTCTGGATGAAGTTCTTGCTCTGTTTAACCGACCGGATGAATTGTTCATCCTGCGAATGTTCTTGTGGTGGCCGACCGGATGTGTTATTCATCTTGCGGATACTCTTATGGTTGTTTTCTGACTTAGATGTTTGTTCCTAAGTCGATGTCTTGTATAAATAACGGTTTGTGAGTTCATTTCGGTGTGTGGATTGTGTGGATGAGTGTGGGATAGCGAAGAGAGGTGCGAAAGACAGAGCAGAGGTTTTGGGCTTAAATGGAACTGATCCGGACATAGTAGAGATGTCATTCTCCAGTTCAAGATTGTGATTTTTATCACTTTGTAGACAGTGTGTCTCCTTGTAGGCAGTGGGCCTCTTTGTGAGCAGTGTGCTTGGGCAGTGAGCCCTAATTGGCAAGTGCCATTCTTTTTCTTATTCTTCTAACAGAGAATAATCCTTGGGTTAATCACCCCATGGTTTTTCCCTTAACCGGGTTTTCCACGTCAAAATCTTGGTGTTCAATGTGTTGATGTTTATCTGCTCTTGTGTTTATGTATTATGCTTTCATGGATGACTAATTGATATGCTGTTAACTAACAACGAAGAATCAAGTGTTTGAAAGAACAAGAAGTTTTATACAACTGATTCACCCCCCCCTCTCAGTTGTATGCCTTAAATCCAACAATTTGTATCAGAGCCAAGTTCCTCTGAAAGAAGCTTAACCGCTTGAGGAGATCTAGGATGTCGTCATACAAAAAGGATAGTCTGAAGTTCGATGGAACCAATTTTACTCTCTGGAAGGGTCGCATGAAATGTCACCTGGAATGTATGGGAAAAGCATACTTGGCCATGGTTTCAAAACCATATGTACCTCCACAAGGTGGTCCGACAACTCTGAATGAAATCACAGAAGCTGAAAACAATCTGTGGACCAAGGAAGCTCTTCTAAGCGCATTGAATGACTCAGATCTCTCAAATGTTATTGACCTACCAACTGCATATGAGATCTTGACTAAACTGGAACTTCTATATGAAGGAGATGAGTTTGTCAAAAGTGCAAGGTTGCAAAGTCTGAAAGGGAAATTTGAAAGATTGAAGATGAGAGATGATGAAAACATCACTACTTTTATGCCAAGAGTGAATGAACTAGTATGTGGAATTAGAAATGCTGGTGGAACTCTGGATGAAAATGAGATCGTTTGCAAAATCCTTAGATCCCTTCCTGCTGCCTACAAAATCAAGGTTGCTGCAATTGATGAATTCAGAGCCCACACAACTGTCACAAGAGAACAATTGGCTGGCAAGCTAGCTGCATTTGAAATGACCGAGTTTGTAGATGATCTTCCCAAGACTGAATCTGCTTTCAAAGCTAGTGCCTATGTGAAAGGCAAACAGAGAATTGATCCGGGAGAAAACTCATCAAGGAAAATGTCATGGTATGATCAAGCAAGAAGAGACATGGAAGAAGAAGAAGCAGAAACAGCTCAACTTGAAGCCCTCATTGCAAAGAGACTGCCAAGATGATCCGGTAAGTATGAAGGAAAACTACCCTTTAAGTGTTTCAACTGCAATAAGATTGGTCATTTTGCTTCAAGATGTCCGGAAAGATCTGCAAGGTCTAATACTAACAGACAAAGGTTTCAAAAGAATTGCTATTATGTTCATGAAGAAGATGACAATGAAGGAGTAACAAATGATGAATCAGAACTAGGAAGCAAATCCGGAAATGAGTGGGTGTTTATTGCCATCAAGGAAGAAGATTCAATACTCTCTGAATCTGTCAATCACAAAGTTGTTGAAAAAGCTTTGGCTACTCAAGTGGAAGAAAAGGATGATTGGGTTATTGATAGTGGATGTTCTCACCATATGACTGGTGACAAGAATAAGTTCTTGAATTTGGAAAGGTATGAAGGAGGAATGGTAAAGTTTGGTGACAATTCTGCTGGCAGAATCAGAGGCAGGGGAACTATTTCCTTTGATGGAAAGAGAAAAACAGGTAACGTACTATATGTTGAAGGATTGAAGCACAATCTTCTCAGTGTTGGTCAGTTAGTGGACAAAGGCTATGATCTCCGGTTCAAGAATGGAAAATGCAGAATCTTTACAAGCTTCGGAACTGAAATTGCATCCGGTACTCAGACAAAAGGTAATATCTTTCATCTGGTTGGTTCAAATAAAAGTTGTTTGTTTGTTCAAATTGATCAGAGTTGGTTATGGCATAGAAGAATGTGTCATGTAAATTTTGATAACATCATCAAGATAAGCAATACTCAGGCTGTAAGAGATCTTCCAAAATTGATGAAACCTACAAATAGTTTGTGCAAAGAATGTCAGCTAGGTAAACAAAGCAGAGTCTCTTTCAAAAGCCAAGATCAGTCTTCTACCGGATTGTTGGAATTAGTACATACTGATCTCTGTGGTCCGACAAGAATCAAGAGTCTGCAAGGTGATAGATATTTCATGTTGTTAATTGATGATCATTCCCGGATGATGTGGGTTACCTTTCTAAAAGAAAAATTAGAAGCATTTGAGAAGTTCAAAATCTTCAAAGCTATGGTAGAGAATCAAACCGGATTGAAACTAAAGTGTCTAAGGTCTGATAGAGGTGGTGAATTTAGATCTGGTGAGTTCATTGACTTTTGTGAGAAGCAGGGTATAAGGAGACAGTTGTCTGCTCCTAGGACTCCACAGCAGAATGGAGTAGTTGAGAGAAAGAACCGGACCATCCAGGAAGCTGCCAGGACAATGATGTTGGAAGCAAATGTTCCTCAAATGTTTTGGAAAGAAGCTATCAACACTGCAGTCTACACTCTCAATCGAGTTCAAATCAGAAACAACACCAGTAAGACCCCCTATGAACTCTGGTTTGGCATCACTCCTACTATGAAATATTTCAGAGTATTTGGTAGCAAGTGTTATATTAAAAGAGATGAAGATCTAGGAAAGTTTGATGCTAGAAGTGATGAAGGAATTTTCTTGGGTTACTCCACTCAAAGCAAAGCATACCGGTGTTACAATAAGAGATTGAGGAAGATGATAGAAAGCACCAGTGTGAAAGTTGATGAAGGAATTGAGAAGCCTTCAAGATTTTATGAGTTTGATGAAGATGACCAAGACAGTGTTCAAGGAACTCAATCCTCTCCGGTGAGACAGAGTCAGCCTGAACCGGTAAATCAGGAAGAAGAGATAGGTTTGAATGAGCCTGATCAAGAAGCAACAGTGCAGGATACTCCCAAAATTCCAAGGTATGTAAGACTGAACCACTCTGAAGATCAGATCATAGGTGACAGAAGCAAAGGTGTACAAACTAGAAGGAATGTTGCTCAAAATCAGGATGAATGTTGTCTAATTTCAAAGATTGAACCTAAAACAATAAATGAAGCCTGCAATGATGAAAACTGGACCAAAGCAATGGAAGATGAATTGATGCAAATTGAGAAAAATCATACTTGGGATCTTGTTCCCAGACCTAGAGACAGGAATGTAATTGGAACCAAGTGGGTCTTCCGGAACAAACTAAATGAAGCTGGTGAAGTAATTAGAAACAAAGCTAGATTGGTCTGCAAAGGCTACTCTCAAATAGAAGGAATTGACTTTGAAGAGACTTTTGCTCCGGTGGCAAGAATTGAAGCAGTCAGATTACTTCTTGCATTTGCTGCCTTCAAAGACTTCAAGGTATATCAGATGGATGTCAAGTCTGCCTTCCTAAATGGTGATCTGGAAGAAGAAGTCTACATTGAACAACCGGATGGATTTCAATTGTCTGATAATGATGACATGGTCTGCAAGTTGAAGAAAGCTTTGTATGGATTGAAGCAAGCCCCAAGAGCATGGTATGAAAGGTTGGATACGCATCTTGTGCAGATTGGATTCAACAAAGGTACTGCTGACAGTAACTTATATTTCAAAATTGATCATGAAAACATTTTGATTGTTGAAGTATTTGTGGATGATATCATTTTTGGAGGAAGAGATAGTATGTGCAAAACTTTTGCAAATCAGATGAAAAGTGAGTTTGAAATGTCTATGCTTGGTGAAATGAATTTCTTCTTGGGTCTGCAAATTACTCAAACAAAAGAAGGGATCTTCATTTCTCAGACCAAATATGTGAAAGAATTGTTGAGGAAATTTGGTATGGAAGACTCAAAGCCAATGAACACTCCTATGGCAACCGGATGTAAGTTAAGCAAAGATGATGATTCTCCAAAGGCAGATCAGACAAAGTATAGATCAATGATTGGTGGATTGTTGTATCTCACTCAAACTAGACCAGATATAATGCAGGCTGTTGGTCTTGTGGCAAGATTCCAGGCTGATCCTAGAAAATCTCATGTTATGGCAATCAAAAGAATTTTTAGGTACTTGAAAGGAACAGTTGAGTATGGTCTATGGTACCCTAGAGATCTGGATTTCTCTCTTCATGCTTACACAGATGCAGATTGGGCAGGAGATGTGGATGACCGGAAGAGCACTAGTGGTGGAGCATTCTTTTTGGGGAAGAGATTGGTTTCTTGGCTAAGCAAGAAACAAGATGCAATATCTCTGTCTACAACTGAAGCAGAATACATTGCAGCAGCAGGTAGTTGCACTCAAATCTTATGGATGAAGCAGATGCTAAGAGACATTAAAGTTGAATATGAGGACCCTATCACAATTTTCTGTGATAATTCAAGTGCAATTAATATTTCTAAGAATCCGGTATTGCATTCTAAGACTAAGCACATATCTATCAAGTTTCACTTTTTGAGAGAACAAGTGAACAAGGAAGAAGTCAGATTGGAGTATGTTCCCTCAAAGGATCAGATTGCAGATATCTTTACTAAACCTCTTCCCAAGGACTCTTTTGAATATCTCTGGGAGAAGTTAGGGGTCATGGCCCCTCCGGTGATGAACTAGGATGCACTGATGTGCATCAGTCCGGTGGATATCACAGTCATATCTTGTGATCCGGATTGATGATGGGGAGCTGCAACTAAGGGGGAGCAGCTGGTATGATTCTGATGTATGAGAATTGCAAGTATGAGCCCTTTGCCATTGATGTCAAAGGGGGAGAGAAGACATGTGAAAAACAAGTGGTTGATGATCAAAGGGGGAGCAGTAAAGGAAGAGAAGACATGTGAAAAGTTGTTGTTGATAGGGGGAGCTGTGACAGAAAGGAGAAGTTCTTGTCTTGATGGTTTTTCACATCATATGTTGCCATCAATGATGAAGGGGGAGATTGTTGCAAGTATGAGGTGAGCCAGTGTTGTCATTGATGTCAACATACTCATATTGCATTGACAAGAAGGATTTGATGAGCTGTGTGCTGAGGATATTGAGAAAATTAGCCTCAGTCAGGAACAGTGAAGAACAATGATGAGAAGAAGGCAAATGTATTGTATAGGTTGAGAACCGGAGGATGTGGATTAAAGGGTTTGTAGATATGAGTCTTGAGATGCTTCAGTTAAGATTTCAGAGGTCCGCATGAAGATCTGAAGGAGTTGTGGCTGTCGGTGTAGAACCGGTTCCGGCAAGTATTCAGAGGTGACAGAGGATCACAAAAAGGTCCGGTGAGGTCCGGAATTGTATTATCCTAATCTGCGGATTGGAAGGAGTGTTTGTGATGTCCTTGTGATGTGTCATCCTGATTTGTGTATGATTTGGAGGTCCAGAAGTACCTCTTGCACTATGACAGTGGCGACAGACAGTGTTCTTGAAGTTCCAGATAAGGAAGAGAAGAGATTCCAGTAAGTAAAGAAAGTGTGGATGTACCTGGTCATTCAGGTAGGCTTGTGAAGGTTCTTGGATCATGTTGAGGTTGTGTTGTTGGTCCGCATTGATAGTAGAGCCCGGAATTGAAGTTATTCTTCCGGATGAAGTTCTTGCTCTGTTTAGCCGACCGGATGAGTTGTTCATCCTGCGAATGTTCTTGTGGTGGCCAACCGGATGTGTTATTCATCTTGCGGATACTCTTATGGTTGTTTGCCGACTTAGATGTTTGTTCCTAAGTCGATGTCTTGTATAAATAACGGTTTGTGAGTTCATTTCGGTGTGTGGATTGTGTGGATGAGTGTGGGATAGCGAAGAGAGGTGCGAAAGACAGAGCAGAGGTTTTGGGCTTAAATGGAACTGATCCGGACATAGTAGAGATGTCATTCTCCAGTTCAAGATTGTGATTTTTATCACTTTGTAGACAGTGTGTCTCCTTGTAGGCAGTGGGCCTCTTTGTGAGCAGTGTGCTCGGGCAGTGAGCCCTAATTGGCAAGTGCCATTCTTTTTCTTATTCTTCTAACAGAGAATAATCCTTGGGTTAATCACCCCGTGGTTTTTCCCTTAACCGGGTTTTCCACGTCAAAATCTTGGTGTTCAATGTGTTGATGTTTATCTGCTCTTGTGTTTATGTATTATGCTTTCATGGATGACTAATTGATATGCTGTTAACTAACAACGAAGAATCAAGTGTTTGAAAGAACAAGAAGTTTTATACAACTGATTCACCCCCCCCTCTCAGTTGTATGCCTTAAATCCAACAAGAAGCAGGTGTGATTTTGATTCCTAGATGGGACATGGATTCGGTCATTGTATTTGATTCTTTCAATAGAATTCAAGATAAGAAGTTGAAACTCAAAATAGAGGTAATGGATGATATTAGAAGAGGATCAGGGTATGACCCTGATAAAAGAGCATTGCTTATTTGGCACAAGTTGGTCTGTAAAGAAGATAAAGCTACGAATGTCTCAAAACTGCAAGAGATTTTGGTGCAACCAAACAAAGAAGATAAAAAAACTCCCTCCTGAGCAAAGGCTCAAAAAAAGGCCAATTGATGTAAGTTTAAAAGTATGGAAAGAGCTTGTAAAAGCATATGAGAAGTTTGATGCATGGAGGAAGTCCGGTGAGGAGAGTACACAGGTATTTGAATTTGCTCATAAGATTATATCAAATTTATTAAATGATTTTTAAATTTTATTTGTGCATAGTTAAATTGAATTAGTATATGTTTCAGGACAAGGCCTCCAAGGCTAGGCTTGACAAACTTCGTGCTGTATCACAGTGGCCAGAAATGATTACATGCCTTGATCTATATTTGTAAGTATATTTAATAAGTTAAATGATTTTTTTTAATTTCCTAGGAAAAAGTAAATGATTGCATATTAATTAATTTAACTAGTCCATGTGCCATGTTTTGATAGGAGGAGAAATATGGCCGGCATCCAAGCCAATTTGAAAAGGAAATGTTACAAAGCAAAAAGTGGACTGATTTTGTAATTTGGATGGAGAATGAGGTATCAATAGTTGAATTTCAATAACTTAGTTGGATATTGTTGTGTTAATATGTCAATTTGAATTTCTTGTGTTGAGTTGTTTATTGATGCGTAGGATGAGTTCTAAAGTGCTTCTTTGTTGGCCCTAGCACCCTTAAATGTAAGATTTCTCTTAGATGACAAATGATTACTCTTATATCTTTGGGGACCCTTCTTGGTCCCATTAGGATCATAATGAGTAAACTAGTCTTGTGCTTGCTTACAAAAAGTAGTTGCAATTAACCTAATCTTGTGGTCATTATCCACAACAATTTGTGTGTGCCATGCTATCTCATATGCTTGAGTTTAACGAGATAATAATGAATAGAAAACCCTTGTTTTCCCACCTCCAACTAATGGACTTGTTGGAACCTAAAATTTCTTACCATTTTTTGCAAAAAAATTAGGTTCCCATGATGAAAAATCTGACTGCAGCACTCAGAAATGCACATGTACAATATACTTCAGTGGCCTACTTTGAAGGGTTATAATTCGAAGCCTATTCATTTTTATGTCAAACCACTTGGTAGGCATACTTATCTGTCATATGTGAGTGTACATGCTTGATTTCAGCTTCCCACAATCAGATTGGACAAGGTTTTGCAATGCGAAGTTAAAGGGTTCTGGTGGTACCCACCTAGGGTTAGGGTTTTAAGTCGAGTCTGCAAGCCTATATTTTTATTCCTTTAAACCCCTTAAGGCCTTAAGTTTTCTTGTCTTTAAAATTGCATTGACTTCCTGTATTAAAGGGCAATTGTCTTGAGGTCTTCTTAGAGGGGTGATATGTGACTAGGGTATGAAGACTAGGACTTTGTATGTAATCTTAAGCCCTCCTTTTGGATTTATTGGAAGCCTTCTTCACTAATACATAAGGACTGTCAAGACTCCTATGATAGTGTATTAGAGAGGCATTGAAATCACAAAGGAGATAAATGTTATTAGGCCATCACCCAATGGAGAAGGGACTGTCATAAAGAGCATGACAATGTTACCTTGTCATAGTCACAAAGGGGATAGTCTTTGTGGTGATAATTAAAGTTACTAAGTTTACATCCACCTTCCTAAGGTCTGCAGAAATGCCTGAAGTTGAATAAGCCTATTTTAAAGATCTTGCCATGAGTATTTTCCATGTTTTTACAAATAGAGACCTCCCCAATCCTCATCTCAAGTTTCAAATGCACAATGAAGCGATGGAGGACAATCATAACTGTCATAATAATACATTAGCATTTTTTATCTCAAGGTGGCCCTTGAGATTGCCAAGGGGATGGATATAGAGTTGGGATTATGGTTTTTATTTAAAAACCTTGTGTCATTGACCTAATATTTATTTGTGGCAAGGATCCCAATAGTCTAAAGATTACAAATTGTTGTCAAAACAGGACTATCATAGTTAAGTGTGGTACAGTGATACAATTTCATCTTGGTTGAGTATTGTATAAATCTCAAGCTATTTAGAATGCATGGGGTACTAGGGTGTGGCATCACTATATAGGTAGCCATCAAGTGATTTCTTCAACCCAATCTTGGCCTATATAGTACCCAGTGTGAAGAGAAAGATAGTGTTGTCCAAGAACCTTGTTACAGTCACAAATGAGGGTAGTCTTAGCTATTGTAACCATAGTTGGAATCCATTGTTGTTACCATAACATACGTGACCTAAAACCATGAATCTATGTGTATGAGTTGTTTGAAAGCCAAATTCCACAACATTTACCACCATCCTCCCTACCTGTGTCAAAATGGGAGCTTTGGAATAGGGTATGGATATCCATCAATACATAAAGGATAGAGGAATTTTCTCATATGTTGTAGTTGCAATTGCCTTGTTAGACATGTATGCAAAATGTGGAAGCATAGACAAGGCATGTGAACTGTTTGACAGAATGCCTCAAAGAAATGTGGTCTCATGGACTGCAATGACTGCAGGATATGCACAAAATGGATTTGTTGAAAAGGCTTCAAATTTTTTAAAGCAAATGCAATTAGCTGGTGTAAAGCCAAATTCCACAACCTTTGCCAGGATCCTCCCTACCTGTGTCAAAATGGGAGCTTTGGAATAGGGTGTGGACATCCATCAATACATAAATGATAGAGGAATTTTGTCAGATGTTGTAGTTGCAAATGCCCTATTAGACATGTATGCAAAATGTGGAAGCATAGACAAGGCATGTGAACTGTTTGACAAAATGCCTCAAAGAAATGTGGTCTCATGGACTGTAATGACTGCAGGATATACACAAAATGGATTTGTTGAAAAGGCTTCAAATTTTTTAAAGCAAATGCAATTAGCTGGTGTAAAGCCAAATTCCACAACCTTTGCCAACATCCTCCCTACCTGTGTCAAAATGGGAGCTTTGGAATAGGGTATGGACATCCATCAATACATAAAGGATAGAGGAATTTTGTCAGATGTTGTAGTTGCAACTACCCTATTAGACATGTATGCAAAATGTGGAAGCATAGACAAGGCACGTGAACTATTTGACATAGTGCCTCAAAGAAATGTGGTCTCATGGACTGCAATGACTGCAGGATATGCACAAAATGGATTTGTTGAAAAGGCTTCAAAAATTTTAAAGCAAATGCAATTGGCTGATGTAAAGCCAAATTCCACAACCTTTGTCACCATCCTCCCTGCCTGTGTCAAAATGGGAGCTTTGGAATAGGGTATGGACATCCATCAATACATAAAGGATAGAGGAATTTTGTCAGATGTTGTAGTTGCAACTACCCTATTAGACATGTATGCAAAATGTGGAAGCATAGACAAGGCACGTGAACTATTTGATAGAATGCCTCAAAGAAATGTGGTCTCATGGACTGCAATGACTGCAGGATATGTACAAAATGGATTTGTTGAAAAGGCTTTAGAAATTTTAAAGCAAATGCAATTGGCTGGTGTAAAGTCAAATTCCACAACATTTGCCAACTTCCTTCTTGCCTATGTCAAAATGGGAGCTTTGGAATAGGGTATGGACATCCATAAATACATAAAGGATAGAGGAATTTTCTCAGATGTTGTAGTTGCAACTGTCCTATTAGACATGTATGCAAAATGTGGAAACATAGACAAGGCACGTGAACTGTTTGACAGAATGCCTTAAAGAAATGTGGTCTCATGGACTACAATGACTGCAGGATATGCACAAAATGGATTTGTTGAAAAGGCTTCACAAATTTTAAAGCAAATGCAATTGGCTGGTGTAAAGCCAAATTCCACAACCTTTGCCAACATCCTCCCTTCCTGTGTCAAAATGGGAGCTTTGGAAAAGGGTATGGACATCCATCAATACATAAAGGATAGAGAAATTTTGTTAGATGTTGTAGTTGCAACTGTCCTATTAGACATGTATGCAAAATGTGGAAGCATAGACAAGGCACATGAACTGTTTGACATAATGCCTCAAAGAAATGTGGTCTCATGGACTGCAATGACTACAGGATACACACAAAATGGATTTGTTGAAAAGGCTTCAGAAATTTTAAAGCAAATGCAATTGGTTGGTGTAAAGCCAAATTCCACAACCTTTGCCAGGATCCTCCCTGCCTGTGTCAAAATGGGAGCTTTGGAATAGGGTATGCACATCCATCAATACATAAAGGATAGAGGAATTTTGTCAGATGTTGTAGTTGTAACTGCCCTATTAGACATGTATACAAAATGTGGAAGCATAGACAAGGCATGTGAACTATTTGACATAATGCATCAAAGAAATGTGGTCTCGTGGACTGCAATGACTGCAGGATATGCACAAAATGGATTTGTTGAAAAGGCTTCAGAAATTTTAAAGCAAATGCAATTGGCTAGTGTAAAGCCAAATTCTACAACCTTTGCCACCATCCTTCCTGCTTATGTCAAAATGGGAGCTTTCGACCAAGCAATTTGTAGCACTTAAGGTTATGTAATATAATTTATAGTTGATAGTTAAATTTATAACAATTTTTTTTATGATCTTTACTAACGTTTATTAGAATTGTTACATGTTTTACATCATTGGAATGACATATTAGCTATAACTTTTTTGAAATTTTATTATGGTATGTGTACTTTGATATGATGTAATATGATTATGGTTTTGTTTCATATGTTGTAATATTATATATATAACAGAAAAATAAATTATTGCATGAAATAAATAATAACTTTTCATTTTAAATGTTTTTTTTGCAGAGCACGGGTCTTCCAAAAGATCAAGATGATCCTCATGATAGAGATCCAGATTATGTTGGTTCTGGTACAGATCACATGGCAGAGGATGATGATGACGCAGATATAGAAGACACTGAGGCTGATGACGATGATGATGACGACGATGATGATCACAATGGTGATGATGATGATGATCACGATGGTGATGATGATGATGAGGTAGTTGCTCATAGTAGCCAGTGACAATCATGATCATATAGACTGCATCATGGATCATTGTTGATATATCATTATGATGCCTCTTTTCATAGTCACTAGCTATCATATGTATCATTTTCACGGCCTGTAGTACCATATTAATGAGTTGTATCATAAATTTATGTATCATTTTGACTTATATCATTTGGACATGTATCATCTTGACTTGTATCATTTTGAGTTACATAATTTATCATTTTTACTTATATCATTTGTACATGTATCATTGTGACATGTTATTGATCTACTGGCATATTTGACTTTCACTTGTTTTAGTTATATATGATGATGATCTTATCCATATTGACTTGTCAATTTATATATATTGAAAATGGTCGATGATTTTTGGATGGATATTTATTACATATGATGATTTTAATTTACTGCTCAGGATGGATGTTGTCAAATTTAATTAAATTATAGATATTTGACTCACTTATTTTAATTATAGATGATGATCATGTTATAATAATTATCTTGTTATTTAATCATATGAGTTAAATAATTAAATTACTTACTCTATAATCATATGAGTTATTTAAGAGGCATGATATATTTAACTAATTAAATTGAAATTTAAAACATATTAAATTAATAAATGTAAGCAAAATAATAAGCATTTTTAGAAGCAACAAAAGACACAAAAATGGAAGCAACAAGTGATGTTATATCGGAAGCAAAATTGGAAGCAAAACTGGAAGCAAAATTGGAAGCAACAGTGGAAGCAAAACTGGAAGCAAAATTGGAAGCAAAATTGGAAGCAAAACTAGATGCAAAATTGGAAGCCAAATTGGAAGTAAAACCGAAAGCAAAACCAGAAGCAAAATTGGAAGCCAAACTTGAAGCAAAATTTGAAGCAAAACCGGAAGCAAAATTGAAAGCAAAAGTGGAAGCAAAACTAGAAGCAAAACTGGAAGCAAAACTGGAAGCAAACCTAGAAGCAAAATTGGAAGAAAAACTGGAAGCAAAACTAGAAGCAAAATTAGAAGTAAAATTGGAAGCAAAATTGGAAGTAAACCTGGAAGCAAAACTAGAAGCAAAATTGGAAGCAAAACTGGAAGCAAAATCGGAAGCCAACCTGGAAGCAACAGTGGAAGCAAAACCGGAAGCAAAATTGGAAGAAAAACCAGAAGCAAAATTGAAAGCAAAATTGGAAGCAAAACTGGAAGTGAAGCCAGAAGCAAAATTGGAAGCAAACTTGAAAGCAAAAATAGAAGCAAAATTGGAAGCAAAACTGGAAGCAAAACTGGAAGTAAAACTGGAAGCAAAACCATAAGCAAACTTGGAAGCAACACAAGAAGCAAAACTAGAAGCAAAATCGGATGCCAAACTAGAAGCAACAAAATCTGACGCTAAATCCGGCATTAAACCTGGCGCTAAAATCTGACACTAAACCTGACGCGAAACCTGATGTTATAATCGGCGCTAAACCCGACGCTAAATCTAGCGCAATAGTAGATGCTATTGGGAACCAAGTTTGGCGCTGGTAGGAGTGTCCAATTCATAGACTCAAATGCACTAAATTTTGGCACTATTTTAGGTGCTAATTGCTTGTTCTATTGTAGTGCCTCTTAGTAGGGTTCAAGTACTTTCTATTAACCACGAGAGTAACTACTCTTTTGTTATAAGCACTTTAGTTAAACATGACAACAAAATGTCATCGACTTGACAGTCTTGGTCTCAAATAACAATATATTGGCCATATGCCCAGTAAGTTCCACGATACTATAGTATCTTTTAAATAAAAGTTTACTTCTTCGTAATAAGTTTTCAGGTTTTCATATAAACATATGGTTCTGTTCATGAAGCACACAATATTAGTTTTTGGTTAAACTACGAGCATAACCTCATTTATATTCTTATAAAAAATTATCTATTTCTTGTACTACCTAGTTGTCATCAGTTTGGTTTACTATATTGTCTGATTTTGGACGTCTATAGAAAAGAAAGATGTCCATCACTAAGTTCTAATAATACACCATATCTTTTATATACCCATGAGAATATCCCTCTCAAACTGTTTGAATAATAATTTCAAGAATAAGAACAGATAGTCAGCTAAGAACGTGAGTCAACATTTATCTATACTTTCATTTTTCATTCAACTCTTGTATTGTCATCATGGTTCGGTCTTGCCACCATTTCTCAATAGAGAGGATAAGAATTGCTTAACTAAACATGATACACATTATTTTATCACCACATTCATTATACAGATAAACTCTTGCTTACTGCATGCAAAGTTATCATGGCCTTTTGACCCACAAAACCATTTGTTATAGGTGACATATGTATGCATCACTACCTTTATACAAGCATGAAATGAATCAAAGAAACTAAGCCTCTATACTGAGGAATAAAATATGACCAAACCAACTATTTGAACATGAGTTCAACATATATATGTATGAATGTTCTAATGACTGTAGTAATTGTTTAATTACAGTGACAGTAATTTATATTATTTTAGCTTGGGATAGTAAACAAGTAAATATGGGGCATCCAAGTTTACTAATGGCTTATGACAGGTGTAAGAGCATCTACTATTATTAGTGCCTTACATGTTTGTAAGGAATCAACTATACTTGGATTGAACTATCACAAAGCATCTTATGACAACTTGTAAAGTGTAAGAGGCTATTTTTTGCCTATTGTTGACTTTCCCAGAGGTGGGCATGAGATTTTATCTATCTTGGGCGTAATATTCTATAAGGTGGTTTTATGTCATCTATAAGAGGCTAATAATAGCCTGTTTGTGGGATTCTCAAGCTAGGGCATTGAATATTCCCAAGTTGGGGCACCATGTTTGAGAAACTTCTTCTGTAATCTTGCATTTCTATTTAACAAAAGCTTGAGAAGTGTAGAATACAAGTTGAATATTTTACAAGTACATAGGTGTAGTCAAATTGGATGCAGGATTGAAGGAATTGATTGTATTGTAATCTCTTTTAAAGATAATACAGACTTGTCCACTTTTATGGTGGAGTTTTTTCTTGAAAGGGTTTCTCCACGTAAATCTCTATGTCATGTGTTATTCTCTTGAGTTTGTTAATTTCTCTCTTGCTGATTTACATTAGTTTAAATATTTGTTTTGGCAATCTATTGTTAAAATTTAGATTTGCAACATAATTTCAGATTTCTATATTGTAATGCTTTGCCTTCATTTGTAACATAATTATCATGAAAAAGCTACATTACATTATCCATCTATCAACTATCCTATCATAAAGCAATACTTCAAAATAATAAAGTAAACATGTTTTATTCAAGCAAGTTTCTTTACTCATTTGTGATTGCCAAGCTTTAACTCTTTTAAATATGTAATAAACTCACATTTGAGATTATCTGATATTGCCAACTTTTTCACAAAAAGGAAATAATTTCTATACATGTAAATCAAAATCAATTTGAGTTATATTGCTTTCTTGGTATAAAACAAAATTTTCAATTAGACGCTACACCAAAACCAATTTATATGAATATCCGTATACTATAAAAATCACTAATAATATTACAACTTTTAAAAAAAATATTGGATGCTTCTTAGTAGTTAGCATAAAAGTATAATAACCCATAATTCTTAATCAAATGCATTGAATTTACATAAAATAAGAAGCCATTCACAAATTATGTATGTAATTACTTTTCTAGTCATCATTATCTAGTACAATGCTTACAACTTCAATGGCAACAATGTATCATATTTTCTTTGCAAGATCTTTCATTATGGGTCTCTCTTATCTCTTCTACAACTAACATGCTACCATTAAAGCCACCACCTTTATGGTGTCCAAAACCAATTGCTTGGTATTTTCCATCAACTGACAATCCACAATGTCCATCACATTTTCTTTCACATGTTTTTCAACCACATAGACAACCATGTTTACATAATCAAAATACCTATTGAAGTCAATTGCCTTCTACGATGTCATGAGTTCAAGTAAAACCACACCAAAACTATGGACACCACCCCCATCCACTAATGATCCTTTCTCTGTTAACTTTGCTTTTAATGAAGGCCCTTTGAAATCCCCAAATTTTGATCACCATCAACAACCCACTCTCAAAAAACCTCCCTCTACCTCTATTCCCAACAAACTTCCCTCTACCCTTCCCATGAAAATCCTTCCACCTCTCACCAACCCTATTCTCCCCCAGTTCCCTATCCTAAAAGGAACTTGTTCTTGAATGAAGTTCCTAAAAGGTGCAAGGAATTCCTTACTCCATGTTATCATCCCACATAACCTTAGCTCTTCTTCTTATCCCTCAAGCTCAATGAGGACCCACTTCTAATCTTCCTCTTGGGAGTGTCTTCCCCAAGGAGTTATCATGAATGCTGCCATCTTCACCTCTAAACATTAGTTCAATATACTTCAACTAGATGAGGACATCTTTCCCACCCTTCTCCAATGAAGTGTCACATGCAATCATGGAATGCAAGGGGCCTTTCCATCGCCTCCCATAAGTATTGGGTGAGACATTCTATTGAGAACAATCTCATGGATGTTCTTATGCTTCAAGAAGTGAAAATCAATTTTGTCTACATGGATGTTAGTCTAGTTTCCATTTGGCATTGAGCCCAATTCTTCCACATTAATCACCTTGAGGGTAGCAATGGAGTCATGTTGGTCCTTGCACCTTGGATTGCTAAATCTATTATTATTTTTGGCACTGATCTAAACAACTACTACATTTATACCATGGTGGATTGTGTGGGTCTTATTTTGTGTTTTCTTTGAATTCCCCACAAGATAGAACTTAGTTCTAAGAATAATGCAAAAAAAACTCACACAATTATATCCAAAAATATTCTTAATATTTTTTTTATACGTAAATTGCTACCTTGGGGGTAGCTCCCTTTGACACATAAAAAAAGGGTTACATAAGCCATGAGGGCAACAATACATAGGCCACGAGGGTACTCATTAGTTATTTGGGGAGTTTGTGCAGGATATACCTTACCCCAGCTGCAAACTCATTGATCCGGTTTCGACTTTCTCAGGGAAGAGAGGAGGTGCCATATGCCCCACATAGAAAGATAATGTTTCCATGTCCCAAGTAACACCATCCCTGAAAAGGGATATAGCTTGTTTTGTGTCCTCGCTCTTAAGCCCCACTGCAATATTGAACACACCACCCTAACAACTATTCTTGGGTTTCTTATTGAAGGAGTAAATCCCTTTAATTTCTACTTCTTTCCCACCAATTTAGCCAGCCCCTTGTGCTCCTAAGCAAGTGTGAGCACTATAAGGAATTTACCCAACAAAAAATGGTCATGGACATGCTTTGTGATGGCTCCCAGATTTAGAACTTGCCACAGAGCTTCTCCATCTCCTCATTTTGTACCAGGAAAACCCATCAAAGTTGGATAGTGAGATCGTTAGTGTCACAAGGACAATCCTTATCATCAACCTTGATGATCACCATTTCTTTGTTATTGCATTTGTGCCTGATAAGGATGACTAGGAAACATTTGAAGGGAAGGTGGTCACTCTCCCGAGGCAAATCCTAAGATGACAAGGAAATATGCCTTATAATCGACTGCAAGAGCCATAAGGATTTCTTGCAGATGGCTTGGCATGCTATGTGATATGCCTTGATCTTCTTTGTACACCTCCGTGCAAGGTGCCTTGTCTAGTCGTAAGGATAGCCACCTTCCCATGGACAATCTTTGAATTTTCAAACCGCCGGCATACCCCACACATGTGGATTACTATCAGTGACCTTCGGTTCACTCTATTCATATGCAAAATTTGTGAGTTGGTCTACGGCTCTATTAGCTTCTTGAAAGCAATGCATGAGTTTGAAGTCTTCAATATCCTCTAATATGGCCCAAATTGAATCCACAATATTCCTAAGCTTCTAATTTGGAGAATTGTTGCTGGAAATTGCATTAATGCAAATTTGCGAATCGTCGTCGATGTCAAGTTTGGAGATATTCCTGTCTTTGCACATTCTAAGGCTTGTCAGAAGGGTCTGGAACTCCGCTTCATTGTTAGTTCTAGGCATGAGTTTCTTCGACAAGGCCCAAATCAACTTCCCCTCTTTGTCTCTTAAAATGCACCCCGTGCCAGAAATCCACGGGTTAAAATATTCTTAATATTAATAATATAAACTCTAAAAATATTGTGCAGTATTTGACCCTCTCTTAGACAAAATGTATATTCACAAACTGGGTAAAAGTTTGGAACTGTGTCACACTTTTATAAAGGAAATGGCCAACACAAATATAGTTTTTCAACTTGGAGTGTCTAAAAGTGATGTTTATGTTTTGAATTTTAAAATGATATAAACTAATAAAATGTAGAAGTGTTAATATAGTTTCTGTTTATATTTTTTCAATTTAAAAAAAAATTAGTTAAATATATTTTTTTACAAATTTAAGAGCATAAATTTAATTTCTAAAAAAAATTGGAAAAAGTGAGGTTGATGGGACATTGCAAAAATTAAAGCAATTTAAAAAAAATCCTTCTTTGGTAACTTGAAAATCTAGTGCATGGAGAATTTTTTTTTATGAATATTATTTTTTTAAAAAAATTTAAAGTCAAATTTACTCAAATTGGCATAGTTCTCATGAGGTGTCAACTTTTATCTAAATTTTTTATCATTAAAAAAACAAATTATACCCTCCTATAGATGATTCTCTCATTTAGTGCACCATATATTTTTCAAAAATTATAAGTATATTCTAATATTTTTAAAATTTCTAATCAATTGCATGTTTGATTATAATAACCTACTTGTAATAAATTTAAAAATAATCCTATAGAACTAATCAAGATATTAAAAAATATATATTTCTAAATTCTAGACTTTGAGATCTATTAAAGGGTATTTTCAACTTTTCATGAAAATACCCTTTGGTTGGAGAAATTTGGAGTTGAACTTGAAGTTTTGTTCAATTTGTTGAAAATAGGAGGGTTAGCTGCCACATGGACAATTTTGCGCAAGACAGTATCGCTAGGAAATGTTTTGGACAAAACTCTCTCGCTTGAAACCTTCTGTGTAAATAAACACCCTTTTCAAAGTCACAATGAGATTTTATAAATTTTAAAAATTTGGGCAAAAAGGTTTCAGATGAAACTCTTTATGCCACATAATGCCATGTGGTTTCAAGCGAAACCTTTTTTCCCGAAACTGTTTAGGGTGAAACTATTTCTATAGAAACTATTTATTTGTCCAAAAAGTGTGGTGCACAGTTTTAAACTTTTACCCAGCCACATTGATTTACTTGGAATAACTCTCGCAAAGCATTTTGAAGAAAATGAACAAAATCCACCATGACAAGTCCAAACCAAAGTGTATTAACACCAATTTAAATTCATCTTCGCACACAAACATCAAGGCCAAATGTAGACTCATGAAAATATATCTCCAAACACCAAAATCATCAGACTTATAGACAAGTAGAACAATAGCTAAGAATTGTGAAGATAAAAAATACCATGGCCTAAACAAAATCCATCACACGAAAGAAAAGAAAAACACAAGAACACCAAAAGCATAGTATATTCTAACTCCGAAATGGAAGGAGCAACTAAAGTGCCTCTAAAATAGAGAGACAAAAACCCGAACACAATACAAATGCTCCCCCTTTCCTATCTGTCTTTCCTCTTGAAAGGCAAAAAACTTGGTGTCATATTTAATTGTTGAGGATCGACTTTGCCGACTTCCACGCAAAATACCTTATCTTACATACTAGTTCATACATATAACATAACCCAATTACCATAGATCTAAAACATAAGAAAAAAAACCTGAATATGTGATTTTTACCATTAAAATTTCCTATACAATTATAAACTAAGGTTACTAACATTTCCTTAATGATTAAAAATTATGAGCTCGGTCATATGGGTAGCATCTCCCCATCTATATGGATTAATTAGGGATTCAAACTCATGATATTGCTCAGATTTTGAGTGTTGATTTAAAAAACAACTACCCTATAGAAAGTTATGCATGTTGAGTAGTGATTGAAAATCATGAGCTTGGTCATATGGCATGTTGAGGAGTGATCCAGAATCATGGAACAAGTCATATGACACGTTCATTGTAATTAACAATTCTAATCATTGTGCAAGATTTAGGAAACAAGAGAACATTTAAAATTTTAATTGTTTATCAAAAGTACAAAATATTTAAAATCTTACAGTCTCCATGGTCACTTAAGTACTCTCAAGAAAATCAATGCCCCAATCCAGTGGAGCCCACATAACTGTATTACAAATATACTTACATTATAACGTGTTTTCATACCACAAACCCATCTCATAACCATCACCCATTTGTCTCTTGTTCAACACGAGAGAATCACCCCCAAAAAAAAAACAGGAGAAGATAAAAAAAAAGTTGGCCACAGAAAGGGCTCTAAAGTCTCATACCTTTGGAATAATTAAGAGAAAAATAAATAACCCTGAAAATAAGAAAAGCATAGGGGAAAAAACAAAGACATAAAAAATTTAAAGGACCGAGAGAGACAGGAGTAAAGTGGCTTATTTCGTTGACTAACATTTGACTGGCTTAACCAGTACTTGCATTCCAACTGTACGGTCAAACAAATCATATCATATATCACATGAAACAAAGAAAGCACAGTATTCAAATCCTAATGGTGAACTAATGCACTGTATTTAAGTAGTAATACTAAACAAATTTGCACTAGTAGTATAATTTATCAGAATGTTGGGGACCTAAAAAAGTTAAATTATTGTTTAGTTTAATGGAGGCGGACTTTATATCTGAATCAAGTTTCATTAATTCAAAAGCCACCTCCACTTCTTTGTGTTTGCTTTTCCAGAGCCTCTTAGAGGCCTGTTGGATCTCAAAAATCTGGTGTTTATCATTTGGGTTTCTTCAAAATTTGTTGAGGTTGAAACCCATTTTGTTCATTCATCAATTTGTTGAACAAGAAGCGGATTGTGTACACTGTATTATGAGGGCAATAAAGTGTGATTTTAAGGTCTATTGGCTCGTTTTTGAGGGCTATTTAGTGGGGTTTTAAGATTTATAAGTTATACAGGATGTGTGGGTCTATTCATTGCTTAGATGATTTATGATGGTCTATGTCTGATCAAAATGAATGAGGGGGAAAGCTTGGAAATTTGACTGAAATGATGCCTAGTCATGGGTAAGGTAGCCTTTCCAGGACTTTAGGGTTAATAGGTGATGTGAAATGATGTGTACTTATGTATGGGTGATTGGAATTTGTAGTTGCATCTTTCAATGAAATGTTCATGCTTCCTGTAGTGTGGGAGCTGCGAGCTTCGCTGATCTCTGCACATGACTTTGCAGTGGAAATTGTACCAAGAATAGCTAGGGGTGTTAAAGTTATGCCTAGGATCTATAGGAGTAGTGTGTTCCAATGCACTAGGCCTTGCTTGCTGCAATTGAGTGTGGATTATGGGTTTTCGAGGGTGTTGTTATTGGAAGCGGAGTCATTCCTGATTCATATCCCTGTGTTCTATACCCAATTAGCATTCAAATACACCATTTGAGGGATGCAAGACGGAACCTTGATGGAGATGCTTTAGATATTGACTGTAAAAGTTCTTCACTGAACCCAATTGCTAGAGTAATCTCCAATGATTTGATAGTATTAGGTGAGGAATTGATGTAAATTTCTTGAAAAACTATTTCCTAAGAAGATTTCACTAGTATTTTCTTGTTTTCCCGGTTCAATAGAAGAGTAGGCAATGCTAGTACCATGGCAGACCCAAGCAGTAGTGCCATGGTTAGAGTGGAAAATCCAGAGACAGTAGGAGAAAGGGGAAGAGGTTATACTAAGGGCATATGGACTCTCCACGAGACTCTAGTCCTTTTAGATGCCAAGAAGCTCGATGATGAGAGAAGAATGAGAGGTGGGGATAAAGAGAGGGGTAAGACAGCAGAACTAAGATGGAAATGGGTTGAGAATTATTGCTTTAAGAATGGGTGTATCAGAAGCCAAAATCAATGCAATGATAAATGGGATAACTTGCTAAGGGATTACAAGAAGGTAAGGGAATATGAAAACAGGATTGGTCCCGGTCAGTCCTCATATTGGGAACTTGAGAAGCATGAAAGGAAAGAAAGAGGGCTGCCTTCTAATCTGCTCCGTGATGTTTATGAAAGACTTCACGAAGTTGTTGACAAAAGATATTCTAGGATCCTTCCAGCTAATACTTCCGGGGTTAATATTAGCAGTATACCTCTTCAACAGCAACAGCAGCAGCTGCAGCTACCTCCTCCTCCTCAACAACAACAAAACCAGCAGCAGCAGCAACCACAACCACAGCCACAACCAACACATCAAGAATTTCCTGCCCATCAACAACAGAGACAGATCTCAGGTACATTTTTCAGTGCATTAGCACATTTGATCAATTATTCTGAAATATAGTTCGTGGATGGAGATTAATTCCATGTTCATAATTGCATGTGATATGGATTGGGCTAGACCTCTAAAAAGAATCGTGCAATGAATTCATCAAATTGTCTGTTTCGTCGAGAAAGATTCCAAACTGTAACAAATTCCCTTTTTTAATGTCGGATATGTGTTGATCCTGTGCCTAGCCTCTATGTAGCTCAAAGTAAAGCAACACGTGGCTGATAGCCTCAGTTTTCAATATGCCAGGAAGATTCATAGACCATAAATTTAGGATTTTGAAGTCAGATTAATCCATCATCCTATGGTCTATTAACTACAGCATAAACCAAAATTTCAAAAGAATTTCGTAGACCGAAGATCCCAAGTTTGCTGATAGGGTTGTGGTCCAATGGTGAGGACGGTGGCATGTTTGGCCATAATTTACCTGGGTTAAATTCCTATAGGCATGGTTGGGAAGAGTGGCCAGATGCAAGTCCTGGGTGACATGGAGGACAGATAAGTACCCTTCCATTGTTATAGCTTAGCTCAGCTGACCCATGTGTGAGTTAGTTGGTTTGTAGAATTGGTGGGTTTAACATCAAACTCGCCCTTGAGGAGCGGTATGCCTGCACTAGCAGTTAGATGCAATGGAAATCCTACCCCTCTCAAGATGAAGGTCAAGTGCCTAGGACACAAAGCAATGTATCTGAATATCATCTTGTGATCTAATTACCAAAAAGTTCTGAATGTTAAAAACAAACTCATAAAGAAGCTTAAATTATTTTTGTGGTTTGTAGTGCAGTAGCAGTCAACTTATTGCAACATGTGGATGTTTGTCTCACAGCATTTTAGGTAGTAGTAGTTAGGTTTGATAGATTATATGGTGATCTTAAAGGATTAAGAGGGGGGAAATGTCTTGTTTACAATTTTTTTTTGTAATGTTTTGCAAAATGTAACATGGTTATTACCTCTTGATCTCTGTAGGTGGCTACTCTGCTGAGATGTCAGAGAGTTCAGATAATGATGGAAGTGAAGTCCCACATTCATCAGCTAAGAGGAGGAGGGTAGGCACTGCACATGGCTTAGCCCCAGCCATGGCTGAGAGTACAGTGCAATTAACCCAAACACTGATGGCATGTGAAGAAAAGAAAGACAAAAGGCATAAGGATATTTTAGGTGTAGAAGAAAAGAAGCTGCGTATTGAAGAAATAAAGACAGAGATAAGTAGACAAGGTATTGAAGGGCTCATAACTGCTGTTAACAATCTTGCCAATGCTATTCTTACTTTGGCCTCTGAGAAATCTGCTGCAACCGATTAATTTGATTCCAGAAAGGCTAATGATGCATTTTCTGTATTGTTTGGTTTCCTTAGTACTGCTAACTAGGAATTCTTTCAGGGAATGTACATTTTATTCTGATGTTGCCAAATGACAAGACCTAGCTCTAGGAAGCATGGAGGCACGGAGATGCTGATCCCTGTATTGTCTTCAATGATTCAGGGTGTTCATTTTTCCTGTAATGTAAGCAATCTATTGCATTGTGGGCATTTTTTTTCACCGAAGCCCACTTTTTGAAATCTTTTCGTAGATTTTCAGTCAAGTATTTGACATATAAACTGCTTTGGTAGATTTCATTCCACTTTTGCTTCTTTAGCATTTTGTGCAGATGTTATGCTCATCTGTATTTGCTACGTTTTACACATTATGGTGTTTTGGTTTTTTCTGGCCTAATGGGTTCAATTTCAATATCTTACTAGTTTTTGTCTCCGATATTTCTCAAATTCTGAACTTGACACAATGTTTAATTCCATGGTTCTCCATGTTGAATTCAGATGTGTTTATCCACTCACATCTCCTTAACATTGTAAGAATTTTAAGCATGAGAATTGGAAACCAATCCAAACAGTAGTATTTGAATTAAAATAGCCTATGACAGAGATTTGGTGACCGAATGAAATTGATGGATAATTTATGGTTGTAATGCAACATCACTGAAAAATGTTTTAATAAATATAGGTAAATGCTTACAAATAATTTTCTCATTTGATGACCATCGTAGTGATTGTCTGTGCAAAGGTAATCTTTCCCATGTTAAATTGGTACGTAGGGTCAGCCTTACAATGCAGCGTCATGGTGTTTCTATCTTGATTTGATTAACTGGGTGCAAATGAACCCTTGTGAAATGTTGTAGATTACATCCCATATTTTCAGAATGAATCTCTATCATTCCATATGGTATATATATGCATGTTTGGTGCGGCCCTTAGTCTCATTAGTGGGGGGAATACTGACCTATATGATTTCAAACTGCAATATTTGAGGGAAACCGTATAGATTAGATTCTTTAGCTTTTGTTAGACATGAAATATCCATTCAGTTTACTGTATATAGTGTTAATACTAGTCTATGCTGTTATCCTACAAAATGCTCTATTACCATGCTGATTGTATGCAAAGAATGCTTCCAATATGATTTGATCGGATACTGATCTGATGTTAAATTACCTTGAACTATTTTTCAAATGCAATATTATGATATGTTGTCGATGACTATATGCTGTGAGATGATTGACAAGAAGTCACACAGAAAATCATTGCCAATAGTTGTGCATCCAAATCAAACCACAATCAAATATACTTGATATGCAGAATCATTTTCTGACTGAAAACTAGCGGGTGCACAACACAAGTTCTCAGGTCATTGTCAGAGTTTGCCAATATAACAACCTAATTATCTTGCACGGAAACACTGCCTAATCATCTCAGATAGGTCAATGATGGGCTTTATTAGCAGACCTTGACTATGTTCATTATGTAGAAACATTTTTGTTTATGGAGGTTCTGCTAATAAAGTCTATTTGATCCGTATGAGTCATTTGCAATAATGCCACCCAATATGCCCACCTATTTCAACAGGTATTTTATTAATTGTAGGACTGACTATTCAACCGATGGGATTGACAGACCCATACTCCCTCCCAGAAGTACTCTTCAAATTTTCAGTATCACCATCTTTAGGGAAAGTCAGGTGGACTAAAGCTGCATATGACTCATTACCCCTGTCCTATGTCAGCATCTACAACTGCCATGTCAGAGAAAGGTATCTAGGCTACAAATTCTAAATATGCCTGAGAGCAGTAGGTGCAATAGTAGTGGTTGATATTAGAGAAGGGAAAGTCAAAAACCAATCTATTAGTCAAGCCTGGCAGAGACTACCTTGTGGTTCAGAGCTGTACTGGAAGGCATTCTATGCATTTTGAATGAACTGTTTATTTGTTGATGGATATGATAGCTAGTGCAAATGATATCTGATATTCTTGGTGCTCTCCAGTTGGGTTATACTTATAACATTGTCACATCATGATCAGGGTATAGGGCATATGAATAATGTACAACCATATATATGTGTATCTGCATGCATGCATGTGTATATGTATGTGTATGTGTGTGTGTATGCGGGCATATACATATGGGTATGTACATAAATAAACATAAATAAATAGTAATACACACCCATGCACATGAGGAAAAAAATAACAAGCCAATTAATCAAGACTGACAGTGGTTACCCTTGAGGTCAGAGGTGTACTAGAAGGCACTGCTTGCATTTTGAATGTCCTGCCTATATAGTGCAAATCAGAGGTTAAATTTGATAGTGGAAAATACAATCAACTTTACATAGACCCTATAACGAAAGGGGAAATTTTGGGCAGGTCATCAAATTTAATTCCCGGTACAAATGATAGCTGATAGCCTTGGAGGTCTCGGGTTGTCATAATATAATCATATCAGGAGTTATATATTAAAAAAAAATTACAAAATATATATACCCACCACGTGTATTCGGAATGAGTTTGACTGGTTTGCAATACTACATATGATCATTGCCAAAAGAGGTGCATTGTTTTAAGTGTTGCTAATCCGACTTATATATGAAATAGCATTGATTGAAGTTCACTTATAAGTTACGTGTTTCTTAAACATTGATAAACCATTGGGGAGAGGGCCCAATTGCTCATGGCTTAACTTTATAACTTTGAAGTTCTTAAATGGTAAGGTGAAATTTTGTTAGGCTTTTGGTTGGTAGTTAAGTGTTTAAAGTTCTTTAAAAAAAAAGTCAAAATATGTATATTATGTTTTCTTTTTTTTGATAATTAGAGGAAATCTGGGCTTTTGTTCCAGTGTACCTGAGCGGAGCTCTAACACAGGGCGAACCCCCTATAAACCTCTGGGCAGCATACATCGGACCCTCATGAAGTGGAGCTCTAATACAAGACGAACCCCCTATAAACCTCTAGACAGCATATACTAGGCCCTCAAAACATGAAATATGTATATTATGTTATGTATTATCCTATACTATATATTACTGTATTATTAATTGTTTCTTTAATATAATTTATGAAAAGGAATATTTTAAGACAAGAACATAACAATTATTGAACCCCACTCAACAATTAAGTCCTCTTCTCTAAAGAAATAGTACACCATCATAAAGAAACATCTCTATAGAAAACGACATTGATGAACTACAAGGAAGTAAACACATCATACCATATCATATGTGATCTCGAAGAACATTCTTATGGTAAACGGGACCATGAATATTTATGGGTGCTGCTTGTAAGTGTTTGTAAAGTGAATTTTGTCCCTCTCCTTTTAAGAGAAAAGGAAAAAAATGGAAACAATAATAATAACCATATAAAAGGACAAATCGGGGGCTGCATTGTTTGAACTTGTATTAATGATGAATAGTCTCTACTTTAATCGTGGAAATATCTAAGACAATAATGGAGACAAAGCACATATTGGTGTGAGCGAAAAGGCTAAAAACTTGAAAGCCAACTGCTCTTCAACCAACTATTTTGGTTCTCAAGCATTCTCAAATGTTTGGTTTTTTCTTAAAAGCTACGAAACCTAGGTTGGGTTTAAGGATTCAACTATCTATAGTAAAGTCTTCATTTTTTATAAATAGTTAATATGTTGTGGTTGATATATTTATTTGGAAGAGGAATAATTTTTTTTATGGTCCTCTGAAATTGGTAGAAAATTGTGAAGTAGTTTTTGTATTAACGTTTTGGATTATACTTAATGATCTTTTATTAGTAAGAGGATAAACTTGATCACATTTAGTGATCCTTCATTTAGTGGACTTATGTTAGTCTATAAATAATTTTAATGTTGACCACAATATGTTAGTTGTTTAAGCTCTTTTAATAATATATGAGCTTGACTTTATGTTACTAGAAATGCAATGGATAGTGTTCCCATTTCTAGTGACCATTTTTAAAGTTTTCCATGGTGCCCAAAAACATCACCTCGTAAAAGTTGAGTTTTAGCTCCGTTTTTTGGGCTCTTTGTAGTCTATTATGAGGTTGTTTTTTGACAACAGGTTGCTACTTGCATAAGTGGCCTTGCAATGGCCCCATAGCAACTCCTATTACAACATATTGTTTTACAATTTTGTTTCTTGCCTTCATAAAGAAAAAGATGTTCAACTTCACATTTTAGGTATAAGGCTGCTTTCTATTTGATTATCTTTAAACTCATTAATTTATTTAACACCATTCTATTTTTTGAACTAGATGTTTTTGACAATAGTCATAAATTGATATTTAATTTTGAAACAACATATAATAATACATGATGGCATATCGAATGCTCTCCATCTCTCTAAATAGCCATTAAAGATAAAAAAAAATGGGTAGGCACTTCCAATTTCCATAAGTATATCGAGGATTGCAATTATGAATATTATAACTGCACAACATAGCCCTAAATATTTTAAAATCTATATATTCATTTTCTAACAACTTCTTGTAGTTCAAGAAGGGTATAGCTAAAATAAGGTTAAGATAGCTATGTTGCATCGACACACTTCATAGATTTGTAGTGGTAAAAGATTTAGTCACCAATGGGACTTCAGACCTCCTACTTTCATGGGTACAACTTGCCAATCTCCTTATCACCTCATGTACATGCAAAAATAGTAAATATTCATCCTATTTTAAAAGGAAAAAATTTCCAAAGTACACATAGTTTAAGAATAAATTATCACATAATCTATACACGTAAAAAATACCACTTATATGACTAACACTCGCACCTTTAGGGGGTGCAATGGGTATGCTGATAGGGAAATATAGAGAATATTTTGGTCGAAAAAAAATGTTTTTAAGTTTTCAACTTCAGATTTGGCCAAATTGGAAGATAAAGAGTGCAACTTGAACATATCAAAGATCAATGGGACATTTATAACTTTAGAGTGGTACTTTGAGTTGTTGGAAAAAGGGAGAGAGAACAAGGTAAAGTTGCAACTATATGGCTTTAAAATGTTTTCAAATCTGAAATTAATAGTATGTTTAAATCTAAAAATTACTTTCAATTTAGATGTTAGAGTATTTCTCCAATTTAATCAATATAGTAGAAAAAAATAGTTTGTAAGAAGAAAAGTATTTACGTGGAGAAACCCCTAAGAGAAAAACTCCACACCAAAGGTGTTTATGTTTGTATATAATCTCTTGTGAAAGATTACATTCAATACTGAAATCCTTTGATTCTTTAATACACTTCAAAAGCTTCTTCAATGTTCAAACCTGTAAAAAACTTCAAAAGCTTCTTGCTTTTTTCTTCTAAGTCAAAAAAAATTTCTTTCTTTTTTTCTTCTAAGTCAAAAAAGCAAAGCTTTTTTCTTCTAAGTCTTTTTCACAATTCAACTCCCTGGAAAATGTATGGGGCTTTTTAATTAATACAAAAGCTTCTTAATTCAAAAAGCTTCTTAATTGGAAAGCTTGAAACTCAAATTACAATAAATTGTAATTTATAACATAGGAACAAATCCTCATGCAAAAAACCAAGCGCTCCAAATAGAGAAGACTAAAGTCAAACAAAGTCAAGCCTCTTATTAACTGTCTGTCCTGGATGTGGGTGCCCAAGTTTTCTCAAGTAAACTTAGCCAACATCAAATACATTTCCAAATAAAAGCAACAATAGAAAGTCCTCAAATTGGGCATCCAAATTTGCCCAATCTCTTTCTATTAACTGAAGTGATCAATACACACTAATCTCATGTTGTTTCTCATGCAAACAACATGTAAGAGTTATGTCCCCAAAGTTATTCTGAATTACCTTGTTTTGTACATGCAAGTGACATGCAAACACCCGATTCAACATGCAATTGATACCCATTATTTGAAACACTGAGATGTACCATCTTGCAAGTTTCTGGAGTTAGAGTGTTATGCAAGCAACATTTCAAAACTGACATGCAACAATATATAAGATCATATAACTAACATGCAACGATATGCAAGCACATGCAACAACATGCAAGCACATGCAAGTCCATAGGAGTGACATGCAACAATATGCAATCACATGCAAGTCCATAGAAACAACATGCAAGCACATGCAAATGACATGCAAGTCCATAGGAGTGACATGCAACAACATGCAAACACATGCAAGTCCATATAAGCAACATGCAACAACATGCAAGCACATGCAAGTCCATAGGAGTGACATGTAACAACATGCAAACACATGCAAGTCCATATAAGCAACATGCAACAACATGCAAGCACATGCAAGTCCATAGAAGCAACATGCAACAACATGCAAGTACATGCAAGTAACATACAACAACATGCAACAACATGCAAGTACATGGCCCCCACTCCAAAAGTGGACGCCCAAGTTTGACCCTATCAATTAGGAATTGATTGCAATAAGTCAAAGTGATATAATTAATAAATAATTAATCTTTCAAGGTCCTTATGTGTTGGGGAACACATTCCAAAAACTTTGGAGACACATGAATTGGTTAGGATTGCAAGTTAATGGCAACTTATCCCAACATGAGTGTTTCTTTTTATCTCACAAAATTGCCTCTTCCTAATCTGAATTTCACTTTTCAAGTTACAATCAAGCTCCCTACTCTAATTTTAGACATGTGCAATCTTCACATGTTAACAATAACCCATCCTAGGAGAATGTGGATTCGGTAGTTTGACAAAATATTGATCATAGTTCTCAAAATATCATGATGATTTGTTTGTCTCTTTTAGGGAAGTGTTAATAGGGTATGTGCATATGAATACATGGATAGGTATATGTACAAGTACAAGCATGCCATTATTCTAAAAGGTTGCATGGGTACATTTGTAAACAAATTTTTTTGCCTCACTTTTAAATGTTTTCTACAATCCTATCACAATGCAACACTTGGAGCCTAAAAGATCATATGGACCTAAACATTGGATGAAAAACATAGAATTCTTGATGCGACCATGAATAGGAGGCAATGGCTCCAGATTGGTCTATTGTTGCTCATACTCAATGTATTGTTTCTCATTCAAATTATTCGTTTTGGTTCTATGGTGACATTTCTTATTCAAGCATCATAATCCAATCTAATGATCCTTATCTCCCAATAACAAAAACATTCCATGAGCACATGGATGCAATGACAACAAATATTAAAGTAATAAAAGGCAAAACACTCAAAACCCACATTTTCCTAGAGATATTGCCATAAAAGAAGAAATATAATGATCATTGGTTAAGTATAGATATATAAGGCCTTGTGTTTCCCCACAAGGGGCTTCCAAGTGTTTTAGGCTTTACACACTCCAATGTTATTTTCTTCAATACTTCTTTAAAAGCTGATATGTAGAGTTAGGGTAGCTAGTCGGTAAATATTACCTATCTAGAGAATGTTTTAAGAAACATTGCATTGATGTGTGTGTGTGTGTGTAAATGAATTAAATCCTGACCAACACCTTGATGACTAACAAATCAACCATGGAATTTGTACAAAGAGAAAAAAGCTTATATGAAGGAATTAAAACTAACTTGCACAAAGAGTGAAATAAGAAGGAAATGATGCTAACACGTATTAGGACCACTTGAGTTTTCTACAAATGAAATAAGACCAATTACATTGATACAACCAAATCAATTTTGTTAATGTGGTATAGGAAATGCAACTGTTTCTATGACTAGAGATTATTAAAACAAACTAATGTTGGAGGACTCATTCAATTCATCCCAACTTTAAGAGATTCCTTAAATAGTTAAAAGACACTTAATAAAAAGACTTAGTACAAAAGAAATATTGGTACAAACAACATAGTTCAAATCACATCTGATGGGACTTTATTTTGTTCTAGTTCCCTTGTTTAAGTTTGTACTTTCCAAAGACATTTCCAGACTTTCCTAGACATTATCTATGTTTATGATTACCTTTAAGACTTGAAAGCATTAAGAATAGTATATGATATGTTGATGAATAATTATGTGTGAATTAATGATTGTTTATAGAATGTGATATAGTAATTTTTGTTAATTATGGTAGTTTGTGATGTGTAAATACTATATGGAGAAACTAACCCCTATGTAGCAAGTACACAGTTACCTGTGGTAAAGGCCATTTGTCAATCCGCAACAAAGGAGGTGTTTATCTACAATTGAGAATGCAGTAGCCCATAGCCAAAGAGGAAGGATCCTGAACCAAGTGGGCATGATTTAACCATAACTCCTCCCACTCATTGACAGTTGTATCTTGAGTAGTTGACATAGTCATAAAGATTAAGTGGAGCTCAAGTCGTGGTTCATGATTAATCCAATAATGTTATGTTTTCATTTATGTCTTTCTTTATAGTGAATAAGAAGAATCATAGTAGGACTATGATATCTGGATTATCTTTGTAATAGTTAGTTTCCTACTTCTGATCTGATTAGAATAATAATAAAGTCTTCTTCCTATGTTTGTGGGGAGAATGGACAAGTGTAGGATAGTTGTTTAGAAGTTCAATTCAAATAGGAGGCTCGGATCCTATCTATATATGATAGATTATGTATATGACAAGGGATAGTTAGAAGAGATTTTGTATTGTCAAGTTCTTGTTATTGTACTACATCTTCTAGAATTCAATAGAGAATATAGATTTAGATTTAGTCAATGAGTAGTTGATACAAGAAGTGATTTGATTTAGATTTTTACAAGATTACAGTCTCTCAAGCAAGGGCCACTTGAGGTAACTGCAGTTCTCTTGTTAGTTTACATTATTAGTTCATTAAGTTATTATGATTTATGGAATTAGGGAATATTCAAGGTGATCACTGACTTAGTACATAGACTATTTTTCTACTGTGATTTACATAGACTATTTTTCTATTGTGATTAAGTTATCTCATGAACAATTCTTTAGGAAGCTAAATATGGTATTTATTATTCCTTAACAAAATTACCTACCTGTAGTAACTATTATTCTTTGCAAATTAGAATTTGTTTCCTTCTTTATTGTTGTTTCTATGCACAACTTCTAGGCTAAACTTAGGAATCCTTTACTGTACATACAGTACAGGTACCATCGAAGAAGAATATGATTCCCTGGTTTGACATATTAAAATGTAACACATTATAGCCATCAGGTTGCTTGATAAACGATCTGTAGGTCCGTTGAGTTGAGTGCATGCCCTTTCTGCACATCAATTTATTGGTTAATAATGAAGTTAGACATTTTTGGCGTCATCGCCGAGGATGGTGCCAAGGTTTATATTTATGAGTTGTTTTGATTAGATTTTGCATTTTCTTTCTTAGTATATAGGATTTCTTTTCCGAGCAATTAGGATTAGTAAGACATTCAATCCATTTCTGAACTATCCACTAACATTGTGCAGGAACAAAGCTATTAGCTCAAGCATCATTGCATGCGGCGACAGAGAGACCAGTTAGGGAGATTTCTTCCATCAAATACAATAGAAGAAGGGGAAGACCATTTTGAACTACCCCCCAGACCAAAGGATGTCACAAATTGCCACTTGGTATTGAGACACAATGGCAAACGAAGCATTAGAGAATCCAGCCGAGCCAGTTACATTTGCATTGAATCTAATTGGAACATGGAATATCTCTGAACTTGGATTTGATGAAATTTGTCAAATCTGTAGGAACTATTCACGTTCAAACTTGAAGAAAAATAGAGGCTCGAGAGCTCTGTCTTCTACAAAAGCATCCACTGGAATCTCTAGGGTAGAACTTGGCAATCTACTATCAAATATGAAGAACATCATAATCCATCTAGCAACTCAACGAGACAGCCTACGCATAAAGAAGAAGTAAGAGGCAACAGAAGCAACTTTGGTCGAATATTGTCCACATTGTCAACAAAAGAAGACTAACTGTAAATGCAAACATATCGCTAGCATTTTTGAGGAAATATTTGAGAAGTCAGATTTCTAAGCCCTAGAGGATGAAGAAGGTTAGGTGTTCTATATTGCACAATGTAAGCCTTGACAACAAAGACAAGGTATGCCTCAAGATCCCTTATCCAATAATGTTTCATTTCCAGGGGCTTCTTCAAACATCCCTAATTGACATAATGCACCCTAGTATAACATGTCACAACAATCCTAGGCAACCATGCTACCTAGCTAGAGCCAATAACAGGGGATATGGCCACAACAACCATTCCAACCCCCAAATTATAATCTGCAGTGGCAGTCCAATCAAAACCCATGGCCACAACAGTGGCGTGGAAATCAACCATGGCAAAACTCAAATGTAAATTACTCGTAGCCACAATAAGTCCTACCACAACAACCTGCCATTATGCCAAACACAATTTCACTTACACCTGTTCCACCCAGAGCCACTCAATTGCACACTCAATCTGCACCAAACCCTAACAATAAGCCTATTCAACAGGCTTATACTAACGAAACCATCCAATACCCAACTTATATGGTTGAGGCTAGCAATGTTCACTTACATTCAGGCAAAATGCTTGTTGGACCTCCATCTCTGCTTATCATGGAGCTTGTTGATGAAGTACCAACCACCAACATTAACAACCATTTAAATAACTAGCATAGCCCTTTTGAACAAACCTCACCACACGTGGAAATCACTACAAGAAACCCTCCTTTTCCAAAAAGATAAAACATGCAGAAGTCCGCACCTCAACCTGAACTAAATTTGATTTCCTTGGGAAATTAAAGAATGCCTATGTAAAAAATCCCTTAATCCAAGCTATCAAGGATGTACCTATATATATTAAAACTATAAGTGAGCCATGTCTTAAGAAACTAGGAAGGAAAAGAAAAGACCCCTAGAATGTGCATGTTATAGGACAACTTGTTGATATTATGTTAAGCAACTTCGTTGTCCCAAAGTATGCAAATCCTTGTAGCCCTGTAGTTGATGTGCATATTAATGTCACCCTTATCAATAATACTTTGATTGACTTGGGTGCAGCTATAAATGTGATGGCCATAGAAACAATGAAAAATCTTCATTTACTTAACTTAAGGCCTACACCAACATTTTTACAATTAGCAGATAGGTCAATTGTCAAACCTGAAGGAATCATTGAATATCTAGTAATCACACCGGACTCATGGGAATACCCTACAGACTTCATGGTCCTACAACCCAAGGCCAACTTAGGTGGGTATCCACTCATTTTAGGATGGCCTTGGTTGGCAACAATAGATGGATTCATAAGATGCAGGTTTGGCAATATGATAATTTCTAATGGAAATATAACTAAGAAATTGGTCCTTTATCCCCTAGCACAACCTTTTGCTGATATGGAACAACCTATTTGGCTAGACCTAGAGGATAATGGCCAATATTCTCTTTAGACATTAATGACTATTGAACGAAGCCCATTGTTAAATATTTAGGATGAGGATGAAGTGCTCTCTAATGTGATACAAAACCCTTATGGGAGGGACCCGATACAAAACCCTTAGTATGCTTGACTTGCGCACTACATAATATTTTACCACACAAAAATAATCCAAAAACAAAGAATTAAATGGAATGACTAGTGAATCAAGACTAAAGAGTTTCACACATGTTACTGGGCCCTACTTTACAACTCCAGATATAAGGACCACAAAGGAAAAGTGCAGACTAGATGGTTGGGTCCTTATGAAATTAGAGAAGTTTTTCCCAATGGTGCAGTCCGCCTTACCACAGTTGATCCAATCAGATTTTCACTCATGGTAAATGGACACCTTTTGAAACTTTATAAGAAGCCACTGGATAAAGAAAACTTTCTCCAATAGTTGATAGGACAAGTTGACGCACAAGTTCCACAACATTCACTACCAAATGCAACATGCATTCCATTCACAGTTGGTCCCAATGACACAACAGTAGATGAGGCCACAAGCTCATCTGTTGTCACTCCTCAGGAAAGATCTTCTCTACCCTTGTAAATAAAAAAAAAATAAAAAAATAACAATAAAAAACAAAAAACAACACCAAACAGCTCCACCAAATAAGTTCCCCCACATCCAGTTGAACGAAGTTGATGGCGCTTGCAACCACTGTACACATGGGACCTATAGCACAGGCTTTCCAACTATTTTAATGGACATGTAACAGAGGTTTTCCAACTATTTTAAGGGACTTGTAGCTGAGGCTTTCCAATTGTTTTAAGGGACCTGTAGCCATTGCACCTCCAACCACTACATTTGTCCTCATTTTTGTGGGAACCGTAGCCGCTACACCCACAACCATTCCACTTGGGCCCTGTTCACTTTTAAACATCATCAGTTCCAACCGCTATGTCAACCTCTTCGCATGCATCATCTATCACCTTGTCAGCATTCAACTGGTATTTAGCTCACGCCTTCCATTAATTAACAATAAATTTTATTTCTTTTATAGAAATCTTAAATTACACAATCATTTATTACACTATTATGCACAATTCCCAATGCTTTCACCCTCTATCTTGTACATCCTCACTATATTTGCATTTGCACATAAATGCATCCTTAGTTGAGGGGGATTTCATATGTAGAAATGATTTCACATACCATCACCCATGCTAAAATCTTTCTTTTCATAATTTATGGCTACTTGTTGCATAGCATACATAGTTGATCAGCAGCAACCGATAGATGCACATGCAAAAACAAGAAGAAAGGAAAATAGGGTGGAAATTGGTTCCAACAGCAGATAATCCCATAAAGGCTTGACTATTTCCTCAGATTGACTAAATATAATGAAGCCATGACTCAACAATTTGCAAGGACATTTCAACATAATGAAGCAATAGTTAGGGAATTGAGGGTTGATGCTTTAGAGGCTGCTATTGAAGAGGTAATGAGGTTACCTACAGTTGGAGAGGATTTCCCTATAAAAGCTGATGCCATTACAACAAGATTAGACTCCTCTCAAGGTACTAAATGTGTCTCTTTACCTTGGTTATGGGCTTTTGTTGCCACTTATATCATTAAGTATTTAACCTGTGATAGAAGACAATCATTATTATATACTATGCATTTTAAACTATTGAGTCATCTTCGTCATGGTAGAGTTGTAAATGTTCCAAATTTTCTGTTTAATCTACTAAAATGAATGTCTGTTGAGTATAAATGGAAAGAGAACCAGTCATCCCTATTACATGATTGTCTAGTTATATTATTGGTGAAAATAAGTTTGTATGTTCAGTTCCTAGCCATTATTTGGGAAAATTTTCTTAAGGTTATCCACATTGATGATAGACTTAATGACAACCTTGATGATAGATCCTTAAGGGCTAGACCAGTTGGGGAAGATGATGCACGAGTAGAGAATATACAATCAGAGGAAGGAGAGGAAGTTCCTGCAACCTTTGTCCAACCAACGACTTCAACTACATGTAGCCATGATGCCATTCTGGAGCATTCAACTCCATACACTGATAATCCAATGGATGAACCTACAAACTTCCCCACTCCTACAGCTTCATTGGTACCCACCCCATTGCCAGAACATCCAGCTTCGCAACCTTGTAGCCACACTGAACAATTTGAAAAGCAAGAAATTCAACCTGAAACTATCGGCTCACAACCCACAACATCTAAGATTTCCAAGAACCCTCCTTCTGCTTCCAAGCCTAATAAGAAAAGAAAAGCATCCTCTTCTCCCTCTAAAGCCAAGAAGAAACAAAAAGTGTCTACCCAAACACAAAGGCGCTCTAGCTTCCTAAAAGAAAAAGGAGTTACAGGTGGAAAAATTCCTCCTAAACAAAATAGGGTGGTTGATGTGCAATCCAATATAGACTCAGAAAGGGAACATCTATTTGTTAATAGGGAGTAGTTGAATGTGGCACAATCAAATGCTTTGGAAACTGAAACAAAATCAAAGGAAGAAGATTTGTTCACAATAAGGAAACGGCCTCAACCTCCTCCTGATGCAGGAAACTAAAAATTGTCAGCCTCCTCTAATGAAATTCAAAAAGAGGAATTATTGTTAGATAAAAAGGAGAAAACTAAGGAGAAGATTGATGAGTTGTAGTTAGCCTTACAAAATATTGTAGCATTGGAAAAACAACTGTAGGAATACTAGCAAAAGGAGACTGGATTAAATGAGAGAGTTAAAAGGTTGGAAAACCAGTTGCACATTTATCAACAACATGGAACATGACTAGAGCAACTGGCTCAATTGGCCATTATAGATACAAATAGGAGAAGTTCAGAGCCTGAGTAGTAGGATGCTCATTAAGAACAAGTTGAACCAACAACCCTATTGACAGTTAGCTTGCAACTATGGGAGAAAATAGAGGAAGTAGTAAATGAACAACATGAGATGAAAGAGAAGCATAAAAAGGAGATTGAGGAGAAAAATAAGGAGATAAGGAGATTGAAATTTAAAACAGATAGGATGGCGGACATGACTGTACAACTTATGAGATGTAGACTACTTGCAAGGGTTTATGCCCTTTACTTACAAGAGTAATACTTGAGTTTTCAATTTAGTCAATTGTACAATGATGCTCATATTTCCCTTTTTACACCTAAATTGTTTTTGATAGCCTCCCAGAGAGCTACCCCAGAGATGCAGAATCAATTATGTGAATTTTATTTACATGAATTGGCTATTCCTTATGACACTACTTGGAATCCCTTAATTTTTATTGGGGATGTGTAGATAAAACCCCTAGCATCATTCATACAGAATGAACATAGGAGAGGGGTCCTTTAGCACAGTATAATGAGAGGGAGAAATCAATTCCCCTCAAAATCAGGGTAGAGGCCCAAGACCCCAATCAGGTAGTAGTAAAATGGATCGATCTTATCCAACACCCTAAGGTGGAAGAAAAGCTCCTTCAATGTAGAGCGGATTCTTCAAATTCCCTACCTGTGCTGAGCATGAGAAGGTAGTTCACTATCTCATGCAGCCAAATCAAATAAACCAAGAAAAAGTTGTCTTTGAGAGGTGGTGGCATAGGGAGAGTTGGGGAAACACTTACAACTGAGGAACAAGAAGAGAAATAATAGGTATTAGAGGACGGATTAGACTCGAAGGGATTTCAATACATTTGTATGTGCACAATTGGATTGACATCAAAAGTATTGCCCCTAGAGTGGAAATCCTTCACAAAGATAGTCGATTGACAGAAGTTCTTGACAATAGGGTCATCAAGGAAGTAATGAGATCCTTTCACAATATCAGTAATGGAGCCTAGCAATATTAAGGATTAAAGTTAGTGATTGATTTTAATATAGGGGAATATATCCTAGTTTATATTTTAAGAGTCCTACCTAATTTTAAAAATATATAATTTATAAATAGGCCCTACCCTACTAGGTTGACCTTGTGATGAATGCAATGAAAGATCACCTCTATAAAGAGAGGAATGTAATCTAATTTTAGGGGGGAAGAGATAAAGATTTTGCTACAAGACTGCAATTTTGTAATTTTGACAAGGCATGTAAGTGGCAAACTATAACACATTTGTAGTGTGGGAATCCTATTGTCGCATGTAATCTACCAATTCTGGTGCCCACTAATAAAAAATATTCTATTTCTCTATCTTTTTATGCTATTTGGTGGTAATGTGTTCACATCTACACTTGTATTGTGTATATCTTGGTGAGATTTAAACTTAGTTGCATTTATTATATGAGATTGAAGGGTTGGGTTTGATTACTGCACATGTAATATGGTGTTTTCAGATCTCTTACTTGGATTTCTCATAGCTTCCTTTAGACTCTTGCATCAAAAATGTATATGATTGTGTGAAATACTGGTCATTACATTTAAGGTTATTTTGATCTCATCAGATCTACTACATATAGTGGGATCAAATGCAGATGCTAGCCATTTACTTTATGTTATTCTTTCTCTAAACCCTCATCTTTTTCTATTTCTTTGTAAATTTGGTTAGTTTAGGGATAGGCTAAAAATATATTAGATCTTAATCTTTATAACTTGTTATAAATCAGACTTCTCATGTTTGCAAGTTCATCTATTTCTGATCTAGAACTAAAAAATATCCATTCTCTGACAATAGACAATCAAAGTAGCCTATTTATGCACTATTTATGTAACTTGTTGATCTACTTCATGCAATTGATCATATGTCTGCATGATTACCAATAGCCCCTTGTATAGGTACAACTACATGAGCCATTGAACTATCCAACATCGCTATAACCCAACAAAACATGGACCTTAGGGTTATCAACCTCTTGGGGTTGGTTTTCTTTTAGAAGAGATGGTGCATTCTTGAGTTCTACCTGCATGTTGACGAGTGTGTCAAAATGCCCCTCAACTAGTACATTTATATTTTTCCAATTTTTCTTGATATTTTCTTAATTTCTATGGGATTAGCTTTAGGAAGATCAAAATTTTGGTTTAATTTTTCTTATATTTTTTACAAACTTAATTAATATTTTATATTTTTATCCTTTTTGTTCTTAGTGTACCTTGTAGATGTTATATGAGACACCCATTATCTCACATGGAGGCTCTTTCATAGTGAGAAGGGTACCCAAATTATTGATGCATTTATTTATACTATAAATAAAGGAGACCCACAACGCACCATATTTGGGGCACCTTGGAGTGACCAAGATGGTCGAAGGTTTGAGACCCTTATACTTTTGGCCTAGACTTAAGAGGGATGTGACAGAGTTTGTGGCTTGATGTTTGGAGTGCCAACGAGTCAAAGTTGAGCATGTGCATCTAGCAAGTTTGTTGTACCTGCACAATGTTCCTAAGCATAAGTGGCAAGTAATAAGTATGGACTTTATTCAAGGATTGCCCATGACTAAGAATCGACATGATGTCATCTTAGTGGTTGTAGACAAGTTGACAAAGGTAGCACATTCTATTCTAGGGAATCTTTCAGATGGTTCTTTGGTTTTAGCTAAGAAGTTTGTTCAAGAGATTTTTTGATTGCATGGAGTGCCTAAGATGATCATTTCAAATCGAGACACTCAGATGACATCTGGATTTTGGACAACTCTTAATGTAGCATTGGGCACCAAGTTAAATTTTAGTTTGGCATATCATCCTCAAACAAATGGTTAGACAAAAAGAGTCAATCAGGTTGTAGAAGACCTTGTCAGAATGTATTGTATGGATTAACAGTATAAATGGGAGGAGTATCTTCCACTGGTAGAGTTTGTATACAACAATTCATACCATGCATCTTTGGGAATGGCACCGTTCGAAGCTCTTTATGGGCGTAGGTGTCGAACACCTATCAGTTCAGATAAGGTGGAGGACATAGTAGTGATTGGTCCTAATATGTTAAGGGAAATGGATGATCATATGAGATTGATCAAAGAAAAATTGAAGCAAGCTTCAGATTGTCAGAAGAGTTATGCAGATAGAAATATGACACCTAGAGTTCTTAGTTGATGACAAAGTCTTCCTGAGGGTCAAACCTCAAAAGAGTTTAGTTTCATTTGGCAAAGCGTCCAAACTTGCTTCTCAATTTGTAGGACCATTCAATGTCTTGGAAGTGATCAATCATGTAGCTTATAGACTTGCTCTACTGCCTGTACTTGCTAGAATCCATAATGTTTTTCATGTGTCCTTATTTAAGCTTTATCATCTTGATGCGTCACATATTCTTGATTGGCATGCTTTACAGGTTCAGGATCCAAGAGTGGTGTTGGTGGAGCCCACTTGAATTTTAGAGAGGCGCATCGTTAAGTTGTGTAGCAGGGATGTGGTGCAGTATAAGGTCCAATGGGACCAATATTCAGAGGACAGTGCCACATGAGAGGATGCGGAGGAGATTGATAGATTTTTTCCTCATTTGAGGATATAGCATAGATTTCTTATTCATGCATGGACTATGATACTTTGAGTTACTTTTATTTGTTTTCAGGATACTTTGATACATTGTTGGTGGTAGATTGATACATTATTATTTTGTTGTGTAATAAGACATCGGGATGATGTCTCTCCCTAGTGGGGAAGGATGTCACATCTTGTTTTTATGGACTATACAATTATTTTAGATTAGTGAACATTTATTGTGATTGTTTTTACTTTGAGTAAATTCCACGTGTGTGAAGGTAATTATCATGGAGTTATATTGCATGATTTGGAAAGTTGATTTAATATTAAATATTATCGATATGATTATAATATTTTTCTTTGGCTATGTTTTGGGGAACTAACCTATTGACATCAAGATTGAGTGCGAATGAATGCAGGTACTCGTCGAAGATGAGAACATGGTTGAGGTAGAGATGTTCTAGCCACTCGGTAAGAACTATTTGGGATGGATAACCTGATGCATTCACACACTCACATAGTCTCATATTGCATTTTTGAATGGCTTATTATGCATTATTGTATGGATAATAAATGTGATTGATGGTTAGATACTTAGAAAAATATTGTGTTTTAATTGCTACAATAAGTCTATTTCGAATGCATGATGTAGTCATAAATACTAATGTTCTTTTGAGTTATATTTAAAATAGTGTATTATTTAATAATAAATAATAAATGTTTTCCTATTTATATAAATATTATTGTTTGGAAGACAATATCTAAATTAGACTTAAAACAAATCATTTAAATTACAATAGATATATATATATATATATATATATATATATATATAATTTTATTATTATTATAAATACTTCTTGTTTTGATTTAAGTGATTATGTTATTTTGAAAATAAATAAATTATATTAATAATACTTATTATATTTAGAAATCTAAATAAATGAAATAAAAGAATAATTTTGTCATGCAAATGACAGGAATAAATAAGTTATTCTATTTAATTTTATTGGAGGCTTTTTGGAATAAAAAGAGGCATGCAAACTAAGGAGAACTCCAAGAGATTATTAAAAAGCAAAAGAAAACCTAAATCCAACACCAAGTTTCGCAGAAATTTGGAATAAAACTAAGGAACAACAGAAAGAAGAAATCACCACTATTATCCTGAGCAATGATAGGACGGAGAGGGGAGATTTTATCATTGTTTGGAAGAGCGATAGAAAGAAAAGAGGAGATCTGCAATTAGTGACAAGAGGAAAGAAAAGATCAACACCAGGTAGAGTCCAACTCAGAAGAACCATTTTATACTGGGTATTTTTCCTTGTGTTGTTGCATTAAAATTATGGTTGAAATACTGTTAAAACTATGGTTAATATAGGCTTATGATCTACCTTTTTCCCTGACCTGTGTATGGTGTGAGCGGTCAGTTTTCTGTTCTTGCTTTGTACAAATGAACTATTTCTCCTTGTCGCCTACTATTTTCTCTTCCATGTTAGACTAAGGAGCGATCACCCTTATGTCTGGGCTGATCTGGGCACAAATTGACCTCCTTTGTACCATCAGCCTGAACTATTTACCCACGGCCTGTCAAAACGTAGCTTGCAAAAATAGATTTATAAACTTACCATTATACTTAGCCATTAAATGTGTTTACCTTGGATTCAACTCTCTTATGTAGTTCACAAAATGACCTATCTTCTAGCCTTGAAAACGCTCTCTATTTTATCTACTAGCTCAGTTAAAACATTCAATATAGAACTTCCAAAAGATCTGGTTTTACCTTCTTATTCAGCTTGTATTGCATTCTCAACGACCTTGCAAACTTTAGTTGGCAGTATATAATTCCTCTTCACCATTCTAACACTGTTGGACATGTTATTTCCTATATCTTTTATGTTATTACTATCACATAAATTCATTTGAAATCATGTCGTAATCCTTTGTTTTGAATCAGATTTCGTTGCAAAACTCCTGTAGCAGGGAGTTAATTTTTCTTATGCAGCTGTTCTTTTGTTTCCTGTCACATCAGTTCTGTTATCCTTGTTGCCCTTTTACTAGTTCTTGTATCCTAAATTTTAAAGTTCCTGTAGCTTCTTTGAAACTCTTTAAAACCTTTATTGATTCATAGAATGGAGACAATTTGATTTTCTGATTATTACCTATGTTATTTGATGTGGAAACCATTCTTATAATCATATTATGTCTTTATTTAAACTAATTGCTTGAATCAAAACAACAATGGATAGGAAGTAGTTAAATTTAGTTTTCTACAAACTTTTAGACAACGAAATACAAATAAAGAATATTCTTATTTGTTTTTCTTGCTTGAAAGTGGGTTTTCATGATTGATGCTTTGAAAAGGGGATTAGAGATGGTCTATATGTGAATAAGGGTTGTTATTTATTTTATCTTATTTTTTATTATTTATTTTATTTACTTGTTATGGGAAAATAAAGTAGATTTTTATCTAGGAGTGTTTTGGGTTACTTTTGGGCTAGGATGCCAAATGTGGATTATCAGAGATGGCTTTTCCTCTTTTTAGGAATTGAACCGATAACTATTTTTCAAATGTTTAGATCTAAAGGAGCAACCATTGAAAAAGATGAATATTTGGGTAAGTGCAAGAAGATGGGGGGCCAAAAAGGGGTCTTAAGTGGCCACTTTTTTTTTTTTTTCTGAAATCAAGAAATACTAACTTTGGATGAGAAATTGAGCAAGTTACACTCAAAATTTTAAGATGCAACAAAAACAATGTTCATAGTGCTCCAAGTCTACTTTCTAAACTACTATTTGTTTTTGAAAATGGTATAGATTAAGGGGTTCAAAAGAAGGAGCCACAGAAATTGGTGTTGTTTCTGTCAAAAAAAATAACATAGCATGTTTTGTGGTTCCCTCAAAAGGTTAGATTTTTTTTGGTATTTTTAAAATCGCTTCAGTGAGAAATTAGCTAACAGCATGTAGTTTATGCCCAATTTTTCTGATAAATTTTTAATGAATATTTATTTTTTTACTAATTTTCAAAGTGGACACATCCTAAAAAATACAATTTTGGCCATGCTACCCTTGTAAATTTTGAAAACTAATTGAATTTTTTTTTAATATGTGTAGAATGGAGTCTAGTTTATAAAAATGTAATTTATTTAAAATTTCAATGAACTGTTAATTTATAATGAAAAAAGACCAAACCTTGGTTTTTGACAAAAAATGGACACACAAACAAAAGAAATTAAAGATGAAAGGCTTAACATTGTCAAAATGTGAAAAAAATTACATCGTTAAATAGCTAAGAGAAAGTCTTGTTGCAAGTATGTGCCTAATCTGTGTTGTCATTGATGTCAACATTTCTATGTTGCTATTGGTGTCAACTGTGCTCCTACTTTGTTGAGGATATTGAGAAAATCAGCCCCTCTGGTGATAACAATGTGTTGCAGTAGAAACAGTGCATTACATGCAGAAGAACGGTCCAGAAGAATGCTCTGCATTTCCTGTAGAATAAATATCTTTACCTGTGGTTTGGAATTTATTTAGAAGCCTGTCTGAAGATGTTATATTTTGATTTGGAGCCTCTGGTATGAATAATTGAGTGAGTTATGTTCACTAGAGTGAAAATAACTTTTTCTATATGTCTGGTGGTGACAGAGAGAAAATGTTTTGCTTTGCATTCCTCTGCATTGAAGTATTTTTGTCTGCAGTTCTGGAATTAAGTTTGTGATGATGTTAAGTGCCTTCAACTGCAATGGTTCATGATTTGGTGGTCCACAAGCTATCTTTTACTTATGACAGTGGTTGACAATATTGTTCTTGTCCTCCGATTTGAAGAATCTTATTGATAGAGTGGTTAGAGATCGTGCGGTTATTCCTGGTGATTACAATGTGCTTGTGGATGTCTCCTGATCATGCTCCTACATCCAGATTGGTCCACAAGGTGTAATTTAGATCATGCATGAAGTGTGTTCTTGAGAATACTTGTGTTAACATCACTCTTGGCGGACCTGGTCGAATCCATCATTTGTGGAGATGCATTGAAGATTGTGATGGTGTTTTGTAGCATGGAAGATTGTGTTTGAGTCCCAGTTAAGGCATGGCATGATCCACATACATTCTTACATCTTTTCCTTAGCTAAATTTGTATTAGGTCTAGACCTATTTTTTGTAATGCCGACCTTGGAGATAATTCCAACGGTTGACGATTGCAATGCTGACCTTGATGATCATTCCAAGGATGATGAAGTGTATAAATACTTGTAATTGAGTTGTGAAAATGTATCTAAGTGTGAAAATGTGAAGATAAAGTGAAGTAAGGTAGCAGAGCAGAGCAGAGGTGTTTATGCTTCAATGGAACTGAACCTTGGCATGGAGTAGATGTTGTCATCTCAGTTCAACCTTTTGGTAGTGAGCTGTCTTTTGGCAGTGAGACTTCCTTTGGCAATGAGCCACCCATAGGTAGTGAGCCTTTCTTTGCAGTGAGAAATTTGGGCAGTGAGCCTCTATTTTTTGGTATTGATATAACTCATAAATTTTTGTGGGCTAACACCCACCGTGGTTTTTCCCTTTTAGGGTTTTTCACGTAAAAAATTGGTGTCTCCTGTGTTGTTTATGCTTTTGTGTTGAGATTCTCATTTGATGCTTTCACGGTTATATCTGAATATAAGTAATTGATAAGTTGATGATCATATTTGGTTAAAATCTTTTAGGACAACTGATTCACCCCCCTCTCAGTTGTCCAGTGCAGTTCAACAATTGGTATCAGAGAAGGTTCCTCTGAAGAAAGCCTAATAACTTGAGGAAGATCCAGGATATCTTATAAGAAGGAAGATCTGCATTTTGATGGGACAAATTATGCTCTTTGGAAGGTACGAATGAAAAGCCATCTTTTTTGTCTTGGCTATAAAGTTTGGAAGGATGCAGCAACAAAATATACCATGCCTCCAAATGGTTTGACAACTGAAGATGAAATCAAAGAATATGAGTTGGATGTCAAAGCAAAGGATGCTCTGTTAAGTTCCTTAAGTGACTCAGTGTTGACAAAAGTTGTGGACCTTGAAACTACAAATGAAGTATGGGAGAAGCTAAAAAATCTGTATGAAGGAGATGATTCTGTAAAATAAGCCAAGCTACAAAGCCTGAAAGTGAAATATGAGGGTTTGAAGATGAATGAAGATGAAAACCATAACAACCTTTATGCAAAGAGTTGATGAACTTGTCACTGGAATAAAGGGTATGGGAGGAACTCTCGGTGATAAGGAAGTTGTGATGAAAATTCCCATATCACTACCAAAGTCATATAGTCACAAGGTAGCTACAATTGAAGAATTCATGATTATGAAAACTATTGACAGAGATCAGTTACTTTGGCAAGCTTACAATCTTTGAGATGAGATAATTTGGTGATGCCCTGCCTAAAGTTGAATCAACTTTTAAAGCCAGTACTTCAGCAAAGATCTCCAGAGCTGAGAAATACAAGGTGGATGATGACTTTGATGAAATTGAAGCTAACTTTGTTGACAGGCTACAAAGAGGGTCCGGTAAGTTCAAAGGTAAATTACCTTTCAAATGTCTCTTGTGGTAAAGTAGGTCATTATGCCTCCAGATGTCCTAAAAGAATTGAAAGAAATAAGAAGAAACATGAGAGCAGGTGTAGAGTTCCAAAGAAATGCTACTATGTTAGAGATTTTGATGATGAAGGGGTGACTGATGATGCTAGTACTAGTGCAAATGAATGCCTGTTTATTGCTATTAAAGAAGATCTTGTGTCTACTAATTCTACTAGTTGTGTGAAGGATGAAAAACTAGTAGAAGAAAGTGCTTTGGCTGTTCAGGTTGAGAAAGATAAGGATGAATGGATTATTGATACTGGATGCTCACATCACATGACTGGTGACAAAAGTAAGTTTGGAAAAGTATGATGGAGGACTGGTTAGGTTTGGAGATAATGCAACTGGTAAGATTTGTGGAAAAGGATCTAATTCATTTGATGGAAAGCATAATACTGACAATGTTCTATATGTGAATGGATTGAAGCATAATTTGTTGAGTGTTGGTCAGATTTGTGACAAAGGATATGCTTTGAGATTCAAAGACAATGGGTGCAAGATCATGGAAAGCTCCAGAACTGTGATTCCTACCAGTAAGAGATAAAAGGTAACATCTATCAATTGAGAGGAACTAATGATTACTGTTTACTAGCCCAGGTAGATGAAAATTGGTTGTGGCATAGAAGGATGCGTCATATAAACTTTGACAATCTAGTAAAGATAAGTTTAGGTCAGACTGTGAGAGATTTACCAAAACTTGTGAAACCCTCCAACACAATTTGTAAGGAATGTCAATTGGGAAAGTAGACAAGGAAAAGTTTCAAGAGTAAAGAATAATTTTCTGCTAGCTTGCTGGATTTAGTGCATATAGATCTTTGTGGTCCTACAAGGGTGAGAAGTCTACAAGGTGACATGTACTTCATGTTGCTTATTGATGATTATTCCAGAATGACTTGGGTTACTTTTCTACGAGACAAATCAGAAACCCTAGAGAAATTCAAATCTTTCAAGGCAATGGTTGAGAATGAAATAGATTTGAAGATCAAATGCTTGAGGTTTGATAGAGGAGGTGAGTTCACATCAAATGAATTCAACATTTTCTATGAAGAGCATGGGATAAAGAGACAACTATCTGCACCTAGAACTCCTCAGCATAATGGAGTTGTGGAAAGGAAAAATAGGAAAGTTCAAGAGGTTGCTAGGACTATGATGAAGGAAGCAGATCTTCTGGAAGTATGTTGGAAAGAGGCTATTCATACTGTTGTCTGCATCCAAAATAGAGTTCAAGTGAAAGGTAATGGTACTCAAACTCCTTATGAATTATGGTATGGAAAAATTCCTACGGTAAAATATTTCAGTCTTTGGAAGCAAATGCTATATTAGGAGAGATGAAGATCTAGGAAAGTTTGATGCAAGATGTGATGAAGGAATCTTCCTTGGATACTCTACCAAGAGTAAGGCTTACCGGTGCTACAACAAAAGGCTCAAAAAGATTGTTGAGAGTGCAAATGTGAAGGTAGATGAAGGCAAGGAAAGAATATCAAACCTAAGTTGTTATGAATCAGATGAACCTGTGACTATAGTAAATGAAGAGAAAGATAAGCAAGAAGATAGTTAGGATGAAGAAGAGGCTCTGGAAAGTGTTGTCAAGACTCCTAGGTATGTAAGGATCAATCATTCTGAAGATCGGATTATAGGTGACAAAAATAAAGGTGTGCTAACAAGAAGAGCTGCAGAGGAACACATCAATTATTGTTTTCTTTCAAAGATTGAACCAAAAACTGTAAATGAAGCATGCAATGATGAAAATTGGGTAAAGGCAATGGAGGAAGAACTATTGCAGATAGAGAAGAATCAAACGTGGGAATTAGTTTCTAGACCTGCGGACAAAAATGTTATTGGAACTAAATGGGTCTTCAAGAACAAGCTGAATGAAAATGGAGAAGTTGTAAGGAATAAAGCAAGACTTGTATGCAAAGGCTATTCTCAAATTGAAGGGATAGATTTTGAAGAAACGTTTGCTCCTGTAGCTCGGATTGAAGCAATCAAAATGTTCCTGGCATTTGCAACCCACAAAGATTTTAAAGTATATTAGATGGATGTAAAGTCTGCATTCTTGAATGGTGAGTTGGAAGAGGAAGTCTACATTGAGCAACCAGAAGGATTTAAGTTATCAGACCAAGGTGATATGGTATGCAGGTTGAAGAAAGCTTTGTATGGACTCAAACAAGCTCCTAGAGCTTGGTATGTAAGGTTAGACACGTATTTATTGCAATTGGGATTTAGTAAAGGTACTGCAGATAGAAATCTATATTTCAAAATTAATGATGACTAGATCTTGATTGTTGAGGTCTTTGTTGATGACATTATCTTTGGAGGAAATGAAGATATGTGCATAAGGTTTGCCGGTGAGATGAAAAGTGAATTTCAAATATCCATGTTTGGTGAACTGAATTTCTTTTTGGGTCTGTAAATTAATCAATTAGATAAAGGAATCTTCATATCTCAGCCTAAGTATGTGAAAGAGTTGTTGAAGAAGTTTGGGATGGAAGACTCTAAACCAGTATGTACTCCCATGGTGACTGGTTGCAAGTTGAGCAAAACTGATGAATCACCTAAGGCTGATTAGAAAAAATACAGATCCATGATTGAAGGATTGCTTTATCTAACTCAAACCAGACCTAATATTATGCATGTAGTTTGTCTTGTTGCAAGGTTTCAAGCTAATCTAAAAGAATCACATGTGATGGTAGTTAAGAGAATCCTGAGGTATTTGAAAGGTACTCTAGATTATGGCTTATGGTATCCAAAAGACAATGATTTCACTCTCAGTGCTTATACAGATGCAGATTGGGCCAGAGATGTTGATGATAAAAAAAGTACAAGTGGAGGTGCCTTCTTCTTGGGTAATAGATTGGTCTCATGGCTGAGCAAGAAACAATATTCAATATCTTTGTCAATTGCAGAAGCATAGTATATTGCAGTAGTATGTTGTTGCACTCAAGTATTATGGATGAAGCAGACTTTGAAGGATATAAGAGTTGTGTATGAAGATCCAATTGCAATCTTTTGTGACAATACAAGTGCCATAAACATTTCAAAGAATCTAGTGATGCACTCGAGAACAAAGCACATATCAATACGGTATCACTTTTTGAGAGAGAAGGTGACAGAGAATGAAGTAAAGTTGGAATATGTGTCCACAAAGGATCAGAGTGCAGACATTTTCACTAAGCCTCTACCTAAAGATACCTTCAAGTATCTTAGAGAAAAGTTAGGGGTCATTACCCCTCCTATCCTAAAGTAAGATGCATAGGAATGCATCAATCCAGTGGAGCTCAAAGTATCATTATTTGATCTGGATTGATGTTCTGAAGGCTACCTCTTAGGGGGAGTAGCTAAATGTTTCTGATAAAGTAAATGGATCAGAGCAGCAACATGCAAGTATGTGTCCTTTGCCATTGATGTCAAAGGGGGAGATAAATCATGTGAAAAACTCAAGGGGAGAAAGAATGTAGATGTGTAAAGAGAAAGGGGAGAATCTTGTCTTGATGGTCATTAAGTTTTTCACATCATATGTTGCCATCAATGACAAAGGGGGAGATTGTTGCAAGTATGTGCCTAATCGGTGTTGTCATTGATGTCAACATATCTATGTTGTCATTGGTGTCAACTTTGCTCCTACTTTGTTGAGGATATTGAGAAAATTAGCCCTCCGGTGATAACAATGTGTTGCAGTAGAAACAGTGCATTACATGCAGAAGAATAGTCTAGAAGAATGCTCCGCATTTCCTGTAGAATAAATATCTTTACCTACGGTTTGAAATTTATTTAGAAGCTTGTCTAAAGATGTTATATTTCAAGTTTCAGCCTCCGCTATGAAGAATTGAGTGAGTTATGTTCACCAGAGTGAAAACAACTTTTTCTGTATGTTTGGCGGTGACAGGGAGAAAGTGTTTTGCTCCGCATTCCTCTGCATTGAAGTATTTTAGTCTATGGTTCTGGAATTAAGTCTGTGATGATGTTAAGTGCCATCAACTGCAATGGTTCATGATTTGGTGGTCCGCAAGCTATCTTTTACTTATGACAGTGGTTGATAGTGTTGTTCTTGTGCTCCAATTTGAAGAATCTTATTGATAGAGTGGTTAGAGATCGTGCAGTTGTTCCTGGTGGTTACAATGTGCTTGTGGATGTCTCCTGATCATGCTCCTACATTCATATTGGTTAGCAAGATGTAATTCAGATCGTGCATGAAGCGTGTTCTTGAGAATACTTGTGTTAACATCACTCTTCGCCGACTTGGTTGAATCCATCATTTGCGGAGATGCATCGAAGATTGTGATAGCGTGTTGTAGTGTGGAAGATTATGTTTGAGTCCCAGCTAATGCGTGGCGTGATCCACATACATTCTTACATCTTTTCCTTAGTTGAATTTGTATTAGGTCTAGACCTATTTTTTGTAATGCCGACCTCGGAGATTATTCCAACAGTTGACGATTGTAATGCTGACCTTGATGATCATTACAAGGTTGATGAAGTGTATAAATACTTGTAATTGAGTTGTGGAACTGTATCCAAGTGCGAAAATGCAAAGATAAAGTGAAGTAAGGTAGCAGAGAAGAGCAAAGGTGTTTGTGCTTCAATAGAACTGAACCTTGACATGGAGTAGATGTTGTTATCTCAGTTCAACCTTTTGGCAGTGAGCCTTCTTTTGGCAGTAAGCCTTCCTTTGGCAGTGAGCCACCCATAGGTAGTGAGCCTTTCTCTGCAGTGAGCAATTTGGGTAGTGAGGCCTGTAGGTAGTGAGCCTCTATTTTTCAGTATTGATATAAATTATTTATTTTTGTGGGCTAACACCCACCGTGGTTTTTCCCTTTTAGGGTTTTCCACGTAAAAATCTAGTGTCTCCTATGTTGTTTATGCTTTTGTGTTGAGCTTCTCATTTGATGCTTTCATGGTTATATCTGAATATAAGTAATTGATAAATTGATGATCATATTTGGTTAAAAGTTTTTAGGACAATTGATTCACCCCCCCTCTCATTTGTCTAGTGCAGTTCAACAAGCCTAACATTAACTAGGTGTTTGATTTGTTCAACCTTGAAACATGTGCAAATATGAGGGTTAGCACGAACAAAATTATGTGAAATCTTGTAGAATATGCAAAAACACGTCTTTGGACATTGGGAAGGCACTTCAAGCCTTTGGGTTGGAAATCCAAAGCAAATCCAAAGCCTAAGGCTTTAGATTCCCAAAGTAAAATATAACATGAGCACATTATAACGCACTCATGTTATGTTTTGCTTTTTTTAAAATTTTTGCAGGTTTGCCCGATGTTTGCCTAGTTCAACATAATGCGAGCGTGTTATAATGTGCTCGCGTTATGTCTCGCTTGGAAGGATTTATGTTCAAGGTTCTTAAGTATGTTTGATGTATGTATATATGTATATATGTATGCTTGTATGTATGTACGTATGGTTGTATGTATTTATGTACATGTATTTGCGCTTGCATGTATGTATATATGTATACAAGTTTGTATGTAATGTATGTACATGTATGTATGTATGTATGTAAGGGTTTTGGGTTTAGGGTATATAAGGACCTGAGCCCATATAGTTTTTAGGGTTGAGGGTTGAGTTTTTTGGGTTTAGGGTTTAAGGTATAGGTTTGAGGTTTGAGGGATTAGGGCTTAACTAATAGGTAGAGGGTAGAGGGTAGAGGTTAGAGGGTTGAGGGTTACAGTTGAGGGTTAATATTCAACTTGTTGAGTGTATAAGATTAAGTGTGTAAGGCATGGGGATTAGAGTTTAGGATATTGGGTTTAGGGTTTACAATATGGATTGAGGGTATATAAGGCATAGGGTGACTTGGGTTCAGAGTGTATGGTTTAGTTTTAATTTAAGTATAGGGTTAAGGCAAAATATTCAGGGTTTAGGGTATAAGGGTGAGGTTATAGGGTATAGGGATGAGGGTTTGTGGGTGTAGGCTTCAAGGTTAAAGGTATAGGGTTGAAGATTGAGGGATTAGGGCTTAAGTATATGCTTGAGGGTATAGGGTATAGGGTTGAGAGTTTATAGTTGAGGGATAATGTTCAAGGTTGAGAGAGGTGGAGAGGAAGGGAAATATCTAGAGAGCCGTGAAAAATATACATTTGAGAGACCTATAACCTAGGGAGAGAGGGGTGAGAGATGGGGGTGAGGAAAATGGGGGAGGAGAGGGGTGGATAAGGGTTGAGGGTTTAAGGGTCAAGGGTTTAGGGTTTACGGGTTGAGGGTTAAAGGGTTGAGGTATTAAGGGTTTAAGGGTTGAGGGATTAGGGTTTAGGGTTGAGGAATTAGGGTTTAAGGTATAGTGTCAAGGGTTGAGGGTTTAGGATTTAAGGTTTAAGGGTTGAGGGTTAAGGCTTTAGGGATAAGGTAAAGGGTTTAAGGTATAGTGTCGAGGGATAAGGGTTTAGGGATAGGGTTAAGGATTTAAGGTATAAGGTTTAAGGCTTTAGGGTTTAGGGATAAGGGATTAGGGTTTAGGGTTGAGGGATAAGGGTTTAAGCTATAGTGTTTAGGGTTGAGGGTTTAGGGATAGGGATTAAGATTTAAGGTTTATGGGTTGGGGGTTGAGGCTTTAGGGATAGCGTTTAGTGTTTAGGGATAAGGGTTTAGGGTTTAGGGTTGAGGGATTAGTGTTTAGGGTTGAGGGATTAGGGTTAAAGGTATAGTGTTGAGGGTTTAGGGTTTAGGGTTGAGGGATTAGGGTTTAGGGTTGATGGATTAAGGTTTAAGGTTGAGGGTTTAGGGATAGGGTTGAGGGTTGAGGGATTAAGGTTAAGGCAGAGTGTCAAGGGTAGAGGGATTAGGGATAGGGTTTAGGGTTGAAGGTTTAAGGATTGAGGGTTAAGGCTTTAGGGCTAAGGGTTAAGGGATTAGGGTTTAAGATATAGTGTCAAGGGTTGAGGATTTAGGGATAAGTTTCAGGGTTTAAGGTTTAAGGGTTGAGGGTTGAGGGATAGGGTTTAGGGTTTAGGGATAAAGGATTAGGGTTTAAGGTATAGTGTCGAGGGTTGAGGGTTTAGGAATAGGGATAGCATTTAGGGTTTAGGGATAAGGGATTAGCGTTTAGGGTTGAGGGATTAGGGTTTAATGTATAGTGTTGAGGGTTGACAGTTTAGGGATAGGGTTTAGGGTTTAGGGTTGAGGGATTATGGTTGAGAGTTGAGGGATTAGGGTTTAAGGTATAATGTTGATGGTTGAGGGTTTAGGGATAGGGTTTAGGGTTGAGGCATTAGGGTTTAGGGTTGACTGATTAGGGTTTAAGGTTGACAATTAAGGGTTTAGGAACATGTTTTAGAGTTTAGGGATAAGGGATTAGGGTTTAGGGTTGAGGCTTTAAGGATAACATTTAGGGTTGAGGGATTAGGGTTGAGGGTCAAGGGATTAGGTTTAAGGTAGAGTATCAAGGGTAGAGGGATTAGGGATAGGGTTTAGGGTTGAAGGTTTAAGGATTGATGGCTGAGGCTTTAGGGCTGAGGGCTAAGGGATTAGGGTTTAAGATATAGTGTCGAGGGTTGAGGATTTAGGGATAGGTTTTAGGGTTTAAGGTTTAAGGGTTGATGGTTTAAGGATTAGGGATTAGGGTTGAGGGTTTAGGAATAGGGATAGCATTTAGGGTTTAGGGATAAGGGATTAGGGTTTAGGGTTGAGGGAATAGGGATTAGGGTTGAGGGTTGAGGGATTAGGTTTTAAGGTATAGTGTTGAGGGTTGATGCTTTAGGGATAGGGTTTAGGGTTTAGGGTTGAGGGATTAGGGTTTAAGGTATAGTTTTGAGGGTTGAGGGTTTAGGGATAGGGTTTAGGGTTTAGGGATTAGGGTTTAAGGTCTAGGGTTGAGGATTGAGTGTTTAGGGATAGGGTTTAGAGTTAAGGGATTAGAGTTGAGGGTTGAGGGATTAGGGTTTAAGGTCAAGGGTTGAGGGTTTAGGGATAGGGTTTAGGGTTGAGGGATTAGGGTTTAGGGTTTAGGGATAAGGGATTAGGGTTTAAGGTATAGTGTTGAGGGTTGAGGTTTTAGGAATATGGATAGTGTTTCAGGTTTAGGGTTGAGGGATAAGGGTTTAGGGTTTAGGGTTAAGGGATTAAGGTTTAGGTTTGAGGGATTAAGGTTTAAGGTTGAGGATTGAGGGTTTAGGGTTTAGGGATAGGGTTTAGAGTTTAGGGATAAGGGATTAGGGTTTAGGACCTTGAGGGATTTGTTGGAGTACTTGACAACACTGAGAGGGGGGTGAATCAGTGTTGTAGAAAACAAACCACTTTATTCACTTTTATTTTCAAACATAAACAATAGAAGCAAATGTTGATTTGAGATTTATCAATGCAAGAGATTGTGCATTAAAGAACTGAACAAACAAGTATAATGAACAAATGAATCATGCAACAAATGAGACCATAAGACACAGATTTTAGGAGTGGAAAACCCTCTTGGGGTAGAAAAACCACTCAGTAAATGCCTCACTGGCTTATTCAAAAATCATGCCTCACTGGCTACAGAAAAATGTCTCACTGACTTTTATCACTGCCTCACTGGCAACATAAGCCTCACTGGCAACACAAGCCTCACTGGCAATGATCATATTGTCTCACTGACATGATCACTTACAACTTATTAAGGATTAGAAAAAATATACAATACAGAGGGTTTCTCTGTTTCACTATAGCTCAGTTCTTGATTGTCTCATTGAATTTGGAGACCTCAAGAATCACATAACCAAAACTATGCACATTAACTCAGAAATGTTTTTGCATTATAACACACTGGTATTGTCTCAATGATAGTGTAAGATACAATATCATCAACACCACATCAGGTGTCTACATCTTATGCCCTTTTATACATTCTTAAATCTTGTCGTTTCTTTCATTGAACAGTTTAAACTTGTAACTAAACCATTCCAACTATCTCTGGTAGTTTTCAACTGAACCAATAACTATCAATATCAAATGGTCAAATAGACCCATTATGAAAAGCCTGAGTTTATAAAAATCTTCCACAATGCCTTTAAGAAAAAATATTTCAAACTTTAATCACATGATACAAATAATTTGCAAATTGATTAATGTAGCCAGAGAGAATAAGAAATGACTTTCCAAAACTATGGTTAACCAAACTCAACCATATTAAACCAAAATAGGGATCATCAAACTGTCCTTAACATTCGTGCAAGAAACCCTAGGGTAGAGTAAATCCTTCAAACCCTAACCATGGGTGTATCAAAAATATGCAAACCCTCAACTCAATCTTTACTGTCTACAAAGAAGTTACATAATGGACTGTTCACCATTCATATCCCTTAACTATTTTCAATAATCAAATAAGTAAAGTAAATGTGACAAAAAACCCTTGTAGTTCAAGTTACAAAACTAATGTTGTCTTTCTATTTCCAACTGCTTTATAAGCTAACCATAGTTAAAAGAAATAACTTCTCAGTGCTAATCTTAGATATGGTTCAGGACTGATATAAACCTTTATAATCAAAGAAAAAAAATATTCCTTTTTCAACCTTCTTAAAAAACTAGAGAATCACCATTTACTTTTGATCAAAAAATCCCACATGAGAAAACAAAGAAGGATATCACCTATAACTGTTGAGAGGACTAAGACTTTGCTATGCCTATGAGCTCACAATATGACTATCTAGCTTCACCTTTGACTCTGAGCATTGTCATATCACCAAAATCCCCATCATGATACGAAAACTCAAGAAAACTTTGCATAATGAAAATGCAATCAAACTTTTTGCCATGAACCCTGTTTACCAACTGTTCCCATTTGCCCTAAAAGAGTCAGTCACAAATAAGCATCAACATCAATTTTTTTACCTATCAAGTCTCCCCCGATACTTGCTAGGTAGGTGACAACTTACATGCCCGACAATGCCTTATGCTTATCAATGAATTAAAAACTATATCAAAATAAATAGCCTTTATCAATTAATGACACTCAATATGATGCCTCTTCAGTGACTCTAATCACATAAAAAATGATATGTTAGATGAAGACCTTGGCTTTGCTTAAAAAAATAATGGAACATCATATAGAACCAATAACCTTGCATTGTCTCATGTCATAATGCCAATTGGAACAAGATTGAAGAGAAATTGATACAAGTGTGAGTCCATTGTAATGCCAATCATAAGATCACTGCACTTGTATACCAAGTCACCCAAAGATTGTCTATGGAGATGAAACCAACTACAAACTAAATACCAACTAAGTGTATGATACCAATGATGCACCTGTAGAGCATATAAAGTGCTACAATGAAATATAACCCACTGAAATCAATACAATTGTAGAGCATGTCTTAGCCAACATGCATCATAGTACCATGGGAATGTGACATCAGAATATAACATCAAGGATCATAGCATGAGAAGCATAGCATGTGAATACATCAACAACCAACTATCATAATATCATCATGAGAATATGTTTGACATCAAAGGAGACTAAACTCAAGTCTATCAATATCTAGAAACCAAGCAAGCAAATTGCCATCACTGTAGCATAGACCAAGAGTGCAGTCCAATTATGATAACCACATCATGCAGAGATATAATATACACATTATGTCAACTGTTATGAATGCTACTATCATTATACCACAAACCTGAGAGTTTGTGTATTTGACATCAAGGACAACAACTGCCACATCATGCAGAGATATAATATCCACATTATGCCAACTATTATAAATGCAACTATCATTGTACCACAAACCTGATAGTTTGTGTATTTGACATCAAGGACAACAACTGAGAGGGTAAAAAAATCCCTGATGGTGTATCTGGACTAGAATAACCAGTTTCAATTGCATTCCAGACATCAAAGCCTAAAGACTTTATGTGATGAGTTATTCTATGCTTCCATTAAGCATAATTAGTACCATCAAACAATGTTGTTCTGATAGTAGAAAGACCTTCCTAGGTTGACATGGTATGTACTCCACTAGGAATCCCTTAGGTTGGTTAAACCTTTCAGACAAGGGTCTGGCTCTGATACCACTTATTGGAGTACTTGACAACACTAAGAGGGGGGGTGAATCATTGTTGTAGAAAATAAACCACTTTATTCACTTTTATTTTCAAACTTAAAAAACATAAGCAAATGTTGATTTGAGCTTTATCAATGCAAGAGATTGTGCAATAAAGAACTGTACAAACAAGTATAATGAACAAATGAATCATGCAACAAATGAGACCATAAGATACAAATTTCAGGAATGGAAAGCCCTCTTGGGGTAGAAAAACCACTCAGTAAATGCCTCACTAGATTATTCAAAAATCATACCTCACTGGCTACAGAAAAATGTCTCACTGACTTTTATCACTACCTCACTAGCAACATAAGCCTCATTGGCAACACAAGCCTCACTAGCAACAGAAGCGTCACTGGAAATGATCATATTGTCTCACTGATATGATCACTTACAACTTCTCAAGTATCAGAAAAAATATACAATACAAAGGGTTTCTCTGTTTCACTACAGCTCAGTTCTTGATTGTCTCATTGAATTTGGAGACCTCAAGAATCACATAACCAAAACTGTGCACATTAACTCAGAAATGTTTTTGCATTATAACAGACTGGTATTGTCTTAATGATAGTGTAAGATACAATATCATCAACACCACATCAGGTGTTTACATCTTATGCCCTTTTATACATTCTTACATCTTGTCATTTCTTTCATTGAACAATTTAAACTTGTAACTGAACCATTCCAACTATCTCTGGTAGTTTTCAATTGAACCAATAACTATCAATATCAAATGGCTGAATAGACCCATTATGAAAAGCTCAAGTTTGATAAAATCTTCCACAATGCCTTTAAGAAAAAATATTTCAAACTTTAATCACATGATACAAATAATTTGCAAACTGATTAATGTAACTAGAGAGAATAAGAAATGCCTTTCCAAAACTATGGTTAACCAAACTTAACCATATTAAACCAAAACAAAGATCATCAAACTGTCCTCAACATTTGTGCAAGAAACCCTAGGGTAGAGTAAATCCTTCAAACCCTAACCATGGGTGTATAAAAAATATGCAAACCCTCAACTCAATCTTTACTATCTACAAGGAAATTACATAATGGACTATTTACCGTTCATATCCCTTAACTGTTTTCAATAATCAAATAAGTAAAGTAAATGTGACAAAAAACCCTTGTAGTTTGAGTTACAAAACTGTTGTTGTCTTTCTGTTCCAACTACTTTATAAGCTAACCATAGTTAAAAGAAATAACTTCTTAGTGCTAATATTAGATATGGTTCAGGACTGATATAAACCCTTATAATCAAAGAAACAAAAATGCTCTTTTTTCAACCTTCTTAAAAAACTAGAGAATCACCATTTACTTTTGATTAAAAAATCCCACATGAGAAAACAAAGAAGGATATCACCTGTAACTGTCGAGAGAACTAAGACTTTGCTGTGCCTATGAGCTCAAAATATAACTGTCCAGCTTCACATTTGACTTCAAACATTGTCATATCACCAAAATCCCCATCATGATATAGAAACTGAAGAAAACTTTGCATAATGATAAAACCCTAAGTCGAGTGCATCATATCTCAAAGTTTCGACTTTGCATAATGAAAATGCAATCAAACTTTTTGCCATGAACCTTGTTTACCAACTGCTCTCATTTATCCTAAAAGAGCAGGTCACAAATAAGCATCAACATCAATTTTTTTACCTATCAAGTCTACCCTGATACTTGCTAGGCAGGTTACAACTTACATGCTCGACAATGCCTTATGCTTATCATTGAATTACAAACTATATCAGAATAAATAGTCTTTATCAATTAATGACACTCAATATGATGCCTCTTTAGTGACTCTAATCACATCAAAAATGATATGTTAAATGAAGACCTTGGCTTTGCTTAAAAAATAATGGAACATCATATAGAACCAATAATCTTGCATTGTCTCATATCATAATGCCAATTGGAACAAGATTGAAAAGAAATTGATACAAGTGTGAGTCCACTGTAATGCCAATCATAAGATCACTGCAGTTGTATAACAAGTCACCCAAAGATTGCCTATGGAGATGAAACCAACTACAAACCAAATACCAACTGAGTGTATGAAACCAATGATGCACTTGTAGAGCATAGAAAGTGCTACAATGAAATACAACCCACTGAAATCAATACAACTGTAGATCATGTCTCAGCCAACATGCATCATAGTACCATGTGAATGTGACATCAGAATATAACATCATGGATCATAGCATGAGAAGCATAGCATGTGAATACATCAACAACCAACTGTCATAATATCATCATGAGAGTATGTTTGACATCAAAGGAGACTAAACTCAACTCTGTCAATATCTAGAAACCAAGCAAGCAAACTGCCATCATTGTAGCATAGATCAAAAATTGCCATCACTATAGCATAGACCAAGAGTGCAGTACAAATATGATAACCACATCATGTAGAGATATAATATCCACATTATGCCAATTGTTATGAATGCATCTGTCATTGTACGACAAACCTGAGAGTTTGTGTATTTGACATCAAGGACAACAACTGCCACATCATGCAGAGATATAATATCCACATTATGCCAACTATTATGAATGCAACTGTCATTGTACCACAAACCTGAGAGTTTGTGTATTTGACATCAAGGACAACAACTAAGAGGGAAACAAACTCCCCCTTTGTCCTTGATGACAAAACACAACTCTCTCTCTCCCTTTTTGCATCAAAGACAAAGGGAGAAAGAAGTGTGCTATTGCCTCAAAGATAGATCAAGAATCATAATCCAACATGCTGCAGAACCATAATTGTCCAATGGAGCATAAAGATCAGAATGGTCTGAAACAAAAACTACACTGTCACTACCAAGAACATGTAGCATAGCAGAAGATATGAAGAACTATCAAGAACAACAACTGATAATGTCAAGCATCAAAGAGCAAAACCAGAGATATGACCACTGTCATCTGTAAAGGGCAGAATACCACTGTCTCCTGAAATAGTCTAATATCAAGACCCAATTGAAAGCACCAAAAATATATATAGCAATGATCAAGAATCAAGAAATGCAAGCATTAAGAGAACAACATCAAAGCATCAAGATAACAAACAATATGACCAAGAACACTGTCATCATGCAAAAGAATAGTACAACAAACTCCATTTTGCACTACACACTGTTGCATTGAAATCTTTGAATGCTAAAGCTCAAGAAATGAATAATCACTGTGAACAAAATGCTAAACACTGATATCACTGTGATATCCAACACCAAGTACAACATTGTCAGGGATGAACCATAGCAGTTGACAACCAAAAACAAATGTATAGCAACCAATCACTAAAACCTGTACCAAAACCTTTTTAGACCTGTACTATCAAGATAAGCACACAAAGATGTCACTGTACATAGGTTGTCATCTTAAGAACTCCACCACCTAAATACTGTCTCTTTCAAATAAATCTGCAGCATATCACCTTGCACAATGCTTCATTGATATAACATCAAGAACTGTTAGCAACCATAAAAAGCTAAACATAAAAACCCAAAAAACTGTATTATATCCATCATGGTACAACATCAACTGATAAAGACATCAATGAACCAACTGAAAGCACCAGAATGTAGGCAACAAGAAAAACAACATCAAAGCACTAAGAGATCATCTGTATATTCCACTATACCATTGTCCTTATCAAAGCAAAAATAGAAAACTAATAAAACTGTGCATGAACCAATGTCCTCATAAATGCTGAAATGTCACATTAGGGTGCTAAGAAGTTCCCCTTGAGATCAAGGCTTACTGCAACTCTCCCTTGACCTTAAAGGCCTCAACATTTACTTCACTTACTTCAAGAAATGCGTAGTATTGGTTTGTGTCAACTTATCACTAAGAGACACATTGTCCATCATTGCATCAAAACTATCAACCTTGCACTAACTGTTTTCCTGACAAAACACTTGACACTTCAACATGAAATATTAAAACAAAAAGAAACTGTACTGTCCAAATGACAACCAGAAAGCACATCCTTACTACATAAAGATGTCATACACCAATAAAAAAGAATTTTCACCATATTTCAAAAAGATCACAGACATATTTAACTTACTAAACTGCAAAGATAGAACCATGAACTCAATGTAGCCAGAAAAACCACAGGGATATAAGATGATACTTGAAGTGCACCCTAAGAACACACATGAAAGATTTAGTAAAGAGAAATATGAGGAAGATCATCCAATCTCTCCCTCAATTAACCAACCATTTTTATGCATTTGGTTTCTTGCAAATTATAAATGTTTCCTTGAGTTCTTAATTCTCCTGTAACAATTTCACCTGTTTTCTTTCTAATTTCACACCCAAAAGCATCAAAAAGGATATAAAAGCCTTGATCATAGATCTGAATTACACTTAAAAGATTGTGCTTGAGATCCTCTGCATAGTACACAACATGTAAAGGTAGATTGTCATTCAAAGAAACAGTACCTTTCCCTATGATCTGAATACAATCACCATTTCCAAACCATACTAAGCCACAATCACAATATTCAAATTTGATGAAGTTCTTTATATCACTCGTCATGTGGTGAGAGCATCCACTATCTAAAACCTATTAGGGTTAGTTGACAGAAGATATCAAGTAAATACAAATACAGATTAAACATAGGAATGAAAATACACAGAAATAATAACAGCGAGAGACAAGTTTTAACGTGGTTCACCCAAACTCGGGCTACATCCACCAACAAAGAGTCCAATATTATTATCCAGTAAATCAAACTGATTACATCCAACAATCCTTGCAACTCAATACCGCTGCAAAATGCTACAATACATCAATGGAAACCCTAACCCTTAGCCACTTTTATCAAGCCTTATGTCGGTTACAAAAATAGGGTTTTTTTTATGTCGGCTAATAGAAAAATAATTTGGGGGGAAAACACGTTGATAAAAGTGGGGAAAATTTAACCTCTGAGTCTGATTAGGCTCCATATAACAACAATGACTCCACACTTGCCCCCTTAACTCCACTACTACCCAGGGTTTCCAAAATAGTCATAAATAGCACTTTTTAGCGGCCTCCAGCTAAATTTCAAAATTTGTAACTCCCTCCAAAGTAGGTCAACTTCTAGGAAGCATAACTTTTGATCCGGGTGTCCAATTGACGATCTGTTTTAAGTGTTGGAAATCTCACGATGTGAACTGTCACGCTGAAAATCTGTAAACAGATTTTCGTCAACTTTTTGGGATGTTATAGGATGTTTTAGTGCCTCATATCTCGTTTCAGAAATTTTTAGGGGCTTTTCAGAAAACAAAAACTTTAATATCTTTCAACTCACAAATGATATTTGCCTGATTCCTTCGCCAAAGGTCTTATATTTATGTTATGAATCTTTCTGTAACTTTTTTCCTCAATCCGTGCCCAAATACAAACTTTCCTAAAATGGAAGGTAAACTTTCTAAAACTGGCAGTTTGCTATTTTTAGCAGTTTTGGAAAAACTGAAAGTCCTACATCATTATTCAGGATAGTATGGAACCAGAAACACTAATTATGGAAAGAAATGAAAACAACTGTAATAATTTTGAATTAACTTCTTTTTGGGTGATGCAAGATTGCCCTTACACCACTGGATTCTCCTGCATTAGACACCCAGGGTAATTTGAGAAGTGACCCTGTTATGTCTTAGGTGTTTGTGTGAGGAAAACCCAAATGGTCAACCTCTGCCTTAGACAACCAATAAGAATCTTCAACAGGCCTTCCTTTCCATTTCACCAGATATTCTTCATATTGCCTGTTCCGAGTACTTCTTCCCACACGGTTATCCAAGATCTCTTCTATCTCCTCTGTTGAAGTAGATGCCGAAATACTCCACTATTCTTCTGTTGGTCCATCCTTTGTTCCACCTTCATGATATTATGATAAATCAGAAATGTTAAAAATAGGGGAAATGTTGATCCCACTCGGCAACTCTACCTCATATGCATTTCCTGAATCATGTTTCTTCAAAATTTTGCATGGTCCAAATTTCTTCATTTTCAGCTTATTGTATGTGCTAATTGGGAACCTTTCTTTTCTCAAGTGAACCATGACTTCATCTCCTACCTATAATTCCTTATATATCCTCTTTTGATCTGCCTTAGCCTTGTACTGAATATTCATCTTATTAATGTGCTTTTTCACCTCTTCATGCAAATTCTTCATGTGTTCTGCAAAGTCTTCAGCCTCAGCTGGTGCAGGAGCACCTCGAGAATCTGAATATTCCTTACATTTTTAGTTTTGTCTAAATTTTATATTGTAAGGGCCTTAACGGCATATGTGTCAAGAAAGATCAAAAGATCGTTTGGCAAATGTGGTTGTAGGCGGTTCACCTTCCATCTTGTAACTGCCAAGATGTGAGTTTTTAAATAGTGAGTCTGTATTTGTTAGAGGTAGACAAGAGAGGAAAAGAATCGACATTCTATGTATAACTGAGAAGGAGGAATAAAGAGATTTTGTGTTTCTGGTCTAATTACAAGAATATCGATTGGAGTCATTCCACTGGTTAAGATTTCTTTGAAATCAGTGGAATGACCTTCGTGATGTTAGTTTATTTTCTGTTCTATAGATTTTTGTAGTTCTTATGTTATTCATTCAGTTACAATACACAGAGACAGTTAACGGCGTGAATTTTGGGTTGTATCATGAAATATGCATTTTATGAGTATATTGCATTTGTATGTCAGGAACATTTTATGTGTATCCCGTAGATGTATGGGGAGCTCTAGACAATTTGTGTGTATACTGCTAAAGTATATCAGGTATACAATTTGTGAGTATACGTCAATTGTATGTCGCAGACAGTGTGTGTGTATATCATAGTTGTATGTGAGATCATTCTGTGCGTATCCTGCATTTGGATATCGGGGGTTGTATGTTACAAATGTATGAGCGAATGTACATTGTCAATATGCACTGGGTTAGATGCAAGTGATGACTGGCCATATTGGTCAAAGCGGGAGAAGATATAATGGGTTTACCGGCGATAGAAGGTCATGTATTGTATATGCAAAGGAAAGAGATCAGAGTAATGAGAGCCATTGGGGAAGACATTGGAAGTCACAGCGAACGGCAGAGTTATGCCAATAGAAAGCATATCAGGAAGAGTTGGCACGTCAGTGGAAGAATACTTAGAGTGGTCGATGGTAGATTATCATGCTGATATGAGGAATATGAATGTTTCGATAATGTATGGAATTTGCGATGGGGTTTTGAAAGGTGACTAAGCTTTAACCCTATGTATTGTGGGTTGATGGGTATTTTCAACCTGTTTCAAATGCTTCCACTGTGTTACTCTGCATCATCGGCACTTGTCTTTTCTCCTTTGTCCAACTTCCTTAACTCAGAAGCATTTCTTGGGTTATTGCCATATACAATCTGGAATGGTGATTTACTAGTACTCCTATTGACAGAATTATTGTAAGCAAATTCTGCTTATGGTAAAATCAAATCCCATCCCTTGGGCTTATCTCCTACTAAGCATTGTAGCAGGTTACCCAAACTCCTACTCACCACTTCTGCCTGTCCATCAGTCTGTGGATGGTGTGCAGAACTGAACTTCAAATATATCTTCAACTTCTTCCACAATATCCTCCAGAAATAACCAACAAACTTGGTATCTCGATCTAAAACTATGCTCTTAGGTAGACCATGTAATTTCACCACCTCCCTGAAAAATAACTCTGCAATATGAACAACATCATTAGGCTTCTTACAAGGAATAAAATGTGCCATCTTCAAGAATCTGTCCACTACCACAAAAATGGAATCATGTCCTCTCTGTGTCCTTGGTAAACCAAGAATAAAATACATACTAATATCATCCCATGGCTTCTTCGGTATAGGTAATGGTTGATATAGCCCTGTATTGTGACTTGTTCCTTTTGCCATCTGACACACTCTACAACTCTACACGAATTTCCTCACATCTTGCTGCAACTGTGGCCAATAATAATTTTCACCAACAATAGCAATGGTCTTATCTCGACCAAAGTGTCCAGCCAATCCTCCACTATGCTTCTCCTTTATCAGGTTCTCTCTCATGGAACTCCTCAGAATGCACAATTGGCTTCCTCTAAACAACATGCCATCTTGTATTATGAAATCCAACCATTTTGTCTTGTCCAAAGCAACAGATTCTAGACAAGCTTTCTAAGCCTCTGCAAAATCTAGATCTTCAGGATACAAACTTTTGAGCTCATTGAACCCAACAACCTCTATCTTCATTTCTGTCAATAAATTTTGCCTTCTACTCAAGGCATCTGTAACTCTATTGAACTTCTCACTCCTGTGGTTCAAAACAAAAGTATAACTCTGCAAAAACTCAACCCATTTTAAGTGCCTTTGATTCAACTTTCCTTGACTATTAAGATACTATAAAGCCTGATGATCAGTATATAAAACAAACTCTTTTGGCAACAAATAATGTCTCCATTTCTTCAAAGCTTGAACTATTGCATAAAATTCCTTATCATAAATAGAATACTTTTTCTTGGCATCATTAACCTTCTCACTAAAATAGGCAATGGGCCTACCTTCTTGACTCAAAACAACTCCTATAGCACTACCACTAGCATCACAATCTACCTGAAATACCTTATTGAAATCTGGAAGTACCAAAACAGGTTGCTCTTTGACTTTCTGCTTCAATGTATCAAAGCTTTTGTCTGCTCCTTTAGTCCATCTAAACTCTTTTCTATCCCCTCTCATTGTCTCTGTTAGGGGTGCAAAAATGCTACTAAAATTTCTAATAAGCTTTCTATAAAAACTTGCCAAACCATGAAAATATCGTACCTCTGTGGCAGTCTTTGGTGTAGGCCATTCAAGGATAGCCCTCACCTTCTCTGGGTCCATCTTAAGACCTTCCTCTGAGACAACAAAGCCTAGGTATACCAACTCCTTCTTTGCAAAACTACATTTCTTCAGATTAATTAGCAACTTCTTCTCCCCCAACTTCTCTAAAACTCTTCTGATCTGCATTAGATGCTCATCCCAAGTGTTACTGAAAATTAAAATATCATCTAAATAAACAATAACATAACTTCCCAAAAATTCTTTCAGTACCTCATTCATGAGCCGCATGAATGTGCTCGATGCATTGGTTAGCCCAAATGGCATGACTAACCACTCATACAAACCCTCTTTTGTCTTGAAGATTGTCTTCCATTCATCTTCTCTGATTTGGATCTGGTGATACCCACTCTTTAGGTCAATCTTCGTGAAGTACTTGGCTCCACTCAAACAATCCATTATGTCATCCATTCTTGGCAATCGAAATCTGTACTTGATCGTGATCTTATTTATGACTCAAGAATCTGTACACATTCTCCACTCTTCATCTTTCTTTGGTGCTAGTACTATAGGTACCGCACATGGACTCAAGCTCTCCCTTATTAGTCCCTTCCTTAACAACTCATGAACTTGTCTATTCAACTCTTCATTCTCTGCTGGAGTCATTCTATGGGCTACCTTATTTGGCAAACTAGCTCCTGGTATCAAATCCATTTGATGACTTATCTTCCTCATTGGTGGTAAACCTTCTGGTACATTATCAGAGATAATGTCCTGAAATTCTTCCAACATATCTAAAACTTCTGCTAGTACATCTTCACATTTCTCTTGACTAATCTTAGGAATCAATGCAAAGCAATGATGCTCATGCTTCATACCCTCCAAAAATTTTCTACCATCTACCAAGCAAATTATGCTAGTACTACATACCTTTTCTTCTACCTCCTTCAAGGGATTCAACTTATGACGAACTCCATCCTTTGTTAGGGAATATGTGTTTGCATGGCCATCATGGATAGCACTCCTATCATACTACCACAGCCTCCCCAATAGCATATGACATGCATCCATCGGTATGATATCACACAAAACCTCATCATGTTAGTCCCCAATTTTGAACTTCACTAAACACTACTCATTGACCAAAGCTCTATGGTCCTTTTGCAACCATGCAATCCGATATGGATGTGGATGCTTTATTCTTGTCAACTTCAGCTTGTCAACCATCTCTTCTGAAACAAGATTGTCAGTACTTCCATTGTCAATAATAATATCACAACACTTACCTTCACATTTGCACCTTGTAGAATAAACTCTTTCTCTGATTGGTTTCTTTCTCCTCATTCAACAAAGTTCTTCTGAAAACTAGGGTTTCTCCCCTTTCAGCATCTTCAGAACGTTCAGATTGCACATCTTCATCGACATGTGCAACTCGTGCATTACCTTCAGGTCTTCTATTTTTTCTTACTTGATGTTGTGGACACTCATATGCTCGATGTCCTTCTTCTCCACATTGGAAACAGGTTCCTTTGAAACCTCCTCTTCTAGTTCCTTGCCCAAGTCTGCCTCTTCCTCTTCCTCTTTGCTCACCATTGTTCTGGTCACGAGGGCGGTAGGCATTATCCTCTCTCTGATTTCAACTGGTACCAGCTTCTTCACTTTTCTTTTGATCTTCATTACGGTCTCCATAGGGTCTTCCACCAGTCCTTCTACCTTGACCTCTTCCCCTTTGCTTGCTATCGAATCTTTTATTCAACTTCTCTTCCACCTTCAGAGAAAATTGGTACGCATCTTCTATGGTGGTCATTCTAACCATGCTCAGCTCCTCTTGAATACTCGGTCTCAACCCATTAATGTAATGGGCTACCTTCTCCTTATTGGGCTCTACATGGCCTGTCCTGATAGTAATTTTATAAAACTCTTCTTGTATACTCCTTAACAGACTTGTTACCTTGCTTCAGTCTTTGTAGCTTCTTTAGCAACTCCATCTCATAGTCCATAGGAATGAACTATTTCTTCAGTTTCTCCACCATCCGATCCCATCTGGTGATATTTCCTTTTCCTCTTCTATTCCTCTCTAACTAGACCTCCTTCCACCAAATACTGGCATGGCCCTCCAATTTTGATTTTACAAACTTGACCCGATCTAGGTCTTCCACATCTTCATACTCAAAATATTCCTCCATGTCATTGATCCAATCAATAAGCTGTTCTGGATTCAAATCTCTAGAATATGTAGAAATTTTGATCCTAGGCCTCTTTTTGATCTTCGAAATGGCCCTCAACAACCTAACTTCTGCAGGATCTCCTGTAGCTTCTTGTTCTTCCTCAAATAGCTCTTCTTCAGCTTCATATTCGCTTTCTTCTCTTGTTCTCAGCTCAAACCCTCTTCGTAGCTCCTCTTTCAATGCATTGATTTGCCTTTGTAGGGCTCTAAAACCCTCTTCCATCAAAGCATTCCTCCCAATATGATTTCTTCGTGGAGGCATCTTGATCTCAGCAGCAAACCCACAGCCTCAGGTCCTAGTGCAAACTGCCTCACGGTCGTTGATCTATCTACACACTCAGAAACCCTTACTCTGATACCACTTAAAAGATTATGCTTGAGACCCTCTGCATAATACACAACGTGTAAAGGTAGATTATCATTCAAAGAAACAGTACCTTTTCTTATGATCTGAATACAATCACCATTTCCAAACCATACTAAGCCACAATCACAATATTCAAATTTGATGAAGTTCTTTATATCACCCGTCATGTGGTGAGAGCATCCACTATCTAAAACCCACACATTTCTTACTTTGACATGTGAAGCTATCTGATCAAGCATACCTTCTATCTTTTTATCAACCTTCTTTGGTTTTCAAATCAACTTTGATTTAACAACATTGAACCCATCATTGTTAGAATTTGAACATTGTCCTTTTATCATCCCCAAGCCACTTTTATCATTATGTGACTTTTGTTTTCCTAAGAGATGAGATAATTTATCACTACTTTCACACATTGCAAGATTTTTCCTCAAACTAACAATCTTAGCCTCTCGAGTGCAACACTCTTTTTCTTTGACATGCAACTATTCTTGAGTGACTTCTAAAATTTTCTTATTTTCCTCAAGTTGCAATTTCAGATCTGAGATTTGTTTTTCATAGTTAGTAATCTAACTTTTCTACATCATGGCCTCCTTTTTAAGTTTCTTTATTTCACTAAGAGCACATTTGAGTTCACCCTCAAAATCATCCTCAGTTTTAGATTGATCTAATGTATTTTGAGTTTCAACTAAATTGATTGTTTCCATGAACAAGGTTTCATCACCTTCTTTAGCAAATTCCTCTGAGCCACTATCAGTAACATCAGGAAACAAACTTTTCTTCTTTTTGAAGACATTTTTCTTAAAGTTATACTATTTTTTCCTACTTTGTTTTTATTATCTTCTTCATCACTATCAAGTTCTTTGTTTGGACAGTTTGTTGCATAGTGTCCTATTTTGCCACAATTGAAACACTTAAAGGGTAACTTCCCTTTATATCTACCTGCTGAGCCTCTTTTTAGTTTTCTTACAAAAACTGACTCATCATCATTCACTTTTTCAAACTTAGAATTTATTTCACTATCCTTCTTCACAGTTTTGAAAGCAGTTTCTTTGTTAGGATTGTCATTGATCTTTCTCATTTCATATGTAGTAAAAATTCCATGAAGAGCATCTATAGTTAATTTCTTCATGTCTCTTTCTTCAACAGCAAAAGTCTTAGAATCATATTTAGGAGACAAGGTTCTTAACACCTTTTTAACAACAATAACCTCTTCTATTTTTTCTCCTAAACCTCTCATAGTGTTTACAGTTTCTTGGACTCTTTGTAGGTAATCAACTACCTTCTCTTCATATGTCATTCTTAAGCCTTTAAACTTGTTTCTCAGAGCTTGAAGTTTTGCTTCTTTTATATCCTCATCACCCTCATAGATGTTTGACAATTTTTCCCATATGGAATTAGTTGTTTTACATTCCATGACCTTGACTAATACATCATTGGACAAACCACAACAAATGGCATTTGCATCCTTTGCATCAAAATAATATGTTTTTCTCTCTGTTGACCTATTTTGCCTCTACCCAGAACCAAATATTTCATCTTGTATTTTCCTTGAGAATCTTTTAGAAATGCATGTACAAGGTGTAAATTCTTTAAATACTCATGCATGCCTTGTCAAAAAATCCTAAGATCTTGCCTAAAGGAATCCTTGTAGAAAACCCCGCAAAAAAAACCCAGAAATCTTTTGTTTTCAAGTGCTTTCTATCGCTGGGATTTTCTCATTTCTATAGCTTGTATTTGTATATATTTTTGAATGTACATTTGCATATACATTCGCCTTTGTACATACAAAGGAATATGCAAAGGATATATACAAGGCAAAATGTACATTGGCGGGCTTGCAAAATCTCTATCGGCCTTAGAAAATGATGAAAAAAGTGGGTTTTATGCATTTTTTAATGTATATCAGGCTTAGGAAGGTGCATGTACAAGGAGGAATCTTTCGCAGCTTCCTAGCATATTCCCGGTTTGTATATATGGTTGCAAGGAGAAACATACAAGGAAAATTATACAAAGCAGGAGATGCATTACATGAATATTCCCTCAATGCATATCGGCTTTCAGATGCATATTATGTTGTATGTTTGCACATGCAACGAAAAGATACAAGGTTTGACATACAAGTGCATCCACTACAGTGGAATGTACATTCAGCCCTGTATGTTTCTTTGTATATTTCGCTTGTATGTTTTGCACATACAAGTGCAACATACAGAGAAACATACAAGGCCAAATGTACAAGAGATGGCACCCGCACACATACAAGGTCAATTGTATGTTAGAAGATACAAGTGAGCATGAATAGTAGAATGTATATTTCTCTTGTATGTTTGCACATGCAAGCCAATATACAAAGAAAAGATACAAGGGTAACATGCAAGGCGGACTTGAATCGAAGATCAAATTTAGCGTTTCAGGTCTCGGGTCCGCCTTATATATGTATAAGTGTTTTGTATATTTGAACATGCAAGGAAATATACAAAGAAAGTGATACAAGCCGGATCTGACCCAGCAGTCAAAGCAGTTGATAAATTTTTGGGGTCCGTGGCTTGTATATTTGGTGCTTGTATATCATGCGATATACAAGCAAACATACAAAGGAGGTATACAAGCCAGATTTTAACATCTTGTCAGGCTATTTCATAAAATTTGAAGTCCGCGGCTTGCATGTACAATTGTGATTGTATATTGCAATATGCAAAGGGTAGATACAGTTTTCAGCGATGCTCCTTGAACCAGCTCAGCAACGAATCAGGCGGTGCCACGTGGTGGCAGAATACATGCAAGTTAACATACAAATGTTGGGGCCCGCATATACAAAAGGAAATTGTATGCATATACAATTTCAAAATTCAAAGGGGATATTCAAGTCTGATATACAAGGTGCCATGCATATACAAAGGAGTTGCAGAGAAGGTTTTGGACGGTGATTCAGGTGGCAAATGCAAGCGATATATACACAGATGCAAAGCAATATATATAGGTGGTTGACCAAAACTTTGACCACCTGTATCTTCTCCGTCCTGGCGAATTTCGACCTGCTGTAAAAGGCAAAGTTGCATATTTTGGTCCCCTCTTTCATTTGGCAGGGTTTTCAGGAGTTTTTTTTTCACCTTTCCATTTTCAGATCTAGCTTTGCATGTCTTGGGCGACTGGACATTTCAATGACTGCATTGAGCAGATGAAGATATCTTTGGCATTCATTGCTGCACCGTGATGAGGCAGCTCGCATTGATGGTAAAGGATATTTCTTTACCATCTATTTTCATATTGAGGAGTAAGCAGCTACAATAAAGACTAACAAATATCTCCTACCTGCCTAGCGCCAGATATTTGACGCCATAACTGATGCGGCTGGACAATCATTCATGTAGATATTTTTCTGTCCCAACTCTTAGAGTGAATTTTGTAACCGACCGAGGCAAAATGAAATGATATATATACATGTAAAAATAGATGTATTAAGGGTTGGTTGTTCTTCTGGGCTATTCTTTGTAATGGCTATTTGGCCTCTATGATCAATATAAACTAGTATTTTTGCCTCTCTTATTATTTTTTGGCCTGTGTCTGCTCTTCTGGACCTCTCTAAAATTAATATGGGTCTATGTAATGTCTTTCCAACTATCAGATTATTACTGTGTCTATTCAGTTGCAGCCAAACACATTTAAATCTGGTGTATCACTTAGTTTATTTCAACATTTCTTTTCAGTATTCCTTCTAACCCTTTTCCCAGCAAGCATTAGCACTAGGTTTAAATGAATTTCTCTGAACATTAAGCTTAGAGAGAGGAAGCCGGCCCAACCGCAACAAAGGGTGCAAATCTAGGTGATAACAACTTTGGCACGCCTGGTGGGACCAGTTTGATGAACTTCTCACCAAGATACTAAGAGATTTGGTGTTTCTCCTAGTATTACCAGCCTTTGGAGGTGATACAAACAATACTATGGCAAATCTACTGAACAAATCAGCTGGATTCAGTAGCCCAAGTACCTAAACAATTTTTAAAGATCAAGATTTTGGTGGTTTTCCTGGCCTATTCAGCTTCAAGAAGCATTGCAATCACATGGCGACTCCCTTTTTGGTATGTATCCAGTCTTTTTCTGGGTTGCAGACCTATTTTTCTCTAATTCTGACATATTTATGAATATCCAGCATTTAGATGCTATAAGATGTCAGAATTTTATGAGAATTATGGTTATTTCCCTACCCCTAGTCCAAATACAGGCTAGCGGCCCCCATATTAGCAATACCAGGCCCCAAATGCCTCTAATTTTATGCCATATAGCCCTGCCACTATAGAATATCAACATCCTCATGATGCTTACCTTCCTCCTACCCCTAATGTTGCCCCTGAGAATATTGATGCTTTCAATGAGCTCGTGGAGGGTTTTCTAAAGCTTGACAGAAATTTAGATAAGGCCAAAGGAGCAGCAGGGTACCAATGGTGGTCAAAGAAAGAAAGGCAACAACCGCACTCTTCATCACTTATCGAGAGCAGCACCTATTTGAGAACGAAGAAGAGCCCCAGAGAAACAAGGAATAAGCAACAATTCAATTAACACTCAGAACTCCTCATTCCAATCACTATACATCACTACCTTTAGCTGCAATGGAACAATTTTGATTAGTTGCCGGGGAAGGAACAGCCATTTGAATTTAGCAGCGCATGAATGAAAGCTAACAGCCGCGCCGATCATTGCTTTGAAACAGCCGATAATCAAAGCTAACAGCCGATCATTCTTTGAAACAGCCGATAAGATAATCAAAGAAAGCTAACAGCCGATCATTGCTTTGAAACAGCCGATAAGATAATTGACTACGGAAGTTAGTGCTGCAAAATCAAGTGTTGCTGCTTAAGATGCGAAAGAAGTGCTGCTGCGAAGTGCTGCTGCTGCTGCTGATGTGTTGCTAGTGTGCTGCTCAGCGGTTTTATGACCTCAGCATCATAAGCATGTAAGGTCTCAAGAAGCTGTCTCTAGATTTGAATAGGGAGGCTGATGAATTTATAGAAATGTTAATATGTGACCAGTAGCGAGAAGCACAAGAGGAGGTTTTTCAAGAAAACTTTCCTATAAGGATGACACCTACTCAGCCTGCTACTAAAGAAGTCCCAAATTTTAAAATTCCAAGCTTCAGGCAGCCCTTTCAAATTCCCTTATCAGATGGACCCAGCATGGACGGTTATGATGAGACTGCTAAGTTAAAGCAGCATGTGTTTACAATTTCAAATTTCAACCAATCGATTTCTTCTGCACATGTTTAGCCTACAGAGCAACCTAGACTCCACAATTTTCTAGGCTTCAATGCCTATATCCCTTCACAAGTCCTTGTTCTTGTGCAAACTCAAATTATCACTCCTCAAGAATAAATTTGTCCAAAACCCTCTCCCCTCCAAGAAATTCAAGAAGTTATTCAGGCTTCTTTCCCTGATGCTATTTCAATCAAAATGGGTGGGCAAGTTGTCTACCAAGATATTTGGAAAGATGAACCAAAAGAGGAGGTGGAAGAAAATCAAACTAATGAGGAGCAGTTTGTTCCTACACTCACAGAGATAGAATTGTTTGAATCTATTACACCTGTGAGTAATGTTAACCCAAATAAGGGATTGAGTCCTTTAAACTTTAATTCTTTTGAAGCCTTTTCTCATGCGTCTGATCAAACAAACAAGGTTGAAATGCAAAGAGTGCATGGGGAAAGCCTTCAGCTGCAGAGACAAATTAACCAAAATTTGGAAGAGCTGCAGTTAAAGGATGGAGGCATAGGGAAACAAGTTGTTAAAGTCACTTCAGAGATGGATGATGCTGCCCTACTTCATGATCTATCTGATTATGTTGAAGGTGAAGAATATGTGTAGCTGGTTGTGAATAGGCAACAACAAGAGAACAACGAAAGTGGTGACCACTCATTATGCATAGAGGCCTAGCACGACAGTGAGTTTCCAGCTCTTGAAGACTTGGAGGAAGCTCTTTTCTGGGATGAGTGCGTTATGATGGAGGCTATTGTTGAATTTGCTCAGAAAGTAGATGATGCTGCCTTGTTGGATTAATTCCCCAGCCACTTTGACAGGGATGAGGGAGGTAGTGAGCATGATTGTGAGTTGCTGGCATGTGAAAAAGGATAGGGATATCGGCTTCTTGATGGGGAGGTCTTCTCTTTTGAGCATGTGCATGGCTCATTTTATGAGCCTAAGTTAGAATATCATGGACATTTTGTTCATAAGGTGGAGGCAGCCATATTTGTAGTAAAATCTCAAGAGCTAAGGTATTCAGACCAGCAAGAAGAGGAAGAATGCAGCCATGATGACATTATATCGGCCTTCTTGGTTTCTTTGAGGGAAGAAGGAGAAAGCCATGGGGTCCCAAGTCAGTTGTTTCACACACAAGAGCAACACGAGAGAAAGGTGGAGGTCACCATCATACCAAATGAAGAGCAAGAAGAGAAAGAATCAGAGCAGAGACATGAAATTAGTCATCATGATTTGCATGTCATTTCAAGGGGATGCCCAATTAGGCATCTAGCTTAGCTGGAGACGTATCAAGAGAAGTCACCACTTGTCATGCTTACCTCTAAGCATGAAGTTGAGCATCAAAATGAGTGGGATCAACCTATTTATTCGCCACAAGTTAGCAACATCAACAATCAGTCTAGGTGGATAGGTGAGTTTATCTCCACTTTGAAGGGGGTGTTTTATCAATTTGTCATATGTACATTTCCCCCTTACCTCTTTTTAACTGTCCACATGAATGGGAAACATTGTAAAATGCTAGAAAGGGTAGTTACTTCTAAGAACTAGTTAATGGCGTTGTTTAAGGTCACGTCTGACTGGTTAGTTTAGGATTAGAGTAGGTTTCATTTCTGTTTTAGTTTTCCTTTTCCATAAGTGCTTCTGCACAGGCTACATTGTCATTAGGAGAATGCATGCCCTTTCCCCTTTTTGTATTTTGGAGGCAATTTCTAGTTTTCCAGCAGGTTTTAGACTTGACCCCATGCCCAATGGATGCATAAGGCCACTGATCTCATGTTTAGCAGGCAAACATCCCAAAGAAGTCACCAAATTGTTAACCTATTTTTCCTCTGCCCAGAACCAAATATTTCACCTTGTATTTTCCTTGAGAATCTTTTAGAAATGCATGTACAAGGTGTAAATTCTTTAAATACTCATGCATGCCTTGTCAAAAAATCCCAAGATCTTGCCTAAAGGAATCCTTGTAGAAAACCCCCCCCAAAAAAACCTAGAAATCTTTTGTTTTCAAGTGCTTTCTATCACTGGGATTTTCTCATTTCTATAGCTTGTATTTGTATGTATTTTTGAATGTACATTTGCATATATATTCGCCTTTGTACATATAAAGGAATATGCAAAGGATATATACAAGGCAAAATATACATTGGCGGGCTTGCAAAATCTCTATCGACCTTAGAAAATGATGAAAAAAGTGGGTTTTATGCATTTCTAAATTTATATCGGGCTTAGGAAGGTGCATGTACAAGGAGGAATCTTTCGCAGCTTCCCGGGATATTCCCGGTTTGTATATCTGGTTGCAAGGAGAAACATACAAGGAAAATTATACAAAGCAGGAGATACATTACAGGAATATTCCCTCAATGCATATCAGCTTTCAGATGCATATTATGTTGTATGTTTGCACATGCAACGAAAAGATACAAGGTTTGACATACAAGTGCATCCACTACAATGGAATGTACATTTAGCCCAGTATGTTTCTTTGTATATTCTGCTTGTATGTTTTACACATACAAGTGCAACATACAGAGAAACATACAAGGCCGAATGTACAAGAGGTGGCGCCTGCGCACATACAAGGCCGATTGTATGTTAGAAGATACAAGTGAGCATGAACAGTAGAATGTATATTTTGCTTGTATGTTTGCACATGCATGCCAATATACAAAGAAAATATACAAGGGTTGCATGCAAGGCGGACTTGAATCGAAGATCAAATTCAGCATTTCAGGTCTCAGGTCCACCTTATATATGTATAAGTGTTTTGTATATTTGAACATGCAGGGAAATATACAAAGAAAGTGATACAAGCCAGATCTGACCCAGCAGTCAAAGCAGTTGATAAATTTTTGGGGTCCGTGGCTTGTATATTTGGCACTTGTATATCATGCGATATACAAGCAAACATACAAAGGAGGTATACAAGCTGGATTTCAATGTCTTGTCAGGCTATTTCATAAAATTTGAAGTCCGCGGCTTGCATGTACAATTGTGCTTGTATATTGCAATATACAAAGGGCAGATATAGTTTTTAGTGATGCTCCTTGAACCAGATCAACAATGAATCAGGTGGTGCCACGTGGCGGCAGAATACATGCAAGTTAACATACAAATGTTGGGGACCACATATACAAAAGGAAATGTATGCATATACAATTTTGAAATTCAAAGGGGATATTCAAGTCTGATATACAAGGTGCCATGCGTATACAAAGGAGTTGTAGAGAAGGTTTTGGATGGTGATTCAGGCGGCAAATGCAAGCGATATATACACAGATGCAAAGCGATATATATAGGTGGTTGACTAAAACTTTGACCGCCTATATCTCCTCCGTTCTAGCAAATTTTAACCTGATGTAAAAGGCAAAGTTGCATATTTTGGTCCCCTCTTTCATTTGGCAAGGTTTTCAGGAGTTTTTGTCACCTTTCCATTTTTAGATCTAGCTTTGCATGTCTTGGGCAACTAGACATTTCAGCAACTACATTAAGCAGATGAAGATATTTTTGGCATTCATTGCTGCACCGTGATGAGGCAGCTCGCATTGATGGTAAAGGACATTTATTTACCGTCTGTTTATAGATTGAGGAGTAAGCAGCTGCAATAAAGCCTAACAAATATCTCCTACCTGCCCAGCGCCAAATATTTAATGCCATAACTGATGCGGCTGGACAGTCATTCATGTAGATATTTTTCTGTCCCAGCTCTTAGAGCGAATTTTGTAACCGACTGAGGCAAAATGAAATGATATATACATGTAAAAATAGATGTATTAAGGGTTGGTTGTTCTTCTGGGCTATTCTTTGTAATGGCTATTTGGCCTTTATGATCAATATAAACTGGTATTTTTGCCTCTCTTATTCTTTTTTGGCCCGTGTCTACTCTTCTGGACCTCTCTAAAATTAATATGGGTCTGTGTAATGTCTTTCCAGCTATGAGATTATTACTGTGTCTATTTACTTGCAACCAAACACATTTAAATCTGGTGTATCACTTAGTTTATTTCAACATTCCTTCTAACCCTTTTCCCAGCAAGCATTAGCACTAGGTTTAGATGAATTTCTCTGAGCATTAAGCTTAGAGAGAGGAAGCCGGCCTTCTCCGGAGGTTTCATCTCATTTCGCAAGGTCCCACACTTTGAGATCATTCCCATGTTACTCCAGATTACTGAAGTTTCACAACTGCAGAAAAGGGTGCAAATCTGGGTGATAACACTCTCATCACCAGTAGATGGTGTATTTGGATCAAAATAACTAGTTTCAATTGCATTCCAGACATCAAAGCCTAAAGACTTTATGTGATGAGATATTCTATACTTCCAAAAAGCATAATCAGTACCATCAAACAATGCTGCTCTGAAAGTAGAAAGACCTTCCTGGGTTGACATGGTATGTACTCGACCAGGAATCCCTTAGGTTGGTTAAATCTTTTAGACAAGGGTCTAGCTCTGACACCACTTGTTGGAGTACTTGACAACACTAAGAGGGGGTGAATCAGTGTTGTAGAAAACAAACCACTTTATTCACTTTTATTTTCAAATTTAAACAACAGAAGTAAATGTTGATTTGAGCTTTATCAATGCAAGAGATTGTGCATTAAAGAACTGAACAAACAAGTATAATGAACAAATGAATCATGCAATAAATGAGACCATAAGACAAATTTTAGGAGTGGAAAACCCTCTTGGGGTAGAAAAACCACTCAGTAAATGCCTCACTGGCTTATTAAAAAATCATGCCTCACTAGCTACAAAAAAATGTCTCACTGACTTTTATCACTGCCTCACTGGCAACACAAGCCTCATTGGCAATGATCATATTGTCTCACTGACATGATCACTTACAACTTCTCAAGGATAAAAAAAATATACAATACAGAGGGTTTCTTGTTGCAAGTATGAGGTGAACCAGTGTTGTCATTGATGTCAACATACTCATATTGCATTGACAAGAGGGATTCAATGAGCAGTGTGCTAAGGATATTGAGAAAATTAGCCTCAGTCAGGAACAGTGAAGAACAGTGATGAGAAGAAGGCAAATGTATTGTATAGGATGCGAACCGGAGGATGCGGATTAAAGGGTTTGCAGATATGAGTCTTGAGATGCTTCAGTCAATATTTCAGAGGTCCGCATGAAGATCTGAAGGAGTTGTGGCTGTCGGTGTGGAACCGGTTCTGGCAAGTGTTCAGAGGTGACAGAGGATCACAGAAAGGTCCGGTGAGGTCCGGAACTGTATAATCCTAATCTGCGGATTGGAAGGAGTATTTGGGATGTCCTTGTGATGTGTCATCTCGAGTTGTGTATGATTTGGAGGTCCGGAAATACCTTTTGCATTATGACAGTGGCGACAGACAGTGTTCTTGAAGTTCCGGATGAGGAAGAGAAGAGATTCCAGTACGTAGAGAAAGTGCGGATGTACCTGGTCATTCAGGCAGGCTTGTGAATGTTCTTGGATCATATTGAGGTTGTGTTGTTGGTTCGCATTGATGGTAGAGCCCGGAATTGAAGATAATCTTCCGGATGAAGTTCTTGCTCTGTTTTGCCGACCGGATGAGTTGTTCATCCTGCGAATGTTCTTGTGGTGGCCAACTGGATGTGTTATTTATCTTGTGGATATTCTTATAGTTGATTGCCGACTTAGATAAGTCGATGCCTTGTATAAATAAAGGTTTGTGAGTCCATTTGAATAGTGGTGAGTGTGGATGTGAGTGGTGTGGTGACAAAAGATAGAGCAGAGGTTTTTTGGGCTTAAATGGAACTAATCCGGACATGGTAAAGATGTCATTCTCCAGTTCAAGACTGTGATTCTTATCACTTTTTAGACAGTGTGTCTCCTTGTAGGCAATGGGCCTCTATGTGAGCAGTGTGCTCGGGCAGTGAGCCCTAATTGGCAAGTGCCATTTTTGTAATTCCTTATTCTTCTAACAGAGAATAATCTTTGGGTTAATCACCCCGTGGTTTTCTCCTTAACCGGGTTTCCATGTCAAAAATACTGTGTCATGTGTTTCTATTTCATAGTAATGTTTGTTTGTTTGATTCAATGCTGCTTTGATTAATAAAGTTCAAGGAGAAATAATTAGGATAACTGATTCACCCCCACCTCTCAGTTATCAACAATTGGTATCAGAGCCAAGTTCCTCTGAAAGGGGCTTAACCGCTTGAGGAGATCTAGGATGTCATCATACAAAAAGGATAGTCCAAAGTTCGATGGAACCAATTTCACTCTCTGGAAGGGTCACATGAAATGTCACTTGGAATGTATGGGAAAAGCATACTTGGCCATGGTTTCAAAACCATATGTACCTCCACAAGGTGGTCCGACAACTCTGAATGAAATCACAGAAGCTGAAAACAATCTACGGACCAAGGAAGCTCTTCTAAGCGCATTGAATGACTCAGATCTCTCAAATGTTATTGACCTACCAACTGCATATGAGATCCTGACTAAACTAGAACTTCTGTATGAAGGAGATGAGTTTGTCAAGAGTGCAAGGTTGCAAAGTCTGAAAGGGAAATTTGAAAGATTGAAGATGAGAGATGATGAAAACATCACTACTTTTATGCCAAGAGTGAATGAACTAGTGTGTGGAATTAGAAATGCTGGTGGAACTCTGGATGAAAATGAGATTGTTTGCAAAATCCTCAGATCCCTTCCTACTGCCTACAAAATCAAGGTTGTTGCAATTGATGAATTCAGAGCCCACACAACCATCACAAGAGAACAATTGGCTGGCAAGCTAGCTGCATTTGAAATGACCGAGTTTGGAGATGATCCTCCCAAGACTGAATCTGCTTTCAAAGCCAGTGCCTATGTGAAAGGCAAACAGAGATTTGATCCGGGAGAAAACTCTTCAAGGAAGATGTCATGGTATGATCAAGCAAGAAGAGACATGGAAGAAGAAGAAGCAGAAACAGCTCAACTTGAAGCCCTCATCGCAAAAAGACTACCAAGAGGATCCGGTAAGTATGAAGGAAAACTACCCTTTAAGTGCTATAACTGCAATAAGATTGGTCATTTTGCTTCAAGATGTCCGAAAAAATCTGCACGGTCTAATACTAACAGACAAAGGTTTCAAAAGAACTGCTATTGTGTTCATGAAGAAGATGACAGTGAAGGAGTAACAGATGATGAATCAGAACTAGGAAGCAAATCCGGAAATGAATGGGTGTTTATTGCCATCAAGGAAGAAGATTCAATACTCTCAGAATCTGTCAATCACAAGGTTGTGGAAAAAGCTTTGGCTGCTCAAGTGGAAGAAAAGGATGATTGGGTTATTGACAGTGGATGTTCTCACCCTATGACCAGTGACAAGAATAAGTTTTTGAATTTGGAAAGGTATGAAGGAGGAATGGTAAAATTTGGTGACAATTCTGTTGGCAGAATCAGAGGTAGGGGAACTATTTCCTTTGATGGAAAGAGCAAAACAGGTAATGTACTATATGTTAAAGGATTGAAGCACAATCTTCTCAGTGTTGGTCAGTTAGTAGACAAAGGCTATGATCTCCGGTTTAAGAATGGAAAATGTAGAATCTTTACAAGCTCCGGAACTGAAATTGCATCCGGTACTCAGACAAAAGGTAATATCTTTCATCTGGTTGGTTCAAATAAAAGTTGTCTGTTTGTTCAAGTTGATCTGAGTTGGTTATGGCATTGAAGAATGTGTCATGTAAATTTTGATAACATCATCAAGATAAGCAATACTCAGGCTGTAAGAGATCTTCCAAAATTGATGAAACCTACAAATAGTTTGTGCAAAGAATGTCAGCTAGGTAAACAGAGCAGAGTCTCTTTCAAGAGCAAAGATCAGTCCTCTACTGGATTGTTGGAATTAGTACATACTGATCTCTGTGGTCTGACAAGAATCAAGAGTCTGCAAAGTGATAGATATTTCATGTTGTTAATTGATGACCATTCCCGGATGATGTGGGTTACCTTCCTAAAAGAAAAATCAGAAGCATTTGAGAAGTTCAAAATCTTCAAAGCTATGGTAGAAAATCAAATCGGATTAAAACTGAAGTGTCTAAGGTCTGATAGAGGTGGTGAATTTACATCTAGTGAGTTCATTGACTTTTGTGAGAAGCAGGGTATAAGGAGACAATTGTCTGCTCCTAGGACTCCACAGCAGAATGGAGTAGTTGAAAGAAAGAACCGAACCATCCAGGAAGCTGCCAGGACAATGATGTTGGAAGCAAATGTTCCTCAGATGTTCTGGAAAGAAGCTATCAGCACTGCAGTCTACACTCTAAATCGAGTTCAAATCAGAAACAATACCGGTAAGACCCCCTACGAACTCTGGTTTGGCATCACTCCTACTGTGAAATATTTCAGAGTATTTAGTAGCAAGTGTTATATTAAAAGAGATGAAGATCTAGGAAAGTTTGATGCTAGAAGTGATGAAGGAATTTTCTTGGGTTACTCTACTCAAAGCAAAGCATATCGATGTTACAATAAGAGACTGAGGAAGATGATAGAAAGCACTAATGTGAAAGTTGATGAAGGAATTGAAAAGCCCTCAAGATTTTATGAATTTGATGAAGATGACCAAGACGGTGTTCAGGTTCAAGGAACTCAATCCTCTCCGGTAAGACAGAGTCAGCCTGATCCGGTAAATCAGGAAGAAGAGATAGGTTTGAATGAGCCTGATCAAGAAGCAGCAGTGCAGGATACTCCCAAAATTCCAAGGTATGTAACACTGAACCACTCTGAAGATCAGATCATAGGTGACAGAAGCAAAGGTGTGCAAACTAGAAGGAATGTTGCTCAAAATCAAGATGAATGTTGTCTGATTTCAAAGATTGAACCTAAAACAGTAAATGAAGCCTGCAATGATGAAAACTGGACCAAAGCAATGAAAGATGAATTGATGTCAATTGAGAAAGATCATACTTGGGATCTTGTTCCCAGACCTAGAGACAGGAATGTGATTGGAACCAAATGGGTCTTCCGGAATAAATTAAATGAGCTGGTGAAGTAATCAGAAACAAAGCTAGATTGGTCTGCAAAGGCTACTCGCAAATAGAAGGAATTGATTTTGAAGAGACCTTTGCTCCGGTGGCAAGAATTGAAGCAGTCAGATTATTTCTTGCATTTGCTGCCTTTAAAGACTTCAAGGTAGATCAAATGGATGTCAAGTCTGCCTTCCTAAATGGTGACCTGGAAGAAGAAGTTTACATTGAACAACCGGATGGATTTCAATTGTCTGACAATGATGATATGGTCTGCAAGTTGAAGAAAGCATTGTATGGATTAAAACAAGCTCCAAGAGCATGGTATGAAAGGTTGGATAAGCATCTTGTGCAGATTGGATTTAGCAAAGGTACTGCTGACAGTAACTTATATTTCAAAATTGATCATGAAAACATTTTGATTGTTGTAGTGTTTGTGGATGATATCATTTTTGGAGGAAGAGATAGTATGTGCAAAACTTTTGCAAATCAGATGAAATGTGAGTTTGAAATGTCTATGCTTGGTGAAATGAATTTCTTCTTGGGTCTACAAATTACTCAAACAAAGAAAGGGATCTTCATTTCTCAGACCAAATATGTGAAAGAATTGTTAAGGAAATTTGGTATGGAAGATTCAAAGCCAATGAACACTCCCATGGCAACTGGATGTAAGTTGAGCAAAGATGATGACTCCCCAAAGGCAGATTAGACAAAATATAGATTAATGATTGGTGGATTATTGTATCTCACTCAGACTAGACCAGATATAATGCAGGCTGTTGGTCTTGTAGCAAGATTCCAGGCTGATCCTAAAGAATCTCATGTTATGGCAATCAAAAGAATTTTCAGATACTTGAAAGGGACAGCTGAGTATGGTCTATGGTACCCTAGAGATCTGGATTTCTCTTTTCATGCTTACACAGATGCAGATTGGGCAGGAGATGTGGATGATCGGAAGAGCACCAGTGGTGGAGCATTCTTTTTGGGGAAGAGATTGATTTCTTGGCTAAGCAAGAAACAAGATGCAATATCTCTGTCTACAACTGAAGCAGAATACGTTGCAGCAGCAAGTAGTTGCACTCAAATCCTATGGATGAAGCAGATGCTAAGAGATATTAAAGTTGAATATGAGGAGCCTATCACAATTTTCTATGATAGTTCAAGTGCAATTAATATTTTCAAGATCCGATATTACACTCTAAGACTAAGCACATATCTATCAAGTTTCACTTTTTGAGAGAACAAGTGAACAAGGAAGAAGTCAGGTTGGAGTATGTTCCCTCCAAGGATCAGATTGCAGATATCTTTACTAAACCTCTTCCCAAGGACTCTTTTAAATATCTCCGAGAGAAGTTAGGGGTCATGGCCCCTCCGGTGATGAACTAGGATGCACTGATGTGCATCAGTCTGGTGGATATCACAGTCATATCTTGTGATCCGGATTGATGATGGGGAGCTACTACTAAGGGGGAGCAGCTGGTATGATTTTGATGTGTTAGAATTGCAAGTATGAGCCCTTTGCCATTAATGTCAAAGGGGGAGAGAAGACATGTGAAAAACAAGTAGCTGATGATCAAAGGGGGAGCTGTAAATGAGGAGAAGACATATTGCTGATAAGGGGGAGCAGTGACAAAAATGAGGAGAAGACATATTGCTGATAGGGGGAGCAGTGACAGAAAGGAGAAGTTCTTGTCTTGATGGTTTTTCACATCATATGTTGCCATCAATGACAAAGGGGGAGATTGTTGCAAGTATGAGGTGAACCAGTGTTGTCATTGATGTCAACATACTCATATTGCATTGACAAGAGGGATTCAATGAGCAGTGTGCTGAGGATATTGAGAAAGTTAGCCTCAGTCAGGAACAGTGAAGAACAGTGATGAGAAGAAGGCAAATGTATTGTATAGGATGCGAACCGGAGGATGCAGATTAAAGGGTTTGTAGATATGAGTCTTGAGATGCTTCAGTCAATATTTCAGAGGTCCGCATGAAGATCTGAAGGAGTTGTGGCTGTCGGTGTGGAACCGGTTCCAACAAGTGTTCAAAGGTGACAGAGGATCACAGAAAGGTCCGGTGAGGTCTGGAACTGTATAATCCTAATCTGCGGATTGGAAGGAGTATTTGGGATGTCCTTGTGATGTGTCATCTCAAGTTGTGTATGATTTGGAGGTCCAGAAATACTTTTTGCATTATGACAGTGGTGACAGACAGTGTTCTTGAAGTTTCGGATGAGGAAGAGAAGAGATTCCAGTACGTAGAGAAAGTGCGGATGTACCTGGTCATTCAGGCAGGCTTGTGAATGTTATTGGATCATATTGAGGTTGTGTTGTTGGTCTGCATTGATGGTAGAGCCCAGAATTGAAGATAATCTCCCGGATGAAGTTCTTGCTCTGTTTTGCCGATCGGATGAGTTGTTCATCCTGCGAATGTTCTTGTGGTGGCCGACCTGATGTGTTATTCATCTTGCAGATATTCTTATAGTTGATTGCTGACTTAGATAAGTTGATGCCTTGTATAAATAAAGGTTTGTGAGTCCATTTGAATAGTGGTGAGTGTGGATGTGAGTGGTGTGGTGAAGAAAAGCGCGAAAGACAGAGCAGAGGTTTTTTGGGCTTAAATGGAACTAATCCAGACATGGTAAAGATGTCATTCTCCAGTTCAAGACTGTGATTCTTATCACTTTGTAGATAGTGTGTCTCCTTGTAGGCAGTGGGCCTCTATGTGAGCAGTGTGCTCGGGCAGTGAGCCCTAATTGGCAAGTGCCATTTTTGTAATTCCTTATTCTTCTAACAGAGAATAATCTTTGGGTTAATCACCCCGTGGTTTTCTCCCTTAACCGGGTTTCCACATCAAAAATACTGTGTCATGTGTTTCTATTTCATAGTAATGTTTGTTTGTTTGATTTAATGCTGCTTTGATTAATAAAGTTCAAGGAGAAATAATTAGGATAACTGATTCACCCCCCCTCTCAGTTATCAACATTTCTCTATTTCACTACAGCTCAGTTCTTGATTGTCTCATTGAATTTGGAGACCTCAAGAATCACATAACCAAAATTGTGCACATTAACTCAGAAATGTTTTTGCATTATAACACACTAGTATTGTCTCAATGATAGTGTAAGATACAATATCATCAACACCACATCAAGTGTTTACATCTTATGCCCTTTTATACATTCTTACATCTTGTCATTTCTTTCATTGAATAAATTAAACTTGTAACTGAACCATTCCAACTATCTATGGCAGTTTTCAACTGAACCAATAACTATCAATATCAAATGGTTGAATAGACCCATTATGAAAAGCCTGAGTTTATAAAAATCTTCCACAACGCCTTTAAGAAAAATATTTCAAACTTTAATCACATGATACAAATAATTTGCAAACTGATTAATGTAACCAGAGAGAATAAGAAATGTCTTTCCAAAACTGTGGTTAACCAAACTTAACCATATCAAACCAAAACAAAGATCATCAAACTATCCTCAACATTCGTGTAAGAAACCCTAGGGTAGAGTAAATCCTTCAAACCCTAACCATGGGTGTATCAAAAATATGCAAACCCTCAACTCAATCTTTACTATCTACAAGGAAGTTACTTAACAGACTATTCACTGTTCATATCCCTTAACTATTTTCAATAATGAAATAAGTAAAGTAAATGTGACAAAAAAACCCTTGTAGTTCGAGTTACAAAACTAATGTTGTCTTTCTATTTCCAACTGCTTTATAAGCTAACCATAGTTAAAATAAACAACTTCTCAGTGCTAATCTCAGATATGGTTTAGGACTGATATAAACCCTTATACTCAAAGAAACAAAAATATTCCTTTTTCAACCTTCTTAAAAAACCAGAGAATCACCATTTATTTTTGATCAAAAAATCCCACATGAGAAAACAAAGAAGGACATCACCTATAACTGTCGAGAGGACTAAGATGTTGTTGTGCCTATGAGCTCAAAATATAACTGTCCATGTTCACCTTTGACTCTGAGCATTGTCATATCACCAAAATCCCCGTCATGATACAGAAACTGAAGAAAACTTTGCATAATGATAAAACCCTAAGTCAAGTGCATCATATCTCAAAGTTTTGACTTCGCATAATGAAAATACAATCAAACTTTTTGCCATGAACCCTATTTACCAACTACTCCCGTTTGCCCTAAAAGAGCCGGTCACAAATAAGCATCAACATCAATTTTTTCACCTGTCAAGTTTGCCCCGATACCTACTAGGTAGGTTGCAACTTACATGCCCGACAATGCCTTATGCTTATCAATGAATTACAAACTCTATCAAAATAAATAGCCTTTATCAATTAATGACACTCAATATGATGCCTCTTTAGTGACTAATCACATCAAAAATGATGTGTTAAATGAAGACCTTGGCTTTGCTTAAATAAAATAATGGAACATCATATAGAACCAATAACCTTGCATTGTCTCATGTAATAATGCCAATTGGAACAAGATTGAAAAGAAACTAATACAAGTGTGAGTCCACTGTAATACCAATCATAAGATCACTGCACTTGTATACCAAGTCACCCAAAGATTGTCTATGGAGATGAAACCAACTACAAACCAAATACCAACTGAGTGTATGAAACCAATGATGCACCTGTAGAGCATAGAAAGTGCTACAATGAAATACAACCTACTAAAATCAATACAACTGTAGAGCATGTCTCAACCAACATGCATCATAGTACCATGCGAATGTGACATCATAATATAACATCAAGGATCATAGCACGTGAATACATCAATAGTCAATTGTCATAATATCATCATGAGAGTATGTTTGACATCAAAGGAGAGTAAACTCAAGTTTGTCAATATCTGGAAACCAAGAAAGCAAACTGCCATCACTGTAGCATAGACCAAGAGTGCAGTCCAAATATGATAACCACATCATGCAGAGATATAATATCCACATTATGCCAACTGTTAAGAATGCAACTGTCATTGTACCACAAACCTAAGAGTTTTTATATTTGACATCAAGGACAACAACTGCCACATCATGCAGAGATATAATATCCACATTATGGGAACTGTTATGAATGTAACTGTCATTGTACCACAAACCTGAGAGTTTGTGTATTTGACATCAAGGACAAAAGTTGAGAGGGCAATAGGATTAGGGTTTAGGGTTGAGGCTTCAGCGATAGCATTTAGGGGTGAGGGATTAGGGTTGAGGGTCCAGGGATAAGGGTTGAGGGATATGGTTTAGGGTTTAGGGATAAGGGATTAGGGTTTAACCTATATAGTGTCAAGGGTTGAAGGTTTAGGAATAGGGATAGCATTTAGGTTTTAGAGATAAGGGATTAGGGTTTAGTGTCTAGGGATTAGGGATTAGGGTTTAAGGTATAGTGTTGAGGGTCGAGGCTTTAAGTATAGGGTTTAGGGTTTAGGGATAAGGGATTAGGGTTTAGGGTTGATGGATTAGGGTTTAGGGTTTAGGGATAAGGGATTAGGGTTTAGGATTGAGGGATTAAGGTTTAGGGTTGAAGGATTAAAGTTTAAGGTTGAGGGTTTAGGGTTGAGGGTTTAGGGATAGGGTTTAGAGTTTAGGGATAAGGGATTAGGGTTTAGGGTTGAGGGATTAGGGTTGAGGGTCGAGGGATTAGGGTTAAGGTAGAGTATCGAGGGTAGAGGGATTAGGGATAGGGTTTAGGGTTGAAGGTTTAAGGATTGAGGGTTGAGGCTTTAGGGTGAGGGCTAAGGATAGATGTTGAGGTAGACGAGTAACTGAGAGATGTAGAGAGGGGAGAGGTAGAGAGGTGAGGGGGAGAGATAGGTGAGAGATAGAAGAAATACATGGAGAAATGAATAATATAGATTTTTCTATAGTAGGCCAAAACGCACTCACGTTATAACGCGAGCACGTTTTGGATTGCTATACAAATTGTAAAAAGGCCTGGACCCCCGTGATCTAGGCCCACATACTCTGTTTTGTTCTGTTTATGTATGTGTTCTGACAAAAAAAAGCATTTTCATGATGTTGGGAAGTTCACATGCACATTTTTCACATTCTACCACCTTTTCATGAACTTTCCACCACCTTTTTCTGCTTTGCCAACTTAAGGAGGAAATAACATAGTTTTCACATCAAATTTGATATATATATCAATTCAAGTTTCAATTTTTGTAGTGTTGCAATGTTAATTGTGATTGAATTGTTCGAATTTAACATTATAGATTGGTTAATAGTATTGTTGTTACTAATTCTATTTGAATGTTATTCAATTTAATGTTGAAAAGGAAGCAAGTGGTGAAAAACTCAAATTGTTGAGGAGTTTGATGCAAGAAGAAAAAAATACTACATAATTAGGTACTCTCTCCATTTGAATCTCCATTTTTTAGGTATTTCAAGTCTTTACATTTTTATTAATTCTATTTGAATTACTTTATCATGCTTTATCATACATGTTTATATCACTTGTATGGTTTACATATTTTGTGTTTATATCAGTCTCATTTTTTTGATTTTATAGTTCATCTACCTTGTCTATGCTTCCACATTTTGCATACATGTCTTACATTTTGCATTTACAGTTCATCATAGTTCTTACTACCCAAAGAGCTTAGTCATCACACACAAATGTCCTTATAATAGACCATGTTTTAAATCAGTTCATGGTATGCATCATAAAAGATATCTCAGAGGTCAACATTAATTAAAATAGACACAATCACCATATCATTGTTAAGTCCCTTTGCATAATGAACCTTATAATAAAAACTCATTAATGTCTATCTAATGAGGTTCAACCTAAAGGACCTCATGCAAAATTCCATCATGTGTGTTTCTTTTAAACCTACATAGATAGCCTTAAGTTAAATCTCTAGATTTTATTACTCAAGAATCCATAAGGTTAGCCTACAATTTCACATGGTCCCATGTATATTTTCTACACTTGGGCTCTTTAATAAGTATGTGCAATAATGAATTAAATAGACATTAACATACCATGATGTCAAATTATACAAGAATAAATCCTTACACCATATAAATATACAATCCCTTAAGCATAATGAAATATTATTATCTTGTCATAACAAGTTAAAATACAAATGAATAGGTGTCAAGATCATACAAGCAAATCCCAATAGGCTTAATCCAATCATGATCCATGCTATGCTACATTATTCTTCATGTTGATAGTTCATACAAACCTTGTATACCAAATGTTTCCATTCACATATCTATGACAATGTACCAAGTTAAATACTACAAATCAGTCACATTGCCATGGAATTGATATAGGGTCTCAAGATAGTTCAGTCATAGAAAAGTGCAAAGTCCAACATGAGTGTCTCCATGAAAATCATAAGCCTTAAGGCTGATCCTCTTGGTTGTCATAACATGATAATGTGAAGATAAAGGACTGCTGTCACACATTAGAAAATCAGTCCTTACCTCATGCCCTAGTGTGATGTCTCCCACAATCTCAGTCATCTCTCCTTTCTTGACTAGATGGTTATCAACAAGTGCTGGCCCATGAGACGTCTCCAAGTGAAAATCAAGTATATCATGTGTCCTAAATTTTGTCCCATGGCTACAAGCTGAATCTTCATGTGTGAGGAAATGATCTCTATCCGCAAGTAAGTGTAGGTAGTTTGATGCCACTAGCACCAAGGCCTCCCCCACATCGTCAATCTTGTAGTCAACATGAAGTCCCATGTACTCTTCACTTGTAGCCTCAATAGGTGACTCTCCTCTGTCCTTATCCTCATAGGACTGAAGTGAACTTTGTACCATAATGCTTTGTATGGCTGCAATAATGTTTTGTACCTATTTTGGTTGAGTGGCATTTACTCTTCTACATGATGATTGTATGTACATTTTGTATGAAGGGTTGAATGACTTATATTTCAGTTATTTGTATGGATTCATTTCTTAGGAACTAATATTTGTCTCTTTATCATGCTACAGATAAATTCTCTGTCATGTCGAGGAAAGGATCAAGAATTAAACCGACACAGGAAGAGAAAGAAGCTAAGAATACAAAAAAAGTAGCGGCTATGAGGGAACTTCGTGAGAAGAGGAAATTGGACACGATTGTCAAAGACATGCCAATTGAAGAGGAACCTCAACCATCAACAAGAGATATGGTATTGGCGGCACAAAGGGAACGGATGCAAAATCTTCGTGCTATGAGAGATTTGAAATCCGCAATTGGAAACACATCCTCTACTACAAGTCAAGATGGAGGGACATCATCTACTGCATCTCAAGTTGAGAGTACATCATCACTCACATGTGAGGAAGGAGGTACGCCATTGTTCCCACCTCAACCTCAAGGTATGTCATCTATTCCATCTTCGATCGAAGGTATGCCATCTAGCCCATCTCATTTAAATATTGATGAAATTCCTAATGTTGAGATGAATTTACCTATCTTAGCACCACTTAGAATTTTGCATAGAAATCCAAAGTATTTGATTGATATTGATGAGAATATTTTGTAGCCAATGGAAGGTAATATTCCAAAATGCACTTGTAGAAGATATGCTCATAAGATTTGGAGATTGTTCTTTGAAAAGTTAAATGAGACCGCAAGATTTCAACTATTCATTGAAATGATGTGAATTATAAAGTATAGGTCCATCATGAAGATTCTTGGGTTGAGAACATCAAAGGCTTCAAGTGAAAAATCTATTGTCAAGAATCTAATGAGTGCATATGAGAGTGTGGGTAACACCTCACACACAACAGATGGTAATGCAACATGACATGTCATTACATCGACTATAGTAAGTAGTCAAATGAGGAAAGCTCGTCTCATTAGAAAGACGAGTCAAGCATTGAGAATTAATAGGAAAAATTTATCAAGAGCCATTGGAATGCGCCAAAGAATTGAGGACACCAATGCCAATGAATTATGGGCGTTCTCGGGGAGACTACCACGAAAAGATAAACTAATTGTTGAAGCATTGAGATCACTAATTGAAGACTTTTGGAAGAACTACGCAAGGGTATCTCTGAATCAAAGGGATGTGGTAAGAAGGATAATCAGTAGTCAGAACTGTGAGCCACATCCAAAGCATTTTTTGGATACGACTCAAACACATTTTTTTGGTAAATTTCTAGAGATGTATCCTCAAATTAAAATTTGTCAAAGATATTTTGAAATGATAAAACCTTTCTATGTCAAGATAAATCACACACACACTACTTGTTGTAGATTACATATTGAATTTTCTAACCATTTTGATGTTTATCGGTCTATATGTTTAGATTTGCATACTAACAATGTTTTGCAGGATTGTGGCATACATGCCCCACCACCATCTTCAAGAGACTTCATATCAACAATTTTATGTGAAAGAGAGGAAGGTCAAATATTCTACAAGAAATTATGCTTGGATGACACATGTCAGCATTGTGGTGGCTTGCAACATATGCCAATATGTGAACATATGGAAAGAACACATGCGGTTGGAAACGAACTAGTAGAGTTCAACAAGTATAAAATGGTGGCCTACAATACAAAAGATGGTAAAGAAGCAAAGAGGTGTGATTTGGTTATTGAAAAGATTCCAGTGTATCAGTTTATGTCTACATTTCATGACAGTATTGTGTATGAGTATGCAAGGCATACCCATAGAGCTCAATGGTTGGACTTACAATTCAAGTTATGCAAGGACACATTTCCACTTGGTAGCATTATTTCAGTCATCGACTTTGTAGAGAACTACAGTCTATAGCCACAGCATGAGGTGCCATCACAATATTACAACTCCACACAGGTTTCTATATTTATGCACATCACATTCATTCATGCGAATGATAGTATAGAGGATGACAGAAAGATCATAAGGGAGTATCATTTTTATATTAGTGATGATCGCACACATTCTATGGAGTTCGTACAAGGTTGCTTTCAAGTGTTCTGTAATGATTTGGCTAGAAGGGGCATATCATTCAGTCAATATATCATATGGTCAGATAACTATGCATCACAATTCAAGAACTCGTGAAATTTCTATTGGTTGAGTAGGAGGCATAATATTATAGGTGTTCAACATATGTGGAACTTTTGTGAGGCCGAGCATGGAAAGGGGGAGCATGATGGTGCATGAGCATGTATTAAAAGAGCCATAGCACGAGAAGAGTTAAAGTATAAAGACAATGCAAAGTTGATAGATGCAAAATCCATCATCAAGTGGTGTAATGCTTTGATGGGTCCAGGTAATGAAGGCAAGTCTTTAGTTTGTAGATTTTTTAGTTGATAGATGATACTAACATTGCACCATATGAGGACTATTGTACACTGACAAGATCAAGTGAGCTACACTCTTTCAGAAGCTCAATTGAAGGTTCATGGAGTATCCATACATGGAAGATGGCATGCTTTTGTTCTTCATGTACAATTCAAGCCTAGAATGAGTGCGAGTCAAATGAGTGGGTTGACGAATGGCGGTTAAGATATCTTAGCCCACTTGACACGTATTGGCCCTCGACAACACTAGAACTAACACAGATGGAATCATTGGTTGACTTTGACCACATATCAGATCTAGTTCAACCAAGTAATATATCTACTTCCATAGTTTTTAAAATTCCTAATGTTATCTTACTTTGTTGTGTTTTTATAATGTTGACTAATTTCATCTAATTAGCTACACATATCAATGTAGGGCATGTTTATGCAGTTACTATAGATGAAGACAGTGAAGAGGGAACGGATTATTACTTGTACCATTGTGTTGAGGCCAAAAAGAAATTGGAGGCCCCAATTATAGATGGAGAAAACGTTGAATACCCTACAGGCTCTGTGGTTGTTACTGGAACATGGCTTAGAAGGTACCCACATAAGAGTGTTAATGTTTGGTTGTTTCAGGACTTTGACACGCATCAGAAGATTCTTCATTACTTGAACCTTGTCGTGGCATCCAATGTTCATTTGATACAATATTAGGGTAAACCTTTGAACAAGACCTTGTGGAAGGTGCATGAGTCTGACCATGAGGCAATATTTGACACAATAAAGAGTAGAGAAGACCTGGATGGTTTGTTGGATTAATTTGTAAGTATTCACATTGATTTTGTAAAGTCATGTTACATTGATTTGTAAGTATGCACATTAATTTGTAAGTTTACATAGGTTTGTCTTTTTTTATTTGCTGCATTTTTACACATATATAATGAATATTTTGATGAATATGTTTGTCATTGATGTCAAAGTGCTTTGATGTTAGTAATTGAGTAAGGAATGCATAATTGTGCAGGTCTATTGGTTGTCTATTGTTTGATGATACCACTATGCTTTCAGGATATGTTGTTGGGCTTTGTGATATAAAGACACTTGCTTCTTCATAGAGTATGTGATATGATGCACAGAGTTGTAGTGCTTTAAGACAAGGCATGAACTTGAATAGTGAAGATCTCACTCAAGCAGTGGTATGAACTTGACAAGTAGTGGTATGAACTTGAGTAGTGAAGGCCTCATGATTGGTTTGATTTGTTTGCTATGGTATACATTTGATGTTTGCATCATCATCATGTTATGCTTCATGGGGTTAGATCTAAGTGATGGATGAAGTTGATCCTTGTTGGTCTTAATCCTATTCACTCATGTTTCACTCATGTCATATCAAGATTGATGTCACAGGGTTTGGATGTTAGTTCATAACATTCATGTTTATCATGTTACAATAGCAGGACATAGTTGCTTACATCATTGGTTCATGCCACTGGATCATTGGATTTGATTGTGGTTCTTCATCATAACATGTCATGCTTTCAGGAGTTGGATTGGGTTGTGTTTCTTCTTCATGACAGGAGTTTGTTCATGTCTTCATGCTTCTTTGTGTTCCACGTCTTTAGTGTTCTCAGTGTCTTCATGTGTCAAAGATTTCTTTAATGTCCTCATGATGTTGATGTTGATCACAAAATATGGTGTTAAGGTCATGTTGATGTTGAGTGATGAGTTGTGGTTGTTGTTGGAAGTTTTGGAAGTCTAAAGGATGTCACAGTGGTAGTGTTCATATCGTAGTTGCATAGGTTTAAACATTCAAAACTAGTTAGGGTTTTTAAGTTAAAGTTATTAGTTATGTTTTAAACCCTAAGTGTATTGTCTTTAAAGACCTAGTTTGGTAAGTTTTGTTTGTGTTATACTCTCTATTTAATCTATCTCAGATAACCTTCTGTGTTCTTCATGTGGTCTTCAACACTTAGGTTGTATTATGTTTAGGGTTATCTAGTCCTCAACCTCCTAAAAAATAGTCTTTACTTTGCTCTAAAATCTAAGTTAATGCCTTACACCCGTACCGACGATATTGTACTGGTGATATCCCTGAAGAGTCTAAAGTGCAAAAAGGTAGCAATCTTTGATGAGTTGTTACTCAAAAATCATGACACTTAGAAACATTCCATCTAAGGCAACATGATTGTATAGAATCCCTTTACAATAACCTCTCTTAGTTTTTCATATCTCTAAGGTGTTTGCCCGTGGTGAGAGGTTTTCTGCTGCCCCAAAAATTGTCAAAAGGAGGTAGTGTAAAGTTGCAAAGGGGTGTAACTTTCATCCTGCTCCTGATGCAACCAAACCGACAGTTCAACACGTCCAGATGGGTACATTTAGGCTAGACATGGTCCTATTTTGCACCCAAACATGCCGAAACAGTTCGAGCTACATTGTACCGGTGATATCCCTGAAGAGTCCAAAGTGTAAAAAGGAAGCAATCTTTGACGAGCTATTACTTGGAAACCATGATACTTAGAAACATTCCGTCTAAGGCAACCCAATCATGTAGAACCCATGTACAATAAGCTCTCTCAGGTTTTTATATCTCTAAGGCGTTTTGCCATGGTGAAAGTTTTTTTGCGGCCCCAAAAATGGTCAGTTACATGCAATGTAAAGTTGCAAAGGGGTGTAACTTTCGTTCTACTCCTCATGCAGCTAAAATGACAGTTCCAACGCATTTGGATGAGTACATTTAGGCTAGGCATGGTCTTGTTTCGCATCCAAACATGCTGAAACAGTCCGAGCTACATTGTACCAATGATATCCCTTAAGAGACCAAATTGCAAAAAGGCAGCAATCTTTGACGAGCTGTTACTCAGAAACCATGTCACTTAGAAACATTATGTCTGAGGCTACACAATCACTTAGGGTCCCTCTACAATAACCTCTCTCAGTTTTTAATATCTATGAGGCTTTTGCCTATGGTGAAAGTTTTTCTGCTGCCCCAAAAATGGTTAGATACATGCAGTGTAAAGTTGCAAAGGGGTGTAACTTTCATTTTGCTCCTCGTGCGGTCAAATTGACAATTCTAATGCATCCATATGGGTACGTTTAGGCTAGGCATGTTCATGTTTCACACCTAAACATGCTGAAACAGTCTGAGCTACATTGTACCGACGATATCCCTTAAGAGACCAAAGTGCAAAAAGGTAGTAATCTTTGACGAGCTGTTACTCAGAAACCGTGTCACTTAGAAATATTTTGTCTAAGGCTATACGATCATGTAGCGTCCCTCTACAATAACCTCTCTCAGTTTTTTATATCTCTAAGGCATTTGCTCGTGGTGAAAGGTTTTTTGCTGCCCCAAAAATGGTCAAATGTATGCAGTGTAAATTTGCAAAGGAGTGTAACTTTCGTTGTGCTTCTCATGTAGCCGATCCGATAGTTCTAACGCGTCCAGATGGGTATGTTTAGGCTAGGCATGGTCTTGTTTCGTACCCAAGCATGCTGAAATAGTTCGAGCTACATTGTATCGATGATATCCCTTAAGAGACCAAAGTACAAAAAGGTAGCAATCTTTGACGAGCTGTTACTCAAAAACCGTGTCACTTAGAAACATTCTATCTAAGGCTACAGGATCACATAGGGTCACTCTACAAAAACCTCTCTCAATTTTTTATATCTCTGAGGCATTTGCCCGTGGTGAAAGTTTTTTTGCTGCTCCAAAAATGGTCAGATGCATGCAATGTAAAGTTGCAAGGTAGGCTACTTTTTGTTTTGTTCTTCATGGGGCCAAACCGTTAGCACCAACACATCTAGTTGGGCACATATACGCTACGCATGGTCACTGCCCTTCATTATAAAAGGGCACATATAAGAGGCAAATGTGTTGTGCATTGGCTAGAAGGCTATGCTCAATGTAATTTTAAGGGTTGCAATAGGTTTCATCAATAGTGTACTTGGTGAAGTCATTGTGATTGTGCTTAAAAATAAGAGATTCTGACCTGAACTACCCCTCTTTCTTGTTGTGAAATTCCATCATTACATTAGACTTGCATGGGGACACAAACGACCCACAATTGGATTCAATTCTTCCAATCACTTTTCGAGATCTTACATTCACAACAATGTCATTAGTTGTGGCAAAACTTGGCCAGAAGTATTTGTAAATCATAGGTATATCCATGATTCATCTTCTATATGTTATGTTTTATCTCTGTTTCTTACTACTTGCCATAGGTATGGAGACCAGACCATTGAGTTAACCAATAAAAGCCTTAACTGCATGCCATATGATCTCTACAGCTTGAACTATCTCTAAAATCAGAAATGTTGTGAATCCATAGAGTTAAGAGAAGCCTATAACTTTTTCAAAGTCTGCTGCAAAGGTAATAAATGCTACTAAAAAGACAAACCAATCCAAATAATCTAAAGATATGTTATTCTGTTTTGGGTGATTTATGGGCTATCTTGTATAGGGAAAAAAAAGAATGGGACATGTATCAAGTAGAAAATTTATTTTTACGCATTTCTGATGATTGCTCCTACCTTCAATATTTACTAATGTAAAAAAATTTAGATTTTTCTGGTGTTACTAATTTTTTTAATCAAATCTATTAACCAGTTGTGTGTTGATTATCAAACCCTTGAAATGCCACCTTATTGACCTTGTTTGAGAAAGGCACTAAGACATGCTGGACAGACCAAGAATACTCTAAGAGTAATGTATCGTATCGCCCAAGAATACACTTAAGTTAATTTGTAAAAATCTTTTGTTTCAACCATGAACTAGTGATGAAAATAGCTGCTTCTTTTTTTCAATTGCACATTTCCTTGGATGAAAATTACACAAAAAATTTGGAAAAATAATACCTACAAAGTTGATTTGATGGCGTAGAGTTTTAGCACAAACCAGGGTAAAAAAATCCTGCACAGAATTCTCTGAAGAATCTCAAGTATTACCGAGGTGATTAGATTACACTTGTGTGAGAGTTTGATTTGCATACATTTTATTTGAGATAGGCATAAAATCATCATCATTAACTCTCGAAGAGGCCTCACACGCATGTAATTATTTCACCATTCAATCTATCTATTCTAATGAGGATGATGTGGCTCCAAATTCTAGTAAACTTGTCATAAATGGTCATTCAAGCCCTTTGAAAACCCTTACATATTCTAGTAGAGATTATTCCACATATACCATGGAGAGTGATTGTGACATCATACAATATTGAGATAAGAAAGCCCCAATCTATTGTGCATGTAGGACTAAGCTTCCATCTCACTAGTTGTCTATTACATGGGGAGAAATTACCATACTTGTTTGATGCCTCTTCCACTATATTAAATTCACCACACACAACCCAATTTTTTATGACTTTAATATACAATCTTGTGTTGATATTCAACATGATGATTCATTTTTATTTTAAATACAACTTTTATCTTTTAGTTCTAGAATGAGGTTTAGGTGATACTTGAATAACAATAGCTGGCTTATTGGATCAACAAATATCCTATGTAATACAATTGGACTTTAAATATTTGAAGTAAACCATCTACAAATATCCATTGAGATGTGGATTTATAATGCAAATATAGACGCCATCAACAAAAAAGATTTGTATTAACCAAATATCCATATAGGCATACATCAGTATATGTCGATATAAGAATAACATATATACAAAATAGCCATATAGGCTTACAAGAATTCCATATAGGCATACAGTGTCAACTATATGCAATACAAAACATATGTCCACAAATGCCATATAGGCATACAACAAAGGAACACAATAAAAAGTCATTCGCCTCTGTCTGGTGAATAGAATAGATCATGAGAAGCCTTTGATCTTCGAGGGGGTGGATATGCATATGAGGGTGGTCTACTACGAACTCGAGGGCTGCTCCTCCTATTTAGTTGTTCATGGATCTGTAGTTGTTATAATAAAAAGTATAGACATTAATATATAGAAATTACATTATAAAAAATGAAACATTTAACAAAATAATCACTTACCGCTACCATATAATCTGTCTCCTCATTTGTCTTAGCACCACGATCAGGCTATGGTGATGTAATGTCCTATAGAAACCATCCAAATAGAAATTAAACTTCAAATCAATAATCATTTAATTTTTCAAAAATAAACAACTATAACAATGAATGTAATTTGAAATTTACTAATCTACCTCATACCCCCGTCAAAGGCATGGAGCTATGAATCGCAGAGGATACACCATGCTCCATTTCCCTATGAACATCAGGAGGTGTCTCCGCAACCTGCATGATCTAAAAATAAAACAACATTATTCAATTATGAAAACTATAATAGTGATGCAAGTCATGGCTCCTAACATACACACACATTCACCTAAACATGGAAGTACACACAATAAAGCACACAAGTCACATGCATATATACAAATTAGATGAAGATTCATGACTATTGTGTGGTATAAGGGTCAACAAAGGAGGGACCATAGTAGCATCAAATTTTAGGTTTAAGAAGTCAGAGAGGGAGTGAAGGTCTTAGTTTAGGTTTAGGTTGGTGGTAGGGTGGGGTAGGGTTGTGGGGTAGCATAACCATGACTTGCTAAATTGTTTTAAAAAAAATAAAAAATAGTAGGATGAGAGATTCCACCTATTACTAAAAGTGATAAAAACACTGACTATGCGGAAAGGACTCCAACCAAACAGATAAATGTAAAAGGGCTCCATCTAAATACATGGTTTATTGATGTTTAGACATAAATTACATGGACCTTTATTAGAGTACAAGTTTGTAATAATCATGGTTCATTGGTGAAGTTATCAACCTATTAAGCAATTATTAAATTATAGGCTCGAAACAATGGTGGTTCATTGGTGAAGATATTTGTGTCAAAATAGTCAAGTTTCATTTATAAACATATCAAACTAATGAAACATTATCAGGTTGTAGGAATGGAAATGGTCATGGTCCATTGTTAGAATATATTAGGCTCATGATTCAAGATTCCGGTAACACCTCTTTATAGCTCAGAATGTCTCTGTTTTGACTCTATCTCTAGGTTTTCCATCTCATGTGGATTTTTGAATTTCACTTTTCATTCTCATGCATTCTATGGTGAACTCTCTTGGCTTTTCAACTAGTTGTGAACTCTTGTGAAGATTTGGCTCTCTTGGTGATATACTATAGCTCTTTCTTATACTTCATCAAGTCTCCATTATTGTTGTGCTCTTTTGGTACATGTTTATGTGAGTTCTTGGAGGAATTTGTGCTCTCTTTCATCTCAAAGATATATAGTAGTATTAAATGAAGGGTCCTCATTGGACTTAGGTGGGTTAGATGTAGCATCAGAAGTAGGGATGGAAGAAATTGAGCCAATAGGATTGACATAGTTTGTAGGGGAATGGGTTAGTGTGGATTTGAAGATTTTGGTTAGGGGTGACTTGTTGCCCCCATAATTAATACCTAAAACCTACATGATGTTGGAGTCAATCATATGCTATATAAGATGTCATAGGCTCATACCCCTCTCTAGTGTCATGTTCGGGGGTCTAATTGGTGGTAATTGGATGAGTTTATTAGAGAGAATTTGTCAAAGAATATTGTGGAGGGGATCAACAAGATTTGGTAGACATGTATGGAAAATGTGGAAGCATAGACAAGGCAGTGAGCTTTTTGAAAAGATGCCTCAGAAATGTGGTCTCATGGTGATGTCCTTGTCTATGCATCTTCTTGTCATGGCATTCCATGAGACCACATTTCTTTGAGGCATTTTTTCAAATAACTATATTGTAATTGAAATTTTGTCATCTATCAACATTTAGTTATTAGTTATGCAATGTCTAGTAATGCTTTGAGTTTGAAAGATGTGCAATGAAATGTAATCAATGATATGAATATAAAATACAAAAATCTAGTAAGTACAATTCATTATTAAACTATTTATTTTATTACCTCCGTGAAGCTTTGAAGTCCACCACCACTAGCAGGTTTGTCATGAAATCTCCAATATTAACCTATTCAACATCCAAAATTAGATATTAGAATACCATTCATATAACAATGCTATTCACATGTAATATTTATAATTGTTTACTAGTTACATAACCTGGCAATAGATGTCGTAGTGTAATATGCAGGTGGAGAACCGCTAAAAACTGCATCAACGCTATGACCTTGAAATTTCATTAAAACCATCAAACTAAATTAGTTAATCTTGCATTTCAAAAATGAAATTTAATAAATTAAATTCAATGAACTTGCAAACACTTACTTGAGTATCAAGGCTGAAAGTCTCACTAAGGAGGGCATATGTCATCACCATCTACTCAACTGCAGATGTAGCCTATGCACCTACATCCCAACTATCCATGGGGTCATAACCACAGGTTGACCCGCAAGCCTGACAAGTATGGGGTGGAACCTTACTCCTCAAACTCTCCACTAGCCCACGCTGTGCTGCAGGACTGGCATACTCTAGTTCAAGGTACTAATGGACTGAAGTGTCTCAACCTTAGCACTCTCCTTCACAATGGAAGGGATAAACACATGCTCATGGGCTGGTCTAACGAGTGCTCGTCTCGCTGGCCACTGTGGGTCAACACGTGCCCCTGGTCTATCCTGTGATGACCCCCACCTCTACCTTGGAAGTCTTGCATATCAAAATAGTTTGGCACTTTATTTTTTACAAACTCGCAGTAGAGTTTCCTCAAAAAGTATTGCGGGACCTCATTATTATTGCATGGAGGATGGTAAAAAACCATCCACCACCTTTGCCCAAAATTGTCCCTTATCGCTTGGTTGTTGCACCAATAGATAGGGAACCTCTTCCATGTAAGGGGTAGAGGTTGATTTGTTCATGGGTCTATAAAAATGGAACACAATTCCAAGTTTGTAATTTGTTCATTCTTTACTTGCTCATACAACAACTTGTTTGCATAGTGCTCTCTAAGTTCTCTCTTATTTTCTGCCCAACTAGATATTTGTTTGCTAATTGAATCTACATTTGATAACATAGATTCAAGAGATTGAGCAAGCGTGGATCTATGCGAGGTTGAAGTTGCAAGATATTTCAACCTTGCAATTATGTCCTCAATTTATTTTTTATTGTTTTCAATTTGCCTCATTAGATTTTCTTGTGTTCTAGGGGCATGTTGAGGAATGAATGGAGGTGTTTTTTGTTGGGGTTGTTCTTTAGTAGGTATTTCATGTTTAGGTGATTCATGATTTTGTGGATTTTTAGGAGGAGGAGGAGGTGCATTATCAATTCCTGTCAATTAAGGAAATTTACATCAAAAATCAACTTAAACCTTTCTATTTAGAAACAAATTCACACAAAAAAAAATACAACTCACTCCTTTGGTCTCTTCAACGTCATGGCAGCATTTTAGCGATGAATTGGTGAGAATTTGGTGTTGAAACTAGTCTCCAATAATGTGAGTACACTCCTTAGGGTTTGTAGACTGCGGGTGCAAGAAAATGAAATGAAGAAATGAGCCTTAACACAAGTTTTTTTTTTAAATACTAAAACAAAACATGCTCGCATTATGTCTTACAAGATTTTTAAAAAAAATTGGCCACTTTTTGGCCCCCCAACTTTTTGTACCTGCCCATTTTGTCTAGCAAAATTTATTGATATATATCTCTGCCACATCCTGTTGTGAGACAATCTGCATTTCATTATTTAGAATTGCACATTAGATATCAAGTTTGATCAGGTGTTCCCTCCTGCCATTTGTTTCCAGGTAGCTAGACATTTCATGCAGGGTTGGGTTTCCTTCGTGTTATGAAGGGATCTGGGTAAGTGTAATTGCTTCATGGTTGGGTGAAAAAGCACCTGAGCCATGTTCCCGTCTCTCGGCTCGCAGGAAAACCATTTGGGTTTGTGGTGACTGGAGAGTGTTTTGATTTATTATACTTGTACATATTTATTGTAACTTGTAATTGGATATATTATGGCATGAAAGCCAATAGACTTTGTATATTATTTTATAGTGCTATCACCTGGATTGATCATGAGATTTTGTAAGATTTAATAACTTTTATTTATTCATATTTATGAGATTTATCTTTTACTTGTAATGTTGTAAATAAGTGGATTATTTACTTCATTTTACTTTTTTTACTTGACATGTATTTAAATGGATTAATTACTTCATGTTACTTTTGTGATGGTTTGAGTACTTACATTTGGTATCATAGTGCTAGGTTGAACACTAGGGCCTCTTTTTGGGACTATTATTCTAAGTTGCAAAATTAAAGCAGATTATTCATCATGAACACTAGAAATATTGATCTTAGTGGAGGATTAGGAAGTGGTCAAAATAGAAGAAACCGTAGAGGTGCAAGTATTGGTCAAAATGCTAGGAATTGTGGAGATGCTGATAATGATCAAGATGGAAGATTGGATTGTATTATTCTCTCTCGACCCAACAGGATACGAGGATGAATGCTCTTGAGCAGGAGATCAGAGGAAATCCTAGAGGGAAAAATGCTAATGAAAACCTAAGGGCTGAGGCACAAAATGAGAATCTGAGGATAGAAGTCCAAGTTCTTGAGGTTGGAGTTAATGATAATAATCAAGTAAGGATTGCAGAGGAGTTGGGGAAAGATCTCAAGAAGGTCTCACCAACCAAATTTGATGAAAGACAATTGGAGATGGAGCTAAGGCATGGATCATAGAAATGGAGAAATACTTTGGGCTTCAAAACCTTTCAGATCTCACGAAGGCACTATGGGGATCATATCAGTTGAATGGTGAAGCAACAACATAGTGGGACAATGAGAAGGCAGATATGAAACTGTTATCGAGTGAAATAACTTGTGAAATTTTCCTTCATCTTTTCAAGAAAAGGTGGTTACCACAGCTCTTCTTCGACAAGAAGATGACAGATTTTCAAATTTTGGTTCAAGGAGGGATGTCCATAACTAGTTATTGGGAGAGGTTCTCGCATCTACTTAAGTATGTTCCACAAAACTGAACAGCTTAGAGATTCTAGATTAGGAAGTTTATATTAGGCTTAAGGCCCTAGATTAGAGAAGAGGTAGACATTCATAACCCACTCACTATAGATGTCATTTTTGAGAAAGCAATTAAACAAGAACATAAGTTGCAACAAGTAACCAGTTACCGTAAGCAGAGAGATGTGAAGTTTACCAATAAGAGACCTCAGAATAATCAACAGAACTACCAACATAATTATAATCACAATAATAATCAAGGTGATGGAAATCGACAGATCAGGAATTTGAAAAGAGGTAATAACTCTCAGGATGGAAATGGTGGAAACCAACAAGAAGGAAACAAAAGAGGTGACTATATCAATTGAAACAACAACCACAGGGAAAGAACTGAAGGACTGAAAGCACCTAAGGGTGGATGCTATGTTTGTGGAGGAGAGCATTATGCAAATTCATGTCCCTAGAGATCAACAAGAAGAGGAAATAGAAATCAGCAAGGAGCACCTAAACATCAGATACATGTCATAGTGGACAATCAGCAAGCTGACTTTTAGGCAGCACCTATTCAGTTTCAAGGTAAGCTCTAATGACTAACTATTTCTATTTTGATTGATACTAGTGCCACAAAATGTTTTGTAGATCCTAGAGTAGTATCTAAGTTATCTATTAGACCTGGGCATATGGAAAACCTATTGGGAATTAAGGTGTCTCAACCTTGGTAATTCCTTGTATTATTTCATTGTATTTATTTATTTATTGCCTATTGTGTAATTAGAATGGAAATCCTATGTTGTCATCTTGTGGGAGTTGACACGGTGATGTGTCATCCTACATGGAAGATGACCACATGTAAATTTGTCCTCACATGAGGAGATAGGCATCCCACTTAGTGGTAGGAATATTTTGCCATGTGTCAGTATCTTGGATAGTGTGAAAGGGAATATTGACCAAAACAGTCATGACTGATTCCTATGACAGTTCTATGACATGTAAGAGTCAGAAATAGAAGATTCTATGACAGGTGAGGACATGTGTCGAGAAGCATCTTGAAAGAAGGCATATTTGGGTGCCCCAAGGTGGGTTATGACATGTTGTAAGAGAATATGCTATTTATAGCATGTGTATGATAGATTCTCTTACAACTATAAGTTATGACAGCTATGACAGAGTCTATGACGGTTGTAAGAGTTGTAAGAGCATCTGTCATTGCCCATCTTGGGAATAGGCAACCTCTTTGGGATGGGGTGACTTGACAAGTGTCAGGAACATCCTACAGTGTTGGACAAGTGTCCATAGGTGTGGGTTTTGGGCCATGAGGCCATGTTGGATGCCCATCTCAAGATAGAGCCATTTTTGCCTTGTATGTTCTATATAAATAGGTGCTTTGGAGAGGAGATGTATTATGTGATTGACAGGTACTATTATGCTACCAGTTTGTCTCTAGATATGAGTGTCGAAGACTCCTACAAGAGTATTGGCTTTGTGACTGTATTGTAACCTTCATTGTTTACAGAATACATTTGAGCTGTGTTTTAGAGTGTGGGGTTTTTCACTCGTAAGGGTTTTCCCCATGTATATCTTGTGTCTCTCTCTTCTAACATACATTCTTGTGTATGTGTTTTCTACAATATCTCTGTTATTAGGTTGATAACACTATAATTGTAAAGATTGAAAAGAATTTGCACTCTTCTCTCCTCTTTAGATTAGTGTAGGAAGCGATTTCCACACACCTAGCTTCCTTTCAGTTTGTATCAGAGCCTGGCTAGTTTTAGTTCTAGCTGCTGGGTAGGGGTTTTTTGAGCTAATCTTAGGTTGAGTGGGAGTCTATACAGAGTATTTTGTATCTTGTTGCAGGAACAAGATGGCAACCACATCCAGAAGAGTAGAGGTGGAGAAGTTCAATGACACAAATTTTGAGTTGTGGAAACTCGAGATGAAGGATCTACTTGTTGATTGTGACCTATGGGAAACTGTTGATGGAACAAAACCTAAGACAATGTCACAAGATGATTGGGACCTCAAAGATCAAAAGGCTAAGGGTCTCATAAGACTCTATCTAGCTGACTCTATCCTATTGAATATCCATGAGGAGAAGACCACGAGAAATCTTTGGAAGAAACTGGAAGATGTTTATCAGGCCAAGTCCTTGGTGAACAAGTTCTTTTTGAAAAAGGAGTTGTTTGCTTTGAAGATGGAAGACAGAGGATCTATTGCAAACCATATTAATGCTTTCAACATGATCATTGCACAGTTGACATCTATGGGTGTGAAAATGGAGGGGGAGGATCAATGTATGACCTTGCTTTGTTCTTTGCCAAATTCGTGGGATCATCTTGTCATGGCCATCGAAAGCACTACAACCACCTTCAAGATGGATGAGGTACTGTCTTCACTGTTATTTGAAGAAATGTGGAGAAAGACAACCGAGTCAGCCAAAGAGGCTCTTGTGGTTCATGGAAGACCCAAAGAGAAAGGGAAAAAGAAGGACAAGAAAGGTGAAAAGGGCAGATCCAAATCCTATGGGAGATCCAAATCTCCTAGGAAGTCCAAGGCTCTCTGTTGGAACTGTGGGAAAATGGGGCATTTTCAAAAGGAATGCAAAGAGGAAAAGAAAAAGAAGAAGAAGAATGCCCCTAATTTAGATTCTAACAAGTCACAAGATGATGGTGATGCCTTCATCGTAGCCCTGGCCACCCATGCATCTAATGATGTGTGGTTGATTGATTCTGGTGCATCATTCCACATGACCTCGTATCGAAGATGGTTCATGAAGTTGATGAGTTTGATGGTGGAAGAGTGTACCTGGGTGACGACTCTCATCTAAAGATTGTTAGTCGTGGAAGAGTCTCAATCTGATTCCTTGATGGATGAGTGAAGGGGATCACTGGGGTTATGCACATCCTAGGCTTGGCACGGAACCTGCTTTCTGTAAGTATGTTGAATGATGCAAGTGTACAGGTTATCTTTTTGAAGGATGGATGCAAGATGACTAGAGGATCTATGGTGCTTGCGAAGGGTACTTAGAGGGGTACTCTGTTTCAGCTAGAGGCATGCACTACACAGTACAATAGTTCTTTTGACTCGAAGAAAAGAGTTATAGTCACTTCATCCCCACCATCTAAATGAGCAGTGAAGAAATCTGTTGTAACTAGTTCTGATGGTAGTGCACATGCTATGGAAGCTAAGCTTCCTGCTGAAAAGACTGTTTTATGGCATTTGAGATATGGCCACATTGGTGAGAAGGGTCTTAGAACCCTGAAAAATAAAAACCTCATTGAGGGGTTAAATGATTGTAATCTCGAGTTTGACTTTTGTGAACATTATGTATATGGAAAGCAAAACTGTGTTCAATTTTACTCTAGTTCTCACAAGTCTTCTGGTGTATTGGATCTTACTTATTCTAATGTGTTTGGTCTAGTTAATGTTCCTTCAATTTCCAAATCTGTATATTTTGTATCTTTGATAGATGATTACAGTAGAAGGACATGGGTTTATTTTATCAGAAGCAAATCTGAAGACTTTAGTTGGTTTAAAGAGTTTAAAGCCTTTGCTGAAAATCAGACTAGTAAAAAGATTAAGTGTTTGAGAATTGACAATGGTGGTGAGTTTTGTTTGGAAGATTTTGATAAGTTCTATAAAGAGCAAGGGATTGAAAGACATAAGACAACTCCATACACCCCGCAACATAATGGAGTTGTAGAAAGGATGAACAAGACACTGATGGAGAAGGCTAGGAGTATGCTTAGTGGAGCAAGCCTCGAACAAAAGTTTTGGGCTGAAGTTGTTGCCACTACTTACTACTTGGTAAATAGGTCTTCTACATCAGCTCTTGTTGGTAAGACACCTATGGAGACATGGTCTAGTAAGAAGCCTTCAGTTAGACATCTTTGTGCTTTTGGTTGTGAGGCATATGCACATGTGCCTAGGGAGAAATAGTCTAAATTGGAGAACAAGGCTGTTAAGTATATTTTTATTGGCTATGGTGTCGGTGTGAAAGGATACAAGCTTTGGGATCCTGTGGCTAAAAAAGTGTTGTATAGAAGTGTTATCTTCAGAGAGCTAACACCTTCTTCTGTTGTTCTACAACTAGAACAGACAGAAAGAAAGAAGATGTGGTTCAGTTTCCTTCTACCCTTGGGAAGACTAAACTGACAAACCCTGTGAGACCTAACGATGACGAGAGCTCTAGCAGCTCTGAAAGCTTAGAAGAAGAAGTAGAACCTCAACCTCAGCCATTGAGGAGGTCTACACAAACAAGAAAGCAACCTGATAGGTTTGGTTATTCATTACTTGATTCTAGTTGTGCTTTTTCTTTACTTATTAACACTGATGAGCCTAGAACTGTGAAAGAGGCTATGGGCATGAAAGATACAGGTTCCTAGAAGGAGGCCATGGAAGATGAGATGGCTTCTTTAGAGAAGAACAAAACATGGGACTTGGTGCCTTTGCCTAAAGGACAGAAACCTGTTGGATGCAAATGGATGTTCAAGAAGAAATTTGGTGTAGATGGTAGTGTTGAAAAGTACAAGGCTAGATTGGTTATGAAGGGGTATTCACAAGTGGATGGAATTGATTATGGTGAAATTTTCTCTCCTATTGCAAAGATGACATCCATTCGATTCTTTTTATCTCTTGCAGCTACTTATGACTTAGAGATAGAATAGATGGATGTGAAGACAAATTTCCTTCATAGTGATTTGGAGAAAGAGATTTACATGTCACAGCCAGAGCATTACATAGAGAAAGGTAAATAAAATTTGGTTTGCAAGTTGAAGAAGTCTTTGTATGGTTTGAAGCAGTCTACTAGGATGTGGTATATGAAATTTGATGCCTTTGTGTTGTCCATTAGATTTCTGAGATCAAAATCTGATCATTGTGTGTATTACAAGTTTGACAATGATTGCATTCTCATTATTGCATTGTATGTTGATGATATGTTGTTGATTGGGAATGGTAAGAATATTATTTTTGATTTAAAGTCTGCACAGTTTGAGATGAAAAATATTGGGGCAGCCATGTTGGAGTCCACTGAGAGGGGGGGTGAATCAGTGTTGTGAAAACTTTTAACTTTTTCAACCTTTTAATTTACAAGACAAAGAAGGAGGAAGACATCAATGAATTGTTAAACATATATGTACAAATATGATAATGTATATACATGAATCAGGACATGTGAGTAAAGCATTATAAAGTACACTCATAAAGACAAATTATGACACAGAGATTTATGGAGTGGAAAACCCTCTTGGGTAGAAAAACCACTCAAAATTGCCTCACTGGCTTAACCTTGAAATATCTTTACATGCCTCACTAGCTTATGATGTGGGTGTCTCACTAACAAATGGTCTCACTGACCTACAAGCCTCACTGGCTAATACAAGGCCTCACTGGCATAAACAATCACCATCATCAAAATATAAAACAAGGTGTGCAAGAAATGATTGCAACACAATCTGATTTGCACCATTACATAACCTTCTTCTCTAAATTTGCATATCTATGTTCAATCACACTCAATCTGATGATCTCTGTACAATCAATTCATCTGATACACAATTAATTCACACTGGTCTAGATTATCTCTGCATAAACAAATTCATTTGATACACAATTAATTCACATTCATTTCTTTTCATTTTCTCATCTTTGTATATCTCAACATGTTTTCTTCATCACATACACAGTATCAAATTCTCATCTATCTTTTCTCTTCAAGAAGATTTCTATAAAAATGTCTTCAACCCTGCATGATGAACCACACAACCATACCCTCAAAAATCCATCTTCAATACATTTACAAAAACCATTATATAAAGATTGTATGTCTTGACATATTCCTGTAATCCCATAGTGCACCTACAGTAAAATTATAAATAAAAAAAATCTCTTGGAATTCCTCTTCTCTCCATATTCATCTTCTTGAGTCTTTTCATTTTCCTCTCTGCATTCATCTTCTCTTTCAATATGAAAATCTTTGATGAAAAACAATTTGCAACACAAAAACTTTTCATATTCTTCTTCCCATACAAAATCCTCTACAAACCAGTCTGCAAAAAAAATCTAATTTCCATAACCATTTTCATCTTCAAACTATTCATTTTCCTGTGTCAAATATCTTCAAAAAATAAAAGAATATAAAAGACTTCCATCTCTCTGCAATTTTCTTCTTTCATAAAAAAACATCTTGATTTCCCACTTCAAAAAAAAACTTCTTCATGAATATAAGAAAGTAAATAGTCTTTAAAAAAAATCTTCTCAAAAAATATATCTTCTTTCCAAAAAAAAACTTTCTTTTTTTAAAACCTTTAAACTACATGAAGAAGAGGCCCACTTGCATTTTAAATATAGAAAATATTCATAAAAAAAACTCTTTTAAATACTAAAAAATCTGTCCTTTAAAAAAAATTCCATAAACTCCCTCTTTATTACTTTCTTGCCACGTGAGAGAGTTTTTTTTTAATTAGGAAAACTCTTTTTTTGTTTTAACTTTTTAACTCCTCAAAATCTGCCCTCTTTTTAAGACTCCAAATTAGTCTTTAAAAAAACAAAGACTAAGTCATTAAAAATAGCCCGCTCACTTATTTATTTATGTATAAAAAAAAAACTTTATTACTATATTTTGGATGCCCATGAACTTTTAAAGGGAGAGGTGAGGAGATTGAGGGGGCCGGTAAACTTTATGATCAACAAACCCTCCAGTAGGTCATGTTAAGTGATATGACCTATCGTAGGTCAATGTGCAATTAGAAGATAAAGTGAAACTGTCATAGCAAGGGCAGACATCAATTTGACTCTTTGCATGTTGTAACCATCAAATAGCCAATCAATAAAACTGAGACCTCCTGATTTGAAATGGCAACTCTTCCTGTCATAAACATGATGATGATAAACACCAGACATCAAGAACATGAGTATCCAAGGATGAAGATATCTTGATCAAATGAACACATCCTGCCATATGAAGAAAGAGCATCGTATCTGCATCATCATCAACTCAACACCTTTTTGACATCAATGACAATCTACTTTCATCAATCTCCCCCTTTGTCATTGATGGCAAAACTACATGATGCAATTTTTATTTCTCCTCCTTTTTGACATTTGATGACAAAGGCTATTGTCTCCCCTTGAGAAAATTAACTCATAAATAACAGTAGCAAGAGACTAGCAAATTATACTGATATCAACCAACTGCTTACTTATTTCTTGGATCACAAACACTATCACTAACCTTGTTATCTTTCATACCAACCAAGAATTGAGATATCACTTTCCAAATCATTGATACCACTAGTCTCTAAAAAATTTAAAGTACCGATCACTTTTACAATTTGTTGTTCTAAAACTTGTCTTGAAATTTTTGTCCTTGTATATCTGCATATTACACAACTTTTCAACTTGTGAGCAATAAGACACCATGAAGCATAGAACAACATCGTGTGAGGCACACCAACCAAAGTAGCAAACCATTGTTATAAAGGGCCCATAGACTGTACCAAACTCTCGGCACAATACCATTTCATGTAACAATACAAATATAAATATGAAGATGAAAACTGACACCATTGAGATCCTTTGAACACTTCTTTAACAAGATGAAGGCTGACAAACTCCTGATGACAACACTTATGATTGCAAAAAAGCTTCTCATGACAAACAAATCTTCCATAAACATCAACACTTTTTGACTCAAATGACAAATCTCCATGAATTCTCAAATCATAGTGTATAATGGCATAAAGATGACTCTTAGGTTTTAGATGAATCAAGCCTTTGACATGACACATATAAACTTGAACACCATGCAAAGGTATCATAAAAACTTCAACACCCATAAACACCACCATGAAGACATGATGAGCACACAAAAGATACCCAAGATTTCCATGGTAGAGACAACATGAACTATCAACCTGCAACCAATCTACTCTTGCACACACTTCTTGACATGAAAGAGAATGAAGACCATTTGAAAAGAATGAAGGCTATCTTGATGAATACCATCCTCTTGTTCCTGCATATGACACCTTTTACAACACCATGTCAAATCTGATATATACAAAACCATATCTGAAACATACTGCAATAAACAAGAATTGATGACTCTTGATTGTATCATTCAAATCAGCCCATCAAATATGCACAATCTTCACCAACAAGTACTGTGAAATGACTTCTTCCATTTTCAGCCACCTTAGCCAACACATGCTAATATCTGATAAGAGCTTTTTGGAAACATCTTAAGCTCTTTACCATGACAACCAATACTTCTCAATATTAATATCACTTTGAATTGCATCAACATGACAACTCAATCTTTGTAAGTACCAATAGGATATGACAAAGATAGAATTATTTATAAACCAAGTCACTTCTAAACCAAGTCATTTAAAATCACCAAACTCTTTGTGAATTGAGCCCTTGAACTTCTTACCACTAATCACCTGTAGCACTTACATACACATATTGACAAACCTCAACAATCTCCTTCCTAAAACTTCTTGGGGTAATTGATGGGACATTAACAACTCCCCCTTACTTCATGCTCTCAATTATCCAACTAATGATGTAACTTGTGCAAGATGCACAAGTTTAGGATCTTTCTTGTCCTGACTTTGTTTTCTTCTCCAAACCTGTATAGGCTTTTTCTTTTCTTTGCTCAAGGTGTCTGCTCTAGATGTCTTCAATTTATTCCTACAAAACTGTGCCTTATGCCCAAGATTATGACACTAAAAGCATATAACATTATAACCAATTAGAGGAGTAAAGGAATCATATCTCTTTGACATGCCAAAAGTACTTCCATAATCATATCTTCTATGCATCCAACAATCTCTTTCTATGTGACCAACTTGGTTACAATTGTAACATATTGCATTAGAATTCTTATTTGTCATTCTAGAAAGACTTTTGTTCTTATGCCACTCAACATTATTTCTAGCATAAGTCCTACAATCTCTAGCTCTATGACCATAGATATGACAAGAATAGCAATAACCATGAAACTGAGAATAATTATACCTTATTGAATGTCTGTTTGTTCTTTCTCTTCCAACATCAGAAACTTTATCTTTTGCTTTCTTCTTGTCTTCCTTAGGAGTAGCAGAATAATAATTCAAGTCTCTCTTCTACGTGACTTTGGAACACTCTCCTTCTTCAGTACTCTTTTCAAACAGCAGATTCTTGTGCAACTTAGAGGAAGCCTTTTCTAACTCTTTTCTCAAAGAGACTATTTCTGATTCTAGTTTTAGACACTCATTAGTTTTAGCTTCAAGATCAGATTTTGTAAATCAACAACCCTTTTTGCTTCTTCTACTTTTGTCTTCATAGTAATAATCAATTTGTCTGAAGCATTTACTTGACTTCTTAAATCTATAATTAGATTTCTAGCCTCTTCAAGGTCTGAAACAACTTTGTCCATAGAGACTTTTTCATGTTGAAGTTGATCTTCTAGTTTCTTATTCTCTTTTCTGAGCTGCTTGATTTATCCAGGGCACACAATAATTCACCTTCTAAATCAACTTCATAATCATCTTCATCAAACTCCTATTCATCTTCATCCATAAAGAATTCTTCTTCTTTACCATCAATCTTAGCTACAAAGTTATCTTTAGTTTCAGTTTCATCAAGTTCTTGTCTTCTTACATTCATATTGAAGTCTTCCTTTTTATCAAAATTCTCAACTACAAGACCATTCTTTGTATCAATCATCAGGGGTGACATATGCATGAAATCATTGCTAGGCTTAAATGAGGCTTGTTTTACCATCTTTTGGTCAGCATCTTTATTTTCTCTATTTGAGACCTCAATTCTACTCTTCTTACCCATTTTACTCCACTACCAGGACTTACCCGAGCCTATTAGACTTCAAAAAGGGAACCTAGGCTCTGATACCACTTGTTGGAGTCCAGGACAACACTAAGAAGGGGGGTGAATCAGTGTTGTGAAAAATTTTAACTTTTTCAACCTTTTAATTTACAAGACAAAGAAGGAGGAAGACATCAATGAATTGTTAAACATATATGCACAAATATGATAATGTATAAACATGAATCAGGACATGTGAGTAAAGCATTATAAAGTACACTCATAAAGACAAATTATGACACAAAGATTTATGGAGTGGAAAACCCTCTTGGGTAGAAAAACCACTCAAAATTGCCTCACTGGCTTAACCTTGAAAATATCTTTACATGCCTCACTGGCTTATGATGTGAGTGTCTCACTAACAAATGGTCTCACTAACCTACAAGCCTCACTGGCTAATACAAGGCCTCACTAGCATAAACAATCACCATCATCAAAACATAAAACAAGGTGTGCAAGAAATGATTGCAACACAATCTAATTTGCACCATTACATAACCCATAACCTTCTTCTCTAAATTTGCATATCTATGTTCAATCACACTCAATCTAATGATCTATGTACAATCAATTCATCTGATACACAATTAATTCACATTGGTCTAGATTATCTCTGCATAAACAAATTCATTTGATACACAATTAATTCACATTCATTTCTTTTCATTTTCTCATCTTTGTATATCTCAACATATTTTCTTCATCACATACACAGTATCAAATTCTCATCTATCTTTTCTCTTCAAGAAGAATTCTATAAAAATGTCTTCAACCCTGCATGATGAACCACACAACCATACCCTCAAAAATCCATCTTCAATACATTTGCAAAAACCATTATATAAAGATTGTATGTCTTGACATATTCCTGTAATCCCATAGTGCACCTGCAATAAAATTATAAATAAAAAAGTTCTCTTGGAATTCTACTCCTCTCCATATTCATCTTCTTGAGTCTTTTCATTTTCCTCTCTGCATTCATCTTCTCTTTCAATCTGAAAATCTTTGATGAAAAACAATCTGCAACACAAAAACTTTTCATATTCTTCTTCCCATACAAAATCCTCTACTTTCCAAAAAAAACTTTCTTTTTTTAAAACCTTTAAACTACATGAAGAAGAGGCCCACTTGCATTTTAAATATAGAAAAATCTTCATAAAAAAACTCTTTTAAATACTAAAAAATCTGTCCTTAAAAAGAAATTCCATAAACTCCCTCTTTATTACTTTCTTGCCACGTGAGAGTTTTTTTTTAAATTAGGAAAACTCTTTTTTTTTTTAACTTTTTAACTCCTCAAAATCTGCCCTCTTTTTAAGACTCCAAATTAGTCTTTAAAAAAACAAAGACTAAGTCATTAAAAATAGCCCGCTCACTTATTTATTTATTTTTTTAAAAAAACTTTATTACTATATTTTGGATACCCATGAACTTTTAAAGGGAGAGGTGAGGAGATTGAGGGGGCCGGTAAACTTTATGATCAACAAACCCTCCATTAGGTCATGTTAAGTGATATGACCTATCGCAGGTCAATGTGCAATTAGAAGATAAAGTAAAACTATCATAGCAAGGGCAGACATCAATTTGACTCTTTGCATGTTGTAACCATCAAATAGCCAATCAATAAAACTGAGACCTCCTAATTTGAAATGGCAACTCTTCCTTTCATAAACATGATGATGATAAACACCAAACATCAAGAACATGAGTATCCAAGCATGAAGATATCCTGATCAAATGAACACATCCTGCCATGTGAAGAAAGATCATCATATCTGCATCATCATCAACTCAACAGCTTTTTGAAATCAATGACAATCTACTTTCATCAAGCCAAAGTAAGTATGTGAAGACCGTGTTAGATAGGTTCAGCATGGCAGATTGTAGACCATTGTGTGTTCCTATTTCATTGGGGACAAAGTTGTCTGTTAATGATTGTCCAAAATCTCCTAGTGAGGTGGAGGACATGAGAAGAGTACCTTATGCTAGTGTTGTTGGCAGTTTGATGTATGCTATGGTTTGTACAAGACCAAGCATTGCCCAAGCAGTAGAAATCCTTAGTCGATTTATGGCTAATCCTAGATGGGTACATTGGGATGCAGTTAAGAGAGTGTTCAGATATTTGAGGGGTACTTCCAAGTATTCCATATGCTATCATGGTAATGCTATAGGACCTCTGCATTCAGTTTGTATTCGTAGATTTGTGGATTCAGATTGGGTAGGTGACATTGACAGCAGGAGATCCACCAGTGCCTATATGTTCACTAAGTTTGGTGTTGCAATTAGTTGGATGAGTAAGCAACAACCTGTGGTTGCTTTGTCCATGACAAAAGCTGAGTATATTGCAGAAACTCATGCTTGCAAGGAAGCCATTTGGCTAAAGAGATTATGTTTAGATATTGGTGTTAATGCAGGATAGATTACGATTTGTTGTGACAGTTAGAGGGCGATATGCGTAGCAAAGAATCTAACTTTCCATGCCAGAACAAAGCATATTAATGTATAGTTTCACTTCATGTGAGACATGGTAGAGGATGGGAAGGTGAATTTGGAGAAGGTAGATACTTTGAAGAATGTTGCAGATGCATTGACAAAACCAATGGGCACAGAGAAGTTCAGATGGTGTTCGGAGTCTATGGGCCTCTCGGCCTATAGAAGTTAAATCTTGTTATTTCTATTGGCTCTTACAAGGTGTTTGACAAGTGAGAGAATGTTGGGAATTAAGGTGTCTCAACCTTGGTAATTCCTTGTATTATTTCATTATATTTATTTATTTATTGCCTATTGTTTAATTAGGATGCAAATCCTATGTTGTCATCTTGCGGGAGTTGGCACGGTGATGTGTCATCCTACATGGAAGATGACCACATGTAAATTTGTCCTCACATGAGGAGATAGGTATCCCACTTAGTGGTAGGAATATTTTTGCATGTGTTAGCATCTTAGATAGTTTGTAAGGGAATATTGACTGAAATGGTCATGATAGATTCCTATGACAATTCTATGACATGTACGAGTCAGAAATAGAAGATTCTATGACAGGTGAGGACATGTGTCGAGAAGCATCTTGAAAGAAGGCATCTTTGGGTGCGCCAAGGTGGGTTATGACATGTTGTAAGAGAATATGCTATTTATAGCCTGTGTATGATAGATTTTCTTACAGATGTAAGTTATGACAGCTATGACAGATTCTATGACAGTTGTAAGAGTCATTAGAGCATATGTCATTGCCCATCTTGGGAATAGGCGACCTCTTTGGGATGGGGTGACTTGACAAGTGTCAGGAACATCCTACAATGTTGGAAAAGTGTCCATAGGCATGGGTTTTGGGCCATGAGGCCATGTTGGACACCCATCTCAAGATAGAGCCATTTTTTCCTTGTATGTTCTATATAAATAGGTGCTTTGGAGAGGAGATGTATTATGTGATTGACAAATACTGTTATGCTGCCAGTTTGTCTCCAAATACAAGTGTTGAAGACTCCTGCAAGAGCAATGGCTCTGTGACTATATTCTAACCTTCATTGTTTACGGAATATATTTGAGCTGTGTTTTGGAGTGGGGTTTTTCACTTGTAAGGGTTTTCCCCACATATATCTTGTGTCTCTCTCTTCTGTCTTATATTCTTGTGTATGTGTTTTCTGCAATATCTCTGTTATTAGGTTGATAACATTGTAATTGTAAAGATTGAAAAGAATTTGCACTCTTCTCTCCTCTTTAGATTAGTGTAGGAAGCAATTTCCGCACACCTAGCTTCCTTTCAAAACTCTTGGATGGTATAATATGGCAATAGAGCAGAAAAGAGAGTAGACTAATGTCTAGCATGCAGTGGGTTAGAGATTCCAAGTTTTCAGACACAAGTTAATCTATTTGTAGCACCTTTAGGGTCTTATGATGTAATTCTGGGAATCAACTAGTTAGCTGAACATAAGTCTCTAGTAAACTGTGAAGACAAAGTTGTTAGATGTTTGGATGACCTAAGAAATCAAGTGGAAATTAATGCATCTAAGAGACCTTTAGAGCTTAGACAAATATCAACTATGGAATTGAAGAAAGCCAAGAGGAAAGGGTGTGCCATTTATGTTGTCCAAGTAAAGGACCTTGACAAAGAAGAACCAGTATTGAATGACTACCCAATCCTTAGAGATTTCTGAGATGTATTCCATGTGGAGTTGACAGAGTTACCACCGAAGAGAGAATTTGACTTCTTGATTGATTTGCTACCAGGCACTGAGCCTCAATCTAAGGCACCCTATAGGATGACTACTACAGAATTGTATGAGCTTAAAGCACAATTGCAAGAGTTACTAAATGAAGGGTTCATTAGACCTAGTGTGTCACCATGGGGTGCACCAGTTATCTTTGTTAAGAAGGATGGTACTTTGAGGTTATGCATTGATTATAGGATGCTTAACAAAGCTACTATAAAGAATAAGTACCCACTCTCAAGAATAGATAAGCTCTTTGATCAGATGAAAGGAGCTATGGTGTTCATGAAGATAGACCTTAGATTTGACTATCACCAATTGCGGATTAAGGATGAGGACATCTCTAAAACAACTTTTATGACTCGATATGGTCACTACAAGTTCATAGTGGTACCATTTGGGTTGAGTAATGCTCCAACAACCTTCATGAATATGATGAATAACATTTTCAGTGTTTGTTTAGATTATTTTTGGTTGATCTTCCTAGATGACATATTGATATACTCTAAATTAGTGGAAGAGCATGAAAGGCATTTGAGGATAGTCTTACAACACTTGAGAGAGTAGAAGATTTATGGTAAACTATCTAAGTGTACATTCTTTCAAGATAAAGTGCACTATCTTGGTCATGTGATCTCGGCAGAAGGGATTGAAGTTGATCCTGAGAAGATAAAAGTGATAATGGAATGGCCTGCACCTTAGAATGTGACAGAAGTTAGAAGTTTTATGGGACATGCAGATTATTATAGAAAGTTTGTGGAAGGTTTCTCAACTATAGCAGCATGAATTGCCTCACTACAAAAGAAGGGTAAGAAGTTTGAATGGACAAAAAGGTGTGAGAAAGCCTTCTAAGGGCTAAAGGAAAAGCTCACAATTGCTCCTATCTTGACCATACTAGATCCTAATGGTCACTTTATAGTTATAACTAATGCTTCAAGAGAATGAGTAGGAGTGTTGATGCATAATGAGCAAGTGGTTGCATATGAGTCAAGAAAGCTAAAGCAATATGAGTTAAACTATGCACCGCATGATCTTGAGTTAGCTGCCATAGTTCATGCACTTTAGATGTGGAGGCATTATCTTCTAGGTAAGCCCTTTGAGTTAAAGACAGATCATTTAGGGCTCAAGTATATATTTACGCAACCTAACCTTAATGCACGACAGAGAAGGTGGTTGGAATTCCTTAGTGAGTATGACTTTGGAATTGAGTATATAAAAGGAAAGGAGAATAGAGTAGTAGATGCTCTTAGTAGAAGAAGACATCTGGCTGCCATGGTTACAACGAGATCCAATTTGAAGCAGAAAGTAGTTTAGAACCTTTAAGGGGATGAGCATTATAAAAGAGTGAAGCAAGCTTTGGAAGTAGACCCCTTAGATCATAGGTTTGATGGTTATGTGATTGAGTCATATGGACTTCTAAGATATCAGGGAAGGATGTATGTTCCTAACTTAGGAGAGTTGAGGAAGTTAGTGCTTGAGAAGATCCATAATGCACCATATTTGGGGCACCCTAGAGTGACCAAGATGGTCGAAGGTTTGATACCCTTATACTTTTGGCCTAGACTTAAGAGGGATGTGATAGAGTTTGTGGCTCGATGTTTGGAGTGCCAACAAGTCAAAGTTAAGCATGTGCATCCAGCAAGTTTGTTGTACCCACACAGTGTTCCTAAGCATAAGTGAAGTAATAAGTATGGACTTTATTCAAGGATTGTCCATGTCTAAGAATCAACATGATGTCATCTTAGTGGTTGTGGACAAGTTGAAAAAGGTAGCACATTTCATTCCAAGGAATCTTTCAGATGGTTCTTTGGTTTTAGCTAAGAAGTTTGTTTAGGAGATTTTTTGATTGCATGGAGTGCCTGAGATAGTCATTTTAGATCGAGACACTCACATGGTATCTAGATTTTGGACAACTCTTAATGTAGCATTGGGCACCAAGTTAAATTTTAGTTTGGCATATCATCCTCAAATAAATGGTTAGACAAAAAGAGTCAATCAGGTTGTAGAAGACCTTCTCAAAATGTATTGTATGGATCAACAGTATAAATGGGAGGAGTATCTTCCATTGGTAGAGTTTGTATACAACAATTCATACCCTACATCTTTGGGAATGGCACAATTTGAAGCTCTTTATGGGCATAGGTGTCGAACACCTATCAGTTGGGATAAGGTGGAGGATAGAATAGTGATTGGTCCTAATATGTTAAGGGAAATGGATGATCAGATGAGATTGATCAAAGAAAAATTGAAGCAAGCTTCAGATCACCACAAGAGTTATGCAGATAGAAATAGGATGCCTAGACAGTTCTCAGTTAGTGAAAAAGTCTTCCTGAGGGTCAAACCTCAGAAGAGTTCAGTTTCATTTGGCAAAGCGTCCAAACTTGCTCCTTGATTTGTAGGACCGTTCAATGTGTTGGAAGTGATCAATCTTGTAGCTTATAGACTTGCTCTACCACTTGCATTTACCAGAATCCATAATGTTTTCCATGTGTCCTTACTTAAGTTTTATCATCCAGATGCATCACATATTCTTGATTGGCGTGCTTTACAGGTTCAGGATCTAGGAGTGGTGTTGGTAGAGCCCACTTGAATTTTAGAGAGGCACAACGTTAGGTTGCGTAGCATGGATGTGGTGTAGTATAAGGTCCAATGGGACCAATATTCAAAGGACAGTGCCACATGGGAGGATGTGGAGGAGATTGATAGATCCTTTTCTCATTTGAGGATATAGCATAGATTTCTTATTCATGCATGGACTATGATACTTTGAGTTATTGTTATTTGTTTTCATGATACTTTGATACATTGTTGGTGGTAGATTGATACATTATTATTTTGTTGTGTAATAAGACATCGGGACGATGTCTCTTCCTAGTGGAGAAGGATGTCACGTCTCATTTTTATGGACTATACAATTATTTTAGACTAGTGAACATGTACTATGATTATTTTTACTTTGAGTAAATTCCACATGTGTGAAGGTAATTATCGTGAAGTTATATTTGTGTGAATTGGAAAGTTGATTTAATATTAAATATTATCAATATGATTATAATATTTTGCTTTGGCTATGTTTTGGGGAACTAACCTATTGACATCGAGATTGAGTGCGAATGAATGCAAGTACTCGTTGAAGACGAGAACATGGTTGAGGTAGAGATGTTCTAGCCACTCGGCAATACCTATTTGGGATGGATAACCTGATGTACTCACACACTCACATAGTCTCATATTGCATTTTTGAATGGCTTATTATCCATTATTGTATGGATAATAAATGTGATTGATGGTTAGATACTTAGAAAAATATTGTGTTTTAATTGCTACAATAAGTCTATTTTGAATGCATGATTTAGTCATAAATATTAATATTTTTTTGAGTTATATTTAAAATGGTGTATTATTTAATAATAAATAATAAATGTTTTCCTATTTATATAAATATTATTGTTTGGAAGACAATATCTGAATTAGACTTAAAACAAATAATTTAAATTACTATATATATATATACACACACACACTAGGGAAAAATCAAGTTTATAGTCAAAAACAACAAACTATTCAAACCCTAACTGTAATGAAGTACAATCTAGCCTAGAAATCAAGCAATCAAACATAAAATAAATGGCAAATCTAAGCTAATATTGATTAACCTACATTGTCCTCCTTTATATTGCCTTATTTGTTCTTAGATTTTGCAAGTTTATGCAAAGATCATGAGAAGCTCTTGTGTATGCTTAGCAAGACATTGGAGATTTACAGTAGTTTTGAGATGAAAATGAGCATAACGGAGCTTAAGGGATCAAAATGGAGCTAGATGGGTTGTTTTATAGAAGAGCATATTCGAATGGAGGGCCAGGATCACATGTTGACTTTGAGGCCAAATCAAGGGTTGAGATGAGTTAGGGTTTCTCATCACAAGAGGACAAAAGTGAATTTAAAATTCACAAATATGATGACGTGTAATGGGATTTTTAAATTAAATAAACTTGTCCAATTTATTTAATTTATTGAAAGGATGCATGTGAAAGGGTTATTTAAACAAATGTTTTATTTGTTTAAATTAATGAGAGGAGAAATTAGGATAGGAATGGTTAAATAATTAATTAATTAATCATAGAGGCAAATGTGGAATGTGGAAGAAATTAGGGTTTTGCAATTTGAGGACACTTTTAGGTGTCTACAATATATATATATAATTAATTTTATTATTATTATAAATACTTCTTGTTTTGATTTAAATGATTATTGTTTTTTGAAAATAAATAAATTATATTAATAATACTTATTATATTTAGAAATCTAAATAAATGTATTAAAAGAATAATTTTGTCATGCAAGCAACGAGAATAAATAAGTTATTCTATTTAATTTTAATGGAGGCTTTTTGGAATGAAAAGAGGCATGAAAACTAAGGAGAATTGGGAGATTATTAAAAAGAAAAAGAAAACCTAAATCCAACGCTTTAACAGAGATTTGGAATAAAACTAAGGAACAATAGAAAGAAGAAATCACCACTATTATCCTGAGCAATGACAGGACAGAGAGGGGAGATTTTATCATTGTTTGGAAGAGCGACAGAAAGAAAAGAGGAGATCTACAATCATCGACAAGAGGAAAGAAAAGATCGACGCCAAGCAGAGTCCAACTCAAAAGAAGCAATTTATACCAGGTATTTTTCCTTGTGTTGTTGCATTAAAATTATGGTTGAAATACTGTTAAAACTATGGTTAACATAGGCTTATGATCTACCTTTTTCCCTAAACTACGTATGGTGTGAGTGGCCAGTTTTCTATTCTTGCTTTGTACAAATGAACTATTTCTCCTTGTCACCTACTATTTTCTCTTCCATGTCAGATTAAGGGGTGATCACCCTTATGTATGAGCCGATCTGGGCACAAATTGACCTCCTTTGTGCCATCGGCCTAAACTATTTACCGATGACCTGTCAAATGGTAGCCTGCAAAAACAAATTTATAAATTTATTATCCTTAGCCATTAAATGTGTTTACATCGGATTCAACTCTCTTCTGCAGTTCACAAAATGGCCTATCTTTTGGCCTTGAAAATATACTCTATTTTATCCATTGGCTCAGTTAAAACATTCAATTTAGAACTTCCAAAAGATCTGATTTTACCTTCTTATTCAAACTGTATTGCATTCTCAACGACCTTGCAAACTTCAGTCGGTAGTATTTAATGCCTCTTCACCATTCTAACACTGTTGGACATGTTATTTCCTTTAGCTTTTATGTTATTACTATCACAGAAATTTGTTTGAAATCCGGTCTCAATCCTTTGTTTTGAATCAAATTTCCTTACAAAACTCCTGTAGTAGTGAGTTAATTTTTCTCATACAGTTGTTCTTTTATTTCCTATCGCAGTAGTTTTGTTATCCCTATTGCCCTTTTACTAGTTCCTATAGCCTAAATTTTAAAGTTCTTGTAGCTTCTTTGAAACTCTTTAAAATAGTTATTGATTCACAAAACAAAAATAATTTGATTTTCTAATTATTACCTATGTTATTTGACATGGAAACCATTCTTATACTCATATTATATCTTTATTTAAACTAATTGCTTGAATCAAAACAATAATGGATATGAAGTAGTTAAACTTAGTTTTCTACAAACTTTTAGACAATGAAATATAGATAGAGAATATAACTAGATTATAGACATTATATTAATATTTGCATAAATGAATGATGTTCTTTTTTTTTTCTTGCTTGAAAGTGGGTTTTCATGATTGATGCTTTGAAAAGGAGATTAGAGATGGTCTATATGTGAATAGGGGTTGTTATTTATTTTATCTCATTTTTATTATTTATTTTATTTACTTGTTATGGGAAAATAAGGTAGATTTTTATCTAGGAGTGTTTTGGGTTACTTTTGGGCTAGGATGCTGAATGTGGATTATCAGAGATAGCTTTTCCTCTTTTCAAGAATTGAACCGGTAGCTATTTTTCAAATGTTTAGATCTAAATGAGTAGTCATTGAAAAAGATGAATATTTTGTCTAGCAAACTTTATTAATATATATCTTTGCCACATCCTGTTGTGAGACAATCTACATTTCATTCTTTAGAATTGCGCATTAGACATCAGGTTGCATCGGGTGTTTCCTCCTACCAGTTGTTTCCAGGTAGCTAGACATTTCATGCAGGGATGGGTTTCCTTCATATTATGAAGGGATCCGGGGAAGTGTAATTGCTTCATGGTTGGGTGGAAAAGCGCCTGACCCATCTTCTTGTCTCTCGGCTCGCAAGAGAACCATTTGGGTTCGTGGCAACTGGAGAGTGTTTTGATTTATTATACGTGTTGTACATATGTATTGTAACTTGTAATTGGATGTATTATGGCATGAAAGCCAACAGACTTTGTATATTATTTTATAATGCTATCACTTGGATTGAGCACGAGATTTTGTAAGATTTAATGACTTTTATTGATTCATATTTAGGAGATTTATTTTTTACTTGTAATGTTGTAAATAAGTGGATTATTTACTTCATTTTACTTTTGTTACTTGAGATGTTGTATTTAAATGGATTATTTACTTCAGGTTACTTTTGTGATGGTTTCAGTACCTTACAATACATTAGACTTGTTATAGTTTTTTGATGCATGAGAATCCATTGATTGCAAATGAGAGTTTAAAAATAAGTTGGGCTCTAATGGTAACATAGAAAAGTAGAAAGCATAGCTAGTTGCTAAAGATTATTTCCAATTTGAGGGGATAAATTTTAGTGAGATTTTCTCCCCTATTGTAAAGTTGACATCTATCAAAATGCTAGTAGCTTGTGTTGTTGCTTTTGATCTTAAGGTTGAGAAGATAGATGTAAAGACATTTTTTTTGCATGATGTGTTGGAGTATGAGAAACACTGAGAGGGGGGGGGTGAATCAGTGTTTCAATAATCAATTTCAACTTCTTAATGAGCAAAACACTTAAACTCTTTGCAAACAACAAATGTTCAGTTTCAAGAATATAACTATATGTGATACCCAACCTTTGGATTCTTAAACAATATGTAAACTCAAATATTGTGATATCAATAAAAGAAATAGCAAGACCAGAAATGTATCCACAAAAGAATCATAACATAGTATTTTTTCATGAGTGGAAAACCCTCATGGGGTAGAAAAACCACTCGATAAATGCCTCACTGGATTAATCAGAAAAATCACCAATTACAGAGCCTCATTGGCTTTTATGTCTCACTGACTACAAAATGCCTCACTAGCAAGATAAGTCTCACTAGCAGCATAAGCCTCACTAGCTACAAAATGCCTCACTGGCTACAGATCAAACTTGTCTCATTGACATGATCTTATGCAACACATTCTCAAAGATCAAATGAAAGATATACAATACAGAGGGTTTCTCTATTTCTCTACAATCTAGATCTTGATAGTCTCATTTATTTGTGACCCAAGAATTCATATTCATGACTATGCAAAACAGCTCAGGAAAGTTCTTGCATCAACACACTATTATAATCTCAATGATAGTGTAAAACACACCATCGTCAATACCACACTAGGTGTTATATATATTGTCTCATAAGCTCTTCCTTCTTCATTAAACAATTTGTATTTGTAACTAAAATAGTTGAACTGTGTAAAATGGTTTTCTTTTGAACAAGTAACTGACAGAGTAATATGGTCGAATGATGCCATTTGAGCAACTGGTTTCAGATCATTACAAAACTTAACCCATAGGGATACAATAAACTTCTAACTGTCCATTATAACCACTTCAAGATCTTTGAAAGAACCCTAGTGTCAAGTCATGTGGGTGTTGCCTTTTTCAAACCCTAACCAAAGTAAGAGTAAACACAACCTTCTTGAATACCATCAGTGTTAAAACAAACTGTTACCATTACCAGAAACCTTAACTACTTTTCAATAAAAAGGATAAGTGAAGTATATGAAACAACAAAAGGAAAGGTATCACCTAAAGATGCCGACAACTAAAAATTTTTGCTGTGACTTTGAGTTCTGAGAGACCAAAAAATAACTGTCAAGCTCACCTCAATCATTTTCTACTACTCATTGTATCATAGCATTGTCAAATCACAGAAAAATCTGCATCATGATTACAAAATTGTCAACCTTTTGGAAGTTGTTATAACCCTAGGTCGAGAGACTTCATGTCTCAAAGTTTGACCATTGAAAATGAACTCAAAACAAACTTTTTCCAATGTATACATTGTCCACCGAGAGATCCAGTATGCCCTAAAAGGGCTGGTAACAATGAACCATTAACACAAGCTTTTTACCTGTTAAACATGCCCGTCACCTACTTGGCAGGTTATTAACTTGAGTGACCCAAAATGCCTTTGTTTATAATGATTTTTCAAATCAAAAACAATTTAATCTTTCATAAATCAAATAGCCATATGGTGCCTTCTTCTAACTTTGGAGTTAGATAAAATAATAACCTCCTTCATACAAGAGATGACATTGGGAGATAAACAAATGAGATCATATCAATGATGCCACATGAAATAAAGCAAGTATAACCTTTGTTTTGTATCCCTTTGAGATTTATCAAGCTTTTAAAGTTAACTAAAACAAGAACCCTTCATATCAATGGTGACCTTGATGACTAATGCCTTTGTTTGCATATTGGATCAAGTGAAATAATCAAGTGCCTCTTTCAACATTAAACTTTAGATGAGATGAGACCATAACATTGCACCATAAAAGATATCATATTGCAACACATCTATAATACCAAGGATGTAACATGTCAAAACATCAATTGTATGAATACCAAACATGTTGTCCCCATATACTGTCTCAAACATCGATGACAGTTTCATTCAAAACACATAAAATAAATGCTACCCTTATAACCAAGCCAAGGGTCTTTAATGAATACCACACATGTATGCAAAACATGTATCACCTAAATATGTATGTCACCTGAGTACTTGCCAATACTAGAAGTGCCACAAATAACCTAAACCTAAACCTAAACCTGTATGATCACCAATACACTGTCAAGTGTAACAAAAAATAATATGCATGATTTGCAATGTACAGCTAAACCTGTACCATTAGAAATCTGAACATGTATGGTATCTCAACTTTTCTCCCCCTTTTGACAACAATGCGAAAGCTCAAAGAGGTAAGATAAACAATAAAGACCTGTCCAAAGACCTGAGATTGTTGTTACAAAGAAGGTAAACATTGTCAGAGCTGCATAGATAAGCATGAAAGAACAATAAAACATTGGCATCAACTTTGTCTCTTCTCAACATTATCTCATCTGAACTGAGGAGATGTCAATAGCAGCATCAAATACAAATTCCAAACCAAGAAGGATATGGAATCACTGTCAAAGCATAGAGCACTATTAGTGCCACAGTCACACCTGTCAGGATGATGAACATGGTAGAAGAATAACACCAAAACATGATGGAAATGTTAGAATACTGTTCAAGATGAGTATTATCAAAGGAGCATGTGTAATTGTAAATAGTATTTACCATAGACCTGAAAAATTGTTGTATGATGCAAGAGAATAGAAGAAATCACATACTGCAAGAAGAACATAGTGTTGTCACTCTACGATCATGCGTCATAAACTCACTGACTAGATGCCAATCATGAAACTTGAACTAGAGGTATATAATATGCAAGAAACCTCCCCCTAAAACCTTTCTCATATGAGGAATCAAACACCACAAACATTATTGAACTAGAACATGAAACAAATTCACCATCATCATGAAACTAATGCATCTGAACTCTGCTGAACCAATGAACCAAGTAAATTTGAACCAAGCATGAAATGAATTGATGAACCATGCCTGAACCAAAGAATCTCACCGTGCCTGTACCAAGCATCAAATCTCACTGTACAACAATAAAGAACACCATCAAAGCATCAAGAATGAATCACTATATATCATCTGTATAACATGTAATTTCTCCCCCTTTTTTTGGTATTCAATGACAAGAGTGAGAAACTATCTTCTCCTAAGAACAAAGTGCAATCTATCACAACTCATAACCACTATTACTAAGAGAGTAAAATCACTGCAACTACCCCCAAGAACATGCATGATATAAGTATCAAAAGAAACTTTAGACTACACCTTACCAAAGCACCTACCATCTTGTCAGGATATGTAAATACAGTCTTAAAGAAATCAAATAGTCCAACAGTGACTTCAAAAAAAAAGGTATAGCATTACTTTTAGTTTACAAATACCACTCTGACACCTATCTAATCAAAAACTTAGAGAACAAACACTAAACATGATCACTAACAGAGATAGAAATAAAGGATCATTGTAATCATCAAAGTGAGCAGTAATCACTACATAGATAACATACTGATAACCACATTTTAGTTTGAAAGACTCCATCCCTTGTCCAAGACCTGTTCATTACTAATCATTCCATTTGTTAACACAAGCAATCATAGTCAAAGATTAAGTTCATGTACTATCCTGATTTGTCATATTGTCTAATGTCTTTTTTGTTGTCATCACTAAAGTGTTCTCTATCTGATGTTACCCATGAAAATATAGAGCTCTATCAAAATTTGCTCAAGATCCTGTCATTATGCAAGAACACATTGTCTGCTACAAGGGTTTATTGGTAGGTCTTCCATCATCTAGTAACAAATGTCAGATAGCAAAAAGTCACTATACAGTAAAATACCACCATCAAAAGCAAAGTGTCATGCCAAGTAAAGTGACTTCAACAAGGTAACTACTAACAACACAAGTAGAACCCTGCACCTGTATCATTGTCATTAATCATACTGCAACACATAGTATTGTTAGAGAAGTATGATCACTGTTGTCCCTTGCTTATCTCTTGGTATGCTCTACCCTATCATTATCTTCATTGCTTGTTCATCATTCATTCTCCAAGAAAATGAAATCCCTGGGAAGTTACTATTTGTCAACATGTCACATGACTTGATCACTCAACTGTTCTATTGATCTTCATGAATGATTTCTTCATCTTAGAATTATAAGCCATTGAATATAACAAGGACCACACCTAATGAGGACTCCACAATATATTGTCCTGCCTTATTTGTCATTGTCATTGTCAACAAATCTAAAACTGATCTAGTACAAACATATCTTCCTAATTTTCTCCAAGGGTTTGAGTTAGTAACATAAGGCCAATTCCCCCTCAATTTATGCTTTAAAAAGCTAAACATTGCAAAATCTGAGATACCTGAGATACAACTGACAAATCACATGAGGAATAAGGCACTTAAACACACAAACACTGTCTTCTACTCACCATTTCAACATTGCAAAGCTATTTACCAGAAACCAAACAAAAAAGTGAATGTTGCATCCTAGAAGGCTTTGAAGCATGATGAAACACAAGAACATGAATCACAAAGGCATGCACTTAAGCTACTATCACTGGTATATAGACATCAATAACCAAACTTCCTACAATATCAAACCTCTTGAAACTTCTTGGGGCAAGAGATAGAATATTGGACAACTCCCCCTCACTCTAAGATGTGTCTTAAGTAGTTTGTAATGTCTCTTGTGCAGCATGCACAAGATTAGGACTTCCTTCTTCTTGACTTTGTTTTCTTCTCCAAACTAGTATAGGATCTTTGTTTTCCTTGCCCAGAACATTCACTTGATTTTGCTTGAATATGTTCCTCAATCTTCCTCTACACCACTATGTTTTGTGTCCAAACATATTACACCTATAGCATAAACTATTGTAGTCTTGACCAAGAGAAAAATAGTTTCTTCTAGGCAATCTGTGAGAGTCTTTATTGACATACCTTGCATGCATCCAACAATTTCTTGCTAGGTGGCCAACTTTATTACAATTGTAACAAGCATTATCATAGTCCTGATTTGACCAGCTATAAAGACTTTTCTCTTTATTCCATCCAAAACCATTTCTTTTACAATCTCTAGCCCTATGACCATAAACATGACATGCATAGCAATAACCATGGAATTGAGAGTAATTGTACCTCATTGTTTGCTTGGTGGGTAGAGATCTTGTGGACTTGGTTGTCCTTCCTCCTTCACCTTCAGGAGCAGCATGATCACTCAAATCTACCTTCTTCCTAGGTGTCTTTCTTGCCTTAGAAGACTATCCTTCCTCATATCCTAAGCTGGTTGTATCCTTATAGTGTTTTTTTTGCCCAACATTTCATGCAACTTGCTTGTGCTCTCTTCAAACTCCTGTTACCATGTTGACAGAACCTTAAGACCTTCATAATCATTTCTCAAACTGACTATTTATGCTTCTAACTTCAAACATTCTATTCCTTTTACTTCAAGATCAGATTTAGTCACATCTATTATTCTTTTGGCTTCCTTAATCTCAGTTTTTAAGTTAATAATTAATTTGTCAGAATTATCAACATGACTCTTTAAGTCTACAATCTGATTTCTAGCCGCTTCAAATTCTAAAGAAACTTTGCAAAATCTGCACATACCTTATCTTTGGAATTTTTTTCTTGTTGAAGCTGGTCTTCTAATCTTTGATTCTCCTTTCTAAGTTGCTTGATATGATCTAAGGCACACAAGAGCTCTCCTTCAACATTAACTTCACAATCATCTTCATCAAACTCCTATCCATCTTCATCCACATAGAGATCTCCTTCTGCATCATCAATCTCAACAACAAAGTCATTTTCTTTATCACACTTTGTGTCAACTTTTAGGGGTGACTCATGTAACAACTCATTACTTGACTTGACTGAGGTTTGTTGTACAACCTTTTGTTTGGCATCTTTCTTTCCTCTATTTCTTCTACACTTTCCCATAGTACTCCACTATCAGGACCTACCTAAGCCTGTTAGATTTCTATAGGGAACCTGTGCTCTGATACCACTTATTGGAGTACGGGAAACACTAAGAGGGGGGGTGGGCGAATCAGTGTTTCAATAATCAATTTCAACTTCTTAATGATCAAAACACTTAAACTCTTTGCAAACAACAAATGTTCAGTTTCAAGAATATAACTATATGTGATACCCAACCCTTGGATTCTTAAACATTATGTAAACTCAAATGCTGCAATATCAATAAAAGAAACAACAAGACCATAAATACATCCACAAAAGAATCATAACACAATATTTTTTCATGAGTGGAAAACCTTCATGGGGTAGAAAAACCACTCAATAAATGACTCACTGGCTTAATCAAAAAAATCACCAATTACAGAGCCTCACTAGATTTTATGTCTCACTGACTACAAAATGCCTCACTGGCAACATAAGCCTCACTGGCTACAGATCAAACTTGTCTCACTGACATGATCTTATGTGACACATTCTCAAAGATCAAATGAAAGATATACAATAGAGAGGGTTTCTCTGTTTCTCTACAATCTAGATCTTGATAGTCTCATTTATTTGAGACCCAAGAATTCATATTCATGACTATGCACAAAAGCTCAGGAAAGTTCTTGCATCAACACACTGTTATAATCTCAATGATAGTGTAAAACACACCATCAATGTTAGGGTTAGCCGGCAGAAGATATCAATTAAATGCAAATAAAGATTAAACAGAGGAATGGAAATACACAGAAATAATAACAGTGAGAGACAAGTTTTAACATGGTTCACCCAAACCTGGGCTACATCCACCAATAGAGAGTCCAATATTATTATCCAGTAAATCAAATCGATTACAACCAACAATCCTTGCAACTCAATACCACTGCAAAATGCTACAATACATCAACTGAAACCCTAACCCTTGGCCTCTTTTATCAAGCCTTATGTCAGTTATAAAAATAGGGTTTTTTTATGTCAGCCAATAGAAAAATAACTTCTGACACCTTAATAAATAATAAAAAATCATTGGACCCCGCAAGGGGTGCTGCCCCTTGACCCCATTAAATGATTTGGGGGGAAACCGTACCGATAAAAGTGGGGTAAATTTAACCTCCAAGTCTGATTAGGCTCCATATAACAACAATCAATACCACACCAAGTGTTATATATATTGTCTCATAATCTCTTCCTTCTTCATTAAACAATTTGTATTTGTAACTGAAACAATTGAACTGTGAAAAATAGTTTTCTTTTAAACAAGTAACTGACAGAGTAATATGATCGAATGATGCCATTTGAGCAACTGGTTTGAGATCATTACAAAACTTAACCCATAGGGTTAGAATAAACTTCTAACTGTCCATTATAACCACTTCAAGATCTTTGAAAGAACCCTAGTGTCAAGTCATGTGGGTGTTACCTTTTTCAAACCCTAACCAAAGTAAGAGTAAACACAACCTTCTTGAATACCATCAGTGTTAAAACAAACTGTTGCCATTACCAGAAACCTTAACTACTTTTCAATAAAAAGGATACGTGAAGTATATGAAACAAAAAAAGAAAAGGTATCACCTAAAGATGTCGACAACTAAATTTTTTTTCTGTGACTTTGAGTTCTGAGAGACCAAAAAATAATTGTCGCTCACCTCAATCTTTTTCTACTACTCACTGTAGCTTAGGATTATCAAATCACAGAAAAATCTACACCATGATTACAAGATCTTCAACCTTTTGGAAGTTGTTATAACCCTAGGTCGAGAGACTTCATGTCTCAAAGTTTGACCATTGAAAATGAACTCAAAACAAACTTTTTCCAATGTATACATTATCCACTGAGAGATCTAGTATGCCCTAAAACGGCCAGTAACAATGAACCATTAACACAAGATTTTTACCTGTTAAACATGTCCGACACCTGCTTGGCAGGTTATTAACTTGAGTGACCCGAAATGCCTTTGTTTATAATGATTTTTCAAATCAAAAACAATTTAATCTTTCATAAATCAAATAGCCATATGATGCCTTCTTCTAACTTTGGAGTTAGATAAAATAATAACCTCCTTCATACAAGAGATGACATTGGGAGATAAACAAATGAGATCATATCAATGATGCCACATGAAATAAAGCAAGTATAACCTTTGTTTTGTATCCCTTTGAGATTGATCAAGCTTTTGAAGTTAACTAAAACAAGAACCCTTCATATCAATGATGAGCTTGATGACTAATGCCTTTGTTTGCATATTGGATCAAGTGAAATAATCGAGTGCCTCTTTCAACATTAAACTTTAGATGAGATGAGACCATAACCTTGCACCATAAAAGATATCATATTGCAACACATCTATAATACCAAGGATGTAACATGTCAAAACATCAACTATATGAATACCAAACATGTTTTCCCCATATACTGTCTCAAACATCGATGTCAGTGTCACTCAAAACACATAAAATAAATGTCACCCTTGTAACCAAGCCAAGGGTCTTTAATGAATACCACACATGTATGCAAAACATGTATCACCTAAATATGTATGTCACCTAAGTACTTTCCAATCCTGGAAGTGCCACAAATAACCCTTGACATCAATGCCAAAATCAATGTCAAAGAGGGCAACATGGTTATCTAGAGGAGGAGATCTACATGTCACAACTAGAGCACTACATTGAGAAGGATAAGATAAACTTAGTTTGTTGGTTGAACAAATTCCTCTATGGTTAAAAATGTCTCTTGAAATGTGATATAAAAATGTTTTAGAGTTGGGGTTTATTATGTCTAAGTCAAGTCATTGTGTTTTCTATGCAAATAATGATGAACATTTTATCATTATCACTTTGTATGTTGATGATATGTTGTTATTTGGTAATGGTAAGGAAATGGTTAGGGACTTGAAATCTCAACTTTCATTATAGTTAAAACTAGACTTAGGGGATATCAATTATATCCTCAGGATGAAAACTAAATGGGATAGAGATAACAAAAAACTTTGGATTTATCAAAGGAAGTATTTTGAGTCTATTTTGTAGTGTTTATTATGGATGAAAACAAACTAGTGATTATTCCTATTTCTATGGGAACTAAGATTTCAGATGACCAGTCTCCTACAATAGCCACAATGATAGAGGATATGAGGTTACTTCCATATTCTAGGGTAATTGGGAGCCTTATGTATGCTATAGTCTATACTAGACTAGACATTGCCTTAGTAGTGTGAGTCTTGAGTTGTTACATGGATAATCCTAGATGAAAAACATTTGATTGTAGTTAAGGTATTTAGGTAATTGAGGGGTGATTTTGAGTACTCCACATGCTATCACGGTGATATACTAGAGAACTATCACTTAGTGGATATTTAGGGATATGTGGATTTAGATTAGGAAAGGGATGTTGAAAATAGAAGGTCTACCAATGGCTACATGTTTATCTTATTTAATGGTGCAATGAGTTGGATGGATAAGTGACATGTTTTGGTCACTGCATCCACAACATAGGTAGAGTACATGGTAGCTACTCATTCCTATAAGGAGGCCATTTGTATTTTGAAACTGTGGGCTAAGTCAAAGGCTTGTTAGAGTTCATTATGGCAGTTAGAGTACCATGTGTTTAGAAAAGAATTCAACCTTCCATGTGCATATGAAGCATATTGATGCATGGTACCATTTTGTTTGATACAAGGTAGAGGATTAAAGGTTGATGGTGGAGAAAGTTAACACTTTGAAGAATGTTGTATATACATTGATGACGCTAGTGAGCACAAAGACATTCGAGTGGTGCTATGATACTATGGGCCTCTTAGCCCCTAGTAGTTAGTTAACAGTATGGGTATTCCCTTTAATCTTATAAGGTGTTTGAAAACCCAGTAGAATGTTAGGACAGGTGTCTCAACCTTGCATCTCAATGTTGAGAACACTAAAATGCAATTTCTAGGATATAGAGGTAGTTTTGGCTTTATAAATTATGAAAAAGGATTTAACTAACTAAAGTAGGTAGAGTGACATGTACCTCTCTGATATCTTCAATTTAAAAAATAAGCTTGCAATTATCTTCCCAAATCAAAAGTTATGGCCTCTACAAGTTAGGCCCCCACACATTAGAAATATAAGAGCATCTATGATGAATAAGAGAGTTATAACAGGGAGTTACACATGTTGACCAAGACATTCAACAACCTATGACATGTAATTATGATTGTCATAAATCGTCTTTGAAGGGTTTGAATAAGAAAATTGAAGTGCCCAAGTTGGGAGGATGACCATGAAATGTTATGATAAATTATTATGACAGGTGTAAGGAATATGCTATATTTAGCATTAGAACTCTTCCTGAAATTTGGGCATTGGAATTTGACTAAGGGATTTAGGCACCACTTTTGGGTAGTATTAGCTCATGGTTTTGTGATTCCTCTTTTATGGTTTCATGTATTGGTTTCTCTATTTATTGGGTGCTTGGGATGGAGTTTGCATAGTGTATTTTTAGGTATTGTTATGTTGTCTATACTATTCTAGATACAAGTGTTGGTGTTGTCTCATCTAATGGTTCCTTATATGGATTTTATTGTAACTAATATTTTTGTTGATTATACATTGGTTCATAGTTTGGAGGTTAGTTTTTTCTCAAAATGGTTTTCCTGGGATACATCATTGTGTTATGGTGAATGATTTTATTGTGTTGTTTCTTTCCTACAAATTATTTTAGATCATATTTAATATTCATCTCTCCTCTTAGATTAGTTTAGGAAGCATTTCCTTACCTTAGCTTCCTTTCACCACTTGGGAGGAATCTCAAGATTTTTTAGATAACACACTATGCCACTTGGCACTAGTATCATGATGTGTATAAGAGCATCTATGTCATGTAAGATGTATTAAGTGATGCAGAGTGGCACAAGGGAAGCAACAAAGTTTAGTCTTCTCTGCCCACTCACCCACTTCACCTAGCCTTCATCCAACCAAAGTCACTCAAATGGACAAATCATGGATTTGATATCCAGGTTGTTGCTCAACCCTCAAGGCTTCTTCCACACCTTAAGACAGGTCAGCAAACACCTTTCCCATAGTTGGTTTGATCCCCAACTTCCAACAACTCTCCAACCTTGACTAGGCCTAGTGAGGCTACTAGCCCTCCTAAACTAGTTTTCTCCACACAACTTGATAAAACCCTAAATGACCAGGCAAGCAAATGATGGATTTGAATACCCTTTAAGGGACTCTAACAAACTTCCAAGCCCCTAATCTCAACTCTACTCCAGCAACTCAGAACACCCACTAGGTCTCTAGGCCTAATTGATCAGTTTAGGGCTAGGTTACAAAGCAAGTGGTCAAACTTGGGGTCATAGATCAGGGACAGGAACTTGGATTACCTCTACCATATCTAAACAACTCAAAACCACCATCCATTCACTCACCTTATCAGAGTTTTGTCATTTACAAAAACAAATTGCATAACTTTGGTCAAATACCTATGAATACTTGACCTAGGGCATCACTCCAAAAATCAAAGACAGTCTTTCCCAGCCAAATGCTTTTGGAATCAAGTAATATACATCCCTAGCCTGTATTTCACCGATTTGCATGAGATTTCACTGGTTGGAATGAATTCTAGGGCCAGATTTGTATGACAAACCCTAGAAATCAAGGTTTTAGACCAGTTCGAATAAAGATTGCAATAACTTTCTACTCAAATCACTTCAGGACCTCAAACTTGCTGCATTCGAACCCTGACTCCAAGTAGTTTCAGAAAAATATCATGGATTTGATATCCAGGTTGTTGCTCAACCCTCAAGGCTTCTTCCACACCTTAAGACAGGTCAGCAAACACCTTTCCCATAGTTGGTTTGATCTCCAACTTCCAACAACTCTCCAACCTTGACTAGGCCTAGTGAGGCTACTAGCCCTCCTAAACTAGTTTTCTCCACACAACTTGACAAAACCCTAAATGACCAGGCAAGCAAATGATGGATTTGAATACCCTTTAAGGGACTCTAACAAACTTCCAAGCCCCTAATCTCAACTCTACTCCAGCAACTCAGAACACCCACTAGGTCTCTAGGCCTAATTGATCAGTTTAGGGCTAGGTTACAAAGCAAGTGGTCAAACTTGGGGTCATAGATCAGGGACAGGAACTTGGATTACCTCTACCATATCTAAACAACTCAAAACCACCATCCATTCACTCACCTTATCAGAGTTTTGTCATTTACAAAAACAAATTGCATAACTTTGGTCAAATACCTATGAATACTTGACCTAGGGCATCACTCCAAAAATCAAAGACAGTCTTTCCCAGCCAAATGCTTTTGGAATCAGGCAATATACATCCCTAGCCTATATTTCACCGATTTGCATGAGATTTCACTAGTTGGAATGCATTCTAGGGCCAGATTTGTATGACAAACCCTAGAAATCAAGGTTTTAGACCAGTTCGAATAAAGATTGCAATAACTTTCTACTCAAATCACTTCAGGACCTCAAACTTGCTGCATTCGAACCCTGACTCCAAGTAGTTTCAGAAAAATAACATGGATCCACCTGGCTAATCTGTACAGGCTGGACAACAGGAGAAAAATAGGGAAAACAGTTAGTTTTCTTTATTTCTATGCCCAAAACTCTGTACCAAAACTTCTCTACCGTACTGGAGTGGGAAAACAACATTATAGACCGATCCAAGTCAGTGTGCAACTTCTCCAAATAGTTTCAACTGCCAAAATGAGTTGCAAGTGTCATGACACCTTAACAACATTGGATTACTATGGCATTTTTCCCTAACACAAGGATGTCGATTGGTTTTGCTAGTCCAATGGAGTCTAAACAACTATCCTACTCTCCTAAACATGCCAAAACATCAGAACAATCCAAACAAACTCAAAAGCCATCATTAGACCTACTAGGCCTAAGTGACTTAACTAGGGTCCAAATGGACTAAGAATGATTTAGGTTTATATGGTTACCCCAATCATCTTGACCACACAAAATGGACCTTACATTCATGGCTAAAAGCCTTATTACAAACATACTAAACAAAACTTCAAATTGGTCAAAATGCTCTTAGGTGCCCTGCACCATACACCTACTATTAAACAAAACTCAAGTCTCTTGAGTTGGGAATGCTGTCAAATGTGAATCCTGCCTTCTCAATGTCTGCTCTGCTCATCCAAGTGGCATCCTCCTGAGGTTTATTGAGCCACTTCACCAAATATTCATAATAGGTGTGCCTCCTAGTTTGTTTTGCAATCCTTTTATCCAAAATGCATTCAATTTGATCAGGAGATGAAGGAATCAGTTCTTGAAGTGTCTGATCAATTTGTTCTTCTTCCACAGCTGTTTGAGGATTAGATCCCTTATAGGGATAAAGGTCTGAAACATTAAAGATTGGTGACAAGGCAATGCCATCCGGAAGTCTGATTTTGTAGGCATTTTCTCCACATTTCTTGAGCACTTCACAAGGCCCAATCTTCTTCATAAGTAGCTTGGTGTATTTACTTGTAGGTAGCCTCTCCTTTTTCAGATGCACCATGACCAAATCCCCTTCTTTCAACTGCAGATCCCTTCTCTTTCTGTCAGCAAACTGTTTATACTTCTGAGAAGTGGACTACAATTTCTGTTTTACTTGTTCATGGACATCTGTCATCACTTGGACAAAGTCTTCAGCCAATTCACTGCTCTTCTCCAGTCCTCTAACCTCTCTGAGTTCCAAGATACCCCTTGGGTGAGTGCCATAAACAATTTGAAAAGGTGACAGGCCGGTGCTTCTGTTGACAGTGTCATTTTATGAGTACTCTGCCTGAGCCAAAACTGAATCCCAACTAACACCCTGCTCCTTAGTTAGGCATCTAAGAAGGTTGCCAAGTGACCTATTGATCACCTCAGTCTGACCATCAGATTGAGGGTGATAGGCAGATGATAAGGACAGATTTGTACCTAGTCTTTTCCAAAGTGTCCTCCAGAAGTGTCCTATGAACTTAGGGTCTCTATCAGAGATTATTGACAAAGGTAAACCATGTAACCTGACTATTTCCTTGAAGAAAAGTCTTGCAATATGTGAGGCATCATGTGTGGTTTTACATGGGATGAAGTGAGCCATTTTGGAGAACATATCAACAACCACAAAGATGCTATCATGTCCATTCTTGGTCCTAGGCAAACCAAGTACAAAGTCCATGCTTATGGAATCCCAAGGCTTTGAAGGGATAGGTAGTGGAGTGTATAGACCTGCATTTGATGTATGACCCTTGGCTCTTTGATAGATTTGACAAGTTTCTACAAACTTTCTTACATTAGTTGGCAACTTTGGCCAATAGTAGTATCTTCTAACCAAGTCTAGGGTCTTATCAATGCCAAAGTGGCCTGACATGCTGCCACAGTGCTTCTCCTTAATAATATTCTCCCTAACAGACCCTCTTGGGATACACAACATACTACCCTTGAAAAGATATCCATCTTGTATCAAAAAATCAGAAAAATCAGTATTATACCTGTCTATCATGGCTTTGCAAACTTGGTAAGGTTCCTTGAAGTCTTCATCTTCTTCATACTAATCTTTGATGGCATGTATACCTGTACTTTCCAATTGAATGGTCTGCACAACAAGATTTCTCCTACTTAAGGCATCGGCTACCTTATTGGCCACTCCTTTCTTATGCTTAATGGAGAATGTATATGCTTGGATGTACTCCATCCACTTGACATGTCTGTGGTTTAACTTCTGCTGCCTGTTCAAGAAGCTCAATGCATGGTTATCAGTAAAGACAATAAACTCCTTAGGCAATAAATAGTGTCTCCACTTCCTCAATGATTGAACCATTGCATATAATTCTAGATCATAGGTAGAGTAGTTCTGTTTTGCCTCATTTAACTTCTCACTAAAGAAGGCTACAAGCCTCCCCTCTTGACTTAGGACTCCCCCAACAACCCTCTTACTTGCATCACACTCAACAACAAAGGTCTTATCAAAATTAGGCAGCACAAGGACCGATTTTTCTGATATTTTCTTCTTTAACAGTTAAAAGACTTGATTGGCCTCATTTGTCCATACAAACACACACTTCTTGCCCCCTTTTATGGTGTCAACAAGTGGAGCACAAATAGCACTAAAGCCTCTAATGAACTTCCTATAAAAACTGCATAAACCATGGAAACTCCTTACCTCAGAGGCTATAGTAGGTGTAGGCCAATTAAGAATAGCTTCCACTTTGCTTGGATCCATCTTGAGGCTGTCCTTAGAGATGACAAACCCCAAGAATGTCAATTCTTCTTGTAGGAAGACACATTTGTCAAGGTTAATTCTCAACTTCTCCTCTTGAAGCCTCCTAAGCACTTGATGGATATGTCTTATGTGATCTTCCTTGCTGTCACTAAAAACCAATATATCATCCAAATATACAACAATGAACTTGTTAAGGAAAGGTTTTAGCACCTCATTCATCAACCTCATGAAGGTGCTTGGTGCATTTGATACGCCAAAAGGCATCACAGCCCATTCAAATAGCCCTTCATTGGTTTTGAAGGTCATTTTCCACTCATCCCCCTCCCTTATCCTAATTTGGTGATAACCACTTTTTAGATCCATCTTGGTAAAATACTTAGCCCTACCCAAGCAATCCATTAAATCTTCTATCCTAGGCATTGGAAATCTATACCTGATAGTGATCTTGTTGATGGCCCTGGAATCAGTGCATAGTCTCCATGTGCCTTCCTTCTTGGGTGCAAGTACTGCAGGTACTACACATGGGCTAATACTCCTCCTTATCAGCCCTTTATCCAACAAGTCTTGGATTTGTCTTGCCACTTCAGCACTTTGCTCTGGGGTCAACTTGTAGGCTGCTTGGTTTGGTAGGGTGGATCCAGGGATGAGATCAATGCAATGACTAATCTCCCTCTTTGGTGGAAGGGCATCCTTACTTTCATCGGCTATCACATCATGAAACTTTTCCAATAGTTCCTCCACCTCTTTTGGTCCAATCCTCCTAAGAGGCTGCTGCACTTTGATCTTCTTAGGATGTGCATCCTTGGGCTTGATGATCACTGCAAAACATGGCACCTTCTCTTCCTTGAGGTTAGCCAAAACTCTTTTTCACCTACTAACATGACTGAACTAGGAATGATCTTTTCCTTGCTATCATCAATCAAAGGAGTCATTGTGAAATTTTCACCATTTTTAGACAAATGAATCACATTTTGCTTACCATCATGTTGAGCACTTGTATCATGTTGCCAAGGTCTACCAAGAAGAAGGTGGCATGCATCCATATCCACTATCTCACAAAGAATCCTATCATGATATTCACCTATCTTGAATTCAACCCAACATTGTTCTTTCACCATAATTTGTTGGTCCTTGGTTAACCAAAAGACTCTATAAGGGTTAGGATGAGGTATCCTTTGCAATCCTAACTTAGTCACCATTTCATTAGAAGCTAAATTCTCAGAAGAACCTGAATCAACTATTACCTTGCAGACTTTTCCTTTCACCTTGCAAGTGGTTCTAAACAAATTGTTTCTTTGGGGCTGCTCCTTGGTGGCTGGCATGATGAGAGACCAGTTGAACATGATGCATTCTCCACTCTCTAGTGCTACAGACTTGGAAGAGGTAGTTTGGTATGATGTGGTGCTTTGACAGTCATCCTCTTGAAGGAGCTACACCCTTCTATCTTTCTGATTTGCAGCAGTGTTTCCCATCTTCTCCGGGAACCTAAAGGACTGATGTCCTATCTGATTGCAGGAGAAACACCTTCCAGTGAACATAGTGGAACCCCTGGCTCCACTTCTTCCTCTACCATTACCTCTCCCTCTAAACTGACCTTGATTGGCACTGTTTCTGTCAGCCTGCACTTGACTGCCCTCTTGTGATCTGCCATCATGGGGTCTAGGAAAGTTATCTCTGTTTTGAAATCTACCTCTGCCTCTAAATTTCATATTGCCTCTGCCTCTGCTGTTTGAATCAACTCTCCTTCTCTGTTTGTCCTTAATCCTCAATGCCATTTGAAAACATTTATGGACTGTCTCTGGGTTAAAGAGGCTTAATTCATCTTGAATGGAGAACTTAAGACCATTAAGATACCTTGCAAGCTTCTATTTTTCATTCTTAGGCATCTTGGCTTTCAATGACATCTTGTGAAACTCCTCTGTGTAGGTGCTCATGTCCATGTCCTTCTATCTCAAGTTTTGCAACTTCTTGTGCAAGTTGACTTCATAGTCTTCAGGAACAAATTGCTTCTTGATTTCAAGCACTATCTTCCTCCATGTAGTGATAGGGTTCCTATCATCCTCTATCCTCTCATTTTGAATGAAGTTCCACCAACTTAAGGTTGGCCCTTTCAGTCTTGATTTGGCAATCCTCACTTTCTAATTTTCTGCCACTTCTTCACATTCAAAATAGTTCTCCATTGCCTCTATCCAATCAAGGCACTCCTCTGGATTCATCTTACCAGGAAACATAGGTAAGTCCACCTTAGTGTCCTTCCTACTCAACTTTCCAAGTGCATCTAGGAATTGTCTTTCTGACTTGCCTCCTTGTGGCTCTTCCATTGGCACTTCTTTTTCTTCATCTTGATCCTCTTCATCTGAATCCAAGATGACCTCTGGCTTCTTCTTCTTATCCTTATCTTTCTTCAACTTTTCTATCTCAGCCTCCATCCTTTTGTTCTTGGCTGCTTGCTCTCTCACTATCTTTGCCAATTCGGCATTAGTCACCTTTCAAGGAATTTCCTCCTCTTCTTCTCTATCTCCCATCTCTTTAATTGCTCTAATACCACCTGATGCAGAGTGGCACAAGGGAAGCAACAAAGTTTAGTCTTCTCTACCCACTCACCCACTTCACCTAGCCTTCATCCAACCAAAGTCACTCAAATGGACAAATCATGGATTTGATATCCAGGTTGTTGCTCAACCCTCAAGGCTTCTTCCACACCTTAAGATAGGTTAGCAAACACATTTCCCACAGTTGGTTTGATCCCCAACTTCCCACAACTCTCCAACCTTGACTAGGCCTAATGAGGCTACTAGCCCTCCTAAACTAGTTTTCTCCACACAACTTGACAAAACCCTAAATGGCCAGGCAAGCAAATGATGGATTTGAATACCCTTTAAGGGACTCTAATAAACTTCCAAGCCTCTAATCTCAACTCTACTCCAGCAACTCAGAACACCCACTAGGTCTCTAGGCCTAATTGATTAGTTTAGGGCTAGGTTACAAAGCAAGTGGTCAAATTTGGGGTCATAGATCAGGGATAGGAACTTGGATTACCTCTACCATATCCAAACAACTCAAAACCACCATCCATTCACTCAACTTATCAGAGTTTTGTCATTTACAACAGCAAATTGCATAACTTTGGTCAAATACCTATGAATACTGTACCTAGGGCATCACTCCAAAAATTGAAGATAGTCCTTCCCAGCCAAATGCTTTTGGAATCAGGTAATATACATCCCTAGCCTACATTTCACCGATTTGCATGAGATTTCACCAGTTGGAATGCATTCTAGGGCCGGATTTGTATGACAAACCCTAGAAATCAGGGTTTTAGACCAGTTCGAATAAAGATTGCAATAACTTTCTACTCAAATCACTTCAAGACCTCAAACTTGCTGCATTCGAACCCTGACTCCAAGTAGTTTCAAAAAAATAACATGGATCCACCTGGCCAATCCGTACATGCCGTACAACAGGAGAAAAATAGGGAAAACAGGCAGTTTTCTTTATTTATGTGCCCAAAACTCCGTACCAAAACTTCTTCGTCGTACTGGAGTGGGAAAACAACATTATAGACTGATCCAAGTTGGTGTACAACTTCTCCAAATAGTTTCAACCGCCAAAATGAGTTGCAAGTGTCATGACACCTTAACAACATTGGATTACTATGGCATTTTTCCCTAACACAAGGATGTTGATTGGTTTTGCTAGTCCAATGGAGTCCAAACAACTTTCCTACTCTCCTAAACATGCCAAAACATCAGAAAAATCCAAACAAACTCAAAAGCCATCATTAGACCTACTAGGCCTAAGTGACTTAACTAGGGTCCAAATGGACTAAGAATGATTTAGGTTTATATGGTTACCCCAATCATCTTGACCACACAAAATGGACCTTACATTCATGGCTAAAAGCCTTATTACAAACATACTAAACAAAACTTCAAATTGGTCAAAATGCTCTTAGGTGCCCTTGAGATTTGTGTTTTTGATTAAAAAAGGCGGCTAAAACAAGGGGCCAAACCCTTACATTACAGCAAAAACAAACCCCAGAGGCAACAACACAAAAGAGCCTCGAAACAGTTACAGCATAACCCGCTTAACCAGCATAAACAACATAGACAGCATAACCAGTCTAAAGACAATAGATATAAAGTAGCAGAGTATAAAAAGCATAATAGAAAATAGAACTAAGGAGAAAGATTCTCCCATCTTTTAACCAGAGATTCAATAAATTCATCCAACTTTTTGAAATTCTCTTCTTTGTCATCAACAGCAGTAGTCCCAAGATCCTGCAACACAGAAAGATTAAGCAAAATAGTACGCCTGAGCATATTGCTAATTAACTATTCCAGCTTCTCCACACAACCCCTCAGGACAACAATGTCATGCCTGTAACCAACACCTTCCTCCGTCTCATCAGCAGCTTCCTCCACAAACATCATCCCCCCTTCGTTAGCAGTGTCCTTAGAGTCACCGACAACACCTCCTAAAACTTTAGTCAGTTTATTCACATTCTTACCCTCAGCATCTTCAAAAATCTCCTGAACTTCAAGGACCTTAGCATCACCCCCCTGAGTGGATGCATCAGAAGCACTCTCTGAATAATCAATAAGTTTAGCTTTCGGCGCAGTCTTTCCAGCAATCCTACCTGACCTCCTCACCCAAAAGGAAAACCCTCCTTATCCTTAGTAGATAGATTAGTTTTACTGCCAAGTCCCACAGGGGTACTGCTAAGATTTTTAGGGGTCCCCACAGCATCCCCCACAATTTCCTCTTCCATCTCCCTTATTTTCCTCTTCTTGCTCTTCACACTCCCTTTAGAGGCCGGAGTGTGAGTAACGGTCACCATGGTAGTCTCCTCATTGGACAAAGAAAAAGAAACCCCTTTCAATTTATGAGAAGCAGGGGAAAGACAAGGCTCCTCAGATACGGCAGTATCATTAGGGTTGGTAGAAATTTCACTGCTATGAGTCTAGATAGGCTTAGGCGGCTCCAAAGCAAGGTGGAAATTATATAAGCAGAGGATAAGACCTTGGTGTAGGGGAACGGGTTTCTTGGAAGGTTTCTTAGCTGACTTAGCTTTAGCCTTAAAAACTGAATGTTCAAGGGAAGATAGTAAATAGAATGGGAAATTAATATGAGCATTACGTCTAAAATGATTAAGCAAAGGAAGGTGATAATTGTAAAACCTGGTAAACTGACCCTCCAAAGTGAGGTATTTCATGAGGAGGAAACACCTTTCATCCCATGGCTCTGGCAGCTTGGCCCACTCAAACCCTCCCTGGTAAGGAGCAAGTTCTTCACCTTCCCCAAGGAATAACTTCTGGTTAGAATGGTCCACCACTTTCTCTTTCCTTTGCAGCTTGGTCCCCTTAGTCGACAGGCCAGTCGCCATAGCAATAACTTTCTCAGAAATCTCAAACCCAATTCTCCCAACAATGACTATGATTTTGCCAAGACCGAGCAAATTGCTTAGACAGATTTTCATCATAGCCATTAAGGTGTTCCAGAAAAGGGCTGATACCACCTTCCTTGCAGTAGTGCCAGACCACATCATTGTCCTTGAACTCACAACAGGAAATTGTCTCCATTCAAATCCTATCTCCTCCCATTTTAGCCTTCCAAACAATAACACAGAATCCCCAAAACCAAAAATTCGTAGAGTAATTGTGAAAGGTAAAAGTAACATCTTGACAAGGAATTATGAAAATAAGGATGCACGCATTATCATTAATTAGAGCTGCCTTTCAAAAAACCAATTGAATCCTGTCCTTCCCATGCTCAAACATAATTATCAGAAATTCACTATAATTAGCAAATAAGCAACTCGCCTTAACACAAGGGAGTAATAATGCAGAAATGACATTGAGCAACGAAGTACATAAAAGCACGTACTTCGAGATACACGTCAGCATCCTTCAACAAAACTGACGGAATAAATTATCTTTCTTAGTATAATGAGTCATCATTGACACGTCATCTCTTTTTGAATTAAGTCCCTTATGTTTAAAGGAATGTTTTTAACTTGGCGTCAACAACGCCAATTTGAAAATTGCTGGCCAAGGTCAGCAAGGGCATCAGCAACCCCATTGCCCTCTCTATATATATGAGAGATATCAACTCTAGAAATCCGCTGTAGAAGGATCTAGATATCAACTAAAATATCTTTCAGTTTCCAGCCACAAGTCGACACGTTAGTAACAGCATCGATAATCAGTTTGGAATCCCCCTGAATATACAATTGTTGAATATCAAGTGAAATAGCCAATTTCACCCCCCATAAAAGAGCAGAGGCTTTAGCATAATTGTTGCTTTGAAAACCTATCCCACCAGCATAGGTAGCAACTAGCCATCCTTTGTCATCCCTGATAATCCCACCACCACTAGCCTTACCATTAGCCTTAGATGCCCCATCAAAGTTTAGTTTGAGCCAATAGGGCTTCGGGGAAATCCATCTGGTATTTAATCTCTGCAACTGTTTGGAATTATCATGAGCCAGGATTTGGTTTAGAATTCTCCAATTAGTCGCAATTTGCTCCTCTTCTTGAGAAAGAGGTTTTTCTGCAAACTTAAGATTTGTGTTATTTCTATGTTATTGTTGTGTTTTACCCTAGTGTGATCGATAAGGAAGAGAATCAAACATGTGTGGTGAATTAAAGAATAATGGTGTGTATTGCAAAATACACTGCAAAGCAAAATAAACTTACATCCATACATATGTAATCTCCATATTCTTCTCATTTATTCATCATATAATGTAGTAAATTGTCATACATCCTTTATCCATTATGTAATACATGCTTTACCTCTCATACAATTATCTCTTTTACTCTCTTATGACTCTCATATATCTTTTATACTTCTCTTGTGTATCTCTCACCTCCCCAGATATCTATATCGATGTTATATAACTCCTATCTAGGTGCAATATATATGTTCATAATTATATATAGGGATTTGTCCCTATCCATATCTCTTCATAGTTGTAAATTGTCATCATATAATATCCATATTCTTCTCGTATATTCATCATATAATGTAGTAAATTGTCATACATCCTTTATCTATCCTATAATACATGATTTACCTCTCATACAATTATCTCTCTTTCTCTCTTATGACTCTCATATATCTATTATACTTCTCTTTTGTATCTCTCACTTTCCCATATATCTATTACGATGCTATCTAACTCCTATCTAGGTGAAATATATACATTCATCATTACATATAGGGATGTGCCCCTATCCATATTCCTTCATAGTTGTGCCTCTCTAGAGTTGTCACAAGTCATTTGTATGTGTCTCACTACTATCCTATTAACTTTTAATAACTCTGATTGATTATATTCTACTTAGGGATATGTTCTCTTACCTCTAGCCTTTGGCAACTTTACAAGTTTTCACCATTGGTCTCCATTAGGCTACCCTTTTAGGTTTTAAACCTAATGGGAATCCCTTGGCTCTATCTTACCAACATCATCCTCTAGCTTAAACCATGTCCCTTCCTCAAGACATGTTGCCTATGTTCGCTACTACTTAAAAGAAATTATAAGGTTGTTGCTTGTCAAAAATTATACCAACTGTGAAAATTATGCCAAAAAAATTAGACCAAAATCTTTCTTATGGTAGGATATTCTTATAGATGGCATGTAAGTGGTTGTAAGTATTTGTCCACTGAAGAATAGCCTATTGTAGGTAGTGGATGTGCCCATTAATATTAATCAACAAAACATCCCCGTCACTAATAGAAGAAGGAATCCCAATGGAATCCCTTAGTTGCAAAACATCTATTAAAAGGCTTGTTGTTGGAGCTAGTCACATACTCACCACTAAACTTAACTATTTCATCTATGATATAATGTTGTTTCTTTGCTCTTGCAAGATGTAGAATTGAGTGTCTAGATTCTCAATTTGTACTCTTATGGCTCCATCTAAGTCTCTTATGGTATCATATAGTTAGAGGTCTATAGTATTTCTATCTCCAAGTTATTGATCTAAAATTTTAAAGAGTTTATGGAGGTAGGCCAATTCAAATAGTATTGATATAGTGTATTGATATTACTACATGTTTGCTTCATAGTACCAATTGTAGCATTCAACTCTATATGTACTATGGTAAATTTTACCCTAATGTTATCAAATCAATTTTTCTCATATTTTTTTAGAATCTCCTCCTTAAGCTTAGCCTTCTATATATCTTATCTCTGAATTTTTACAAGTAACCCACTAATCACTATTCCTGAATACTACTTCAATGGTAATGAAGAATCTATAATGACTTGTGGTAGTTGTGATTGAACTTTTGTCATTATTTTTGTTAATGTTTCATTGATAGAAATATACTATATCAAAATTATTTCCCTAACATTGCTCTATAGGAAGAGGGAGCTAGCCGAGTCTTATCACGAGGAAGAGGGGACCAACCATTACCCCGAGTTGAATTTATCATACTCTGATGATGAGGAAGTCCAGGAATAGAAAGGTGATAAAGGGGGTTGCTCTTTGTGTACCAAAACAACCAAAGATGTTGCTGAGCTTAAAGCCAAGATGGAGAAGCTTCAGAAGAAGTGGTGGGTTATGTCAGAATTCATTGCAAAAGTGTTACACTGCATGGCCTCTGTGTTATATGATGTCAAAGATTTTGATGATAAGGTTAAGGGAATTGGAGTTGATAGTTTGGGGGATTACAAGGACATGCTCAAGTTCCTATCCATGTATGGGATTACTAAGAATCCCTAGCTAGTCTCTGGGTCATTTTTTGTTTTTGATTATAGTTTGATCATGTTTTTTGTGGTTGTTTATCAACTATTTATGAACTATTAATGTGTGTATTTATGGCTTTTGTGAGGCCTTGCTCTGCCCTTGGGGCCATTTTGTATAGGGATTTGGACCCTCTTTTCTAGCTGACTTAATAAAAAAATTGCTCTATAGGATATCTCCTATTTCAAACTATTGAATTAGTGATATTTGTGTTAAATCCACTTGAGGCCCCAATGGTGTGGAGGTGAGAAAAGTATGTGCCAAGGTAACCACTACCTAGATCAATCTTTGTCAAGAATGAGTTATTTTATCTTCTCCAAGGGATCAATACTAGAGGTGAGAGTGGAGTAAATACTACTTGTCCTTTGGATGTATCTACTCTAGATGTTTCAACCATAATAATTTTCCATTTTCATCCTATTCTTTCTATTTTTTACCTTGGTCAAACGTACTATCTAGAATATCATCTTCAATGCCTCTCCATGTTGTTCCATCATAGTTTCTTTTTCTTGTGGTGATCCTAGTGTTTCTTCTTGTCTTATTTCCTCCTCTTCTTTCTCAATATCTTCTTCTTCACTAATGGATCCCATTATTTCAATTTGACCCACATGTATGTCTTTGTCATCTTTGTTCTCTCTATTGCATCCTTCCTAGTGATCTCTTCTAGTTGAGTTGTATCCACTCTTTGTTTTGATTGCTTCTACTAACTCCTCTAGAAAATATTTTGTTATATCAACCTTATGGTGAGGACTTCCAAAAATATAATCAAGAATGGCTTGCAAAATAACTCTTTTTTTGGTGTAGAAGTAGTTAGATATGTTTATGCTACCTCCAATGGTTTTCATTTTGTGAAGAGTGTTAGAAATGAAAGCAACACTACTTCAATGGAAATCTAATTCGAATAAATTTTAGAAATCTTTAACTGTGTGTTATTAATGGAGATTGTAACAAAAACATAAATCCACAATACAAAAATATACTAGAAGCATAATGAAGCACATAACACAAGTGTTTAACGTGGAGAAAACCCTTTCGAGTAAAAAACTCCACCAAGAAAAGAGGCCAAGTTGTATTATCTTCACAAAAGGAGATTACAAATACATTCACTTCCTCTATCCTCCAACCTTCACTCCGGCAAAACCTGGGTACCTATAAACTGTTATATTCCTCTCATCTACTATTCTATGGTTTATATAGAATTTACACAACCTTAAGACATTAAATGACTTCTTACAAGCCCATAACACTTGTCAAGAGTCAACAATACAACCTTGGGCGTCCATGGCCAAGAATAGGCTCTTACGGGGTCATAAATGTTGTCATACATGCATCCTACACTTGGAAAAATGTGCCCATGCAAGCTTGAACGCCTTGGGGCCAAAAATAGCCACTTATAGCATCTTATGACACGTCATGTGCTATTATTAGTGTCATAGATTCTTATGACAACTTACAGTTGTCACATAATCTCTTACACCTTACAGCATCTATGTTGTGCATCATAACACTAAGAAGAGATTATTCCTCCACATGTGCACCCCACTTTGACCAATTACCATTTACCATAGTAAATGACATCCCATAACTACTGCCGATAACTTCGGGACTTACCGTGCAGTAACTCCATAATTACTATGGACAGTAAATAATTTTTACCACTGCCGGTGAAACTTGTACATCCCTTATGGGTAATTACAAATTACAAATAATAAATGGAATAAATACAATATTGGGATTTACAAAGTTAATGGCACCTTATCCCAACAAAGAGTGATTTATAAAGGACTTGTGCATTCAATATTTCCTCCTCCTTCTTCTCTAGTTGAATTTTTCAACTCTTCGATGGTGTAGTGGGTACTTAAATTTTTTGTTTTTAGTTACATGTTCTTCCCCTTCTTGGCTTTTGCCTAATTAACTTCTTGTTAGATTTTGCAGTATATCCAATTTTAGTTTCTTAGAAGGCTCAAATGGAACTTCTTATTCTTCCTCCTCCTTAGAAACTTGGACTTGAATGTGTTCTTAGATTTATATTTTTATCTTGTTTTCCTTTGTGAGGCCAACATCTCCCTTTTTCTTTTCTACACTCATTTGTAATAGTGCTTTTATTAGAGCTTGTGTAAATGAATTTGATTTTTCTTCTCCTTGTTTCTTATGTGGTGGTAGTGTAGTAGGTAATTTTATCTTTGCCCCATATTGTGGTGATTTTTTTTTAACTTTATCTCTCCTAAGGTTTGATGGGTCTTTAAATCTCTAATTCCATAGGATGGGGAGCTAGTTTTTAACCTATTTGATCTCTTCGCCTCCATTTTTCCCTTGTTTCTCTATGGTGCGAGGAGAGTTAGATACATCTTATGAAAATAAACATGTTGTATTGACATTCCCCTATCCTACCATCCAAATGGTTATTACCCAAGTAAGGTTTTGCCTAAGATTTACTCATAGAAGTAGACATAGAAATCAATAATATATTTTCTAAATAGTTTGCCCATCTAGTAAAGAAGATTTGTAGAACTGCACTTATAGGTGCTTAAAACAAAAATACAAGTCAACCCATATGTTATTCCAACACAAAAAATACCATTTTCAATTATATTTTTCAATTTTTTAAAAGGAAACTTCTAAGTCGTGGTCTTACCAAGGTTAAAAATCAAACCACATTTTTTCTGTTAGTCATAGTCAAGGCAAGATTAGTCTAAGATAGAATCATTGAGCCCAACACTTATAACATACATTCTCAAACCATACATGCAAGAGAAACCACCTTCAAGATGGTCATACACCAAGCTAATACTTGACATACAACAACCAATAACAATAACTCATAAATTGAACAATCAAGAGGAAAGAATCAAATAACACAACAATGACTATAAGCAATGACCAAGATATGGCAATGCACAATAACAATAAATGACCACAAGAAAGACAATATAGCCAACAATGATATGCCACTTCACCATTATGACAACAATCATAGTACTAAACATACAACCAATGTACAGATAATACACTAAGAAACCATGTACATGTGTTCTATCTCTATCCATGTCACTACAATAGTGTGATAATATCCTCCCCCATGATACTCTCTCTAGGGATGAACCTCACACAAACAAAGAGTCACAAGATATATTTGTCGGCATTATGTCGATATATAAAATCATCATCACATGTAACATGCAAGCATCAAAGAAATAAATAACATGGACATCAACTTACTAGATCAAGAATATACTTTCTAGTTGTTAGAAACATTTAACATAGATGCAATAATAATAATTCACTGTAATGCAAATTAACACCCAAAAATCCTCATACATCACATATCAATAGTTATTCATGTCAAGGCAACATTATTATAGAGTAAAATATTAATTATTTTAAGTAGTTTAAAAATGGGATATTACAATATAATATATTATAATTCTATACTTGAACTATATGAAGATTTGAACTTTGAGTGGTCATTTCTTCTTTAATAATTTAACTCATATATATTAATAACAATCATATAAGGCAAGTGGATCATAAAGCACACAAGCTATCTTTATCCTTCTAACTTTTCTATTTAAATATGTTTTATTTGTGGAGATTAAATTATGTAATCTTACTAAGTAACATGCTTCTCACTTGCAAATTATAGTTTTACTAGTATTTTTTCGTATTTTTCTTTTTTTGGATTTTTAAGTTCTTATCTTCTTTTGAACCATTTTCACCTTGTACCAATAATATGTAAGCATGATCTCATGAACAACTACATCTAATCTAGAATGTTATGACTTGATTCAAAAAACTATCTTTCATATATAAAAACACACTAAATTATATTAAACAACGTACTTCAACACAACCTATCATTTTAAACATATTTCAGAAATAAAAATACTTAGTCTTACTAAATAACATAATTATAACACAACAATCTTTCTAAATATTTTTCAATCCCACAAAATATAACTTAAATATATTTACCATCACATTAAAAAAAAATTACTAACACATTAATTAAAAAAAAACGTTTAAATTTAGATTACTAGTAAACCATCATAAACCACTATTTTTTTACCCTTTTATACATGTAAAATTACTAACACAAAACCAAAAGGACGATTTTAAAAGGGTGAAGCATATAATCCAAATGCCTCCAAAAAATTGAGACATATAATTAAGGGCTAATATAAAAAATAAAAAATTGAAGCCACAAATTCCCACTATGTACGTTTATAGTTCTTCTCAAGTGAAAACGATCGTTGCTTTTTAAAAAAGAGTTCATGGAAAAGAAGCCCCACATTTCAAATAGTACATGTTATGAAAGCATACCAAGAATCCAAAGAATTTATCAATGGAAACACCTTTACCATATCATTTATTTAATATATATATATAGCCAATAAGGGTGTGGTTCAGTGGTCAAGTCGCATGGTTCTGGTGGCGGCCATCAAGGTTCAAACCCCCACAAGGCCAATGAGCTCGTAGGTCATGCATGCCTTTGCTAGGTTGCTATGCTCACAGGTTATGTGTGCCTTCACTAGACTAGCGTGCTCGCAAGTTGTGTACCTTCACTGGGCCAATGAGCTCGCGGGTTTGACCGAAGGGTGATAATGCCCATTGGGGATGGAGATCCCCCAGTTGTGGTCTTAGGTGATAAAGCTGATGGGTAGAGATACCTCGTAAGGGTCTCTTTGGGCCCAGACCAGGCTAAAAACCTGGGTACACCTAACAAAATAAATAAATAAATAAATATATTCTTAGTCTTTATCCTTCCATATATAGCCTTCAACTTATTTTTATACGTACATGTTTTTATATATTTGTTTTGTCTACACATTTATTATATATATCTATACACCTACATCCACCTAACCTTCATTCATATTGTTTTGATTGTTTGTTTACCTATGACTGTTTTACAAAATTTGATGCTATGTGCTAGTACTTTTAAAGACATTTAATTGCATTCATTTCACATCTCTCATCTCTTAAGCATCCTCACTCATCCCAAAGCATTAAATGAGCAATTAATAGAAAAATAGTTGGATTTGGTGCACTAAAAGGAGTAGCAAATATGCATACATTTATTCTAGGGCTCTTGCCTACTGCTTCAAACTTTTGAATATTTGTTCAAGGGTTGACCTAGGTAAACATGTCTTCTTACACGCAATGGAAGCCCTTTCTAGGTATGTTTAAATATTACCACCCCTTATAATAGAAAAAACAATAGAGCAAGCCAATCAAGGAATTAAATAACAAGAGTAGACAATTGCACAAGGTCAACTTCGAACTCAAAGGATAAATCTGAGATTGTGAACTTGACCCAAACCCATGAACTTGATCTCAAATAGAGCATAGATTCTATGTAGGTTTCGAGGCTATTAATTGACAAAGAGATCACATTTTGAGAACATATATTAGTATAATTCAAGAATCTTTTCCAAAGGTAGTCATTCTTCAGTGATAGAGCTAAGTACCAGCTACTACCGTATTTACTTTCCTAAAACAACTATTGCAAATTATGACATTATTAGTCCTAGCTATCATTAATTAATCTAGGTTGAGTTAAGCTTGTGTGTATGCATCGTATTGGATTAGCCTAGATTAACCTTAAGGAAACTTTATTTTCCTTTACATTTTGGTGAACTCATCTAATCCTACACAATCTAATTTTCTTTCTAGAATTTTTTCATTATATTAGGATTTTCAAGTCTGTAATTTTTTAGTTTTCTTTTTAGTTTTAGATATGAACTTCCTTTTATATCCTTGTACATTATTGATATATCTTTTTCCTAGGGTTTGGTTCTTATTTATACTTCCTATCTATCACCCACCCTACCCACCATTATATTAGCATTAAAGTTTGTGTTTTTCATTTATTTTTAGATCTAATTTACCTCTATTTTTTTAATTTGGGATTGTTATACTCTTGGTATATTATTATTTATGTCTAGAAGAAGTGCACACTTAAACCCTAATAAGGATACCCATTCCAATAACAATGATATATTTGATGTTAGTCATATTGAGATCAACCTAGGTGACCAAGAGGATTATGACCATGATGCACATGTGGCTCAATAATATATTTGCCTTACAAAATAAGTTTTAATAAATGCATTTCAACAAGATGAATCCCCTAATTGATGTAGGTGCATCCCTGGGCATCATGGAAATCTTGTGTCATGTCTAGAGAAGTAGAATTTGTGGTTAAGTTCAAGTAGTTTGTGTGTCTAATAGTTTGTGGTTAACAATCTATGGTAAGGAATGTTAGTGCATTTCACTGCATTAAGGAATTGGCATAAATGGTTTTGATAGTAGTTATTTTTATTATTCTTGTATATGTTGTTAAAGTTTAAGGATGATTAAAATACTAAAAGTTGGTAATTTAACTCGAGAGCATGTGCGGGTTGATATTTATGTTCAGTGAAACTATTTCTATTTGTAGAAGGTTATTTTGAGTTTGCACCAGAGGACAAATATTTGAGGAGGTTGTATTAACCATTTAGGATGTGTGAGGTGTACCATGTCGAGATTCTCCATCATTTAACTATTGGAATTTGTAAGTTTGTTATAACAATTTGGTGACATGTTTCATGTGGTTTCAAGATTTATGTTACCTTATGGTTGATGCAGATCATTTGGAAAACTTGAGGATGCTATATATACTTGGTTGAGAATTGTTAGAATCCAAGCAAAGAAGACATGGTATGGTAGAAGGTTAGAAGAGTGAGTTTTGACAACAAGGGCTGAGGTTGAGTAAAGGTACAAGGAGTTTTATGTGGAGTATAGTTTGAGGAAACATATAGGGGGTTAAGCGAATGTCATTATAATAGAGTAGTAGTAGAATTTTGAAATTATATTGTACTTGTTATCATTATGCATCGTATGACAAGTTTTAGAAGTGGTGTTCCCATAGTTTAGTTATTATATGAATGTAGGGAGTCTATGTGGTGATTATGCATTTGTGTACTCTTATTGTAATCAAACAGATGCAGCCTGGGATGTAACAGGGCCCATTGCGGCAAGTTATGTGGTTGTAAACATAGTGGTAAGTATGCAAGACTATGTTGATGAGTATAATGTGGTGTTTTATATGAAATTCTATGGTTTGCATTAATTTGTGTGTGTGTGTTATTGTTTTTGGTTTCACAACTAGATCATCCTTCATTGGACCTATTGGCACCCATATTTTCATGCCTCGTATTTACAAAATCTTGTCAAATTCCTCAAAATTTTCCTAAGGGGTCCTTGATGCAAGAGTAGATGTTTAAAAGTCTGAAAGATCCATTTGGAATCATACCCAAGGAGTGCATCTTGTTAAGGAGCCAAATGGGTACCTATAGTTCAAGTTTGGCTAAGATCTGATGAATTTTGGCTAAGTTGTGCTCATCGCTCCAACCAGACATTTTTCAACTAGACAACCAGACATCTGGTTGTATTTCATGTCCAGATTTGGTTGCACTTCTTTGTATTTCAACTGGACATCTTATCCAAATATTTTTTTCTTATCATGTCTAGATTTGGTTGCATCACCCTTTATATTCCAATCGAACATTTACGAACTGGATATCCTATTGAGTTTCAATATCCAGATCTAGTTGCCTTATTCATGTCTTGCACTTTTTCCATCAAATATATCTGATCTGAGATACCCTAAATGGAAGAGTTCTCAAAAAACCTAAAATATCCTAAGTGCTTTGCTCCCTTGTGTAAAATCATGAAAAATTTGTAAGTGTAAGTCTTGTCTTTCAATTGTGTTTTCCTTAGTGTTATCAGCAAATTGACCAGTTCGCAAATTGGCTAATTAGTTCAAAAGTTCATCAATGGAGTGATCAGCCAATGGATGAAGCCAAGAAAAGCAAAATAAAGAGAATCCAATCTATGGATCGGCAAACATGTGAACTCGCCGATCAGTTCACGATTTCATCTATTCATTGATCATCGATGAGAAGGAAGTAGATGATAAGGAAACAAGGCAAGGGAAAGAAAATCTAAGTGTTCATCGGTGGAGTGGGTAGTTCGCATTGATAGGTTGGCCGATTGGCAAATTCACCAACAAGCAAAGTGGAAAAAAAATTCTAAGGAAAGATCATGTTCAAAAGGTTGAAGAAGTCGGCAAAGTGGGCAGTTCGCGAACTGCCAGTTTGTCAATCACCAAGTTCATCAATAAGCGAACTCACTGACAGAAAGGGGCAGGTTCAAAGGAGGAAGGGCCTGATGAAGATGCCATTACAAAGGAAGAATAGCTCAACACAGATTAGAAAAGGCACAGAAATTCTATCTCCTAGAATGTCTCAAAGAATGTGCATTTTGTATAATGTAATTATTGTCACTTGGATTTGCACCCTATGTTGTAGCCCATTTGCTGCAACAATCCAATGAAATATTGGAGTGATTTCAAGGTGTGGGACCCTGCAAATGAAATTAAACCTCCAGAGAAGGTTGGTTCCTCTTTCTGAATATGAAATTCAGAGTAAACTAAGACTAAACCTAATCCAACAACGTTGGGAAAAGGGGAAGAAGGAGAAACTGAAAGGGAAAGGTAATACACTAGGTTTGAATGAAGAACACCCACAAATCTAAAGTGCACAAAATAACTTAATACAACTGATAAACTCACACAAATCCTGCATATTTTAACAAAGGTAAAGAACAAAAAAGGATTGCAAGGAAATAAACATTCACAAACAATAACCAGTTCTAGATTACACAGAGCTAGAAAACAACATGAAAAGGTAAAAAAATAAGTATGTATTGATCAAAAGGCATGGTTATAGCAAAAGAGGGTTATGTTCAGAGCAAAAAGAAAATAAGTCTCTCTGTCCAACCCTCATTACATTAATTTTTCATCTATTTATACCATTCCTTTACATTGACCTAGGTCACCTACTACAATAAATTCACCCCATGGGCTTGTCAGAAGATATTTTTTCCAAGGGAATGTCTGTCTACATCCATTCTTCAAAACATAAATGCAAAAAATATCTTGATCTGATCTGCAACAATAAATATGAAAATATGTGGGAATGAAGTCACTGAAGAAAATATCTGCATTGAATGTTAGCATTTGATTCATCTACCTGGATGCATAAATGCACAACAACTACTTCCATCTGGTGTTGATCTGATTCTTCAATAATGGCAATGAGGAGAAGATAGGCATTTTAAAATATATATTCCCACCAAAAGTTCATGCACAAAACTTCTACAACACTTTAAAATATTTTAAAGCTTTACATTATATTACAAGCTTTATTTTCACTGATTTTCACTTTACTTCAAATTCTAACTTTTATTTTTCCTTATCGGCAAAATCTCTTCTTTTGTGAAATATGGCTTGCCTTTGTCTTCATCTTTCTCCTTTAGTCAGGGAAATTTGGCTTTCACAACTACGCATGTTTCTTCCTTTATCGTAAAATTCCTGCCTTCACGAACCATCTCTATCTTCTCTCTTTTCATTCCTCTCTTTTTGCCCTTCAGTTGGTGATTTTTCAATTTTAAGAACTTAGCTTGCTTCATCCTTTGGTTCATTTTCCTTTATCAATAATTTTTCTGATCGACGAACCAGCCAATCGGTGAACTTTTTGATTGGCAAACTTGACATCTTGGTGACAAAGGCTTCCTTTCTCTCTTTCACTTTTCTCCCTTAGTCATTTTTCGGCCTTCCTCTTTTCCTTGGTCGATGATTCCGTCGATCGATGAACCTACCAATTGGTGAACTACTTGGTTCGCCAACTCAAACATTTTTTGATAAAGGGAAACTTGTGTCTTTGCCTTTGCCTTAGTTGTTTTTTACATAAATCCCTCCCTTCAGTCGGCAATTTTTCTGATCGGCGAACTTTTTGGTTCGCTAACTTAACTTTTTGCTGACTATGGCTAAGGTAAAGCTTGGAAATGTTTGGATTTTTGAAAGGGATTTTCCTTGGGAATTTTGGGGATTTTTACAAGGAAAACACCTTTAGACTTGAAGAATACTAGGCACTTAACCAATTTTGACAAGATTTTCAAAATTTTCAAAACTTAGCTATTTGATTCTGGGAAAGGGGAAAAAGGTCAATAGTAATCAAGAATAGATTTGTTGTGAAGGCTTTAGAATATTTAAGAAAATGTTTCCAATAGATGTAAGGTCATATTCCATGACTTTATAGAAGCCTATAAATAATGTGTGGGTATCCATTAAAGCACTTGAACAAAGAAATGTGAAAACACATTTTACAAATGAACTATTTGACATGATGTCACAACAATCAAATGTATATCAAAATTATACAAATATTAGATATTTTAGTATCGAGTCACTTTGTAAAGTTTGCAGTTGTAATTTTTTATTAACTCAAAAGTAAGCTCATTTTGGGGACTTTAAGATTTTATTTAAATATTTTGTAAAATCTAAATTAGGGAGTTGAAACAGTTATGAAGGAAGATGAACATTTCATCTAGATATATTACAAAATCAACATTGAGAAAGGGACTATTTATAGTTTTTCATAGCTCTCTATAGTGGACAGAAAATGAAACTTTGTGACCTTTCCAAGAAATAGTAAGAAATGTTTGCAAGACTTTGTGCCTTACCTGTTCTTCATGCTTTCATGTTATTCTTATGTCTAGTATGAAATATTTTATTTAGCCTTTCCTTTTACGTTGTGTGAGTGTAAATTAGTTAATCTTTATTCACATGCTCATGGTGTACATGTAGGGTTAAACTTTGATTTACTATTTAATCTTGCATATGATCTTTCTTTTTATTTTCTAATTCTTTCCCATTTTTGCTTCCTTTCTATTATTTTTAGTTAAAAGTACCAAAAACCCTATCATATGAGGGATTTAACCCTCTTACAAGTAGAGGAAAATCACCCATCACATGATTGTTTCTTTTACTATGGAACGTTCTTGCCACTACCTGCTGGGTGAGTCAAAAAAGTATCACAACAACTAATTTTACTTGCTAACACAACTAGAAGAGGATGGGAAGAAATATGTGGTTCAACTTCATGCAAGTCCAATAAGATTGAACTAGAAGCTCGTGAAGGACCTCAAAAGGAGGATAGCTCAAATAGTTTTGGTAGTTTCAAAGAAGAGGTGGAACCTCCACCTCAGCTCTTAAGGAGGCTCACTCAACAGAGACAACAAAAAAGGTGTACCCATCCTAATTGGAGATGTATTTTTTATTTGAATATTAATACCAATGAGCCTAGAAGTATGAAAGAGGCAATGGATATAGATGATTCTAAGTCCAAGAGAGTGGGGATGGATGAGGAGATGGTTGCATTGAAAAAGAATGACCCATGGGATTTGGTACCATTATCTAATGGATGGAAGCATGTTGGTGTTTGATGAAAAATAATTGAAGGGAATATTAATTAATCATGTGTTAACAAAGTCAATCTTTTAGACCAAACATTGGAACACAAACTGAGCTTAACTACAGTCCTGAAGGTGAGCCAATCTACAAGGGTTATGTTCCTTTGTTGTAATCAAAAGGATTGATATTAAATGTGCTAGATCTAAGGTTTCTACAATGAAATATGCCAAAATAGAGATAACATACCTGTCAGAACTGAAAACACAAAAAATAGGAGATGAAATGAGCAGTGCAGGGATGTTATATGTTACTGCTAGAAATCAGGGTAGATCTAGGAGGACTATGGTGCCCAGGTGCTAGTGTCATAGGGTTTTAAGCCCTCTAAAAGTGAATTCTAAGAGTCAGGGTTTGTATTCGTAAATCTACTTTCGAATCTATTGTACTTATCTCCAATCTTCCTAATCTGCACAAACACAAGAGGGAAAATGGTTTGGGTCATTTTATGGGCTTGGTCAAACCCTATGAATGGTGTTTCCACCTCCACAATATCCAAGATGATGATAAGAGAGTGCATGTCCTTATAGGACAGATGCAAAATTGATGACAAATGAAATGCTACAATAAAGTACCTTTACCACAACACAAACCCTAGTGGGATGACTCAAGATTGCCACAAGGATGAAGATGAAGGAAGGATCTTCCCCTAGAACCTGCAACAAAGATCATAAATCTGCAATAGAGAGCATCACACAAGTCTGCATAACATTCACAATAGAGCCTTGATCACTTGAATATCACTTTTGTTCATATCTATTTCTTGTCTACCTTTTTCTCCTTCCAAATGAGATTAATAAACTTGTTTATATTTGCATATCAATTCATTTTCAGGAAAACCTTCAAGCAAAGCTGACAAAGTGTAACACTTGGAGTAATAAGGCTAATATCCAAGGCCACTCAAACCTTTATTTTTTCAAATGTCAAGGACACTAGTGCTTGGGCACTAGTGTCCAGGTTTTTGAGGTCCTTTTAAGGCCTAAACTTAAAGAATAATACCTGAAACCAGTATTTGCTTCAAAATCTAGTCTTCTTTCATTAGGAGTTTGTATATTAGTATTTGAGGGTGCTAAATCATGTGTAAATCACTAGTGTCGACAATTCACGACATAACAGTTGGTTATAAATAGGTGTTCAAGAAGAATGGTTTAGATGGAAGTGTCAAAAAGTACTAGGCAAGATTGGTTGCAAAAGGATATTCCCAAGTTGATGGGATGGATTTGGTGAGATTTTTTCTCCAATTGTTAAGCTAAAATCTATCGTGTTCCTATGATTTATAGCAGTGGCTTTTAACTTAGAGATAGAATAGATGGATGTGAAGATAGCATTCTTGGATGGTGACTTGGAGGAAGAGATTTACATGTCATAGGTAAAGCATTGTGTTGTTAAAGGTAAGGAGCCTTTAGTTTATAGATTGAAAAATCTGTGTATGGTCTCAAATGGTTGTTTAGAATGCGATACGAGAAGTTTGATTCCTTTGCGTTGGGATTGGATTTTTTGATATCCAAATTGGATCATTGTGTTTACTATAAATTGGATGATGATCAATCCCTTGTTATCATGTTATATGTAGATGGTATGTTGTTTTTAGTAATAGTAAGAATGTGATTTGTGATTTGAAGTCTCAACTTTTAGCATAGTTTGAGATGAACAACTTAGGGACTAACAAGTAAATCTTGGGTATGAGGATTATAAGAGATAGAGTGAACATAAAGCTTTAGTTGGGCCAAAGTATGTGAACTCTATGCTATAACAGTTCAACATGTTAGATAGTAGACTATTGAGTGTTCCTATTTTTGTGGGAACTAAGGTTTTAGTTAGTACTATCCTACAACACCCACAAACATGGAGAATATAGCTCATGGTCCTTACACTAGTGCAATTATGAGTTTGATGTATGCTATAGTCTATATTAGACTAGAATGTTGGCAAGAGACACTATGTGGCTTCATTATTGTTGTCATTGATGGCAACAAAGTTTATCCCACACATCCGCAGCACATAGTATGTCTATACCAGAAGTCAGATTGAAGAGTGTTTTGGTCTGGTGAACAAGAATAGAGCATGCAGCAAGGTCTAACAATTAGGTCCAGATCTCTCAGAGGATGTACCTCAGCAAAGTGCAAACTTGGGGAAGTCAAGAGGAGTACCATGACTGCTACATACTAGAGATTGAGCCTCTAGTGATGAAAGAGTGAAAAGATATGAGCATCTAAGTGTTGGGTTCCTGACAGGCAGAGTAGACTAAGGAAGAACTGACTGGCAGAGCATCAGACTTTAATCCGGATAAGAAATTGATGATGGTCAAGCTATTTGAGAGATCATACATGGTTGGCCGACATGAATGATGACTTCTATGTCTATGACTTTGATACGCATCACATATTAAGCATGGATTCAGCCGACAAATCAGTGTTTTGTAAATATCTTAAGTGTTCCAATTGCCGACTAGAAAGATGTTGAAATCCTTGATGCGGATATATATACCAGATGGATTTTGGTATGAAAGTGTGTGTGTGTTGATATAGTGTGCGAGGAATGGCAGAGAGCAGTGTGGAAGCAGCAATACAAGTCCGGTATGTAACAGAACAACAACACCAAAGCAGAGGAAGAATGAAGTATAGTAAGTCAGTATATTGAGCCTAACCGGAACTGAACCTCAACATATGTGGATGCCTCTCATTAGTTCAAACACTTGGTCACCTTCCATAAACATTGTAGACAGTGAGTCTCTTGTAGGCAATGTGCCTCTTGTGAGCAGTGTGCTTGGGCGATGAGCCCTAATTGGCAAGTGCCATTTTATACCTATTCTTTTAACAGAGAATACAATCTTGGGTTAGTCACCCCATGGTTTTTCCCTTAACAAGGTTTTCCACGTAAAAATACTTGTGTTATGTGTGTTGATTTTTCTACTCTCATGATTATGTATGCTCTTATGTTTTGATGCTGCACTAATTTTGAAGAAGAAAAGAAAGTTAAGATATTTAGGATAACTGATTCACCCCCCCTCTCAATTATCTGTCTTGTTTCCAACACAAACATTGTGCAAACAGTGGGAGTCTTGAACTACTTTATGGTTAATCCTAGATGAGATCATTGGGATGTAGTTAAGAGGGTCTTTAGATTTTTTGGGGTACCTTTGAGTACTCTATTTATTATAATGGTGATTCTACAATGGACCAAAACTCAGTAGGTATTTTTGGAATAGTGGATTTATATTGGGTAGGAGATGTTGGCAATAGAGGATCCACCAATGAATGTGTGTTCAACTTATTTGATGGTTGTGGTTTATTTTTCCATTCCAAAGGCTAAGTACATGGAAACTACTCATGAATTTAAGGAATCCATCTAGCTTAATAGATTATGTTTAGATGTGGTGCTAAGTTAGGGAGCTATTAGAGTTCTTTGTGACACTTAGAGTGTCATATGTCTAGTAAAGAACCTGACCTTTTATGTGAGGATGAAGCACATTGATGTCCAACAGCAATTTCATTGTGAGATGATAGAGGATGGGAGAGTGATGCTAGAGAAATTTAACACTTAACAAAATGTTGTAGATGCATGGACAAAGCCAATGAACACATACAAATTCATTTGGTGTGGTAAGTTTATGGGCCTCTCAATCCCTAGTAGATAGTTCACATTGTTGGTATTCCCTTTCCTCTTGCAAGGTGTTGAACAAGTGGGAGAATTTTAGGAAAGGTGTCTCAATCTTGCATCCTAATGTTAAGAAAAATGTAATTTATGAGCTATAAAGGTTGATTTTGGCCCCAAAAATATATAAAATGTCTTTCCTGGAGAAAGAAAATTATAGTGACATTGATCTCTTTAATACATTCAATTTAGAATAATAGGCTCAACCAACTTCATAGATAAAAAGTTATGGCATCTAGAAGTTAGGCCCCCAACATCAAAAATGTAAGAGCATCTATGATGCATAAGAGAGTAGTCAAAGGGAGTTACACTTGTTGACCAAATTATGATGTATGTAATGACACATCATAAGGCATCTTTAAATGGAAATAATGGAGCCAAAATTAAGTTCCCAAGATAGTCAGTGGATTATGACAAGCTTATGATAGGTGTAAGGAATATGCTATTTTAGCTTGTGGACTCATCTTAGGATTTGTGTATTGGATTTTAACTAGGGATTTGGGCACCACATTTTGGGTATTTTTATCTCATAGCTTTCTAGTTACCATTTGATAGTTTATATAATGCTTCTCGTATTTTTTGGATGCTTGAGATGGAAGTTTCATAGTGAGTTTTGTAAGTACTGTTATATTGCTAGAATTGCTCCAGATCTCTTGTTGGTGATAGTCCTATAAAGGCTTAGACTCTACAAGCGTATTGTAACCATTGATTACTAAATAATACATTGAGTTGTGTTCGAGTTTGGGGTTTTTCTTCTAAAATGGATTTCTCCACATAAAACATTATGTTATGGTATATTTCTTTTGTGTTTATTTCCTTGTAACTATATGATCAATTTAATTTTTACAGATATCACCTCTCATAGATTAGTGTAGGAAGCATATTCTACACCTCTACTTCCTTTCAATATTATCCCTACTATGGATAATTCTTCCATCTTAATTTGACATCCATGACTAGAACATCTAAAATTAATTCATTTAGAGGTGTATCAATGTATTAAGCTTGTTCACAAAGGGAAAGTGGTAAAATTTTAAAGAGATAATACTAAACCAATTAGAGTTGAGTCATTTCATGTTAGATACATATATTCCAACTCTAGAAGAAACTCCATATGAAGATGAATAAGGTACTCATAAGGAAATTAATATTTTTTTCAAGAGAAACAAAAAATGAAACAACAACCTAGAGTTGAAAAATAGAAAAAGTAAGAGACAAAGAAATATCACATCAAGCAATTAAGAAATATAAATAAATTAAGTAGCACCCATATTTCATGTATAAAATACTATATCAAAACCAAAGAAAGAAGTCATGGTACATCAAAGTCCTATCATTCCACCACAACCATAAGCTAAGAAACAATAATGGGTAAGAAACGTAATACCTAATGTTATACCTATTGAACATGTGTTTGCACCTAACACGGACAATATACTGAAGAAACACTCATCATTGGAAAGGTAAGTAAAGGAGAGAAAAAAGAAAAAGAACAAGAAGAAAAATTAGATAATTATTTTTGGCGAGATGAAGATGATCTCATGGGTGAGCCACAACATGTGGTGCCAAAGGTAGGACCTAAGAAGAAGTGTGTTTTAATGATTTATGACCACTACCATAACATATATACATATACCTATTATTTAGATATCATTCTTGATTTTCTTATTTACCTTTATGCCTTGGACTTTTTTGTTTACACATTGTTTGTTATATTTTTCATGCTCATTTCACCTTTTGTATTTGACTACACACTTGTTTACCCCCACTTGGGGCTTATTTTGGTTAATACTGTTCCTTGTTTCAATTACATTTCCTATTATTCCTATTATTTTTCATATATTTGATTTATTTACCTTTGCCTTTCATATTTTAGGTTGATCCTTTTGTCTCTTTTCCATCTTTTTATATCTATTCTTGGTTTATGTTTTTATTTTCAATTCCACTTAGGTTCGCCTCTTATAATGTTTGCTTTACCATGTTGGTTTGTTGCTTCTCATTTTATACTTACATTTATTCTTCAATTTTTGACCTCTACCTATTAATCTCGCATTGTTATACAATGCTTAACTAGATCTTACACATTGAGACCACATTGATACATTACGCTTCTAGAGTCATGTATTGAGTTTACATTGATACATATTGAGCTTATATTGACACATCATGATTATTTAGATCTTACATATTGAGCCTATATTGATATGTATCAAGTGCTTTTTGAGTCATTTATTGAGAGCTTATATTGACACGTCATGCTTATAGAGCCTGCATATGTGATCCAAGATGATTCACCAAACAAGGTACTTACAATAACAACCAAACTATTATCATGGCATGTGGCATCTGTGGGGCTACTTCTCAGATCTGTGGTACACCAAAGCTCTTCCTAGATGCTCTAGGGAACACAATGATCTATATCCACTCTATAATAAATGCTACACATGCACCAATAGAAGTGCATCACACTTTGTAGAGAGACAAACACTTCTAAGACAAACATGCCTCAACCAATTAACTTGTGGTTTCTAACAAAACTCTAGTAGGATCTAGTGCACCTTTTGGAAAGAATGAAACATCCAATTCATATTATTGCTCACCATGTCATTTTGTAGTCTTCAAACATAATAGTCAACATGAAAACCAAGTTGGCACCCACAAGGCTCATGGTATGCCAAGTCACATACTAGATCATCAAAGACATGCAATAATTGGCTACACTCCACAACCACTAGGGTATAAGAAACCAATCAAGGAAATGATTCAACTTCCCAGTAGCTTTTGATCTCCATGGCATGAATCATTGTTAACTATATACACATCTCTCAACAAATAGGTAGATAGTATCCATACACCTTTTTCAATGGTATGCCATGTATGAAACAAATAGTTGAATAAAGTACATTCTCTATTTAGTTCCATATCTTTATGTCTCTATTTTGCATAATTTTCTAATAAGCTTCTACATATGCCACAACTCATGTAGATTATCATCTAGAGAGTTGTTCAACGGGATTCTAACTCTTCGGCCCAGATAAATATGGAACCTACATTACTAAATTTCACTTTTAAATTCCCTTATCCTTAGCAATTATCCTTACATTAGGGGCACCATACTTTCCCTCTTTACATGTTGCACCTTCATGGTCACCTCCCTACATTTGGGAGCATCATGCCTTCTCCATATTACATCCTCATCTTTTATAGCCATATCCTTACCATATGTTCCTTATACATTGGCGGCATCATGCCTTCCCCCACACATTAACTTGTTCCTACCTACATCCATTATGGACTTTTTGCCTTACCTGCACCTTTATGCTCAAACTTTTGGATGCCATATTGGTGGCATACACCTATTGTAGTGCACTATGTACCTACACAAGTATTTTTGGCTATTGAGGGCCACATCACGATTTCCTATATTGCTCATTATGGTGGCAATATTACCTTCTAGATCTTATCTTCAACCCATATATGATTATAACACTTTATCATTCTAGATCTTGCACATGATTATCACACAATATATTCAATATTGATTTTATTTTACATTATTCATATGCTTACATTCTTATCTATTGAAATTAAATTTAATTTCATGTATGGTTTTCTCTTTCCTTCAATTCCTTGCATCCTATGGATACAACTAGTTGAAGGGGCATACATTATCACTAACAATTCCTATGTTGAGCTTTTAGGTAGTGATAGGTGTTATAGAGACTCGTTATCATAACCATATAGAGCACCATCATATTACATTCCATGTATTCCATTCACCTTGTCACCCCATGGCTACCATGCTAATCATTCCATTATCATTTTCCAAATAGGTGGAATTTTTCTAACTATACTCATTTCATATTGTTCCTATTTCCTAGACAATTTGTAAGTTCCTATTTTATACTTGATTTTTACATGTGATATGGAAGATACTCATTTAAACTTTTCCTCTATTTTGTAGGTTCCTATGGAGAGAGCACACTAATGGACACACTTACACGATGACACCTTGTAGAGTCCAATACTTTATATGGACCTCCTTCTATATTTTGATGTTTGAATATTTACTTTACATGCATGTTTGTGAGTGCTACATACTTTGAGATGCATGATCATTTTAGGATTCACATGCACCTTAAAGTGGAGGAAAAATGTAATGTTGAAATTTGCATATGTGTTCCATTTCCCATTTAGTTTTATTCCCATTTTGAGGGAATGCTTTGACACATGTACATATTGAAAAATGATACAAACTTGTCTGAAGTTGGATGCATTTCTCTAGCCTTTATCAATCCATATATACACATATCCCTATTTATTTATCCTTCACCTTATCCTTATACACACCTACTTTTACACATTCACCTTATCTGCACATTTATTACATTTATCCATACACCTAGACATTACTCCCACTAATTTGACCATTCGTCCACCCAATGTCATTTGTGTGGTTGTGGGGTCAACCTTAAAATCACAAACTTGACCCTTTTCTTTTTAAAATTTAAAATTTTGATTTGACCGAATGGCCCTGTTCATTTTTCTTGCCTTGATCTGGCCAAGTGCACATTTTGTGAAATTCTATGCTATGTGCTAGTATTTAAAGATATTTAATTTCATTTATTTCACATATCTCATCTATAAAGTATCTTCTCTCATCCTATAGCATTAAAAAATTAATCAATAGAGAAATATTTAGATTTGGTACACTAAAAGGAGTAATGAATTTGTATACATTCATTTTAGGGCACTTGTTTGTTATTTGCAAACTTTTATACACATTTTTGGTTGTTGATATAGGAGAATATGTCTCCTTGCAACACAACAAAAACCTTTTTTATGTATTTTTAAATATTGTCAACCCTCAAATCAATAGAAACAAGAAAGCAAACAAAGATTGATTAAGTGAGTTAAAGAATAGAAGTAAACAATCACACAAGGTCAAGTTCAAACCCAAACAATAAATCTATGACTGCAAACTTGACCTAGACCTACAAACTTGATCTTAGATATAGCACATATTTAATACAATTTGAAGGCTATTAACAAAAAGAGAGGTCACATTTCTCAAACATATACCAGCTTGATTCCTGAATCTTCTCCAAAGATAATCATTCTTTGGTCATAGAGCTAAGTACCACCTACTATCACTTTTACTTTCTTAAAACAACTATTGTAAATTATCAAATTATCAATCCCAACTAGATCATTAATCTAAGTTGATTTATACTTATGAGTATGCATCTTATTGGACTAGCCTAGATTGACCCTAAAGAAACTTTATTTTCCTTTCCGATATAAAGATGTATATAAAAAGTGTTGGTTGATATAAAATATGTTGTATTTGAATAATTAAGTCAATAATATAATTTTTTTGATATTCTCATAATTTTAATACCTTGAATAATTACTTATAAATATAAAAATAGAATAATAATTATTTTTTTATAAAATTATAAATAATTTTACTTATCATTTTATTTTATTTTTTAAAAATTAATAAGAATAAGGAAATTTTAATTCTAATATATCCATCTGTCAATGTTGCCATCTTGCCCCGACTTTATATGTTTTGGTTGCTGAAGGTTTTGGCTATCTGTTGGCTCAGGAGGTCTCCCAATCCTATGTTAAGGGGATTTCTCTACCCAATTCTTCCCAAAAGTTGATTAATGGTCATTTTTCCAATGATTCCTTCCTCACCCTCATTGAAGAGGAGATTAATGTCAAACAATATCTTCACTGCTTGGACATCTTTTGTCAAGCCTCTGGTTCAAGCATACAATGGAAAAAGTGTTGGCAATATGTGTTTTCACTGATGTCAACACTCAGAGTGAGGTTAGCACTCAATTTGTGATGTGGTTGATGTGAATGTTCATGTTGATGATATACCAGTGTAGTAACAGAGATGTAGTGATCATGTTGATGTTCAGTGATGTTTCTAATGTTCGTGGTTGGATGTCATGCCTTGATTATGTCAAGTAAAGTTGTATTGAGCATGTTTGTGGTCCATAGAGATGATTTCATGATGATATATTAAGATCGCAATTAGAATCTATGCTAAGGTTGAGAAGATGTTGTTGATGACCTATAGCATTTTTTATGCTCTTTCCTGATGATCCTAAGAAAGTATGATTTTCTACATGAAAGTTCTGGCCTCCTGATGTTGGTGAAGATTTATGTTGAAGGAAGTTGCTTTGAAGACTAGTTAGTAAAATGCTCCGCATTCCTCTACATTTGAAGATATGGTTATACAGTTCAGTATTTAAGTTTTGTATGCTATAAAGGTGCTAAATCTAAAGTTTTAGATCATTTGCTCCTCCGTACTGAAAGTTTAAGTGACAGTCTTCTGGTATGTGCTCTAGTAGAACAAGGTAATGATGAAGGTTGATTGGAATGCTCCACATTCCTCTGCAAGTGAAGGTTTTCTCATGTGGTTTTGTGGGCATGATCAAGGATGTTCAATGCACACTACATTGTAGTTTCAAATATTTTGGAGGTCCGCAACTTCAATTTTAAGATGATAGAAGTGATATAGATGGTTCCAGATGCCTAATTGTTCTCAGAATATATGCTGATGAGGTGCACCAACTTGTTACTTCTTGAAATGGTAAATTGACTGATGGAAGATGATCCTGATGATCTTGTGATGTTTCATGTTGCTCTACAAGGTGTTTTCTTCTCTCTCCAAAATTGGTTGTGGTCCAGAATGATGGTGTTGCTTGGTTATGTTCTTACCTGGCTGACTAAGGAATGTTGATGATGTGCACCACAATGTTCTTATTGTGCTGAGTTCAAGGAGCATTTGGAGACGGTGTATAGGTCCTACCGACTCATCTAGGAGAAGTGCAAGTAATGTTTAATCATTCATGAGTACCGCCAAGATTGCAAAGATCGATGTGCTACAAGCTTCATGTGTTCTTGCTTAAGGGCAACCTATTTCAAATTTGTGAAGCGTGTGGATGTTATTCCTTGAAGGATGATGTTGTGAAGAATGTTTAGGACCGGACTAAGCATGTGATGAAGGGGGTAAATCACAAAACACACAACAATAGAAATTGAACATAGGAAATAGAACTTTCTTTTATTGATCTGGGTAACTCATTACATTGCAGAAGCTCAATTACAATCAGAGGAATCAACCCTCCACAGGCCGCAACACATTACAACTTCCTATCCCAAGACTCTAGAATCATCTGCCTTCTATAACCCCAAATCAACTAGGGTTTCTGTTTTCCCAACTATTCTTGACTCTACACTTTCCCCCTTAACTCTACTACTGCCCAGGGTTCCCAAAAATGGTTATTAATAGCCTTTTTGGTGGCCAACAACCTAATTTTAAAATTTGCTTCTCCCTCCAAAAATAGGTCAACTTTCAGGAGCCATAACTTTTGATCCGAGTGTCTAATTAACGAACTATTTTATGTGTCGGAAAGATTACGGAGTGCTCTACGCACTAAGAAACAACTTTGCTGGTTCTAGCCATTTTCAGGCCCGTATGGGGCCGTTTAGTGCCTCAAACCTGAGTTTGAATAATTTTCAGGCATTTTTCGAGAAATAGAAACTTTAATATCTTTCAGCTCGCAAATGATCTTTGCATGATTCCTTCGCCAAAGGTCTTATTTTTTAGTTATGAAACTTCCTGTAAAATTTCACTTCATTCTGTGCCCAAATGCAAACTTTCTAAAAATAGTAGGTCGCTATTTTTAGCAGTTTGGAAAAACTAAAAGTTCTACATTATTCAAGCGATTATGGAACCAGAACTACAAATTTTGAAAAGAAATGGAAAGAACATCTAAATTTTGAAACACACCTTTTTTTGGGTGATGCAAAATTGCCCTTACACCACTGGATGCTCCTGCATCAGAGACCCAGGGTAATTTGAGAAGTGACCCTATCACGTCTTAGGTGTTTGTGTGAGGAAAACCCAAACGGTCAACCTTTGCCTTAGACAACCAAGAAGAATCTTCAACAAGCCTTCCTTTCCATTTCACCAGATATTCTTCATATTGTCTGTTTCGAGTACTTCTTCCCACACAGCTATCCAAGATCTCTTCTATCTCCTCTGTTGAAGTAGATGCCAGAATACTCCACTGTTCTTCTGTTGGTCCATCCTCTGTTCCACCTTCAGGATATTCAAATAAATCACCAATGTTGAAAACAAGGGAAATGTTGGTCTCACTTGGTAGCTCCACCTCATGCATTTCTTGAATCATGTTTCTTTAAAATTTTGCATGGTCCAAATTTTTCCATTTTTAGCTTATTGTATGTTCCAATCAGGAACCTTTCTTTTCTCAAGTGAACCATGACTTCATCTCCTACTTGGAATTCCTTATATCTCCTCTTCTGATCTACCTTAGCCTTGTACTGAATATTCATCTTATTAATGTGCTTTTTCACCTCTTCATGCAAATTCTTCATGTGTTCTACAAAGTCTTCAACCTCGGCACTTGTCTTTTCTCCTTTGTCCAGATTCCTTAATTCTGAAGCATTTCTTGGAAGCATTTCTTGGACTATTGCCATATACAATCTGGAAAGGTGATTTACTAGTACTCCTATTAACAGAATTGTTGTAAGCAAATTCTGTCTATAGTAAAATCAAATCCCATCTCTTGGGCTTATCTCCTACTAAGCATCGTAGCAAGTTACCCAAAATCCTATTCACCACTTTTGTCTATCCATCAGTCTGTGGATGGTGTGCAGAACTGAACTTCAAATCTATTTTCAGCTTCTTCCACAATGTCCTCTAGAAATAACCAACAAACTTGGTATCTCAATCTGAAACTATGCTCTTTGGTAGACCGTGTAATCTCACAACCTCCCTGAAAAATAATTCAACAATATGAATAGCATCATTAGTCTTCTTGCAAGGAATAAAATGTGCCATCTTCAAGAATCTGTCCACCACCACAAAAATGGAATCATGTCCTCTTTGTGTCCTTGGTAAACCAAGAACAAAATCCATACTAATATCATCCCATGGCTTCTCTGGTACAGGTAATGGCTGATATAGCCCTATATTCTAACTTGTTCCTTTTGTCATTTGACACACTCTACAACTCTACACAAATTTCCTCACACCCTGCTACAATTGTGGCCAATAATAATTTTCACCAACAATAGCAATGGTCTTATCTCGACCAAAGTGTCCAGCCAATCCTCCACTATGCTTCTCCTTAATCAGGTTCTCTCTCATAGAACTCCTCAAAATGCACAACTAGCTTCCTCTAAACAACATGCCATCTTGGATTATGAAATCCAACCATTTTGTCCTGTCCAAAGTACCAGGTTCCAGACAAGCTTTCTAGGCTTTTGCAAAATCTGGATCTTCAGGATACAAACTTTTGATCTCATCGAACCCAACAACCTCTATCTTCATTTCTGTCAACAAATTTTGCCTTCTGCTCAAGGCATCTGCAACTCTATTGGACTTCCCACTCTTGTGCTTCAAAACAAAAGTATAGCTCTGCAAAAACTCAACCCATTTTAAGTGCCTTTGATTCAACTTTCCTTGACTATTAAGATACTGCAAATCTTGATGATCAGTATATAAAACAAACTCTTTTGGCAATAGATAATGCCTCCATTTCTTCAAAGCCTGAACTATAGCATAAAATTCTTTATCATAAACATAATACTTTTTCTTGACATCATTAAGATTCTCACTAAAATAGGTAATGGGCTTACCTTCTTGACTCAAAACAGCTCCTATAGCACTACCACTTGCATCACAATCTACCTAAAATACCTTATTAAAATCTAGAAGCACCAAAATAGGTTGCTCTGTAACTTTTTGCTTCAATGTATCAAATCTTTTGTCTACTCCTTTGGTCCATTTAAACTCTTTTCTATCCCCTCTCATTGTCTCTGTTAGGGGTACACAAATGCTACTAAAATTCCTGATAAACTTTCTGTAAAGACTTGCCAAACCATGAAAAGATCCTACCTCTGTGGCACTCCTTGGTGTAGGCCATTCAATGATAGCCCTCACCTTCTCTGGGTCCATCTTAAGACCTTCCTCTGAGACAACAAATCCTAGGTATACCAACTCCTTCTTTGCAAAGCTATATTTCTTCTGATTGATCAACAACTTCTCCTTCCTTAGCTTCTCAAAAACTCTTCTGATATGCATCATATGCTCATCGCAAGTCTTACTGAAAATCAAAATGTCATCTAAATAAACAATAACAAAACTTCCCAAAAATTCTTTTAGTACCTTGTTCATGAGCTGCATGAATGTGCTCAGTGCATTGGTTAGCCCAAATGGCATGACTAACCACTCATACAAACCTTCCTTGGTCTTGAAGGCTATCTTCCACTCGTCTCCTTCTCTGATAAGGATCTGGTGATACCCACTCTTCAGGTCAATCTTCGTGAAGTACTTGGCTCCACTCAAACAATCCATTATGTCATCCATTCTGGGCAATGGAAATTTATACTTGATTGTGATCTTATTGATGGCTCGAGAGTCTGTACACATTCTCCACTCTCCATCTTTCTTTAGTGCTAGTACTGCAGGTACCACACATGGACTTAGGCTCTCCCTTATCAGTCCCTTCCTTAACAACTCTTGAACTTGTCTGTTCAGCTCTTCACTCTCAGCAGGAGTCATTCTATGGGCTGCCTTATTTAGCAAACTAGCTCCTGGTATCAAATCCATTTGATAACTTATCTTCCTTACTGGTGGTAAACCTTCTGGTACATTATTAGAGACAATATCTTGAAATTCTTCCAACATTTCTGAGACTTTTGCTGGTACATCTTCACATTTCTCTTGACCAATCTTAGGAATCAATGCATAGCAATGACGCTTATGCTTCATACCTTCCAAAAATTTCCTCCCATCTACCAAGCAAATTATGCCAATACTACATACCTTTTCTTCCACCTCTTTCAAGGGCTTCAACTTATGACGAACTCCATCCTTTGTTAGGGAATATGTATTTGCACGGCCATCATGGACAGCACTCCTATCATACTGCCACGACCTCCCCAATAGCATATGACATGCGTCCATTGGTATGATGTCACATAGCACCTCATCATGGTAGTCACCAATCTTGAACTTCACTAAACACTGCTCATTGACCAGAGCTCTATGGTCCTTCTACAACCATGCAATCATATATGGATGCGGATGCTTTCTTCTTGTCAACTTCAACTTGTCAACCATATCCTATGAAACAAGATTGTCAGTACTTCCACTGTCAATAATAATATCACAACACTTACCTTCACATTTGCACCTTGTGCGGAATAAACTCTTCCTCTAATTGGGTTCTTTCTCCTCATTCAACAAAGTTCTTCTGACAACTAGGGTTTCTCCCCTTTCAGCATCTTCAGAATGCTCAGATTGCACATCTTCATCTACATGTGTAACTCATGCATTACGTTCAGGTCTTCTATTTGTCTTTCCTTGATGTTGCGGACACTCGTATGCTCGATGCCCTTTTTCTCCACATTGGAAACAGGTTCCTCTGAAACCTCCTCTTCCAGGTCCTTGCCTAGGTCTGCCTCTTCCTCTTCCTCTTTGCTCAACATTGTTCTGGTCACGAGGGCGGTAGGTATTATCTCCTCTCTAATTTCGACTAGTGCTAGCTTCTTCACTTTTCTTTGAATCTTCACTTCGGCCCCCATAGGGTCTTCCACTAGTCCTTCTACCTTGACCTCTTCCCCTTTGCTTGTTGTCAAATCTCTTATTCAGCTTCTCTTCCACCTTTAGGGAAAACTGGCATGCATCTTCTATGGTGGTCATTTTGACTAGGCTCAGCTCCTCTTGAATACTTGGCCTTAACCCATTAATGTAACAGGCTGCCTTCTCCTTGTTGGGTTCTGCATGGCCTATCGTTATAGTAATCTCATAAAACTCTTCTGTATACTCCTTAACAGACTTGTTTCCTTGCTTCAATCCTTGCAGCTTCTTCGACAACTCCGTCTCATAGTCCACAGGAATGAACTACTTCTTTAGTTTCTCCACCATTCGATCCCATCTGGTGATCTTTCCTTTTCCTCTTTTGTTCCTCTCTAACTAGACCTCCTTCCACCAAATATTTGCATGGCCCTTCAATTTTGTTTTTGTAAACTTGACCCAATCTGGGTCCTCCACGTCTTCATACTCGAAATACTCCTCCATGTCATTGATCCAATCAATGAGTTGTTTCGGATTCAAATCTCCAGATTATGTAGAAACTTTGATCCTGGGCCTCTTTCCAATCTTAGAAATGGCTCTCAACAACCTAACTTATGCAGGATCTCCTGCAGCTTCTTGTTCTTCCTCTGATAGCTCTTCTTCAGCTTCATCCTCACTTTCTTCTCTTGTTCTCGGATCAAACCCTCATCGCAGCTCCTCTTACAATGCATCGATTTGCCTTTGCAGGGCTCTAAAACCCTCTTCCGTCAAAGCATTCCTCCCAATACAATTTCTTCATGGAGGCATCTTGATCTCCACAACAAACCCACAACCTTAGGTCTTGGTGCAAACTGTCTCACAGTTGGTGATTTGTCTACACACTTAGAAACCCTTACTCTGATACCACTTGATGAAGGGGGTAAATCACAAAACACACAACAGAAATTGAACACAAGAAATAGAACTTTCTTTTATTGATCTGGGTAACTCATTACATTACAGAAGCTTAATTACAATCAGAGGAATCAACCCTCCATAGGCTGCAACACATTATAGCTTCCTATCCCAAGACTCTGGAATCATCTGCCTTCTATAACCCCAAATCAGCTAGGGTTTCTATTTTCCCACCTATTCTTGACTCTACACTTTCCCCCTTAACTCTACTACTACCCAGGGTTCCTAAAAATGGTTATTAATAGCCTTTTTGGTGGCCAACAACCTAATTTTGAAATTTGCTTCTCCCTCCAAAAATAGGTCAACTTCTAGGAGCCATAACTTTTGATCCGGGTGTCTGATTGACGAATCGTTTTATACATCAAAAAGCTCGCAGAGTACTCTACGCACTAAGAACCAGCTATGTCTATTCTAGCCATTCTTGGGCCCGTACGGGGCCATTTAGTGCCTCAAACCTGAGTTTGAATAATTTTCAAGCATTTTTCGAGAAACAAAAACTTTAAAATCTTTCAGCTCGCAAATGATCTTTTTGTGATTCCTTCGCCAAAGGTCTTATTTTTCAGTTGTGAAACTTCCTATAAAATTTTACTTCATTCCGTGCCCAAATGCAAACTTTCTAAAAATAGCAGGTTGTTATTTTTAGCAGTTTAGAAAAATTGAAAGTTCTACATCATTATTCAAGCAATTATGGAACCAGAACCACAAATTTTGAAAAGAAATGGAAAGAACATCAACAATTTTGAAACACATCTTTTTTTGGGTGATGCAAGATTGCCCTTACACCACTAGATGCTCCTGCATCAGCATGTGTTGGGATCTGCAAGGCGTGTGTCTCTTCCTAGAGTAGTGTGTAGTTCATGTTAGAGCTTACCCTCTACATGGTTCATATTATGCGATCTCTAGCCAACTTGTAAATTGTAATATTTTTGTTGTATTGGCTGACTTGTAATGTAACCAATGTAATATCATGTATATATTATAAACCTAGTTGATCTAGGTGAGGTATGATTGCAAAGATAAATATGTGAAGAGCAAAATATGAATATGATATGAATTATGATGTGCGACTGAAGGAGAAAGAGAAAAAGCAATAAGGGTTGTCTTGATTCATCTTGAAGACATTTTTTTGATAGGAGGGAAGTGAAGAGTGTGCCTAATTGATCCAATCATCAGAAGAAGAGTGAAGAGGCAGAATTGTAATCATTAAAGGTGTGAGCTTCATTGTCAGTTTTTAGACAGTACAAGGACTACCATGCTATAATATTTTTTGAGTTTGTTCTTAGTTCAGGGAGTAGTTGCTTCCTTGGGTTATAGCCATAAAACAAAGTCAATAGGCAGTTGTAGCTTCCTTGGGAGAGACCCTAAAACATTTCTTTAGGAAGTAGTAGCTTCCTTGGGTTGTAGCCCTAAAACAAAGTTGTAATTTTGAGCTTCATATATTGTGAGTTAATCATCACCATGGTTTTTCCACGTATATTTGGTGTTATGTGTTGATATGCATTGTGTTGATCTTTCATGTATATGTTAATGTTGTAATGTTTAAGTTTCAATCTGCTCCAGAGGATTTGAAGTTTGTTTGATACTGATTCACCCCCCTCTCAGTATTCTTGTGTGTTCAACCACTTGAGGAAGGTCTGAGATGGCTCATAATGGATCTCACAAGGCACCTGTGTTTAACAGAACAAATTATTCCTTTTGGAAGCTAAGGATGGAAAACTATCTATCTTCTCTAGGGTTTGGTGTTTGGCAGGTTGTCAAGAAGGGCTACATTGCTCTTGCTTCTAAGCCTACATATGTTGATGAGATAAGGTTGTATGATAATAATGCCAAGACAAAGAGTGTTATCATGAATGAGCTAGTTGATTCAAAAATTCTAAAGGTAATGAGTTACAAATATACTAAATATGTCTAGGTAAAACTTGAAAGCATTTATGAAGGAGATAGTAAAGTGAAGCAAGCCAAGATGCAAATCTTCAAGAGCAAATTTGAGACCCTGAGGATGACCGAAGATGAAGACATTTCTAGTTACAAGCTTCGAGTGGATGAAATAGTTAATGGCATCACAGGCCTTGGTGGAGAAGTGAAATAAGATGCGATTGTGAAGAAGGTACTGAGAACTCTTCCTAAAAATTACAGTCATAAGGTATCTTCTATTGAGGAGACTCGGGATTTGGATACATATATTGTAGATCGAATTGTTTAGCTCTCTCACAACCTTTGAAATGAGAGAATTTGGCAAAGGTGCTCCAAAGAAGGAAGCAACATCCAAAGCAAGTAAGAAGATAGAAGATAAAGCAGCTGAGCAAGATGATGACCTTGATGAGGTAGAGACAAACTTTGTAAGAAGATTGAATAAGGGCACTAGCAAATACAAAGGTAAGTTACCTTTTAAATGTTTCAATTGTGGGAAAATTGGTCATTTTGCTTCTAAATGTCCTTTTAAAGAATCAAGGGGTAGTAATAAGAGAGACAAGTTCAAAAGAAGTTTGTATTCCATAGAGAGTAGTTGTTCTTCAGAAGATGAGGATCATGATGATTCAAATGATGAAACACTTTTAATGGCCTTGAATGTTGGTGACAAAAAGGAGGATTTTGGGAATTGTAAAAAGTTTGATACCTTGTAGAATGATCAAGATAATGAAAAATTAATGGTTGTATGGATTTGCTTTCATGCAAAAGAAGAAGTCAATACTTGGGTAATTGATAGTGGTTGTTCTAACCACATGACTGGTAACAAGGAGAAGTTTATCAGCCTTGAGAAGTGGAATGGTGGAGTTGTTAAGTTTTTTGGTGATGAATCAGCACAAATCTGTGGAAAGGGTGCTATAACTACTGATGGGAAGAACATGACTGAGGATGTTCTCTATGTCAAAGGGCTAAAGCATAATCTTCTCAATGTTAGTCAAATGTGCAGTAAAGGATACAATCTTACCTTTCATGCCAAAGGTTGTGAAATCAGGAAGGCAGGGTCCAAATAATTAGTTGCAAAAGGCATCAAGACATATGGTGATATCTATCATCTAAAGGAGGTAAATGGAAGAACCTACTTACTGGCTCAATCCAATGAGTGTTGGTTGTGGCACAAGAGAATGGGACACATCAACTTTGATAATATGGAAAAGATCAGTTCTATTCATGCGGTGAGAGACATGCCTAAGATAACCAAGCCTGCAAACACATTATGCAAGGAATGTCAAATGGGAAAGCAGACAAAGACAAATTTCAAGGGCAAGGAATTTTCTTCTTCAATGTCGTTGGAGCTGATTCACAATGACCTATGTGGCCCTACAAGAATAAAGAATCAACAAGGTGAAAGTTATTTCATGTTGCTTATTGATAATTATTCTAGGATGACTTGGGTTACTTTCTTAAGATAAAAATCAGATGCCTTTGATAAGTTTAAGGTTTTCAAAGCAATGGTTGAGAATGAAATGGATGCTAAGATCAAATGTTTAAAATATGATAGAGGAAGTGAGTTTACTTCAAATGAATTTGAAATTTTTTGTGAAGATCATGGCATTAAGAGACATATGTCTACTCCTAGGGCCCCTCAGTAGAATGGGGTAGTGGAAAGGAAGAATAGGATTGTGCAAGAGATGTCTAGAGAAATCTTGAAATATGTAGATCTTCCTGATATGTACTGGAAGGAAGTAGTTCACACTACTATCTATCTTCTCAACAGAGTACAATTGAGGGTCAATAGAATGAAGACCCCTTATGAGCTATGGTATGGAAGACCTCCCACTATCAGATATTGTAGGATATTTGGTAGAAAATGCTATATCAAAAGAGATGAAGAAGACCTAGGAAAGTTTGATTCAAGGACTAATGAAGGGATCTTTCTTGGTTACTCAACCAGAAGCAAGGCCTATAAATGCTACAATGAGAGGTTGGGAAAGATGATTGAAAGCACAAATGTCAAGGTGGATGAAGACTTGTATCAGATATCACAAGAACTAGAGGACTACCAATCTAATATATTTCCCTGCATTGAAGAAGAAGAGAAAGAAGAGAAGGAACAAGAACCAGAGCAAATTCCTAAGACTCTAGCAAAGTATGTTCAGAAGAACCATTTAGTAGATCAGATCATTGGAGATAAGAATGAACATGTGCAGACCAGAAGAAGGTTTGTAAAGGCAAGTGAGCAAGTGAATTTATGTTTATTATCAAAGGTAGAGCCCAAAACCTTTGATGATGCTAGCAAAGATGATGGATAGTTGAAGGCAATGGAAGAAGAATTGAATCAGATAGAGAAGAATCAAACATGAGAATTGGCTCCTAGACTAGCCAATAAGAATGTAATAGGAACAAAGTGGGTATTCTAGAATAAACTGAATGAAAATGGTGAAGTTGTAAGGAACAAAGAAAGGTTGGTGTGTAAGGGCTATTCTCAAGTTGAAGGCATTGATTTTGAGGAGACTTTTGTGCCAGTAGCTAGGATGGATGCAATCAGGATGTTTCTTGCCCTTGTTTCTCACAAAAATTTCAAGGTTTATCAGATGGATGTCAAGTCATAATTTTTGAATAGTGATCTAGAGGAAGAGGTCTACATTGAGCAACCTAATGGTTTTCAATTATCAGAAGATCTAGACATGGTGTGCATACTCAAAAAGGTTTTGTATGGACTCAAGCAAGCTCCTAGAGCTTGGTATGCTAGGTTGGATAAGTATTTACTTCAGCAAGGATTCAAGAAAGATACCACAAATAGTAATCTTTACATCAAGGAAGAGGGAGACATGATTTTGATAGTTGTAGTATATGTTGATGACATCATCTTTGGTGGAGATGATGATATGTCTAAGAGGTTTGCAAAGGATATGCAAAAAGAGTTTGAGATGTCTATGATTGGTGAGATGTCTTTCTTCCTTGGGCTTCAAATTGTTTAGCTAGATGATGGTATCTTTATTTCTCAAGCTAAGTATGTTAGAGAGATATTGAAGAAGTTTGGTATGGAAGATTCCAAACCAGTGAGTACTCCTATGGTCATTGGTTGTCACTTGAGCAAGAATGATGAGTCACCAGAGGTTGATCAAACTCTCTATAGATTTATGATTGGAGAATTATTGTACCTAACTACTTCTAGACCTGTTATTATGCATGCAGTATGTGTGGTTTCCAGATATCAAGCTAATCCTAAGAAAACACAAGAGAAGGCAGTGAAAAGAATATTCAAATACTTGAAGGGAACTCTGGATATAGCTTAAGGTATCCAAGAGGTAATGACTTTGATTTGATTGCTTACACTGATGTTGATTGGGCTGGTTGTGTTGATGATAGAATAAGTACAAGTGGTGTTGTATTCTTCTTAGGAAGCATGGTGCAATCACGGTTGGAGGGTTCATAGAATCAATTGTCCAAACCATGTAGCTAGAGTAAATACAATAGAAACAACACAATCATAGGATGTAATAGAAGATTCAAATGCTCAATATATCATATATTTATAATGCTTATATGTCAGCAACATGCGGGCTATAATCAAAGGGCTCGTAGGCCTACTTTATGGGTTACAACAGATATGCAAGATATGGCATTGAAGTGCCTTAGGAAAGGAAATCTATATTTCTAAACTATCTAAATCATATCATCGAACTACTGACTTCCTAATACATCATAGAGGTCTATATATATCCTCTCCTAGCTCATGAAATCCTCTGCGTCAACCACAAGAGAGGTTACAAACTCCAAAGAAAGATGTAACATATAGAAACAAGCAGGTCAGCCTTGAACAACTGGTAATGCTCCACAAATGGATGAGACTTGGTATAGACCTCAAGGAAGGTCTATTTGATCCATATGTGCTATGTGATATGTTTCATTAGGCTCCGTAAGTCACAGAAGTGCTCCACAAACCTTCTCCTTCAACTGACTGTCTGAATGCTTTGCTCTGTGAGGACTGATGATCTTTTGATAGTGATAACTTTTAGCAGACAAGTCCAAATGACATGACATTTGAATATGATGTAGATGATGATATGTAGATGCTAAATCCTACTCTGCAAGCTCTGATATGAAGATGTGGTGAAATGTGGTACAAAATGTTGAAAGTGCAACTGACTAAACTGAACTTAAAATGAAAGAAAACAAAAGAATGCAAATGTTTTTGGTTGATGCAAGATTGCTCTGCAACCTGGGATGCTTCTGCATCAAACACCTAGGGTTGTTGAAAAAATGTGAGTCCTTCACTTTATTGGGGCTAGAGGAAAACCAAGGTAGTCTACCTTAGCCTGAGAAATCCATGTTGAATCTTCTTCCAGTCTGCCTTTCCACTTGACTAGATATTCTTTGTATTGCTTGCCTCTAGTACTGCATCCAACTCTGTTGTCCAAGATGTCCTCTATCTGCTCTAGTTGTTGCTGTGGCAACTGATGTTCTCTATCTGTCACTTGATTCTCCTTCATGATACTAATATAGGTTTACAATGTTGAATATAGGTGATATACCCAATGTCTTCAGTAGCTCCACTTCATATGCATTTCCTGAATCAAATTTCCTAAGTATCTTACATGATCCAAACTTCTTCATCTTTAGCTTGTTGTATATGCCCACTAAAAATCTCTATTTTCTCAAATATACCATACCATTACTTCATCTCCAACTAAAAATTCTTTATGTCTTCTCTTCTCATATGCTTTCTCCTTATACTTACTATTCATCTCCTCCAAATGCTTCTTAACCTGATTATGCACTGTCTCCATATATCCTACAAATTCTTCTGCCTCTGCACTTTGTTCTCCATACTAATGTCTCTCAACTCTACGACTCCTCTAGGTTTCATTCCAGTCATAATCTCAAATGGTGTCTTCCTTGTACTCCTATTCACTGAATTATTGTATGCAAACTCTGCTTGTGGTAAATTAGATCCCAATTTTATGTCTTCTCTCCTACCAGACATCTCAACAAGTTTCCCAAACTCCTATTTACCACTTCTATTTGTCCATCTATCTATGGATGAAATGTTGAACTAAACTTTAGGTCTATCTTCATCTTCTTCCACAATGTCCTCCAAAAGTATCCAATGAATCTTGTGTCTCTATCTGAAGTTATACTCTTAGGTAATCCATGCAATCTCATAATCTCCTTGAAAAATAGGTCAACAACATGTACTACATCATTTGTCTTCTTACAAGGTATAAAATGTGACATCTTTGAAAATCTGTCCACCACTAAAAATATAGAAACATGTCCTCTCTGTGTTCTTGGCAATCCTAATATGAGATCCATGCCTATATCTTCCCAAGGTCTCTCTAGTACTGTCAAAGATTTATACAACCCAGTATTCTGACTACTCCCTTTTGCAACTTGACATACTCTACAACTCTGCACAAATTTCCTTACATCCTTATGTATCTGAGGCCAAAAATAATGTTCACTCACCAAAGCCACTTTCTTATCAATTCCAAAATGTCCTGCCAATCCACCACTATGTTTCTCCTTTATTAAATTATCTCTCATTAAACTCTGAGGTATACACAACTGATTTCCTTTGAACAACATATCCTTCTAAATGAAATAATCTAACCACTTACTTCTATCTATCACAACAAGTTCCTTACATGCTTTCCATGGTTCTACAATATCAAGATCTTCTTCATGCATGTGCTTCAATTCCTCAAAATCTAATACTTCTACTCTCATCTCTGTTAGTAAATTCCTTCTTCTACTTAATGCATATGTAACTTTGTTTGACTTCCCACTCTTATTCTCCAATACAAATGTGTAACTCTGCATGAACTCTACCCATCTCATATGTCTCTAATTCAACTTTCCTTGACTGTTCAAATATTGTAAAGCTTGATGATCCATATACAACACAAATTCCTTAGGCAACAAATAATGTCTCCACTTCTTCAAAGCTTGTATTATGGCATAGAACCCATGATCATAAACTAAATATCTTCTCCTTGCATCATTCAACTTCTCACTAAAATATGGTACTGGTCTACCTTCTTGACTTAACACTATTCCTATTGCATTTCCACTTGCATCACAATCTACTTGAAATACCTTGTTGAAATCTGATAATTCTAACACTGGTTGCTTTGTCACTTTCTTCTTTAACAATTCAAAACTTTTAATTGCTCCTGATGTCCACTTAAAATTCTTTTTTTCACCTCTCATTGTCTCTGTCATTGTTGTGCATACTAAACTGAAATTTCTGATGAACTTTTGGTAGAAACTTGCTAATACATGAAATGATCTAACTTCTCCAATGCTCTCAAGTGTTGGCCACTCAACAATTTCTCTAACCTTCTCTAGGTCCATCTTCAATCCTTCCACAAAAATCACAAATCTAGATATACCAATTCTTCCTTCATGAAACTACATTTTTTGATGTTTATCCACAATTTCTATTCTCTCAACCTTTGCAATACTTGTCTAATGTGCCACAAATGTTCTTCCTTTGTCTTACTAAAAATTAGAATATCATCCAAGTATACAATAACAAACTTACCCAAGAATTTCTTCAAAACCTCATTCATCAACCTCATGAAAGTACTCAGTGTATTTGTCAATCCAAAAGGCATCGCTAACCATTCATACAATCCTTCATTTTTCTTGAACGTAGTCTTCCATTCATCTCCTTCTCTTATTCTAATTTGATGGTATCCACTCGTCAAGTCTATCTTGGTAAAATAATTTGCTCCACTCAAATAGTCCATAATGTCATCCATCCTTGGCAATGGAAATCTATACTTAACTCTGATCTTGTTGATTTCTCTAGAGTTTGTACACATTCTCCATTCTCCATCTTTCTTCAGTGCTAGCACTGCAGGTACCACACATGGTCTTAAACTTTCTCTGATCAATCATTTCCTCAACAAATCTTGTATTTGTCTATTTAGCTCCACATTCTCTATTGATGTCATCCGGTGTGTTGCTTTGTTAGGCAAACTTGCTCCAGGTATAAGGTCCATATGATGACTAATACTTCGAATTGGTGGAAATCCTTCAGGTACATTATCTGATATGATGTCTTCATACTCTGTCAACAATTCAGTTATCACATCTGGCTATGATTCTTTAGTCTCTATACTTAGGGTTCCACACTTTTTAGGAATAAAAGCAAAACACATATTCTCATGCCTCAATCCATCCATAAATTTCCTTCCATCAACCAACAGATTCTAGCATTTCCACATACTTCACTTTTAGGCTCATCTTCCAAAGGTATCAAGATATATTTCTTCCCATTTGATGTTATAGTATAAGTATTTTTTCTCCCATCATGTATAGTTTTTCTATCATACTGCCATGGTCTACCCAATAATATATGACATACATCCATTGACATAATATCACACAATACTTCATCATGATAAGTTCCTATATGAAATTTCACCAAACATTGTTCACTCACCAGTACCTTGTGTTCATCTTGAATCCATGCTATCTTGTAGGGCTTAGGGTGTTTCAATCTCTCTAGGTTCAACTTAGTCACCATCTCCTCTGAAACCAAATTATCAAAATTGCCACTATCAATGATCATTTTACAACATTTACCTCATGATTTGCATCTGGTCCAAAACAAACTTTTCCTCTGTGGTGGTTCCTTAGTTGTCTCTGCTTGAAATAATGCTCTCATCATGACTAATGATTCTCCTTTCTCTGGTTTTCCAACTAAACTAGGTGATCCAATAGGTTCTTCTTCTACATAAGTTGCTCTTGCACTATTCTCTGTCTTCTTACTTGCACTTCCCTAATGACATTCAAATGATCTATGTCCTTCACCTCCACACTCCTCTAAATGTTCTCTTATCCAACCCTCTTTCTTCTCTCCTATACCCTTCATTGCAGTAATAAGTATAATTCCCTCTACGGTAGAAATTTCTATCATCTCTCTGGTATGAATTGATGTTTCTATCTTCCTTCTTGAATGGACTAATTTATTTGTTTTGCTCCGCATATTATCTTTCTCCTCTAGAATATGTTCTACCTCTTTGAAATTTACCTCCTCTACCTCTCTGTCTTTGCTCATGCTTCTTATTCAACTTGTCTTCAACTTTCAATGCAAACTGATATGCTTCATCTATTGTTGTCATCCTTACCAAACTCAGTTCTTCTTGAATGTTCATCCTCAACCCATTTATGTATCTTTCCACTTTGTCCTTGCTTCACTATGTCCAGTATACTCCTTCACAGATTTCTCCTTTTGTTTCAGGTTTTGCAATCTCTTCAACAATTCCAACTCATAGTCAGCAGATATAAACTGATTCTTCAACTTTGTCACCATTCTATCCCATTTTATGAACTTTTCTATTCCTCTCCTATTCCTATCCAACTGAACTTCTTTCCACCAAATATCAACATGTCCTTTCAACTTAGTCTTTGTAAATCTTATTTTTTTCAGATCTTCAATTTGTAAGAGTCAATGTGACTTAGCAAGCCAGGATCCTTGCAATCAAGACAACCTTCCACACAAAGATAACAGAGAAGAATATGCTAAAACAATGGACCAAGATTATATACAACTGTCATATGAAATACAATGAGAGAACCTTGCTTATGAAGGCAAGGTGAGAGCTAGAAAGGTGAGTGGAAAGGTGGAGTGGAAAGTGGAGATATTCCTACAACATGTGACAATTAGAGTATAATAACTAATTGCACATGTGGAGGATAAGACAACTCACTCCAACTATCAACAACTCAACACACAACTAGACTCAACTAGAAACACCTAGAAGACTCACTAAGTCAACTTAACATGTGTGAATTATGTGTTCACACCAACACAATTTCTTCACATTCAAAGTATTCCTCCAATTCATTTATCCAGTCAATCAATTCCTCTGGATTCAAATTTCTAGTATAGTTTGGTACTTCCACTCTAGGTATCTTTCCAATCTTTGAAATAGCTTTCAACATCTTTACCTGATCTGATTCATCTTCTTCTTCTAGGGTTTCTTCATTTTGATCTACAGATTGAAATTCTTCATCATCACTTTCAACATCATGTCTAGGGGTTAGTCCTCTTCTTCTATCTTCTTCTACAATATCCAATCTAACTTTCATTGTTTTCATCATCTCCATCATTTCTTCCATTTTTCCAACAACAGTCCCCATAACAGGCGTCCTCCTCAGCAGCATCTCTTCTTAGGATCTGGTGCAACTCCCTCAATTTGGCAATCTGACTACAAGGTAGCAACTGCCTCACAATTGGCACTCTGTTGACAAACACAAGTAGAATGCCTTAGGTTGGAGATTGGTTCACCACAAGAACTTATGGAATGCCTTCACTTCCTAAAGGATTCAAAACTTCACTCTAATACCACTTGGTGCAATCATGGTCGAAGGGTTCACAGAATGAACTGTCCAAACCATGCAGCTAGGGTAAACACAACGGAAACAACACGATTATAGGATGCAATGGAAGATTAAAATGCTCAATATATCATATATTCAAAATGTTTATATGCTAGCAACATGTGGGCTATAATCAAAGGGCTCACGAGCCTGCTTTATGGGTTACAAGAAATATGCAAGATATGGCATTGAAGTCCCTTCTGGAAAGGAAACCTATATTTCTAAACTATCTAAATTATATCGTCAAACTAATGACTTCCTAATACATCTTAGAGATCTACATATATCCTCTCCTAGCTCATGAAATCCTCCGCGTCAGCCACAAGAGAGGTTACAAACTCCAAAGAAAGATGTAACATATAGAAACAAGTAGATCAGCCTTGAACAACTGGTAATACTCCGCAAATGGATGAAACTTGGTACAGACCTCAAGGAAGGTCTATCTAATCCATATGTGATGTGTGATATGTTTCATTAGGCTCTGCAAGTCACAGAAGTGCTCCACAAACCTTCTTCTTCAACTGATTGTCTGAATGCTCTGCTCTGTGAGGACTAATGATCTTCTGATAGTGATAACTTTTAGTAGACAAGTCCAAATGACCTGAAATTTGGATATGATGTAGATGATTATATGTAGATGCTAAGTCCTACTCTACAAGCTTTGATATGAAGATGCAGTCAAATGCGGTACAAAATGTTGAAACTCCAACTGACTAAACTAAACTGAAAATGAAAGAAAACAAAAGAATGAAAATGTTTTTGGTTGATGCAAGATTGCTCTGCAACCTGGGATGCTCCTGTATCAAAACAAATTAGTTTCATGGAAGAGAAAGAAACAAGATTCAATATCTCTATCAACTGCAGAGGTAGATTTTATTACTGCAACATCTTGTTGTACACAAGTGTTGTGGATGAAGCAAACATTGAAGGATATCAAGGTATTGTATGATGATCATATTCCTATCTTGTGTGACAAAACTAGTGCTATCAATATTTCCAAGAATCCAGTGATGCATTCTAGAACCAAGCATATATCAATCAAGTATAACTTTTTGAGAGAAAAGGTTGCAAATAAGGAAGTGAAGTTGGAATATGTTCCAACAAAGGATCATATTGTTGATATTTTCACAAAGGCTCTTGCAAAGGATACTTTTGAAGATCTCTGACAAAAGTTAGGGGTAATTTCTCCTCCTTCTTCTTGCTAGATGCATATTGGGTGTATCTATCCAAGGGGAGTTCATGTTATATGTTTTCCTAGACTGATGGTGGCTACCTCTCAGGGGGAGCAGGTAGTGATTGTTGCTGACAGAGGGAGAAGGTTGAAAAGGAGAGCTTGTAACCTAAGGAGGAGAAGGTTCCCTTTGTACTTTATGTCAAAGAGGGAGAGAGAGAAATGTGCACCTAAGGGGGAGAATGAATAGGTGTGTGTGTGTGTGTTACCATCAATGACAAAGGGGGAGATTGTTGGCAATATGTGTTGTCATTGATGTCAACACTCAGAGTGAGGTCAACACTCAGTTTGTGATGTGGTTGATGTGAATGTTCATGTTGATGATATAATAGTGTAGTAATAGAGAAGCAGTGACGATGCTGATGTTCAGTGATGTTCCTGGTGTTCATGGTTGGATGTCATGCCTTGATTAATGTCAAGTAAAGTTGTATTGAGCATGTTTGTGGTCCATTGAGATGGTTTTATGATGATATATTAAGTTAGGAATTAGAAGCTATGTTGAGTTTGAGAAGATGTTGTTGATGACCTATAACATGTTTTATGCTCTTTCCTGATGATCCTAAGAAAGTATGAGTTACTACATGAAATTTTTGGCCTCTGGATGTTGGTGAAGATTTCTATTATAGGAAGTTGCTTTGAAGACTAGTTAGTAAAATGCTCTGCATTCCTCCACATTTGAAGATATGGTTAGTAAAATGCTTTGCATTCCTCTGCAGTGAAAGTTATAAGTGACAGGGTTCCGGTCTGTGCTCTGGTAGAATAAGGTAATGATGAAGGTTGATTGGAATGCTCCACATTTCTTTGCAAGTGAAGGTTTGCTCATGCAATTTTGTGGGCATGATCAAGGATGTTCAATGCACACTACATTGCAGTTTTAGATGTTTTAGAGGTACGCAAGTTCAGTTTTCAAATGACATAAGTGATACAAATGGTTCTGTATGCCTAATTGTTCTCAAAATATATGTTGATGAGGTGCGCCAACTTGTTGCTACTTGAAATGGTAAATTGGTTGATTGGTGATGATCCTGATAATCTTGTGATGTTTCCTATTGCTCTACAAGGTGTTTTCTACTCTCTCCAAAACTGGCTGTGGTCTGGAATGATGGTGTTGTTGGGTTATGTTCTTTCCTAGCTAACTGAAGAATGTTGATGACGTGTGCCACAATATTCTTGTTGTGCGGAGTTTAGGAAGCATTTAGAGATGGTCTATAGGTCCTGTCAACTCATTTGGGAGAAGTGTAAATAATGTTTTTCATGAGTACCACCAAGATTGCAAAGACTGATGTGCTACAAGCTTCATGTGTTCTTGCTTAAGGGTGACCTATTTCAAATTTGTGAAGCATACGAATGTTATTCCTTGAAGGATGATGTTGTGAAGAATGTTTAGGACCAGACTAAGCATGTGTTGAGATTCACAAGGCATGTGTCTCTTCTTAGAGTAGTGTGTAGTTCATGTTAGAGCTTGCCCTCTACATGGTTCATGTTGTGTGATCTTTGGCCGACTTGTAAATTGTGATATTCTTGTTGTATTGGCTGACTTGTAATGTAATCAATGTAATATCATGTATATATTGTAAACCTAGTTGATCTAGGTGAGGCATGATTGCGAAGATGAATATGTGAAGAGTAAAATATGAATATGATATGCATTATGATGTGCGACTGAAGGAGAAAGAGCAGAAGCAATAAGAGTTGTCCCGATTCATCTTAAAGACATTTTTGTGATAGGAGGGAAGTGAAGAGTGTGCCTAACTAATCCAATCATCAGAAGAAGAGTGAAGAGGCAAAATTGCAATCATCAAAGGTGTGAGCTTCATTGTCAGTTTTCTGACAGTAGAAGGTTGTCATGTTGTAATATTTTCTGAGTTTGTTCTTAGTTCAGGGAGCAGTTGCTTCCTTGGGTTGTAGCCCTAAAACAAAGTTAGCAGGGAGTTGTAGCTTCCTTAGGAGTGACCCTAAAACCTTTCTTCAGGGAGTAGTAGCTTCCTTGGGTTGTAGCCCTAAAACAAAGTTGTAATTTTGAGTTTCATATATTGTGAGTTAATCCTCACCATGGTTTTTCTCCTTTTGGGGTTTTCCATGTATATCTAGTGTTATGTGTTGATGTGCATTGTGTTGATCTTTCATGTTTATGTTAATGTTGTAATGTTTATATTTTAATCTGCTCCAGAGGATTTTAAGTTTGTTTGATACTAATTCACCCCCCCTCTTAGTATCCTGATGTGTTGAACAAAAAGACCCAACGTTATAAGAAATCATTCCTTTCCAAACTAGGATGGCTTGATTCTTGTGGGTGGAAATCAATTGATCATAGGGAGGTTTTTAGGTTCTTGGGGATTCCCTTTACTTTTCAAGCCTCTTCCTCCCAATTATGGCAAGCAATGATAGAATTAGAAAAAACTTCACTATTAGATAACCAAGCCCCTTTATTTGGCTGGTAAGTTTTAGATTTTCTCTAAAATCTTGACTGTCACACATGTTTATTACTCTTTGTTGGGTCCCTACTTGAAAATTAAAAATATTCTTAGATATTTTCTTGGGGCTTCTAGTGATGGACATCAAGGCTTCCATCATGTTGCCTAGAGTTTTTGCTACCTCTCTCATGAAGCTAGAGGGCTTAGTTTATTTTCTATCCACGGGCAAGGTACTTCCCTCTATGAAAAATGGATTATCAATGCCCTTAAGGGAAATGAAGCCTAGAAAATTCTTTTAAGACATTGTATTGGTGCTAGTGTCTCTTCAAGATGACCTACTTGGAAAGGTTTGAATTTGGGTACCCTTCTCACTATGTGAGAGTCTATTACTACTCAAGGTACTTTTGTCATTAGAAGTATTTGGAAAGCATGGGAATCTATCAAACCTTGGTCCAAATGGGTAGGAAATGATTTTCATAATGGTTTATCCATTAATCACCAATCTATCTAGTGATCACCTATTCTCATCTCTTAAGGTAGACCCTTGGCCAAATTGCATTGCATTCATGCTTTGAAATTCTTCAAACAAGGGGTGTGTGTTTTACCTAACTTTATTCATAGAGACACCAAGAATTTTCTATCTTGGCCTAATTTCAAGCTTAAATTTAAGCTTTATAATCATGACCAAGAGACATTTCAAGTGGTTATTGATGATATTCCTCCTAAAATGTTGCACGAGACAGGGGTTCAATCTCTCAAGCCCTAGTGGAAAGAGTGGAAATGGTACTTGAAACCCCCTTTTTAGAATTATAGGCCATGTAAAGGTTATCTATAGCTATCTCCACACCTTCCTATGGTGGACCAACTTAACCTTCATTGGCAGCTCCAATCCTCTCTTGGCACCTAGCACTGATGGATCCAATGTATTTGGTTAGTTATGTTGGAACCCAAGTTTGCTCATTTCGCCTAGTGCATTATGTATTAGGGCCTTCTACTAGGGGCCCATTTTGCTCATTTGGGCATCCTTGGCCCTCACTATCCTTTTTGTGGACAAATTGAGAACCTCAAACATATCTTTTGGTTGTGTTCCCAAGCTCAAGAAGCCTAGAATTAGATTCATGATTTCTTCAAACCCTTTTTGCCTACTCCATTTTCTTGACACATGGTTTTTCTTGGAGATTGGCCTTCTCTCCCACTTAAGTATACCCAAATCTAGCATGCTTTTAGAGTGGGGATTCTTTTTAGTATTTGAAAAGATAGAAATGTAGTTGTAGCTTTATTTTGTAATTGTACTTTTGATGCTCACTTTTCTCTCTACACTAAATCCATGATATGTTCTAATGTCCATATGTAGATTCACGTGCAGGCTAGTAATGTTACACTTGAGGTTGTGCATCTTCAGGGGCTACTGGATCACTAGAGGAATGCCCCTACACTATTGCTAAGGTTTCACCTAACTCAACCTTCCTCCAAGAGGTCATTGACATGGGTGCAGCCAATCTGCCTAACAAGATCATGGATCCTACTCACTTGGCCCCCAACCTCATAACTCCAGGGATTCTACTACCCATGGAGGATGGTCCCATCCCTCTAGGCTGCCCTTTACTTCCTTACATGGGCATGGGGGTGCTAGCTAGCCTAACTTAGGCAAGTTTCCTCACCTGCAAATTACCATTTCTCCAGTTCGTGCCCAGCAACCCACTAAGGATACTCTTGAAGAAGAATAAAGTGCTCTCATTGGCTGGGAGCTGATCGATGATGCTACCCTAGCAATGTGTGGGGAAAACCTTATGATCAGGATCCACATGCTATATTAATATTGCTTTAGCTACTTAGTGCTCTTTAGGCTTGGCCCTTTCTGTTTCTCATCTTTATTTTGGACCTGGTCTAGTTAAACTTTGTGAGTGCATCATTATACCACCCTAAACTTTTTTTATAAATATTATACAATTTTTTCTTTAATATAAAGTTAAATAAAAATATTCATAAAAAAATTAAAAATATATTAAGCTTTTCTCAAATTAATGATTTATAATAAATTTTAATAAATAATCATATTATATTAGTGATTTTTTTCATTTATATTGATAATAATTATAAAGTAAAGGATTCATTTGTTTATATATAAATATTTTTAATAAAAAATAAAAATATATTACAATATTTTTTTAAAAAAATAAATTTATTATTTATTATTTTAAATATAACTTTTTTAAATAAATAATAAGGATTAAAGGTCCTAGACAAGGAACCCCACACTAGGACAAGTATATCATAATGAACCTATAATCAATAATCTCTTTAGCATAGTTGTAATAAGAGTTTCTTTTCTAAAAGGTGTCTTTTCAGTTTTTCTCTCTCTTCTTCACTAGTGACACTTTTTAATTTTAAATTTAAATCAATGATATGCCACCATCTTGGTTATCTTCATTATATATCCTAATAAGATTTTTACTTTCAAATATTTAACCAAATATTTATAACAAAAATATCTAAATTTTTAGTATTTGATTATAGAAATTTAAAAGTAAATAGTTAAATTTTAAAGCGGGGATTAGTTATAAAAATATTCTAACCAAAAATAAAATTAAAATCAAATCAATTATCTTTACTATTTATTTTAACTAAATGTTAATTAAAAAATAATTTATTTTAACTAAATTTTAATTGAAAAATAATTTATTTTAACTAAATTTTAATTGAAAAAAAAATTATTTGAAGAATAAAAGATGTCTAACTAAAAATAAAATTTTCTAAACTAAATTATCTTTTAAAAACTATAAAATAACTTGAAAGTATAAATTCCAAACTATAAAATAATATTTCTAGATCAAATTTCTATTTCATTCAATATACTATATAATTTGATTTTAAAATAATACTTTAAAATTATAATTTTATAAATTTATTATCAATATAAAAGTAACTTGTTTTTTTAACAATAATTTAAATATATTTTAATTATTAAATGTTAGGGTTAGGTGTGATATTCACCTTGCAATCCATTAGAGTATTTTTATTAAATTATTTTATAATTGATTAATTATGTGTACATCTCCACTTATCATGGAGATGGCTAACTTGGACTCTCACATGAGGTTGGGAGGTATTTATAATTAATTATTAATCTCTATATGACTTGGAATATATGTTTGAGGGGTATAATGTGGAAGGAAGCATTGTAAGGCATCATTAGACACTTGACATGAAGTGGAAGGGAATCTAAGACAATTTATGATGTTGTAAGATGTGTAAGAAGCATAAATGACATTGAATGAGAAGTAATAAAGCATCTATGATGATGTGTGATGCAGGAGCATCTAGTGGTGTAAGGGCAATCTTGCATCACCCAAAAATAAGTTAATTCAAAATCATTGCAATTGTTTTCATTTCTTTCCATAATTAGTGTTTCTAGTTCCATAATCTCTTGAATAATGATGTAGGACTTTCAGTTTTTCCAAAACTGCTAAAAATAGCAAACTCCCAGTTTTGGAAAGTTTAACTGCCATTTTAGGAAAGTTTGCATTTGGGCACGGATTGAAGCGAAAACTTACAGAAAGATTCATAACTAAAATATAAGACCTTTGGAGAAGGAATTAGGAAAAGATCATTTGTGAGCTAAAAGATATTAAAGTTTTTGTTTTCCGAAAAACCCCTGAAATTTTTTGAAACGAGATATGAGGCACTAAAACATCCCATAACATCCCAAAAAGTTGACAAAAATCCATTTATGGATTTCCAGCATGATATTTCACATCGCGATCTTTTCGGCGCTTAAAACGGTTTGTCAATCGGACACCTGAATCAAAAGTTATGCTTCTCAGAAGTTGACCTACTTTTGGAGGGAGTTGCAAATTTTGAAATTTAGCTGGAGGCCACCAAAAAGTGCTATTTATGACTATTTTGGGAACCCTAGGCAGTAGTAGAGTTAAGGGAGAAAGTGTAAAGTCAAGAATAGGTAGGGAAAATAGAAACCCTAGCTGATTTGGGGTTACAGAAGGCTGAAGATTCTAAAGTCTTGAGGTTAGGAAAGTCGTAATGTGTTGCAACTAGTAGAGGATTCATCCTCTGATTGTACTGAGTTTCTGTAATGTAATGTGTTGTCCAAATCAATAAAAGAATATCTCTATTTTCTGTGTGCAATTTTTGTTGTTGTGTGTTTTATGATTTACCCTCTTCATCAAGTGGTATCAGAGCAAGGGTTCCTGAGTGTGTAAACAGATCACCAACTGTGAGGCAGTTTGCACCAGGACCTGAGGTTGTGGGTTTGCTACGGAGATCAAGATGCCTCCACGAAGAAATCGTATTGGGAGGAATGCTTTGATGGAAGAGGGTTTTAGAGCCCTACAAAGGCAAATCGATGCATTTAAAGAGGAGCTGCGAATAGGGTTTGATCTGAGAACAAGAGAAGAAAGCGAGGATGAAGCTGAAGAAGAGCTATCCGAGGAAGAACAAGAAGCTGCAGGAGATCCTAAAGAAGTTAGGCTATTGAGGGCCATTTTGAAGATCGAAAAGAGGCCCAGGATCAAAGTTTCTACCTATTCCATAGATTTGAATCCGGAACAGCTTATTGATTGGATCAATGACATGGAGGAGTATTTTGAGTATGAAGACGTGGAGGACCCAGATCGGGTCAAGTTTGCAAAAACAAAGTTGATGGGCCACGCCAGTATTTGGTGGAAGGAGGTCCAATTAGAGAGGAATAGAAGACGAAAAGGAAAGATCACCAGATGGGATCGGATGGTGGAGAAACTGAAGAAGCAATTCATTCCTGTGGACTATGAGATGGAGATGTTGAAGAAGCTGCAAGGACTGAAGCAAGGTAACAAGTCTATTCAAGAGTATACAGAAGAGTTTTATAAGATTACTATTAGGATAGGCCATGCAGAGCCCAACAAGGAAAAGGTAGCCCGTTACATTAATGGGTTGAGTCCAAGTATTCAAGAGGAGCTGAGCCTGGTTAGAATGACCACCATAAAAGATGCATACCAGTTTTCCCTAAAGGTGGAAGAGAAGTTGAATAAAAGATTCGACAGCAAGCAAAGGGGAAGAGGTCAAGGCCAAAGGACTGGTGGAAGACCCTATGGAGTCCGAAATGAAGATTCAAACAAAAGTGAAGAAACTGGCACTAGTCAAAATCAAAGAGGAGATAATGCCTACTGCCCTCGTGACTAGAACAATGGTGACCAAAGAGGAAGAGGCTAACCTGGGCAAGGACCTAGAAGAGGAGGTTTCAGAGGAACTTGTTTCCAATGTGGAGAAGAAGGGCATCAAGCATACGAGTGTCCGTAACATCAAGGAAGGACAAATAGAAGACCTGAAGATAATGCACTAGTTCCACATGTAGATGAAGATGCGCAGTCTGAGCGTTCTGAAGATGCTGAAAAGGGAGAAACCCTAGTTGTCAGAAGAACTTTGTTGAATGAGGAGAAAGAACCCAATCAGAGGAAGAGTTTATTCCACACAAGATGCAAATGTGAAGGTAAGTGTTGTGATATTATTATTGATAGTGGAAGCACTGACAATCTTGTTTTAGAGGAGATGGTTGACAAGTTGAAGTTGACAAGAAGAAAGCATCCACATCCATATCAGATTGTATGGTTGCAGAAGGACCATAGAGCTTTGGTCAATGAGCAATGTTTAGTGAAGTTCAAGATTGGGGACTACCATGATGAGGTGTTGTGTGATATCATACTGATGGATGCATGTCATATGCTATTGAGGAGGTCGTGGTAGTATGATAGGAGCACTGTCCATGATGGTCATGAAAACATATATTCCCTAACAAAGGATGGTGTTTGTCATAAGTTGAAGCCCTTGAAGGAAGTGGAAGAAAATGTATGTAGTACTTCCAGAATTTGCTTGGTAGATGGTAGGAAATTTTTGGAGGGTATGAAGTATAAGTGTCATTGCTTTGCATTGATTCCTAAGATTAGTCAAGAGAAATGTGAAGATGTACCAGCAGAAGTTTCAAATATGTTGAAAGAATTTCAGGACATTATCTCTGATAATGTACTAGAAGGTTTACCACCAGTGAGGAAGATAAGTCATCAAATGGATTTGATACCAGGAGCCAGTTTTCCAAATAAGGCAGCCCATAGAATGACTCCAATAGAGAATAAAGAGTTGAACAAACAAGTTCATGAGTTGTTAAGGAAGGGACTGATAAGGGAGATCCTGAGTCCATGTGCGGTACCTGTAGTACTAGCACCAAAGAAAGATAGAGAGTGGAGAATGTGTACAGATTCTCGAGCCATAAATAAGATCATGATCATGTACAGGTTTCCATTGCCAAGAATGGATGACATAATGGATTGTTTGAGTGGAGCCAAGTACTTCATGAAGATTGACCTGAAGAGTGGGTATCACCAGATCCAAATCAAAGAAGGAGATGAATGGAAGATAGCCTTCAAGACAAAGGAGGGTTTGTATGTGTGGTTAGTCATGTCATTTGGGCTAACAAACACACTAAGCACAATCATACAGCTCATGAATGAGGTAATAAAAGAATTCTTGGGAAGTTTTGTTATTGTTTATTTGGATGATATTTTGATTTTTAGTAAGACTTGGGATGAGCATCTGATGCATATCAAAAGAGTTCTAGAGAAGCTGAGGGAGGAGAAGTTGTTGATTAATTTGAAGAAATGTATTTTTGCAAAGGAATTGGTATACCTAGGATTTGTTCTCTCTGAGGAAGGTCTTAAGATGGACCCAGAAAAAATAAGGGCTATCATTGAATGGCCTACACCGAGGACTACTACAGAGGTAAGATCTTTTCATGGTTTGGCAAGTGTTTATAGAAATTTTATCAAGAATTTTAGTAGCATTTGTGCACCCCTAACTGAGACACTGAGAGGGGATAGAAAAGAATTTAGATGGACTAAAGGAGTAGACAAAAGCTTTGATACATTGAAGAAAAAACTCGCAGAGCAACCTGTTTTGGCACTTCCGGATTTCAATAAGGTATTTCAGGGAGATTGTGATAATAGTGGTAGTGCTATAGGAGCTATTTTGAGTCAAGAAGGTAAGCCCATTACCTATTTTAGTGAGAAGTTTAATGATGCCAAGAAAAAGTATTATGTTTATGATCACGAATTTTATGCTATAGTTCAAGCTTTAAAGAAATGGAGACATTATTTCTTGCCAAAAGAGTTTATTTTATATACTGATCATCAGGCTTTGTAGTATCTTAATAGTCAAGGAAAGTTGAACCAAAGGCATTTAAAATTGGTTGAGTTTTTGCAGAGTTATACTTTTTTTTTAAGCACAAGAGTGGGAAGTCCAACAGAGTTGTAGATGCCTTGAGCAGAAGGCAAAATTTGTTGACAGAAATGAAGATAGAGGTTGTTGGGTTCGATGAGCTCAAATGTTTGTATCCTAAAGATCGAGATTTTGCAAAGGTTTGGAAAGCTTGTCTGGAACCTGTTACTTTGGATAGGACAAAATGGTTGGATTTCATCATCCAAGATGGCATGTTGTTTAGAGGAAGCCAGTTGTGCATTCCGAGGAGTTCCATGAGAGAGAACCTGATAAAAGAGAAGCATAGTGGGAGATTAGCTGGACACTTTGGTTGAGATAAGACCATTGCTATTGTTGGTGAAAATTATTATTGGCCACAGTTGCAGCAGGACATGAGGAAATTTGTGCAGAGTTGCATAGTGTGTCAAATGGCAAAAGGAACAAGTCATAATATAGGGTTGTATCAGCCATTACCTGTACCTGAGAAGCCATGGGATGATATTAGTATGGATTTTGTCCTTGGTTTACCAAGGACATAGAGAGGTCATGATTCCATTTTTGTGGTGGTGGAAAGATTCTTGAAGATGGCACATTTTATTCCTTGCAAGAAGACTAATGATGCTGTTCATATTGCAGAGTTATTTTTTAGGGAGGTGGTGAGATTACAAAGTCTACCAAAGAGCATATTTTCAGATTGAGATACCAAGTTTGTTGGTTATTTTTGGAGGACATTGTGGAAGAAGTTGAAGACAGATTTGAAGTTTAGTTCTACACACCAACCACATACTAATGGACAGATGGAAGTGGTGAATAGGAGTTTGGGTAACCTGCTACGATGCTTAGTAGGAGATAAGCCCAAGGGATGGGATTTAATTTTACTACAGGCAGAATTTACTTACAATAATTCTGTCAATAGGAGTACTAGTAAATCACCATTCCAGATTGTATATGGCAATAGCCCAAGAAATGCTTCTGAGTTAAGGAAGATGGACAAAGGAGAAAAGATAAGTGCCAAAGCTGAAGACTTTGTAGAACATTTGAAGAATCTGCATGAAGAGATGAGAAAGCACATTAATAAGATTAATATTCAGTACAAGGCTAAGGCAGATCAGAAGAGGAGATATAAGGAGTTCCAGGTAGGAGATGAAGTCATGGTTCACTTGAGAAAAGAAAGGTTCCCTATTGGAACTTATAATAAGTTGAAAATGAAGAAATTCAGACCGTGCAAAATCCTGAAGAAGCATGATTCAGAAAATGCATGAGGTAGAGCTACTAAGTGGGATTAATATTTCCCCTATGTTCAACATTGTTGATTTAATAGAATATCATGAAGGTGGCACAGAGGATGGACTTGTTGCAAGTATGGGCCTAACCGGTGTTGTCATTGATGTCAACATACTCCTGTTGCATTGATGTCAAGGATTGGATGAGTTGTGTGTTGAGGATATTGAGAAAATTAGCTCTATCAAAATCAGAGAAGATCAGTGAAGACAATCAAGTTCTATTAAGCAAAGGTCCCATCCAGTTGAAGATCAGAGTATGCACTTCAAAGGGTTTGTAGATATGTGTTTGAAGGTGCTCTTGTAAAGATTTTAGAGATCCGCATGAAGATTTTGAGAAGTTATGGCCATATGAGTAAAACTAGTTCTAGAAGCTATTCAGAGGTGATAGAGTGACACAAATAGGTCCGATGAGATCCAGAAATGCAATATCTTGTTATGTGGATCTGGTGGCATGTTTGGGAAGCCAATGTGAATTGACAACTCAAATGGTTTGTGGTCTGGAGGTTCGCAAGCAATTATTCTTATGTGATAGTGATGACTGGCTATGTTCTTAAGGTTCCAGATGAAGATACGAATGATTTTAGTAAGTAGAAGTCGTGTGGATATTCTTTGTGATTCAAGCAAGCTTGTGGGGGTCTCTAGATAGTGTCTAGTTCATGTTTGTGGTCTGCATTGAAGATAGAGCTTGTAATTGAAGATTTACCTCTTAGTGATGGTATTCTTCCTAGTCTTTGCTGATCGGATGTTTTACACATGTTGCGGATGATCTTGAAGATGTTTTATGAAGCAAGGTGTGTTCCTCGAAGAAAATTGAAGTCCCAAATATGCGTGGTTGACAGGGTAGTGACGTGCATGAAGTTTTTGTAATAAGTCAAGTTGTATTTGTGTAATTGCTTTGTAATAAAATAAAGTATGTGTTGTGACGACTTTGATGATCATCCCAAAGTCGATGTCTTGTATAAATAAGATTTGTGAAGTCATTTCAAAAGGGTGTGTGGTCGTGATGAGAAAGTGATAGAGAGGAAAGGAGCAAAAAGCAGAGCAGAAGTGTTGAGCTTAAATGGAACTGTCTCAAGCATGGTGAAGATGCTAATCTCCAGTTCAAGTATGTAATATTTATATTATTCTATAGACAATGTTTCTTTTGTAGGCAGTGGGCCTCTTTTGAGTAGTGTGCTTGGGTAGTGAGCCCTAATAGGCAAGTACCATTTTTGTTCTTCTTATTCTTTTAACAGAGAATACAATCTTCGGTTAGTCACCCCGTGGTTTTTCCCTTAACCGGGTTTTCCACGTTAAAATCTTGGTGTCATGTGTGTTGAATGTGTTTCTGCTCTTAAGTTATTGCATTTTTTCTTTCATGATTGAATAATTATTAAATAAGAAGGATTTAAGGATTTAAAGATCAGAAGGTTTGGTGACAATTGATTCACCCCCCTCTCGGTTGTCTATCCTAAAACCAACAATTGGTATCAGAGCTGAGTTCCTCTAAAAGGAGCTTAACTGCTTCAGGAGATCCAGGATGTCTTCCTACAAGAAGGATAGTCTGAGGTTTGATGGAATGAACTACACTCTTTGGAAAAGCCACATGGAATGTCACTTGAAATGTATGGGATTTCAATATTGGAACATGACTATAAAAGAGTATATTCCTCCAAAGAATGGTCTAACAACTCTAGATGAAATCAAAGATGCTGAAGATAATCTTTGAGCTAAAGAAGCCTTACTAAGTGCCTTATCTGATACAGAGCTAACAAATGTTATGGATTTAAAAACTGCATATGAAATTTGGTCAAAGATGGAAATTCTGCATGAAGGAGACAAATATGTTAAATGTGCCAAGCTACAAAGTCTAAAAGGAAAATTCAAAAACCTGAAGATGAATGAAGATGGGAATATCACTACATTTATGCCAAAAGTAAATGAGCTTGTTTGTGGCATTAGATGTGCTGGTGGAACTTGGGATGAAGATGAGATTGTTGCCAAAGTTCTTAGATCCTTACCTCTTGCTTACAAACACAAGGTTGCTACTATTGAGGAATTCAGATCTTTATCAAATATTTCAAGGGATCAATTGGTTGGGAAGTTAGCTACATTTGAATTGGATGAGTTTGGAGATGCTCCTCCCAAGACTGAATCTACATTCAGAGCTAGCGCCTCTAAAAAAGGTAAACAAAGGTATGATCTAGGAGAGAGTTCCTCAAAGAAATTATCATGGTATGAAAAAGCAAGAAAAGATCTGGAAGAAGATGAGGCAGAAGCTACTCAATTTGAAGCCCTTATTGCAAAAAGACTACCAAGAGGATCCGGTAAGTATGAAGGAAAATTGCCTATCAAATGTTTCAATTGCAATAAGATTGGTCATTTTGCCTCAAGATGTCCAGAAAGATTTTCAAGGCCTAACCCTAATAGATCAAGCTTTCAAAAGAAGTGTTACTATGTTCAAGAAGATGAATCTAAGATAGGAACCAAATCCGGAAGTGACTGGGTGTTTATTGCCATCAAAGAAGATCCAATGCCTATTGAATCTACCAATCTTAAGATAGAAAGGGATCTGGCTACTCAGGTTGAAGAAAAGGATGAATGGGTCATTAACAGTGGATGCTCCCATCATATGACTGGTGATAAGAACAAATTCATAAATTTGGAAAGATATGAAGGAGTTGTAAAATTTGGTGATAATTATGCTGGCAGAATCAGAGGCAGAGGAACTATTTCTTTTGATGGAAAGAACAAAACCAGTGATGTTCTATATGTTGAAGGTCTGAAGCATAATCTTCTCAGTGTTGGACAGTTGGTAGACAAAGGCTATGATCTTTGATTCAAAAATGGAAAATGCAAGATCTTTGAAAGCTCTGGAACTGAGATTGCATCCAGTACTCAAACAAAAGGTAACATCTTCCACTTGGTTGGTACTAGAAAAAGTTGTTTATTTATTCAAATTAATCAAAGTTGGTTGTGGCATAGGAGAATGTGTCATGTAAATTTTGATAATATCATCAAGATAAGCAACACTCAGGTTGTAAGAGATCTTCCAAGACTAGTGAAACCTACTAATAGTTTGTACAAAGAATGTCACTTGGGTAAGCATAACAAAGTCACATTTAAAAGTAAGGAACAATCTTCTACCGGGTTGTTGGACTTGGTACACACTGATCTATGTGGACCGGAAAGAATCAGGAGTCTACAAGGTGATAGATATTTCATGTTACTGATTGATGACCACTCCCAAATGATGTGGGTGACTTTCCTGAAAGAGAAATCTAAAGCACTTGAGAAGTTCAAAATATTCAAGGCTATGGTAGAAAATGAAACTGGGCTAAACATAAAATGTCTCAGGTCTGATAGAGGTGGTGAATTCACATTCGGAGAGTTCATAGAATTTTGTGAGAAACATGGGATAAAGAGATAGTTATCTACTCCAAGGACTCCATAGCAGGATGGAGTAGTGGAGAGAAAGAACCGGACCATCCAGGAATCATCTAGAACCATGATGATGGAAGCAAATGTCCCTCAGATCTACTAGAGAGAAGTTGTAAGCACTGCTGTCTATACTCTTAATCAAGTACAAATCAGAAGCAATACTGGTAAAACTCCTTATGAACTTTGGTTTGGCATCACCCCTACTGTGAAATATTTTAGAGTCTTTGGTAATAAGTGTTATATCAAAAGAGATGAAAACCTTGGAAAGTTTAATGCTAGAAGTGATGAAGGAATATTCTTGGGATATTCCACTCAAAGCAAAGCATACCAGAGTTATAACAAGAGATTGAGAAAGATTGTAGAAAGTACAAATGTGAAGGTTGATGAAGGCATTTAAAGTCCCTCAAGGTTTTATGAGTATGAAGTAGATGATCAGAATGATGTTTCAGTCCAAGAAGAACATGCTCCAACTGTAATTCAGATTCAGACTGATCTAAAGAATCCTGAAATATAGGAAGAACAGATAAGTTTGAATGAACTTGTCCAAGAAATTGAAGTGCAAGAAATTCCCAAAACTCCTAGGTATGTAAGACTGAATCATTCTATAGACTAGATCATAGGAGATAGAAGAAAAGGTGTTCAAACAAGAAGAAAAATTGCTCAAGATTCAGTAAAGTACTGTCTGATTTCAAAGTTTGAACCAAAAATAGTAAGTGAAGCATGCAATGATGAAAGCTAGGATAAAGCAATGAAGGAAGAGTTGATGCAGATTGAAAAAAATCACACTTGGGATCTTGTTCCCAGACCTAAAGACAAAAATGTGATTGGGACTAATTGGGTTTTCTGGAATAAACTGAATGAAGATGGTAAAGTAGTCAGAAACAAAGCCAGATTGGTTTGTAAGGGTTATTCTCAAGTAGAAGGAGTTGAATTTGAAGAAACTTTTGCTCTGGTGGTAAGAATTGAAGCAGTCAGATTATTTCTTGCTTTTTCTACCTTCAAGGATTTCAAAGTATATCAGATGGATGTCAAGTCTACCTTCCTGAATGGTGATTTGGAAGAAGAGGTATACATTGAGTAACCGGATGGATTCCAATTGTCTGATCATGGTGATATGGTCTACAAGTTAAAAAAAGCATTGTATGGACTCAATCAAGCCCCAAGAGCCTGGTATGAAAGATTGATTTCAACAAAGGTACTATTGACAGTAACTTGTACTTCAAGATTGATCATGAAAATATCTTGATTGTTGAAGTATTTGTTGATGATATTATTTTTGGAGGAAAAGATAGTATGTGCAAGACTTTTGCATATCAAATGAAAAGTGAATTTGAGATGTCTATGTTTGGGGAAATGAATTTCTTCTTGGGTCTACAAATCACTCAAACAAAGAAAGGAATCTTCATATCACAAACCAAATATGTGAAAGAATTGTTGAAGAAATTTGGGATGGAAGATTCAAAACCAATGAATACTCCCATGGCAACTGGGTGTAAATTGAGCAAAGATGATGAATCTCTTAAGGCTGATCAGAAAAAGTATAGGTCAATGATTGGAGGACTATTGTACCTTATTCAAACTAGACCCAACATTATGAATGTTGTTGGTCTTGTTGCCAGATTCCAAGCTGATCCTTGAGAGTCTCATGTCATGGCAATCAAGAGAATTCTTAGATATCTGAAGGGAACAGTTGAGTATGGTTTATGGTATCCTAGGGATCATGATTTCTCTCTCCATGCATATACAGATGTTGATTGGGTAGGTGATGTGGATGACTGGAAGAGTACCAGTGGTGGTGCATTCTTTTTGGGGAAAAGATTGGTTTCTTGGTTGAGCAAGAAACAAGAGGCAATATCTCTGTCCACTGCAGAAAAAGAGTATATTGCAACAGCAAGTAGTTGCACTCAAGTTTTGTGGATGAAGAAAATGCTAAGAGACATTAGAGTGGAGTATGAAGAACCTATCACAATCTTCTATGATAACTCAAGTGCAATAAATATATCAAAAAATTTGGTGTTGCATTCAAAGACAAAACATATATCCATCAAGTTTCACTTTTTGGGAGAGTAGGTGAACAAGAATGAAGTTAGATTGGAGTTTGTGCCCTCAAAAGATCAGATTGCAGACATTTTTACTAAACCTCTACCTAAGGACTCTTTTGAGTATCTCAGGGAGAAGTTAGGGGTTATTACCTCTCTGGTTCTGAATTAAGGTGCACTGATGTGCATCATTCCGATGGATTTCACAATCATATCTTGTGGTCCGAATTGATGATAGGAAGTTGCTACTTAGGGGGAGTAGTCTATATGATTCTAAAGTATGATGTAAGTATGTGCCCTTTGCCATTGATGTCAAAGGGGGGGAGAAGACATGTGAAAAATAAAAGAGATTACTGATCAAAGGGGGAGAAATGAAGAAAGAAAAGATATGTGACTGATGTTGTTAGGGGGAGCCAGTGAGGAGAAGTTCTTATCTTGATGGTCAAAATAGTTTTTCACATCATATGTTGCCATCAATGACAAAGGGGGAGATTGTTGCAAGTATGGGCCTAACTAGTGTTGTCATTGATGTCAACATACTCATGTTGCATTGATGTCAAGGATTGGATGAGTTGTGTGCTAAGGATATTGAGAAAATTAGCTCTATCAAAATCAGAGAAGATCAGTGAAGACTGTCAAGTTCTATGAAGCAAAGATCCCATCTAGTTGAAGATCAGAGTATGTGCTTCAAAGGGTTTGTAGATATGTGTCTGAAGGTGCTCCTGTAAAGATTTCAGAGATCCTCATGAAGATTTGGAGAAGTTATGGCCATATGAGTAAAACTAGTTCTGGCAGTTGTTCAGAGGTGACAAAGTGACACAAATAGGTCTGGTGAGATCTAGAAATGCAATATCTTGTTCTATGGATCTGGTGGCATTTTTGGGAAGCCAATGTGAATTGACAATTCAATTGGTTCGTGGTCTGGAGGTCCGCAAGCAATTATTCTTATGTGATAGTGATGACCAGCTATGTTCTTAAGGTTCTGAATGAAGATGTGAATGATTTCAGTAAGCAGAAGTGGTGTGGATGTTCTTTGTGATTCAGGCAAGCTTGTGGGGGTCTCTAGATAGTGTCCAGTTCGTGTTGGCGGTCCACATCGAAGATAGAGCTCGTAATTGAAGATTTACCTCTCAGTGATGGTATTCTTCCTAGTCTTGGCTGACCGGATGTTTTACACATGCTGTGGATAATCTTGAAGATGTTTTACGAAGCAAGGTGTGTTCCTCGAAGAAAATTGAAGTCCCAGATATGCGTGGCCGACAGGGTAGTGATGTGGATGAAGTTTTTGTAATAAGTCAAGTTGTATTTGTGTAATTGCTCTGTAATAAAATAGAGTATGTGCTATGCCAACTTTGATGATCATCCCAAAGTTGATGTCTTGTATAAATAAGATTTGTGAATTCATTTCAAAAGGGTGTGTGGTCGTGATGAGAAAGTGATAGAGAGGAAAGTAGCAAAAAGCAGAGTAGAAGTGTTGAGCTTAAATGGAACTGTCTCAAGCATGGTGAAGATGCTAATCTCCAGTTCAAGTATGTAATATTTATATTATTTTGTAGACAGTGTGTCTCTTGTAGGTAGTAGGCCTCTTGTGAGGATTGTGCTCAGGCAGTGAGCCCTAATTGGCAAGTGCCATTTTTGTTCTTCTTATTCTTTTAACATAGAATACAATCTTGGGTTAATCACCCCGTGGTTTTTCCCTTAACCGGGTTTTCCACATTAAAATCTTGGTGTCACATGTGTTGAATGTGTTTCTACTCTTGAGTTATTGCATTTTTCCTTTCATGATTGAATAATTATTATATAACAAGGATTTAAGGATTTAAAGATTAGAAGGTTTGGTGACAACTAATTTACCCCCCTCTTAGTTGTCTATCCTAAAACCAACATGACCGACACAAGAACAGTGGAGTATTCCAGCATCTACTTCAATAGAGGAGATAGAAGAGATCTTGGATAGCTGTGTGGGAAGAAGTACTTAGAATAGGCAATATGAAGAATATCTGGTGAAATGGAAAGGAAGGCCTATTGAAGATTATTCTTGGTTGTCTAAGGTAGAGGTTGACCGTTTAGGTTTCCCTCACACAAACACCTGAGACATGACAGGGTCACTTCTCAAATTACCCTAGGTGTCTGATGCATGAGCATCTAGTGGTGTAAGGGCAATCTTGCATCACCCAAAAAGAAGTTAATTCAAAATCATTGTAGTTGTTTTCATTTCTTTCCATAATTAGTGTTTCTAGTTCCATAATCTTTTGAATAATGATGTAGGACTTTCAGTTTTTCCAAAACTGCTAAAAATAGCAAGCTGCCAGTTTTGAAAAGTTTAACTACCATTTTAGGAAAGTTTACATTTGGGCACATATTGAAGAGAAAACTTACAGAAAGCTTCATAACTAAAATAAAAGACCTTTGGAGAAGGAATCAGGAAAAGATCATTTGTGAGCTGAAAGATATTAAAGTTTTTGTTTTCTGAAAAGCCCCTGAAAATTTTTGAAACAAGATATGAGGCACTAAAACATTCCATAACATCCCAAAAATTTGACAAAAATCTATTTATGGATTTTTGGAATGATAGTTCACATCGTGATCTTTCCATCCCTTAAAATGGTTTGTCAATCGAACACCTAGATCAAAAGTTATGCTTCCCGAAAGTTGACCTACTTTTGGAGGGAGTTGCAAATTTTGAAATTTAGTTGGAAGCCGCCAAAAAGTGCTATTTATGACTATTTTGGGAACCTTGGGAAGTAGTAAAGTTAAGGGGGAAAGTGTATAGTCAAGAATAGGTGGGGAAAACAGAAATCCTAGCTGATTTGGGGTTACAGAAGGCTAAAGATTCTAGAGTCTTGAGGTTAGGAAAGTCGTAATGTGTTGTAGCCAGTAGAGGATTCATCCTCTAATTGTACTGAGCTTCTATAATGTAATGTGTTGTCCAAATCAATAAAAGAACATCTCTATTTTCTGTGTGTAATTTCTGTTGTGTGTTTTATGATTTACCCCCTTCATCAATGTGTAAGAAGTTGGTTATATTTTTTGGACTTGGAAAGTTGATATTTTATCTTCTAGTAGGCTAGTAAGCTATTTTTGTTCTCTAGTGAAGTTGGACAACCAAGTTCATGAGAAAGGTCTTGAAGCTTCTAGAAAGATTCTTTTAACTCCTAAACACATGTAATAAGGTCACTTTTACATGTTGACTACTTGGCTCATGGTTTGAGTCCATTGTTTTGGAAATGATTTATGGTTTTTTGGATTACATTTGCCTATATATTAGACTCATGGAATAATAACTTCATATCTTTGCAAGTTCAAGCATTGTTATGCTAATGGAATGCTATCAAACTAAAGGGGGTAGTGACATTGTATTGATGTACTCTACATTTGGAGATTAATACAAGCTTGTATTCTCTTTGGTGGTGGGAGTTTTGACCTAAAAGGGTTTTTCCCATGTATATCTATGTTCTTGTGGTTTTATGATTTTTATTGATGCACATTTATTTCCATTTCTATTCATGTTCTATTAGTGTTATAGGAATTTGATCATCAAAGGTTTAATTGTTATTATTATATTTTTATCCATTTGACAACACCAAATGGCTCCCAAGGCCTATTCTACTGCTATGTGTTCTTGCTCACTTGTGGATTCATCATAAAATGCATCTTGCCCATAACTAATATTGAATCCCTGTGCATCAAGGAGAAGGATTCCATGTAGCTTTGTTCTACAAAAAGGCAAGGTATTAACAGCCATCAATGGAAGGCAATTAATTTTTCTAGCAATCATGCTTAAACTTTAGGTGCTAATGATTTTTTTTCTTCCCCTCCAATGATGGTAGCAAAATACATCATCTCCAAGGCTGAAATTATTCCCTTCTCTAATAGACCTAGAGGCAATAGTAGCTATAGTATGTTCAAACCTAGGGTTTGTAAAAAATCTTTTGTTGAAGTGACAAGTCCTTTAGGAGAATTTTTTCCCTACCCCTCTACTATAGCTTTCATGGATCTTGAGGAGGCTAAGTATATACCAAATTCAAAGCTTTCAACTAAAAGAGAATTCACCTTAGAGAAAATTCTAACATTGGTTTTTGGGGATGAGGTGACTGGGAAGGAAGAGTGGCTGAAGCAAGTTACTCTAATTTGTGAATTTTAATTTTTTTGACCTAGCTTGGTAAACCTCCATGACTAGTTGACACTTCATTGGAAGCCATCAATGAAAGAGGGTTTTTCTATTTCTCCACGTGTGAAAGAATAGTTCCTAGCAATATGTAAATCCCCTTTAGATAAGGATGTCTTGCTCAAGGGAGGCTCATGGCTCTAGGATAAGGATTTCTTAGGTTTGAAACCATGGATTTTAGATTTCAATCCTCACCAAATTTTTCTCTAACTCATCTATTTGAATGAGGTTTTTGAACCTTCCTATTTAGTTTTGGCATACTAATTGTCTATCCTCTATCAGAAATTCTTTAAGGAAACTAATTTTCATCCCAAATATGAATCAAATGTTGAGACATTCCACCTTTATAAGAATTCTTGTTAGGATTCATCTATCAAAGTTGGTAACAAATTTGGAAGCAATAGCTAGATTATGATGCTTGATAGAAACATGGAGACAAATTATTTGTTAGCACATGTCTTATGATTTTCTATTTAGTATGTATCAAAAGAAAGATATACCTGTATTCAAGTGCATAAAGATTAATATTCAATTTTCTTGGGATATATTGTGGTTTTTGCATAGATGTCAATCTCTTGTATGTAAATTGATTTTTCTAGTCTAAAAATGAATGTTGATGGGCTTTATATCTTGTCATGACTTGAATTATTGCTATTAACTTCATGATTGTAAATGACAGTTGTTAACTTCATGAAAAACCCTTTTGATGCCTTCAAAAGTCCCTAACACCATCTTCATAGATTGTTATACCCATCTTATGGCCTCTTGATAGGAATTTTGCCAATTCATAATTGTTATGATGACCTTCCAATCATGTTTCATAATGTCCTTGTAATGGGATTGTTTAGCATAACCAACATGGGCTGGTATAACAGTTTGAATGCATACCTAATCTATTTTAGATGCTTTGTGATAACAATTTCTTGTTGCTAGAGTTGCTTTTAAACCTCCTATGGTTGTTATCAATGACCTTATGCATGGTAGACATCAATAATTTGTATCATAATAGTCAAGGGTGATTTGATAGTGTTTTGTATGTGAAAATTCCAAATTTTGTTACCAAGCATCATAATCTAGATATCGCTTCCAAAGGTATATCATGTTTTTCTACAAGCCACTTAGATGCCAAGCATTTGAAGTCTTCCCATTTGGCTCATCATCATGCCTCCCCAAGACAAGCAACTTGGTGGAATGGGGAAGAAACATGGCACCAAGTGATTGATTCTGAATGTGATTAGGATGATCTCTCTAAGGTATCTTTGTATAGTGCCTTTTTGGAATCTTTATATTCTCCATGGTTTCTACTCTCAAGGTCATTGATTCCTCATCACTAGTGGGAAAGATGGCTCCTTCCATAAAACTCTCTACGTCCCATGAGTCTTCTTTTAAAAATATTGGTATATGCACCTCCTGTGGAATTCTAAAGTAAAACACAATAGATAATTATTCAAGAAATCCCCCCTCCAAGAACAAGTTCATTGATTCCTTCTTATGAAAACTTTCCTTCAATAAATTCATATGCTTGGGTCATAGTGAAAAGATGATGCAGAGCGCACAACAGAAGCATACAAAACACATCAAAATATGAATTGTTGAAGTGGTTGAACTATTGAACTCATTGAGCCCATTGAACTAGTTGAACCGATGAACCCTTTTTGAACCTTTGTATCTCGTTGAACCCATTGAACCACGTGAACCTTTGAACCGGTTCAACCATCGGCAAAACATACACTATCAGAGAGTTCAAACTTTACTATACTGATACACCGATCGCCTCATTTTTTACTCTGTGACTTATTTCTATCGGCCAAACTTTAATCTAGTCTTCCGATCTCACATCTCATACCAGTATGCTTAACACTAACTTCACCTATGGAAAGACTTAACTCTTCGGCAAGCATTTGAACACATAAGCTGACGCGTCGATACAACTGTCATCGGCCAGACTTTGATCGTCGATGGAACTCTTTCCTTCTTTTCTAATATCATATCTCTTCCCGACCACTCAATCTTTAGACTTCCTCTATCGGTGAAACGTCTACGATCAGCCACAATGAATCTCCCTTCGCCGATGTGTCAATGAACTACCCATCGGTGACACTTATCAGTTTTCACCCCGATACAACTTGATCGATGAGATTATATACTGTTGGGTCGATACAACTTTATTCACCCGATGGCTCTTGTCACTCCGATGACCCTTCGACTTAGCATATACATAATTTGACTTGCTATGCCAGTTCTCTCTACCATTTCTACCGGTCACTCCTTGCATCATTCAAAATGCACATTCACCAAATAAAACTGCGATATACAAATGTGAGATACACATGAAATGTACTCAGATACAATTGTGATATACACACACAATGTTCTCGGCATACAATTGCAGTATACACATAAAATGTATGTTCAGTGACACAACACGAATCTCACGCTGATAACCTCCTCTGCAACTCTTGTAACCGAACGATGCACAGAAACAACTAAAACCTATAGAACAGAAAGATAATCTAACACTACGGAGGTCATTCCACTGATTTCGAAGAAATCTCAACTAGTGGAATGACTCCAATCTACATTCCCGTAATTAGGCCAAACCACAAAATTGCTTTATTCCTCCTCAGAAATATACATACAAATCTTCTGTCTCTCTATTCCTCTCTGTCTATTTTTTCTTCATGAACAAAGACCAACTATTTAAAGACTTACATCTTGGCAGTTACATACAGTGGAAAGTGAACCACCTCTGCCGATCGGTTACATTCCTTAGTGCGGTTACAATCTTTTCTTGACATGTTATACAAACTCAACATTATGTCGTTACTTGGCCAACTAAGATTCAACATGGCGCTAAGGCCTTACAACATAACATTTTGGACACAACAGAAAATGTAAGGAATCCTTCAAATTCTCAATGTTATGTTGTAAGGCCTTAGCGCCATGTTGAATCTTAGTTGGTTGAGTAACAGCATAATGTTGAGTTTGTATAACATGTCAAGAAAAGATTGTAACCACACTAAGGAATGTAACCGATCAGCAGAGGTGGTTCACTTTCCACAGTATGTAACTGCCAAGATGTAAGTCTTTAAATAGTTGGTCTCTGTTCGTGAAGAAAAAACAGACAGAGAGTAATACAGAGATAGAATATTTGTATGTATATTTCTGAGAAGGAGGAATAAAGCAATTTTGTGGTTTGGTCTAATTACGGGAATGTAGATTGGAGTCATTCCACTGGTTGAGATTTCTTCGAAATCAGTGGAATGACCTCCGTAGTGTTAGATTATCTTTCTATTCTATAGGTTTTAGTTGTTTCTGTGCATTGTTCAGTTACAAGAGTTGCAGAGGAGGTTATTAGCGTGAGATTCGTGTTGTGTCACTGAACATACATTTTATGTGTATACTACAATTATATGCCGAGAACATTGTGTGTGTATATCACAATTGTATCTGAGTACATTTCGTGTGTATCTCACATTTGTATATCGCGGTTGTATTTGGTGAATGTACATTTCGAATGATGCAAGGAGTGACCGGTAGAAACGGTAGAGAGAACCGGCATAGCAAGTCAAATTATGTATATGCTAAGTCGAAGGGTCATCAGAGTTACAAGAGCCATCGGGTGAATAAAGTTGTATTGACTTGACAGTATATAATCTCATCGATCAAGTTGTATCGGGGTGACAACTGATAAGTGTCACTGATGGGTAGTTCATCGACACATCGGCGAAGGGAGATTCACTGTGGCCGATCGTGGACATCTCACCAATAGAGGAATTCTAAAGATTGAGTGGTCAGGAAGAGATATGATATCAGAAAACAAGGAAAGAGTTCCACTGATGATCAAAGTCTGGCCGATGACAGTTGTATCGGCGCGTCGGCTTATGTGTTCAAATGCTTGCTGAAGAGTTAAGTCTTTTCGCAGGTGAAGTTAGTGTTAAGCATATCAGTATGAGATGTGAGATCAGAAGACCAAATTAAAGTTTGGTTGATAGAAATAAGTCATAGCGAAGGGTTCCAAGGAGTAAAAAATGAGGCGATCGGTGTATCAGTATAGTAAAGTTTGAACTCTCCAATAGTGTATGTTTTGCCAATGGTTGAACCAGTTCAAAGGTTCACATGGTTCAACGAGATACAAAGGTTCAAAATGGGTTCATCGGTTCAACTAGTTCAATGGGCTCAATGAGTTCAATAGTTCAACCACTTCAACAGTTCATATTTTGATGTGTTTTGTATGCTTCCGTTGTGCACTCTGCATCACCAACTAAGATTCAACATGGCGCTAAGGCTTTACAACATAACATTTTGGACACAACAGAAAATGAAAGGAATCCTTTAGATTCTCAATGTCTCAAGGTGCTCCTGCACTAAAAGAAGAAGAAGACTTCCTTGGCTAAAAGTGTTAAAGTTAAAAGCATGATGATTCTCCATTCTCATGTTAAAAATGGTTAGCCTAATTTAAGTTGTAGTTTTGATGCTCTTATTTCTTTCCCAAGTTTTAAATTGGGAGCTTTTCAATATTTTACATATTAATGAGAAACATTGTTTATTGGATTTTGATTTTTACCCAAAGTGAGAGTGGGGCAGTCCCTTAATTCACATATTAAAAAAAGAACCTATTTTAACTTACTTTAAATTAAATATGTTATTTTAATTTAAAATTAACTTATTTAATTTTAAAATACAATTTACTTGTTTGATGATGAGGATGATGACTTTTAAAGTCTTAAAAACCAAATTGGTGTGTAAGATTTTTGAAATGCATGATTTTATTAGTATAATGTAGCATGTCTTTTGGTTTTACTACAAACCCCAAAATTATGGTTGGAGTTGGGATAAAAATAAATACAATTATAATTTAAAGGATCTAATATATATATTTAAGATTTTAATTATAATAAGATCAAAAATAATATATTTATGTGTAGTATTTTCTAATGTATCGAATAATGTGATAATTTATCAAAATTCAACTATATTATTTTGAGTCAATCTTCATTGACCCATATTTCATGAGTAGTTAGTTACAAGAACCCATCTCTTATGACCACAAATGATCCACACTTATCACTAATGGCATCTAGGTGATACTCATAGGTGTGAAGGACCAAAACTTCATGGGAGGTTGCCCCTCCTAGTACTACTTTGGATCAAGCATACTTAACCATGGAATGTCCCCACAATTAAGGAATTGAACCCATTTAGTTTGCTACCCCATTTGAACAACCTTTAAAAAAATTTGTAACTTATGAATCATTCATTATAGAGCTTCCTAGTTAATTCACCATATACAACTTCATTTAATTTCTTTTTTGGAAGTGTTGGAAAGATGTATATGTTATGTCGTAAATTGTGTTCCTGCTTGGATTAGCATAATTTCACTAGGTTTAGCTCCTACCCTTTAGTGTCCCTTAACCCCTTTCATCATTGCACCTATTTAAACCCTAATTGATGTGTATCCCTTCGAAGAAATGTCGTATTTCAGAGTAATTACCGACAAAACCCAGAAAGAAACTATGGATTCCAGGGATTTAGGACACCCTTAAGCATAATCCAAAGCTAAATTTGGGGGTTGGACTTGGGCACTAGCGCCCTAGTCCTACCTTAAGTATCAAGATTACAAATTTAATTTTGGTGTCAGCTTTTACCGTGTGCTTCATGTTTTTGAATTCAAATTTTTTTCCTGCATGATGTTGGCCTTTTATTTTGATTTATTTCATTTCTAAGGTTAGATATTTAAAGAGAACTCAAAATCATTTTATCACGATTATGATGCAAGCTTATTATGCCCAAATTCTGCTACAAGTGCTATTTAAGGTCTACAAAGTGTTGAAGCTCATTAAAGATTTAGATCTTTGCTATCTTGGAGATATGTTGTGAAGATTAGGAACTAAGATCTTGAGTCTATCTTTCTCTTCCTAGGGTTTGTGAAGCCTTTTGTACAATTGGGAGAAGGGTTGAAGCCTCCAACTTGAGTTTTGGAATCCTCCACGGATATGGCTACCTTGCCTTCTTGTTCTACAAGTCTTCATTGATATCATCTCCTTGAGGTGAAGTTATTGTTTCCTTGAGTGAAACATTGTGTGGATCTATTCCTTCATGCTTGAGTCATTTAGGATCTTGCATTTGTTTATGCTTATACTTATGGTTTATGAGCACACACATCTACATATTTTGACATTGGCTATTGTTGAGGTATAAATACCAAAGACGGGGTTTGACTGAGGCAAACTCCTATATAGCCACAGCATACCTTCTCCTTCTTTTGTTTGTGTAGGTTAGATTGGGAAAGATCTGATGGAAAGGAGCGAAGATTATAGCCACAGTTGCTATAGAAGTTACAAATTCATCTTTGAATAAGTGTAGGGATGATTTTGAGGATGCCCAAGTCCATCAAGACATCAAATCTGGGATCTGGAACCTTCAACAAAGGCTCAGACACCTAGTGCAAGAATTTTTTCGATAGCAAAACTTACAGGACGAATTCAGGAGCGCCCAAGTCTTCCAAGCCCTCAAAATTTAGGTGCACAGGCTCTGATATCTCCTGTCTACATTTCTATAGTCACTCAATCATTTTCTACTTCCAGAATCAGTCTGTCCGAGCAAGTTTCATAACTAGGGTTTGGCTTGATTCTAGCTAGTTAGGTTTTGTAAAAACCTAATTCAGACATCTTTTCATATACAACAATAGAGGAATAGAATACATGTAACTTAACCTTCCATAGTGGTTGAGATTGGTTCATATTCTGAATGTTAGTGTATGAAAAGGGATGTTTGACCTAGTTGAACATATTAATCATTCTTCTCCTTTTTTAGACTAAACATTTTGGTGAACCTATATTTAAAGAATTTGCATCCTTAAACATTAGATCTAATTGTATTTACTGCTCTAAGTTAGATTTAGATTACAATTTCCTTTCATTCATAGTGTATGCATTGTATTTTGAGTGATATATTTATCTTTGCATTGAAAGAGCATAAATTGAGATTTTGTTACTACTTGCATAGTGATCTTAGTTTCATTCTTGCAAAGTATATTATATCTTGTTTCACATTAAGTCTTGGATAAATTAGATTATGTGGAAATGTCTAATTTCTTTTTACAAGACTTTAATGCATATAATGAGCTGTTTAGTTGTGATGACTTCAATATGTTAGATGAAGCCTTAGATGACTTTATCTCTATTAAATATTCCACTACAACTCCTAAACTGTCATTCCTTCAAAGATCAGCAAATGCAATCTATGTTCCAAGATGTCAAGAAGAACCTGTGAAACTGAAGATAGTGGTCAACCTGTGTTTCGATGTGCCTCAAACACAAACAAAACTAGTGCTCACTATAAGAGGTTTTCTGGATTCTTCTCAACCTCCTAATTGCATCTATAACTATGCTAAACAAATAACAAGTCAAAATCAAGTATATCAAGATGGATCACAACATTCCAACCATAATATCATTGCTCACACACACAATACACAGAATAATAAACAAAGTAAACATCAATCAAACATTTCAATCTCTTTACCAACTTCTCAACCTATTCTTCCTCAACCACCTCGTTTAACTCATAAAGTTGGTCAAGATTATGATCTTGTTGAGCAGCTTCGTGCTACTCCTACGAAGATCTCTCTCTAGGAACTCATACAAACATCACCTACATACCATGGAATGCTCCAAGAAGCTTTACAAAAGGTGATTGTACCACCCGTTGTTAAGCCTATTGATGTAGCAGCTTTGTTAGATTGTATGCATGTAAAAAAAATAGATATTCTATTTCAACAACATGAGTTAGCATCAATGGAAGTTCAAAATCAACATGATCCTCTTGTAATCTTTGTCACAATAAACAAAAAGTTGATAAAGCGAGTTATGATTGACAATGGATCAGCTCTTAATGTTTGTGGTGTTAATCTACTACATAAAATCAAGTTTGATACATCTTTAATCAAAACAAATAAACTTCACATTCATGGCTTTGATAACATTGGTAGACAATCCTTGGGAACCATAACTTTACCCTAAAGGTTGGTCCCGTGACATTATCTACCCTTATCCATGTCATGACTGGTGCACTTTCATAATATATGATTCTTGGTAGACCATGGATTCATGCCATGCGAGCAGTTTCATCTACCCTGCATCGATCAATAAAGTTTATTTATGCAAATAAAATTCAAACCATTGAAGCCGATCTGAATGCAAAAAGTTGTTTACAAATTGAAACGCAAAAACAAGTCATCAATCGTAAGATTCTAAATAACTTAAGAGTTGATTCATCAATACCTCTTGCAATAGATAATGTTGTGCAAGATTCTAAACCATCATCGAATGCATTTCTTGGTGACAATTGGGGTTCATTAGATTTTACTCCTACCTTCATGGGGGAATACAAACTCAAAAACCCTGAAACATCAAAAGTTGCATTGATCTCATCTAAACAATCTGTGGAAATAGCGAAAGAACCTAAAGTTTCTTTAGTCACAAACCTAGACAACACTCTTACTTACACTATAGAATATGAGACCTATGAGGCTTCACCATCTTATAAAGAGATGGCATCCCTTTATGGTCTGGGATTTAAATTCCTTTACAAAAATTGTGACTATTTAGGTAATGGTTGTGGCATAAATCAACAAGGAATCAAAGTACCTTTACAAGCTACTATAATTAACTATTCAACCAGTATCAGATACAGTCCTTTGAAGCCCACTAAAGCTTGAAAATGTCCTAATGTTAATGTTAAAACTATATCAACACTCAATCTGATATATCTTGAGATGATAGACACAAATTATTCACCAGGAGATATCCCATTAGATCATTTTTCAACAGATGAAGCATTAATTGAATTCATGGGAGCTTATGACAATTTGCCCCGTTATCATCATAATTGTGGGTTTTCCTACTATTTAAATGTAGAAGCATATTTTGGGAAAAACACTTATTTGACAAATGATACTCTAGCACCTAATGAAGACTCCATGAAATCATCACATTCACCTAGCCTCCCAGACCACAATACTTTACTTAATGGAAACACTGTTGATGTCTTGATGGATAAGGATAACCCTAAAAAAGTTATCCCTATAGGAGATTGTTTAAACAAAGAAGAAATAACAAAACTCTTACATGATTTTCTTGAATTATTTGCTTAGAATTATTTAGACATGCCTGGCATTAATCCTAAAATTGTAATACACAACATAGTATTACAACCTGATGTTAAGCCAGTTAAACAAAAAAAATTCAAAATATGAATCCTAAGGTCGCATTATTAGTCAAAGTTGAGATAGAAAATCTTTTACAAGTTGGTTTTATCTGCCCTATTGATTATTCACGTTGGATTTCAAATACTGTGGTTGTCGCTAAACCCAACAATCCCATTTGAATTTGCACTGACTTTAGAGATTTAAATCTAGCTTCTTTAAAAGATGAATTTCCTCTTCCAAACAATGATATGATTGTTGATTCAACAACTGGCCATGAATTACTTTCATTCATGAATGGTTTTTTGGGTTATAATCAAATCTTCATCAACCCTCAAGATCAATACAAGACAACTTTTATCACCTCCTGGGGAACATTTTGTTGGGTAGTCATGTTGTTTGGATTAAAGAATGTTGGAGCAACTTACCAACATGCCATGACACTTATCTTCCATGATTACATGCATAACATCTTAGAGGATTATGTCAATGACATTCTAGCGAAGTCTATTCATCGCCAGTATCACGTCACAGTACTCCATCAATTTTTTTAGCAGATATGAAAATACATGTGCTTAAATGTCTAAAAATACGTCTTTGGCATTGACAGTGGTAAATTGTTGGGATTTATAGTTTTGCATCGAGGTATTGAAGTAGACACAAAGAAAATTAATGTAATTGTTAACATGCCATCTCCTCAAAATATATCTCAACTTCATAGTTGACAGGGAAAGATTCAAGTCATCCGTCAATTTGTATCACAACTCACAGATAAGACTCACCCTTTTACTTAAATACTAAAGAAAGATTCAAAATTCCAATGGGATTTGAATTGCCAAAAAGATTTCAAAGACTTGAAAAACTACCTAGCTAATCCTTTTGTTCTACAACCAACAACCATAGAAAAACCTTTTATTAATTACACATCAACTTCTACTAATGCTCTAGCAGCATTATTAGCACAACATGATGACGACGGTAAAGAACGTGTTGTATATTATATAAGCCTAACTTTGCTCGATTATGAAGTGCAATATACTATCATAGAGAAATAGTGCTTAGCTCTTGTCTTTGCAACACAAAAGTTAAGACATTATCTCCTAAATGTTGAAATTAATGTCATTGTAAAATTTCATCCATTGAAGCATCTCTTCGCTAAAATGGATCTCTCAGGTCACCTAGCTACATGGATTATGTTAACAGAATTTGATCTCAAATTTATCTCTCAAAAAGTGATAAAAGGACAAGCGTTAACCTATCATTTAGCTGAAGCACCTTCACCTTTTCCTATTCAAAATAACAAAGAATTTCTTGATGACCAAATCTTAACTTTGGATAAAGATAAAAAATGGGAATTACATTTTGATGGTTCAAGATGTCGATCTGGCTCAAGTGCTGGTATAGTACTAGTACCTCCTTTAGGTAAGTTGATTCCTCTTTCTTATTTTCTAAATTTCTCATGTACAAAAAACATCATTGAGTACGAATCTCTCATCATAGGACTTCATGCCATGTTGTCTCTCAATATTAAACACATCACTATTTATGGTGACTCACAGTTAATCATAAGACAAGTCACTGGATCTTATCAAGCAAAGCAAGATAAACTATCTCAATACCATGATCTTGCCTTGTCTCTATTAAAACAATTTTCATCTTTTACAATCGATACAATTCCAAGGAAAGATAATTGACATGCAAATGCAATGGCAAGTGCAACTTCCCTCATATCACATGAAGGTTCTCCTGAAGATTATCACTTTGTCATTCATAATCTTATATCACCAGTAGTATCTAAGGCTACACCTCTGGATACCAAACTTTTGTTGCAACACAAATTTAGACAAATGGTACTCCCATATATTCCAATATCTATGTGACAGTACCATTCCTAATTGAGCATCTAAAAACACAAGAGTTTGCATGTGCAAACTCACAACACATTATATCATCCTATCCAATTTTTTATATTGAAGAAGTTATAATGGTGTTCTTCTTTATTGTCTTAATAAATCAAAAATTCCAATTGCACTAGAAGAAGCTCACTCTTGTGCCTGTGGAGGGTATTTTGGAGGAAAGTCTCTAGTATAGAAATTATTGTGCATGGGGTTTTATTGGAAAAACATAGAACAAGACTCCTTTGCATTCGTCAAGAAGTGCCCATAATGTCAACAATATAACCACTTAATTCGAGCTCCTACTCAGGAACTTCGAGCCTAAGTCTCACCTTGGCCATTTTCTGTGTGGGGCTTGGATCTAATTGGAAAAATATATCCTCCTTCCTCTCAAGGACACACTTTCATCATTACCACCACCAATTACTTTACGAAGTGGTTTGAAGCTATTCCACTATGATCTATGACAGCTGAGGCAATCTATCGCTTCATACAAGATAATATAATCTCGCGATTTGGCATTCCTTCCTCTTTAGTTTCTGACAATGGTACACCATTTAAGAAAAAGGATGTGAAGAAATTCCTTGAAAAATACATCCAACATCGCTTCTCTACGCCATATTATCCACAATCAAATGGCCAAGTAGAATCTTTGAACAAAATCATTAGACAAATTTTACAAAAAAATGTTAATAAACATAAAAAAGATTGGCACACTCAACTCTCCTATGCGCTATGGAACTATAGGACAAGTGTTCATATTGCTACTGGTACTACACCTTACAACCTTATATATGGTGTCGATGCGATAATGCCTTTAGAGTTGGAAATTCCTTCATTGCGAGTTCCCCTAAGAGACATTATTGGTGATGACATGGAAAGAGAGAAAAGATTACAACAACTAGAGATGCTCGATGAATAGAAAATCAACACTCTTGACCATCTTAAAGCTCATTAGAAAAGCCTCCAATGATCGTACAATGAACGAGTAATCCATCGATCATTCAAAGTTGGAGATTTGGTACTCTACGAAAATCAATGTAATGTAAATGCACCTCCTGGTGAAAAAGGGAAGTTCGGCCCTAATTGGCTAGGACCATATGTTGTCACTAAAGATTATGGATCAAGAGTGTATAAATTAGTTGATGAACAAGGTACGCCTCTTAAAGAACCTATTAATGCTATGCATTTAAGGAAATTTCATGCTTAAGACCATATGTTAGATATTACTCTATAAAGCAATTAGTTATTAATTGTTTCAGTTTCGACAAGATAGAACATTTTGTCTTAATTTATTTAATAAGATAGCATAAAATCTTTATTGTAAACAATTAATCATTGTCACATCTAATAAAACTATGTTTAAGATAAATCATGATTACATTAATTCATAATGATATCATATTTTACTCATGCATAATTTTTAATCATTGTTGTATTGACTAAACAATCTGCAAAGATTGATTAGCTTAAATCACAATAGCATTAAAAATATTTTCACATGATCATCACAATTATCACTTGTTGCATTTAATAAATCACATTTGATACATCAAATAACATCAACATAGCATTAATCAAAAACATTATATATATACATATCAGTTTGAGTATACAAAAATCAAATCGACTATCCCATACATCAAAATGGAATGTCATAGTACAATATATGAGATACACATCATAAAGTTGGACCATGATACCCAGAGCCCTCAAAACCTAGTGGTGTATGAGTAACAGAAGGCTATCCATGTGAGGTCACAGACCGCGAGTGACTCCTAGATGCACTCCGTGACTGTAGACCCCTAAGCTCGCCTATAAGCTCTCTCATCTCCCCTTGAGAATCCATGTAGAGCTGCTGAAATCTGTCTCTCTCAGCTCTCGCTCAATCTAGCTCTGCCTACAAAAACTAAGTAAAGGTGTGACTCGTTTCGGATGTAGGAGATGTAGTGGCCTAATCTCACTATATCAGGAGGTCTGCCTCTGCATGCTCTGCCCTCTGGATCGCTTGATCCCTCTCATCTATAACATGATCTAAAGTGGCTTCCATAGTCACCCTATATCTCATAAATGGCATTAATAACTCTGTATGCCACCCTGTTAAGTGTTGTAGTGAATATCTTGTCTGCACTCATTGTGTTAGAAATGAAAGAAACACTACTTCAATGGAAATCTGATTCGAGATAAATTTCAACAAACTTTAACTGTGTTATTAATGGAGATTGTAACAAAACATAAACCCACAATACAGAAATATACCAGAAGCATAATGCAGCACATAACACAAGTGTTTAACATGGAGAAAACCCCTTTGGGTAAAAAACTCCACTAAGAAAAGAGGTCAAGTTGTATTATCTTCACAAAAGGAGATTACAAATACATTCACTTCCTCTGTCCTCCAACCTTCACTCCAACAGAACCTGGGTACCTGTAAAATGTTATCTGCTTCTCATCTACTATGCTATGGTTTATATAGAATTTACACAACCTCAAGACATTAAATGACTTCTTACAAGCCCATAAAACTTGTCAAGAGTCAACAATACAACCTTGGGCGTCCATGGCCAAGAATAGGCTCTTACGAGGTCATAAATGCTATCATACATGCATCCTACACTTGGAAAAATGTGCCCATGCAAGATTGAATGCCTTGGGGCCAAAAATAGCCACTTACAACATCTTATGATGCATTATATGCTATTAGAAGTGTCAGATTCTTATGACAACTTACAGTTGTCATAGAATCTCTTACACCTTCTTACAGCATCTATGACATGCATCATAACACTAAAAATAGATTATTCCTCCACATGTGCACCCCAATTTGACTAATTACCATTTACCATAGTAAATGACATCTCGTAACTACCACCGGTAACTCTGGGACTTACCGTGCAGTAACTCCATAATTACCATGGGCAGTAAATAATTTTTACTTCTGTCAATGAAACTTGTACATCCCTTATGGGTAATTACAAATAATAAATAGAATAATACAATAATGGGATTTACAAGGTTAATGGCACCTTATCCTAACATTCTCCCACTTGACATTATACATTGTAAATCAACCCATAGGAAATCAAATGAAAAATAATCAGGCACTAGAAACATGGCTCATGGCCTCTCTGCACCATACGAACTTCTCTGTGCTCATAGGTTTGGTCAATGAATCTGCAACATTCTCTTGAGTGTATGTCTTCTTCAGCTCAATCTCTCCATTTTCAACCAACTCTCGAACAAAGTGATACTAAACATCAACATGCTTAGTCTGAGCATGATACATGGGATTCTTGGCCAAACAAATAGCACTCTGGCTATCACAACCAATCTGAATGATCCTGCAATCAAATCCAATACTTGTACATAGTCTCCTCAACTAAACTGCCTCCTTAGAGACATGAGTAGTAGCCATATACTCTGCTTCTATGGTGGACAAAGCAACTATGGTCTGCCTCTTACTTATCCAATTCACTCCACCTCCAAATAGAGTAAATACATAGCCACTAGTGGACCTTCGATTATCCAAGTCACCTGCCCAATCTGCATCAACAAAACCCTGTATGTCCAAAGATTTATTAGCACTATCAGTACCAAAATAAACCAAACAATGATCAGGAGTACCTACAAGATATTTAAACACCCTCTTCGCATAGTTCAAATGTTGTCTACCAGGGTCAGACATAAATTTGCTCAAAACTCCCACTGCTTGGGCAATATCTGGTCTAGTACAAACCATTTCATACATCAAAGTCCCTACAGCACTAGCATATGGCACATTAGACATATCCTCAAGATTATCCTCAGTCTTTGGACACATATCTAATGAAATCTTAGTACCAATGGGTAAAGGAACTCTAACTGGGTTACAGTCCTACAAACTAAACCTCTACAAAATAGTATTCACATACTTACTTTGTGACAACCAAACTTTTTGTTAACTCTGTTCCTCCTGATCTCCATTCCCAAAATATACCTTGCAGCACCAAGATCCTTCATCTCAAATGCACTTGAAAGTTGGGCTTTAAGCTCACTGACCATACCCTTAGTATTGTTGAAAAACAACATGTCATCAACATACAAACCAATAACCAATATAGAATCATCAACACAATGAATGTAAACACAATGATCCTCCTTGCATCTAACAAAACCCAATTTCAAAACAAATGAGTTAAACTTTTGATACCACATTCTGGGGGATTGTTTCAAACCATAGAGAGACCTCTTTAACCTACAAACCCAATGTTCTTTTCCTTTTACCTCAAAACCTGTAGGTTGTTGCATATAAATTTCTTCTTCAAGATCTCCATGCAAGAACGCAGTCTTAACATTCATTTGCTCAATCTCCCAATCATAAGCTACAACAATAGATAAGAGAAATCTAATAGAAGTCAATTTAGCAACAGGAGAGAATATCTCACCAAAATCAACTCCCTCTCTCTGGGAGTAGCCCTTGGCTACCAGTCTAGCCTTATACTTCTCCAATGACCCATCTGCTCCAAACTTCTTCTTGAAGACCCACTTACATCCTATGGCCTTTCTTCCTTTGGGCAAATGAACAAGATCCTAGGTGTTACAAGAGTCTAAATCCATCATCTCCTCTTGCATGGCTAACTGCCAAGACACACTATCATATGTAGAAATAGCTTCCCTGTAGGATCTAGGTTCATCGTTAGTACTCAATAAAGCATATACACAACAAAAATCTGGTAGGGCTATACTTATCAATTGGATTCCGTTGTCTTGTGGATCTCCTCAAGGGTGGAGTAAGAGATTCTACTTATTCTTCTGCATGATCATTTACACCAACTTCTTCTATAGCAACAGATTCATCTTCATCAGAACTACTTGGATCTTCTTCTTCTTCACTTGCCAATCCATCATTTTGTTCTTCCTGAGGTGCATCTTACTGCTCTAAATCAAAGTGCACCTTCTTTACCTTTTCATCTTTTTCTTTTGGCTACTCAAGTTCAGAAATAGCTCTAAGTTCCCTGAAAATAACATCTCTAGAAAAGATAATCTTGCGGGTTAGTGGATTCCAAAGCTTATAACCTTTGACATTATCACCATATCCAATGAATGTATATTTTTTAGCCTTTGGATTCAACTTAGATCACTTTCCCTTAGGCACATGAACAAAAGCCTCACAGCCAAAAACCCTTAAATGTGAAACAGAAGGTTTCTTGCCTATCCATGATTCATAAGGTGTCGAATCAAGAGCCTTACAAGGAGATATGTTTATCAAGTAGCAAGCAGTACACACAGCCTCTGGCCAAAAGCATTTATCCAACTGTGCATCACTAAGCATACTTCCTGGCCCTTTCCATAATTGTTCAGTTCATCCTTTCTGCAACACCATTCTATTGTGTTGTATACGGAGTTGTATTTTGTCTGATTATACCTGCATGCTTGCAAAACTCATCAAATTCCTTAGAGAAATATTCCCCTCCATTGTCAGATCTTAATATTTTTATCTTTAAACCTAATTGGTCCTCTACTAAGACTTTGAATTCCTTAAACTTAGTGAAAACTTCAGATTTATGCTTCATAAAATAAATCCATGTAAATCTAGATACATCATCCATGAAGGTTACAAAATAATGAGATTTTCCGGTAGATTCATTATCCACAGGTCCAAACACATCCATATGAATAATTTCTAACTTCTCTTTTGCTCTATTGCTTCCTGAAGGAAATGATTTTTTGTTTTGTTTACCAAACACACAATGCTCACAGAAATTAAAGTGTTCATTAGAATAGGAGAAACCATCCAACAAATTTTTATTCTTAATAGTTTTTAATACATTATTGCCTGTGTGGCCCAATCTACGGTGCCACAACATACATGTATTTTTAGTAGTGACTTCAGGTACATAAGAGGCATTACAAATTGTAGTGGCTTTAAGCTTAAACAAGTTCCCGAATCTCTTCCCTTTCGCTACCACCAAGTTCCCTCTCACCAATCTACAGCCATGCTTATCAAGTGTAACATGCATTCCCAAATCATTCAACTTTGAAACTGAAATTAGATTTTTAGCTAATCTAGGAACATGCAAAACACCAGGGAGGGTTTTAATCCTCCCATCACTAAAACACAACAATACCTTTCCTTTCCCGACAATTGGATATGAAGAGTTGTCACCAAAGTAGATATTACCTCCATCATATTCTTCATATGAGGAGAACCATTCCTTATGCGGGGTCATATGAAACAAGCATCCTGAGTCAACCAACCAGTGATCATTAGAAACAAGATTACATGTAGAAAGTAAAACTTCTTCACCTGCATTCAAGGACTTATCTGAAGCACTCTCCCACTATTTATTGGGGTTTCTGCACTCCTTCACATGTCCCATTTTACCGCAATTCCAACACTTAACTCTGTTCTTTTTACCAGGAGTCTTAGACTGGCCCTTGGACTTGTCCTTAGCCCCTTTCTAATCTCCTTTAGGTCATCTTTCCTTAGACCTTCCCCTGACACTGTGTTGGGTTTTTTCCCAAACTAGATGCTTCCTAGTTATCCCTACAAGGTAGCCATCATTGATCAACAAGATTTATGGGCCAGGGGCCAACAGTACAGGAGATAGACTCTATAAATATCTCTTCTCCATCTTTATGCTCTGCAGAACCAAGGGGGTATTCCCTATTCAACATCCGTAAAATATGCATGTGAACTCACTGGGATGTTGACACAAAGCAGATAAACCCTCTCTTATGTAGACCAAAACTATAAAATAAGTGCAAAGGGACTAGCTTTGGGCCTATGCTTAGTTGTGAAATGGAGGATTTTAGTCCTAAAACTACTTCTAATGTCCTAAAGGTTTATATTTGAAGTTTGAATTTGTATTTTGTATTTGGATGCAAGACTAGGACCTTGGGTTGTAACCTCAATACAAGACTAGACTGGTGCCTATCTCGGGGCTCATAGTCAATAGACATACACATGTGAATGATTACCATAAACTTGAATCAACAACTAAGTTTTAAGGGGAAATTTTTTAGTGTCTGCTTTACAGATACTTCCCAAGATTGAGTATTTAGTCATTCATACTTGATGATATCCCTGTTGCAGCATACCTTTCCCAATGCTTAGCCTAAAACATTTAATCTGTTCCTTGAACAAAGATAAGAGATTAAACATTCAACACAGGAAATCCATGTTCCTGAATCCCAAATAACCCTTAGCTATTTAGATTCAAAAGAAAAGATGCCCACAACTTGGAGACAAACAACTAAACACATGCAACGATGCATTTCTCATATAAAAACAACATGAAACCAGCGAAACTATGCATAAAACATTCAACATATTTCAAGATACAGCAACGGTTCACATGTTCATGAAGTTCCTTCCATTTGAAAAGCAACTGCGAATACAAAAATTCCTCCTTTGAACATTTTGAACAATTACCGTCGATTCATTTCCTCCCGCCGAGATCTGCGACTTCAATTTGATCAGGCAATCAAGTCACCAGCTTTGAAAAGTCATCAACCAATGAAAACGTGCCACGCAGGTATCTTTTTACTCCTTTGACTTTTCGCAGCGTGAAGATACATTTTACCTTTTTCTCCCATTTTGCCTTTTCACCTTCAAATCTTTGTATATGTAGTTGTATATACATACAACTACCTTTGGACACGTGTCACCCCTTGATTGGTCTTCCATCGCTATGTATTTGCATCTTCATCGGCAATCCATTGTATCAACATTTGCATCTGTGGTTTTATATGAGGTTGTGTATACATACAATCACCCCTCATACAAGCACGGACCCCAAATCTTCATAAAACAAATTACAATCGCTATCGGGTCTAGGCTTTGTATCAAACTCCTTTTGCATATTGCCTTGTATATCGCACATACGATGTGCAACATACAACCTCGAATCCCAACCACTTATCAGCCACAACAAATTCTCTTTTCACGTCCGGGATTGTACATGTGCCTTTTGTATCTTGCATTGTACATGCACATACATACAATTGCAGGACACACAACTGTGCGAGCCCCACTAGGTTTTTGAACATCGTTGACTTTGACTGCAACCTGCTTGTATATTTCTTTGTATATGCCTGTTGGATATCTGCTTGTATATTGGGAACATACAACCCCACTATACAATGGCGGACTTCACCCATTTCACAAATGCAGTTAATTCACTGGTCGCGTCCACTTTTGCACTTATCTGCTTGTATATTACATTGTATGTGCAGTTGTATGTATGAAATATACAATGCATGGTACAAAAGAACACATTGACTTTTCAACTCCACCATTTATACCAACACTCGCCATGCCCAATTTGATAAACTTTGGAGTCCAGGATTGTACATTCTAGTTTGTATGTCATATTGTATATCGAACATACATACAATCCCCCTTGTACACCTATGGGCTCGACAACTATTCAACCCAATTTGAATCTTTTTGAAGTCTGGATGTTGTATATCACCGGTTGTATATTCGAATATACAACAAAATGTACATGTAATACTTTTGATACAACCGCAGAATCTAACCTGCAATATGCGATATACAACCACATTCTCACATCCGGAAATGCACCCGAGTGCCAAATACAAACTCGATATGCATACAACCATTTTTCCACTGTCACAAGCTGATTGAAATTTCCTCTCGGGTCCGACCAATGTACATCTGCACTTGTACATACAAAGACACATACAAGCGGCCATATACAAAGATACATGCATAAAAATGTAAAGGCCGACGGACTTAGAATTTGTTGGATTTAAATGAAAGGGCCCGTGGATGAATGTTTGAAACCTTAAATCCAGGTGGGAACCACCACACTAAGAGCATCCCCTGAACTATCTGAAGTCTTTTTCCTCAATTCCTATGACAGTAACATTGAAACAAGAGCATCCAACTTTAGATCTGCAAGGTTAGCAATGATAGCAAGGATAACATTCTCCCAAGACTCAGGTAAAGAACAAAGAAGTAAGATACATTTATCTTCCTCACTAACCTCAACATATACTAAATCAAGCTGACTCACTAACAAATTAAAAGAATTTAAATGCTCTGCAATTGATTCACCTTCTCGCATTTTCATGGAAAACAATTTTCTTTTTAAATAAAGTTTATTTACCATACTCTTGGCTTGATAGATCTCACCCAACCATTTCCACAACTTGTATGCAGTCTCTTCCTTTATGACATTCAACGGGATAGAGTCTGAAAGACACAACCGAATGGTTCCCCATGCCTTCTTATCCCGTCTATCCCACTCATCTTGAGAGACATCATCGGGTTTCTTCTCTTTTTGAACAGCCAACCATTGGTTTCTTTCTTCCAACAAATCTTCTATTTTCAGCTTCCACAACTCATACCCCATTCCATTGAACTTCTCAATGTCTAATCGAGAGATTGATGCAACGGTGAATACAGCCATAATAACAACATAAGATCTACAAAATAAACACAACCAAATCTCCTACTACAGATACATCTTCCACACTACCACCCAAGAGTCAAAGCTAGCCAGGCTGGTGTAGGAGCACCTAGAAAATCATGTTTTCTTTTGTAATAAGGTCTATTTGACCAATGCATTTTCATTTCAGTTTGTATCTAGGTTCATTTTATAAGTCCCGCTATGCCCTCCCCATCATATTGGTATCAGAGCTTGGGAAACGATTTGGGCTACAAATCAAATTGAGGATTTGCAGGAGTATTGGTGTTTGGGTGCTATCTGTGAATGTTTATGTCAGACAGAGAAAGCGAGACAAAGGTGGAGAGGATGCCTCCCAAAAGTATGTCACAGGACGCCATTAAGAAGTTGATCAAGGAGATACTTGAATCCAAGTTGGGAGAGTTCAAGCAATCCAAAAGCAAAGATAGGGAGGATGAAAGTGACAGTGATAAAGGCGATGCAGAAATTGCTAAAACCAGTAAAAAGATAGAGGAGATACCAGCAGACCAGAGGGCATTTTTAAATGCATTAAATCCAGTCAATAGGGACACCATAGATGGGTTACCTATGTATAGTGGAAGTATGGAAGCTGAAGAGGTGATTGACTGGATTGAGGCATTGAACAATCATTTCGAATACAAAGAAGTCCCTGGTGATCAGAGGGTTAAGTTGGCAAAGGCAAGATTGAAGGGATCTACTCTTGCATGGTGGAATTATGAGCAAGGAGAAATAGTCAAGGAGGGGAAGAATATGATAACCTCCTGGGAAAGGATGAAGACCAAAATAAAGGCACAATTCTTACCCGTGGACTATGATGTGCAGATGTATAAGAAATTACAGAACATCAGACAGAGAGACCTTGATGTGAATGCATAGACACAAGAGTTTCATAAACTCAGTCTTAGATCAAAGAGACAAGAAGAAGAGTCAAAGAAGGTGGCCAGGTATTTGAATGGCCTAAGGATGAACATCCAAGATGAGATCAACATCTTAGCACCAGACACAGTGATCAAGTGTTTCCAAATGGCCTTAAGGGATGAAGAGAAGATAAAGAGAAAGAGTGAGCAGAATAATAGAGGTAGAGGTGGAAGGAATTTTAGAGGCAGAGACAGTTTTGGAGGAAGAAGTCCTAACCAGAGGCCTAGTGGTGAATCTAGCCAAGAAGAGCAAGTTGGGGACTCAAGTAGCAGAGGAGGCTACCGAGGAAGAAGGCCTAATGGAAGAGGTGCAACAAATGGATCAGGTAGAGGATCCAAATTCTCCAATATGAGATGTTATAACTACAATCAGATAGGGCACCCGGCATACAAGTGTCCAGAGAAGGCCTCAACTTCTCATGGTGGTGAGAAGAGAACCACTTTGATTCAAGAAGGTGCAAGGAGTCTGACATCTCCTGAAGTGAATCTAGTATCCGAAATGGGAGAAAGTTTGATGCTCAAGAGAATGTTGCTTATGGAACCAGTGCAAACTGAACCATCGCAAAGAAGGGCTTGTTTAGAATCAACTGCAAGCTCCAAGGTAAGGTTTGTAAAGTTATTATTGACTCTGGTTCTACTGATAACATTATATCTTTGGAAGCAGTGAATAAGTTGAAGTTAGAAAAGATACCCCATAGCAGTCCATCTAAAGTCAGTTAGTTGAATAAGGGGCAGCACGTACTCATCAATGAACAAGCATGGGTAGAATTCAGTATTGGGGGGTATAGAGATAAAATCTTATGTGACATCCTTCCAATGGATGCTTGCCATCTTTTATTAGGCAGACCAAGGCAGTTTGATAGAAAATCTCATCATGATGGAGAAAAGAATGCTTACTCATTCCAAAAGGATGGTGTGACTTATAGGATACAGTCATTGATAGAAGAGGATCCATAGCATGTAGGGTCTAGTGTAATGCTGGTAGGAGAAAAAGAATTCATGGATATACTAAAGGAAGGTGATGGAGTAGGTTTTTCTTTGATTGTGAATCCTAAGGGGGAAAAAAAGAAAAGTGTGAGAGAAGTAGGACCTAAGGAGGTCAGAGATTTGCTTGAGAGTTACAAAGGAGTGATTGCAAAGGATATACCTAATTCCCTACCACCAATCAGAGACATTAGCCATTAGATAGATCTCATACCAGGAGTAGTACTTCCTAATAAGGCAGCATACAAAATGACCCCACAGCAGAATGAAGAGATAACAAATCATATTCAAGAACTCCTAAACAAAGAGCTGATAAGGAAGAGCCTTAGCCCATGTGCAGTACCTATTGTTTTAGCCCCAAAGAAGGATGGGAAATGGAGATTGTGTACTAATTCTAGGGCAATAAATAGGATAACCATTAGGTATAGGTTTCATATTCCTAGAATAGAAGATCTAATGGATTGTTTGGGAGGGGCTACTTATTTCTCCAAAATAGACTTGAAGAGTGGGTACCATCAGATAAGGATAAGAGAGGGGGATGAGTGGAAGACAGCTTTCAAAACCAATGAAGGGTTGTATGAGTGGCTTGTGATGTCATTTGGTCTTTCAAATGCCCCTAGCACCTTTATGAGGCTGATGAATGAGGTGTTATAGGAATTCATAGGGAAATTTGTGGTAGTCTACCTTGATGATATCTTGGTGTTCAGTAAGAGAAAGGAAGAACACTTGAAACATTTGGAGATAGTCTTGAAGAGGCTACAAGATCAGAAGTTACTGATAAACTTGGAAAAGTGTGACTTCATGAAACAAGAATTGGTGTACCTAGGTTTTGTCATCTCTAAGGGTGATTTGAAAATGGATCCTTCCAAGGTAGACTCTATTTTGAATTGGCCTACACTGAGGACAGCAGGAGAGGTCAAAAGTTTCCATGGTTTGGCCACATTTTATAGGAAATTCATTAAGAACTATAGTGACATCTGTTTACCTATGTTGGAGACCATCAAGGGTGGAGGTAAGATGAAGTTTGTGTGGACGAGAGAAGCAGATAGGAGCTTTGAGAGTCTAAAATAGAAAGTTGCTAAATTCCCTATTTTAGTGTTCCCTGATTTCAATAAGGTTTTCACAATTGAATGTGATGCAAGTGGACTGGCCATAGGAGCAGTGTTGAGTCAAGAAGGTAGACCAGTAGCCTTCTTCAGTGAAAAGTTAAATGAAGCCAAGAGGAAATACTTCTCTTATGACTTAGAGTTGTATTCCATGGTACAAGCTCTAAAAAAATGGAGGCACTATTTGCTTCCTAAAGAATTTATTGTATACACTAACAATCATGCTCTCAGTTTTTTGAATGGACAGGAAAAGCTCAGTCATAGACACATGAAATGGGTGGAAAGTCTTCAAGCATACATCTTCATCATCAAGCATAAGAAAGGAATAACCAATAAGGTTGCTGATGCTCTAAGCAGAAGGGTGTTGGCAGTGCAAGAAGTGCAGCTACAAAGCATGGGTGTTGAGTCACTCAAAGGGTTGTATGAAGAGGACCAAGATTTCAAGGAGATTTATGGGGTATGCAGTGAGTTTGCCAATGCTTTCCATAGTGACTTTTCAGATTATACATTGCAGGATGGACTTTTGTTTAAAGGTAGTCAACTATGTATCCCTAAGTGTTCAATGAGGGATAATATAGTGAAGGAGAAACATAGTGGTGGTTTAGGAGGACACTTTGGGCTCAATAAGACCATAGATCTTGTATGAAGGTTTTACTTTTGGCCATGGATGTAATCTGATATCAGAAGGTTTGTTGAGAGTTGTATGATTTGCCAGAAAGCAAAGGGAGTCTCAACCAATGCAGGACTGTACCAACCTTTGCCCATACCAAACAGACCTTGGGAAAGTTTGAGTATGGATTTTGTGATGGGATTGCCCAAGACAAGGATAGGTTATGATAGTGTGTTTGTTGTGGTAGACAGGTTCAGCAAGATGGCTCACTTTATTCCTTGTAAGACCACCAATGATGCTAGTTACATTGCAGGTTTGTTCTTTAAAGAAATTGTCAGGATTCATGAATTACCTTTGAGTATTGTATCTGACAGAGACAACAAATTTGTGGGACATTTTTGGAGAACCTTGTGGAAAATATTGGGTACAAATTTGTCTTTTAGTTTAGCCTATCATCCTCAAACTGATGGCCAAACTAAGGTTGTCAATAGGTCATTAGGCAATCTGCTGAGATGTTTGACAAGAGAACATGGCAGTAGTTGGGATGTGATACTCCCACAACCAGAGTATGCCTATAATGATTCTACAAATAGAAGTACAGGTATAAGTCCTTTTGAAGTTGTTTATGGTAGTCATCCTAGAGGAATTTTTGAATTAAGAGATGTTCAAGGGTTGGACAAAAGGAATGGACATGCTGATACATTTGCAAGGCTATGAAAGAGATCCATCAACAAGTCAGAGATACTCTACACCAAAAAAGTCAAAAGATCAAGGATAGAGTGGATCAAAGAAGAAGGGATGTGCAGTACCAAATAGGAGATATGGTCATGGTTCACCTTAACAAGAACAGACTGCCTAAAGGAAAACACAGCAAGTTGATGATGAGAAAAATTAGACCTTGTCAGATTCTGGAGAAATATGGTCCTAATGCTTACAAACTTGAACTCTCTGATGATATTGCTATTTCACCTATATTCAATGTTGTTGATCTGACATTATATAGGAGTCCTGATACAGGTGAAGGTACAGCAGATTCTATCCAAGACAATGCAAAGTGGGTACAACATTTACCACCTAAGGAACCATCGAAGATGGAGTGCATCTTGGATAGTAGGACAGCCAAGAAGACAAGAAATCAGACCTATTTTGAGCACTTAGTCAAATGGCAAGGACTTCCAGACTTAGAAGCCACATGAATGCTAGAAGCAGACATCAAAAAGTAGGGTGGTGATTTGCAGCAGTTAGTCTCTAAGAGGACTTGAGACAACTTTCACCTGGGGAGTATGGTGTAGGAGCACCTAGAAAATCATGTTTTCTTTTGTAATAAGGTCTATTTGACCAATGCATTTTCATTTTAGTTTGTATCTAGGTTCATTTTGTAAGTCCCAAGTGACTTGGGGGACATTTGTCAAATTGTAACTGCATAATGCCAAAAATAGGGCGTAGGGCAGTTGGAGGTTGTTTTAGTCGGTTGTCTCCCAACTGCTTGGATTGATCTCCCAGCCGCTTGGAGTCAGTTTGGTACTCCTCAGGGTGAGTTTATAAACCCAGAGGATAGAACCAAATGTACATATCATTTTCATTGGAATCAGATCGAAGAAGGGTGTGAATGTAATTGTGCATTGTGCTTGAAAGAAATAAAGCTATTATGTTCTGTCAATTCGATTCCTATTTCTTGTAACTGCAAATTGTGTAACTATAGGTCTCCATTCTTTCTGTGTTTTCCATTGTTGCCCTGTGTCATCGTGAAGCATTCCACTAGTGCAATTTCTGTCAAAATCAGCGGAATGGCTTCGTTGTATTAGTATTCATTTTGCTTCTTGTTTTGTTTTGTGTCGATAGTGTAGAGGATCTAGATAGTGCATTTCGCACAGTAGATTGACCTAGCATCTCCTTGTGCTAGGGTTCGCAGGAAGTAAACTGTGCAACGGTGTATTGGCATAGCAAACCCTAAGGCAGCCGATGGTATTTGTCCTGCTGAAGGATGAAGATCGAAGGTGATATCGGGGTGGTCAGTGCATCGGCAGAAGGACGGAAGTCTAGGCTGAAAGAGTAAGTCTTGCCAAAGGAAGTCAGTTATTGGTGTAAGTCAGATGACGGAGAGACTTTAGAAAATCATTCCAACCATTGTTGTCATACCAATCGAGATGTATCGGCGGCTATTTTGTTGAGTCTTGCTGACTGTGAAGAATTAGGGCTTGGTCTATGGTATCCGATGTGCGCTCCCCATCACAAGCTCTGATACCAAATGTTAGAAATGAAAGCAACACTACTTCAATGGAAATCTGATTCGAGATAAATTTCAGCAAACTTTAACTGTGTGTTATTAATGGAGATTGTAACAAAACATAAACCCATAATACAAAAATATATCAGAAGTAGAATGAAGAACATAACACAAGTGTTTAAACCCTTTCGGGTAAAAAACTCCACCAAGAAAAGAGGTCAAGTTGTATTATCTTCACAAAAGGAGATTACAAATACATTCACTTCCTCTATCCTCCAACCTTCACTCTGGCATAACCTGGGTACCTATAAACTATTATCTACTTCTCATCCACTATGCTATGGTTTATATAGAATGTACACAACCTCAAGACATTAAATGACTTCTTACAAGCCCATAACACTTGTCAAGAGTCAACAATACAACCTTGGGCGTCCATGGCCAAGAATAGGCTCTTACGAGGTAATAAATGTCATCATACATGCATCCTACACTTGGAAAAATGTGCCCATGCAAGCTTGAATGCCTTGGGGCCAAAAATAGCCACTTACAACATCTTATGATGCGTCATATGCCATTATAAGTGTCATAGATTCTTATGACAACTTACAGTTGTCATAGAATCTCTTACACCTTCTTACAACATCTATGAACACTAAAAATAGATTATTCCTCCACATGTGCACCCCACTTTGACCAATTACCATTTACCATAGTAAATGACATCTCATAACTACCGCCGGTAACTTTGGGACTTACCGTGCAGTAACTCTGTAATTACCGTGGACAGTAAATAATTTTTACTTATGCCAGTGAAACTTGTACATCCCTTATGGGTAATTACAAATAAGAAATGGAATAATACAATAATGGGATTTACAAGGTTAATGGCACCTTATCCCAACACATTGCTCAGTTGCCTCAATAGGAATTATATCTGTTATGACGCGACCCACAAAGTCACACGGTCCTTGAGTACCAATTGTCAAAAGTAACACAAAGATAATATCAGTATCTCATCAAAAACATATATGACATCATCATAATCAAATAACTATCATATCAAAAATAACATTATTCTCACCTAGATCACCATCCTGCCAATCAGGATCATGTACTTAGGTCACTATGGCAATACCTGCAGTCATGCCTATAGATGGGGGCATGGATGTGTCAACACTACTCAATCCCCCATGCTCAAACTAACTCGGTACTCCACTAGCAGTAGGTCCTGGACCATGGCTACGAGCTCTGGACCTAGGTCTCTCCTCATTCTCCTCATCATCACCCTCCACCTGCTGCCCTTGTTGTGGCCTCTCCCTGAAAAATGTAGTGCAACGGTGTATCCTCCTCATCATCATAATCATATATATCATAATATCCAATAAAGTGACTAAAGTCAGACTCGTCTCCTAAATCATCTCCACGGTTGAGGATCACCTATGGGATAACTAACAGGGAAGACTGGAGCAAGCTGAGCCATGTCCCACTAGGTCATGTATGCTCAGGTAACACTGATATCATCTACCTCTGACGCTGGATCTAAATCAACTACACCATCATCATCACTATCGACAACCTCGGCTATAGTCAATCATGAGGCATCACTCACCCTAACTATGTTGTGTGCTAAGTGTACATAGCTTGGGCCGTGCTAGGAACACATTGTACACACCCAAACTGTCACATAACTCTGTCAAAATAGAAGCAAACGATGATGTTGTCTTGGCGACTGGCTAAAAGTTGATCCCTCTACATCCTCGCCAGCTATCTCCTCTACCCCATCCATGGCCTATGGCTACAATATGGTCTCCATCTAATATCACTGGGCCATAGTCTATCGAACACCACTCTCCAATATAAGAGATCACCATGTCTCTAGCATCTGATAAGGGGATATGCATGCACACGTGGATGCATCCAGTTCGGCTCTATGGGAAACCCCATTAACCATGTACATGTGATATGCTCAAACAACCATACCTACAATAAGGTGCATATCATTAGACCCTACGCCTCATAATGTACATACTAACCTAAGTCTCGATAAAGGTGTGCAATCATACTACACCCCCAAGCGTATACTGTCCTCTCGTCCTTTATCGATCTCATAGTATGAATGAGGTCCCCATGAAGGTGAATGCCTTGTCCATCAGCTGTAACTGCTAGCACAATGGTAGTGATCAAGATGTGATGAACAAGTGGTATGTCCGCACCATCCTACTCTAACCATCGAAGAATAATATGTTCACATTTGAGCGGTGTCACCACATGACCTAGGTAGTGAATGTCAATTGCGTGAGTATACTCCTCGGATCTATGCTCCATGACCCGCATGTTCTGCCCTTGAACTAAAAGTCGTAGGATGCGATACACATCCTTGAGGGTGACTATCATCTCTCCTATGGGAAGATGGAAAGTAGAAGTATCTGCATCCCATCTCTCCATTAGGGTCATAAGCATGCTGCTATGAAATCTCATCATGGGCATGGTGACCACCCACCATAGGCCTACATCTTGTAAGAGACCTCTGTCTGCATCGGTTAGCATACTTGTGTGGCTCTGCAGCAATGTTAGGAGACAACCACCAGTATGCTTCCGCATTTGAGGGACATCCTATAAATCATAACAACCAAATTTGAATCAAAATACACTCATCAAAGATCAAGAACCTAATGTAGAACATCAACCTCTGCCCTGTCCACTAGGCCCATGTCCTTTTTCTGACTTGGGCGCCCCAGGATGACTTGGGTACCCCAGGAGGACTTGGGTGCCTAGGTAGGACTAGGGCACCTCAAATGGACTTGGGTGCCCCAATCAGGCACCCTTGTCCAAAAAGACCTACAAGGCACTAAAAACAAGGGAAATTAACAAAACAAGAAAAGAATAACAAAAATAGACATAGTCAATGGACCTACCTCCTGTTCACTCTGCCTATCTGTCACTCGGGACCATAGCACATCCAACCTTGGGGCCTGATAGGGTCATCGGCTCGACTTGGTAGCTCTCTCTCCTTCTCCTTCTCTCCTCTACAAATGAAAATGGCAACTGAATAGTGAAGAGTGAAAACTCCCCTTACTAATTATAGTAAATGGATGAGAATTCCTTTTTACTATCTAGGAGCAAAACTATAAAACAATGCTAAACTACCTCTATTTGCGGCCGCCGAACTCACATTTTTGTGCCATTTGTTGCATTGGAATCATAGTTCCACCCTTCATCAAACACAATGCTTTGTGTCTCAGAATTATTTGCAAAGTAACCCTACCAAAGCATTTTCATCAAACTTTCCCTGCAATCAGTGTGTTAAGATTACCACCTTGTTTCTCCTTTTTGGACTAAGAAAGCAGAAACAAGGGGGACATATATCTCCCATGATTTCTACCCTAATCATGTATAATCTCTCACCCCTTTAGTATTTCTGACTATCTCATTTGTTTACTATTTGCAGGTTGATTTGATTATTTATCTAACATATCTTTCTCTGCAGGTTGCGGTTCCTAACCTTTGTGATCTTATAGGATTGCAAATTGGGGGCTTCTTCCTCTTACTTGACAACATAAAATATCCTTTTGGGTATCCTCTTTGTGATTACAGTATTTACTTTTCTTTAGTTGCATATACACGTAGTGTCATGTGGCTACTAAAGTGGGGGCTAAATGTTATGCCGTAAATTGTGCTTCTACTTGAATTAGCATAATCTCACTAGGTTTAGCTCTGACCCTTTAGTGTCCCTTAACCCCTTCTATCATTGGACCTATTTAAACCTTGATTGACGTGTATCCCTTCGAAGAAATGTTGTATTTTAGAGTAACTACCACAAAACCCAGAAAGAAACTGTGGATTCCAGGTATTTAGAGCATCCTTAAGCATGTAATGTGGAACTTCATCAACAAAAATAAAGATTGGGGAGATATAATGAAGGCTAAATATCTCAAAGATTCTGATAGCTACTCGGTACTTGTTCAAGAAGGTATTCTGCCAGGTTCTGCCATCTGGAACAAAATGCTTAAAACTAGGAGCATCATTAGAAAAGGTATGAGATGGAAATTAGGGGACGGTTCTCTCATCAACTTCTAGGAAGACCCCTGGTTAACTAATCGGGCTCTCTTAGCCTAAATTGATAACAAAGATATTGTTGCCTTGGCCAAGTAATTTTTTGGCTCTAAAGTTAGTAATTACCTTACCCAAAGCCAGGGGCTTAAAAGGTGGAAGAATCTGTTACAAAGCACCATGAATAACCCTGAGTTTCATCAGAAACTGAATATGGTTCAACAATTAATGATGGATACCAGACTTCCTTTATTCCCTCGGAAGGATGATCTCATGTGGTATGCAGACAAAAAAGGGAGGTTCTTGGTAAAATCTGCTTACCTTCTGTTGGTGGAGGATGTCAACAAAGATGAGATATGGGAGAAAGTCTGGAATTGTAAAAGTCTTCCTAAAATCAACTTCTTTTGGTGGACTGCCACCCATAATAAAATTTTGACTCAGGATAACCTCCAATGTAGAGGGTTGCAGTTTGTCAACAGATGTGTTCTTTGTTGCAATCAAGGAGAAACTGTGGCACATCTCCTCATTCATTGTGATTATGCCCGTGAAGTTTAGAGCAGAATTCTAGAAAAATTTGGTATACAATGGGTTTTTAACAGAGATATTCGTGATTGTATCGCCAGTTGGAATGTTCCCCTTAAACACCCTTGGTTGTGGGAATTGTGGAAGTAGACCCTTCCTTCACTTGGGTGGGCCCTGTGGAAAGAAAGAAACAATAGGATTTTTCGGGACACTCATAGGTCTCCAATGCAGGTTTGGATCTCTTTATTTAAGGCTATTGTTGAAAATATCTCTAATGCTAACATTAAACCTACAGATCAACCTTTGACCAAACAGGAATCTTGGGTGGCTTCTAACTGGGGTTTGCTGAACCAAATCCCAACTTTTGATGATACGAAACTTTAGAAAAGACTTAATACTATTTGGGCCCAGCCTGAGCCGGGGTGGTTGAAACTTAATTTTGATGGTGCTGCTAAAGCTGATGGTTGCACTAGCAGAGGAGGTATAATAAGGGATGAACATGGTGATCTTGTTGCGGCTTATGCCGGAGGACTTGGAAAGCATTCTAACAACATTGCAGAGGTAATGGCCCTCCTCTGGGGTCTCAAAGTGGTGATCTCTTTGGGGATTAGCCATCTCCACATACAAGGTGATTCTAAAATCATTCTGGATGTGGTTACCGGTCTCTCTACTTGTGGGTGGAAGCTGAGTGACATTATATCTGATATACAAACCATTCTCCATGGCATCCTGAATGTCTCTTTCTCCCATACTTATAGGGAAGGCAACTCGGTTGCTAATGGTCTTGCCAACTTTGGTCAGGAATTTCAATTCTGGCAGGTTTGGCGCCAAATTAGCAGCATTCCTGGTCACATTGGAATGCTTATTCATAAGGAGAAGAACTCTATCATTACATGATGTCTACCCAAGTGTCGAGTGATGAGGTGGCGTGTTTTTCCACCCTGTCTAGGCTTATGCACGACCCCCGTGTGAATTGGCAGTGGCGTCTGTACTCCCTTCATGCGAAATTAATACTCATTATTTGGGTTACGTTTTGGAACTTAAAGTGTCATAATTGGCGTCAGTTGGCTCTTGTTCACATGAATACCACTTGGTAGATTCCTCATAAGGGTATTCTACAATTTATTTGTCTTCTCTTGCTGGGTGTTGCGGCGTGGGCTATCATTATGGGTGGTGAAAGAATTCGCACTGAACCAAACACCTGCAATGAATTCAAAGATAATGCCATTGTTTGGCATTACTACAAGGAGGGGGGCATTATTCTATTCCTGGAATGCCTTAACGGGCATGATGAGTCATTATCCATCCAGTATGCTTCTTCGTGGGTTGACAGACGGGTCACCATTGGCAATGTCAGCTTTGAGATCTCAGAGAAAAGTATTGCTGAGGCGACGGGCTTATCCCTTAAAGGCATTAAGTTGCTGAGAAAGTTGAGGGTTTCCGACGCATAGAACCAAAAGCTTTTCTTAGGTGATGGCAAAGAGCTAGTACCCTACCAGGGAGGGTTTGAAAGGGTGCAGCTTCCTCAGCCATGGGCGGACATGTACTTTTTAATCATGAAGTACTTCACCTTAGAAGGTCGTTATACCAAGTTCTATTACTACCATCTTCCCCTGCTCAATCATTTTCGCAGAAACTTGGCTATTTGTTTCCCTTACTACCTGCTTTGTTCTTTAGAACACTCGGTTAAAAGGGTTCATAAGAATTTAACCGCTAGGCCTTTGGAGAAGCCTATGCCCCTTCACCAAGGCCTCATACACAAACTTTACCAGTTTCACTTGGCCCTGATGCCCCCTACCACTCTACACCTCCTGGCTGTGGAACCCTCCCCCAATACTCCGTCAGCTTCTCTCAATTGTGATTCCCTTCACACTCCTATGAATAATAGTCATGTTGGCCCGACTTCGGCCTCTGTGAAAACTAATACCCCCACTTCTGGGTCTACCTCTACCTCTAAGTTGAAGGACTCTGTTAAGTCTAGGAAGCGGCTTCATCGCCTCTCTGAGCTAGCTAAGGAAGCGGCTAGTCTTAGCTCCCTCAAAGATAGTCATGAGACCCCTAAAGGTAAAAACATGTCTGCTAAGAATCCTGCTAAAAAGGCTAGAAAGGGCAAAGGGAAAAGCATAACCCCTGCTGTCAGACGCTCTACCAGAATTGCTAGGAAGCCAGCCCCCAAGGTTAAACTTATAGACTACTCAGAAAGTAACTCTGAGGCTTCTTCTCACGATGAGGAGCCCGAGAGTGATGATTTGAAAGAAATTTGCATAGAAAATCCTGTTTCTAGGGAGCAGTTTGATGGCCATGACTCTCTACAGAATGATTAGAGGGACAGCCCCGAGAATGTGATTGGTGATGAAAATGAGTTTGACCATTAGAGCCCTATGGAGGCCCAGTATGATACTGGCAAAGGAGAGGGGAACATGATTGAGCAAAATCCTGTCGGTGCTGAAGAGGTGGAAGCAAATAGTCAGTCTGTCCCTGAAGATGATGATGTCAGGGCTACTGCTGAGGATGGCAATGTGAATGAGGACAGGGACAGCAACTCTCTTTTTGCTAAAGTGACTCATTTAAAGGACAAGATGGTGGCTCTGCAGCTCAAGCTATCTACTCTTTATAAGTTCATTACTCGCATGTTGTGCAGGTCTTCCATGATCAACTTAACCCTTTTGTAGGATATTCAACTTCTCTCCTAGGGAGCTGACAATGACAGAACTCAGGAGCTAGAAAAAGTTTTTGAAGTTTTTGAAGTTCTTGCTAAAGATTGGGAGGACTCTATGTCCTAGTGTGCCTTCTGATGTCTGGTTGCTGGTTTTTTGTTGTTACTTACTTTCTGCCGTTTGTTTGCTGGTGTTTCCTGGGTTTTGGTTCCAGGCTCTTTTTGTTTCCTAAGCCTGTGCTTTTTCTAATGTAATATCTGTTAAGGGTTCAGCCCCTTGTTTTGCCACTTGTTGTAATCAAAAACATCCTTAAGCATAATCCAAAGCTAAATTTGAGGGCTGGACTTGGGCACTAGCACCCTAGTCCTGCTCTAAATATTGGGATTACAAATTTAATTTTGGTGTCGACTTTTTCCATATGCTTCATGTTTCTAAATTTGAAATTTATTTCCCGCATTATGTCAGCCTTTTATTTCTATTTATTTCATTTCTAAGGTTGGATATTTAAAGAGAACTCAAAATCATTTTATCAGACACAATTATGATGCAAGCTTATTATGTCCAAATTCTGCTACAAGTGCTAGTGAAGGTCTACAAAGTGATGAATCTCATTGAAGATTTAGATCTTTGATATCTTGAATATATGTTGTGAAGATCTGGAATCAAGATCTTGAGTCTATCTTTCTCTTCCTAGGTTTTGTGAAGCCTTTTGTATGATCGGGAGAAGGGTTGAAGCCTCCAACTTGAGTTTTGGAATCCTTTGTGGATATGACTACCTTGCCTTCTTGTTCTACAAGTATTCATTGATATCATCTCCTTGAGGTGAAGTTATTGTTTCCTTGAGCGAAATATTGTGTGGATCTATTCCTTCATGTTTGAGTCATTTAGGATCTTGCATTTGTTTATGCTTATACTTATGGTTTATGAGCACACACATCTACATATTCTGACATTGGCTATTGTTGAGGTAGAAATACCAAAGACAGGGTTTGACTGAGGCAAACTCCTATATAGTCACAACATACCTTCTCCTTCTTTTTTTGTGCAGGTTGAATTCAGAAAGATCTGACAAAAAGGAGCAACAAGTAAATAGGTATTACAGTCACAGTTGCTACAGAAGTTATAGATTCATCTTTGAATAAGTGCAGGGAAAATTTAGAGGGTGCCCAATTTCATCAGGACCTTAGATCTAGGATCTAGAACGTTCAGCAAAGACTCAGACACCTGGTGTAGGAAGTTTTGTGACAAGAAAACTTACAAGATGAATTCAGGAGCTCCCAAGTCTTTCGGGCCCTCAAAATTTAGGTGCACAGGCTCTGATATATCCTATCTACGTTTATATAGTCACTCAGTCATTTTCTGCTTCTAGAATCAGTCTATCCGAGCAAGTTTCATAACTAGGGTTTGGCTTGATTCTAGCTAGTTAGGGTTTGTAAAAACCTAGTTCAGACATCTTTTCATATACAACAGCAGATGAATAGGATACCTATAGTTTAACCCTTCCATAGCAGTTGAGCTCGATTCATATTTTGAATGTTAGTGTAGGAAAAGGGAGGTTTGACCTAGTTGAACATACTAATCATTCTTCTCCTTTTTCACACTAAACGGTATGTAATGTCTATTCTATAATTTATATTTTAGCATATTTTAATAACCCCCAAAATTAACCAAAAAAGTATACTTTTATATATTATGAAATACAAGTACATCATATAGTAAGTACAATCTCATGTATAATTAAATACATTTCAAATCGACTCAAGAATAATTCAATTATAAATCATCACAATTGTATAAGTCAATACTCAACTTATAGCATGATCATCACAATCAATGAATTACAACAAGATCAATGATCTATCATAATACAAGTACAATAATGGAAACATGCCAAACATATCCAATGTATAGTGTACATCCAAATATCTACCACACAATAATTTTTCTCATATCCTAGACACTTGATGTGTGGAGGAGTATAATATGAATCCACCATCAATAGAATTGACTTACCCTACCCATTATCTTGGCCTAATGTGGTAAATAAAGATTCCATAGTCCATGAAATAATTTCAATGGGTATAACTATGTTTTCCATTTATTATTATTGTTTTATATTATAATCATGTTAATAGATTTTCTTGCATACAACACAACTCCACACAACATAATAAAAGACAATACAATAATTTGTTACAAAATATCAAACAACACTGGGTAAGTGCAAAAAGATGGGAGGCCAAAAAGTGGCCAAATTGTTTTCAAAATAATTTAATGCATAACGCGAGTGCGTTATAATGCGCTCACGTTATAACGCGAGCGCATTATGAATTATTATAAATAAAAAAAAGGGTAATCTTCTCATTTCATTTATGTTTTCTCCTCTATACCCGCGGCCTGCAAACCCTAGGAAGCGCGCTCGCGTTTTGGGAAAATTAATTCAACACCAAAATCTTATTGATTCATCGCCAAAATGCTGCCACGACGTCGAGCACGCCAAAGGAGTGAGTTTTATTTGTTTTTTTGTTTGAATTTCTTTCTAAATAGGTAGGTTTGAGTTGATTTTTGATGTATATTTCATTAATTGTCAGGAAATGTTAATGCACCTCCTCCTCCTCTTCAAAATCCACAAAATCCTGAGGAGGAAATACCTACGGAACAACAACCTCCTCCATCCATTCCTCGACATGCCCCTGGAACACAAGAAAATATAATGAGGCAAACTGAAAACAACAAAAAAGAAATTGAAGATATAATTGCAAGGTTGAAAGATCCTTCCACTTCAACCTTGCATAGGTCCACGCTTGCTGAATCTCTTAAATCTATGTTGTCAAATGTAGATTCAATTAGCAAGCAAATATCTAGTTGGACGGATAAAAGGAGAGAGTTTAGAGACTATTATGCAGACAAGTTGTCATACCAAGATGTGAAAAAATTACAAATTACAAAATTAGACTTGTGTTCGATTTTTACAAACCCACAAACAAATCAACCTCCACCCATTACATGCAAGAGGTTCCCTATCCATTGGTGCAACAACCAAGCGATAAGGGACAATTTTGGGCAGAGGTGGTGGATGGTTTTTGACCATCCTCCATGCAATAATAATGACGTCCCGCAATACGTTTTGAGGAAACTTTACTGCGAGTTTGTCCTCAATAAAGTGCCAAACTATTTTGATATGCGGGACTTCCAGGGTAGAGGTGGGGGGTTAGCACAAGATAGAACAGGGGCACGTGTTGACCCACAGTGGGCAGTGAGACGAGTAATCAGCAGACCAGCCCATGAGCATGTTTTTATCCCTTCCATTGTGAAGGAGAGTGTTGAGGTCGATACACTTCAATCCATTAGTGCCTTGACCCAAAGCATCATAGAGCATGCCAGTCCTGCAGCATAGAGTGGGTTGGGAGATAGTGCGAGGAGTAGGGTCCCACCCCAGGCTTGTTAGACTTGTGGGTCAGCCTGTGGTTATGACCCCATGGATAGTCAGGACAAAGGTGCACAGGCTACATCTGCAGCTGAGTAGATGGTGATGACAGATACCCTCCTGAGTGAGACTTTCGTCCTTGATACTCAGGTAAATATTAGCAAGTTTATTGAATTTAATTTATTAAATTTCATTTTTGAAATGCAAGATTAACTAATTTAGTTTGATGATTTTAATGAAATTTCAGGGTCATAGCGTTGATACAGTTTTCAGTGGTTCTCCACCTACATATTACACTAGATCATCTACTGTCGGGGTATGTAACTAGTAAACAATTATAAATATTACATGTGAATAGCATCGTTATATGAATGGTATTCTAACATCTAATTTTGGATGTTGAATAGGTTAATATTGGAGATTTCACGGCAACACCTACCAGCGATGGTGGACTTCAAAGCTTCACGAAGGTAATAAAATAAATAGTTTAATGAATGAATTATACTTACTAGATTTTTGTATGTGACTTGTGTGCTTTATTGTGTGTACTTCCATGTTTAGATGAACGTGTGTGTATGTTAGGAGGCATGATTTACATCACTATTATAGTTTTTGTAATTGAATAATGTTGTTTTATTTCCAGATGATGCAGGCTGTGGAGACACCTCCCGATGTTCATAGGGCAATGGAGCATGGTGTGACCTCTGCAATTCATAGCTCCATGGCATTGACAGGGGTATGAGGCAGTTAGTAAATTTCAATTTACATTCATTGTTATAGTTGTTTATTTTTGAAAAATCAAAAGATTATTGATTTGAAGATTAATTTCTAGTTGGATGGTTTCTATAGGACATGACATCACCACAGCCTATTCCTGCTACTGAGGCAAGTGAGGAGACAAATTATATGGTAGCGGTAAGTGATTATTTTGTTAAATGTTTCATTTTTCATAACATGTAATTTCTATATATTAATGTCTATAGTTTTTATTGTAACAGCTAAAGATGCAAGAAGAACTAAATAGGAGGAGCAGCCCTCGGGTTCGTAGTAGACCACCCACATGTGCGTCTCCATCCCCTAAAAGATCAAAGGCTGCCTGTGATCTATTCTCTTTACCAGCTAGAGGGGAATGACTTTTTATTGTGTTCCTTTGTTGTATACCTATATGGCATTTGTGGACATATATTTTATATTGCATATAGTTGACATTGTATGCCTATATGGCATTCTTGTAAGCCTATATGGCTATTTTGTATATATGTTATACTTATATCGACAGATATTGATGTATGCCTATATGGATATTTGGTTAATACAAATCTTTTTTATTGATGGCGTCCATACTTGCATTATAAATCCACATTTGAATGGATATTTGTAGATGGCTACTTCAAATATTTAAAGTCCAATTGTATTACATAGGATGTTTGTTGATCCAATAAGCTAGCTATTGTTATTCAAGTATCACCTAAACCTCATTTTGGAACTAAAAGATAAAAGTTGTATTTTTAAAAAAATGAATCATCATGTTGAATAGAAAATATTAATATTCTTTATGAGTTGATCAATTTAAAATATTCAAATGAGTATGCTGATCCATATTCTTTATGAGTTGGTCAATTGAAAATATTTCTTAATTTCTTATTATTATACCATATTGGGATGTAAAGAAAACAAACCTTTGATCATCCCAAGTTATGGCGCCTTGAATGGAATTGATACAAATGACCTTAAGCATTGAAATTTTGACAAGGAAAACACATTATGAGTTTAGGCGCCCTTCATGCTTCATATCACCAATTTTGGCACCTTGGCAACATAGTAGATGAATAACACCTCAAAATGAGCGCCTAAGGGTGATGTAGTCATACAAGGGTGTAAACAAGTGTTAAAAGCCTTAAAATATCAAGGAATAATCCAAATTCAAGGCGCATTTTCACACCTTGATCATCATCTAAGGCACCTTGCAAAGGAGGTCTTGAGCAACATAAACCTTAGGCACAATTTCTTGCTTCTACAATCAAATTTGAGCGCCTAAGGAGTGGATTGGTGATGGACACCACTTTGAGCACCTTAAAAGTGTTTGAAGGTTTGAATTGGTGAATGATAGCGCCTAAAGGTCTTAGAACCAACTAGAATAAGGAATTGAAGAATGAGTTAACCACTTTGAGTGCCTTGAAGGAGAGAAGTATGTATATGAAGATTGATTGAATGTTTGGAGTTTAGGCACACTTTCCTTGTCATCTAATCACACATTGGCACCTAGGAAGAGTTGACATGAAATAATCCTTTGAGTGGACTCCTTGATGAGATCTCTCCCATTTCTTAAACTTGTTGAAATGTTAAAAGCTAAGTCAAATGGATTCTAGGCGCTCTTTGCCTTCAGAATGACCTTGAATTGGCACCTAAGCATAACAAGAGAGTTTAAATCCATTCAATATGGCACCTTGTAAGAGGAGAACTTAAGATCATGAGACTAGATGGCATTTAAGAGTCAAGATCATCAAAATCCAAAGAAATGGGCTAAGTAAGCTAAGGCGCCTTTGCTTGTCATTCAATACCTCCATGAGCGCCTAGATTGAAATTGCAGCCAAGGACATCTAAGAGTAGGCACCTAGAGGGGAAAAGTCATCCTAAGACCTTCATAATTATTTAAAGCATAAAAAACACCAAGTATAAAGCTTCATGATGTTGGGTGCTCTTTCACCTCCATATAGATCTAGATTGGTGCCTTAGATAAAGTATCACATATCTATATCATTGAGTAAGTTCCAAGAGAGAAAGGCTTACTTCAAGCATGTTTAATCATTCAAGGTCTTACAAATAATGAATAGAGCCTAAATTGATGCTAGGCACCTCCTCTTGTCTCTACTATCTAGTTTTGGCACCTAAGGAGAAATTGCATCTAGTGAACTCATTAATTGGTGCCTAGGAGGAAAAGACCTTAAACTTACATTATTGAGTCAGTACTTTAGAAATTGAGCCATTCCTAGTCAATTGGAGTCATAAAATATCAAATACAAAGTCAAATTGGACTTAGGCGCCCCTTCATATAATTTCCCACCATCATGAGCGCCTAGATCTAGGAGGATCATCTAATTGTGCCTAGGAATAAGATACAAGTCCAAGACCTCAAATTTGAGCACCTAGAAGTGTGATGGATTGAAGAAGCTACATTGGACCCTAAGGGTAAGTTGTATCTAATGACATCACCTAATTGAGCGCGTAGGAGGTATAAATCTTAACATTGACATGAGGACAAGCGCTTAGTAAAGGAGAGTTTCTCAAACATTTAAACATGTGAATGAAGTCATAGAAATGCACTAAGTCATCTAGGCACCATTTTCCCCATGTTCCTTTGTGCGATAAAGTGTTTATCATAAGGATTGATGTGTTTCTTAGTTTGTATTGTAGGAAGATTGAAGGAAAAGAAGTATCACAGAGGTAGGAGCAAGAGCTTGGAGTCACTTTCAAGGAGTCATCATGTAGCTATTTCAAAGGAGTCATTCACATTCATTCATACCAAAGAGTTAAGATGGGAAGTAATCACTACCAAAGAGACACCACTTCAAGAGGTAGCTACTCCAAGAAGTCACAACAAGATACATCTCAGGTCTTCTTCATCAATGACATCATGTTAGATCACATCAAGTTTGACATACTTCATCAAGTTGCATCATGTCCAGAGATCTTCAATCACTTCAAGTTCCATTCATCTTCAAGTATCAATTAGCTTTTTCATCAATCATTGCTTCAAGGTCAACATGCCAAGTGCACTACTTCATCTTCATCATATCATCAAGCAAGGCACTTCATCCATCATACTTCAAGTTCTCCCAATCTTCAAGTCTTTGACAAGAGTCTTCTACTCCATGTCATCAATGAAGTTTCATCATCTACTATGAGCAATGAAGGAGCATCATTATCCTCATCTACTCTACATGAAAGAGAATTAAGGAAGGTCATCAACCTACCTACAAGAAGAAGAAATATCATAGAGTTAGTCAAATGAAGCTACAAGCATCATACATATCCTACTTACAATGAACAAGGAAAGATCAACAAGATACATCTCAAGTGTTTATTATCAAATTAATCATATTGAAGATATCATACAAAGATCAGTTTGGCCACACAAGGAGAAGAACAAAAGTTACACCCCTTTGCAACTTTACACTGCCTCCTTCTGACGATTTTTGGGGTAGCAGAAAACTTTTCACCATGGGCAAACACCTTAGAGATATAAAAAACTGAGAGAGGTTATTATAGAGGCACTCTACATGATCATGCTACCTCAAACGAAATGTTTCTAAGTGACACAGTTTTTGAATAACATCTCGTCAAAGATTGCTACCTTTTTGCACTTTGGACTCTTCAGGGATATCGTCGGTACAATGTAGCTCAAACTATTTCGACATGTTTGGGTGAAAAATAGAACCATACCTAGTCTAAATGTACCCATCCAGATGCGTTGGAATAGTTAGTTTAGTCACATCAGGAGCAGGATGAAAGTTACACCCCTTTGCAACTTTACACTACCTCCTTCTGACGATTTTTGGAGCAACAGAAAACCTTTCACCATGGGCAAATGCCTCAGAAATATAAAAAACCAAGAGAGGTTATTGTAGAGCCACTCTACATGATTGCGTTGCCTTAGATGGAATATTTCTAAGTGACATGGTTTTCAAGTAACATCTCGTCAAAGATTGCTACCTTTTTTCACTTTGGACTCTTCAGGTTTATCATCGGTACAATGTAGCTCAAACTGTTTCGACATGTTTGGGTGAAAAGAAGAACCATGTGTAGCGTAAATGTACCCATCCAGATGCATTGGAATAGTCAGTTTGGTCGCATCAGGAGCAATACAAAAGTTACACCCCTTTTCAACTTTACACTGCCTTCTTCTCACGATTTTTGGGGAGGTAGAAAACCTTTCACCACGGGCAAATGCCTCAGAGATATAAAAAACTGAGAGAGGTTATTGTAGAGGCACTCTATGTGATCACGTTTCCTTAGACGAAATGTTTCTAAGTGACACAATTTTTGAGTAACATCTCGTCAAAGATTACTACCTTTTTGCACTTTGGACTCTTCAGGGATATCATCGGTACAATGTAGCTCGGACTGTTTCGACATGTTTGGGTGAAAAATAGGACCATGCCTAGCATAAATGTACCCATCCGGACGGGTTGGAATAATCAATTTGGTCGCATCAGGAGCAGGATGAAAGTTTCACCCCTTTGCAACTTTACACTGCCTCCTTCTGACGATTTTTGGGGCAGTAGAAAACCTTTCACCATGGGCAAATGCCTCAGAGATATAAAAAACCAAGAGAGGTTATTGTAGATACACTCTACATGATCACGTTACCTCAGACAGAATGTTTCTAAGTTACACAATTTTTGAGTAACATCTCGTCAAAGATTGCTACCTTTTTACACTTTGGACTCTTCAGGGATATCGTCGGTACAATGTAGCTCGAACTATTTCGACATGTTTGGGTGAAACAGGACCATGTCTAGCGTAAATATACCCATCTGAACTTGTTGGAATAGTTAGTTTGGTTGCATCAGGAGCAGGACAAAAGTCACACCCCTTTGCAACTTTACACTGCCTCCTTCTGATGATTTTTGGGGCAGCAGAAAACCTTTCACCATGGGCAAATGCCTCAGAGATATAAAAAACTGAGAGAGGTTATTGTAGAGGCACTCTACGTGATCGTGTTGCCTCAGATGGAATGTTTTTAAGTGACACAATTTTTGAGTAACATCTCGTCAAAGATTGCTTCCTTTTTGCACTTTGGACTCTTCAAGGATTTCGTTGGTACAATGTAGCTCAGACTGTTTTGACATGTTTGGGTGAAAAACAGAACAATGTCTAGCCTAAACATACCCATCGAGATGCGTTGGAACTATCAGTTTGGTCACATCAGGAGCAGGACACGAAAAATGCATAACATGATGATGTAAAAATGTGTATATGTGTAAAAATGTAGCAGGAAATAAAAAAAAGATAAACCTTACAAATTAATGTGTATACTTACAACTCAATGTAACATGACTTTACAAAATTAATGTGAATACTTACAAATTAATCTAATGAACCATTCGGGTCTGCTCTACTCTTTATTGTGTCAAGTATTGCTTCATGGTCAAACTCACGCACCTTCCACAAGATTTTGTTCAAAGGTCTACCCTGATACTTTATCAAATGAACATTGGATGCCACGACAAGGTTCAAGTAATGAAGAATCTTCCGATGCATGTCAAAGTCTTGAAACGGCCGAACATTAACACTCTTATGTGGGTACCTTCTAAGCCATGTTCTAGTAATAACCACTGAGCCTATAGGGTATTCGATGTTTTCTCCATCTGTAACAAGGGCCTTCAATTTCTTTTTGGCCTCAACACAATGACATAAGTAATAATTTGTTCCCTCTTCATTATCTTCATCTACAATAACTGCATTTACGTGCCCTACATTGATATGTGTAGCAAATTAGATGAAATTAGTCAACATTACAAAAACACTACAAAGTAAGATGACATTACCTGGTTGAACTAGATGAAATTAGATGCATATACATGCCCTATATTATCTGGTTGAACTAAATCTGATATGTGGTGAAAGTCAACTGATGATTCCATCTGTGTTAGTTCCAATGCTGTCGGGGGTCGATACGTGTCAAGTGGGCTAAGATAACTGCCATTTGTCAACCCACTCCTTTGACTCGCAATCATCCCAGACTTGAATTGTACAGGAAGAACAAAAGCATGACATCTTTCGCGTATGGATACTCCATGAACCTACAATTGAGCTTCTGAAAGAGTGCATCTCATTTGATCCTATTAGTGTAGAATAGTCCTCATATGATGCAATGTTAGTATCATCTATCAACCAAAAAAATCTACGAACTGAAGACTTACCTTCATTACCTAGACCCATGGAAACATTACACCACTTGACAATCAATTTTGCATCTATCAACTTTGCATTGTCTTTATACTTTAACTCTTCTTATGCTATGGCTCTTTTGATACATGCTCCTGCACCATCATGCTCCTCCTTTCCATGCCCAACCTCACAAAAGTTCCACATATGCTGAATACCTGTAAAATTATGCCTCCTACTCAGCCAATAGAAATTCTGCGAGTTCTTGAATTGTGATGCACAGTTATCTGACCATATGATATGTTGACTGAACGATATGCCCCTTCTAGCCAAATCATTGTAGAACACCTGAAAGCAACCTTGCATGAACTCCGTAGAATGTGTGTGATCATCACTAATATAGAAATTATACTCCCTTATGATCTTTTTGTCATCCTCTGTACTATCATTTGCATGAATGAATGCGATGTGCACAAATATAGAAACCTGTGTGGAGTTGTAATATTGTGATTGCACCTCACGTTGTGGTTGTAGACTGTAGTTCTCTGTAAAGTCGACAACTAAAAAGATGCTACCAATTGGAAATGTGTCCTTGCATAACTTGAATTGCAAGTCCAACCATCAAGCTCTATAGGCATGTCTTGCATACTCATACACTATGCTATCACGAAATATAGGCATAAACTGATACACTGGAATCTTTTCAATAACCAATTCACACCTCTTTGCTTCTTTACCATCTTTTGCATTGTATGCCACTGTTTTATACTTGCCAAACTCTACTAGTTCGTTTCCAACCGCATGTGTTCTTTCCATATGTTCACATATTGGCAAATGTTGCAAGCCACCGCAACAATGACATGTGCCATCCAAGCATAATTTCTTGTAGAATATTTGGCCTTCCTCTCTTTCACATAAAATTCTTGATATGAAGTCTCTTGAAGATATTGGTGGGGCACATATGGCACAACCCTGCAAAACATTGTTAGTATGCATACCTAAACATATAGACCTATAAACGTCAAAATAGTTAGAAAATTCAATATGTAATCTACAAGTAGTGCGTGTGTGATTTATCTTGACATAGAAAGGTTTTAGCATTTCAAAATATCTTTGACAAATTTTAATTTGAGGATACTTCTCTAGAAATTTACCATAAAACTGTGTTTGAGTCTCATCCAAAAAATGCTTTGGATGTGGCTCACGGTTCTGACTACCGATTCTCCTTCTTACCACATCCCTTTGATTCGGAGATACCCTTGTGCAATTCTTCCAAAAGTCTTCAATTAGTGATCTTAATGCCTCAACAATTGGTTTATCTTTTTGTGGTAGTCTCCCCGAGAACACCCATAATTCATTGGCATTAGTGTCCTCAATTCTTTGGCATCTTCCAACGGCTCTTGATAAAGTTTTCCTATTAATTCTCAATTCTTGACTCGTCTTTCTAATGAGACGAGCTTTCCTCATTTGACTACTTACTATAGTCGATGTAATCACACCTCATGTTGCATTACTATCTTTTGTGCATGAGGTGTTACCCACACTCTCATACGCACTAATTAGATTCTTGACAATAGATTTTTCACTTGAAGCCTCTTATGTTCTCAACCCAATAATCTTCATGATGGACCTATACTTTATATTTCGCATCATTTCAATGAATAGTTGACATCTTGCAGTCTCATTTAACTTTTCAAAGAACAATCTCCAAATCTTATGAGCATATCTTCTACAAGTGTGTTTTGGAATCTTACCTTCCATTGGCTGCAAAATATTCTCATCAATATCAATCAAATACTTTGGCTTTCTATGCAAAATTCTAGGTGGTGTTAAGTTAGGTAAATTCATCTCAACATTAGGAATTTCATCAATATTTAAATGAGATGGGCTAGATGGCATACCTTTGATCGAAGATGGAATAGATGACATACCTTGAGGTTGAGGTGGGAACGATGGCGTACCTCCTTCATCACATGTGAGTGATGATGTACTCTCAACTTGAGATGTGGTAGATGATGTCCCTACATGTTGACTTGCGGTAGAGGACGTGTCTCCAACTATGGTATTTAAATCTCTCGTAGCACAAAGTTTTTGCATTCATTCCCTTTGTGCCGCTAATACCATATCTCTTTGTGATGGTTGTGGTTCCTCTTCAATTGGCATGTCTTCATTTATCCTGTCCAATTTCCTCTTCTCACGACGTTCCCTCATAGCCACTACTTTCTTTTCATTCTTAGCTTCTATCTCCTCCTGTGTTGGTTTAATTCTTGATCGTTTCCTCGGCATGACAGAGAATTTGTCTGTAGCATGATAAAGAGACCAATATTAGTTCCGAAGAAATGAATAAAAGATAATAGTGGGATTGTATTTTTATTATGTTGTAAGGATTTATTCTTGTATAGTTTGACATCGTGATATGTTAAGGTCTGTTTATTACACATAATTATTAAAGAGCCCAAGTGTAGAAAATATACATGGCATCATGTGAGATTGTAGGCTGCTTTCTTGATTGGGAATGTATCTATTTTAAACATGTATGATAAAGCATGATAAAGTAATTCAAATAGAATTAAGGAAAATGTAAATAACATGCATGTAAAGACTTGACATACCTAAAAAATGAAGATTCGAATGGAGAGAGTACCCAATTATGTAGTGTTTTTTTCTTCTTGCATCAAACTCCTCAACAATTTGATTTTTTCACCACTTGCTTCCTTTTCAATGTTAAATTGAATAACACTCAAATATAATTACTAACAACAATACTATTAACCAATCTATAATGTTAAATTCCTAAAATTGAATCACAATTAACATTGCAACACTTCAAAAATTGAAACTTGAATAGATATATATCAAACTTGGTGTGAAAACTATGTTATTTCCTCCTCAAGTTGGCAAAGCAGAAAAGGTGGTGGAAAGATCATGCAAAGGTGGTAGAATGTGTAAATTGTGCATGTGAACTTCCAACAGCATGAAAGCACTTCTTTTTTGTCGAAGCACGCACAGAATCAGTATGAAAATAGAGCATGTGGGCCTAGATCACGGGGGTCAACACTTTTTTACCATTTCTATAGCAAAACAAAATGTGAACGCGTTATAACGCGCTCACGTTTTGTCCTGCTATAGATTGATCCATAAATATTTTACCTATCTCACCTTCGATAGCACCTTTACAATATCTCACCTCTAGTTCCATTAGCTCATGTTCTATATCTCACATATCTCTCCCCCTCACCTCTCCCCTCTCTATGTCTCTCAGTCGCTCATTGTCTACCTTAATCCTAATCCCTCGACCCTCAACCCTATCCCAAAACCCTCGACCCTCGAACCTCAACCCTCAACGTCAAAACCTAATCCCTCAACCCTTAACTTTGATATCTCGACCCTAAAGCCTCAACCCTCAACCCTCAACGTCAAATCCTAATCCCTCAACCCTTCACTCTAATCCCTCAACCCTAAACCCTATCCCTAAACCTTCAACACTATACCTTAAACCCTAATCCCTCAACCCCCAACCCTAAACCCTAATCCCTCAACCCTTAACCCTAATCCATCATCCCTCAACTCTAATCCCTCATCCCTAAACCCTCAATGGGCTTGATACTATACCTTAAACCCTAATCCCTTATCCCTAAACACTCCAACCCTATCCCTAATCCTTATACCCTCCACACTCTACTTTAACCCTAATCCCTTGACCCTCAACCCTATCCCTAAACCCTCGACCCTCAAACCTCAACCCTCAACCCTCAACGTCAAACCCTAATCCCTTAACCCTTAACTATGATCCCTCAACCCTCAACCCTATCCCTAAACCCTAAACCCTAAATCCTCAACCCTCAACCCTCAACATCAAATCCTAATCCCTCAACCCTTCACTCTAATCCCTCAACCCTAAACCCTATCTCTAAACCCTCAACACTATACCTTAAACCCTAATCCCTCAACACTCAACCCTAAACCTTATCCCTAAACCCTAATCCCTCAACCCTCAACCCTAATCCGTCATCCCTCAACTCTAATCCCTCATCCCTAAACCCTAAATGCTATCCCTATTCCTAAACCCTCAACGGGCTTGATACTATACCTTAAACCCTAATCCCTTATCCCTAAACCCTCCAACCCTATCCCTAATCCTTATACCCTCGACACTCTACTTTAACCCTAATCCCTCAACCCTCAACCCTATCCTGAAACCCTTAACCCTTGAACCTCAATGTCAAACCCTAATCCCTCAACCCTTAACTCTGATCCCTCAACCCTATCCCTAAACCCTAAACCCTAAAGCCTCAACCCTCAACCCTCAACGTCAATCCTAATCCCTCAACCCTTCACTCTAATCCCTCAACCCTAAACCCTATCCCTAAACCCTCAACAATATACCTTAAACCCTAATCCCTCAACCCTCAACCCTAAACCTTATACCTAAACCCTAATCCCTCAACCCTCAACCCTAATCTGTCATCCCTCAACTCTAATCCCTCATCCCTAAACCCTAAATGCTATCCCTATTCCTAAACCCTCAATGGGCTCGATACTATACCTTAAACCCTAATCCCTTATCCCTAATCCTTATACCCTCCACACTCTACTTTAACCCTAATCCCTCGACCCTCAACCCTATCCCTAAACCATTAACCCTCGAACTTCAATGTACTCAACCCTCAATGTCAAACCCTAATCCCTCAACCCTTAACTCTAATCCCTCGACCCTCAACCCTATCCCTAAACCCTAAATCCTAAAGCCTCAACCCACAACCCACAATGTCAAATCCTAATCCCTCAACCCTAAACCCTCAACACTATACCTTAAACCCTAATCCCTCAACCCTCAACCCTAAACCTTATCCCTAAACCCTCAACCCTAATCTGCCATCCCTCAACTCTAATCCCTCATCCCTAAACCCTAAATGCTATCCCTATTCCTAGACCCTCAGCAGACTCGATACTATACCTTAAACCCTAATCCCTTATCCCTAAACCCTCCAACCCTATCCCTAATCCTTATACCCTCGACACTCTACTTTAACCCTAATCCCTCAACCCTCAACTGTATCCCGAAACCCTTAACCCTCGAATCTTAATGTACTCAACCCTCAATGTCAAACCCTAATCCCTCAACCCTTAACTCTGATCCCTTGACCCTTAACCCTTAAAACTTGAACCCTAAAACCTATTGCTACACGCTCGACACTCGACACTATATCTTAAACCCTAATCCCTTAACCCTCATCCCTAAAGCCTCAACCCTAAATCCTTAAACCTTCAACCCTAAACCCTATCCCTAATCCCTCTACCCTTGACACTCTTATTTAACCCTAATCCCTTGACCATTAACCCTATCCCTCAACCCTCAACCCTCAACCCGCAACTCTCAACATTAAACCCTAATTCATCAACCCTAAACCCTAATCCCTATCCCTCAACCCTTAACCCTTAAAACTTAAACCCTATCCCTACACCCTCAACACTTGACGCTATATCTTAAGCCTTAAACTCTCATCCCTAAAGCCTCAACCCTCAATCCTTAAACCTTCAACCCTAAACCCTATCCCTAATCCCTCTACCCTCGACACTCTAACCCTAACCTCGACATTAAACACTAATCCGTCAACTGTAAACCCTAATCCGTCAACCCTAAACCCTATCCCTAAACCCTCAACCCTCAACACTATACCTTAAACCCTAATCCATCAACCCTAAAACCTAATCCCTCAACCCTCAACCCTAAACACTATCAATAAACCCTCAACCCTCAACACTATACCTTAAACCCTAATCCCTCAACCCTCAATCCTAATCCCTCAACCCTCAACCCTAATCCCTCATCCCTAAACCCTAAACGCTATCCCTATTCCTAAACCCTCAACCCTCGACACTATACCTTAAACCCTAATCCCTTATCCCTAAACCCTAAACCCTATCCCTCAACCCTTAACCCTTAAAAATTAAACCCTAAAACCCATCCATAAACCCTCGATGCTTAACACTATATTTTAAACCCCAATCCCTTAACCCTCAGCCCTAAAGCCTCAACCCTCAATCATTAAACCTTCAACCCTAAACCCTATCCCTAATCCCTCTACCCTCAACACTCTACTTTAACCCTAATCCCTTGACCATCAAACCTATCCCTTAACCCTCAACCCCCAACCCTCAACTCTCAACATTAAACCCTAATCTATCAACTCTAAACCCTAATCCGTCAACCCTAAACCCTAATCCCTCAACCCTATCCCTAAACCCAACAAAACTGCTTTGCCTTATGTTAGGTTGTTAAACCCATCATTTTTGACACTCTTCTCTTAAAGATATTTGAGTTGCAAGAATATGTCAGAAAAATGGCTATGAACTTTTTTAATGTTAGTAATGTTATATGGCATGTTTTTCTAGCCCATCTAGGGTTCATTATGCCAATAGGTGTACACACTATGAGAAAAGCTTTGCGTATGGTACATCCACAGTGAGTAATTAACAGTTGAAATTAGAGGGATGATTATTATGAGAAAAGCTTTGCATTGGGGTACATCTATGTTTCTTGTTGTCCACCCCGCACTTAGGGGAGGTATATTGTTATGAAACAGGCAAATAATCTCCCATTGTTTACTGGCTCTATCTACAAGAACTACTAAACTATAGCTTAAACCCTAATCCCTCAACCCTAAACCCTATCCCTAATCCCTCTACCCTCAACACTCTACCTTAACCCTAATCCCTCGACCCTTAACCCTAAACGCTATCCCTAAAGCCTCAACCCTAAACCCTAATCCCTCAAGGTCCTAAACTCTAATCCCTTATCCCTAAACTCTAAATCCTATCCCTAAACACTCAACCCTCAACCTTAAACCTTAATCACTCAATCCTTATCCACCCCTCTCCTCCCCTATCTGGCTCACTCCCATCTCTACCCTCCTCTACCCTTGACACTATACAAACATACATATAGGCATACATAGATACATACATACATATAGGGATGCATACATACATACATATAGGCATACATACATACATACATGATTAATAGCCTTGAACCTAAAAAAATTTAAGGGGAGCATAACGCGAGTGCGTTATAACGTGCTCGCATTATTTCAAACATGACAAACAGCACAAACTTTTGCAAAAAAGGAAAAATGCAAAGCAAAAACTAACGCAAGGGCATTATAATGCGCTCGCGTTATGTTTTTCTTTGGTAATCCCAAGCCTTGGGCTTGGGATTTGCTTTGGATTTCCAACCCAAAGGCTTGGAGTGCCTTTTCAACATCCACAGACGTGTTTTTCCATAGTCTTCAAGATTTCACATAATTTCATTCGTGCTAACCCTCAGATTTACGCGTGTTTCAAGGTTGAACAAATCGAACACCTGGGTAATGTTAGGCTTTCTCTTAGCTATTTGACGATGTGATTTTTTTCACATTTTAACAATGTTAAGCCTTTCATCTTTAATTTCTTTTGTTTGTGTGTCCGTTTTTGGGCAAAAACCACTGTTTGGTCTTTTTTTCATTGTAAATTAACTATTCATTGAAATTTCAAAAAAATTACATATTTAGAAACTAGACTCCATTCTACAAATATTAAAAAAAGAAAAAAATGATTTTCAATTAGTTTTCAAAATTTATAGGGATAGCATGACCAAAATTCTATTTTTTTAGGATGTGTCCACTTTGAAAATTAGTAAAAAATCAAATATTCATCAAAAAATTATCAGAAAAATCAGGCATAAACTACATGCTATTATCTAATTTCTCACTGAAGCGATTTTAAAAATACCAAAAAAAAGTTGACCTTTTGAGGGAGCCACAGAACATGCTATGTTATGTTTTTTTGACATAAACAACACCAATTTTTGTGGCTCCCTCTTTTGAACCCCTTAATCTATGTCATTTTCAAAAAAAAATAGTAGTTTAGAAAGTAGACTCGGAGCACTACGAACATTGTTTTGGTTGTATCTCCAAATTTTGAGTGTAACTATGTTCAATTTCTCATCCAAGGCCAGCATTTCCTGATTTCAGAAAAAAAGTGGCCACTTAAGACCCCTTTTTGGCCCCCCATCTTCTTGCACTTACCCCACTAGGCAAAAAAAGATGACTCAAGACAACACATCACAAAACACAATATTATATTTATTATATTGACCCAAATCCACATCAAGTCCAACCAAATAACAAGACACACTCTTTGGAATGACCCAAATAAAACACCAAATCCAATCCACTAATATGATGCACTCATTTCCATGCAATTTTTCATATGACATACTTACCATTAGGCAATATACCAAACCAATATCCCTCTATATAAGTTATCACTACCACTATGGATACTTCTCTATGTATATTAGTACTCACAAAGGATGATCCAACAAGGATTCTCCTCTATGGATAAACATACATAATAGTACAAGGATAGTTCTCATTGAACACAAGGTACTCCTTGATGTACAATAATACATTCAATTTATATTAGCTTCTATTACCACATGCATGATACTCCTAGTTTATGGCTAGATCAATGGAATTCAAAAAAAAAGGTTTATAGGCCTTATCACAATAAAATATATCTTAGTGGATAGTGGTAGATGTATTCATAATTTAAAATACATTCCCTATGCCCTCTACACTCCTAACCATTATGTCCTTGTGTGATGTGGTGTATATAGGGAGATGAACAACTCTTCAGTATGTATCTTGGGAAAATAACATTCACGTTCTCAACACATCTCAAATGATTGTCAAGTGTGGTTATAGCACACGGGTTGATCATTTCCTTTAATAGGCTCACATACACAAGAAACACAAAACATCCAATTATTCATAAATAAATATTAATTTTTAAGTTTTGTCATGATGAAAAGTTAGATCTTTAATCCCAAATACTTTATCAAAAAAATACACTTTAGGAATTATTGAAAAAATCTTAGAAAAACTAATAATTAAGTGTCATTAAGATGAATCTCAAGCTACACACTTGATCCTTTATCATTTTGAAGGATTGAGAATTATCTATCTCATCTAAAAGATCTTCTATTTTAGTTAGATCTATGCAGACAGGAGTATAAGAATAATATAGTGATATGATTGAGATTATACTCATTAACTTGAGTATGCCATATGATGTTTGTATCTCTACATTTTTCTCCACAATGTCATTATGAAACGATATGGAAAACTATATCTTCTAATGCCATATATTCTTTGTCCGTTGTATACCAAGGGAAATTTTCCATGATGTAAGTGATTAGTTTGAAGAAACAAGATCATTTAAACATAGAGAACGTGAAACAATTTTATTGGGAGAATTAGAATAATAAAGAGAACAAGAGTATTTTTCATTATGGTGATCACAAGGGTTGTAACAAGGATGAGAGGAAGATGCAAAAGAAGTACACATTTGATGGAATACATGAACATGATGTTGAGGATGTCTACTATAAGAAGATGAAATATCTTATGGATAAACTCAAAATAACTCAAGAAAAGCCAATACAATTATAATGAGAAAGGTAAGAGCAATGTCTTTATAGTGCATACTATCCATTAAGTTCATAATCATGCACTTCAAAGAATGAGTTCATCGTGGATTTTGGTTGCACTCATTTGATGACCAAGGATGTTAGTTTGTTTCATTAGCTTGGTCAAGCTTACAATTGAGAAGGTCTATTTAGGGGATGGTTCTATTATTTTTATAATGGGTAATGGTCAAATTATTCTAGAATGTGACATGATTAGAAATGTTTATCATGTACTTAATTTGATTTCTAACATCTTATTTATTTATCAAATAACCCAATAAGAAAACATTGTGGTCATCACTTTTTTTGAAAAAATATACTCAACAAGTTTTAGGTGAGAGGATTAAGAAGAATAAGGAAAAATGCTTATATTTTCTAGAGTCAAGAAAAATAATTATCCTCATGATGAGATTAATTTTATTGACACATTAACAAAGAGTGCACTAAAGTGTACCTATTCTTCTAGTGCTTAGATTATTGATATAAACATGGATGAGGTATCTAGAATAAAATTGGAGAGTCTTTCTATTTTTCCTATGGTGACTTTAAAAGTGTAAGATTTGGATATGGATATTTCTAACCAAGATCAAGTAGCTTCAATGAAAGCAAAAACAAACCCAAAACAAGAGACTAATTATATTGTATCAAAGGATGTAAATATACAATTATTCTAGATTAGATTAGATTACTCATATGAGAGCTACAAGTGCGTATATATAGGATACATCATAAGAGATGTGAATGTACAACCAATTTGGGAAAAAGGAGATGGAGTCACATATGTGCACAACATCCCCACCAAACTAGGATGTACAAGTCACATGATGCAAGTATAACCTACCTAAGCAGATACTCACTTAATCAAACTTATCCTATCCTCGGTGCATAATATGTAATAAAGTATTTAACTAAATGTAAGAAAGTAAAATAATGCACCAACACCCCCATAAGTATAGCATAGGTGGATATGAAAGATATATGGATGGTTCCATACAAATCTGTAGCCATTTTAGGTACCCATGTACAAAATATGTGTCCCTCAAGGAGCTAGGAAGGATAAAACCTTATACAAGGGAAAACTTCCCTCAGAAAGAAGCCTTACAAGAAAAGAGAAATAAACCACCCCAAATAGAGAAACAAGAAGAGAGATAATGAATCCCCCTTAAGATGTAGTCTCCTACTCTAATAGTAGATGCTCAACTATGGATACTAAAGATGACCCATAAATGTTGAACAACATCGCTCCCCTTGGAAAGAAACAAACTCAAAGTTGTAAGAAGGAAATATTCCCATCCCTAAAAGGGATATGAGGGATGAAAGATAAAAATATATTGTCTCTATAAGTTGCTTAGGTGTTGCCATGTCAGTGCTAAGAGGTGCCACAATCAAATAAGGAGTCCTGGGCCTAATTAAAGTAAGTGACAATCTAGATCCTTGTGGAAACAAATGTAGAAAAAGACCCACAGATGATGAGACAAAATTTGTGATGGAAAAAGAGGATATGAATGTACTCTAATATATCCTCCAAATCTACAATAAGGGGCTCACAAAACAAACCTAAAAGATCTATCAAGTACTCATCCCAAGAAGTTATTTTTTGGAAGACAATGAATACATGATTATTCAACATTGAGTCACTAGAAGTTTTAGATGTAACAACATTAGATTCAACAGAAGTAGGAGATGGAGATGAGATCTCAAGTGCATGTCATCTAACTACACTACTCATCCCTAGATGATGTGTCCACACAAGATTTCTAAGTATGAACATCAAATGTATTTGCCAATGTTGGATTACAGGAGTCCGTAGCCTCAAGATGTTGACTCAAAGATAAACAAGAAGATGAGCCCTCTAAATCTACAATATTAGTCATAGAATCCATAGCCTCAATAGGAATCTCTATAGGAGGAGAAGGAGCATCAAGACAAATCTCTATGTTTTCTTGACATTCAAGCTATTCCCATTTAGCAAGAACATTAGTTTTTTCACAATCATATGGTCAAAAACATCAAGAGGTACAAGACAATCTACAACAAGATCCTCTAGGAATGGAGATTCATTTGAGTCTCTAAACATCTCCCATATTTTGATTCAAAGGTCACAAGCACACTCAATGTGAGTGGTGGCCATCATGGTGTTGATGTCAACATGAGTCAAAATTAATCCTAGCATATGATCAATATTGTCTTTCCATATAATTTGTCAATGTGGCATACTTGGTTTGGGAACAAGTCCATAGAGGTAGGATAAGAGATTAAACCATATAAAATGCTTCAAAATTTTGTCTCACCAGGACTTATAGTTCCCTCTTTCCAAGTTGATAACAGCTAGATTCTTTTTGATAACCATGATTATCTCCTCAAATAAATTAAACAAAGATCAAGCCAACAAAGGAAAATAAATCACAATATCAACCCCCTAAAATCACTCAATCAAGAGATCCCCCTAGCACAAAATGATTTTGCCACTTTATATTTAGTGCATGTATAATTGTCCCTTGCCAAAAAATACAAAGTGGTCATGATTATGATGTGTTACAGATGTCAAAGTAAGGCTAAAATAATGAAATTATAGATCTGCTTCAACCTACAACATATAACAAGATCTAACAATTTTCTCAAAATTTGTGATAGAAAAATTTGTCAAAAAATCAAAATAAGAGGTGGGTAAAAGCACAAACCTGTGTTACACTTTCGGCCAACAGTACAGTACAATTTGAGCCATTTTCGCTTAGGTCAAATTTAGGCAAGTTCGTTTCTCCCGAAACCACGTCACGCCTATGTGTCGCATACGTGGCTTGTACTTTTCAAGTGAGTCTTTCTCGCTCAAGTTAGTTTCACCCGAAACTGATAAACTAAAAACAAAAAAATATAGAAATCCTGGCATATTTGGTGACAGGCTTCTAGCAGAAAGTGACGTACTGGGTGGGGACAGCGGAGGGTTAGGGTTTCATTTGGGCAAATTTGTTGCCATCTGCCACCTTCCATAGTTCACCACCTTTAAGCATACCAAGTAACTTTCACTGTACACAAGCCCCATTTACATGCAATTGAAAGTTGTATGTGTGTGTGTTGTATATGCACTGTATATATATATATTTGTGTGTGTGTATGTTGTATATATATTGGAGGATATACATATACTTATTGTGTTTACTGTATGTGCTTGATACTACATACAGCATATATATGTTGTATATGTTGTATATGCACTGTATATATACATTGTATATGTTGTATGTTATTGAGCACATACAGTAAACACTATATATATACATATATTAAAGGATATACATATATTTATTCTCTCTTATTGTATGTGCCCGATAACATACAATATATACATCATATATATGTGTTGTATATGTTGTATATGTTGCATATGCACTATATATGTTGTATATGCACTGTATATGAACTGTATACATGTTGTATATGAACTGTATATGTTGTATATGAACTGTATATGTTGTATGTACTATAATTTCTATGCATATGCACTATGTATGCACTGTATATGTTGTTTAATTTCTATGTATATGTTGTATATGTTACAGTAATTTCTATGTGTATGAAAGTTGTAATTTCTATATGTACATGTTATGTATGCACTGTAATTTCTATGTATGTAATGTACATGCATTGTATATGTTGTAATTTCTATGTATATATAGTGCATATACAGCGTATACAGTGCATATACATCATATATAGTGCATATACACATATACAGTGCATATACACATATACAATGCATATACAACATATATAGTGCATATACAGCATATACAGTGTATGTATACAGTGCATATACAGCATATACAATGTATGTATACAGTGCATATACAACATATACAATGCATATACATTGCATATGTACACATATATATAGTGCATATACAACATATACAGTGCATATACACATATACAATGCATATACAGCATATATAGTACATATACAGCAATAGAAATTACAACATATGTAGTGCATATACAGCATATACATACAAATTACAACATATACAGTGCATACATAGAAATTACAGCATATACAATGTATACAGTGCATATATAGTGCATATGCATAGAAATTACAGCATATACAACGTATACAGTGCATATATAGTGCATATGCATAGAAATTACAGCATACATCACACACACACATATATATATATAGGTTGTATATGTTGTATGTTATCGAGCACATATAGTAGACACAATAAATATATGTATATCCTCCAATATATATACATCATATACACACTCTTTAGCCAAATGATCAATGGAAACACTCTTTAGCCATGAAAATGCTCCTAGAATTCTCAAGTAGATGATGCATTCCTTTTAGTGCACCAATTGAAGTGTAAACATGCCAATGGTATGTATATAATCTATCTCAAATTCTAAGCCCTAAAATTACAAGACTTTTGAAGGATACATTATATGCAAGCCACTAGACAACACATGGCTACATGAACAAACCATACAAATACCTAAAGTTGAACATGAAATTTAAACTAGTTTTAAATTTTGATCTCTACTAGTGAACTTAACTTTTACTACTTTTTGACTTCTACTTTTTCATTCACTATGTTTTAATATCTATTTACTCTCACAAATTTAAACTAGTTTTAAATTTTATTTTCAAGTTTGTACTTAACAATGAAAGTGAATCCCTAAAGTGAAATAGTTACCTGTACAATTACATGTTGATTTAATGACTAGACAAATGATCAATGGAAACACTCTTTAACCATGAAAAGGCTCCTAGATTTCTCAAGTAGATGATGCATTCCTTTTAGTGCACCAATTTAAGTGTAAACATGCCAATGGTACGTATATAATCTATCTCAAATTATAAGCCCTAAAATTACAAGACTTTTGAAGGATACATTATATGCAAGCCACTAGAAAACATGGCTACATGAACAAACCATTCAAATACCTAAAGTTGAACATGAAGAAACCTAATCTCTATTATGAGGTGGTAGCATTGGGGAGACTTGGTTACCCAAAGGCATTTTGGGTTAAGCTATGTTGTTGTCTACATGTATCAAATTATTTTGTAGATAATTGCAACATAGCTTAACACCAAAAATGCTTTACGATTATCAAGTTTTCAAATAATGTCAAACTTCCTATGAGCATTAGTTAAGTCTACAGTGGCTTCGTCCACATATGCTATTCATGTCGTGCAAATTTGACTTGATTATCCTAAGTCAAGTTATATTTTCCTTCTTGAGACAAGTTATTGTTTCCACTTTTACACAATGAAATATGGATTAGTGTAACTACTTCCCTTATGAATTATTGTATTTAAGTCAACCTTTCAGTTGAAAGTTCTTGTGACTGAACTACGAAGCCTTTGCATTGTGTGTATGTAGGCAAGGCCATCACAGATGAGCCCTCGAGGCATTAGGTCTGGTCCTTAGGTCAGGTTTTCTTTCTACATAGTAAATGATACCTTTGTAAAGTTTGATCTCGATACTTGATAAGATAGGATATGATAGGTAATGCTCATGTAATTGAGGTAATGTGGGATAATGATGAAAATACTTTGTAGCCATGAAAATGCTCCTAGAATTCCAAGGTTGAAAACTATGACCTTAGAAATTCGAGGTTAAAATTTTAGTTGTGTGAGAAATTGTAAGCAAAATCAAAGTTCACCAAATCATAGTCACAAATCAATAACAAGTTACAAAATCAATTTAAATCATAGTGGGAAACTATTTATAAACTTTAATCAATACTTTCATCCTAGCAATTTAAACTTTGATTACAATATTCCAAAATATACAAATTATTTCGGTATGGATGTGTCATAAGATGTGAAGGATCATGCAATTATGTCAAGATTTGGAGCAAATGAATGTATCTTAGCCAAGGAACAAACCCTAATAGGTGTAATGAATGTAGGGTAAAGTAGGTTGAGAGGGTAGGCTAACATACACTAACTTAAACTATAAATAAAAAATATAATCAAATGAAGAATAAACCATAGACACATCTAAAATAATTAATAAAGTCAATTTAATTATATTGGATTTTTAGAAAACCCTATGTTTTATAAATATAAACTAATTTACTTGTATGCAAACTAGATTGTGTGGCGTACAATCAGATTCACAAAAAATATGATGGAAAAAGAATAATTTAGCCTATATAGTTTTAAATTTAGGTTAATCCAATGGAATATGTAAATGCATAAAAATGGTTGCACGAACTTGATCTCTACTAGTGAACAAACCATTCGAATACCTAAAGTTGAACATGAAGAAACCTAAGCTCTACTATGAGGTGGTAGCATTGGGGAGACTTGGTTACCCAAAGGCATTTTCGGTTGAGCTATGTTGTTGTCTACATATCAAATTGATTTGTAGATAACTATGACATAGCTCAAAAAATGCTTTACCATTATCAAGTTTTCGAGCAATGTCCAACTTCATATGTGAGCTCATTAGTTAAGTATAGAACTATTGTATCCCTTGAAAGTTCTTGTGTCCAAACTACGAAGCCTCTGTGTTGTGCGTACATAGGCAAGGCCATCACAGATGAGCCCCTGAGGCATTAGGAATGGCCCTTAGGTCAGGTTTCCTTTCTACATAGTAAAATAACTTTGTAAAGTTTGATCTAAGATAAGATAATCGATCTAGGATATGATAGGATAATGCTCATGTAATTGAGGTAATGTGGGATAATGATGAGATACCCCTAGTGAGAAGCTAATGATGTGAACATAAGAGAAGATGCCTTCAAGAGAAGAATAGATAATCAAGCCCCCCCAAGGGAAGAGCATCTATATATGAAATAGTAATTAAAGGATCAACTATGAGCATGCAAGAAGAGGTCTTCCTATGTTCTAATCTATTGGATAAGACTAGAACTATTGTTTCCCTTGAAATTTCTTGTGACCGAACTATGAAGCCTCTGCATTATGTGTACACAGGCAAGGCCATCATCGATGAGCCCCCAAAGCATTAGGTCTAGTCCTTAGGTCAGGTTTCCTAAATCTACATAGTAAAATAACTTTATAAAGTTTGATCTAAGATAAGATAATCAATCTAGGATATGATAGGATAATGCTCACAGTAATTGAGGTAATGTGGGATAATGATGAGATGCCCCTAGTGAGAAGCTAATGATGTGAACATAAGAGAAGATGACTTCATGGGAAGAATAGATAATCAAGCCCCCCCCAAGGGGAAGAGCATCTATATATGTTCAATAGTAATTAAATGATCAACTATGAGCATGCAAGAAGAGGTCTTCCTATATTCAAATCTGTACTGGATAAGACTAGAACTATTGTTTCCCTTGAAAGTTATTGTGACCGAACTACGAAGCCTCTGCGTTGTGTGTACATAGGCAAGGCCATCACGAATGAGCCCCCAAGGTATTAGGTCTAGCCCTTAGGTCAAGTTTCCTTTCTACATAGTAAAATAACTTTGTAAAGTTTGATCTAAGATAAGATAATTGATCTAGGATATGATATGATAATGCTCATGTAAGTGTCTCCCTTATATTTAATTTATGCATCAATTCATCATGTGTAATTATTTGGACTGTTAAAAAATACATGTTATACAATTCTCTTTCATTCTAATTTAGTTTTTTGCAAAACATGTTCCTCAACCTCAAGTTTGGAGTAGATAGATTTTAGTTTACACATTGTCTATGATTTAGAAGTGTTTAAATTTATTTTAGTTTCAATTTAATTAATTGTTAAAATTTATAAATTAAATTACATTTTATTTATCATGTGTTGTAGATATTTTGACACATGGATGATCAAACTTCACATCAGTCTGATCATCCAGGTGACACTAATGGTAGTTCTACTTATGCTGAGACTATTGAGAGGTTTGAAAATGCTTTGAGTGAACTTGATCGAACAATACATAACACACCAAACTTATCAAATAGAGACAAGTTGGTTATGTTCTAATAGGAGATCACACGTGTGATCAACATTGTTAGATCATACAACCCTTATGATCAAATTACTGTTGACATGTTTTATACGTCACTTTCTCAAAGTGTTGGTGGCAATGAGAAATGGTCATCTGTTTCTAGGCTAGTTCTAGTAGATAATGTTCTCAGCTTGTTCCCATCTTATAGGGGACAAGAGGGAGTGAGAGGCTATTCCCCCACCAAGTGTGAGGATCAAATTGTGGGTCTTTTTATCTATCTTATATTTTTGGCAGCACATCACAAATGGCCTAACAATGATGAGTTGCCATTGTATTTTTGCAAACAATTATATGCAGAGTTTCATTTACATTTATCTGTCGATTATACATCTTTTCCCAAACATGTTGGACAGGAGAGAGGGAGGTTTGTAGACAAAGTTGAGTATAGACGACCAGAGTTGCCACCTCATGTGAACAAGAGGTCCATAGTTGGTCCACACCTTTTGGTTCTTCCAAAAAGTGTGGAACTAGTAGAAGCCATAGAACCATCAGTGAACCCCTTGAGATGCAAGATTATTGAGAGCCTCACGACTATTACTAGTGAGGTTGATCAGTTATCATTTGATCATGTTGGGAGATATTTGTTACCTGCACGAAATCATATTCCTCCCACTGAGGCTACATCGACCAGTTTCGATCATTATATTCATGCTGATATACCATCGCCACATGATGTGGCATGGATTAGTGGAGAGCATGCTTTGCGTAAAATGACTAGATGCCTCGCTAGTGATTTATTGGATGCATACCAATTCATCAGCGATGAGTATGGGATCCCACTTGATGGTATATCCTCACATCTTAGGGAACATTTTGGTAGACAGAGGAGCCATGGTGAGCCAGCTTCACAGGGTTTGGGGGACATCAAGATGTTCCAGTTGGTCCTACATGCTCAACCCCTCAGCATGTTCCAGATCAGGTTCAGGTTATTGCACCTGATATTCTAGGAGGTGAGTATAGCAGGATTCTTTTTGGCACTAAGCCGACACCATCTACACATCTCTCGTTCTCCCTTCATTCTTCTAAAGTCAGTGGGATTGGGAGGGTCCTCGATGCTACTACAGTTGAGGTAATTTATTTTTAAAAATTACAATCTAAATTAAATTGTGCACATGTTCAAGCTCTGACTCTTTATTGAAATCATGTGTACATGTATGAATTGAATGTGTATATTAGACTCATGTTAATGTCCTGGTACCTGGATATGGAGATTTGTAGTATGTTGGTGATCCTAGACATCATCATGAGGTATGGATTTTTAAGTACACAGATATCTTTAATAATTTTTTACATACACACATCAAACTTACAAGTTTTCTAAATAAATACACATGGATATATGTACATGTACATGTCATATAGGTTCTAGGATCAGGTCATGCTTATTTTCAGACTCTTGTGCATGTTCATCATCTACATGATCCAGACCTTGGATGTCAGGTAATTTAGAGATCTGTCAAGTATTAATTATTTATTTAAAATTAAAATAGGTTATATATGTTTTTAAAATTTTATGGTGTTTCATGTGCAAGGCTCGGGTCAAGGATCAGTTGGACAAGGCTCGGGTCAAGGATCAAGATAGGGCTCGGGTCAGGGATCAGGACATGGCTCAGGTCAAGGATCAGGACAGGACTCAAGGCATAGCGAGGCTCAATCCATTCACCGAGATCTATCTAGACATTTATGAGTTATTAAATTACATGAGTTGAACATGTTCTATATTTGTACATTTAGACATTATGAGTATATATTTGGACATTATGCTTGTTTCCAAACATTATGAGTATGTTATATATATATATATATATATATATATATATATATATATATATATATACATACGTGTTGATGTTTTATATCTTAGACATTTGGACATTATTGATTTATGATAGAAATTTATTTATGATGGAATTTATTTATGATGAAATTTACAAAGATACATGTATGCATTGCAATATTAATATAATAAAATTATTTAATTAATTATTTATGATGAAATTTGTAATGTATAGTTTTTTCCTAGAAAAGTTATTTAATTAAATAAAATTATTTAATTATTTATTTAAGATGAAATGTGTAATGTATAGATTTTTCTTAGAAAAATTATTTAATTAAATAAAATTATTTAATTAATTATTTATGATGAAATTTGAACATAGGTTTTTCTTAGAAAATTTATTTAATTAAATAAAATTATTTAATTAATTATTTATGATGAAATTTGTACATCTAGAGACATTCTTAAATTATGAGTTGAATATATATGTTTTATATTAAATAGTTAAATTAAATATCTTGGACGTTTGGACATTATTGATATAATAATGTATTATAATTAATTATTTATAATAATTATTTAATTGAGATATAATTTGTTATAATTTCGTAACTTTTTATTGACATACATGGATGTGCCTAATAGGTCTCTAGATGGATAACTATCTTCTTGGAAGTAACAATTTAAACGTATACATTGAAAGCCACCATCAAGAATATTATTTAATAATTGTTATATAATTTGTTATAATTTCATTTAACTTTGTACTAACATGTGGATGTGCCTGATGGGTCTCTCTGGATAACTATCTTCTTGGAAGTAACTTTATAACTGTCAATCTGATCAATAATCATGGCCATTTGTTGTTTCTAAAGAAATGGACGAAGTAGTACAGATAAACTGTATGGTTGCAAAGTAAATGCGGGAAGATATCTTAGCATTTTCTTTACAACCATAAAGTTGATATGTACTACATCCATTTCTTTAGAAACAATAAGTGGCCATGATTGTTGATCAGAGTTGATAGTTATAAAGTTACTTCCAAGAAGATAGTTATCCAGAGAGACCTCTCAGACACATCCACATGTCAGTACAAAGTTATGAAATTATACCATTATATATCAATTCTTAAATAATATTATTGATGGTGGCTTTCAATTTATATCTTTGAATTGTTCAAATCTTCTTAGCACATCCATGTATGAACTTATTAAATGAACTGTGTAAATTATGAACTAGATAGATATCTAATGTAGGCCCTTGTTAAGTTTGAGGCCCCTAAATGATAATGATACAAAAAAGTTAAAAAGGAACTCAATTGATAAATTTACATATAATGATCTACCAAACTCATAACATAACTTTAAAAGGTCGTGGCCTAAGTAGCTCATTTGAACATGTAAAAATTATGAACTCTAGATATCTATACAAAAAAAGAGCTTCCCTTAGCTTTGAGAAATATTTAAATTTTATACTGACAAGGCCAACCACGTGAAGGTGGAAGCTCATGTGGCCTCACCTAAGACCTAAGACACAGGTAATACCTAAGACACCTAAGACATCTAAGACTTAAGACACCTAGAAGACATAAGACCTAAGACACCTAGACCTAAGACACCTAAGACATCTAAGACCTAAGACACCTAAAATACATAAGACATAAGACACCTAAGACATCTAAGACCTAAGACACCTAGAAAACATAAGACCTAAGACACCTTTAAGACATCTAAGACCTAAGACACCTAAGACATCTAAGACCTAAGACACCTAGAAGATATAAGACCTAAGACACCTTTAAGACATCTAAGACCTAAGACACCTAGAAGACATAAGACCTAAGACACCTAAGACATTTAAGACCTTAGAAGACCTACTTGACACCTAAGACCTAAGACATAGATACCTTTAAAGGCCTAAGACATGTCTAAATACCTAAATTAGAGACTATATATAGTTTAGAGATCATACCTGCACAGTTTGAATGAAGTTCAATAATCAAGAACCATTGAAATTAAAAGTTGAAAGGAAAGAACTATCAACAATCATAAATTTTAAAATAAAACTAATTATTTATTTCTATATCTTAGGAATCTAGTGTGAACATACCTTCATACCATGTATCAATCAAGGTTCAACTTGCTCTTCAATAATGTTTAACCTATAACATCCACGCAACTTTTAAAGCTCTTGGTACATATAATCTCGATCTTCTCTATCTTTTATTATCTCTAAAATCTTTCATGATCTTTAATTGACAACCTCCACTTTTGTTGGCCATGTCCTCTTTTTGGTAAAGTTTCTAAATTTAATCTTGTTTCTATAACTAAGTGACTATAATGTAGAACCTTTTGTCCTAGCATATAATCAATAAATATAATACCATTTTTATCTATCTTTGTTGTTGATAATATGTGCCTTCAACAACGACAGATCCAATGGGATAAGATTGTCCATCACCATCTATCATTGATTCTAACAATTTGGATTTTGGTTGCATGCATCTTAGTAGATAGTAATCTACACCTTTTGAATTGTCAGATTCTGCAACCACAGCAAAAATATCTCTTGTACACACCACAAGTAAACATGTCTATACATTATCTAGATTCAATGTAAATAATTCAAATATTTATAATGACTCTTGACTTAGGTATCTAATACAAATCAAAATTTTGTAAGTTAAAATTTAATTTAAATTTACATTTAAAATTTACCTGTAACAATTAAATCGGATACACGTTCATAATCAACTGAATATAAAGGATCATATATAACTACAATGTCACTATCTTCAAAAGGAGGCATTGATACTATTTGTTTCATTTCCCATTGTGAAACATATCCATCTCTAATAATCTCACATTGTAGAATATTTGCATTGTTCACAATGCAATCAACACAAAAACATGATTTTTCTCTCACTTGAATAGAAAGATGCTTGCTATGTCCTATAGGACTCATGACTTGATGCAAACTTCTAATACCATTAATTGTTTGACAATTATAAGGATTCAATCGATCAATATCTGTGTATGAAAAATTCAAGCTCATCCAATTAAGACTTTAAACTTCTAAATTTACTTCTTTAATATTTATTTAATTTCAAGCATCCAATTAAGACTTGTGTAAATGTATATATATGTGTATTAAAACAAATTCAATAAATTCATGTACTTGAATTTAAATAAAGTTTTCAAATAACATATTCAATTTACATACATAGCTTTAACTTCCCAAAAATAGCATTTGTTGTGTATTGATTCATGGACACCAAAATGACTTTTGCACCATTCAACAATTTCATTTGCATTTTGTATGGTGTTACCTACAAGTTCATGTTAAGGTGAAGTATTCAACATTTTAAACTAATTTACATAAATTTCGTATATGGTACAAATTTACTTGCAAGTTCATATTGGCGAAGTGCATGCTTCACACATGCTCTTGCTCCATTGTGCTCTCCTTTTCCATGTCCGCTCTCAAAAAAATTCCACAAAAACTTTATACTATGTCTAGCATGTTGTTGCATTAACCAATTAAATGCTTTTGCAAACTTAGATTGACCTATATTTAGTTATATAAACAACCATTTGAAAACCAAAAAATAGTTAAAAACTATATATGTATATAAGTAATTGATTCAAGTCAGTAAAGTTATAAATTTAAATTTAAAATTAAAAATAAAAATAAACATAAAATCAACACTTACCAACACATCCATCAGACCAAATCTAATGTTGTAATGCACTTATGTCACATCGTCCCAAATCTTCAAAAAACATTCCAAAACAATGTGCTACATAGCTTCTATCATGACCCGTATCATCACTAATATAAAAGTGAACCTCCTTGATGATAATTTGTTCATCTTCGCTACTTTCTTTACCATCTACAAGTAACTGAGCATGTCTATAGAAAACTTGTACAAAGATTGTGACTTGCTCTAAATGATAATATTGACTTTGAATCTCAGATTGAGGACTAAATGTATAATTCTCAGAAAAATCTACAATAGAAAGAATGCAACCCAGTCAAAAACAATTCTTTGAGTCACGAAATTGCTTAGCCTGCCATCTTGCATTGTGACATTGTTTAGAGTCCATAAACTCATTATAGGGCAATTCACTCTCTCTCAAAATAATTTTTTTGGACTCAGTGCCTGACTTCATTGTGTATTTCTCATATTCAAATCCCTTTCAAACAACTGGCATTGAATGATCAATATTCTCAAATGGTATTAAAAGTTTCCTCAAATTTCCACAATCTATACATGCATTTTTTATACATTGTACATTGAACTCATCTGAATCTTCTGATTTCCCCATAAGATAGACTTCACAAATTGTGTTGTACTTCCAAGGATGACTACATTTGGATTAGCTATTGACATAACTTTTTATATGATTGTAGGTGTAGATGAAATTCAACATGATTTCCACAGCAACAAGTTTCACGTATTTTATTTATACGTATGAAACATGGTCGTAAACTCTCAAACATCTTTTGACAAATCAAGTAATATGTGGAAATTCTTGCTTGAATGCTTCAAAAAGTTCACTTTGTGTTGTATCTATAAAATATTTTGGATTGAGAATTTTTTTTACCATCTTCACCTTTTATTTGTATAGTATCCCTTCTACCAAAAGAAACATGGGAGTGGTTGGTCCAATATCCAATTACATTTTCTTTTACATCTTCTAAAATTCTATCTTTCCGAAGGAGTCGACAAATATTTACCTAATTACTTTCAATGTTTTCATCTAATCTGTTTCTCTTCTTGATATATCTTTGAACAGTCTCCTAGATATATTTACCACTTTGGCAATTGCTTGAACTTGTCTTCTATGTGATAATTTTTTACTAGAAATTACAGTCATCAATGCTCTTCGTGCAACACTTAAATCAGTAGCTCGACTCTTGGTTTTAATAGAATCCAATGCTTCTTGCAAGTTTTCAACTACTGTCTAATTTAATAAATCTGAAGATTTTTTTTTATTATCAACCCCTAGCAACTCCAAAAGAGGGGTCATTTCTTTTCGCCTAAATAACTTTGCGCATAATTGTGCTCTTCCAATTAGAGATTTATCTTCAAAAAATTCATCCCAAATTCTTTTAAAGTGAAGTTTTATTGTGCTTTCAGGTAACATATGTTCAGGTGAAATCATCTTGAAAAGAGAATCCTCATCCATTTCCAAAAGATTTTTCATTCCATACAAAAAGTTTCTATCACTAGCACCAATTTCTTCTTGTACTTATTCATTACCATGCTCTTCAAATTGTGCATCAATAATTTCAATGGGTTGTTCTTTACTAGATGGTCCTAAAATCAAATTCCCCCTATTTAGTTCATTTTCATATCTTTTTTCGGTCATATAACCTTGATCTAGTTATTTTATTCCCCATCACAAATTGCTTGTTTTAATTCACCTACACACATAGACATGCATGTACATCCCAATAAATTTAAGTCATGGAGTTCAATTTCTACATGATTTTAATCTATCATTGAACAATAAATACACTCATAAACTTTTAAAATTAATCAATGACAAGTTGAGAATTATTGTACCTTGAAAATGTGTAGCCTCTCTTACCAAAAAAACTCCTTTTGTGTGCTTTCTCGTAATGTTTGAATTGAAAAAAAATAAAAAAATAATTTGTAGCCTCTATTGCAAAAAAAAAAATTCTTCTTGTATTTTCTCTTAATGTTTGAATTGAAAAAATAAGCAAAATGAACTTATATTTATATGAGGTTGTTTCAATTTGGAAAAAAAAAAATCGACCGACGAAATGGGGGGCTGACCGGAAAAGTTTAGATTGGGGCGAATTGAACTCCCCTAAATTCAACTTAGGCGAGTTTGATTCACCTGAAACTATCTATGTGGCATCCTACTTGACAGCCACCTCCTCCTTTTTTAGAATTTTCTAAAACTTTCAACTTGAACTGAATATTTCTTCAGTCAAAATGAATTATTTCAAAAAACTAAAAATACCCTTTTGTAGAGCTCTGAGTCTAAAATCCAAGTATATATTATTTTGATATTTTGATTAGTTTTAATATGTTTTTGTTTTAAATTATTGCAAGTAGGTTGTTATAATCAAAGATGACACTAATTAGAAAAAATTTAAAAAAATATAAAACCACATCAAAAAAATTTGAAAATTATATGGTGCACTAGAGGAAAGAGTCCTCTCCAAAAGGGTATAATTGGTTTTTTGTTAATGATAAAAAAACTTATACAAAAATTGACGTGGAATGAAAACTATCAAATTCTAGTAAGTTTGACTTTAAACTGTTATTATGAAAAAAATATGCATTGAAAACTATTTTTTTCCATGCACTAGATATTGAACTAATCTATTTGAGAAAAAAAAGGGGGGGGGGGAAAATAAGATTTTTTTTGTGACATGGACTCGACGTCACTTTTTCCTGAAATTTTCAGCAATTCAAAATCTACTCTTAAATTTATATAAAAAATATCAAAATAATTTTTTAAATTTTTTGAAAAATTACAGGGATAAAATTCATCATGAGTTCTACATTTCATTAGTTTACATCATTTTTAAATTCAAAACATAAATGCCACTTTTATGAGGTTGAAGTTGAAAGTTTTTTGTGTTGGTCGATTCCTTTATAAAAGTGTGACACAGGTTTGTAATTTTACCCAGGTCAAATTTAGATTATTATATCTCTCTCAATACAGATCCAAATCCTTATAGTGAACACTTATTGGAAATCTCTTGAAGTTTTCCAACAACTCTAAAATTATATTTTGAGATCTGTGTGAGGTGTACAACCCTCTACAAATAGGTAGATATTTGGCGGAAAATCAACAAAAGAAATTCTAAGGGTCTTGGGCCAAGTGCTCCAATTTTGACAAATAATAAATCAATCTATAGATTTTTTGGCCTTCTAGATGTGATGGTAAGGTTGATTTGACCTAAAATGCTCCAAAATAATGGCAACCTATTGGATCTCGCAAGCACCTCCCAAATAAAAACCCTTACAGATCAAACCTCCAATGTCCTTGATTTAGACACAACAAAATGCAAAATCCACTATCTCAGATGCTTTGGACTTAATGGTGAACTCAAAGTTACTCCATCAAGCCCCAAGTGTTACTTACACTACAAAGCCACAAAGAGGAACTCCCTAGAATTTGGTGTTTCTATAAAAAAAATTTGATTCCACGTATCATCATTTGATGCAAGAGAAGAGCATACTCAACTTTTCAAGAAAATACAAGATCTAAAACCTAAATCTCTAAAAAATACTAACAAGAAACAATCCCACAAACTCGTATTACATGTAAGATTTGGCTCAGAGATAGCTAACCAAAATCAAGCAACTTCAATGAAAGCACATAGAGACCCAAAATGAGAGAATAATTATTTTCTATATCAAAGGATGCAAATATACTATGATTCTATATTAGATTAGATTTCTCATATAAAATCTACAAATGGGTATATATAGGATACACCACCAAGAGATGTGAATGTACAACCAATGTGGGATAAATCAGATGGAGTCACATGTGTGCACAACATCTCCATCAAACTAGGAAGTACAAGTCACATGATCCAAGTATAACCTATCTAAGTAGATACCCACCTAGGCAAGCTTATCCTATCCTAGGAGCTTAATATGTAATAAAGAAATTAACTAAATACAAGAAAATAAAATAATGCACCAACAAAAAGTAGATGAGGATGTTTTTGGAGATACTATGACAATCGATGCATAATTAAGTTAAAATTTTGGATTCTTTGACATTGGAGAATGCCAATATTGGGGAGATGTTAATAATCAACCTTTGGATGAGCATGGATATGATTTGGGACATGGAGATCATATTATTATACACAAGGGAGAGTTTCTCTCAACAATGATGGGAACACAACTTTGATTCCTGGCTAGGAGGTATTATGTTCTTCATTTATTACTTGGAGTTAATGATATTTTGTTGATTTTATCACTTCTTTTGAGAGATTGTTTAGGAAATTCTTGGAGGCCACAATTATGTAGAGAAACTACTTCATTTTTTCACTTGATAGCATATGACCTAAGAAGACTTGCTTTATACCACTATTTGGTATTATATGTTTAAATAAGACTCATTGTTTTATTTATGTTTTAAAATTCTTTATTTCAAAGAATTGTGGATGATACTTTATTTTCTTAGCAAGGAATTTCAAGTTGAGTGATATTCAACACAAGTTTTCATGGATGACATGGAGTTGATATTTTATTTGAGAGCTTTTTTCTTTAGTATATAGAAACCTTGGATGATCCCTTTGTTATCATTTATATTTATAGCCTCTTGGTTTCCTTTGATGATCTCCTATCATTAACATGATTCATATTTTTGGCTTGCAATCTTGGATTTTGTAGATTTTGGGGCATATTCATAACATTGAGAGATTTGAGTGCTAGGATCATTCTTTAGATTTATGGGTGGATTTATTAGTTGATAGGTATCCCTATCATTCTTCTTTCTCATCTAGGAGAATCTTACTTGACATGTATAGAGTGAGAGTTGTAATGCCCCGCCATGCAACCCTAGAGATAAGTCAACTAAAGCAAAAAAAAGGGTAGAATTTTTTTTTTTTGTAATAGAATTAACCAATCTAACATAGTCTGACACAACAAGTTAACTACATCTCTAGGGATAACATGACTGCATTATTGAAATTAAGCAATAACCAACAACATACATAACTCATTCAAACATGATTATATTACATGATCTAACTAACAACCACGGTTGTTCTAAATCCAAATGAGTACACACACACGCACAATGAAGTAATGTCTACCCAATAATGAACTCAACAAGGGGTTAAGATTCTGATTTACATATTTTATCATAGCTCCAGAGTCCTGCATGACTTATAGATCTCAAACTGCGCCTCTCCGTAAACATTAGTCCTGTATAGTTATGGATTACACATTACAAATATCAATTGTATGAAATGACAAACCTAAGGCCCTAAGGGGCCAACCTAATGTCTCGGGGGCTCATATTGGCCTTGCCTACGTACGCGGAGCGTAGAGACTTCGTAGTTCAGGACAATGAACTTAAAATCCACAAGATGGAACCAAACATAACAACACATGCTATCATAAAATAGTTGTCTATCTTCACTAATTGTCTTCATAGAAAAGATTCATAAATTGAACCCAAAATATTTGGATTTTACAAAGGTAGAAACTCATAATTTTCACTTTTAAATAATGAGGAATAGATATCCAAACTTATTCACCACCTCAAGAAGAGCTAATTATCTATTTGCAACATAACATGTTCTTCCTTAAACAATTTCTTGCGTATACAAGTAGCCAAGAACTTAAACCAAGTCATCCTATTTCTATTCCACATCTACACTTCATTCCTTGATTCTTTTTGTGTAGTCAAAATAAGATAGGAGACAACTTACCTTGATAATTCTAATCCGCTTAGTAAAACAAGACGTATTAGAACTATTGTTGAAGAGCTTCATAAGGGTTTGTAAGTATAATTAGAACATAAATCATACTAAGCCACACAATATATGGAGTAATTCACAAATTTCAAAGTCACAGATCATTCTCCTAGTGATCATTACACTATCTCTTGACATATTAGAAATTACGATAAAACTTCTATGCTTCCAATTGAGACATTAAACTAATCATATTCTATTTTAGATAATACTCCAACCAAGTCATCATTTGAAGATAATTTACCCTTTTGCTATCTCAGTATACCTCACTCCATTCAATGATATACTTTAAATTAACAAATTAATTTTTGTACAACATTACTACTGGAATAAAACTAATGTCTTTATATTTATGAAAATAAATTAAATAGATAATTAAATAAATAAAATAATTATCTAAATTAGAACAAAATAAAGTAGATAAAAAAATTCAAATTTAATTAAATTCTCCTCTCCAAAATACATGTAAGTAAGGTTAAAGTAACATATTCTAAATTTTACTTTAAGTAAATATCATTAATTTTCTATGCTAATTCCTTTCTTTTAAAAGGAAATATAATGTTGGTTTATTTATTTACTATTAAGTGATACGAATCTTTATCTTAACCTATAAACTCTCTAATTTAGCTTTTATTTGACGATTCCATATAAGAACATCAATAAAACACATACAAATGAATAAAGTTTAATTATACATAACCATCGATATAAATAAAGATTAAAATTAACGTTAACTATTGCTAAAATGTCTCAAGCATAATAAATAAATGAATTAACTATAACTTAATCCTTACACGTGTATGCAACAACAAGTCTCTAAGCATGCTAAAAATAGGCGCATAGCAAGGTTTATTTTCTATTTGATATAGCACCTAAGAAGATTTCATCTCAAGGAATTTTTGATAAAAGTAAAAGGTTTTGTTGAAGGTTTTAGAAACTTCAAGAACCAGGTAAGCGAACTGCTTGAGAAAATACATATGTTGGTGATGTGCAAATTTGGAATTTATGTAAAGATTTAGAAACTTTCACATAATGCAACAACAGGAGACAAGTTGAGTTCCACGTAGGCTTGTAATAATTTCCAATAAAGAGATCTTGTTTATGAGAATGCAGTGAATTGAATACATGATTTTAAACCTTTTTAGTTTGTGATTAGGTTATATTATTTGGACAAATAAAAACCATTGAATGCTTAAACATAAGTGGTTTCAAGTTCATGATCTATGGATGTGATATGATAATAAAAGTTTCCCATAAGGAGAATATTGTTCTACTCACTAATAATTGAATCTAGTCACTATCTATGTTGAATAAATACAGGGTTTGTACTTAAGAAAATTAACCTTGCAGTTGGAAGAGATAAGTTGCATCTGTGAATAAAATAAGTGGTCTTATCAAGGACATAAGTCTAATCACAATAAATATAATTAGGTTAACTATAATAACTAGAGACTATAATTAGGTGAATAAGGAATAAATTATTTAAATGATTATGGATTTATGTTCTTTGCTAAAACATAAAAGGTATGGTTAAGAAAAGAGGAATACCTATGGTTTCATCATTCGGTAGCTCTTCACATAAGGCAGAGGTTAATAATTCAACTATTTTCAAGAAATTTTATCCCTTTTTAGAATATGATTATTCTAAAACCCTAAATGTTCAATTATTCAAAAAGGTTTGTTCAAATAGAGAGTCAAATCCCTTTTTTTTTTGTTTTTATATTCAGAAGGCATATTTATTCTCTTTTCACATTATACACATGAGGTGGAGATAAATACAATAGAACAATGTTGGAGTAAATCACATTTACTATTAATAATTAAACCTTATCTTTTAAAAGAAAAAAAAAGTCTATATAAAAAGCCCGAGAGATCACTAATGAAATATAGTGCCTTTCCCAATTTATGTATTGAACTATTACTTTATGGATTGGATTGGAAGGAAAGATTCGTAAAATAATTAAATAAAATAACTCAATTTCATTTCAGCCAAAAGAATAGAAAATAAAATCTATAAATTATTATTTTATATAATGCGCTTACCGCGCTTCTCTATAAATAAAATATAGTACTGGAAATAAACCCTAATAAAATAGTATATTTTATACCAGCTTTACAGTAAATAAAATGTAGTGTTGGAAATAACCTTTATAAAATATAAAATATTGTACCACACTTGTAAATAAAATAGAGTGATGTAAATTTTAAAGATAATATGAAATATTATTTTATAGCACTATATTAAACCCTAACAAAATATAATTATAAACAACAATGAAAAGATAATAATTTAAATTTCATTGTGTAGAAAACATAAGTAAAAATTGGTGATAAAATCTATAAAATATAATGCACTTACCATTCAATTGACTTTTGTTCTTCGGGTCTAAAATATTGCAGCCACCTTAAAAAAAACTCCATTGAAATTTATAATGCACAGTGTTCCCAATAAAGTAATTTCCAAAAAGATTAAAAAGCACCCCCCCCCAAAGGAAATTTCCTCTTTAATAAATAATGAAGGGAGGGAAGTTATTTTTCCCACTCCCGTACAAAATAAATTTACAACCACCCCAACTAACTACCTAACTAACCCTTATTAAAAAAATAAAATATATGCAACCAACATAATTTAAACATACACACAATAAATAATTTTACATTGATTAAAAGTATTTCATTTAACATCACAACAATATAATAAATATTCAATTTTACACAAACAGGTAAAACCATTTACCCACACTCACTCACATAATATAATTAATTATATAACCAACTTTATAATATTCTATTATTTACTATATTATTATTATTTCTTAATTATAATATTACACTATAATTTTATTTTATTATCAACTAGGATTATATATTTATTTATCAATCTATTTTAATGCATAAGATAACCAAGGCATATTATCAAACAAATTAAACCAAAAGCCAAAACAATTACCTAACCACTAACCAGGGTCAAAAGGCAAAACTTCAAGCAACACTGACTGACCACAAAACTTCAAGCCACCCTGACTGACCACCGATAGTACTTGACAAGGTATCAAACTAGGTACTCATCCTCTTCGAGGATGATGGTTAGGGTGGGGGACCAAGTGCTATCTCTGGTCAACTACTTCCATTGGGTGCAGGGCATGCTCAAACCTGCCAATGCAGGTGGAGTCGATGCCTGGTACCTGTTCACTCAAATATACAAGTTAGAGCAGATGTACATAATAGCCAATGTACTAGGGAAGGGACTCTAGCAATTGTATCTCATACTCGTATGTCACCCATACGTCCAATGGTATGATGCCACCCTTTCCACCTGTCCTAACAACATACTACTACATCACCTTATCCAAATAAATCTTTGCATAATAATAATAACATAACAATATGCATCAGGCTCCCAAAAGTATTAACAGAAGCTCTTGTTCCATCCTCATCATCAGGTTCCTTAGCCAAACTACCTGCACATCCAAGGTGAGAATGGAGGGGCGCTACAAGAGTTGCTAGAAGATGGTGGCACTTCATTCGACCATTCAATTGTGACTTTCAATGATAAGAATATGATTACCACTTGGATTGGTTTATCTTTTTTTATTTACATATAGGTTAAATATTTTTTTGTGAGGATGCAATTCAATCATTTTAGGTCATTCATAATAGTTCCAATCTCATTTGTTGGAAAGGATATTCAAAATTGGATGCAACTTGTAGTCAATATATTTTGATGAATGTATGGATGATGCTTATCTTTGAATTATCACACGTCGATGTAAAAAATTATGTTGAGGTAGCAAGCATTTGAGGAATTTCTTAAGTTACATTAATTTTTCATTGGGAGGATGTTTGTGTCTCCTCTCTTTCTCCTCTTTTAACATAAATTTGACCTTCTTCTTGGCCCTTCCAAGTTAAGCTTTTATGAGGCATATTTGAATATATAAGACACATTTGTATGTGTCCCATTGAATTACCATTACATGTGGTACAACTTTTGGTCATGTCCTCTTATATTAGTACCATATACATTATATATGGATACTAAATGTGTTAGTGTTCCTACTTATATTTAGTGTCCTACACTATATAATATATTATAATATTATATTGAGATACATGATACTATTGGATCATCCTATCCTCATACAATATATATTGATGGTTAATAAATAGAGAAAATATCTTTCACCATTTCATTCAAATCACTCAAATTATATATTACATTACAAAGTCAATTCTTCAATCTTGACACCTCCTCATATTTATGTTCTCTTTCTTTTAATTTTGGATTTTGCTTTATTTTTTATATGGACATGGTTGTATAGTATATTAAAAATTTTATATGTCAAATTATTATAATTTAAAGTATTTGGAATATGTATTTGAACACCTATTTGTTTATAGTTTGCATAATTTTGATTTTATAATATTTTATTACAAAATAAAATAATGCAAGATTTAGAATATGTGGTACATGTATAAATAATCAAAGTGATATAGAGCAAACTTAGAAATTAATTTTTTTTTTAAACTAAAAGAGGGGTAAAAATTTATTCAAACCAGAAGAAGTACAAAGCAAGGACATTACTCAGCCCTGTCAAGCTCCACTAAGTGGTCCAACTTTTGAGACAACTCCAGGGGTAATTGAGCCCAATCCACAATGTTCCAATTTGGCATGTGATCAGAGGCCCATTTGGCCAAACAATCCGCAACTTTGTTCCATTATCTAGGAATATGAATGAAAGAAACCAAATCCAAAGAATCACACAGATTAAGAATATGTTTAACAACCAAAGCTAAATGCCAACTAACATCATCTAAATGTTGTCTATTCAACAGATTCACCACCACCTTGGAATCAAACTCACAAATGATCCCTCACCATCCAAGATGACAACCACGCTCCACAGCATATAAAATGGCAAGAGCCTCCATCAGATTGTTAGAATGAAGACCCTTATAAACAAAAAAGATAAATTGCATAGACCCAATACTATCCCAACCAACTCCACCAATACCATCATGACCAGGGTTTCCTCGAGAAGAACCATCTGTGTTGAGTTTCAAAACTCCCTGAGGAGGAGGAGTCCAATGCCCCTCCCTATTTATCTTCCAAAGAGGGTGTTGACATTTATTTCTTGTGAATCGACCTTGTTGAGGAGGAAGATGAAGACGATTGCAACAAACAACATCTTGAGGATCCACAGCTTCCGCCAAATCATAATTTGCCGAAACAGTTTCACCTAAAGAATGAAGAATTTTCCACGACAAGTGATGGGCCCCCAACATCACATCACAAAAGATCCTACGATTCTTCTCCAACTAGATATTCCAAATAATAAAGGAAGGTCCAAGAGCCCAAGAAACTTGAAGAAATGAGGTATTAACAGGGGCCATGCCCCAACGATCAAAAAACTCAGCCAAAGAGGAGACATGCCAATAGGCCTAGTTCCAAACACTCCACCAAAGATGCCAAATCTCCCTAGAGAAAGAACATTGGAAAAAGAGGTGAGAAACACTTTCCTCACTATTACGGCACAAGACACACATCGAGGGACCCTGAAACCCACGCTTACTCAGATTATCCCAAGTAAGACACCAATTTTGAACCACCAACCACAAGAAGAAGTTGCACTTGGGCCATGAAAACTTGTGCCAAATTGTTTCCACCAAGGAACCTCAGTGTCTCCTAACATCTGCCTAACAAGCTGCACATAACTTGAAGAAACAGAGTACTTCCCAGACAAATCACTGCCAGCCCAAGCCAAAACATCCTGCCCCACCAAAGTAGTACATTCACGAGAAGCAAGAATCTGAGCATATATTCAAAAATATTATCTATGTGATTATTCTATAAAAATGCATCAATTTTATTTTTTAGGATAAGAGTGTGTGTATTTATTAAGGGGTTCCTTCTATTTATTGAATATGATTTTAAGAAAAATCTCCATAATTTTGTATAAAATAATAATAGATGGGGTATTCTTTAGCAAACAAGTTACACCCAATAATGTAATTTGCATTCTAATATTCCTTCATCTTATCTAAAGACTTTAGAAATTTTTGTTATAATAGATAATGCCACTTGAAATGTCAAGTATTTTTAAATCCATAGAAAAATTAATAAAATATATTAAAAATTAAACAAGAAATACAAAAGAGATGGTTTGACAACTTCACTAATCTAACAATTTTTTTTTTTGATATAAATGCGACAAATCCAAATCCTGTGGAATATCCAAGTGACATGTACAATGCAACAATTTTTCTTAGGTGGATCCATAGAGTAAAAATTATTAATTTAATGACAAAAAATGTAAACAAGAATCAATGGGATGTTCTAACAAATGAAGATAATAAATGAAATAATGTTTTTTTTTTAAATCATAGTAGTGCTTAAGGGAATACCTTCTCCTTGTTAAAAAAGATATTAACTTGAAATATAAAAAATAGAACATTAAGCTTGATCCAAACTCCATGGAACAATAGTAAACATTTGTTTTGTTATTACTTCTCAATATTTATGAACAAATTCTCACATGTGCTAGCAACCAACCAGAGTCCTTGGTGTTGGGATTAAGGTGCCATCAACCTTGCAAATCTTATGACATGGTTTCCACTATTCTTGAAATGTTCCAAGATTCTTAGATAATTCCAACATCCTTGGAGATAGGGTGTTAATGTTGTAAATTTATTCATAAACGATGAAGGGTCCACTGACAACGGTAATTATTTAATTACTGGTATAGATAACAGTAACAATGTATCATTTAATGTGGTAATTATTTTATTACAATAACAGTAACAATCTACTATAAATAGTAACAGTAAAAATGTGAGTTTTACCTTGGGATGGTAACAAGCAAAAGTGAGATGCCCAAGTCTATTATTGACTTATGACATGGTGTAAGAGCATGTGTTATTATTAATCTCTTACATGGAATCAACTAATTTGGGCTTATGACATGGTGTAAGAGAATTTGTTACTAGTAGACTCTTACATGTTGTAAGGAATCAACTAATTTTGGGACCATCTATTGATAGTAAATTATGACAACCTATAAGAGGTTTTAATTAAGACTATTTTTGGCCTATTTGAGGGATTCCCAAAGGTGGGGGTTTGATTTCCCAAGTTGGGTGCAATTCTCCATGTGCTCATCAATATTGCTCATATTTCTATATAAATAGAAGATCATTGAGTGAGGAATTGAATAGAGTTGAATACAACACTCAAAGAGGAGGTTGCAGCTACAAAATTGATGAGATGTGTTCAGATTGTTCGCAGTTACACAAGGTTACTATCAAATTGGAGGAAATGAGGAGATTGGGAAGTATGGTTGTATTGTAATCTTATTTTCAAAGTTAATACAAGCTTGTCCTCTCTTCTGTGTGGAGTTTTCTTCTGCTAGGGTTTCTCCAGGTAAATCCTGTGTTATGTGTAGGTATAATAGTGCTTGCTCATTTTTCCTATTTGTTGATTTAAATCCATTAAATCTCTTCATGGTATTTCAAAGATTAGGCAAACTTAATTTTAGATTTGCATACAATTTTCAGATTTCTATTTTGTAATAGTCAAAGCCTAAGTGTATCTTATCAATTGAGCAAATTGGATTTGAGATTGAAAATTCTCAACACTTGGCCCCAAACCTCATCTTCCATGAATGGGTTTATAATAAGTTGCTTGTGAAAGTTGCATAACTTTACCGCACATGTGTTCCACTTATGTTGATAATGTATAAGAGTCTAAGGATTGTTCCATTCAATTAGAGATGTCTTGTTCAAATTAATCCAATTATATATCTTCCTTGAGAGGGATGGGATTAATAGATTGAGCAACAAGATTCTAGGAATAGAAAATTTACATCAAGGTTTGTTGTTGCATCACCACTAGCTTGATATCTACATGATATTTTTCCATGCACTATGTTCTTTTCTTAGATGAGGGACTCATGGACCATGCTAGGGAAATCAACATAGGCCTAGATTGAGAAAAGAGGTTTATTTTCAAAAATGCTAGTAATGATATGGTCTCTCACAATGAATTATACATCCTCATCCAAAGGTTTGATACTCGAATAGATTCTTTGGCATTAAGCTAGTTAGATAAACCTATGTAGTTGAATAGGCAAGTCCTAGAATCAATGTTGTGGGAGTTAGAAGGGAAGTGGATCAAAACAAGGGTATTTTTCATGGCCACTCAATTGTTAAGATCCTTATGGTACAAGCATGGTGATGTGAAACATTTGAACACCATGGAAGAATTATAAAATCTTGGTTTGGATGAAAGTGTTGTTATATCTTGTTTAATATGAAAAGAGGGATAAGACAATGACAATGGGATTTTAAAGGGTTTGTGTTGATCCTCCTTTCACCACTAAAAATTCAAGGACATTCAACTGAGTAGAGAACTCTACTATAGATCTCTTGTCACTTGGAACATAGGGGAAGATTGGAATTATGTGATTTTGTTATTTAGTTAAGTCCAATTATGCTCAAAACCCTAATTTTGTGAAATCGTAAACAAACGGATAAATTATGAAAAATGATGGCACACAGAGATATCAAATGACAACCAAATACATACCAGATTTCAAAGTTTGGTTTGCGGAAAAGTCAGGGACTAATGAGCAGGTGCCCTAGTCCAGTGTGCCTTATTTTGTTGGTATCTCTAAATAATGTCTATAACATGTTCCTGCTGCCACAGATATTTCACTACTTCATAATCTAGAGGGCTAATGAGCGGGTGCCCAAGTCCAAGCCCTAATTTTCTTCTCAGATCTGTAATTCTGACAGTTTGTACTGCTCTCCTGCAACTCCACTTCTTTCACTTCTGAAACCTATAACCTACAATCACATAAAAGTGGGTTGGGGGTTGTGGTGTTTAGAGGCTTGCCTCAGTCAAGCCCCGAAGAGACATTCAAGTCTTCCAAACATTGTTCTCATATAAAGATTGTGTATCCCTACGGGATAGAGGCAAAAATCCAAATGATAAATGATAGAAAACACAATAGATATCACCTTGTAGTGTAGATCTCATGGAAGGAAGATGCTCTTCATGCCATGAGGAGATGGAGCTAAATCTACAATCACAAACACAATAACAACACAAAATACTACTTTGTAACACAATGAATGCCTGGAATCACTTTCACATAAGCTTGTATCTCAAAAATGCCATCTAGTTTCCATCTAGTTTACCGATGAATCACTAATCATGCTTATATATGCAACTACAAATATTCTCTCTAAGAATTTTGTAATTCAAACTTAGGATGTCGGCATAGGACCTAATAATGGTCATAAAACTGACACACAAAAATAGGTCCTGACCTAAAATAGGGCAGAACTAGGGTGCAAGCACCCAAGTCCTCCCCCCTATTTCAGGCAGGATTCATGTTAAGCACACCCCCTAGGTCCCATTTGCCATGAAACTTCAGGATCTTCTCATCGGGAGTCACCATTAACATGCAAGATGACCTAAATGCATTCTAAAGGACCCAGGAGCTAAACCTTAAGAGGGAAAAGCCACCAAGGGGACATTTTCTGACATAATATATCTACAAATCTCTCCTAACCATTCGATGCACAAAATCCCTCAACATCCCAAATTCATCCAAAATTTTAGCATCAATCTCTTACTCACATAGTGGGTGATGTGATGGTACAAGTGCATTTTCCAAGAAAAAAGTGGCATAAAATAGATCAAAAGTGTTCCACAATAGTGTGCTTGAACACCTCAGTAAACCTAATTTTTTCATATTTTGGAGTTTTTTGTTACTAGAGTACGAGAGGGAATCAATGATGTTTGGCAGTCCATTTTGAAAGTTATAGTTTGGGGTTGGAGCAATTATTTGTAAGGTATTATAATTGCTTTGGACCAAGGTATCTAGGGGCATTTAGGTTTCTTAGAAATAATATTCTTGGAATTGCAAGGTAAGGAGGAGAATTTGACCCTAGTGATGACAATATGAGATAAAATAATTCAATAAGAAGAAAAGAGAACATAATACATCATGGTCATGCAATTTGAATGAAGAAAAATGAACATGGGTTGAGAACCACTAACCTAGAAGATAGTCGTGGAGATAAATAAATCACCTATAAAATGAAGAGACAACCACACTCAAGCCAACTTGAGCATAGATCAAAAAACTGAGACTTTTTGCGGCTAGCAAGCTAGTTTTGCAAATATCTAAAACACAATCAATTTTAAGAATTGTGATATCAAAACCAAGAAAGAAAAAATAGATAAAAAAAGATAGCATTTAAAAACAATAGGATCGAATGAAAGGTAAGAAAAGTGACGCTACATGATTTTTTCCATACCCAATGATGATGAGTGGGGAGTGACACCTTAAGTGAACGAGGTAAATACTAAAATGTTCTTTTCTCTATTGGATAGTGCAATTATTGATCATCTTATTTTAGTATGAAACTACGTAAATTATTGGTGCCACTATGGAGAATATATCACTTGGGCATAATTTCATAATGGTCTCCACCCTTTTGGACATAAAATGATAATTTTATGATTTTTCATTTATTATGTATGAGGAGAGAAGGTAGTTATTTATGGAAGAAAGAACCTAGTCTTTATTGTTTTTGATAATGATAAGGCAGCAAACCAAGGGTTGAACCCTTTACAAACAAGAGCCCCTAGGGCCTAGCAGAATAGGCCAATTCAGGCCACACACGAAAAGGGACAACAGACAAATAGTTGTCAAATAACAGATGAGAACTAGACAACCCCAGAACTTGAGGGGACAAATTTGACTCCCTTAACCCTAGGCCGCGAAGTAGCAACTAATTTAGGGATTCCCTTCTTCTTTCTTTGCACAACCAATCAAGAAGCCTTTGAGTTGAAGTCCACTGAGCAAGGCGAGAGGAGTGGATCCTCTACAGCCACCACGGGCAATGAGCCACCACGCACTGAGGGAGCTAGAAATGCAGAAGAAGAGTCAGGGGCAGTCGAAGGGCCAGCAAAGGTGATCATCGAGGGTCAGGTAGGCTCAACCTGAACAGCGATAGTAGTTCGAGGCACCAATAGTTCTGCTAAAGGGACAGCCAGTAGAGGATCCTGGGGAGGCACGATCTCCTAGGATGATTCAACCAAGGAAGGATCGTCCTCCCTGGAGGAACCATCAGAAGAGGGAGTGCCCACCGTCAGATGATTAGTGAGAGCATTCTTCCACCAAGTTATCGCGCCCTTGCAGCGAGCCTGAGGGCAGCTTGATACCAAATGACAAATGGAGAAACATCTCCTGCACTGAAAAGGGAAGCCCTCATAGTCCAACAGTTGCGTCCATGGTCTGTCCTCCACCATCAAGACCACATCTCCATGGAGTGGTTTGGAGATGTCCAAATCAACTAAAATACGACCCACCATAGTATGCCTAATATTGCAGGTCATAGAGTCCACCTTCAAGAAGCATCCAATGTCGTTGCCAATGGCCTTTTAAGAGGAATCCTCCCAAAATTGGAGAGGGACATTCAGAAGTCTGACCCAAACAGGTCTGGTATTCAGTGGCTCCGTAAGAGGATTGAATGAGCGGGTCCAAGGCTTGATGGACAGCGAATGATCACCCCACAACCACCCCTTGTCCAGCACTAGGTCGTGCTCCTTGGAGGAAGCAAAGGTCGTAATGAAGAACCCCCTTGTGCTGGGAAAGAGTTTAATCTTCCCAGAGACAAGAGGCTTCTAGGATTCCAAAACCCATCCATGGAGATTGGGAAGGGAGGGCCACAGGCCATTAAATCTGCAGACCACACCACATCTCAAATAGAAACCCTCATTTTCAGAAATCTCAAGACCACAGACCATAACAAGGGATGCACAGGCACAAGACATAGGCCTAGCCCTAGCCTATGCAGGGAGTGTCTGAGCATGAGAATTTAAAACAACATCAGAGAAAGTTTTCAGACAGTAGCCTAAAGCGACATGAATAATGTTGAGACCAGCCTTACCAAAAGACAAGCCAGTAGCAATGTTGCCTCCAGAAGCTGGCACAGAAGATGACTTCACAGTATTTATAGGAGCAAAGGGAGCACCTACTAGAACCCCACTAAAAGGGCCCCCACAGGACTCCCGAGCACCAGGAGCGGAATCACTCACAGCAACTTCTCCAAGAACCTAAGAAAGTTCCCCAAGCACCAGCGCAGGTAGCAGACAAACCTCCACCAGCAAGGATGCAACTGAAATCTCTACGTCATTGATCCTCGAAGGTTCCCATCGGACGTTGTTCAAACTCGAACTCCCACTCAACGTCGGCATTGCACCGTTTTAGCAAATCTCCAAATTTTGAAAGATAGAAGGAAAATCTATTGGTCGTGCAATCTACAACATGAGCAACATTTTTTTTGTTGTTGATTGCATTCTTCATTGACAATTGCTTTAAGGATTTCTCTAAGACCAAAGCAAGGGAAATCTATGCCGATGAAAATACTTTTTTTAAGGCATTGAGGAATGAAACATATTTAGAAAGAGCATCCATAGCTCTATTTCCTTCATTGTGTGTTGGAATTAGATATAGTGAAACTTTTAGATTGGGTGGCAAGTGTCACTAAATAATTTCTTTAAGTTTCAATTAAGAATATTAGTATGTGAGGAAATGGCCAAGACTAAAAAAACTTATATTCCACCACGACTCTATGAAACTTGTTTTGCAAGGTTCTAACATATCATTTTTAGATAGCCAATCCCTTTATTTATTTGGGGAAATATCAAATATTTAATTCGTAAGAAAATATATTTTACAAACTCCCTAGCAATTAAATTTAAAACAAAACTTAGTTTAAACATGTAGGTATTTTCACATGGATTTTATGAGGAGAAAATTTTTAAAAAATTGATCTACAGAAATTTCAATAGTATTCCGGCATATAAATAACACTTAGAAATGAAAGAATGAGAGAAGAAGACAAATAAAAGTAAACACAAGAATAAGAATGACACAAATATACCCTAAGAAAACCCTTTTGGGAAAAAACCAACCTCTAAAGCACACCCAATATATTATTGGGCAATTTAATCAATGGTTACAATAAATTCTTAGAGTCCAATGGTCTATCAAGAGAAAAAGGAGATCAACACTTTGCATCCATGGAGAAAATCAAGCAATATAACTTTGCACAAGACAATGAATAATTGCCCCATCTCATGCTTTCAATATATGGACTTGAGGCTTAGAAAACCACCAAAAAATAAATTACCATAGGCTCAAACAAGATCCTAAAATACCATGGTAAGAATTCTCACAACCCAATTTATGAGAGTGGCCTCCAAAATAAAATAACTTCCCCACAGAAGTATATTTTACTTCCACCACTCAAGATGGCATATGTAACTCTCAAACGCTCCCCCATGAAGCACTAATTACATCTTACATCCACTAATAATGGAAGATGCTCATACAAGTCCACTATGTAACCCCTTAATTTATGTCTCTGAATAATTGCCCCATCTCATGCTCTCAATATATGGACTTAAGGAGGCTTAGAAAACCACCAAAAAATATTACCATAGGCTCAAACAAGATCCTAAAATACCATGGTAAGAATTGTTGGGAATTAAGGTGTCTCAACCTTGGTGATTCCTTGTATCATTTTCATTGTATTTATTTATTTATTGCCTATGTTGTAAATTAAATTGTAAATTCATATTGTCATCTTGTGGGATGTGGCACGATGATGTGTCATCCTACATGGAAGATGACAACTTGTAATTTTGTCCTCACATGAGGAGATAGGCGTCCCACTTTGTGGTAGGAATATTTTACCATGTGTCGGCATCTTGGATGTTGTGTAAGAGAATATTGACCGTAACGGTCATGACAGATTCCTATGACGAAACTTTATGACATGTAAGAGTCAGAAATAGGAGATTCTATGACAAGTGAAGACATGTGTCGAAGAGCATCTTTGAAAAAGGCATCTTTGGGCGCCCCAAGGTGGACTACAACATGTTGTAAGAGAATATGCTATTTATAGCCTGTGTATGATAGATTCTCTTACAGTTGTAAGTTGTAACTGTTATGACAGATTCTATGACGGTCGTAAGAGTCATAAGAGCATCTGTCATAGCCCATTTTGGAAATAGGTGACCTCTTTGGGATGGGGTGTGTGGAAAAGTGTCAAAAGCATCTTACAATGTTGACCAAGTGTCCATAGGCGTGGGTTTTGGGCCATGAGGCCAAGTTGGACGCCCATTCCAAGATAGAGGCAATTTTGCCTTGTATTTTCTATATAAACAAGTGCTTGGAGGAGGAGATGAATTACAGGTTTGACAGGTACTGTTATGCTGTCAGTTTGTCTCCAGATATGAGTGTCAAAGACTCCTGAGAGCTTGTATTGCAAGTGTATTGTAAACCATTTCAGTTTTGATAATACATTGTGTAGGTTTTAGAGTGTGGGGTTTTTCACCTGATAAGGGTTTTCCCCACATATATCTTGTGTCTCTCTTCTTCTGTCTCACTTTCTTGTTTATGTGTTTGCTACAATATCTTTGTTATCTCTATTAGTAGGTTTAACATTGTTGTAATAGTAAGGATAAAATTGAATTTGCACTCTCCTCCCCTCATTAGATTAGTGTAGGAAGTGATTTCCACACACCTAGCTTCCTTTTAGTTGGTATCAGAGCCTGGCCAGTTTTGGTCCTAGTTGTTGGGTAGGAGATTTTTGAGCTGATCTTAGGTTGAGTGGGAGTGTTGTGCAAAGTATTATGTATCTTGTTGTAGTAAGGAGATGGCAACCACATCTAGAAGGTTAGAGGTTGAGAAATTCAATGGCACTAATTTTGAGTTGTGGAAATTGAAGATAGAGGACCTACTTGTTGATCTTGACCTATGGGAAATGGTATCTGGTGTAAAACCTAAAGCAATGCAACAAGCTGATTGGGATCTCAAAGATTGGAAGGCTAGGGGTCTCATAAGACTCTATTTAGCTGACTATGTCCTGTTGAATGTCCATGAGGAGAAGACAACAAAAGATCTTTGGAAGAAGTTGGGTGATGTTTATCAGGCCAAGTCCTTGGTAAACAAACTTTTTTTGAAAAAGAAGTTATTTTCTCTGAAGATGGAAGACGGAGGATCTGTTGTGGATCACATGAATGCTTTCAACATGATCATTGCACAGTTGACATCTGTGGGTGTGAAAATGGAGGAGGAGGATCGATGCATGACCCTACTTTGTTCTTTGCCAGATTCATGGGATCATCTTGTCATGGCTATCAAAAACACCACTACCACCTTCAAGATGGAATATGTGGTATCTTCACTGTTATCTAAAGATATGCGAAGAAAGTCTTCTGAGGCAGCCAAAGAGGCTCTTGCGGTTCATGGAAGACCCAAAGAGAAAGGGAAGAAGAAGGACAAGAAAGGTGAAAAGGGTAGATCCAAATCCTGTGGGAGATCCAAATCTCCTGGAAAGTCCAAGGCTCTTTGTTAGAACTATGGTAAAACTGGGCATTTCTAAAAGGAATGTAAAGAGGAAAAGAAAAAGAAGAAGAAAGCTCCTGATTTAGATTCTAACAAGTCACAAGATGATGGTGATGCCTTCATCGTAGCCCTGGCCACCCAGGTATCTGATGATGTGTGGTTGATTGATTTTGGTGCATCATTCCACATGACCTCACATCGAGACTGGTTCACGAAGTATGAAGAGTTCGATGGTGGAAGAGTGTACCTGGGTGATGGCTCTCATCTGAAGATTGTTGGTTGTGGAAGATTCTCAATCTGATTCCCTGATGGATGAGTGAAGGGGATCACTAGAGTTATGCACATTCCAGGCCTTGCATGTAACCTGCTTTCTGTAAGTATGTTGAATGATGCGGGTGTGCAAGGTGTCTTTTCGAAGGATGGATGCAAGATGACTAGAGGATGTATGGTACTTGCGAAGGGTACTCGGAGAGGTACTTTGTTTCAACTGGAGGCATGCACTTCACAGTGCAATAGTTCTTCTGACTCAAAGAAACGATCTGTAGTCACTTCATCCCCACCATCTGAATGAGCAGTGAAGAAATCTGTTGTAACTAGTTCTGATGGTAGTGCACATGCTATGGAAGCTAAGCTTCCTGCTGAAAAGACTATGTTATGGCATTTGAGATATGGCCACATTGGTGAGAAGGGTCTGCGTACCCTGAAAAATAAAAACTTCGTTGAGGGGTTAAATGATTGTAATCTTGACTTTGACTTTTGCAAACATTAAATTTATGGAAAGCAAAACCGTGTTTAATTTTACTCTAGTTCTCACAAGTCTTCTGGTGTATTGGATCTTATTCATTCTGATGTGTTTGGTCCTATTAATATTCCTTCAATTTTAAAATCTATATATTTTGTATTTTTCATAGATGATTACAGTAGAAGGACATGGATTTATTTTATCATAAGCAAGACTGAAGTCTTTAGTCGATTTAAGAAGTTTAAAGCCTTTGCTAAAAATCAGACTAGTAAAAAAGATTAAGTGTTTGAGAACTAACAACGGTGGTGAGTTTTGTTCAGCAAAGTTCGATAAGTTCTGCAAAGAGCAAGGGATTAAAAGGCATAAGACAACTCCATAAACCCCGCAGCAAAATGGAGTTGCAGAGAGGATGAACAGGACACTGATGGAGAATGCTAGGAGTATGCTTAGTGGAGCAAGCCTCGAACAAAAGTTTTGAGCTGAAGTTGTTGCCACTTCTTGCTATCTGGTAAACAGATCTCCTACATCAACTCTTGTTGGTAAGACACCTATGGAGGTGTGGTCTAGTAAGAAGCCTTCAGTTAGACATCTTCATGTTTTTGGTTGTGAGGCATATGCACATATGCCTAGGGAGAAACGGTCTAAACTGGAGAACAAGGTTGTTAAATGTATTTTCATTGGCTATGGTGTCAGTGTGAAAGGATACAAGCTTTGGGATCTAGTGGCTGAAAAAGTGTTGTATAACAGAAGTGTTATCTTCAGAGAGCTAAAACCTTCTTCCGTTGTTCTACAGCCAGAACAAATAGAAAAGAAAGAGGATGTGGTTTAGTTTCCTTCTACCTCTGAGAAGACTGAACAGACAGACCCTGTGAGACCTGATGATGAAGAGAGCTCTAGCAGCTCTGAAAGCTCTGAAGAAGAAGCAGAACCTTAACCTCAACCATTGAGGAGGTCTACATGAACAAGAAAGCAACCTGATAGGTTTGGTTATTCATTATTTGATTCTAGTTGTGCTTTTGCTTTACTTGCTAACACTGATGAACCTAGAATTGTGTCAGAGGCTATGGGTATGAAAGATGCAGGTCCCTGGAAGGAGGCCATGGAAGATGAGATGGCTTCTTTGGAAAAGAATAAAACATGGGACTTGGTGCCTTTGCCTGATGGACAAAAACCCATTGGATGCAAATGGGTGTTCAAGAAGAAATTTGGTGCAGATGGTAGTGTTGAAAAGTACAAGGCCAGATTGGTTGCAAAGGGGTATTCACAAGTGGAGGGAATTGATTATGGTGAAATTTTCTCTCCCATTGCAACGCTGACATCCATTAGATTTTTGTTATCTCTTGCAGCTTCTTATGACTTAGAGGTAGAATAGATGGATGTGAAGACAGCTTTCCTTCATGGTGATTTGGAGGAAGAAATCTACATGTCACAGCCAAACCATTACATAGTGAAAGGTAAAGAAAATTTGGTTTGCAAATTGAAAAAGCCTTTGTATGGTTTGAAGCAATCTCCTAGGATGTGGTACTTGAAGTTTGATGCCTTTGTGTTATCAATTAGATTTGTGAGATCGAAATCGGATCACTGTGTGTATTATAAGTTTATTGGTGATCGTACTCTCATTATTGCATTATATGTTGATGATATGTTGCTAATTGGGAAGGGTAAGAATATGATTTCTGATTTTAAGTCTCAGTTGACAGCACAGTTTGAAATGAAAGATTTAGGGGTAGCCAGGTACATTCTAGGAATGGAAATCAAAAGAGACAGAACTAACAGAAAACTTTGGTTAAGCCAGAGTAAGTATGTGAAGACTATGTTGGATAGGTTCAGCATAGTAGATTGTAGACCATTGTGTGTTCCTGTTTCATTGGGGATAAAGTTATCTGTTAGTGATTGTCCAAAATCTCCTAGTGAGGTGGAGGACATGAGCATAGTACCTTATGCTAGTGTTGTTGGCAATTTGATGAATGCCATGGTCTGCACAAGACCAGACATTGCCCAAGTAGTGGGAGTCCTTAGTCTATTTGTGACTAATCCTGGACAGATACATTGGGATGCAGTTAAGCGAGTGTTTAGATATTTGAGGGGTACTTCCGAGTATTCCATTTGCTATCATGGCAATGCTACAGGACCTCTGCATTTAGTTTGTATTCATGGATTTGTGGATTCTGATTGGGCAGGTGACATTGACAGCAGGAGATCCACCAGTGCATATGTGTTCACAATGTTTGGTGGTGCAATTAGTTGGATGAGTAAGCGACAACTTGTGGTTGCTTTGTCCACTATAGAAGCTACAACTCATGCTTGTAAGGAAGCCATTTGGCTTAAGAGATTGTGTTCAGATATTGGTGTTGATGCAGGACATATTACAATTTGTTGTGACAGTCAGAGTGCGATTTACCTTGCGAAGAATCCAACTTTCCATGCCAGAACAAAGCATATTGATGTATAGTTTCACTCCGTATGAGACATGGTAGAGGATGGGAAGGTAAATTTGGAGAAGGTAGATACTTTGAAGAATGTTGCAGATTCATTGGCAAAGCTAGTGGGCACAGAGAAGTTTAGGTGGTGTTCGGAGTCTATGGGCCTCTCGGTCTATAGCAGTTAAATCCTATTAATTCTATTCACTCTTACAAGGTGTTCGACAAGTGGGAGAATGTTGGGAATTAAGGTGTCTCAACCTTGGTAATTCCTTGTATCATTTTCATTGTATTTATTTATTTATTGCCTATGTTGTAAATTCATATTGTCATCTTATGGGATGTGGCACGGTGATGTGTGTCATGCCCACTTTTTCCATGTGGTTATAACATGCATTACTCACGTGTCATGTCCACATGCGTCATGTGGTCATGATACGAACTATCAAAAAAATTTCCTTACTACTCTGAAAACCCCCTCGCACGCACAAGCGTGCTCGGCGGTGCACACTTAAGGCGAAAGCAATACAGTTGACGGCGGTGTACCAAATACATGTACGCACACCCTAGACAAGGAAACGCGTGGTTCCCTGACTTAGGTTAATCTCACGAATTATATTTGAACAAAGTTGTTTTAGGTGATAGATCATTTTTCAACAAAGCACGATCATCTATCTCATTCTCCTTCCCATTGTGCAAGATCTTCTTATGTTATCCTATTTTTTTTTCTTTACGTTCTTTATCAAATAGTAATAACACTACATCCTTTACATTATTCCTAATTTCTTGGTAAACCAGATCACTTACACAGGGTTGGTTAACTTCACTAGACTCAGTCCCCCTAGGGTTTTGTTCTAGGTTTTAGTTCAACGTTTGAATTAATTATAATAATCAACCTGTTCCTAAATAGGATTAACGGTAGGTTAACTTACTTAGTTCTCCTAGCCCTATTCAGAAATGCCGCGCATTTTCTCCTCTTTGTTTTCCAAGGTTAGCTGTTCTTTCTCTTTATCTCTTTTATGTTTTAATTGAACGTTTATTCTTTAAATCTACAGTTGAGTTTAAAATGGCCACTCATGAAATGCCTATGATGGCTTGTTTGCGTTTATTTTCAGTGTCCTTTGTAAATGAAGGGATCATACTTTCCTCTTCATTTTCCTGTCATTTAATTTGGAATAATTGTCAAAACTTCTAAGAAACTCTTCCTTAAAATTAAAATATATTTACCTATGCTCTTTTTAAATTGTAATTGTATAAACAATGTATTTCTAAATTGCAACTCTGAGTTTAAGCATCTATTCAATTCGTATTATACATTATGCATACATAAATCTCACTTTCCTTGATTTAAGATTTCTATTTCAAGTCAAATGTTTTAAACTACATATAGTTTGCCTTCAAATGAATAGTGAAAAGTGAATAATAAAAGTAAATAGTGAATAGTACAAGTGAATAGTGAAAAGTGAATGGTAAATAGTGAAAAGTGAATAGTAAAAGTGAATAGTGAATAGTAAAAGTGAAAAGGTCCCCATCCTAGGATGAGACCCTCAAGGTGGCAGTAATTTCAAAAGCAATACTACAACCCAAATTTTATTTATTTCATGGTGGGGATATTTTTTAATATTTTTACAAACTTAATTAAAACATCAACTAACTCACAACGTTGCAAGGAGAAGAAGAAGGAACTAGATAATTTTAATATCCTTTTAAAAACAAATTTTCTTTTCATTTTTTTATTTCTAAATGGTAAAACTTAATGAACAAGAAAATTACAACTATCAACCCAAGAACAGAGAGGATTTCCTCACAACTCCAAAAATAACAATTTATACAACAATAGGGAGATAATTTTCTCCTTTTGAAAAATCGACAAAGAAGGAGCTATTAAAAGATCAGGCTCTCCTTAAGACTTAAGGAAAATAGAATATTTTCTAAGATTCAATAATCTTCTCCAAGCTTCACAATAAGCTCCCAGAAAACCTGCATATCACACAAGGGAAGAAACACCACACAAGCTGCTCTCCTCCCTACTGTAGACTCGCAAGAGGGTCACCTCCGAGCTAGAGAGACCATCCTCATACCGAGGGTAAAATAGACTATACACATCACGACATTGAACAACAACAACAAATCAAATAATACACACACCCTCAAGGTTTGACTCACAATACAAAGACTCAGCTTAGGTGAGTTCAGGGAGGGTAGGGAAGTAGACATCTCTACCTCTAGGTGTCATCCCTTCACATTTTATTATTTTTTATCACAAGGCCTCAAGCCAACTTTATCACAAAGCCTCAAGCCAAAAATTTATCACAAGGCCTCAAGCCAAAAATTTATTCTTCCACAAGGCCTCAAGCCTTCCAATGAATCAATTACCAGGGATATCCCAATAGGCTCTCAAAGCCATAAAGCCCTCTAGGCTCAAAAGTACTAACATGCCCTCAAGGCATTTACAACAAGAACCAAGATGACACCCGAGGAGGGTCACACCTCCCCTTCCCTATACAAGATTAGCATTGCCTTCCAACTGGAAGGAGCTCTTTCTACACCCAACACAACACCCTAAAACAATAACAAAATACTCATAGAAGACATTTGCAAACTCATTCAACAAGTAAGAAACAAACATACATATAAAACAACAGATACACAAGAGAGTAGACTTGATTCACCAACCTTCCAAAGCCCAATTATGGAATGAAAGTTGATGAAGAGCTCCACTCTAGCCTCCTCCAAAATTCTCCTTCTTTCCTCAATAATCCAACCCCAAAAATAATCTCTCTATGATCACAAGCAAGGGATAATGAATGGAGGATATAGGATGGCTAGAATAATTTAGGCATTATGAGGCTATGAAGAGAAGAATAGAGAAAGAATTGGGCATTATGAGGATGCCAGAAGAAGATTTTCTAGAGGAAATTAGGCATGATAAGAATGCAAGAATGAAGTCCCCCTACAAGAATGAAGTCCCCTCCTGCAAGAATGAAGTTCCCCTGCAAAAAATGAAGTTCCCCTGCAAAATTCAGTCTCTCAATTACTTAGAGAAGGGTCTCATTTATAGATTTTTTGAGAAGTGAATGGAAGGTGAGGATCAAGAGTTGAGATCAAGGACTCACATTATTTGTGAATTTTAAAATCATAGTGGATGAATTAAAAATTTATTGTTTTAAGATTGTAATATTTAAATAACCCCACTATCCCAAGTGGAATTAATAAAATATCCCCACTATCCCAAGTGGAATTACAAAATATCCCCACTATCCCAAGTGGAATTAATAAAATAAACCCACTCATTATCCATTATCCCTAATGGACTTAAAACAATTAACCCCACTCAAGAGGTCCCCCATTATAGCCCACATGTAGAAATAAAATACAATAAGTAAACTAAGATAAGAGAGAGTGGGTGACACACCACCCTCATTAAGGGGAACCCCACCAAAAGAGAGGCACAAGGAGACAAGCACTCCATTATTAGGGGATCATGGAGTTGCTCCATGACTTGGAAGTGGGCCTGAGTGTGGATTCCACTCATCCCATTGTCCCCATGCTTCTAAATTCGTCACTTAACTTCACCCTGAAGTTGAAGTGGCCATATGGAGGTTAACCCAAGGTTACCCTGGTCAAAAAGATCCCTAGACCCATGGGGTATAACCTAGGGTTGTTTTAAACCTAGTTAGGACTCTTAGAGTCAAGTAAAAACACAAGAAGAGGGTCAAAAAGAAATAAAGTTAAAACAAGATTAAAAACATCATCTCTTACAACACATATCACAATAAAATTAATTCAGAAGATAGAACTATTTCCCTTAACCTCATGCATCATTACAACAATACAACATTACAACAATTCACAAAACACGAAGTTGATCTTAGTTCCTCGTGGAACTAGATCGGCTCACAAGGGATATAACATAGGTATGGGATGATCTCCTGTATTTGTGGTTTTGTTAGAAATACCTGCACACTCAATTTCAAAGTTAATTCCACATATAAATATCATAGCCGAAGCAAATTTAATACATGCATTTCTAAAGCATACCACAGTTCTTATAAGCATAATGAAATCACATGGCAATTTTCTATCTAACATCACCCAATTAGTTTTCCTTTAACATAATAAGATTTTAATAGTTTGAAAATCTAGGAACAATAGTCCCATAAATATAAAAATACCAACAACATTAAGCTAAATAGTCACATGTACGGAAATGAAAAAGTGTAGGCCTCACAATGTGTCATCCTACATGGAAGATGACAACTTGTAATTTTGTCCTCACATGAGGAGATAGGCTTCCCACTTTGTGGTAGGGATATTTTGCCATGTGTCGGCATCTTGGATGTTGTGTAAGGGAATATTGACCGTAACAGTCATGACAGATTCCTATGACGAAGTTATGACATGTAAGAGTCAGAAATAGGAGATTCTATGACAAGTGAAGACATGTGTCGAAGAGCATCTTTGGGTGCCCCAAGGTGGACTATGACATGTTGTAAGAGAATATGCTATTTATAGCCTGTGTATGATAGATTCTCTTACAGCTGTAAGTTGTAACTGTTATGACAAATTCTATGATGGTCGTAAGAGTCGTAAGAGCATCTGTCATAGCCCATTTTAGAAATAGGCAACCTCTTTGGGATGGAGTGTGTGGACAAGTGTCAGAAGAATCTTACAATGTTGACCAAGTGTCCATAGGCGTGGGTTTTGGGCCATGAGGCCAAGTTGGACGCCCATTCCAAGATAGAGGCAATTTTGCCTTGTATTTTCTATATAAATAGGTGCTTGGAGGAGGAGATGAATTACAGGTTTGACAGGTACTGTTATGCTGTCAGTTTGTCTCCAGATACGAGTGTCGAAGACTCCTGAGAGCTTGCATTGCAAGTGTATTGTAAACCATTTCAATTTTTATAATACATTGTGCAAGTTTTGGAGTGTGGGGTTTTTCACCCGATAAGGGTTTTCCCCACATATATCTTGTGTCTCTCTTATTTTGTCTCACTTTCTTGTTTATGTGTTTGCTGCAATATCTCTATTATCTCTGTTAGTGGGTTTAACATTATTGTAATAGTAAGGATAAAATTGAATTTGCACTCTCATCCCCTCATTAGATTAGTGTAGGAAGCGATTTCCGCACACCTAGCTTCCTTTCAAGAATTCTCACAACCTAATACACGAGAGTGGCCTCCAAAAAAAAAAATCTTCCCCACAGAAGTATCTTTTACTTCCACCACTCAAGATGGCATATGTAACTCTCAAACGCTCCCTCATGAAGCACTAATTACATCTTACATCCACTAATAATGGAAGATGCTCTTACAAGTCCACTATGTAACCCATTAATTTATGTCTCTGAATAATTGACCCATCTCATGCTCTCAATATATGGACTTAAAGAGGATTAGAAAACCACCAAAAAATATTGTCATAGGCTCAAACAAGATCCTAAAATACCATGGTAAGAATTCTCACAACCTAATACACGAGAGTGGCCTCCAAAACAAAATATCTTCCCCACAGAAGTATCTTTTACTTCCACCACTCAAGATGGCATATGTAACTCTCAAACGCTCCCCCATGAAGCACTAATTACATCTTACATCCACTAATAATGGAAGATGCTCTTACAAGTCCACTATGTAAACCCTTAATTTATGTCTCATTCGAACAATATTTTTAAGACTTTGGAGAGTAATAAATTAATTACATGTCTGGCCGATAAGGGCGTGGTTCGATGGTTAAGTCGCTCGGTTGTAGTGGCGGCCACCAAAGTTCAAACCCCGCTGGGCCAACGAGCTCGCAGGCTTTATGCCTTCACTGGGCCAACGAGCTCGCGGGTTTGAAGTGCTCTTGCTAGAGGATGAGGTCCCCCGTGTTGTGGCCTCACCAATTCATTGCTCCAAGCAAAAGCATTTGCGTGGAGCCAGAGGGCGTGTCGCACCAGCGTCGCCGGTCACGTTAAAAAGTTTACCAAGCGCATAAAAAAATAATAATAATAATAATTACATGTCTACGCCCTCAAGAAAATAATAAAATAATTACATATATCCCCACCTACACATGAATATTTTATTTACCCACTCCATGAAGTTTAGCTACGTATATAATTAATCCTCTAAAAAACAATTAAATTACATTCGACGTTTGTTTATGAACACAATACTTATACTAGATTTTTATTCAAGTTTATAAGAGATGCATAAGAAGAGAAAATACACCTCCTTTTAAGTAGCGAGACTTGAACTTGAGTTACTCTCTAAAAATTAGCTCAATCTTACAAATCAAAAGATTGGGTTGAACATATCCTTCCTCTACCAATATTTATCATTCTACTATCTTTTCTTGATTTATTTTTCTTTTAACCTTTTAAGATGTTGTGTTGCTAATTATATATACATTGGTCATTAATTACCCGTTTTTATTGAGTATTTATCTCAATAAAATATGGAGCAATATAATTAAGATTAGAAGAATTATTAAAAGCTCCATGACAAGGCAATGGTTCTTGGACTCTTGAATCCATAGTTGCTATATCAATAGACGAATTATTAGCTAGTAGGTTTGGAGAAGATTATCACTAAAATCTTCCTTATGTTACTAATTGTGGAGAGGTAAATATGTTTTTTTCTATATTATCCTCGTGTTATAATTTCAAGTGAATTATAAAAATACCATATTCTTTTTGTTTATTGTTTTTCTCTTGAGTCTAGGTTATGGGAAAGTCATTACCATCTTTTTGTGTTGAAGGTTTAATGTGTAAGTTAAGTCGAGGTAAAGATTCTTTTATTCTTTTGATTTGAAGGACTTCTTTTATAGAAATGGCCATGCTAGTGTCATAGGGGGTATCGAAAGCAAAGTTGCCTATAATCAAATGATGGTATTTTTAGAATGAAAAGAAATAATGCATTAGAATGCAACCAGGAAAGTAATACAACTAATCCAGAACTAAAAATAATTTCAGCAGAGTAACAAAACTTAGAAAGGAATAAAGGAGAGAAGAAAAGAACATAGAAGATACCCTAGGAAAACCCACAAAGGGAAAAACTCTGCAAGAAGAGAGCCTCCATGTATTAACAGCACCATAAATATGAACTCTTCTTAGAAGATCTTAAATCTTCAATTCAGCAGACAATCAGTAGCATAACTTTGCGATGCAGTTTTCAAAACACCTGAAAATCCAACAGTTGTCTCCACCTTCAATACTTGCAAAGATGACCTTTTTTGAATGAATAAACCACTCACTCAAGACTTGTTAATATAGGCAAGTAGCTCACTTGGAAACCACTAGTGGTATCCAAAACCTTGGACTAACCAATATGACACCTCAGCAAATGATTCCAAAATGGTTTCATGAGGTGGCACATACTTCCAAAAGCTCTCTTCGAAGTATTCCAAGATGTATCCAAACAAATTTGCACATTACAAAAACCCGTATCAAAAATAGATGATTCTATCTTAATATTTTGTCTTCTTCTCAACAAATTTGTCACATCTTAACCAAATTTGTTCTTATGTGTTTCCTTGTGGTTTTGGCTTTTAGCACACCTAATCAATATTCCATACAACAATATCATACAAGGTGTACACCTTTTCAGCATAGAACATATAATTTTCTTTAAGAAGTGTACTACTCAATTCAATCCTGGCAAAAACTTGTGTGAAGGACATCATAATTTTATTTTATTTTTAATTAAGGAAAAGTTCTATTAATGAGAAAAATTTGAATATACTATTATAGTAGAGTGAGCTGTTAAACAACAACTAATATAACAACCTATTTAAATAACAGGATAGCTTAGGTAGAAATAACATCAAGTAATCTATGGGAACATTACAAAAACACACAATATTTAACTCCAAGATCTGAATTAGAGCAGAAATGAGCAGACTGAGTATATGGTCTGATTTGGGCAGCCATAAGAATCCAAATCCCTAATTACTTCTTCAAAACTCTTAACCAAATCTGCTTAAATTTTTTTTTTCAATAACTCCCAACTAATTTAACACAAAACTCCCTAATAGTATTAATTTTCCATTTAAAATGCTCCTTGATCCAAAGTTCAACAGCTCCTAATCTAAACAAAAATGTGTGTCAAATTGCTTTTGTTCAATGGAGTATTACAGTCCATTACCTATTGTAAAGTCATGCACTTGAATTTCTATCAAATTAGAGACAATTCTTCAAGAAAAGATTAACGATCAATAAAACTCTTAAGACTTACATAAAAGAAACAAACCCATCACATATTTAAATTCTACTTTTAACTTCCATTAGACAAAAATTTCGTCAGAACTTACAAATTATTACATAAAAATTTCAATAAACTCTATCTGTGAAGAATTTATCATCAAAAAAATTAGGCATTTTCAACTTTCAGTAGTCAATGACTGTCAATGAATAACTGCTCAGCAGTGATTGTATGTTTTTAACTGTTCCTCAGTACTTTTTTGACTGTTCATACAAGTTTATGACTGTGCATCTGCAAACAGTTAACTGTAATCTCTTATACACTTTAATACAATATTTAAAAGAAAAAATTAGAATTTTCAATAGACATGAGTACTTTGCCCTTTGTTGAATCTGAATTGCCTCAAGTAGCACTAGAGCAACTTTATCTATAAATTTTACCTCTTTCATCAATAAAAGCTTTTGTTTGTTAGATTTATATTATTCCATTACACGCTTCCAAATCTAAATAAATTATAAAACAACTAGTCCAAAAAAAAATTATTTTTATATTAAATTAAATATAAAAATATAGAGAATAGATAACAGTATCAACAAGAATCAGCAGATTAACTGTTAAACTAAACCAGCCTATAAAAACAGTGTCAAACAACAGCAGCCCAACAAAGCCCTGCCACACAGCCCTCACCTCAAAAGGTCATTTCTTATAAGTGCATGCATTCATGTTCTACAAAAATATATATATCTATGTATATGTACTTATTTTGTTACAGAGTTTATAATATGAAGGTGCATTCTTTGAGGAGCTCTCACGAGGTAAGAAACAAACAACATGAAATCCCTCCATATTAATTGCCAGGAGGAGATTCCATTGCTGACAGAGAACATGGCTGAGAGTGATAATAAGTCATGCCAAAATCATGTCCCTCCTTATGAAGGTTCATGCATGGGGTACAATGAATCTTTCAAGATTTTAAATCATTTTAACTGTCATTCACCTGAATGATTGAGAGGAATGTGCAGGAAATGGACGCATGAGACATTGACATAATCTATAAAGTATTTGTCATGGTATGATTTCCTACTTTACATGCATACTCTTTTTAATCTATAAGCTAATCATTTTTTGGAGGGTTTAAGTATATAAAATTATAAGCCAAAAACACTTTTCCAAGATCATAATTGAATATGAGTAATGCTTAACCACTTAAAAACATGCCTAAGCTTTTAGGCAAAAGAAAATATATTTAATTGAGACATTGAAATAATTTTAGAGGATGTTGTCATCATGTAATTTTTTTGGGGAATCAAACTTGTGAAGGAAAGTCTTCATATAGTAGGGATGGATTATATATATGTCTGTGTGTGTTAGGGATAAAAAATATATATTTTGTATTTTATATTTTAAGTTTATGATAAATCTGTATAAATATCGTAAATTTATGATCTTAAATTTTAATTTATTTTTTTATTAATTAATTTTAATTTTAAATATGTTTTATGATATATTTCATCTATTATTGTAAAGTAATATTGGATCAGTTTTAAGGTTTTTTGCGTTTATATTTAAGTGGCACTTGTAGTCTAGCCTTCCTAGTTTGAATTCTAAATTTCCCTTTTTCTAGATTAAATTTCTAGGAATATGACCCTCCCCTGTGGTATGCTAAAGGTCTTGAGTTGTGTGTTTTAGACTTCTATTTAAAGTCATCACCCTGTGTCATTTTAATAATCAATTGTTAGGACAAAATATTCAGTAGAGCATTTAGTCATAATGGTATAGTCCAAGATCATTCTGGGTTTACTCAATCTCAACCACATCAACATTCTTTGTTTGATGTGTTTTCAATCTTTTTAAATAGGATATAGGGTTTGACTATTATCAAGGAAGTCATTGGTCTTCCCTCTATCTATAGCCCCCCAAAAGTACTTTTCAACACCTCAACATTTACAAGCATAAGCAAATAGGTTCTACAAATCTTGAATGTGAAAATCAACATTAGACAGAGTTGCACAAGAGCAAAGTATCCTAAACTTGAACCACATGTGGCCTAATCCCAAACATCAAAAATATCAATAAACTTCTATCACAAAATCTTGATCATTATTCTAATACCAAATTCTATTCTAATTTTCAATAATTCTATCATAATATCATAATTAAAAATCTATCAGTTTTACTTTCTATTTCATTAAAATCTTAAATTTAATCTAATTAAATTAAATGCACAAAATTATTTGACTTCATGTTGTCTTGAGTTGGGCAGTCTTTAGTCATTGTAGTTGGCCAGTCTTTAGTCATTGTTGTTGGACAATTCATCCAATGTTTGTTGGTTTTGACTCCATCTTGTAAGATGATGTTAGATTGTTTTTTTCTTATTGCCAGTTGATCTGTTCTTACTAAACTTCATTATTGTATGTTTAAATCTTTGTAAAAGGGTTAAGACCCTTTAAAAAAACACCTTCTTTACTTTTATAAAAAAAATTCTGCATTAATATAATTACATCACTCCTGTTTAGTGACAGTAATCTTCAACTTATTCCCATACAAAAAGTTAAGCGTTACCAATCCGGGTGACCCCCAACCACTTAAATATTACCAAGCTTTTGGCAAACGAGAATATATTCCTTGTATATATTTAATATAGGCACTTTAAAGTCTAAATTCCGTAGATTGAAAGTAAACTCAAGAAATGAGGACCATAGCTTTTGAAAGTACCATTTTTTTTTAATCGAAGAAAAAGTATATATTAATAAAAAGAATATACATAGATTTAGAAATAAATATAGTTATAATTAAAGAGTTTATAAAGATATGGAGTAAAAAATAATTTTAAAAGGTGGATTATATTTTATATTAAGAGATTGTGCATATTTTATCAAGAGTGAATAATACTTGAGTATTTGTGATAATGTTGTTAATTTTATGAGCAAGTTCTTTTTTATCTTTCCCAAGAGCTGCCAACTCAAAATGAATATCGATTACTTAGGTCTTGAGTTCAATATTATTTTTCTACACCTTCTTTAGAGATTTATGAACATTGACAGGTGCAATTAGAGAGAAGAATGTGTATGATCACTTTTGTTAACACAAAAATATTAGAAAACTATGATATCTTATTTTGTAAACAATACAACTCTAAAAATACAAATTTCCAATATAATTTTAAGCATACAAATATTAAATAAACTTGTGCAATTTTAAACTTCACTATAGGTTTAAGATATTGTGTCTCAACATCCTTTCAAGTAGGTTATGTGAAGGGATTTCATATAATAGTGAAGAAGAGATATCTTTATCAAATTTAAATGTTTTTAAACTAACTCACTTTGTTCTAATAAAATTCCTTGATGATTAGTTAACATTATTAATACTAGTGCTTAATGAGGTTTTAGTGGAGTTTGAATTTAACTATTTGAATCACAAAAACTTTAGAAAGCTATGATATTTTATTTTGTAAACAATGCAACTTTAAAAATACAAATTTTTGATAGAATTTTAAACATACAAATATTAAATGAACTTGTGCAATATTGCGTCTCAACATCCTTTCAAGTAGGTCAAGTTGGTTATGTGAAGGGATTTCATATAATAGTAAAGAAGAGATATCTTTATCAAATTTAAATATTTTTAAACTAACTCACTCTATTCTAATAAAATTCCTTGATGATTAGTTAACATCATTAATAATAGTGTTTAATGAGATTTTAGTGGAGTTTGAATTTTTTTTTAAATAAAAGAGGGTAAAAACTTTATTAATCAAAGAGAGCAGTACAAACAAGAAATCAAGAAGTGGTCATGCAACATCTCACATCCTCCGTGACCAAATCCATTAAATCCTAAGCAAGATGCCCAGGTAAATTGTCCCAATCATCCACCAGTTAGGTCCCATTCTTCTCAAAAGCCCATTTGGCCAACCCATCAGCCACCTTATTCCATTCTCGAGGGATATGAGAGAAGGTGATAGAATCAAATAATTCTCCAAGACTGGTGATTTGCTTAGCCACCACCGCAAGTTGTCAACTAACATCATCAAACTGCCTTCTATTTATCAAGTCTATCACCACCTGAGAATTTGACTCGCAGATATTCTTATTCCAGCCAAGGGCATATGCCTTCTTCAAAGCCAAAAGAATAGCCAAGGCCTCCATAAGATTATTAGAGTGCAACCCCCTATATTCCGAGAAGAAAAACACAACCACCCCAGAACTATCTCTGCCCACCCCACCAATGCCAGCGTGCCCAAGGTTACCCCTTGCAGACCCATTAGTATTAATTTTCAAGACTCCAGTGGGAGGGGGCAGCCAATGCCCTTCCCTAGAAACCTTCCTTCTAGAACACCTGCTCTGCCCAATCTTGGGCCTTCCGAGACCCCCAACAAGAATCCCCAGATTACGAATCACTCTAGTATCACTAGGATCCACCGGGGTTGACAGATCACATTTAGCATACAAGGTCTCTTGCAAAGCCCCAAGAATGCGAGACCAAACTTGACCCACTAGCAACTTCTTATCCATAAAGACCCTGCGGTTGCGCTCCAACCAGATGTGCCATATAATCAGACTAGGGCCAATTAGCCATGTTATGTGCAGAAACAAAGTCCTCACCAGAATGGGCCCAAAGTTCTGCCAAAACTCCTCCAGAGAAGAAGGGTGCCTGCATTGCAAACTCCAGGCCCCCCACTAAAAATGCCAAATAGTCCTAGAAAAAGGGCACTAGAAGAAAAGATGTGAAACAGTCTCAACATCTTTTAGGCATAAGAAACATAATGAAGGACCTTGGAAGCCACGCTTACAGAGGTTATCCCAAGTCAAGCACCTGCCATAAACCACTAGCCAAGAAAAGAAATTGCATTTTGGCCAAGAGAATTTATTCCAAATATTTTTCCACCAAGGAACCTCAGCACTACCCCAGGCCTGTTTGTCCAAAACATGATACCCTGAAGCAACAGTGAACTTCCCTTTTGGATCCAGACCCCAAGCCAGCACATCCCGTTCTGGAAGAGAACAGCAGACTCTATCAACCAAAATGGAGGACAGCAGATCCACCCATGGGCCATTCCTGCATATCCTTCCACTGGTAAACAATAGTCTGCCCCAAAGCCTGAGGGGCTTTGAAATCCATCACTCTACTCCAACCAGCCTGAACAAAAATCCTACATAAGTCCCCCAAGTGAGGGTGTGAGGAGAGGATAGGCGGGAATCCATCCAAAGAGTCATGCCAAAAAAGAGCATCAGAGCCTCTATTGCAGATCCAAAACAGGCCTTGTTTAACCAGCGCAGCCCCCCTCTTGAGAGTATCCCAGATCATAGAACCTCTCCCCAAAAGACTAAAATGAGGCACCTCAGCGCCCTCCACCTCCCCAAGGTACTTGAAGGTAAGGATCCTGGCCCAATACTGATGCTGATATGAACACCATCTCCAGTATAGCTTAGCAGCCAAAGCCTGTCCATTCCAATCTGTCCTACACAAACCCAGACCACCATCCTGCTTCGGCCGGCAAACAACTTCCCACTTAATTAAGCTCCACTTCTTTGATGAAACTTGAGGGAGCACTCAACACAAAGCACCTGTATAAAGGAAGGGCCTGCACCATGGACTTCAACAGAGTAACTCTTCCAGCCGTAGATAACCATCTATAGGTCCAGTGACAAACTAGCCCACGAAATTTATCCATCACATCCTGCCAAAACACATGGGAAGTGGGCGCACATCTAGAGGGATGCCAAGGTATATAAAGGGAAGTTTCCCCACCTGAAACCTTAAGATCCTGGCAATACATTGTTGAATAAGCCTGGAGGTATTAAAGAAATAAATGCAAAACTTACTTTCATTAATGCTTTGACCTAAGGCAGCTAAGTAACAATCCAAAATCTGACGCAAAGCAACCGCTTCAGCCACCTTAGCAACACCCATCAAAGCCGTATCATCCACAAACTGAAGATGAGTTTGAGGAGGAAGAGAATTGCTCCATTTCCATCCCTGAAAGAGCCCATCCATAACACGAGACTTAATGAATATCCCCAAGCCTTCAGCCATCAAGATGAACAAATATGGGGATAAGGGGTCCCCCTGTCGAAGACCTCTAGAAGCACCAAATAGATCCGAAGACTCCCCATTTATGAGAATAGAAAATGAGGAAGTCCTCACACAGCTCATGACCTAATCAATCCACTCACAACTGAACCTGAAGGCTCTGAGAATTTTGATCAAAAAGCCCCAGTTAACTCTGTCATAAGCTTTAGCCATGTCTAACTTTATAAACATAGCCTTTTCCTTAGAAGAGGCCATAGAGTGAATAGTCTCAGCCGCAATAACTACTCTATCCAAAATCTATCTACCCGCAACAAAGCCCCCTTGTTCCTTTGAGATCAACTTATCCAGACATGTCTTCAAATGTTCAGCAATTAGCTTTGTAATGATTTTATACACCACATTGCACAAAACAATTGGTCAAAAAAGATCCAGAGAATCAACACCCTCGCGTTTTGGGATAAGAGCAAGAAACGTGGCATTCATGGCTCACAACATTTGCTTATTCCTAAAAGACTCCTACACCACCTCCAATAGATCAAGGTTGATGACTTCCCAAAATTCCTGAAAGAACTCAGTCGGGAACCCATCAGGACCAGGAGCCTTCCCTTTTTTCAATTGAAACACCACATCCTCCAACTCCTCCAAAGAAATAGGTTTAAGAAGAGAAGCATTCATATCCATAGTCACCAGAGAGGGAATACAAGCTAGGATAGAAGCTTCCTCCTCACTAGCAGGTAGGATATCTTCAGAAAAGAGAGCAAAGAAAAAATGAACCACCTCACTAAAGATCCCCGAAGAGGAAGAAAGAAAAGAACCCTCAGGAGAGTGGAGAGTAGAGATAAAGTTACCTTGTCTTCGAGCCTTCACCGATTTATGAAAGAAGGAAGTATTCCTGTCCCCTTCCTGATGCCAATCAACACGAGCCTTGTGTTTCCAAAAAAATTCCTCACGAAGATCCCATTCCTCGAGATCTTTAACCACACTAACCTCAAGCCTACTTAAATTTGCATCAAGACCCTGATCCCAAATGTGCCTAGTAATAGAATCCAAGCGCTCCTGGGCAACCCTTTTTTGTTGAAACACGTTGCGAAACTGATACTTATTCCAATGTTTCAATTTATACTTCACATATTGAAGCCTCTTCACAAATGAGTACATAGTTGTACCAAAAGCAGGTCATCCTTCAGTCCACCATCTAGAAACCAAGTCAAGAAGACTCTCCTCCCTGAGCCACATAAGCTGAAATCTAAAAGTTTGTTTCTTAGGACCACCAACCAAACGGGCAGAGAATTTGATCGGCCAATGGTCTGATCCTCGCCAATCTAAAATTTTAGAACTTGACAGCCACTTGTCACCCACCCAAAAATAGGAAACAAGAAACTTGTCTAACCGTTTAGAAAGGGCATCATCCCCAAGCCTCCTATTATTCCAAGAAAACATGCTATTCGAAGGTTTGATATCCACAAGCCGAAGCTGAGCCAAATTATCCCTTAGAAGATCAGAAGAGGGGTCCAAACGAGGCACACCCCCTTTTTCTCCTTGAGGGATGTAATTACATGGAAGTCACCTGCCATAATCTAGGGGAGGAAAGGATCCAACGATCTCAGAAGATTGATATGAGACCATAGGAGAGTCTTACCAGGTACATCCGTCAGACCATAAATGTTAGAAAGAAGAATTATTTCCCCTGTCTCCAAACTAATTGCAACCAGAGAAATGAAAAATCTACTAGAGATCCACCAAATAGGAGAAATTCGCTGAGGATCCCAAAGGCAAGCAAGACCCCTTAAGCTGCCTTGCGCACCCACACACTGGAAAAACCCTCTGTTCCAAAACTTAGAAACACACCGCATCATACCATCCACAAATAACTTCGTCTCCTAGAGGAAAACCACATCCAGAGAATGAGCACTAACTAAGTCCCGAATAGCCTTTTGTCTAGGGATGCTATTCATACCCCTTACATTCCATGATAACACAATCATCGCGAAGGGTGAGAGAAGTGAGTATCCAATGTCTTCACTGACCCAGATTCCACCAATGTCTCTCCAGCCATCTTAACTTTCTCCTGATCCTTCTTCCTCCCCACCTTCTGGGGCTTATCAGGAGCACACTTTTTCATGGATTTTTGTTGTAGACCTAGAATAGGAAAAGAAGAGAGGGCTTTTTTCTTACCAGAGTCTTCCAAACCTGATCCACTGGCTAAACTCACCCCTTCATCCGAAGAGGCCATGGGGGTTTCCACCAAACCACAAGAGTCCCCAAACCTAGCATCAGGGGGAGGAGCAACTGAATCCATCACCACCCCAGAAGCCACCACAGGAACTAGAACTGAGGTAGTGACAGGCAAAGACTCATATTTATGATCAACTAAAGGAGAAGCTTCAACATGCATGTCAAAAGAAACCCCTTCCTCATGGACTATATCATCCAAATCCTCAAACTTGTTAAAAGTCTCCTCTTGATGATCCTGAAGAGTTCTCTTCTGACCTTGATTCTTGTTTCGTGCCTTAACTGGCACAAAACCATCTTTATCCAGTACCACCCCCTGCATGGGTGCTTTACCCTTTTCCACCCTTGGATTAGACGGAGCCTTCACATTATCTGAACCACCAGCACCCGAGGCACGAGGGCACCTCCTTTGAAGATGGCCATATGCATGGCACAGCCGACACCTGAAAGGTAAAGTCTCATAGTCTAATTGTTGAGTCCAGGAGCTAGACCCAACAGTCGAATCAATAGAATCTGGCAGAGGCTGGCTCAGATCAATCTCCACATAGACCCGGGCATAGGAAAAAATTTGCTTCTCCAAAGTTTGTTGAGACGGGCCAATAGGCTTCCCCAGCAGCAACACAATTGATTACAGAATATCCTGTCTCCAACATTCCAATGGCAACCGAGGAAAACGAACCCACACCAGCACCTTCGAGGGCAGCTCCTCTGCCGAGTTAAAGCCTGCATGCCAAGGCTTCATGAAAAGGCCAACTTGATTATAAAAGTAGGGCCCTCCCTCAAAAATCTTGTTACGATCGGAGATACACAAAAAAACCACCAGAAAGAAGTTATTCACAGCTAGCAAGATTTCAAAATCACCTTCCAGATTCCATGACTTGCGAATCCAGGGTTCCACAAAAGGCATCGAAACCCTCAATCCCATAAATTTGTAGATTAAAACATGTTTTCTATAATACTCCAGGTCCTCGGCTACCGGCTATGTTTGAATCACCAGCTTCAGACGAACTTGAGCTCTTTCCAAGCATTCGTTTATCTTGTGCAATTTCAAAGCACCAATGCTAAAAAGCCCAACATTAGGCAGGGATGGATGAGGAAACCCATCACCAACCTCTGCCATAGCAGCATCCCCTGATGTCTCACCCAAAGGCACAGACCCTGCCATAAGAAAATCCCCTCAAGCCCTCGCACCCCACACCTGCACCGAACAACGCACACACTCAAGAAAAATACCCCCCCAAAAGCTAAAAAACCTCACCTCTTGCTGAAAACAACCCCACAGAGCCCGATCTGCAAAGAGAAAACGCATGCAACAGAGAACAAACACATGCAGACCGCGACCTGCTACAGGTCGCTAGACTGCATAGAGCTCTCGCGTACACGCTCCATCACCTAGTGGAGTTTGAATTTAACTATTTGAATCCTATTTCAATTATTATAAAGAAATTTTATTTGAATTATATTGTATTTAAGTGTTACTTGTGTTATTGAATCCTATTATATGAGGAGTACTTAAATAAGCTTTATTTATATTTAGTTTAATAGAAAATGGAAGAGGAGTTTACTATTAGTATTATCTTTAGATTTGAATTCTTTATATTAAAAAAATAGATTTTATTGGATGTAATCAAAACAAACAATTTTTTAATTATATAGTGATTATTTAATAATGAGTTTAGTAGAGTACTGAAATATTTTTTATTTTTTATATTATTAAGAATATTTTTCAAACATAATAAACAAAATATGATGAATTTTTATATATGTACATATTTTTTTATTATAAACCTGGTAAGGCTAATCCAAACACTGAACCAATTATTGGTGCCAAGGGGACCACTAGAACAAAAAAACTAAGAGTATCTTAACCCCAAACTAGAAGACACAAACATATACCAGCAACCATACAAAAAAAACCCACCCAACTAGTGTAACATACTATCTAGGGAACAGGGCAAATTACACATGCCCCATTGACCCAAAATTAAACTTACAACCTGTGAGGCCCACCCTTGTGTGACATAATTTTTTTGCACTATTAGACTTGATTGTGTTTTGATACACCTGGATTTTCAGTATTATATATGGATTTATGATCCTTTTTAGACTATATTAGTATTGATGTTCGATTGGAATAGTTAACTACATTGCATATGATGATGTGAATTTAATTATAAGATAATTGTGCTATTATTCCATTATGTATGAGAGATACACATCTTGATTGGATAAATTGTATGTCACTAAGTTGTGATTGAAAATGATCCATCTACTTAGTTGAATTGTATTGCTATTGATTACGTATGTTTAGTAGATCCTAATATTGGACACGAAATGTCAATAGGAGATAATTCATTTTGAAATAGTTTTTGATACACATTGTGGTGAGTAGATTTAATTTGGATAATCTTGTGATTTATGATTATTTTGACGGTGATTAGAAATAAATTCATTAATCCAGTTATTTAAGTGAATTTGAAATGTTATATCTATGATTATTATATTAGTCGTATGATGATGATGAGAATTGAGATAGAATCGAATTGGATTATTGACATATATCTTGATGTATGAGATTGATTATCTTTTATAATGTGAACACTTGTATGTGTTGTGACTGAGTGTCTGATTTCAATTTAAAGTTGCTTCGACTATATATATATATATATATATATATATATATATATATATTGATGGGTGTAATTAAGTGTGCAGGTATTTCCATGGCCAGTGGAAATTTGGAGGTCTATCAAGTAACCCATGTGAATAAACTCTGTGACACCAAACCTAGTCCCTAAGGTGGACTAAGGTCTTGGTTTGATTTTTGAATGTTGAAATATGTTGAGTCTTTTGTAATTTTTAATTGTTTAAGTGTCCTAAGGTTGTTTAGGATGAGTAGGTTGATGAGTTGTCATCCTTGTTGTTCAATTTCAGATTTGTGATTTAAGGGATTTTAAAAATGTGTTATTTGGTCAAGACCAAATATTAGTGGCCATAGTCTACACAGGGGTCAACCCCAGACCATCACCCGTGTCTTTTTTTAATGTGTGGTTTCAACCAAAAATAAATAAATAAAGCAATCCCTTTAAACCTGAACTATTCTTTCACTTTGGCCCTTTTTTTGGGTTTACTTGTATCCTTAATATATATACATATATAGTTCGTAATTTTTATTTTATTTTTAAAACATAGAGCTATATTTTCTTTCAACGGTATATACATTATATTATATATAAAGAAGATGTAGAGTTCCATTATTTTTCAAAAGGCAAGTCTTTTCGAGGGAAAATGAAAACATTGTTGTTTGAACTTAAAGCAAATAGAAAAACAAAAAAACATCTTAAAGAGATACAAATATCTAAGAGATGAATACATAGAACTTTTAGAAAATATGTTGAAGCTTTTAGAAAACGTGATGTTATGAAAACAAACCCTTGAGCAAAATAGAAAAAAACTTAGTAAAACATTTGACAAACAAATCCCTTTTGCTCTACTCTTCTCTCCAAATCTGCAAAGAAAAATGAGTATTATGGGGTTATTGGTTTGTTTTATAGATTGTTTTTAGGGCTTTTGTGTTGCCAGGCTAAATGGGTTAGAGTGTTAAGGAAGGCTTGTGATTAATCAGTCGTGCTTCAAGAATTTTTAATCCAACTTGAATAGTTCTATAGTTCTACTTGATTATTTGTTTTAGGAATGGAATTGTTTGGGACATTTGAGTTTAAATCAAGTAATTTAATTATTGTGAACATCTTGTGTATTATTTTCTTCCTGAATCTCGAGATAGATCTTTATTAGAAACCTATGGTTTGGAAATATAAATGCATTTCATTTTAATACTTTTCTTTTGGAAACATCTATTTATGTCGTAATTTTTGGATCAACCTTAGAGAAATTAAAAGTTTAGTTAATTCTTTTCACTTGCATTTTCAAATTTGTATTATTATTTAAATTTGTTTAGGGTTTGATTGTTGGTTTAGGTGTTAGGTCTCGCCCTTAAGGCAAGATCACTTTTTCGCAACATCTAGTAACCCTAGAGGAATTTCACTTTTAAAGGGGTCACCCCTTATGGTATTGTAAGACACATCACCAAACCCTAGTAAGTTAACCTCCATATCATAGGGGTATGAAAGGAGTTTCGTACATCCCTCCTCTCATTTCCACTCCCCTGCCTTGTGTGACGTGATGAACAAACGTTGCACATGTAATGTCGCCATGTGCACATGTTAAACGAACACGCGTGAGTGTGTTAGAGTATGTTTTAATAATTTTTTTATTGGTTCAGTTTTCATGTCCAAATGTAAAATGTGAGCATGAGACAATCACATTTTGAACAGACATTACCCGAAACAAGAGACATAGCCTCCTCGACTGAAATAGAATTGTCACAACAATCCAAGTCACCCGCTATCACATCAACAAGAAGAACCACCTTTAAACTTTTAGCCACCTCTTCCACCACACATTGAAGTCACAATTGTCATCATTTAGCCATATGCATATGTTCCAAGGAATAGTTAAAGAAGACCTATGCTTGACGAACCACATTCTCAATGTCCTCATGGAGAAGAAATGAACCGGTCACAAAAGAAAGCATGGAGGCACAGCAAAGTGTTTGAGTGGCATCAAACACACTCCTTTACCCACAAGTATTCCCAGGATCCAACAACAAATTAGACATATAGCTTCATGAATACCCATAGTAGGAGCATCATCCAAGTCTTTGGAAAGCTCCCAAATCCTAACAATCCATAGACGCAACTCTAGGCTTTTAATTTCCCACTCCACAAAAGCCATAAAATATATCACCATTTCCTCACCAAAAACCATGCATTTCTGCAACCTCTTCAAACCCCTGTTGTAATAGCCAAGGATACTCTGCAACTGGATCTACACTCTCACAATATGGAAATCAACAATACGAGATAAGAAATCGATGATATTGATGAACCTAATTGAGCATAAACTTATATTGATCTCACTTACAAATTTACATGAGAATGCCTCATTATATAGGCATGGAAGAGGCAATCCATCTTGCACATGGATTGACAAGTGCCACGTAGATACATTGTTGCAATGGGAAAAGCAGATCATGGGTCCCGCTTATACTCTTTCTATTGCTTTGGTTCTTCACAATTTGCAGACTTGCATGATGATCTTCATGCATTACACTTGGATAAGGTGATCCAATATGGATATTTGAACCTTGGAGTTGTTTCCTCCACATCTGTTCTTCGTGAGATCACATCTCCTTATGAACCTACATCTTTGGTTCCCACAAACTTCCATCAGCAGGCTACTTCCATCAATCTTCCAGCACCAGTTTTTTGGGATGAGTACTTGACAAACATTACATGTTTGTTTGATGATTCTCACTATGCATATTTGGTAGAAACTTTTGATGACAACCATCTCGATGTTATTGTGCATCCATCTTCATCCTTGGCAGCAGTTCTTATGGAGTAGGTTTCAAATGATTTTCGTACTATCATAGAGGCCCATCATCACTTTGTGAAGGCTTCATACTTATCTTTGGATTTTGTGCAACATCCAAAGACTTATCATCTTCTTCTTCTATGGGAAGATTCATTGCACATATTTGTAGTTCTCTTTCTTCCTAAGGGGAGAAACATTGTTCAACATTCACGGTGCAGCTTCAGCATACTTCATCGAGCATCTACGAGCCCTACAGCGTATCTTATGGGGGTCTTCCAAGTCTCTCTTTGTATCTCCTATTTTGGAGAAATTTTTTGTACACATGTGAAAGGTGTTGTCCTAGGGGGGATCATGATATAAGTCCTCTTTCTTCTTCACTTGTTTTTCTTTTTCATGCATTTTGTTTCTCCTTTTGGAGAGGAGTTTTGTTCCCATTGGGTTTTCTCCTTTACTCCACTTTATGAGAAACTTTGTACATGGGTACCTAACATGGCCTAGTAGCCGAGACCCATATCTTTGTATCTATTGCACTTTTGTGATCTCCCCAAGTATCACTTAAGGGGGGGTGTTAGAGTGAATAATTTATCTATTCACTATAGGTTAAGTGTACTTAGGTTGATGAGGTTAGACAACATCTTGTCTAACCGAATGTGCAACCTTTTAGAGGTTAGAGGTTACCTAGTTGTTTGGTAAACCTCATGTGCATACCTTTTGAGGTTGGAAGACTTTCCATCTCACCTCAAAAGGCACTTTGTAGTCATCCAACACTTGTCGCACAAGGTTGTTGGTTTGCACATTCAATGACCTAGGTTAGAATGCGACATTATGAAAACTTGTGACATTCTGTTCAACATAAAAGAAGTGTAAATAATCTTCATTTCCTTGAATTAATTCATGGACACGATTACAAATGAAAAGTAAAACTATTGCTACTATTTTTAAAAAAATTATGGACTTGGAAAAATTTCTAGTTTGCTTGATTTTAATGATAATCAGCATTAGCTCACTATCATTGTGTGAATATAGTCCTTCATGTAGCAGTTTGCACTCTGTTTTTAGGTTTTTATATTTATAGAATATATATGGATATCACTTATCAGTGTTTTATCCACTTTTAAAAAAATAAGTGGATTAAATACAGTGATGTTCAAATATATACTTCAAATTCAAAAACTAGTGGAAATAATCTCAAAAAATGTTTGGACTATGTAATCTTTCAAAGCATTTGTTCTTTTTCTAGTTTTTTTTAAATAATAAATTGTTTTTTACTATGATAAGCGAAAAAACAAGGGAGCAGAACCCTATTACAAAATAGCCCAGTGGGGCAAAGAAAATAACAAGGCCGCAAGGGCAGACAAAACAGAACAGTAGCACAGCTGAATGAAACCAACAGCCCAAAAAGCAACCCAAACAGTGCATCGAACATGCACTGACAACATAAATCTAAGCAACCACATATCCTGAACAAGAAAACCTAACACCCTTAGCCCTAGGGCACTGCTCCCCAACATATTTGGGGAGCCCTTTCTTTCTATGCTGGACCACAGTCCAAGAAATCTCTGAGTCAAAGTCCTCAAAGCAAGGTGAGAGGAGGGATCCTCCCAAGTAGTAACATCCATGGAAGGCACCAACGAAGCCGACCCAAAAGAAGGCACAACCGGAAGAGAGACAGGAGTAGAGGAAGAAGGAGCGAGAACAGAAACCCCCAAGTGCAGAACCGCCAAGTCTGAATTAGGCAAAACTGAAGGATTAACAACAACTGGAGCAGAAGTGAACCAGTCCAGAGCAGTAGGAGTTGAGGTGGGAGCCAAAGGAGGAATAGGAAAGTCCAACAAAGTCAAGGGATTTGCAGCAGCCGCCACCACCCCCACCGGAACAGTCTCAAGAGGGGGCTCATCGTCCTGAGAGGAATCATCACCACAAGACGAACCATCTTCCTGGGAAGCATTGATAGTCAAATAATCCACATGAGCATCCTTCCACCAAGTTGCAATGCTTTTGCAACACGATAGAGGACAGCCAGCGGCCATATGACCAATAGCAAAATAACGCTGACATTTGAAGGGGATACCCTCATAGTCCAACATTTGTTTCCAAGGCCGATCCCCAACCATCAAAACAACATCTCCAAAAGGGGGTTTGGAGATGTCAATATCCACTAGAATTTGGGCAACCATGGAGTGACCCGTGAAAGAGGTAGTTGAATCAACTTTTAGAAAATGACCAATGGCATTGCCAATGCCCTCATAGAAAGTATCCTCCCAAAACTGGAGGGGGAGGTTCGGGAGACGCACCCAAATCGGATTGATATTAAGCTGCTCAGTAAGGGGATTAAAAGTAAGAGTCTAGGGTTTAATGGACAGGGAAAGTTCCCCCCACATCCAAACCCTACCATCAAGCACTAAATCTCGCTACTTAGAAGAAGCAAAAGTCACGATGAAAAAACCTCGTGCACTAGGAAAAAGCTCAATCTTTCCAGCAACCAACGGCTTCCAAGACTCCAAGACCCAATTGTGGAGGTCTGGCAAGGAAGGCCACAGTCTATTGAACCTACATATGACGCATGTATTGTAGTAAAACTCTTCATTTTCTATGACCTCTGGGCCACACACCACAACAAGGGAAGAACGGGCATAGGGGAAAGGCCGGACTCCCTTCCCCTCCCCCCAAAGCACGATGAGCACCTGGGCCAACAACTGCTACATAAGACTGCCAAGGGACAGCAGGAGCACGCTACCCAGGAGCAGACACACTAGTCCCAGCCTCAGCCTGCACACAATGTGTACCAAAGTTCTCATATTCCTTAGGAATCCTGTCCCAATTAGAGGGAGCGCTCATCCCTGAAAGCACATTGCTCGCAGCTATTTTCACCATCTTCTCCGAAGTCCCAACCCATCCAACAAGAGCGCCAAAAGAGACTAGCTCTCCCCCAGGGTCGAGGATAAGACAGTCATGCGCACTCCCCAGGGCAAAAGACAGGAAAGCAGAAACCTTCACAGAATCCACCCCCAGGCCTGTGACCCAGAGCCAATGGTCCCATTCAAAGTCCCGCTCTCGTCCATTTCAAAAAACTTAGATGACTATGTCTTAGTTGTTGGTTAAATTTATTCAAAATGTAAAATGATATTTCCTTGTCTTTGAAGGATAAAGCAAAATTATTTTGCAAGTGGATTCAATTATCTTATTTTGTAGCTTCTAACTTTTTATTTACCTTTCCCGCAGAAGAATGTTGGTAATAATTAAAGTATGCCTAATGCAGTTGTCAAAAACATATGGTTTATAACTTTATTGTAATGGGCTCCTAGGTTGGAATGTGACATTCTATTCAACATAAAGAAAGTCTTAAGTAATCTTTATTTCCTTAAATTAATTCATGGACACGATTACAAATGAAAAGTAAAACTATTGCTACTATTTTTATGGACTTGGGAAAATTTGTTGTTTGCTCGATTTTATGGATAATCAGTATTAGGTCATTGTTACTGTGTGAATTTAGTCCTTCATGTAACAGTTTGCACTCTGTTTAGGCTTTCATATTTATAGAATATATGTGGATATCACTATGTTTAATCCACTTAGTTTAAAATAAGTGAATAAATACAGTAATGTTCAGATATATACTTAAATTTGAAAACTTGTGGAAATAATCTCAAAAAATGTTTGAACTATGTATTTTTTCAAAGCATTTGTTCTTTTTTCTTGTTTTTTTTTTGATACTAAATTTGTGATATCTATGTTTTCATTAAGTTTTTGGCTTCGGCAATCTTTTAGTTAGGCTATGTGAAATTGTGTGGCTTCTTAATTTACGATATTGTCTTTTCTAATAAATGTCTGAAACTTGCATGTTTAACATATTACATTTCTTAATTTCCAACTCATTATATCTGTAGTGCTATTTTTATTTAATGCTTGTGGAGTAGATTGTCTCTTTTTGAGAAGCTTCAACCTAAAGACTTTTCATATGTCAGGTATGATGTTGAAAGTAAATTACCTAGCAAAACTATCTGTGAGAGCAAAGAAAATAGACAAGGTTAGAAACACAAACAAAATGCACAAAACACTAAGTTATACCTTGCTATTTCTTCCTCCTTCTATAAGGTTGAGGAGCTTGCACCCAAGAGCTCCTAGTTTTACCCAACTTGAAGATGTGTAGATGTGGATTGCTCTTGCTTCCAACACAATGCGAATGAAGAAATTTGGCTATGGATTGATAGAAGATTGGATAGAGATGAGGATGAGAGATAAGGCTAGAGTGATTTTGGCATGATAAGGGTAGGATGAGATGTTATGAGAGAAATTTTGGCATAGTTTTGATATGATGAAGATATGAAAATGGCTTGGGTGAGGGTTCTATTTATAGATTTTTGATAAAAGGATGGAGGGTGAGGATTGAAAGTTTAGATCAATGGCTAGGAATGCTTGAGGATTAGGGTTGGGATTGGAGTTGTAGTCTTGTGACAAGTGTCACAAAAGGGTTGGGTAAAGAGATCAAGGGTTAAGATTAGGTCAATGAAATTGGATGGCTCTCACAATTTGTGAATTTTAAATTCACATGGAGAAGGTTGATGAGAATTAAAATGAATTAAAAATTTATTTTGGGGGAAGAGTTGGATATGACAAGTTAGATGTGAATTTTTAATTCACACATGGGGAAGAGTTCCCTTCATGGGGAAGAGTTTCCATTAATGGAGACTAAGGCAAGTGGTAAGGTCAAGGACACATGTACACTTACATGTGTAAGAGGAAGATGTAACCCTTTGAATAAAAATTGATTTTTATTCAAAGTGTGTGGGAGAAGGGGTTAAGCAAGGTTTAATTAAATGTTTAGCTTAATTAATTTAGGTCTAGGGGATAGGTAGGCTAGGGTAGCTAATTAAATAATTATTATTTAATCAACTAGGCTATGTTTAGATTGATTAGTAGGGTAGATTAATTAAATAAGTACGGTTTATTTAATTAATAAGGATTAGGGAGATGGACAAATTAACTAAATAAATATTGAGAATATTTATTTAATCAATGAAGGTAGTGTTGTAAGATATAATGATAAATTAAATGAATTAATTGATCACAAAGGATGGATAAATGGTTAAGGGTAGATGATTAGGGATAAATTAATTAAATAAAATAAATTTATTTAATTAATAGGAGGGATAATTGGTGGTGTAGAGATACGGAAAATTGGTTTGTGGAGCAAGTCAATTTCAGGTGTCTACATTTGCTCCTCTTTGAAATGGTGTTGTAGCTAAGTAACATTATTTCAAAGAAGTTAAAATATAGAGGTGGTTTGGATAGAAAAAGGTTTTGACTTAGAAGAATAGGATAAGGTTTAGGGATGATTGGTAAGGGTGATGCCCCCTCGAGAGGATAGGCGGGTTGTGAGAACACAGGTGTGCTCTCGAAATGGATGGAATGGATTGGTTGAAGGTGGTTGGAGGATAAGGAGTGAGATGAAAGTTTGATGATTTCGGGTAGATTGGTTGACGGATGATCATTGTACTGAAAAATGATTTAGAGCAATTCTAGGTTTGTTATAGCAAAGTGGATATTTTCACCAAGGTATAGAAGACCAGGGTGATGATTTTTTAATCCAACATTTGCATGGACTAGACACACAAACAAGAGGATAGCCCCATCCATGCCCAAGATAGTACAACCTTTTCCAAACGAGGGAAGGGTACTCATAGCATAAGTCCTTAATACACAAAAGGTATGATGAACCTTAGATGCACAAAGAGATCAAATGCTAGAACCGACCCTACGATCCACAAGATATGAATACTAGCTTGGAGTAATGAGATCAACCCACAAGTACAACGCACAAAAGAAATGACCTAGATGTTTTTGCCACATACCAAGATATAATGAGATCAAGGTAGTTTTGATGTGATCTTCGAATAGGACAAAAGATAAAAATCAAAAACCAAAAGACCAACTAACCAAACAAATAGTCATTGTATCTCTTGCCAAGATGGATGATGATTGATGGATTCTACCTATTGTAGGAATGATATATCCATTAAGGCAAGAACCATTGGATGATATTGACGGTTGATGTTGTTAGATTGGTGCAAGATATGATGGTTACAAGTTGTGGTTGATGCTGATTTGATAGTTGATGATTTTGGTTAAGGGATGACTGCTTTGATAGGTGATGCGATGCTTGGGATGATCTAGTGTAAGCTCAGGGGATAGGTACCATCCAAGTGGGTTGGATGGGTGCATCTTATGGAACTGAGTACTGGAAACTTCCTTCGTATTCTAGACTACCTACATACCCTATATCCACAGGGTCAAGGCACATTAAGATGCAGGTGGTAATAATATGTAGTTTTGATTTTGGAAGATGAGATGTGGGATGGTTGAGGATAGATGTGATGATGTTGGAATGATCGTTGATTTTGGGATGGATATTTTTGGGATTTTTGGATATTGTGATTTTTTTGGTGTTTTTAGATTTTTGTATTGTTTTTGAGATTTTTAGGGGGATATTTTAATTTTTTTGGATTTTTGAATTTTTGGATAGGGAATGGTTTATTATGAGATGGTTGCATTGGATTGTGTTTGGATAGCCTAAGTGCTAGATACCAATTACAAGGGAACACCAAGTCCAGAGGTGAAGTGAGCAAAGTGATAGGATTGGATGGATGGATTGGCGGTAGAAGGTGATTGATAGGAGATTCATGATAGATGGATGGATAGGTGGGGATAAGGGATAGGATTGGGGATACATGATAGATAGATGGAAGATGGGGAAAAAGATTTTCTCCAAAGGCTATGTTGCAAGGAATCATATGCCCCAATGCTTAGAATTTTGCATGATGGGTTCACATTTGAATGGATGGACTTTGTAGTAGATGGATGGACGATATGCTTGGAAAGGGAGTATGCCGAGAGGTGTCGAAAGCATGTTTTTGATATTTTGTCCCTTGTCTTTATCAAGATCTAAGGAGGAACATATAGTGGATAGAATGGATGGGAAATGATAGGATAAATAGGAAGATGGCGAATAGGAATATGATTGGATAGGGATATGGATAGGATATACAAGAGGATTATATGGATGTGGGTGAAGGATATGATTTCGCCCCCAAGTGTAGGGATACAAAATGGATGGAGAAGGAATTACGCATGACGCCCACAAGGGGTTTTCATCATGTTACTTGCCCAAGGCGCCACAAGGAGTGGTTTTCACCATTGGGCAAATTTTTTCTCTTTACTATTTTCTTGATTTTTTTGATTTTTTTGATTTTTTTTTATGGAATGGAGACTCTAGCGTCTGTTTCCATAGCAAGGAGAAGATGGTCCCATGTTGGATAGAATTATGGATGACGATTGCATGGATGTTGGTAGATAGGAAAAGATGGAATGGATGGTGGATAGTGGATTATGATGTGGATTATGTAGGATTTATGCAAAAGCATGGACCATCGGGATGTGATGGGGGAGATATGTAGGATAGTGGATGAAAGATGGGGAGATGGGGGTATGTGGGAATTCCATGTGGTGGAGGGGAACCAAGACCAACAGTTGCACACACTGTTTTGGATTTTGAAGCTTGTATTTTGGATGTGGAGTTGGGAGTAATGGGGATTGGGATACGGTATTTTTGGATGGCCAATTTGGGGTTTTAGGTACCCAAATGGACTTAGGAGTTATGGGATTTTTAAATGGGGAGCGGGATGTTTGGGATTTTGGGGTGGTTTGGGAGGTGGATGCCTCATTTTATTTGTTTTCTTTGTGCTTAGGGACCTACACCATTTTTGTTTTTGCTTTTTCTTTTGATGGTGGGGGCTTTGGTAGCCTTTTGGATTTTTGATTTTGCTTGGAAGGGATTATGTCTTTAGGCTTTTGTGCTTTATGAGTTGAGGCATTCAAATTACTACTTTTGAATCCCATGGATTTGGTTGAAGCTTCATGTTTGAATGATGTGTGCTTTTGTTGGTCTTGGTTGGGGATTTTAGAGGATTTATGGGTGGAGGGGTTAAAAGTGGATTTATGGATAAATGGATGAGGGGATTTGAGGATAGGGATATTAGGAGTCGGGAGGATGGGAGGATAAGAAAATTTGTGGATAGGGATGTTTAGTGTTGGTAGGATAGGAGGTAAAGTGGATTTAATAGGGATATTTGGAGTTGGAAGTAGTGGAGGTAAATTTGATGGAGGAAGATGGATGGTCACATGCTTTTGCTCATGATATGAAGATGGAAGAGGGATAGCGACATATGATTTGGGGGTGCGATGAGATACACCATGTTTAGGATTGGATGAATGGATTTTGGAAGGTGGGTGGGTGGTACCAACATGTTTAGATTGTTTTCCTTGAGATGTATAGCCAAGACCATGCGAGATGGATGGAATGTGTTGTGGATGGGCTCTGAGATGCCTTATTCATGAAGGCCTAAGCCTTTGCCTTGATGGTTCATATGTTAGAGTATGCGACATGCAATGGGATGTTTAGTGCTTTGGAAATAAGACGTGAGTCCATTATTTGTTGAAGGATAGGTGGTGGATGGAAGTTGTTCACCTCCTATGAGGGAGCCACCACTGATGAAAGTGCTTTGTCTAAGTGAATAGGAGGATGGATTTGGGATGGGATTGGTAGATGGAGGTAAAGGATTAATGGGGGATGATAAAGGGGTGGTAGAAGATGGTGTGGGATCAATAAGTTGATCGCTAGATGGGAGGGGATCGGGGATGGGATTAGATGGGATGGTTACATCTTGATTAGGATAGGGGGTTGATGTTTCAACATGCTTTGGATTTGACTCTAGACATAGTTCATGTGTTTGCATGGAAGTGGAAGTGATTTGGATAGATGTGGTGGGTGCTTGACTTATGGATTCTTGAACATGGCTACATGGTGGTTCTTGACTTATGATAGGAGATTGTTCAAGAGGTTTGGTGGGTGTTGGATTGCACGAGGGTGTTTGACTCCTTGCTAATAGCCAATGGATGGCATCCTTCATGAGTGTATGGGTTGAAGAACAATATAAAGGATGGATAGTAAGGGTGGATGGTGTAGGATTAGGATTGGGATTGGATTGGTGGGTGATGAGATTAGGTAGTGATGATTCTTGGATGGGTTGAAGGATAGGCGGTGGATTGGATGGTGGTGTTGGAGGGGTTGGGGATTTAGAGGACTCCCTAGCTTCTCTTTTTCTTTGAAGAAAATCCATCAAGAATTCGTTAGATGTTGTTGGTTTAAGATTTGGAAGGTTTGATGGTGGATTAGATGGTGGATTGTATGGGGGGTTAGATGGTGGATGGGTGATAGGGATTGATGGATTGGGAGACACATAGGATGATGGATTAAGGTTGATAGGATTAGAGGGATATTGTGATGGGGGTATTGATATTGATGGGTTGTAAGGCAGATATGGTGATGGATTAAGGTTGATAGGATTAGAGGGATACTGTGATGGAGAGATTAGAGGATGGGGATTAAAGGATGAGGGATTTGCATGGGGAAATGGTTGTTGATGTAAGCTTTGAATTTCGTCCATGAGGTGTGCTAGATTGGTGTTCCCTTGATCATAGTTAGCATGACAAAGGTTGAAGGATGGGTAAGTTAGAGGTATTGATTGGTTGGATAGATATGATGGCATGGATGTATAAGGGGATGAAGATTGATATGATGTTAACATGGACGAAAGATAGGGTGTTTGTTGATATGATGGAGGTTGGTATGAGATTGATGGTGTGGATATGTAAGATGTAGGTTGGTATGATGAAGGTTGATATGATGTGGATGGGGATAAAATGTAGGGTGTTTGTTGATATGCAGAGATTTTTTTAGTGGCGAATATCGCAGATCGGCCAAGTCAGAATTGGTGAATAAATCTCATCCAATAGGGTGGTCAAATCACCTGGTTTTTACGTATTATCAGTCGAATCTATATACATTCGCCATCGATTTATTTTATGAGAATCAATGAAGTAAGATTTTTGCCATAACAAAATACGCATTTCAAATGGGCCGACTAATATTTTCGCTTGGACTTTCAGAAGGAAGTACTAAATCACCTATATATTCACCAATACTATTAAAACAACATTGTGTATCGGGACACATTTCGCCAACTCCATTAAATGGTCGTTGCACGTGAGGACCCATTTCGCCAATTAAAATTTACAAGTAGTTGATTATGAAGGGCCATTTCGCCAATTTGCATGACACCTCCGTGCTAATCTTAGGGCCATATTCGCCTTGGAACTTTCAATGTATGTAGTCTGTCGAGGTTTGATTCGCCGACACTTAAATGTATTCCTTATATAATCACGTAGGATTCACCAAATCTTTTTGATATACCATATAGAATTCCTGCGGAATTCACCAAATATGGATTGATATAAATACAATCGAAACTCTGATTTATTCTTATACATTTTGTTCAGTTCTGAACTTGTGACTTGTGAGCTCTCGATTTGGATTTCAAAAGTTGGAGTTGGCACCTTGAAGTTGATCGTAGGCAAAGTTACAAACTTACAACATAGGCATTCCTGCATTAGCGAATAGCAAGTCAGTGAAAACCTAAACTTAAAGGTGAGTGATCATTTCTTCATAGTATTAGTGTTTTAAGATTTCTTTATGGCTTTATCCCTCTTCCATTCTTGATTCAATCTTAAAGAAGATATTTAGTAGGGAATGTTCAATGGGATCTATATTCTATGAGTATGTCCTTAAACAAGAAGACATTTTTTCCAGCTTTTATTCGAAGTGGGAGATCAGATCAAGATGTCAAGCTACAAGTGCGACATTCTGAAATCCACGGTCCTAATTGGCTGACTAGATTTGACAATCTTTACCACCAATCGGAACATGTCACCTTTTGTATGGGTCAGATACGTGGTAGCACCTCGCAGCGTAACAGCCTGTGATGGCCCACCTCTTACCTACCCTGCGTCTGCGCGCCTTAGCCGCCACGTGCCCGCCTTTCACTTCTCAAACAAGAGTGCCACCTGTCGCCATGTTGCGACCGCACAGCGCAAATTCCATCTTGTGAGATTCTCCTTGCGACGATGTGCAACCATTGGATCAAGTCTTTAATCTTTTGTACGGGTCGGATACGTGGTAGCACCTTGCAACGTAACAGCCTGTGATGGTCCACCTCTGACCTACCCCACGCTGGCACGCCTTAGCCCCCACGTGCCCTCCTTTCACTTCTCAAACAAGAGTGCCACATGTCGCCATGTCGCGACCACGCAGCGCAGATTCCATTTTGTGAGATTATCCACGACGATGTGCAACCGCTGGATCAAGTCTTTAATCTTTTGTACGGTTCGAATACGTGGCAGCACCTCATAGCATAACAGCATGTGATGGTCCACCTCTTACCTACCCCGTGCCGACACGCCTTAGCCTCCACATTCCTGCCTTTCACTTCTCAAACAAGAGAATGCCACATGTCGCCATGTCGCGACCGCGTAGCGCAGATTCATCCTGTGAGATTCTCCTTACGACGATGAGCAACCGTTGGATCAAGTCTTTAGTTGATGCAGGGTCTTTAGTGGGATAGGATGCCAACTTAGATTCTTTAAAACATGTGGCACAAAATATGTGGCACTCTAACTGCATTCCCATTAAGCCACGTGGCAACACCCGCGGACTTAAAAACTTCAAAAGATGTAACACATGGCACCGTCTGGTTAATCGTGATCTCCTTTACCTTCAAAATGAAACACACAGGAAAATACCACTTGTCGCCGTCCATAGCATCTTGGAAACAATACGTGTCTCTCTCCGCTGCAACAACTAAAACTCTATATCATAATGCCCGAGCAACCAGTCATTATGACATCTGTCATTCTCGGCTTGACAGATGAACTGAGACATTAAAAAGTGGACTCTACTAGCCTGCTAGGTTAACCCGTTCCCCACCAAGCGGTGACCGACAAGATTAGGTATAAGGAGCCGGTAAACAACACGATTTTGATGGCTCAGGTTTCAACTTAGACAACCGGCAACCGGAGGTAGCAAGTCAACATAAGATTATGCAGAGGGTTTCTCGTATGAAATGTCAACCGTTGATATTTCAAAATCTAACGATTCAAGTGTTATTCCGGAGGCTTGAAGTTGTTAGTCTAGTGTTTCAGACATTTTCTTCCAAAATGCAACTACAGTCGTCCATCAAAAATTCATCGAACGGTCGTCTGTTATATTATTTTGCGCTGACATCTTACTTCAGACATAATAAATATGTTGACACTTGTCCCCATTCCTGACACTTTATGAAGGAATTTCGATGTGTGTAAAATTTGTCACGGAATAAAACAAATGATATTTTCGCCACACTTTTTTTATTGGTTTGAAACTATATTTAAATTTGCCAATGATTTTTTTTTATTGCTTTGAAAATTGCTTTAATTTGCCCATGAAAATATATTTTTTAGTTTGAAATTAGATTTTAATCGTCAGCAAAAATATTTTCTTTTTTAGAAAACAAGTTTAATTCACCCACAAAAATATTTTACTGGTTTGAAAATAGATTTTAATTCGCCAATGAAAATATTTTATTGGTTTGAAAATAGGTTTTAATCACCAATAAAAATATTTTATTAGTTTTTAAAAAATTACAATTCGCCAAGATTTTCCATAGACCTCTAGTGATTACAAAAGATTTGCCAAATAAGATTATTTTTTTTCCTGAAAAAATGAAAAAATTTGCCAATAAAATTAATATTTTTCTCAGGAAGTATACACGATTCACCAGGTTTATACACCTTCTCCGAGGGGGGGGTTCTTAAAGTTATCCCTATTGATATGATAGAGGTTGGGTAGGGGCTTGGGATTCTCCAACGATGAGGTGTGCTAAGGGGATATCTTTAATGTCATTTTTGAATTTTTCCTTAGCGATAGGATCAAAATCCTCATAGGCGTATTTAAGTCTTTGTAAATGTTGCATTGCTACGTAAGGATCCATGTTGTTGGAGAGATATGAGATGAAATGGAGGATAATGGATGATTGTGATGTTTGGGAATCAAATTTCAAGACCTTAGGGTGATTTGTTTTTCTTCAAAAAGATGGATGATTCTCTATACTTAAGGTAGACTAATGACACTTAAGTAATAGAGTTGATTGGATTGATTGATTGAATGACTTACTTAAGATAGACTAATGATCTCAAGCAAGTTTTGACAAAAGTTGATGGTGATCAACTAAGGTCTTGATTTTTGATTGGGTTGATTTGGATTTGGATTTTGATAATGATGTTGGGGGATTTTGATAATGATGTGGGATTTTGGATGAAAGGTTGATGGAGGATGAAGGGGACTAAATCCTTAACCAAAGTTTGATTTGCAAAGGATGATTATTGATTAAGGATTAAGGGTTGGGATGTTTAATTTTGGAGATAGATGTGGTTTATTAAGGATGAGGTAGATGTGATTAGGATAGGATTGGATTGAATGATTTGGATGAAAGTGATAGGTTGATTGAATGATGATGTGGATAAGATAGATGGTTAGGATGATTAGGATAGATGGGTGATTGGATTTAGATGAGGTGGATGAGAATGATTAGGATGATGAAGATAGACTATAACTAAGGATGAAGTGGATTAAGATGACTTTGATTAAGCTCAAATAAAGGGATTGGATAAGCTCAATTGATGGGGTTTGATAAATGGGGGGGTGGTCTAGTGGTGTTGGGAGGAAAACCCAGCCCAACGTGAAGTGGGGGCCCGCTGACAGGGGTTCAGGGGCATAGCCCTCGACTGTAAAATTTTTGAAAAATGGGCTTATAAAAGTGATGTTTTTAATGGAAAATTTTAATTTTTGGACATGGATGAAGAAGGCGCAAAAAACATATGGAAATGGCGCTGAAACAGAGGGAAGGCGCTAAGAGATATATAGATGGCACTACAAGATGAATAGATGGCACTAAATAGAGGAAAGAAGGTGCTAAATGGGTGGTCTGATGTTGAATGTTGTTGGATTTGATGGTTTGAGCTCTTGGCAAGAGATAAATCAAACAAGAAAGCACAATGGCCAAAGGTTTTGCTTGTGAAAATGTGGTGATTTATCAAGCACTTGTACAACCTAAGGCAAGGAAAGGACAATATTTGTTGGATTCCCACTTGGATTATTCCAGCCGCACTTACTCAGAGCGGATAACTTAGAAGCTTGGTGACACTGGCTCCCCCTTACACAGCACTCACTTCTCAGGTACACCAAGCTTCGAATCCCAAAAGATGCACAGATCTCAAGGGATTTTGTTATCTCTACTTTAAGTTGTGAGAACATGGGACAGCTTCAGAGGTCTAACCTCCTACGCCAACAAGTAGAAGGATTTTGGCTTCTAAAACAAAGGTTCGTAGTGGGGGTCATTCGAGGGATCGGTACGTTACGAGCATCCGGTAAACCACTTAAGGTTTTGGCTAGCTCTACCAGGAGTTTCATATACACTAGGTACGACTTCCTTTCGAGCTAGCACAGTATAGTAAGTGCTTACACCGATTTGGACTTGGCTTTCGACTTATCCTATTTTATATAGCGGACCGGATGAAGTACCGCTTGGGGTCGCAAATGAGTTCTCCTTGTGGATGTGTCTCAAGAGCAGGCCCACTTTCTAAAAAGAAAAAGAGAGTAGAACCATTTCTCTTCACCCAAGATCCTTTTGAAGGCGAGGGGAGATGATACTTTGATTCTATCTCTTTGGTGACAAAGATGTGCAAGTGCACCAAACATGCCAAACAATTGCTAAAGTCCTTTTTAGCCCAAATGAAATGTTTCTAATGATTGTTTGCAAACACTTGTTAATTTTAATGCACCAATTTCAAATGTTGTCTATTGTAAGCAAACAAAGGTTCTTTTTAAGTGCACCAAAATGAAATGTTTTCTAATGATTGTTTGGCAAGCAAGTGTTAATTTTAGTGCACCAATTCCAAATGTTTGAGCTAAACAAAAACAAGGGTTCTTTTTAAGTGCACCAAATGAAGTGTTTTTTCTATACTACTAAAACCCCTGCAAGATTGTTAGTAGTTTTCAAATGTTGGTCTTGGACAAACAATTTTCATCTGCGGAACATAGTCAGCCACCTGCACGAACCCCAAAGTCAGTACACAAAATAGCGCCACAACAGAAATATAAGGTGCCATAGAAACGTGAAATCGCGCTACAAAGCCTCTAAATGGTGCTACTGTCAAAAGACCCTATTTCCTAACTATTACATAATATGGCACTTCAAAATAACAAGATAGCGCCACAATACAAAATGTGCTACGATTTACAGAAATGGCACCACAATATTCTACTATTCTTTACACAGGAAAATAGCACTAATGTATGAAGAGATGGTGTCACAGGGTTGAAAGGTGCTACACGAGATGCAGATGGCGCCAAACTGGGTGTAAACGTCGTTTCTTCTGCCTACAGGGTTAAAAGGCACCGAACTGAGTACAGATAGCGCCAATACATCGCATTGCTTTAAGGAGGCTGCAAAAACACACTTTTGTTCAAAGATGTTAGTTCAATCACAGTTAGTAGTTGTTTGCTGCCTCAAAGACATTCAAACTATCACAAATAATGCTTCTAACAATGTGTTACCAAACCAAGCAAATGAAGGTTAGAAAGCAAAATGTTAAGTGAGTTTTAAAGAAATTTTGCCATAGTTTCCCCTTGTCCCTGTATATTTTCTACAAAAACTGAGAGTCAACGATGCCAAAGAACACCAGGAAACAAACATAAACACAAAGATTCAAGTCAAGGTGTTAGTGGCTTTGTCGTTCAGAAATAGCGCCACAACAGTCGGTAATAGCGCTGCAATCCTCAGAAATGGCGCCACTGCGTAGGAAAAATATCTTTGTTTAGCACCGATACCTGCAAAACACTCTTCTAAACACCAAAACTCACCAAAATGACAAATGTATAAAAACAAGTGTTATACCTCCAAAATGACCCACACATCCAAGATAAAGTGGAGAGTGTTGCACCCAAACACTCTAGCTTTACCTAAGATGATCAAATGCAATGTGAAGTGCTCTCAATCTATGCAAATCACTAAGTATAGCTAGCTCAAGAGGAGAGATTTTGGCATGATAACTTTGCTCAACTTGTGGATGTGCATAGGATTTGCAAATGAAAACCCATTTCTTGATTAAGGTTAGCCACAAACATGGTGACTAATTGTTTTTCAGGAATCGGCCAAGGGAGTTTGCTTGCCAAGCCTCTCCATCTTTGCAAGAAGGTAGCGAAGGATTCTCCATTCTTCTGTTTGGTATTGCAAAGATCTGTCATGGATACTTCGTGTTCGAAGTTGTAGGAGAAATGGTTCACAAACTTCTTCACAAGCTCAGGAAAGGTCCTAATGCCGAAAGGAAGGTGTGCAAACCATTCGGTGGCTTGACTGCTGAGGCTTCTAGGAAAGAGTCTCATTAGGTATGTGTCATTTTATGAGACTTCAAGGCAAGCAATGTAAAACTCCCTAAGGTGTTCCCTAGGGTCTCTCTTTCCTTTGTATTTGTCAAATTTGGGTGTTTCAAAATTTTTAGGAAAGGGGGGCATATACAATGTCTTGTCGAATGGGTAATGGGCAAATATCCTCGAAAGAATATTGCTTACGTTTGTTTCCATGTTGCATGTCATCCACTTTTTGGATTAGGGCCTGCGCAACGCTCGTTAGATCCTATGTTGGGGGTGGTTGTGGGATGTATGTTTGTTGGTTGACGAATTGTTGGAGGTTAGGTGGAATTTGGTATTGAGATGTTTGATTTAGGTTTTGGTAGACGAGGTTTTGATTTTCCGGAATGAGGTTTTGATTTTGGTTGATTTGGACGAGGTATTGTTGGTAGGCGTGGAGTTGTTGTAGAACATGGGGTGGTATTTAGTTTTGATTAGGGTTTTGTTGTGAGGTTTGAGTGGCGGAGGTAATGGGTGGAACGATATATGTGTTAGCGGATGAAGGATTATTGATGGGGATGTTGGAAGTGTTATGAGGTTTCCTAGAGAATAGTTGATTCAGAAAGGCTACGGTGTTGGGGTTATATGAAGGCACGCTTGTAGAAGCACTTGTGTGCATGGGGTTGTTAGGGATAGTTAGGGTGATTTGTGGGATGGATACATTTGTATTTAACGTGTCGGCGGGGTTGGTGGGGTTTGTTATGGTTGAGACGTTGGTGGGATTTGTGTTATTCATGGGATTTGTGACATTGGTGGGATTAGTGGGATTGGTGGGATTGGTGGGATTTGTGTGTGACATGGAAGGTTGTGAAGATATGGTGGGGTTGTTTGAGGTAGATGGGTTTTGAGGTACATTAGCACCGTTCTTAAGGAGAAAATCAAGATACCTATTTGGATCTGATGTAGAGAATAGAGGATTCAATTAAACAAACACACTTCAAACAAATGACTTTTTCTCACAAACTTCCACTATGATTTGATGAGAGCAGCAAATAAGGTAATTTTGACATATTTTTTAGAAAACAACTCAAACCCACAAACTAAAGACTGATTTGGATACCCTTTTTGCTCTTACACAACTTATCTCAAAATGGGTAGGGTTTACTTTGGAACGTATGGCCCAAATTTTGACTGTCCTGTTTTGGAAAGGGGCTAATTAGGCTTGTAACAATAGGGGTTTATTGGTTCTCCACACTCTAGGCCTCATTTCTCTTCACAAAAGGCCCAGACATGTCACCTAGGGTCTAACCATGCTTACCAAACCAATTCCCACACTTTCCCAATGCTTCTTTATCATACTCTAACCCCTAGCCATCCTTTCATGCCTAAAATCATGAGTTTCTCTTCTAGGGCATCAACCAAAAGGTCTCAATCTTCACTCCCTGAACTTGCAGACTTCAAGAACCTTAAGCCCTACCTAATTACACTCATTCCACCAAGATTCAAAAGATTCCACCAGAGGAATGGTGAGAAATAACATTTTTGTTCTTCAAAACCCTAGTTCAAGGTTTTAGACCTGTTTGTAAAGAAATTACCATAACTTTTAACTGACTCAATGAAATTGAATTAAACCAACTTTGTTAGAAACTAGATTCACTCCTTGTTCATCGCCAATTAGTTTCAAGCAACCTTAGATCCATACTAAACCGTACAATACGCTACAAGAAGACGGTTACAGGAGAAATCTGGAAATTGCAGTCATAAAAATGATCATAACTTCCACAATATGTAATGAAAATTCATGAAACAAAAACCAAAATACAGAAGACTCAAAACCCCATCCATCCCAAATGGTCTTAGGCCATGATTAGGGTCTTACCATCTGTACCATGTTGTAGAAAAGAGAAATATGCAGTTAAAACAGAGTTTTCTTATTGATTTCACTCCTCAACTTCAATACATCTTCATCCTCCTCAACAACTCATGTCAAAAAATGATTCATAAGAGGCCTATTTATGCCCTTTTACACCCTTTCTAACTATCTAACTACCTCGTTGTACCTTTGTCTCTTCAAATTCCCATTATGACAACTTTTTACATTATTTAGCAAATGACCCAAAAATGATCTTCTAGGACCTAAACCAGACTCAAACAAATTCAACATGGTCTATTAGACCTTATTACATGATCAAAACATAACATTAAAGCAAAATTGACATAATGGCCTCATGGAGGCATAAACTCCATTAGGTGCTCGTACACCAAGATCTGACTTTAGGACTCTGTCCAGCATATCCATGTTATCGGGATCTTGCATGAAATTTAGGACATCTTGATCTACTTGGTTGGCGGTGGTGGTTTGGGTAGACGGTGGTGGCGGTTGTGATTGTAAAAAGGCAAAGGGGTTCAACATTACGTTGGTATCATATGTGGGTAGTTGTTGGATCGTGGGTATGTTGTTTTGATCGGTTTGAGGCATTCCAACGCCCATGTTGTTCCCAAGGTTGGCCATTTCTTGATTTTTCTTGTGTTGGGATCTTGTTATGGGCATGCAATGATGTAGATTTGATTGTGGGATGGATGAAGCTTGAGACCTTAGAGAATTGGTTCAATTTGTTGGACCCAAAGGGTATATGGTGATGAAATGGAATAAAGATTTAGGTTCAAGAGAGTATGCTTCCTACAATCTAAATCTAAGGATGAAAAAAGGTTATGGTATGATTTTTTATTATAGGTTTTTAACCTTTGGGAGATATGTCTCAAAAATGTATCAACCTAAGGATAGTGAATGTCAATTGATTTTCAAACAATTTTGGACCGAAAGGATGGAGGATGAAAAGATGATTTGGTAAGAGAGATTTGGGGATGGGTTGGATGATGCCCCAACTAAGGAAAACCTTAGGTGATTTAGATGTTTGATAGGATAGGTTTTGATGATGTTTTTTGGAAAAGGATGTTCAAGTCAACAAATGAGCTCAAATAGGTCTAGATTTTGGATGTTGCAAAATGGATGTTTTCTTCTTACTTAAGGTAGACTAATGACCTTAAGCAAAAAGGGATGATTATTCTATTTGAAGGTAGACTAATGACCAACAAGCAAAATAGGATGTAAATGGATAAAATCTAGATTCAACTTTTACTCAATGGTTGATTTTGGACATGATTGATTGAGTTTTGGATTGATGTTTTGGATTGTGAGATTTTGGATGTGTTTGATGTAGAAGAGATGGATGGATTGTAGGATGATGTGTCAGGTCCAAAAGTAAGTAAAAAATTAAAGGGGATGGAAAGCTATGGAAGTGGATGGATTATGGTTGGGCTCAATAGTATGATGAAGGTTCCAATAGTGGAAATAATTATTCTCTAAGGTCCAAAAGGGGAATATGGATGAAAATTTTGGGTCAAAATGGGTGTGGTTTTGATGGATTTTGGAAAGGCGAATGTAGAATATGGATATGTAGGTCTCAAAGGTCCCAAACAAAATTTCTAGGGCCGTGTGCAAGTGGATCTGTAAATAGTGCCAAAACTCAAGTATATGGCACCAAAACAGATAGAAATGGCACCAAGGATTTGTGAAATGGTGCCAAAACAGGTCAGTGGTTGACAATGCTTTGGCAAAGGTAGGTTTTGATATCAAATTTGGATTTTTGTGAAGGTCAAATGTTTGTCAAATGTTGGAATGATGGTTCAATGATGTTTCTTGGCAAGTATTTGAAAAGACTTCAAACAAAGAGAACACAATAGCCAAAGGTTTTGTTTGTGAAATAATGTGAAAGATTTATCAAGCATGCACAACCTAAGGCAAAGCAAGGACAATACTTGTTGAATTCCCACTTGGATTTCTCCAGCCACACTTACTTAAAGCGGATAACTTAGAAGCTTGGTGACACTGGCTCCCCCTTACACGGCACTCACTTCTCGGGTACACCAAGCTTCAAATCCCAAGAGGCATGCAAACCCCAAGTGATTTTGTTATCTCTACTTTAAGTTGCGAGTATGTGGGACGGCTTCAGAGATCCGACCTCTTGCGCCAACAAGTAGAAGGATTTTGGCCTCTAAAACAATGGCTCGTAGTGGGGGTACATCCGAGGGATCGGTACATTACGAGCATCCGATAAATCACTTAAGGTTTTGACTAGCTCTACTAGGAGTTTCATATACACTATGTACGACTTCCTTTCGAGCTGGCACCGTATGGTAAGCGCTTACACCGATTTGGACTTGGTTTTCGCCTTATCCTATTTTATATAGTGGACCAGATGAAAGTACCACTTGGGGTCGCAAATGAATTCTCCTTGCGGATGTGTCTCAAGAGCAGGCCCACTTTCTAAAAAGAAAGATAGTAGAACCATTTCTCTTCACCCAAGATCCTTCTGAAGGCGAGGGGAGAGGATACTTTGATTCTATCCCTTGGGCACCAAACACGGCAAACAATTGCTAAAATTCTTTTTAAACCCAAATGAAATGTTCCTCATGATTGTTTGCAAACACTTGTTAATTTTAATGCACCAATTTCAAATGTTGTCTATGCTAAGTAAAGGTTCTTTTTAAGTGCACCAAAATGAAATGTTTTCTAATGATTGTGTCGCAAGCAAGTGTTAATTTTAGTGCACCAATTCCAAATGTTTGAGCTAAACAAAAACAAGAGTTCTTTTTAAGTGCCCCAAATGAAGTGTTTTTCTATACTACTAAAAACCCCTGCAAGATTGTTAGTAGTTTTTAGATGTTGGTCTTGGACAAACGATTTTCACTTGCAGAACACAGTCAGCCACCTGCAGGAAACCCAAAGTCAGTACAAAAAATAGTGCCACACCAGAAATATAAGGCACCACAGAAACGTGAAATTGCGCTACAAAGCCTCTAAATGGCGCTACTGTCAGAAGACCCTATTTCCTAACTATTACAGAATATGGCGCTTCAGAATAACAAGATAGCGCCACCATACAAAATGTGCTACGATTTAAAGAAATGGCGCCATAGTATTCTACTATTCTTTACACATGAAAATAGCGCTAATGTATGAAGAGATGGCGTCATAGGACTGAAAGGCGCTACACGAGATGCATATGGCGCCAAAATGGGTTTAAACGTCATTTCTTATGTCTGCAGGGTTAAAAGGCACCGACCTAGTTACAGATAGCGCCAATACGTCGCAGTGTTTTAAGGGAGGCTGCAAAACACACTTTTGTTCAAAGATGTTAGTTCAATCACGGTTAGTAGTTGTTTGCTGCCTCAAAGACATTCAAAATATCACAAATAATGCTTCTAACAATGTGTTACCAAACCAAGCAAACGAAGGTTAGAAAGCAAAATGTTAAGTGAGTTCTAAAGAAATTTTGCCATAGTTTCCCCTTGTCCTTGTATATTTTCTGCAAAAAAAACAAGAGTCAAAGATGCCAAAGAACACCAGGAAAAAAAAATAAACACAAAGATTCAAGTCAAGGTGTTAATGGCTTTGTCGTTCAGAAATAGCGCCACAACAGTCAGGAATAGCGTTGCAATCCTCAGGAATGGTGCCACTGCGCAGGAAAAATAGCGCTAAACAGATAGTGTTTAGCGCCGATACCTGTAAAACACTCATCTAAACACCAAAACTCAAAAACAAACGTTAGATTGGACCTTGTGGGTCCCACCGAGCGTGCCAATGTGAGAGCAAAGAAAATAGACAAGGTTAGAAACACAAACAAAATGCACAAAAACATTAAGTTATACCTTGCTATTTCTTCCTCCTTCGATAAGGTTGAGAAGCTTGCACCCAAGAGCTCCTAGTTTTACCCAACTTGAAGATGTGTAGATGTGGATTGCTCTTGCTTTCAACACAATGCAAATGAAGAAATTTGGCTATGGATTGATAGAAGATTGGATAGAGATGAGGATGAGAGATAAGGCTAGAGTGATTTTGACATGATAAAGGTAGGATGAAATGTTATGAGAGAAATTTTGGCATAGTTTTGATATGATGAAGAAGATATGAAAATGGCTTGGGTGAGGGCTCTATTTATAGATTTTTTATAAAAGGATGGAGGGTGAGGATTGAAAATTTAGATCAATGGCTAGGAATGCTTGAGAATTAGGGTTTGGATTAGAGTTGTAGTCTTGTGACAAGTGTCGCAAGAGAGTTGGGTAAGAAAGATCAAAGGTTAAGATTAGGTCAATGAGATTGGATGGCTCTCATTATTTGTGAATTTTAAATTCACATGGGGAAGGGTGATGAGAATTAAAATGAATTAAAAATTTATTTTAGGGGAAGAGTTGGATATGACAAGTTAGATGTGAATTTTTAATTCACGCATGGAGAAGAGTTCCCTTCATAGGGAAGAGTTTCCATTAATGGAGACTAAGGCAAGTGGAAAGGTCAAGGACACATGTACACTTACATGTGTAAGAGGAAGATGTGACCCTTTGAATAAAAATTTGATTTTTATTCAAAATGTGTGGGAGAAGGGGTTAAGCAAGGTTTAATTAAGTGTTCAGCTTAATTAATTTAAGTCTAAGGGATAGATAGACTATGGTAGCTAATTAAATAATTGTTATTTAATCAACTAGACTAGATTTAGGTTGATTAGTAGGGTAAATTAATTAAATAAGTATAGTTTATTTAATTAATAAGGATTAAGGAGATGGGCAAATTAACCAATAAATATTGAGAATATTTATTTAATCAATGAGGGTAATGTTGTAAGGTATAGTGATAAATTAAATGAATTAATTGATCACAAAGGATGGATAAATGGTTAAAGGTAGATGATTAGGGATAAATTAATTAAATAAAATGAATTTATTTAATTAATAGGAGGGATAATTGGTGGTGTAGAGATACGGGAAATTGGTTTGCAGAGCAAGTCAATTTCAAGTGTCTACACTATCATTACAAATTATAGGTGAAGACCTGCTCCTCAACAATGGTGTATGTCATGTGACCTCCTACACACTGTAGCTTGAAAATTCCAACACCAGAGTTACATACCAAACATAGAGACTAAGACATGGAGGGTAGATCTGATTACATGGAGCTCCAGCCTTCTCAATTAACATGCTATTTAATAACATTTTGAGAACTGGATCTCATACACTTTCTAGATTAAAAGAGGCCAACTCTACTGTTAAATACCAAAAATAGGGACCAAGACATGGTGATTGGATCCAATTACATGCAGCCCCTGCATGTTCAGTTAACTTGTTTAAATAACACATTGATAACCAGTTTTTCTTAAACCTCAAGTAGTCTCTTGATATCAGAACCTCTAGGGGATTGTTGTGATTTGTCTTCTGATGAGAATTTTCATGACCAGGACTTCAATTTCAGCTTCGATGGCTCAAATTTGAGTTCACTTGAGTTCTGTGATTTGGTATGATAACTTGCATAAGAGGGATTTTATGTCACTTAAGCTGGAGATGGAGTGCAACATAGTTGGAGAAACCAAGGTAAAAAAGTACCAAAGGCAAATGTGGTACAATCTTTCTCATACTGTGATCAGGAAAATGGGATTCACTTACCAAAAAACTATTGTCTTTCTCTTCCTAAAACTTGGATTTAAGAAAATACAATTGCATCAAGTGCCGGCCACCTGTCCAACATGAGGCATAAAACATACCATGAAATTTCAGAACATTTAAGGAAATTCTGCACTAATATCATCATAAGTGTTTGTAGCTCGCCAAGTATAGAACTATATAAGAAAAGATGTGAGACTAATGCAAATTGGGGAAAAAATAAAACAGTAACAGCATGCAGAAGTCTTGAATGAATTCAGCTCTCAAGCATGAGAAAATAAACAATACAAGGTATTAGCTTTCCCATCACCAGGATCAGACTAACTGTGTCAAATATTACAACAAATAGATTTTTCTGTTCTATTTACAGACAACAATCCAAAGCAATTAAGCAGTTAACAAAAAGATCAACGAAGTAACAAAAAGACCTAAATAAGAAGCCAATCAAAATGGGATATCTTCTACTAATCCATCAGCGTCCATAAGGACTTACAATGTATATGGTAAAAATTTCCAACTGAATGAAGGGATGCTGAGATGCAAAAGCACGCCTCAATTTCAAGTTTGATTTAGATATAAAGTTTCAATAGCCACCAATTCACTTCAAAATCAATTGGTCATCCTTACACATCAATGCAAGTCTCCAATTCACTATAAGAAAAATTCAACATGCCCACTAATTTCCTTGCAAATCAATGGGGCCCTTTTTGCTAATACTTTACTCTGAGCTATGATATGATTTGTAGAACTGTGCTGTGGAAAAGGCTTATATTGATAGACACTATCTTTTCCATGAGCTTGTAGAGCTTGTCCTGCAGGTACAACATTTTCCAACCAGAATTCTCTGAGTGGTTCAAAAATCAAAGCCCAATAGTCACTGTCTCTCTGTAACCTAAAAATTGTGCTTGCAGTGGGAGTCCAACAATATAAATCACTCCAATTTCTATCAAGTATCTCCATTAAACCTTGTACTTGTGGCATGTAGTAGTAGGGTGCTGAGGCCCAAGGTAACCCAAGCTCAGGCTTCCCTTTATTGAATGGACATTTGACCTCTAGGATGCCACCTGAATCCTCTACACCACCAGAAAGGCTTCTTGTAATCAGGCCATCAGGAGATGCCCCCAACCATTGAAGCTGGTCATTGTCCTCATGGTATATCTGAAACCCCAATTGCTCCACAACATTCCCTGTAATGTCTTTATACCTTTCTACAGCCGTGCCTTCTTTATGAGATCCCCACAACATAGCTTCATTAGAAACTAAGCCCTCCTTGCTAAAGACCTTTTCCTCCCACAACTCAACTCGTCTGTCACCCCAAAAACCAAGGGCGGTACTAAATGCACTAGCAGTCAGCCTATGTCTTCTCAAGGCAAACCATTCTTCTGAACGTTGACTGACATCTAGTGGGCCTGATTCAGACACATCTGGTCCTGGAAGTGGTATGGCATGGGAGCAATATCCTGGACTTCGACCCTTGCAAGGATACAATTTTGGCACATGAGGTTGGATCTGTAAACTCTTACAACCATTGACTCCTCTCTTACTGCTTAGCTTCCTAGAAAATGTTGTAAGCCATAAAGTTTGTTGTTTCTTACCAAACAAATTTGTTGCTCCAACAGATTTTTTAGAAAAAACTGTCTTGTGTAAGATACTGTTACAAAAGTTGTCTGCATAGAATCCAACACAGTTATCCATATTAAGAACAACCAACACTATGCAAAAAGAGAAATTATTTAAGGTAATCATAAAATCAATAAGACTCTTACCAACAGTACTGAACAATCTAGATTCTACAATAGAGTTTCTAACAAAACTTGGTCTGGCATGTAGCATAACAACAGCAGCCTTCGCATGTGAAAATATGGGGAAAACCACAATGGAGAGTTAGAAACATTAATCCTCCTTGGAGTCCTCCAGAAGGTGACATACCTCAGATAGTGCTTTGAAGGTCAACTACGGAAAAGCTGGTTCCGGAGGTGTAATATACAATTCAAATGGTTAAATCATCTCTTGGTTTATTAGATGCCCTTGGATATTGCCTCAAACCAATTCTGAGATTCATTGTCAATAAGAAAGATCATATCATGCTCTAAAGGCCTCAACTAAGCACATTTTGGATGAAATAGATTTCAAGATTATCAATATTTTGATTAATGGTCATACCCATAGAAGCAGGTATCTTTAAAATATCCCGATATATTCCGATATATCTTTCTCAGCAGGCTTCCCAACATTTTCTTGAAAATATCGTGAGTTTTTCAAAATATCTTCGACTGTGACTTTGACCAAAATTTTCACCAATATATTGCAAAATTATTGGTCATATATCACCGGTAATATTACAATAAATTAGTTTTTTGTTCTATATAAGCATCAGACCTGCAATTTATTTTATCTTTCTTCTCTGGAACTTCTATAAATGGGTTATACAGCTTGAATGGTGTAAGTAGCTGTTAAGATTTCTAGATGCCATTTTTGTATAGCAGTTAGATCTTTTGCAAAGGGGAAACATCAACTATTGTTGTTATTTCAAAAACGAACATAGTTATCTACAGTTGTTAAGACACTTGGTGTAATCAGGTTTGAAAACCTGGTGAATAGGGAATATGACTATTGTTACTGTGATTAGTGATTATCACTGTTGCCTTGACAATAGCAGACACTGCTTTCATTATTTATGATTCGTAAGCATAGTCATTACTAGACAAAACTGTCAAATGATTATGCTATCCTTGACTTGTCATTATTATTGCATCACAGATGTTAGTGCTGTTGTGGACTTGCTGTCATTTGTACGTTAACAGTGGATATTGTTGTCGTTATTTCATTTGTAAAATAGTTGTATTATTGAGGCAATTGTTTGGCAATTTCATTGTTACATATCAGTTGTTAGTAATGTTGTACTAGTTGAGATTGTTGTCGTCGTCATTGCTTTTGACATAACTATCCTTTTGTGATTAGTAATCTCCTTACGATCACTGATCAGTAACATTCTGTCATTATTGTGGCCTATACATTCTTGATCAGATGGTGTTTAATAGCATACTTATTAGAACTGTGTTCAATTAATATGGGCATCAATACTGCTGTCAACATTATAGGAAATATAACTAATCAGAATGATTAATATGAAACGTTGTTAATACGGGACATTGCTGTCCTGCAACGCTTGCCACTGCTGTAAATTTAAGAGGTATTTGAAGAGGTTAGAGAGACTGTTGTTGTGAATTGTAGTTACCATTTTGTGTATAGATTAGTCTCTTGGACTTTATAGTTAAGGAGAACGGTAGAGTTAACAAGTCGTATTTACATTAGCTATGTTCTATTGCATTAAGGGCTCATTATCATTCTGGCAGTCATTTATTAACATTGTTAAAAAGATTTATATTACATTATCTGTAATCAGCGATCTCAAAATTAATTAGAAAAATCCATGTTTCAAAATTCATGGTGTACACTCTCGTTTAGTTTCATGCTTTCACTTTCTATGCAATTAGTGTGGCTTTAAATGTAAAAAACATCAATTATTTCTCTTTTTTAAAATTTACTGCATTTTTTGGGTTCCAGATTTTTTCTCGGTTTTTTTCCAATAATATCCTGAGAAATTGAAAATATCTTTATCTTTTGGGATGCCGAGAAATTCCTGAGAACGATATTTGCTTCTATGTGTTGGGACAGGAAAATTTAAAATTTTCTTGTATTCTCACTTCTCCATATATGACCAAATCATAAAACATTTCGCCCAAAATCATAATTAAATTGATACATCCCATGAAAAAGTCCATGACAAAACAATGTAAAGGGCTTAAATTTCATACTATCGGCAAGACTTTATGTTATGTATGCCAATCCATGAAAAACCAGTTGAAATGACTATCGGCGTGAAAACAAAGATCGGAGAGAAGATTTCAAAAGTCACCGATGGAGGAAATGATACCGATGACCTTTTGTCGAGGAGAAAATCTATCAGTCACACCGATCGGTATGACTAAAGACTATCGGGTAACACTTCGAAGATCATCCCGACAGTATAGATCATACTGATGGATTATTTTCAGCGAAACTCTCACCGAGCATTTCATGGAATCAAAAGAAATAGTGGTCATCGGCCAGAAATGAACATCGGAGCAAAAAATTTATAAGTCCCCGATACTCAAATGTCTCAGTGAATAACAAAAGGTATTTCGGCATAGCTCACACCGATGTGTGTGATGAATAAGAACCATCGGTGAAGCTAAACAAATCGGAACGAAATTTATATGTCTTACCGACCCACTGGTCACAGCGATAAAAGTGTCGGTGACACGTCGTGAAGTTCTCTCCAATAAGGAATATAAAGGGGCTATCGGGGAGATAACCATGATCGGGTGACTTGAAGAATATTACTCCGATAGCAACGAGGATTACACTCACAGATAAGAGACTTACTGATAGTCATATCGGTAACACTTAACATGTCGGAAAGGAATATTAATCACACAGCGATGAAAGAGGTCATGCCGATGGCAATTGTGCCCACTTTCACATCGGATAAGGTATGGACATCTCCTGCCGATACGATTTAATGTAACGTCAAGGAGACAATTGAAGGGTTACAGCGATTGATTGTTCGTGCCATAAGGAGATATTAAAATCGCCCAGACATTATGAAAATCATGCCGATGAAAGGAGTTATGACGATGTGACATTTCACAGCGATCAAGGAAATTGAACTGCTCGAACAATTAAATGCAAACGGCGAAGAAATCCTCTAAGATCATTACAATTAAAATCGACAGAGTTGTTTGAGAAGAACCTACAGGGGGAGACTTGAAGCACAAACAGGGGAATTCGATCACAGCCACCGACGACAAGTACATACATACAAACCTCTGTGTTGTAGCCTGTAATTTGATTTTCTGTCAAGGATTGAAAATGGAGACTCCGGGAAAAGGAAAGGGAAAAAAATCACAAGGGGATACGAGTAAACCTAAGAAACAGAAAATTGATAAAACCCCTGAGGAGAAAACAAAGGACAGAAAACTCAATCAAGATTTGATTGATCAATTACTAGGATCAACTCCCAAAGCTCGAAGATCTGCTCAACTTAGGGCGGAAGTGGAGAAATTAGAGGACAAATGTAAATACCTAGGGAACATTTGGACCCCAATCAGAGGGTATGAACTTTTCAAATTCCATCACAACAGAAGATTTAGGAATTCTCCAGTATCAAACCCATGGCATTTGAATTTGGGTAAATTAGTTGTGCCTGATGTGTCCCTGAACGTTTAACTTCTCCAACTTCTTGCTAAACAGTATAACCCGAGTCTTAAGGCTATATGCAACCCACAAGGGGAGCCTGTTATACACGTCAAAGAATGCCATCTGTGAAGTATTCAACTTGGATGATTTATGCACTGTCCCCGTTGTTTATGAGGATTTAGAAAAGGAATATTGGGTAATGGATACTACTTACAACGGATGGAGGTTGCCTATTCATAGGCCCAGAGCTGAGGGAGAATTGGTGCCTCTCAATGAGGATGATGGTCCTCCTTTTCATGTATCAATATTTGAACCCTACATACAACATACCTATTATTCTGTGGGCTAGGTCCTAGGATCAGAGGTCCCTGAATTTATGACAATCCCTTTGATGGTCATAGCTACTGACATTCAATGCCACAATGCAAGGCAGTTTGATTATGCTGCTTATATTGTTAATAGAATTGACTCTGGTCTAGCTGCAATAAGAAACAATGCCCCAGCAATTTCTTTTGAACATTACTCACTTCTTATGCACATGGTGCTCTATTATGGCCAGGAAGTGGGGTTATGGCCAAATGAATTTAAGGTTGTTCCAGCAGACCAAAAGGGACATAAGTTACCAATACAAATATGGACCATGATATGGGATAGCAAATATGCCCATTCTAGCTATGTACAATTTGAAGAATATTGTGTAAAAGTGTTGTATAGATATTTCAATCACCCCTGTGAGTATTCAATTTCAACTGAGATAAAGAGGTTCCTTAGACCGAAAGACTTTGGTGGTCCTCCTACTGTTATTCATAATTGGGGAGATTGGTACTGTTTTGAAGATGCCACCATGGTTAGAGTGTATGGTTTTGAGGACACTCCCTTTATCTTACCTAAAACTGTCCCTGACAGAATTGCCTACCTAGAAATAGTTAGGCAAATGCATTGTTCAAATGTGATGCATCTGAGCTCCCATGACAAACAGTCTTTTATGCCTAAGTACTTTGTGTTTTGAAGATTTCACTGTGGTTTCCAAAGAAGGTTATAATCTCATCCTAGATAAAATTGATGCACTACAATATGAGGTGTGCTGAGGTGAGAAAAGCATTTGATCCTGAAGGCTTTATTGACTCTGCTCGGAGGAAGCAAAACCTCAGTGGATACACACATATCCCCTATCCACACAATGATGTCATCAGAAACTTGGAAGAGGCTGAGGTGGAATTGGTGGTGGAACAATATAACAGAGACCTAGACGAGAAAAGGAAGCAGCTGGCAGAAATTGAGGTCTTATCCTCTGGTGATGAAGAACCGGCAGGGCAAGAAGAATCACAGGATAAAACAATAAAAATGCAAAAAGAAAGATGCACCAATATCAGCCTCCTGTCATAGTACATGATGAGGGGTCTGCTGATGAAGACCCACGACAAATAGCATATGATTCTTTTATTTCTGATGACAAATTCATTCATTCAAAAGAGTTTAAATCGTTTTTATATAAATGCAAGGGGAAGGAAATCAGAGAGTCAGTGGATGATGTCTCTGCTAACAATGAGAGACAATTACTTGATATGTTGAAAACAACAGTGGATAATGAGCTACAAGATATGACCCCTAGCAAGGGTAGACAGTTGCTCAAAGATGCAGGGGTAATGATCTTTCCTGGCCTTGATTTGAATTCTACTCTAGTCTTTGATAGTTTTCTGAATAATACAGATGATAAATATAAGCTCACTCTAGAAGGTGTCAATGAAGTATATATGGGCACCAAATATAATAATGACGAAAATTCATTAATGATATGGGCCATGTATCCTTCCCATAAAAAGACAGCTATTATAGACACTGAAAAGACTTTTGGCCATGTCATGACTTTGAAGGCAAGGGAGACTGATCCCTTGATAATTGCAGACATTGGCATCAATGTTGCAAAGCTGAATAAGGCACAGGCTCAGATGTTGATTAAGGAAAGAGATGCGTACAAACTGAGATGTGAGAGGTTGACAAAAGAGAATGATTATTTAAAAGATGCTGTTAAGAGTACCTTCGGGGGATCAGCAAAGAGGTTAACCCAGGGTGAAAGTTCACAGAGTACCCAAGCACTATCCAAAGATCAAGTAGCACAAATTTAGATGGATACACTTGTTACAGTACTCCAGAACAGGCATGCCAACATGATGCATTGGTTGAACCAATTTTGGGATAATTATTCTCAAAATTATAAAGCAATTCAAGAACATGAAAGGCTTGAAAAAAGGTTGCAGGAGAAATTAAATGAGACACAAAGTAAAGATACTTCCGACATTGCAGGTGCCTCCAATGCAAAAGAGTTGATCGAGCAACATCAGAAGTACTATGATCAACTTAAGACTGATGCCAAAGAATGTGCTGAAGCTTCAAAAGCAGGAGTGCCCACATTATTCAAAAGTGAGAAGGAATTAAAGAGCAAAGAAGAATGGAGCAGTGATTGTCAAGCAATATTACATGAAGCTTTGGGAGCTCTTAAGGACAGAGACTCTGCATCTGGGGAAGCCTGCAAACATTTGGAGAAGATGGTCACAATGGATGTGATTACAAGGAATACCATTGAATTCACTGATTCCCATCGCAGCCAGGAATACTTGGACCACGTTGCTAAACTTTACTTGTGGTTGAATAGAGCATAATCGTGGTTATTTTATGGTTGTTAATCTTGTTAATTCCCAAAAGACTTCTTGAAGACTTATGTCTCTTCATAAGAGTTTCTATATAAGTTCAAACATTTGATGCTGAAAAATCATCAGCGATAGAATATAATACATACAATTTACAATGTTTTCAAGAGACCATGTTGCAAGTTTATTATTGAAGAAGTAAAATTGAAGTTCTCTGATTTAGTGGTTCTATTCTGGCATCAATTGTTTGTTAAGATTATTCAATTGTGTGGTTGTCTCCAGTTCTGTATTTCCCTATTATTCAAATTAATATATCAAATATATAGTTAATTTGTCAATGCACATTTGCTATACCTGTGTGATTGAGTAAATTGGTTTCCATTATAGGAATTAAAATCCTTCTGATCAGTCACAATAACCTGGAAGTGTTAGTTTGGATTACTAAGAAGAACCATATAATTAGGATTGCCATTCTGTCTCCAAGTTAATATTATCTGTTATTCTTACATATTTCACTCAATTGGTTCCTTCAAGAAAGGATTAAAATACCTTCTGGTGAATTACAAGATATCTGATTATATTGGTTGGATAAATAAGAAGAGTTTGTCAGTCATCTCCCTGCACGTTTATACAAGTTATAAACTAAAATTGTGCCAAACAATTAGAATTACTGCCCATTATAAGCCACTAGTCTTAGTCCTTCATTTGACTCTGTTCACCCAACAAGGCACTAGTCTTATTTTTATTCATCATTTAAAATTCACCTTGATATTGCTTATACAATTTATACCAACCATTCATTAGATATAAGAATTAGTTAGTAAGCTTTCATCTATCCTACACCATATGCCACTGTAGATAGATTTAATTAGTCAATACATTTACATTTAGTCTGCTTTAATTCCCAAGGTTCACCCACCTAGGTGTAGCAAGACCTAAAGTGTAGGAAATCATCAAACCTTGAAGATTGATTTCGTCAAGTTAGTTCAAAAACGTTGCGAATCTAAGCATAAAGCCTGGCATCCTCTTAGGATTGGCAACCTGCATTTTTGAGACCTAACACTATGCGTGACTCATACCAATGGGTTATATGATAGACAAAAAATTAAATTCTCAAGAATATCCCATTCCTTGACTCTAGATTGAAGTGGATATCTTATCACCATGTTCCTCAGACTGCCAATAAAGTGGCCAATTGATTAACTAATCTGACCAGCATACACAGTGGTATGGATCTTAAGTTCTAAAACTTCATCAACTTATCAAGACATGGGCTTTGTTGATCCATCTTCACACTTATAGAATATTATAAAAGACAGACTTAGGAGATCCATTCCCCGTGGATTATCAGAGACAGATTCTACCTCTAATTCCCATATTCCTAGTATATGATCTAATGTGGATTGAGGTCTTGGCAGTTGGTTATTTCATCCCCAAATCATAAGCCCTACCAACTATATTATCCTTTAAAATCTCCCAGGCATGCTTTTTATTCCCAAAACAATGGCAGTTGGCATTGTACAATAGTCATCTCAATCAAACAATAGACTGACCTAGCCTTTGCACAACCACCTTAGTTGTGGTGGGTGGGGAACAAATATTCCATCAATGGTCCTCTCAGTACAAATCCATTGTTGGATGCAGCAGTGGAGCACAGTAAGAGAGTGAGAAGTTTCTAGTTTACCGACCTTTATATCACTAAATTTTTTAATTTTTGGCTATCCATCCTTGTTAATCTAAAATATGCTCTTCATATTGTTTATCTGCTAATAGACCCTCTCGCTCTCTTTTTGTGACTGTTGACCCTTCTTGTTGTCCTCATTACTACCTTCCTTATAGACAGCCAATACCTTTCTGTTATAGACATCACGAGCCAGAAAATGGTGGAGAGGGACACTAAATGGAAACTGTTCAACTAATGTTCAGTTGAGAAATTCCCCAAAAACAACGCTTGTTACAGATACTAGCGGGTCATTCAGCAAGTTTGGTTAGGAGATTAAGGAAACATGTGTTTCTCCATTTTATATCAACCAAAAGAATTTTTTATGCTCACAAAAAGAAATATTTTGGCACCAAAACCAGTGCTGGGCAATGGCAAGGCTATCATTATGGAAAAGGATTCTTTCACACAGTTATCAAAATGGTGAAGCAGTGTCACTGTGAGGAAATAACCATGATGTCTTACAAAGCTATGTTGCCCGAGCAATCAACCAATTTGGCATGAGACCTTCTGGTCTTCTATTGTCCTCAAATCAATTTTCAACTCCTTATATGGCATTACTAAATTGATTCAAAATCAGATCTAAATTTTTGGGTCTACATGGAAAACCATAAGTCAACCAATCGGCCACAGGCCTAAAACTATACTAATGCAGTTATAACAAGATATGAGAGATTTAACGAGAATAATTGTTTCACAGTACACTCACAAGAGCTATAACGGCCTTGAAATACTTATATCAGAATTATCCAGCGAAACTTCTGTTATATAAAAAGGGAGAGCAGAATAAGAAACAAGCCTGCCTGCCATACATTACAATGCAATCAGGGTATATGTTGGCGTAGAATATTATTATTCTGTTTATTTATTTATTCGGATTATTCCTACACATGTTTTTTTTGCTTGCTTAGATGTTCTTTAAGAGTTAACTACCGCTTTATTAGCCAAGTGACAGTTACATTCTATTTTAGGATTATTCTCCAACTAGACTAGTGGCAGTTATCTCCATGATTTGATGTGGAAGTTACACTTCCTCCTATATATAACACCTATTGTAAAGCTATTTTCAATTGAGTTGAATACATTATACAGTGTTATTCTCATTCTCTCTCTCTCTTAGCAATTTGTTCATTAGTTCTCTTTGCTCGTTGAACACGTACATTCCATTGATCCAAAGATCCTGGCCAATACTCTGATATGGTATCAGAGTGCCATTCTGGTATATGAATGGCATTTTATTTGCTGTTCGTTATTTAGAAAGCATTGGGTTTATCATTTGCAAAATTACTTGTGTTTGGTAGCTGTGTTTTTTGTTGGTGGAGGCATTTTTTTTTGCATCAGATTCGCATCTTTTGCACATCAGAAAGAAAAACACTTTTTGTGTTTTGTTTGCAGCGTCAAAAACTTTGTGGTTATCTGTTAGTTTTTGCAAGCAGGAAGTGGATTTTGCAAAAAAAGCTATCGAAACAGCAAGGTGCAACTATTTTCCTTGCAGGCCGAATTTGAATTTGCATCTTCCGCACATCTGGAAAAAAAACGCTTTCTAGGTTTTGTTCGCAACATCGAAAAACTGTGGTATCTGTTAGTTTTTGCATGCAGCACGGGGATCCTACGAAAACTACATCAGAAGCATTTTTTAATAGGTCATTATTGACGGAAAAGTAATATTGTAGTAACTTTTGATCCATAACTCGAAATCGAGTGTTGTTTTCTTCAAAAGTTCATATTTTTTCATTTCCAATCCATTGGACCTACTTGCATTGTAAACAACACTAAATTATAAAGTGTCAAATCTGGGGGGGTTCTAAATATTTGATTCAAGGGGGTGTTGTGTGTTGTGTTTTTTGCACTTCCTACTTTCCTTCCGCATTTTTATTTCCATTATTCTCTGCAACAATATTTACTTTCTACAATGGATTCACATCAATCAATCACACCTCTAACACCCTTTAACTATCATGATTGGAAACTTAAAGTACAACTTGTGCTAAAGAACAAAGGTCTATATCGGGTAACAATGGGCACTGAGACTAAACCTACTAATGATGAAGCTAAAGTAAAGTGGTTTAACAAATGTGATCAAGCTTTAGGTTTTTTGTGTCCTATTGTCTCATGAACTTCTCTTTCATGTAGAAAAATTGAATTCACCCAATGAAGTTTGGCTTGCATTAGAAAAACTATTTGGGAAGCTAGATGAAATGAGAAGTCATGAGTTAGAGAATGAGCTCATCAGTTTGAGCCCTAGTTCATTTGACACCCTAGAGGACTTTTTCACCAAGTACAAATCACTAAGGTTGCAGTTACAAGAATGTGGAACGACCAAAAAGGATGATCAACTTGTTCTTTTTGTACTCTCCAAGTTAGGTCCCGATTATTTTGTCTTTGTTTCTACCTTTGACTCCACCAAAAGTGCTCTTGGAGCCACGTGGAAAATGCCTTCTCTAGATGACTTTATTGCCAACTTGACTAGGGAACAAGACAAGTTAGGACCAGAGTTGCATGGACACAAATACGGTATCCAATACGAGTACGGTATCGAATACGGATACGGCTAATTTTCAAGACCCCCCAATACGGATGCGACTAGGATATGGCTAGATGCGACAAATATATATATATATATAAATAGTAAATATGAATTAAAAAATATTTTATTATATAATATAATATTATTTTAAACTATAATTTATTGTAGACATCTAAGTCACCAGGTTCGAATTCGAGTTCGAGTTCGGCAACAATAAAATTCGAATAAATTCGGCAAGGGAAAATTCTCGAAAAAAATTCGTGATTAAATTCGCCTTACATAAATTTGATTTTTTTAAAAATATAAGTAATAAATACACAATTGTCGAAATAGTTTAACATTGCTAAATAGATGTGACATTTATAAACCATGATAAACTCTAAATGGTAAGAAACACAATTAAAAAGATACTAATTTTATTGTAAAAGTAAAAATATATTTAATTTATATTTAACTTTAAAAAATTAAATAAAATAATTACTAATTTTATTTTAAAAAACATATATATAAAAATATATTTTAAAAAACAAATTAAAAAATACTAGTTTTATTTTTATATTTAATTTATATTTTAACTTTAAAAATAAAATAAAATAATTAGAATTTTATTTTAAAAAACATAAAAATGAAATATATTAAATTTATGTTTTAATTTTAAAAAACAAAAGTAAAAAATACTAATTTTCTTTTAAAAATATAAATAATAAAAAATATATTAAATATACATTTTAAGTCTTAACTTTAAAGTTTAAAAAACAAAACAAAATTTCTCGATTATATTAAAAAAATTAAAATTAGCCGATAGGCTTTTATATGCAGAATTGTCTCACGCCGTAAAAATAAAAAAAATTCACGCCGAGAAATTTTCTAAACTCGTCGGTTGTTCCTATCAGCGTATTCCTTGAACTCCTATGGCTGCAAGTGATGCTAGTAAATATTAAATATTATTTTAAAGAAACCTAAAACTAAAATGGAGTGTCGCCTTTGATGAATCTCTCCTACGACTACACCCACCTCACGAACAGCTCCAAAACGGTCTCCGAAACAATTCCACGCGGGTTGAGAAGCTCCAGAACAATCTCCGGTCTCCAAATCGTCACTGAGCACTGAAAAGGGGGGGCGAAAGCCCTAAAAAAAACACTTTATAAAATAACCGTACGAATATATGCAGATTTTCAACGATTTTTTCTTATTGTTTATATGTTCACCAAATTTCGATTTTCATGGCCGAAATTCGGCGAATGCGGTGACTTAGGTAGACATGATATTTCCACAGTCCATGATGATATATTATAGTGCTTCTAGAAAAATTGTGTTGTGCTTTTTTGCCTCAATGTTTTGGATCAACTGCTTTCTCTTCTTTTCCTCCTAATGGTGGATCACGGAGTGTGATCCGAAACATTGAGGCAAAAAAGCACAACACAGTTTTTCCAGAAGCACTATAATATATATAATTTATTATTTTATAATAGCATATAATATATATAATATTCACTTCCACATTTATTATTTTATAATAGCATATAATATATATAAACCTAAATATATTCACTTTCCATTTAATTTTTTTGAATAATTAAATATTTACATATATTTTATAATTAAAATAAATTAATAAAAAAATTATATTTAAATAATTAAATATTTTTATAAATATATCTTTAATTAGAATAAATTAATAAAAAGTACAACAAAATATAAATAAAAATTAAATAAGAACTTAAACAATATAAACATTTTAAATTTAATAAAATAAAAATTTAAACATAAATTATAAACATATGATTAGCCGATAGGCTTTTATATGCGAGCATTATAGTGCTGGGAATTGTATCACGCCGGAAACTTTTCTAAACTCGTCGAGTGTTCTATCGGCGTATTCCATTAACCTGCTACGGGTGCAAGTGCTAGTATAAACTTTAAAGACTTCGAATTTAATAAAACAAAAATATAAATATTCAAACGACATACCTTGCGTGATCAAGATCTACAGAAAGCGTTTGAAAACCAAAAATGGGAAGCCGTGATAGGAAAAGACAAACCCACGATTCAACTTGTAAATCAACACAGACTAACATGTTTAATCAGAAGACGTCGCGATTCGCAGGAACTTGACCAGGAAACCCCTTAGCCGACTGAAACCCTAATATAACCTACGTTTTTAAGCATTTAAGTTCAAAATACGGGACAATTTTTTCAAACAGGCGTATCCAGGAGTACCGAGCACAACTGGAGGAATTCAGATTTTAGGGCACGAGCGGGGTATGATATCCAAGTCGTACCTGCCTCGTACCGTACCAGAATCCATACCGGATACTCAGGTACGTGTGCCCTGTGGTGGGGGGTAGCCATATCCTGCAACTCTGGTTAGGACAGATGGGCACCTTGAAGACTTCAAAACCTCAAGCTCTCATTGTCGGTAATGGGAAACGGTAGGCCTCAAACAACAAAGGGAAGAAGCAAAATATTCAGAAAGACAAGGAAAACAAGAAATATCAGAAAACTGAGTCCTCTAAAAACAACACTCAAAACTCTTCGAACCAAGGGAAACCTAAGAAAGAAAGAGTTAAGTGTGCCTGTTGCAAGAAACTTGGACATGATGAGCACAAATGCATGAAGAAGGAGATTGACCACCTTACTCATCTTCTTGAGAAAAACAACATACCCTAATTCTATCAAACAATCTTCATCAAACCAAGAATCTTCTAAAGCAAAGGATAAAGGTAAATAGAAATCTAACAACAAGGTTCTAGTAGTAGTTGCATCCTCATCTATTCCATTTTGGGTCATTGACTCGAGTGCTTCACACCACATGGGTTCTTCACAGGTTGATTTTTCTTCCTTAGAGCCTTATAGCATGCCTTTCATCACCTGGGTGATGACACACCTCCAGCAGTTGCAGGGAGAGGGCATGTTGAAGTTGAAGGGGGAACATTCACAAATGTTCTAAGTGTACCTTCACTTTCAACCAATCTCCTATCAGTATATCAAATGACTCATAGGGAAGGGCATGAGAGTTCAGTTTTCTCTAGATTCAATTGAAATCAAAGAGTTGCACAGTAACACTATAGTAGCAATGGGAAGGGCAGACCACCAAGCTAGGTTCTACACCTTCTCTCATTTTGCACATGATGTTTCTCCTACCGCATTGCTTACTCATTCAGATGGAGTTAGCAAATTATGGCATGAGCGGTTCGGCCACCTTAACTACCGCTACTTTGAGCAACTAAGACAGCAGGATATGGTCATAAGGTTGCCTAGAGTTCGTTTTTCTAAGGGTCTTTGTGAGGGTTGTGCCCTTGGGAAGCATCTCGAAGAAAAATTTGACAAAGGCAAACCTTGGAGGCCTACACAGGCTTTGGAGCTTATTCATAGTGATGTATCAAGGGCTTTTCCTAATCCATCTTTCACTAAGGCAAAGTATGCTCTCACTTTCATAGATGACTTCTCCAGATACACATGGGTCTACCTCCTTCGACAGAAATCTGAAGTCTTCGACAACTTTCGGGACTTCAAGGCTCTTGCTGAAAAACAGTCAGGGAAAGCCATCAAGGTCCTTCGAACTGACAATGGGGGTGAGTATGTCAACAAGAAGTTTGAGCAGTTCTGCACAGCAAAGGGGATAGACTTACAGGCTACAACACAGTTCCATACACTCCTCAACAGAATGGGGTTGCAGAACAAAAGAACAGATCCTTAAAAGAGATGGCTAACTATATGATACACTCCAAGGGCCTTACACCACAATATTGGGCAGAAGCAATCAATTGTGCTTGTTACATTCAAAACCATGTTACTCACAAAGCCTTGAAGGGAATCATTCCTTTTGAAGCTGGGACGGGTCGGAAACCATTAGTTGAGCACTTCAGGGTCTTCGGATCTCCAACCATGGCACGTATATTGAAGAAGAAACGCAAGGCAATGGACCCTCAGTCCAAACCTTGCATCTTTGTAGGTTATCCAGACAGTGTAAAGGGTTATCGCCTACTCCACCCGACCACTCATCAATTGTTCATTGAGAGGAGTGTTAAGTTTTAGGAGAGTCCTACCGACTCTATACTTGACACTTCTCCTTCTTCCTTGGACTCACTTGGATTTGATGATCCTTCTGACGACTTGAATCATCCATAGCAGATTCCTGGGGTAGTGTCTTCTTCTTCCAATTCTGACAGTGAGCATAGTGATGGGGAGTCATCTCCATCCACTTTTGGCCATGTTTCGGAGGATGAGGATTCAACACCTGACTCACCCACATCCAACCCTCTTTGGGCTAGGCAAACACTCCATAGTGCAAGCACTTGGGTAGGGGATCTAGCAAATGATAGACGTACTTGGTCAAATTATCAGAGTGGGCCACATGCCTTCTATGCTTCAGCTTCTGATCCACAGACATACTTGAGTGGGACAGCGCTATGCATGATTCATCAGGAATACCTAAGTGGGACAGCACTATGCATGAGGCATCAGGCATACCTGAGTGGGACAACGTTATGCATGAGGAATATGATTCCTTAATCAGAAATCACACTTGGGACTTGAATTCACTTCCTAAGGGAAGGAAGATGGTTAGATGTAAGTGGATATATTTGTAATATCCCTAATGGATATTTGCTAAATTCTCTATGCAGAAACAAATGATCTCAACTTTGACATGATAAACTCAGGAACTGATGATCAAGTTTGTAGATAGGAATAGTTGCTTCAAATTAAAGATTTGAAGTTCAGACCTCTCTATTATGTATTACATGTATTTTGAATGTGGATACAATGATCATATGAAAATGCACCAACAGATGAATTGAGTATTGCTATACACAAAAAACTGAATCTTCAGATAAATGTATCTTGCAAATTTGAGGCTCTGGTAAACAACTCACTGATGCTAATCAAATATGAAATCAACCACGAATTCTCTGACTCGTTGCTGATAAAGGTTGAGGGAGATTTGAAATGAATCACGATGCCAACCGTTGACTGAATGCTCCAAAGCCATCACTCTGATAGCAATGAATGATACATTGCTTCTTCAGGATGATGTTGTTACTAGTGCAATGTGATGGCGCTAGAAATGGTGCTTCCTCCAGACACGTCACCTCATTCAAAGGATATATGATATGGCGGCTATATCTCAGTCCTCAACAAATCTCTACAATACAATCGATGCTACATTCTACAATGACAATCAGCCTTAATAGTCTCGAATGATTTTGCAAAATACAAGACACCAATTAGGGACGCTGCGTCAAATATATTCACCTCCTGTGGTTCAACAACTAGGAACTGCGGCAGACTTCATTTCCTATTATACGCAGAGACTCGTACATAATGATCCACTATCCTCATTCGATCCAACAAGTATGATGCATTCGGCGCACAAGCAGACAATGTTCTTCTATGAAAATATATATCTTCAAATGAAGCCGGTGATGTAGATGTCGGATGCTAGGATCTAAACATATACCATACACAGAACAACCACGATCCTCACCTCAACACTATGCAGGTCTTTTCACCAATATTCTTCCAGATAGACATCCAGGTGGTGCACTCCACATCAACCAAGACTTTCAATGTTAATCGATGTCCAATCTGTTGTTCAATACTCAAAAGACTGTGTTCCTCTGATATAGGTCCTGCGATCCACTAAATCTGAAATCCCTGGATTATAATAATCTTTAAACTATAACCTACGTCAGACATTGTCTCCTATAATGCAACAGCTCACATACTAGATTAGAAAATCCTTTACAAGATAACAAACATATAAATATCGATCCTCTTGCAAATTTATATTTATTTATAAATCAATAAATTTGCCAAAAAACATCTGCACAAGACAATCTGCATAATATATAACTTCAAATTCTTCAATGATGTCTTCGAACATAGATTTTCAATGAAACTCACAAATGGTCTCCGACCAAATATCAAAAACCCAGCAAAATGACCTTGAAGCCCAACTGTGAAATCTGAGATGATTTCACCTCTACAATTTACCAAGGGAACATCTCCTCGGTTCAGCAAATGCAAGGGAACATCACCCTGTCATCGACTAGATACAAGACAGAAGTCACAAACTCAAAACATCAAGACATAAGCATACATCAAATGACTCTCATCTCTCTTTTTAAAACCTTCAAAATTAGGACGGAGCTAATTTTATTAAATGAAGGTTTTTGTGTACACCGTCACACTTATACAATTTTAAATGCTTACACATGACCTTTTTTAAATGTTTGTTTTTTTGTACACTAACACTTTTTATAAAGTGTTTCAAGTAACTTAAATAAAATATTAATTTTATAAAGCAATTAAAATACTTTATAAAATTAATTTACAATTAGAACAATTTTAAGTTACTTGCAAAAAAATGGGGACATGACAATATTGGACCAAGTTTGCAGCAGATGGATCAGTTGATAAGAACAAGGCTCGATTGATCACTAAGGGATTTTCACAAGTCGTAGGCATCGACTACACAGCACATGCCAAGATGACTTCAATCCGACTCACACTTGCTATTGCCACAGCACATGGTTGGGATGTGCACCAAATGGATGTGAAGAGTGCTTTTCTTCACAAAGACCTTGAGGAGATCTACATGGAGCAACCACCAGGGTTTCTTCAGGATTCATCCTTAGTATGCAGACTCAGGAAATCCATCTATGGCCTCAAACAGGCTTGGTACGCCAAGACAGATTCCTTCCTCCTAGCTATAGGTTTCAACCCATGCCATTCGGATCCTAATGTATTTCTTGCGGCAGGATAATTCTCTATTGATACTAGTTCTTTATGTCGACCATTTTTTGATCAGTGGGAGCTCTTCATCAGCTATTGCAATAGTGACGACAGCCCTACAAGACAAATTTGCCATGACAGACTTGGGTTTACTGCATTACTTCCTTGCCATCAAGATTTCACAGTCCAACTCAGGGATTACACTTGCACAACACAAGTACGCTCTTGATCTACTTGCTCAATTTCACATGGCTGATTGTAAGCCATCACCGACTCCCTTCCTATCTGGAATCAAGCTTGACGCTGACTATACTACACCATTGGCCGATGCTACCTTGTATCGACAACTTGTTGGCAGCCTCATCTATTTGACTCAGACTAGACCCAATATTTCATATGATGTAGGCATTGTTTCCAAATTCATGCAAGAACCTCATGAGCTACACTGGGAGCAGCTAAGAGGATCCTCCACTACATTCAGGGCACTCATAGATTCAGGATTCTTTATAGAGTTGACACAGATGTTGACTTGGTCGGATTCACAGATTCAAACTGGGCTGGTGATATTGAGTATCACAAGTCCACTTCATGTTACAGTTTCTCATTAGGCTCTGGTCCTATCAGTTGATCTAGCAAGAAGCAAAATGCTATTGATATATCATCCACAGAGGCAGAGTACAGGGGAGCTGTTAATGTAGCTACTGAGGCTATTTGGCTTCAGGGTGTTCTCACCAAGTTTGGCATTTCATTCAGAAAGCCCACGGTCATCTATTGTGACAACCAAAGCACTATACAAATATGCAGGAATTCGGTCCAGCATCAACAAACCAAACACATAGAGATTCACATGCATTTTATTCGGAAGCTTATTCATGGGCAGATCATCAACTTGACATTTTGCCAGTCTTCAAAGTAGGTTGCTAATATCTTCACCAAACCTTTTACTGAGAGCAAATTCCTTCATCTACGAGCTCTTCTTGGGGTGCCGTCTACATCAACAACATCATCTTTAGGGGGGGGCCTTCTAGCCCCCTCTTCTTCTTTTCTCTTTTGGAGGGAATTTTTTTTCCTATGGGTTTTCTCCTTTTCTCCATTTTCTGAGAGATTTGTTTGTACATGGGTACCTCATCAAGCCTTGTTGTCAGGACCCATTTCTTCTACCCACCTAAGCTACGCTTAAGGGGGGACGTTGGTGTAGAATATTATTATTCTGTTTATTTATTTATTCGGAGTATTCCTACACATGTTTTTTTAGCTTGCTTAGGTGTTCTTTAAGAGTTAACTACCACTTTATTAGCCAAGTGGCAGTTACATTCTATTTTAGGATTATTCTCCAACTAGACTAGTGGCAGTTATCTCCATGATTTGAGGTGGAAGTTACACTTCCTTCCTCCTATATATAACACCTATTGTAAAGCTATTTTCAATTGAGTTGAATACATTATATAGTGTTATTTTCATTTTCTCTCTCTCAGCAATTTGTTCATTAGTTAGCTTTGCTCGTTGAACAAGTACATTCCATTGATCCAGAGATCCTGGCCAATACTCTGATAGTATATTTTATGACACATCTAAGCAATAAATAGTGAGAAAGATTAAAAAATAAGGTCTTTCATTTATGGAATTCCTTTTTATGTCTATTTCGTGTTCATTATGCCCTGTAGTGTTGGTGTTTTTTGCTGCAAAAAAATATGGATCGAAAAGATCATCCAGTGGTCAGAGTCAAGGAAATCCGTGGGAGAATAGATGACCTCCTTCATTAACTTTGCAGAGGCACCAATGAAGTAATACCAAAGTCCTGAAGAACAAGAGCTATCACATGGGCATCAACAATATTAATGAAAATTCTATTAAATTCATACAAGCTGTTTGGGTACTGATCCCGACAAAAATACTGGTTTTAGGTTTTATATTGTTCCTGCCCTTTAGTTGCCTTTGCCACTTCAATTGATCCGAAATGGATCGACAAAAGTTGGTCAACATAACTGACAACACCACAGGTGCTTTTCTGAGGACTTCTCATATGGCTGGACATAAAACAAGACCCATTTCCCTAAGGCAATGATCAAACTCCAAGTTGCAGGAGATACAGAAATGAAAATCAGGTACAAAAGCCACCTGGATAAACTGGACTCCCAAGAGACTTCACAATTGTTTTAATAAAATAAGCATCAGCAACGGATTTGACCATAGATCAAATCAGGTACAAAATCCACCTGGATAAACTGGACACCCAAGAGACTTCACAATTGTTTTAAAACAAGCATCAGCAACGGATTTGACCATGGCTGGATCTATCTCTAACTAAACAGGGTGCACTTGACAACAAACGAACACATCACAAATAGGACAAAACAACGAAGACCACAGCCACAAAGTGAAGTTAAGCATTGCATGTCTCATCTTTTAGGCTTCTTTCTCAAACTCTCTTAAAAAATGTTGGGACTGTAGCATTCCCTTGCAAACATGTAGAAAGGGTTCCTTTCACTTTATTGTGACTGTAATTATCGCATTTTTGCAACAGTCAAGTGGTCTTGGGTATGTTTGGGCATTAAATTGACTATGTAAGATGTCCATGAAGGTCTTTAAAAGGCAGTGAACCTCTATAACCAACAAGAAGATAGTGGCTAGAGGAGAAAATACCTCATTCTTCAAGAGTTTTTTTCCTACATTGGATTTCTCCAGATCTAATTCTTGTGTTATCTCTACTTTCACGATTATTTGTGCTCTCTGAATGCTATTATAATCTTCCTTCTTGCTGTTTGCACTTAACAACTACAATTAATAACTTTTAGGACTGTTTTATGCATGTGTGCTTCAAAATGAGCAACTAGATTAGTCAAGACTTGATTGGGACAATTGAAATTCATTAATAAAACAAGAAAGTGAAATATCCACCCTATTTATGGATCAAATTGGTTTCAGAACATGATTTTCTTGTTCTTTCTGATGTGAATATCCACCCTATTTACAGATCATATTGGTATCATAACATGGTTTTCTTGTTCTTTCTGATGTGGTTTTGTAAGGTGTTTTTGTAGGTGTGTTTGTAGATTTCAATTTTGCAGTTCGTGACCCTCACTAGATCAGCTAGTGCAAAAGGTAAAGGTTTATTGGTTCCTTTGCAACAAAAGATATCCACAAGAAGGTTGAAAATACAAATCAAAAGCATGGACTTTGAAGAAGGAGGTGGAAGCTTTCCAATGGTGAAAAGAGATTCAGCAAATTGGAAGAGGGCATTGCTAACATCGCTCAATCCATGGGGAAGCTGAAAGAATGGAGAAAATACTGGATGTTCTCGTGGGGAAACTTGGAGTGACCGTATAGATGCCAAAAAGTGGAAGAGTTAAAGACTCAAGAGCCTGAGAAGAAGCAGCCTTCTGCCTCCCAAGTCACAAGCAGAGACCAAAATAAAGAAACATCCATATTGTAGTTAGCATAAAATGCCTTTGTAATGTTTTGTTAATTTGTTTGTATCAAACTCTATATTATTTACTTGTCGGCCTGTGGGTAGTTGTTAGGAGTTGTTAGTAGTTGTCAACGATTGTGTTCTACTTGGCAACCATCAAGTACTTTAAATAGGCTTCTTGTAGTCAAGAAAAGTAGTCTGAGACTTGGCTGATTATCCATAGTCTACTTTTGTGTAAGAACTTCACATGAATAAAGATATACTTCTATTGCTCTATCTAGTATGTATTGTTATTTAAATTTTATATTAATTTATGCAAGTACTAGTCTTATCAGATAAAGGAGTAAACGTTGGCATTGTTGCCTTAAAGAAGTCAGGTCCAATTTAAGAATTAATGCCCTTAGACCCCAACAAAGATGGGAAGAGACCACAATGTGGTTAGGCCCAAAAGATTAGACAGTCTTTGAGATTGGTGGAGCAAAGAGAACGAAGAAGAAGATTACGTGAAGAAAATCCATCAGTGCAATTACATCGTCGGAAGCAAAACAAAAGTTGGAGCCAAAGTCATAGCAGAAGCCAAAGCATTAGCTGTAGGCATAGTCGGGAACAAATACACAAAAACATCCAGCTGACTATGAATGCCCAAGAGCATACTAAGGAAGAGTGATTGGAAGTTGCTAGGTAACTCCCCCTTCCTAAAGAAGTGTGTGCCAATCTTGCAAATCAAAATCAATTGGGGGGAATAACAAAATCTCTTGAGAGTGAAACGAGGTCCAAGGATTTCTTGGAAAACAAAGAGCAGGATGCATACAAGAGCGATTCCAAGGCATCAAAGAATTGTTGATCAAAGACGAACCCAAGCCTAGGACACCCAGACTAAGGGTTGGAGTGAGAAGAAGAGAACTTGAAAGTGGAACTAGTGATGTCTAGATCACCAAGCTCTCTAGAAGGGTCAAGGGTTTGGACATGTCTGGAAGTGCCCAGCAAGAAAAGGAACGTCCCAATCAAAGCTTCCTAAGAAGAAAGTTTCAGACATTGCAGTCACATCAAGTGATGGTAGAACCCTCCAGCAAGTCCAAATGTTGAGAGATATAAGTCACCAAAGTTCCACAAAGACAGATCCGAAGACCCTTTAAGGCACTACAAAACATGTATTACCATAAGGATGGTAAATAGGCAAATGGACTAGAGATATTGGTTGAGGTGTTTTCCAACCACACTATGAGGAGTGGTGATAGACTAGTATACAAACATTCTCATTACTAAGAAAGCAATGTGGAAGAGACTAAAGAAAGCATTTGAACAAGAGTTCAAATTATTGAGAGATGATAATGAGATCAATGTAGAAATTTATAATACCCGACAGGGAAAGCACAAGAATGTTTGAGCCTATAACAAGAGACTCAAGGAGTTACTGTGCAAATTCAAAAAGAAATCAGCAGATCAGCTAAAGAAGTAATGGTTTATTGAAGGGTTGATAGCCTCACTTCAAAAGAAGATGAAGATAGTACCTCCCTCATCATATGAGGATCCATACAATTGGGCCATGGACATAGAGAATGAAAACAAGACATGTGGCCATTTGAAGAAAAGTGAAGAGGATTCTGATTCAAGTGATGATGAATCAGAATCAATATAGGCTCTTCTTAGAGACATGTTGAGAATGATCAAAGAGCTAACAAACATGAAAGAAGGTAAAGAACTTTGATGTACTAATTGTAAAATAGGTCACACCAAAACAAATTGTCTAAAAAAGATATTTTGTGATGTATGCCAAGTCGCGGGTCATTCAATTAAAGATTGCCCCTATAATTTGAAAAGTAAGAATACACAAATACTCTTTGCACAAGGAGAGCAGTCCACTCCACTGAAGCCGCAAAATAATAAGAACGCATCTCTTGGTGGCTATTGGAATCAAAGATCTAATAATAATAGATTCAATAATAGTAGTGGGGAAGATAGGAGTTGAATCCAATATGACTCCAAAGGTAGGCCTATTGTACAAACATTGAGAGTGCAGTGAATAAGGCCACTTCACAAGGGACTGCCCAAGAATTCCAGGGGGTATAGAATTACTTTGTATATGGTGCAAACCCAGAGACCGTGACGATACTAGATGTTTGAAGCAAAAGGCGAGCATCAATATAATTAATGTAAAGGGAAAAACGAATTATTGGCCATTACTCAAGCATGAGAACATAAGGTTGTGTGCACAAACCCATGTAGTGAAAAAGAAAGACTTGTTAGAACAAAAGCAAAAGTGGAGCATGCCATGGCAAAGGAATGTCACTACTCCAACAAACATGCAAGTATTTTGACCAACAAGTTGGAGTCAAACAAAAATATTGCATGACAAGTACTACAGACTATTATACTAGTCAAAATGGCAAACTTACTATAAAGCATTTTGAAACTTAGGGCTGCAATTGTCACTACAACAAGAGGGAGTGGTAGAATAGAACAAAAAAGGACTCACGTATCCTCTAGAGAAAAGAATGAAGATACAATAGTGGAACCTCCAATATGCAGGGACCATGTGATTAATCCCATGCTATTGACGATTAACATGGCAAAGAAACCAGCAATGTGCACATGCAGATACTTGAAAGAAAATCGCTAATACAATCTTTGATGGTGGGTCTAATGTAAATGTACTTCCCAAACACACTTGGTAAAACTAGAAAAATAAATGAAGTTCTTAACTTTTACACTACCGTATGGCAAGAAAATAAATTTATGCATCCCAAGTTCATTCAGTAATCAATAGAGAAGAGAATTTAAACTTATGATAATAATGTTCCTTTTCAATCATTCAGCCATTCGAAGAAATAGAAAAAATAAATTATAAAGTTCCTAAAGATCAAACTAAAGGGCCAATTATTCAACCGTACTACCTCTTCAACAAATTCCTATTGTATGGCCTCTTAAGAACTAGTCAAAATGAAAGTTGTCACATGCTTCCCTCTTATTGCTCTTCTTGTACAGCCTACCAACAAACTTGTGATGGGATTTTCAAACAAAGTGAATAGGTACTCAGATCACACTGTATGGTCTACATAAGACAACCTCTATTCTTCATTTTATGTCATACAAACCTATTGGGCTTCCTCTAATGTACGGCCTGCAATTTTTGTTCATCCCTCCTGCCATCCGCTCCTCGCAGCCTCTCCTGTATGGCCCTCTAGTGTTTAGTCCACCATTGTATGATTTAATCAATCACCTGCTACTATTGTATGGTTAGGTATTCCCCACCACTCTATTGCCATTGTCCAACCCTTGACTGTTTATCCTACTAAAATAATAGTTGAATCTTCCACTGTAGTTGTCCAACCTTCTACAGTATGCTCTTCCTCAAACTCTAAATTTGGCAAAGACAAGGAATCATTCCAGCTGGCTAATGAATTAGATAACAGCACATCTATGGCATGTAGAAGAACTAAACAAGGTTTTCATGATGGGGATATATTTGAAATGTACCATCTCGGTATAGTGATCAGCTTTTTGAAGCATTTTCAAAGTCAAATACACATTCAGACTTGGCTACTTGTTTGCCTGATCCTTCCAGCCAAATATTAAATTGTATGGCCACTAGCGAGTACATTCTCCGTATGATACCTTGTTGTCTCGATGTGAGATTGATCAATGTATACTTCATAAGTTTTCCTTTCTACTTCTAGCTAAAGAAACCAATGCAAATTTAAAGTTAGTCGTGCTAGAGGCTCAATATTCCCAAGATCTTCATCCATATTTCGGTGTGGAATGTTCATTCATTGTGGAATGCATGGTTTATGATCAGGTTGTTCTGGCTCAAAGAGAGAAACATCAGCCCAAAGGCCCTTCTTCTACGGTACCATCGCAAGTTTGGAAAATTTTACCTAATATGACGTGATCTATTGCTTTGTTCTCTGCTTGTCGGCTGAGAATCCAACTTTTCTTTTTTGGGGGGATGATGTAGTTAGCATAAAATGCCTTTGTGATGTTTCGTTAATTTGTTTGTATCCAACTATAGCCTGTGGGTAGTTTTTAGGAGTCAGTTGTTAGTAGTTGTTGATAGTTGTGTTCTCTTTGGTAACCGTCAGGTACTTTAAATAGGCTTCTTGTAGTCAGGAAAAGTAGTCTAATCCTTGGCTAATCATCCCTAGTCTAGTTTTGTGTAAGAACTTCACATGAATAAAGATATACTTTTGTTACCCTATCTCATATGCATTGTTATTTATATTCATTTATGCAAATACAGGTCTTATCAAGTAAAGGAGTAAACACATATGAGGGTGAAGTTGATGTTGAAGTACTTGACCACTGGCTTCCTCAACTGAAGGTATATTCAATTTGTATCCTCTTAGTGAAGAACGTCATTTTTTTTTTTGCAAGATTAATGATAAAATATTAAAAAGACATTCTTCAACATGGTTTGGGAGTTATGCTCATTCTTTGGTTTTGAGAAAGTTACCACCCATAAGTAAATGTGATGAACTTTGATTATGAGGCACTATTATCCTATTCACTATGAAAAAGATGAGAAAGTTACCACCAATAAGTAAATGTGATGAATTCTTTATGTTGATTGACAATATTTAAGGCAAAAACAAGGTCAAAGTGTACAGGCCTACACAAAAATGTTTCACCAGAAAGCAGTCCAAATGGGTAGAGATATCATGGATCGTGATGTGCTTATGAAGTACATAGATGGGCTAAATAGTCATATAAGGAGGGTGATTTTGATGGCTGAGGATAAGGTCATTGATGAAGCTCGTTCTCAAGCCTGTAGACAGCAAAATAGTTAAATAAACAAATGATGTAATTAGTTGTCGGCATCAACCGACAGGTCGGGTAGTTTGGAGTCGGTACCAACGGTTGGCATCACAACCACCCTTGGTCGTGAGTATTTAAGTCATCAATGCATTGTAGTCGGATATCGGTGATTTTGCAATAGTTATTATGCAGACATTGGAATCACAATGAATGTTTATGTGCTGTCATGACATTGTAATGTTCTGTGAATCAATGATAAATATAGTATTCCATTCCGAGTACTCTTGTTATGGTCATATGATGCACTATACTACTTATTTCTGTTTACTACATATTCTGTGAAACACCATACTGCGGTAAACATTTGGCGCCGTTGCCAGTTCGAAAACGGGTCGAGGGTGACAAGTCGATGACAAGTGGAGTCGTCCGATGCCATCGGGTGACAAGGCAATGACAAGTTGAGACGTCCGATGCCATCAAACAAGTGACATCGTCTGAACAAGCCGTCGGGTGTATTTAGCATCAAGGAAATGGCAGCGTAATGGGGCAACCAATTGACACTGACGAGGAAGTACAAGACAGAAAGCACGTAGAAGAAATAATACAAGAAATTCAGGAAGAGCGCGAGGGAAGCGATCGAGAAGAGAATGAACCCAGAAGTCGAGAAGATGAAGTAACCCAGGAATTGGTCAAACTGTGGTTATTATCAGTAGGACAATACATGAGAGACGAGTCTATCCGTAGAGAGGTTCCACAGGAGGTTATTTCAGAGAACCTGCGTGTCAATAGCGAAGTGGATAATCTTTTGGACCGCATCCCTCGACTTCTAGCAAGGTACTTGATAGCCTTCCAAGATATTCGAGAAGAGAGAGAGAGAGGGAAGTGCGACGACAACAAATTCTCAGAAGATATGAAGAACGCCTGAAACAAGAGGAGGAACGTGACGGTGATCGCCGTCGCACACCGTACAACTAAGAAAGGGTAAGCATAATTAATGCCCATACAACTTAATAAGGATAAGAATAAATTACCAGTGGGGCAAGCAACACCAGAAGAAATAGTAAGAAGATCATTAAGACTAAAGGAACAAGAAGAACGTAGAAAACGATTGAAACAGATTTGTGAAAAAGAAAATGAACGACATGAAGAAGTAGATCAAGGGGGTGATGAACATAATTTTAGGACACCAATAACAAATAAAGGAAAAGAAAATAATCTCACAGAAGAACTAGAGGATAGTATACGTCGGATTGTGGCATTGTCCATTTCTGACGAAAGGCCGAGGAATAGAAGACTTGAACCCGAGACCCCTGCACAGAGGGAAAACCAAGGAGAGCCAGAGGTAACTCAAAGTGTAGAGGACGCCGAAACCGGAAGTGGGAAGGAACCGTACGTGGCCGACAATGTCGGGAAGACACCGGAACGACACAGTAGAACCAGTCCAGTCGGGTCAAAGACACAGAGAGGGTACCCCGGGAAGAAAATGGTGACCCCACCGGCAAGTGAAAGGCAGAAGCTGCCGAAGTTCATGGGGAACGGGTCAGAGGATCCTGTCCGGCACTGTAAAACGTGTGAAACCATATGGGTGGCAAACGGACAAGAGGATGAAGACTATTGGGTAAAAGCATTTCCAGCGACGCTAAGAGGCATTGCCATTGACTGGTATACAGACCTAGGGGCAGCACAGAAAACCTCATGGGACGAACTGAGAAAAGCCTTCAAGAACGAATTTAAACTTCTGAGAGACGACAATGAGATTGTAGCAGAAATCTACAATACCAAACAAGGAAAGAACGAAAATGTAAGGGCATATAATAGAAGGCTCAAAGAATTACTCGGGAAACTGGAAACGCAGCCAGCAGATGGACTGAAGAAAAGATGGTTCATAGAAGGGCTAGTCTCGTCATTAAGAAAAAAGATGAAAGTGGTACCCCCATCGTCGTACGCGGAAGCATACAATCGGGCGATGGACATAGAAAGTGAAAGCAAAACATCATCCCGAAGTAAGAAAAGAACTGAAGATGATGACAGTACAGGGGACGACAGCAGTGAAAACGAGTCGAAAACAATTCAGGCATTGAGAAGGGACATGATCCGCATGATGAAGGATCTGAAACCGGATAAAGAGACAACTAGAGAAAGTCGAGAGTTATGGTGCACAGAGTGCAATGGGGAAGGTCACATAAAGGCAAACTGCCCGAGAAAATTATTTTGTGACATCTGTCAGGTAATGGGACATTCAATCAAGGAATGTCCATTTAACTTGAAAGCAAGAAGCACCCAAGTGTTGTTCACTCAGGGAGAATCATCAACTCCGCCGACCACACCGCCGAAACCTCAAAATAGTCCGAATGCATCCCCTGGAGGATACAGGAATAACAGAAGGTTTAACAATAACAGCCCCAAAAACAGACTGCAGTACGACAGCAAAGGGCGACCGATGATACAGTGCCGGCAGTGCAACGAGTGGGGACACTTTGCACAAGAATGCCCCAACAACAATCAAAGCACAATAAATGCATTGTGCAAGTGGTGTGGGCCTGGTGATCACGAAGAAAAAGACTGTCCGAAGCAGAAGGGGGTAAACCTTATCAATCTCAAGGGAAATAATGAAGAAATCCTTGCTATCACCCGAGCACAGTTGAAAAAGGCTACTTATCCAAATCCCCGTACGGAAAAAGAAAGACTCTGTGAGGCACGAAAGGAAGTGGAAGCTGCCATGAAAACTGAACGAAGGAACTCAGACAAGAAGGTAACTGCAACCCTACGATCAGAATCAAATAAGAACATAGCAAGCCAAGTATTGCAAACTACCGTACCAATCAAATTGGCGGACCTCCTCCAGAGCTTACCTAAGTTAAAAATAGCACTATCCAAGGTAATAGAAGGTAACTCACACGCAGACGAAGCCCACACAACAGAAGATGTTATAGTGGAACCACCGCCAACGGGAGAACAAGTACTCGACCCGAGGTTGCTAGCGGTTGACACCAGGAAGAAACCGGCCGTAGTGCAGATGGAAATACTTGGGAGAAATTTGACAAATACAATAGTCGACGGGGGATCTGGAGTAAACGTATTACCGGAAGACACCTAGAAAAGCCTCGGGAAGCCCACTCTATGGCCACAAAACTTCCAGTTAGTGGGAGCCGACCAGCACGGGATCAAGGCGCTGGGAGTGCTAATGGCTCAAAAAGTAAGAATCGATACCCAACAATTTTTGTTAAATTTTGTAGTCATAACAGCACAAAATGCATCATACGATGCATTACTCGGCCGAGGATGGCTAATAGCCGCCAAGGCCAACCACAACTGGAAGAAGAACACTCTGTCCATAGAAAATAGGCATAAGAAGTTTGTCATTGACTTGAGGACGCAAACTGTCAGTGAAGAGTTGGCCTCAGATTTTGACTCAGATGGAGGGCACTCGACAGAAGGTGGGAGAGGGCCGATGGAGCCCGATGATGAAGGGGTGTTGAAATTACAGGAATGCTCAGAAGACGAAACAAATTCATTCAGTGGGCTATTCCATTGGCAGATGGAGGACTACGAGTTTTTTCCGCCACAATGCAACATGATTTCAATAAAAGAAATCGGTGAAAGCTCGGGAATGACGAACGAACAGGAAGACGACGGTGAAACATTGGAACAGACAAGTGATAAGGGGAAGGAAGTGACCCACATGTTCCCAGCGGAGTACGGGGAGTATAAGGAAGGGAATGCAGAAGTAGACAGTACGCCGGCACATCAGTTTGAACCGGAAAAGAAGATTATGTACGAAGAGCCAGTAACGAAGAGAATTAATCTTGGCGAGGAAAGCAACCCAAAGATAATTCTGACCGGCGACGACTGGAATCCAGTACTCAAGGCAGCAGCGTTCAGAATCTTTCTAGAGTACAAAGATGTGTTTGCCTGGACCTACAAGGACCTGAAGGGGATACCACCAGAACTGTGCGTCCACAGAATTCCACTCATACCAGAAGCACGCCCAGTACGGAAAAGGCCATATCGCATGAATAAGAACTACGCAGCAAAAGTGCAGGAGGAAATTGAAAAAATGCTTGAGGCAGGAATAATCTTTGAGGTAGAAACAAGCGAGTGGGTGTCACCGATTGTAATATCACTTAAGAAGGAAGGGGGACAAATCAGGATTTGCGTGGATTTTAGATGTCTGAATGCAGTAACAATCAAAGACCCCTTCCCTATCCCATTCACAGACTCCATTTTGGAAGAAGTGGCCGGTCACGAAATATATTCCTTTATGGACGGATTTTCAGGGTATAACCAGATCAGCATCGCCGAGGAAGACAAATTGAAGACAACATTCGTGATTGAAAACGGGGTATATGCATATAACCGGATGCCGTTCGGTCTATGCAATACACCAGCCACCTTTCAAAGGATTATCCTACACATATTTGACAAAATGTCCGTGGGAAACTTCAAGGCATTCCTCGATGACTGGTCAATTTACAGCGACCAGCAGACACACCTCAAAGCCCTCACCGAGTGCATGGAGCGTTGCAGGGCCGCACGGTTGGCCTTAAACCCGAAGAAGTGCCGGTTCATGGTGTCACAAGGGAAACTTCTTGGCCATATTGTATGCCAAGCTAGACTAAAAGCAGACCCGGACAAGATTCGGGTGATTGTAGAAATGGAGGCTCCAGGAGATATCACCGCAGTAAAGTCTTTTCTCGGCCATGTCAGGTACTACCGAAGATTTATCAAAAATTTTGCTCAGATATCGCAACCATTGGACATGTTGACAAGGAAAGGGGTGCAGTTTGTCTGGTTGGAGGAACAACAGAAAGCGGTTGAAGAACTAAAGACAAGGCTCATCAGCGCACATATCCTAGCCTATCCAAACTGGGACAAGGAATTTCACGTGCACGTGGACGCATCAAACTTTGCAATTGGTGCCACTCTTGCACAGGTCGGATCTCATGGATTGGATCATCCAGTGTACTTTGCCAGTCGGTTGCTCTCCAAAGTGGAACGGAATTACAGTACTACGGAAAGGGAGGCTTTGGGAATAGTCTACTCCGTACAGAAATTCAGGCATTATCTCTTGGCAACACCATTCACTTTTTATGTGGATCATCAAGCACTAATGTACCTGGTCAACAAACCGATTATTCAAGGCAGAATCAGTAGATGGTTGTTACTACTGCAAGAATTTACTTTCACCATTATTGTGCGACCAGGAAAAAGCCATGTAATTGCCGACCAGCTATCAAGGATCAAATCAGGAGAACCAGGAGATGGGGTCAATGAAGACTTCCCAGATGCCCACCTATTCCAAATAGCCGCCCTGCCACCATGGTACGAGAAAATTGGTGAATACTTGTCCACTTCAACGTTTCCGCCAGAAATGTCTACAAGCGAACGATGGAAGATTGCACTCAAGAGTAAGACATTTCAACTGATAAACGGGCTGCTCTACAAAATGGGGCCTGATCAAATTCTCCGAAGGTGTGTGATGGAAGAAGAGATAAGGGGTGTATTGGCGGAAGCACATGAGGGACTCGCAGGGGGACATATGGGTCCCGACGCCACGGCATGAAAAATCCTACTCGCCGGCCTATGGTGGCCGACGTTACACACAGATGCTCAAGAATGGGTAATCCAATGTGACACTTGTCAGAGGGTAGGGAAACCGCTAAAGAGGGATTATATGCCGCTATGGCCATCACAACCTCAAGAGCTTTTCGAAAGATGGGGGTTGGATTTTGTAGGACCACTGAAGGACAGCCAACTACACTGATGTCGGTACATAATAGTGGCTACGGAATATTTGACGAAGTGGGCAGAAGCGAAGGCACTGGAAGATAATACTGCATTAAGTACGGCAAGGTTCATATACGAGCACATCGTGACAAGGTATGGGATCCCAATTCAATTGACAAGTGACCACGGGGGACATTTCGTCAACCACGTCATCCGACTGATGACTACAGAGTTCAAAATCCTGCACACCCTATCAAGTCTGTACTATCCAAGGGCGAACGGGCAGGCAGAGTCAACAAACAAGGTGCTCGTTTCGGTAATCCACAAGTCATGCGGTATCGAAGGGTCGGACTGGGAAGAGAGGCTACCAGCAATGTTATGGGCTTACCAAACCACTTATAAGGTAACGACTGGACACACTCCCTTCCAGTTGATGTATGGGCAAGAAGCGGTAGTACCAGCAGAATACCTGGTTCCAAGTCTGAGAATTGCAGTGGAAAACAGACTAGGAGATACGGAAAGCCTGGAAGAAAGACTATTCCAGTTGAATAAATTGGATGAGAAAAGAATTTTGGCTCAATGGTCGACAGAAATTATGCAGAAACGCCGGAAGTATTGGCACGACAAACACCTACGGAGAATGGAATTCCGGCCAGGGCAGTTAGTCCTCAAATATAACGGCCGTAACGAAATTAAACCGGGTAAGTTCAAAGTCCGTTGGTTGGGACCGTTCAGGGTACGGGAAATACTGGACAATAGGGCTATAAGGCTGGACAACATTGACGGAACCCAAGTCAGGGACACAATGAACGGAGCAAAACTGAAGAAATATAAGCAAAAAAGGGAAGAAACAATAGAAATCAATATGTTGGGATACGCAATGTTGGAAGAAACAACAGAGGGGACCAATGGACTATGTTTCCGGAGTGCACCATACGAACCTGTAACTGGGTTTTTTGGACCAAGAACGATGCAAACTGGCATTCGAGAAGGGATAATCGACAGTGACATCATCGAAAATGGCGATGATGACAATCAGAATGAAGAGGAAGAGGCGTGGAACCGGTGGATAGCCGAATGCAATAAGGTAAGGGATAAGTTCAAATTCTTATTACCAAAAGAAATAAAAACCCCGGTGAAAAGATATGTAGCAGAGGCCATGTTCATAGTTGAAAAATCACCCTATGAGAATGAGGTCCTACAACTAAGGTTGAAGAACCAGGGAACTCCATATGTCCAGATTCCAAGAAGTCGAATTTGGAAAGCAAAGTTCAGGACTAAAAGTGTAAGGATGAACAGCGACGGAAGAACATTTCAGTGGACCTAGGAACTGATGGGATGGAACTTGAGGCTGATACAAGACAGAAATACACTGGTGGATCGAATATGGGAACTGGAAGAAGTCGAACAATGCTGCTCCAACGATTGCCTCCGACAGAAAGGGTATATTCAGTGTATATTCCGCCACATGACAGAAATTGAGGTCATAAAAGACGAAGACAAAGTCGAGGAGGCCGTCGTCGGAACCACACAGCAGCGAAGAGGTAAAGAAAAAACAGAGTAAACCAAAAAAAAAAATTTCAAAAAAAAAAAAAAAATTTAAACAAAAAAAAGGGCAGTTCGTACGACGTACAGCCAGGCTGTACGCACAGGTCGTACGGCCATACGACCAGGCCGTACGACCGTACGGCCTGGCAAAAAATTTTCAAATTTTTTTTTTTATTTTTATTTTTTTAAAAAAAATTTCCGTACAACATACGGCCAGACAATACGCCGTACACCATACGGCCAGCCACCCCCACCCCTCTTTAAAAACTCAACTCCCAAGTAGCAAACAGAAAAAAAAAGAGGAAAAAAGAGGAAAAAAAAAAAACAGCAACATGGTAGGGCTGTACTAGGCAGTACAAGGAAAGTACAGACCGTACCATTGCAGCAGTATAGCGTACTTGGCATTCGTACTTGGCATTCTCGAGGTCTACCATCGGGGGAAAAGAAAGCATCGGCTTGGCATCGGCACTTTGGCACTCAAATACCCAGCATAGGAATTGTCAGAAAAATTGGATAATGGATAAGGGCAAAAAGATTGCAGCCTACAGACCAAAGATTGCATCGGAGGAGAGGAAGAAACAAAGTGCAGATACCGGAATGAAGGTCATCGCCTGGGAAAGCCTGACAGGAAACGAATGCAAACAATGGTGGAAGAATGCACCGGAAGACAATGTGCTGAAGGTAGCATTGAAGCATGCCCAAGTCGACAAAACCATAATGATGCCCTACTTTAATACCAGGGAGTTCGAGCCATATTTAAAAGCTATGATAGACAATTTCTGCGAGCACTCCAGCGAGTCCATTATCGAGTATCGAGGCCATTCAGTGACTGTATCATTCTGGCCACAGGATTTTGCCAGAGTGATGGGGGTTCCAGCCGTTGGCCAGAGTGTGGTGAAACCGGGCCGGATGACCCAGCATCACAAAGAAACCCTCATCCAGAGGCTATGCCGAAGTGACCTCTCAGACAAGGAGAAAGACACAATATGGAATTCAGGTAATCGGGGATTGAGGAAAAATTTATTGGCAAATGAGGAATGGAAGTGCAACATGGATGTCATGAAGTGCAGACTGACGAGTTCCAATAGGGCATCGGACATCGCCCTATGGATGGTCGACTATATGATCGGATTGCGTGTTGGCAAGGTCTACAACTGGGCGAGGTATTTGACAGAGGGTGAGGGAATTTTTATCCCAGTGGCATAAGGTATTCTATATGACTCAACAAGTCATTGCCCTCTTTCTCGATGCTGTCCATACCCAGGTGCCAGCAGACAAATGGGGGGGGTTACAACCGACAGCACAAGTAGAGCCGGGATGGCCGACAGTCTTCTACTGGAAGGGACTCGACACAGCTCACGGAGAAGAACCTTCACGACGGCAAAAAAGGAAAAGGAAGCAACAGGAAACATCCTCAGAAAGTGAAGAAGAAGAGGAAGAAGAGGAAGGCAGGGGACAGTCACCAGTGGTAGAAAGCGACTCATCTATGGATGAAGTACCGGCACCAAGAATGACATGGAGTGTGGTGAGGGAGGCAACCATAAGGGATACTGAGGAAAACACAGCAGAAAAAAGGGGGCAACCAAAAGGAGTTTTGGTACTTCCAAAACTCAAATCGACAACATTCACACTACCAGTACCAGCACAGAGTACCAAGATACAAGCACAGGGCATAGCCACACTGCCAGTCAGGCTAAGGTTGCCAGCAAGAGTTATACCATCAGTAGCACCCTTGGTGACGACTTCACCAGTGGAACCCTCCACAGTAGAGGGAATAGCCACACCACAGGTAGAGGTACCAACAGCAGGAGGTCAGGACAAAATAGATAGCTGGTTGAGTGATATTGGCCTAATAGTAGACATGCCTAAGGTACCTTTGCTGAGCCCACTTCACTTCGGGACGGAAGGTCAAGAAGAAGGTAGCACACCAAGGGGGACAGAGAGCCTAGAGCAGCTCAACGTTACTGGCCAGATCACTCAGCAGGGCAGTCTACCACAGCCAATACCGGTTACACAGGAGGTAGGGGGCCTTCCATGGGCATCATGAGCTCCCCGGCGATCACCCCAGTGACCACTTCACCAGAGGAGGAGGAGGGATTTCCAGAGGGATTGACCCTCACACTTTCTAGACCTGACCCCTCCGACCCAATAGGTACCATTCAGAGGTACATGGAGGACTTGGAGAATATGGCAGATTATATGGGGGAGATAGCTGATATCTCCAAACAGTTGAGATTGGGACGATCACAGGTAGTGGCTCAAGAGGCCAAGAGAATAAGGAACTTTGTTCAACAAGGCTGTGAGGAAGAGTTTGCTCGCCAATTCACAGCGAGAGGTTGGCCAGAGATCGACACTCAAGAGATGCATGACCGATGGAGAGGGTCACGGCCAGTGGTAGGAGGAAGGGACGTAGAAGTCATAGAGTCCCTATTCACCATAGAGAAGGCATACAAGCAAATATACTATGAACTGAAGAAAAAAGAGGTGATGTGGGAGAAGAAGGAGAAGGAGAGTGAGGCAGCCCTACAGACAAAGAAGAAAGAATTGACGGAGCACATTCAGAGGTCCCACCAACAATTAGCACAGCAGACAGAAGCCACAGAAACAGAAAAGGCCAAGGCATCAGGCTCAGAAGCCAAGTTGAGGGAGATGGAGGCTAAGATGAAAGATATGGGAGTACAGCTTGAGGCAAAGGAGGCTGAAGTAATGAAGGCTAAAGCACAGGTCATGGAAGCCGGTCACATGGTGAAGGCAGCAAGGGAGCAGGAGCTAGTAGCAAAGGACCGAGGAAGCAAGGAAGCTGCAAGCGCAACAACGATCAGCCACCCCAACCTCGTCAGTACACCTAGGGACGTCTTCCCAACCTCCACACTCTCAGTAGGATGGTTAAGTTTTGTCATAATTTTGTCATTTTGTTGTGAATGTCGTCTGGAAGACGACTAATTTTGAGGGGGGATAGATGTAGACAGCAAAATAGTTAAATAAACAAATGATGTAATTAGTTGTCGTCATCAACCGACGAGTCGGGTAGTTTGGAGTCGGTACCAACGGTTGGCATCACAACCACCCTTGGTCGTGAGTATTTAAGTCATCACTGCATTGTAGTCGGATATCGGTGATTTTGCAATAGTTATTATGCAGACATTGGAATCACAATGAATGTTTATGTGCTGTCATGACATTGTAATGTTCTGTGAATCAATGATAAATACAGTATTCCATTCCGAGTACTCTTGTTATGGTCATATGATGCACTATACTACTTATTTCTGTTTACTTCATATTCTGTGAAACACACCATACTGCGGTAAACAAAGCCCACTATCTAGAGATGAACAAGAAAAAGGGTCCATCTCCCTCTTCAAATCAATAAAAACAACAAATAAAATAGCTAGGTTATAGTTCTAAGCCCAAAGAAAAGGTAAGCATAATGCTACTACTACTTTTACAAAGAAGCAAACTAAGAAACCTTGTGGACATTGTGATGTTGATGGCCATACAAATGAAGCATGTTGGAAATTGCATATGGAGTTGTATCCTTGAAAAAACAAGAAATTTAATAAAGTCGTAACTTCTTTTCAAGGACAAGAGATAGAGTGTGATTCCTACATGGATGAGATACAAATTTGTACCTCGGTCCGCAAAGAGGTATGTTTGAACAGCAATGAGACTCTTAAGAAAAATAAATTAAAAAAAGCTCTTTGAAATCAAAATTCGCATTAGAAAGACTAAGGCTGATGCTCTTTGAGATTCTTGTTCATGAGTAAATCTGATTTCTAAAAAAGAGTTGGTAAACAAGCTTGATTTGGAAGTGTACAATCATCATAATCCCTATTCTTTGGGATGGATGAAGCAAGTGGCAACTATAGAGGTGACAAAGTAATGTAAAGCGTCATTTACTATTATCAAACACTTTCTTGATGAACTCGTGGATGTTGTGTCTCTTGATGTTTTTGGTGTAGTAGAGATGCTATATTCTCAAGAAGAACCAACCAATATCAATTAGTGAAGAATGGAAAACGCTACATAACAAAGTCCTATGAAGGAAAATCAAAACTTTCCTTGATTGGTACCTCTCAATCTAAGCGATTGATCATGCTAGTGGGATGTTTAATGTTTCTTTTTGTAAGATAAGCAAGCTAGTGAGCTCTTCATTGCAGAACTTCTTAGTGTGTGTCTGCAAAAACAGAACATGAAAGAATGGATGTAATGTCCCTTACCTAATTTGCCCTAGAAAATTCAAATGCCACAAATTAGGGTTAGGGTTTCGGAATTACCATTTAGACTATCTTCAAACTGCATAATTCTTGTGCTCTAATTCTGCAATCATGACATAGGAAAACACATATACAAAATATAGATGTACAAATATACCTCTTGAAATATTAGTGTTAGATAAGATTTTCCTTGCATTCAAATTCATAAACAATATTCATATAAAAAGATCATCTATTTATTACTATGCAATTAACTCAGTTTATTCACTCAACTCAGTCATAGAAAGGGATGGTGCTGAGAAGCATGGCAGGGCATAGATTGTCAACAATACCTCCATGCAGGCCCCTCAGGGAGGCATGGCAAGGTGTTGCTCAGTTCTCCCTCCAAACAGTCCCTAGGGGGGGCTTGGCAGGATATAGACTGTCAACAAAGCCTCCATATAGTCCCCTCAGGGTGGTATGGCAGGGGTGTTGATCAGTCCTTCCTCCAAACAGGCCCTTAGGGAGGCATGGTAGGGTTCCCTCCACATAGTCCCCTCACCATTCTTCTAGGACTGGTGAGTCTTATGATATATATATATATATGACAGTGATATAAATAAATCAGTCAACAGTCACTGATCTGACCTGTTAAATTTATTCAATAATGTTTAGCAATATATCCTTTGTTGTCTTAGCAGTCTATATGACTGTGTATATATATATATATATATATCCTTTTGCAGATCCAACGTCTACTCTTCAATTAATGAATATTATTCCTTATGCTTGATCACTTGTAGATGATGCCTTTGACGTCCTTCCTTCTCCCTTTAATATTCCTTAAGGTAGGTGTCCTAGGAGATCAACACGTCTATTTGCTAAGGGACGCCTTTCTCCCATAAACCGCATCTCTTTATTAATGTTAATTACAATTAGTTAATCCTTGGGCGCCACCCAGACTTGGTGTTTAAATCTTTAATTTTAAACTTTGCAAAATATCATCAATAATCGGATGAAGTCGGCCCACTTTTGGGCGGGGACATGACAATCCACCCTTCCTAAGATTGCTTGTCCTCAAGCAATTTCAAATTTGGATGGGCAAAAATCTCTTCTCCTTCCCACGTAGCATCTTCCTCTGGTAGGCCCTTCCATTTGATCAAGAATTCGGAAATAGTTTTATTCCTTAATCGCCTTTCCCTCATGTTGAGTATTGCTTCTAGTTCCAAAATTGGTTTACCCTCGTCGTCAAGCGGAGGTAACTCTGCACATGGGGTGACTTGTTGCCCTAACACTTTTTTGAGTCTAGATACGTGAAAAATATTGTGAATACGGCTGTTCTCAGGCAACTCCAATTCGTAAGTTACTTCACCGATCTTCCTTAGAATCTTATATGGCCCATAAAATCAGGGTTTGAGTTTTTCCGCCTCGCTGGTCTTGACTGAAGATTGTTTATATGGTTGTAGTTGCAAAAACACCAACTCTCCAACCTCAAATGTCCTCTCGGTGCGATTTTGATCAGCATAGATCTTTTGTTGATTCTGTGCTTGATGCAAATTGTCTTTAAGAGTGTTCATGATATCTATATTTTGTTGCACGAAATCTTTTGCCCCGGGTACTTGGCTTTCTTGTGAGATCAAACTGTCGAAGGAAGTCGGTTCATAACCATATAAAGCTTTGAACGGACTCATCTTGATTGACATGTGATGGGTGGTGTTGTAGCAATATTCACCAAGATGTAACCATTTCACCCATGTGTTCTGTTGGTCTGCAACATAATTCCTCAAGTATCCTTCTACCCACTTGTTAACAATTTCAGTCTGTCCATCCGTTTGAGGGTGGTAACTTGTGCTGGGTGTAAGATCAGTCCCGGCTAATAGGAAGAGCTCTTGCCAAAATAGGCTAAGGAACCGACTGTCTCGGTCGCTTACTATGTTCCTCGAAAGACCATGCAATCTGAAGATCTCTTTGAAGAATACTCCTGCTATTTGTGGGGCTCAATATTCAGTGGTTATTGCAAAAAAGTGTGCATACTTGGTGAGTCGATCCATGACTACATAAATGAAATCCCTACCTTGGACCTTAGGTAATCCTGTTATGAAGCCCATCAAGATGCTTTCCCATTTTTGATCTGGAATGGGCAATGGTTGTAGAAGACCTGCTAGGTGGCTTTGTTCTGTTTTATTTCTTTGACAGGTCATGCATTCTTGTACATGCTTTAGGACATCCTTTTTGAGGCCTTTCCAAGAGTATCTTTCTCGCACCTGTTTGTAAGTTTTATAGTATACTTGGTGGCCTGCTAAGGGATTGTCGTGGTATTCCTTGAGGATTTTTTCCTTCATTTTTGAGTTGGGTACTAGGAATATCCTATTTTTATATAGGATGAGCTCTTCCACTACTTTGTAATCTTCATTGGGTAAATTTCCTTCAAGGATACTATTAGCCTGTGGGTCTTTGACATACTCTGCAATGATATCATTTTTCCAATTTGCTACAATGCTTGTTAGGGTGTTCAAGTGGGGTCGTCGAGATAAAGCATCTACTATAACATTATTTGCCACTTTTACGTATTTAATATCGAAATCGTAAGCTTTTGCTTACCCACTTTTGTTGCAGGTCATTTAGGTATTTTTGATTCATAAAGAACCTCAAGCTATTGTGGTCTGTCTTAATATTGAATTTCCCACAAACCAGATATTGTCGAAACTTGGCTAAGGCATGCATGATGGCTAGCATTTCCTTATCATAGATTGAGTAGTGCCTTTCGGTTTCAGTGAGCTTACGACTCTCAAATGCAATGGGATGCTTATTTTGCATAAGGACTACTCCAATTCCTTCTCCAGAAGCATCACACTGTAGTTCGAAGGGTGATGTAAAATTAGGGATAGCTAAAACAGGGCATGAGCTCATTGCTTCTTTTAGTTTTTCGAAGGCTTGTTGAGACGTCTCATTCCACATAAAGGCTCCTTTTTTGGTTAGGTCTGTGAGAGGAGTAGCAATTTTGGAGAATCCTTTTACAAAGCATCTGTAGTCACTGCATAATCCCAAGAAGCCACTAAGTCGTGTTAGGGTTTTAGGTTTTGGCCATTCCTTAATGGCTTTAATTTTTTCTTCATCAACGCTTACCCCTTGTGCATTGATCTTGTGACCTAGATAAAGGATCTCTTCCAAGCCAAACTCACATTTTGATGCTTTAGCATATAAGGACTCTTGTTCCAAAACTTTTAGGACTTCCTCAATGTGTTTGAGGTGTTTTTCACTTGTCTTGCTATAAATGAGGATGTCGTCGAAGAATATGAGCAGGAATTTCCTTAGTTGTTTCCGGAATATATGATTCATGCATGATTGAAAGGTTGCTGGGGCATTTGTGAGGCCAAACGGTAGGACCAAAACTCAAAGTGCCCATAATAACACCGGAAAGCAGTTTTAAGAATATCTTCCTTTCTCGTCCTTATTTGATGATACCCTAATCACAAGTCAATTTTGGAAAAGTATCTGGCTCCATGGAGTTCGTCAATTAACTCGTCAATTCTTGGTATAGGGTAACGATTTTTTATTGTTTTCTTGTTTAAAGCCCTATTGTTTATGCACATTCTCATGGTTCCATCCTTTTTCTTAACTAGGACTACGGATGATGCGAAGGGACTAGAACTAGGCTATATATGCCCCATTTCTAGTAGTTCTTTAATGGTTTTTTCAATCTCTTCTTTGAACTTATGGGGATGTCGGTATGGTGTGGTGATTACAGGTTTTGCCCCCTCTTCTAATTCTATTGTGTGCTCAAATCCCCTTTTTGGGGTTAATCCTGGGGGAATATCATCAAACACTTTCTTATATTTTCTTAAGACGGGTTGGATATCTACGTGAACTGTGTTGCCCCGGGGTGGGGGTTTTGTCTAAAATCATACATTGTGCGACCCATTCTCCTCGGCCATGTCTAAGAATTCTTTCCATTCTTTTAGATGAGACTAGTCTTGGGGAGCCGCTGGGTAATCCTTTAAATGTAATTTCTTGTTCATTATGTTGGAAACAAATTTCTAGGTCTGGAAGATCCATAGTGAAGCATCCCAAGGAGTGTAACCAAGGTGTTCCTAATATCACATCGTTATCTAAAGTTACCACGTAGAAATCCCCTTTGATGGTGTGCTTTCCTAGGGTAATCTCCAATTGGGGAACCATTTTCGTGCATTAGGCCATAGATCCATTAGCTAGTGCTGCGGTAAAACCCTCAAAATCCTTGGCTTCTAGTTTTCTTTTTGTCACTATGTTTTTGTTAATAAAGTTGTGGGATGCCCCACTATCTACTAAGGGGATTACCTTTTGCCCTTTAAGGGTGCTTTTGATTCTAAAAGGGCGGTGCTCGGAATTTTGTGAGATGGTGGTAAGGTTCCATGCTATCCATCATCGTGTTTTGCCCTCTTGCTAGGGTTTTCTTTTGTTTCTTCTTCGGATGTTGCTTCTATGTTATGCATTCGGCTACTTTTTCCACATATATGTCCTTGTCCCCATGGTTCTTTGCACTTGAAGCACAAACCTTTCCTTTTTAGATCATCTCGCCATTTTTGGGTGTTTTCCTTTTGACATACATGTATGCGTTCCCATGGCTTATTACAATGAAAGCAAGTGCTTCCTTGCAACTCCTTCTCAAGCCTTCTATTTTTATGAGAAGTTTGTAAGGTTTGATGTTTTGTAGAGTATTTGTCCTTTGCAGGTGGGGTATCCATACTTAGTGCCTATAGAATTGCATCCTTGAGTGTAGAAGGATTGAGGGCACTTACCAAAACTTTGATAGAATCTACTAATCCTTGGACAAATAGGTATGTCAATCTTCATTGGGATACTTCTGGTACCATTACCGAAAGTTTTTGGAACTCGATTACGTATTCTTCCACGGTTCCTTGCTGTCTTAGGAGTGTAAGTTCCCTGAAGTACCATTCGGGGTGTTTTTGATCAAATCTTTGGATGAGTTCTTGGGTGAACTCATTATAGGATGTTATATGTTGATGATCTTCGGTGATGAGGCCATGATGCCACCAATCATGGGCTGCCCCTTCTAGGTGGAAAACGGCAAATGTTATGGCATTCTTTTCCGTCATAGGGCTAAGTGTGAAGTATGTATCCAATGTTTGGACCCAAACACGTGTTGTCATCTTCCCGGATCCATCAAATTTTGGAACAGCCATCTTACTAATTCTTCCTTTTAAGTCTTTGTCAGATTTCCCTTTTTTTTATTTGGCTTATTTCGCCTTTTGGCATCACAATAGTCCCTAAAGGAGACATTTTTTTTTATGACACAACTCAGTTTTGAATATGCTTCTGCTAGTTCTTCCACACTATCCATGGTCTGATTGTTTTCTTCTTCATCGCCCATCTCTCTTTCCTATGGTAGGAAAGAGGGTCTTGTTGGCCTAGTGGTTGAGTCCTTTATTGGGTTATTATTTTCAAAATGGCTGGAATGGGTATCCCTTCCATTATTTGGATTGCTATTGTTATTCAGGTTTTGCATGGCTTGGAGGAAAAGTTGAGTTCTTTCATTTTGCTCCATTAGAGCTTGAGTGAATGTTCTCAAGTCGTTGGTCATTTGTTCACTCATGGTGTTGTTTGGTGTAGAGTTATTAACTGAAATTAGTTTCCTCTTTTCTCTTTCTAAAGCCCTTTGTGTTCTTTGGCTAGGTTGCATCCACTATTATTCACAGGATGGCAGGAAGGATGCTCTGATACCAATTGTAATGTCCCTTACCTAATTTGCCCTAGAAAATTCAAATGTCACAAGTTAGGGGTAGGGTTTCAGAATTACCATTTAGACTATCTTCAAACTGCATAATTCTTGTGCTCTAATTCTGCAATCATGACATAGGAAAACACATATACAAAATATAGATATACAAATATACCTCTTGAAATATTAGTGTTAGATAAGATTTTCCTTGCATTCAAATTCATAAACAATATTCATATAGAAAGATCATCTATTTATTACTATGCAGTTAACTCAGTTTATTCACTCAACTCGGTCATAGAAGGGGATGGTGCTAAGAAGCATGGCAAGGCATAGACTATCAACAATACCTCCATGCAGGCCCCTCAAGGAGGCATGGCAAGGTGTTACTCAGTTCTCCCTCCAACAGTCCCTAGGGGGGGCTTGGCAGGATATAGGCTATCAACAAGGCCTCCATATAGTCCCCTCAGGGAGGTATGGCAGGGGTGTTGATCAGTCCTTCCTCCAAACAGGCCCTTAGGGAGGCATGGTAGGGTTCCCTCCACATAGTCCCCTCACTATTCTTCTAGGACTGGTGAGTCTTATGATATATATATATATATAAATGACATTGATATAAATAAATCAGTCAACAGTCACTGATCTAACCTATTAAATTTATTCAATAATGTTTAGCAATATATCCTTTGTTGTCTTAACAGTCTATATGACTGTGTGTCTATATATATATATATATATATATATATCCTTCTGCAGATCCAACGTCTACTCTTCAATTAATGAATATTAGTCCTTATGCTTGATCGCTTGTAGATGATGCCTTTGACGTCCTTCCTTCTCCCTTTAATATTCCTTAAGGGAGCATCTTAGGAGATCAACACGTCTTTTTGCTAAGGGACGCCTTTCTCCCATAAACCGCATCTCTTTATTAATGTTAAATACAATTAGTTAATCCTTGGGCACCGCCTAGACTTGGTGTTTAAATCTTTAATTTTAAACTTTGCAAAATATCATCAATAATCGGATGAAGTCGGCCCACTTTTGGGCGGGGACATGACAATGGAGGATATGTTGCAACGATTAAAAGAGGTTTTTCAAGAGCCTAAGGGTAAGCCTCCTCAAAGAGCCATTGAGCATAAGATTCATTTGCAACCAAATAGTCCTCTCCCCATCACTGGACATTATCAACAATCACTGTTAGAGGCCAATAAAGTAAAGAAACAATTACAACCTTTATTATAAAAATGTGTATTTTGTCCTAGTACTTCTACACGTGGTTCTCTTATTGATATTGTACCTAAAAAAGATGGTTCTTTGAGAATGTGTGTTGATTTTCATGAATTGAATAAAATGACCATCAAAAATAATTGCCCTCTTCCATGGTTTGAATATCTTTAGGACCATCTTTAGCATGCTAAGTATTTCACCAAGCAAGATTTGAAATCCAAGTATCACAAAGTGAGAATAAAGGAGGACGTGGAAAATAGCATTCATGACAAGACAAAGTTTGTATTAATGGTTGGTACTACCTTTTGGGTTATGTAATGCACCAACTACTTTCATGATGCTCATAAATGATCTAGCTACACCATTTATAACTCTTGTGTCATTGTGTGCTTGGATTACATTATGATTTTGAACAAAATTTCTAATGAATAGCAAACCCATGTGAAAGAAGTTTTGCAAGTTTTGAAGGAGAACATGTTGCTTTTGAATGAGTAGAAATATGACTTTGCACAACAATCACTTGTCCACTTAGGACATCTGGTTGGAGATGAGAAGCTTCATATTGATCCAACAAAAATTGATTTTCTTGTGAAACATCAATTAGTTGGAACATTTTTCCTACCCCTGAAGCACAAGCTACAATTGCTCCGTTGCGAGTTTTGTCTTTGATAAGACAGTTTCTCACCATTGTGTTGATCAAACTCAACTTGCAAATTGTGCTCAAGTAACTGACTTACTGAAAGTAGGTTCTTAGTAAGCCCAGGTACATACAAAACCTTTGTAAGCCAACATTTGTGAGTTCTTAGTGGAAGGCAAATATCACCAATTCCCTGAACTTCATATGAGGTATCATCACCCGATGAAACATGCCCATAGGAGGTGGATGGAGTGAGATCACTAAACCATTCTTGTTCCCCCATCATATGTCTGGATGCACCAGAATCAACATATCAGACTAAACTACTTGATGTGGAGGTCTTTGTTTCTGTAGCATACAGGAATTCATCATCGTCTGAATTACCTGTAGAGGCAACATTGCCTTGTTGCTTATTTGGCTTTTTCTGCCAATGTGGTGGCTTCTTTTTATCCCCTTGAAAAGGTTTTTGTGGCTTCTTGTGATTGGACTCGCCATTGGCATAGGAGTTATATCAGCACTCTTTGATTTCATGACCCTTTTACCCACAAATTTGACATTTCTTTTTCTTGTGAGAAAAGTTGTCTTGGTTTTGTTTAGACTGTCCTGATGGACCACTCCGACGGTTAGGTTGTTTTCCCTTTTGCTTTGCTGCTAGGGCCTGATTGTCTTGAGAGTTTGTCTCACCAAATATTGCGTCTTCCTATTGAAGCAAGTTGACTAGTTCTTCAAATGAGGGTGTTTTATGAGCCACATTTAAGTGACAAACACTCGAAAGGAAGGGGGTGGTGCTCTCAATACAATGGGTACTAGAGAAGCATCTTTGACTTCTTCCCCTAACACTTGAAGTGTTGTTCTTATTTCGTCAACTCTTCTGAAAAATGCCTCTACCTTCTCACCATTTCGCATTTGAAGACAATGGAGCTGACGCTGCAAATGGAGGATTTGGTTTTGATTTTTAGCCTCATAGACTGTTTTGAGGCGATCCCAAGCATCTTTTGCAGAGGTGGCGGTACGAATGTGAGGTTGAAGCTCATCAATCACACTAAACAAAATGATCAATTTGGCCTTTTGATTGGCCTTATCAAATTTATTTTGATCCTCACCTGCTTGTTGAGGTCTTGTTGTTGTTCCAGTGACTACATCCCAAAGGTCTTCGAACTCTAACTGAGTTTGTACCTTGGTTTTCTAGGCGGCATAATTGTCACCTCTTAGGAGTTGAGAATCAGGGAAAATTATCTTAGGTGCACTAGGAGCCATTTTCTAGAGTTTTGAATGTCCTTATATCTCCGATGTAACCCTTATTTCTCCCCAACGATTTACAGGGCCGATGCCACAGGCGTCGTCGTTGCAACTATATTACGCGTTAGATGTTGTAATTCAACGCGATGGCATTACCCGTAAATGTGAATCAGAGGCACCGTAAATACGAAACGCTGCAAGTTTGGTTTGGTATTTGAATTTTCAAAACTCAATTTAAACTTCAAAAATAATTTTTGCTCCAAAAATATTGATTTTAATGCAAAAAATCAATTAATTTGCCCATTTTTTATATTTTCTAATGATTAAACTCTAGAAAATAAAAAGTATTTTAAAAATAAATGAATATTTTTGAAAAATTAATAAAATACTTTTTACTTCTAAAGTTTAACTATGCAAAATTTTAGGGCTTCTTTCAAAAACAAATATTTTGCACCTTTTGTTTTCTCCCTACTCCACAAAATTGAATTCCAGATGCTTCAATCTAATCTGAATCTTCTAATGATGGCTTCAAAATGCTTGTCACAGAGATTTCAATGCTGATCTGAACCTTCTCTATAACTTCAACGCTTGTCAAAGAGATTTTGATACTGTTAAAACCAGATTTCAACTTCCAGCGGTGATATTTAGTGTCGTATGGCCTGTTGTACGGCAGAAATGCTCCAACTGTGGCTTTTAAACAGCAAGTAAATGGCTCAGCATATCTCCTTTCAATTTAAATGCCATACAAATCAGAGAATTTCTGATTTTTAGCAAAGATTAAGCGAACCATACGGAAAACTTGTACAGCTGTTTTGTACGGACATTTCAACAGCAATCAGACATGAAATTTCAGCAAGTATTTATTGAATCAAATGAGATGCCAGCATATTTTTGTTGAATCAGCTATTAAATAAAATGAAATGCCACCTTTCAATTGAAAAACAACAGGAATAGGAGTGTTGTACGGTCTCTTTTTACGGGAGTAATGCTGCAGCATATACTTTGACACAGCAACTTCAATGCCCCTTTGATTTCCAGTGCCGTACTATTTGTACGGCCTTTACAAAACACCTTCTTCAATTTGCAATGTCTTCAATCAAACTTCTAGTCTTCACCTTGTACGGCTTCAACGTTTTGAAAATGATTTCAACGCCTTTTTCTAGCTGTTCGATATCTCTGAGATCTCCTTCATTCACTGGGTTTGGATGCCTTCCTTCAATCACTGGTTTTGAACAACTTCAATGCAGATTTAGATGCCTTTACTCCTTTGCAATTAGGATTGGCTCTCCTCCAATTTTCCTTCAACCTCCAGATTACATACACAGACTCGGGATTTATAATGCTCTGATACCATGATAAATTTGTGAGAGCAATGAGCAGTTTGATTATTGATGTGCAGCAAATTTATATAAAAAAGAAAGTGGTTTGAATAACCACTTAGTCGGGCATACCCAACCAACCAACCATCCAACCACCAATAACTATGAAATAGTTATTAGTTGGATAAAATAAACATGATGTAATACAATCATTTTAACAAAAAGTTGCAAATCTTCAAAGGTATGTTCATTGGCCAACATCCAAAATAGTGTTTCAAAATTCATAAGGGTATGTGTGTTGTGCAGTACAAGCAAGCCTACTAATAGAAAGTTGGGTATGCACCATAGTTCCACGGAGTTTTAGGGACGGGGACGGGGGGGGACGCGTTTCGGGGACGGGGGGGCAGGGGGCCTAAATTTGGGGACGGCGGCGGAGCGGCACTGTAATGAGGTTATAATGGCCTTCAGTCTGCTAAATATCGGTCCATTACCTGAGATACTTCTTCAAGAAATGTTGCCTCACTAGATGGTGAAAGTATTGCCTCCTGAGCCTCCTCCATTATATTCTCAATGTCCGATGGCTTGTTGAGAGACTCCCTACACATGATTAGGGCAATGTCATAGGGGGTCAAACATGCAGCTGCGCCCTTCTTCAATAACATGGTAGAAACACGAAGCATACGAGAACATTCAAGAGATAAATTCCAGCCATAAGACCTTAGCAGTTCAATATCCTTGTCTGCATCCAAGGATTTTATGTATTCCAGAGTCTCAGGCTTATAAGGTTGTCGGGCCTGAGGCCAGTACAACCATTCAAAAGTGCAATCTTCAAACTGCAATAGAACCAAAGAAACAGTGTCGCCATCAGAATATTAAACAAGCATACAAGCAGCCTTTTTCGGGGGATGTCAATTGGGGAGACGTTTCAGAGACGGCAGAGGGGCGGCGTCTCCCCGTCCCGGGGACGTCCCCCTCTGGGAGACAGCTGATTTCGAGGGGGGATGCATCCCCATGGAACTGTGGTATGCACCAACTTTCTATTGCCCATGTCAAAAAGAATGCACGACTATTTGTTTGTCATTGTGGACAAATTTAGCACAATATATGTTTTTATTCCTTGTAAAAAGCAAGGTTTCTTAGAGTTTCAAGGACGGAGGAACAAGTTCTTGGGGATTGCAAAAGAATCTAGATTTTAAAGACAGTGGGGGGTGGCTACTAAAATAACATATGAAAATTGATATTTGAACCTTTTAATTACTAATAAATTTAAAATATCTTTAAACATGAGCCCATTAAAAGTATATAACTCGTGAAAACTTTTCTGCATTTGAAATGGAGCAACCACATAGGTGTCTAAGTCAATGTCAGTCTAATGTAAGTTTAAACAAAAAATACATGAAGTTTGAACTGTTCAATGTATTTCTAAATCCCACGCTTCAGTAATTTAACATTAACATAACCTTCATCTATAACAAGGCTGTTAGCTAGCATTTAAATAAACCTTTGACCACCACCAATAAGATGAGATTACGAGTTTGCTTTCCATTCAACAGGACCTTGAATTTCATTAATGGTTGTGTGTTTTGTTCCTTGCTTCTAACCAATGATGCCCTCCTATCTATATTCTTGCTTTTGTATAGCAAAATGGAAGCCAGTGAGTTGATGATCATTTTGTTTGTGAATGCATTTCGGCTCAACCAATTTGTCTGAGGAATAAGTCTTCCCAGTTCCCTTGTGAATGGACTAGAATCATATGTGACAAATTCCTCTAGGTGAGCACTATCAAGATTCAATATAGCTTTCCTAAATTCGAAAGGCTTAACTTAGATTCCTCAGTCTCCTCTCTACTCTGCCTAAAAAGGCTTGATCTCAATCACAACAAGCTCACAAGAAGCCTTCTACCTTTTTTTGTTCTTTGAAAGGTGCAGGCATTGGGGCATGCCAAGGCATTCCCATTTGCAACAAAAAATAAGGGGACGTCCCCCTGTTTAGGAAGCATCCCAAGGGCATCTTGTAATGTCCTCTTTTTCCCAGTAATTGAAAAATGAACATGTTAGCCTTTCCTTTTCCCGGAGGCTAACTTTGCTTTAAGGGAAATGGTGCTTTAAAAGGATTATTAAATTCGAAGGTTTCAATATTAGCTTTATCCTTTTATTGTTGTCGGTTCTTCTATTGTGCGTTGGGACTGGTGGGTCCATCTCCTTATTCGATGCCTATTATTGGCCAAGCTAGGTAGTGGGAGCACTCCTTTGAGAGCATTAAATGTTCTTTTTGCATGGGCGTTGAAGATAAATAGGATTATTTGCCATTGTGAGGTTTCTTCATGCAATTTTTACATTTGAAAGAGTTTTTTCTGGAGCGCAAGGTAATGGAATTTGGAGATGTTCATCTCAGGATCACCCAGTTTCGACTGTGAAAGACCAGTCCTAGCTGAGTCAATGTAAATGATGATTTCACCTCAGAAATCATAAGGATGCAAAAAAGGAGATTGATGTGTTCTGAGTTTGTCTTGCAAGTTTTTGGATTGCTGTTTGGTTTTGATTGATTAGTGTTTTGGATGGTATGACTGTTATGGTGTGTACTTTCTGATTTTGATGAGTCTACATATACAGCATCTGGCCGTACTGTAGGAGTTAGTGGTGTTAGTTTTGTCTGAGATACTTCAGGAGGTGGAAAAAGGAAAAGAACCCGGTTGAAGCATCCCCTAGGAGACCCATTCTGAGCAGTCTCTATCTTTATACCTGCTGGGAATTTATTTCTGCAACCTACCGTACCTGTGATAGGGTCGTACGACTGGCAACTGGGCATGAATCATATCTGGTGAAAACTTTGATGTCTGAAGATTGGTTGTATTAAAAGTCATTTAAGGAACTGATTTTCAGTGGCACCACCTTGGCTGGAGGGTTTAGCTTGTTCTAGTTCACTTGTCAAACAAATCCCAACCATGGAACGGCCGTACAACAGCTAGCTACAGGTCTCTATGCAGCATTGGAATATGTCATCAGAATTAAGATGGTACAAATCAACTTTATATATTTTCATTCATTTCATGATTTTGTTTGTGCAAGAACAATGTTGATATGCCAGAGCATTTAGTTGTTTGGATAAAATACCTTTTTTTTGTAACTCAGTTTATTTTTCCCTTTCAACAAAAGAATACATATGAGGGTAGTATATTTCAGTGGTATCAGAGCTGGTATCCTGTCAGCCTGTGAAGTTTCTCTAACTCTGCATGCAGCAACCCAGTGCGAGGGAGAGAAGGTACCAGCAGAGAGGAAAGAAAGTTGAAAACTGCAGTTGTCTCTGAGAATATTGTTGAAGAAGAGTCAGTCATGGCGGATAGAGACAGAGAATTGTCCACCTGAACGTCCTGGTAAAAAGATGGAGAGGAAGTTTGACCATATGTATGAGATGATAGCCAAACTAGTGAGCAAAATAGATCAGAACTTAACTCAGGGCACAAGAAACAACATTGAAGCCAGCAGCTCGCAAAACAATGGAGCACGAAATGGTTATGTAAGAACACCTACCAGGACCTCAGTAGGATCAGCTGCGAGACCTCTTCAACCTTTTTGCAAATAGAAGGGGAGAAATACCACCTGAGCATGAGGAAAGAACTACATTCATTGATGATATCATGGTAAATCATGATGAATATATGACATTTCCTGATCATGTCCGTAGAAGCTTAACATTTGATCAATTTTTGAACCAGAAAAAGAAGAATGGCGGAAGACTGGACAATAAGGAGAACAAAGATTACAAGCATGCTCTAAGTAAAGTGTCTATGGACCGATTTGATGGGAGTGGAAGATGTACTGCAAGAGTTTGGGTTCAAAAGCTCAACACTTACATTACCCTGAAGCCTATGCCAGAGGAAACAGCCTTAAACTTTGCAACCCTACACTTGGATGGCACTGCCTATGAGTGGTGGCATCATGGCCTTGTGACACAGGGTCACAATCCAATTACAACCTATGAAGAGTTCACCAATAGACTCATCGAGAGGTTTGACAAACAAGACCTGTTGTGACCAAATCACACATCGCCCCATTGCAAATGGGGACCCCCCCTTTTTTTTGAATTCCAGTGCTTTGCATTAAGATTTTGATGATGTCCTTCGTTTGTTTCATGATGAAGTCAGTGGTGTTTGAGTCTTAGAGCCCCTTGATGACCTGATCCTGATGTTTGAGACCCTGAAAATGACTAAGTCTGGTATCCTGATCCTGAAGATCCTAAAAATTGGCTAAGTCTGAAATCTGGTGGATCCTCAAAAATCTAGAATCTACATGTCAAATCTGGTGGATCTGAGACCTATCTCAAACATCCTGAAAGGTATATTGAAAAATATTTGAAGTATAAGAAATTCTTATACTTAAATATATTTTTCAATATACCTTACCTCGAGCACTGTCAGTTATGGGCGCGAAATTACTCCAGGATCACCTCAAAACTCTGCCTAGAATTTAAGGGCGCCTTTCATCATCTAGACACCCTCAAGATTGCGCCTTGGGCAAGGAAGCCTTCAAATCAAAGCGCCTTGATTCAAATTGATGTTGCGAAGCTTGAAACATTGCAAATTCGACAAGGAAGAGGCATGAAAGTCTAGGCGCCCATTGCATGTTCAGAGGATCTCAAGAATTGCGCCTTAGGATAAAGTAGATGAGTTTTAGCGCCTATACCTTGCTGTTATTGTCTTTAGGCGCCTTGATGAGAAATAAGATTTAAACTATTGATGGATGAGTGCCTAAGGAAGGATGGTTGTTTGGACCCCATCACTTTGAGCGCCTTGTATATAAAGTCTCTAAAATGACTAAAATATGTTGAAGAACTTAAGGCGCCCTTTGCCTCCAGGGTAATCTCCTCTAGGCGCCTAGCAAATGAATAATTTGAGGATTGAATTGGGCACCTTGAAGCCAAAGAAATGATTGAGAAACTTGCACAAGCCAACATTAGCGCCTTGAGGTGAAAAGATGCCTCTATGAAGCTCAAGCATGAGTAGGAATTGTTTGAAAGATCAAATGAGTTTTAGGCACCTTGGTGTAAGGTAAAGTTTAAACTAATGATTGAAGGCGCCTTAGGTTGATGGTCATGGGTTTAGGCGCCTTGATGTAGGATGGAGTTCAGATCAATGATAGATAGCGCCTAAGGTTCAAGTAGTCTCACAAGGATGCAATCAAGTGCTGAAGAGCCTTAAAGACATCAACAATGAGCAAATTCAAGTCTAGGCGCCTTCATGCATTAAACTACCTCATTTTGGCGCCTTAGCATGAAGAGATGTTCAAACTAACCCAAAGTTGCGCCTTCGTATGAAAGAGCATGATATGTTTAAGCTAACTCCTATCATGATGTTTGAGATCCTGAAAATGACTTAAGTCTGGTAGCCTAAAATCCTTAAACACTGAAAAATTGGCTAAGTCTGAAATCTGGTGGATCCTCCAAATTCTATAATCTGCATGTTAAATCCAGTGGATCTGAGACCTATCTCAAACATCCTGAAAGGTATATTGAAAAATATTTAAAGTATAAGAAATTCAATATATCTCTAAACTTATACTTAAATATATTTTTCAATATACCTTACCTCACGCACTGTCAGTTCTGGGCGCGAAATTGCTCCAGGGTACTTAGGCGCAATTTCCCCACTCGCAGAGACACCAAAAGTGCGCCTAGAAGACAATCAACCTTAAGACAGTGATAGATTGCGCCTAGAGTTAAGCATCATCAAGAGACTTAAGTTTTGCGCCTATAATGGCAAGAGTTGTTTAAGGCATCATACATGAAGTCAAGGTCATTAGAAAGGCGCCTTAGGGCTTGGCCATCACCAATTTGCGCCTCAACTGAGCCTAGGCGCCCTATATCACTTAAAATTGCACCTAGCATCAAGGAGTAAGTAAACTTAGGCGTTATTTCACTTTGTTTGGACTTATATTTATCCCAAATTATCATCAAAGCATTATTTGCGCCTAGATCAACAAATCACTAAGTAAGCGCCTTATATCACAACCATATCATTTGGCGCCCTCTAGTTCAATGAGGTTATGGCGCTTTGTTTGGAGGTTTGATCACTATTGGCGCCTTGAAGTGGAATAAGCGCCCTGAAGTGAGTTTAGCATCCTAGCATGGAGTGAAGGTTCCTAGATATCACAATCATATCATCTTGGCGCCTAGACTAACATCAAGTTTTTTTTTTAGGGGTGAAAAGTTTATAGCAAGTGAATTTGGCGCCCTTTGAGTGAAAGTATATCTAATTGGTGCCTTGAATGATTGAACGCCTTAGGAGTTAGAAATCGTCATCAATGAACGCCTAAGGGTAATATAAGGTGCAAGGGATGTAAGTAAGTGTTAAAGGGCCTTTAGATCATCAAAGAAGATTCATTAAGATGAGGCGCCTTTACTTGTCACTCCTTCCCCATATGAGCGCCTAGATTGAGATTGAGTCTAAAGCCATTCAAGTTGAGCGCCTAAGGAAGTATAGGGTCTTTGAAGCCATCAATAAGTGGTTGAAATCACAAAATTAAGTTTAGTGCCTTGTGAATAAACTCCCAAAAATGACCAAAATTGCGCCTTGAAGGGAGAGAAGGATCATTTCAAGTTACCTCTGATTGATTAAAGTCATAACAAGTGATAAAATAAGCCAAAGAGGTCTAGGCGCCCTTTTACTCCTCTGCCAACTCAATTGGCGCCCTAGAAACAACCATTCAAATCCATGTCTAGAGGTGAGTGCCCTAGAAGAAATTGTATTGAAAGGCATGTTTGAATGAATCTCTTAAGTGGGAGAAGTCTTTTTAAACTCTTACAATTGCTAGAAATCATTTAAATTCATGAATGTGGGACTAAATGATGTTAGGCGCTCTTTGTTCCTATTTTTGCCTATATTTGCGCCTAAGTTTGAAGTGGCATTATTACATGTTTAAAGTTGTTTTTATCTTATGAGGTCATTGATATATCGTTTACCTTGACATGTAGGATCATTAATAATGCTAAGGAGTTATCCAAGGAATCACTTTCAAGCGAGGAGTAAGGAGCATCATGCTAGCCGCCTTTGAAGATCATCAAGCTCCATCATTGAGAGAAGGAGTGTTGATGAAGTCAAGGAGTCATCAAGGACAAGTAACTAAGTAACCTTCAAGTTGCAGAGCCTTCAAGTTGCAGAGGAAACACCTTTCTAAAAGGTCACATCAAGTCCAACATGTTGATACTCTTCATCACTGACATCATGTTGGATTACATTAAGTTCAAGGCATCTATCCATTCAAGCTTTTCGAGGAATATCTTGCAAATACACTTCATCTTCATCCTATCATCAAGTAAGGCACTTCTTCCAAGCTTCAAGTCAAGATCTCTCAATCTTCAAGCTTCAAAGTCTACGTCCAAAGAAGGTGTTATTGTCTACATTTCAAAGGGGGCTACTCCAAAGATCATCATGAAGGATTACTTCATCTTCAAGTTGCCTCATGATTGAAGGACATTCATCCATCATACTTCAAGCTCCATTCAACCTTCAAGTCCAAGAGAGTCTCCTACTCCATGTCATCAATGAAGCATCATCATTTACTCTACTTCAAGTCTTCATCATCTACTCCAATTCAAGAATGAGGTCATCATCATCTACATCAAGAAGCTACAAAGAAGATCATCATATATCTTACCTGCAAGAAGAAGAAACATTACAAAGTCAATCAAATGAGCTACAAGTATCATACGTCCAGTTGCAAGGAGATGTACAAGTCAAAGATCAACAAGATATATTCCTAAACATACAAGTTCTAGCAATCACATTGAATACATCACATAAAGGTGATATAATTTTCAAAGTATGCTGAGTTGGCATCTATGTGGCGAGTACACATCATTCAAATTTTTTTAGCCGCATTATTTAATGCATTAAATGTATCATTTAATAAAAGAAGTCAAAGGGATTCCTATGTGGAGGAATATTTTAAATGCTTTCGCCTTACCTTATCACATTGGAAAATGTGCCTTCATTGCCTCTCTCTTTTGAACTAAAAATAGAAAGTTGTTGTAACTACCTGTGAGGTGGCACAATCTAGACCCTTGGCTATCAAATTGATCTTAGCCCTTTATTGTATTCTGGACACTATATAAAGGCCTTGTTGCCTCATTTGTAATTCAGTAGATCATTAGTAGTAGTAGAGAGTAGATTTTAGGAGTAGAAAAGACTCTCAAAATTCTCTGAGAGGACTTGAAATTGTTGTAAATATTTCTCAAGGTTAATGCAAAAGACATTGGAAGTTTATTTGGTGTTCAAGTGTTATCTTGTGAAATAACTTGGTTTCTTGTACTTCAATGGAATGGAGATGTTGTTTCAAGTAGATTAGGAGTAGACTAGAAGTTCATTGTTGTGATGTTCGTTATATTGGATATTTGATCAACTCCTAACTCATGCTTTTAACATTCATCGCTGATGAAGTGTTGTGTAAAGCTAGTCTGAGCCATATTTGTATAAGTTCGATTGTGGATGCTTGTTTGAGCTGCGCCGTTTAATGGGTGCTCATATGAACCTTCATGATTTAAAAACCTTTCGCGTAACCGTAGGAGATTGCACCAGCTTCATGTAGTTGTAGGCACCCTTGGCGAAGTGAAGTTAGGTTAATTGAGGAGTTTGTCTGTTCAATATATCATCATTGCTTCATTGACCTTAGATTAGTTTTCTAAACCCTTAACCCTTTTCATTTTCTTTATCATTAAGACCCGTGTATATAAATCATCCACATTGAAAGAGGAATAAGCTAAACAAGTATGAAGAAGAATCTGTGTAAGTCCCTTTGTGATTATCAGCAAGATCACATGTAATCACTGAGTTAACCCATCAGGAATCATAAAAAGGAACCTTGGAGTTACTTCACTGGATCACATAGTTCAGCCTTTGAAGAGCTTTATTCAAGAGAGAGTCGGATACTCTAGTGTTTTACTCTATTGTTGACTTGTCTAAAAACAATCATCAACATTTTTAGATGTTGTGACCAAATCACACATCACCCCACCGGACTGGGGACCCCCCCTTCTTTAGCTCAGATGCTTTGCATTGAATTACGCGGTCTCATTTCCATGTTGTCAGGGTCCTGAACGTTAATGATGCGGAGGATTAGATTATCAGAGAAGACTTATCATGAGTAAAGGTGTACTAAGTCATCATGGGGAGAATGCCTAGGAGATATCACTTAATCCTGGAATTGTAATGCGCCTTAGATAGGTTGATAAGGAAAGATAATGCGCTTTGGAGTATTTAAGTACCAAGTTTAAGGTGATTTTAGCGCCTAGTGAAGGAAGGAAGCGCCTTAGAGTTAAAATGCGCCTAGACAGTGTTGTGAAACGTTGAATCTGGTGGTGTTAGGCGCCTTGAGCAAGTTGTTTTGCGCCTTAACTAAGGTGGACTCCAGGTTGGCGCCTAGAATGAGAATGTAGGAAAATCTTGATCAAATTGGCGCCTAAAAGAGGTGTTTGCATACCTTGAGATGTTGATCAAACTAGTCTAAGCGCCTTGAGCTTCAAGGAATTGAATGTGCGCCTATCTTAGAAGTGTGCCTAGAGTGGGAGATGCTATTTCTGGCGCCTAGGGAAGAAGAGAGGTAAGTTCAGGAAGATAAGTGCGCCTAAGAGTTTTAGCACCTTCAATCAAATTGCACCTTTTTGCCTTGGAGAATATAAGGTGAAGATTTGAGTTGAAAGTTTGAGAAAGTAGATTGAGCGCCCTGTGTTGGAGGAATCAAGTTGGATAAGCACTTGAAGAACTTGAAGAACTTGCATTAAGTGTTTTAGCGCCTTGGATGAGGATATAGCGCCTTGGTATGGTTTGGAGCGCCTTGTTGAGGAGATACCCTGATTTAATCCAAGATAGAGCGCCCTAGAATTGAATGTGCGCCTAGTAGAAATGATGATGAGTATATGCGCCTTGTTGGAGTATATGCGCCTTGTTGGAGAAAGATATGCGCCTTGGAGAGTTTGCATGCTTGAAAGAATGACATGTTGAAAATTTGCATTAGGAGAGTAGCGCCTTGGAGAGTTCCCTTGAGTTTTGCGCCCTTGATGATGTAGACCGCAACTTGCGCCTTGAATGAGAGTTTGTGTGCCTTAACCAAGAATGTTGATTGAAGTCACAATCTCATGTATGTGCGCCTAGGTCTTTAAGGAGTGAATGGGCGCCCTTGGTGATAGAGACTCCCATTTTGCGCCCTTGGTGATATAGACCCCCATTTTGCGCCCTTAATGATGGAGACCTCCTTTTTGCGCCTTAGAAGCAAGATTTGAGCGCCTTAGGATAGGGTTTTTTTTGCACCTTGTCTTGGAGAGTGAATTTGCGCCTTGGATGATGTTGAAGCGCCTTGGGATGAAATGCGCCCAAACTTACAGAGGGCCTTCAGTGAGGGAGTTGAAGAGAGTGCTTAGAGGAAGGATAGCCTCAAGATCAAACTAAGTACTTAGAAACCTAAGATTAGCGCCTTATTTGGAGTTGTACACCTATTTTGGCGCCCTAAGTTTGAAGATGAACCTTTGAAGGAGGAATGATGAAGAAAGCATGAATAGGCGCCTTGAAGAAAGATGCTTTTCAAAAACACCTTGCAATTTTCTAAGAGCAAACTTCATCTAGAGAGTTTAGGCGCCCATTTTCATCTAGATGATTTCCTTCAAGCGCCTAGAAAGAACATCACAAATCTCTTTAATTGGGCATATGTTTGTGTCTAAACTTCCTCATCCTGGCGCCTTAAAGGTGAAGTGTTATAAACCTTGGTTCTAGCTTGTAAGGTGAAGGAGATTACAAGTATTGAGCATTCACTTGGAGAGAGCATTCACTTGAGCAATTTATCTACATGAGGTAAGGCGCATTATGGGGTCAAAAACATCCTGTTTGGGCGCCTAAGCAAAATATTTCATCAACTTGAGTATCAAGACTCCCTTTTAAGCCTTCCTAGTAACTTGTATCATTTAAACTTGATATTTTCATCCTTCTTAGCCTCAGGTTGAATTCGCGCCTTAGCATAGAGAAGTATTTAAGTCATTTCCTAATGATTTCAAATCATAAAAATGAAAAACTTGAAGCCATTTGAATTGGGCGCACTTTGCTAGTCACTTCCAACATCATCTGCGCCTAAGGATAAAAGAGTCAAAGCCACACCAAGTAAGCGCCTAGATTGAGATTGCATTCCAAAACCATGTTTAGAAGTAGGCGCCCTTAGCAGAGTTGAAGATGAGACCTTGAAAAGTGATGGAACTAACACTTTGGGTGTGGTAGCATGAAACCTTGAAATGGCGTCTTGATTCAAATTGGTATAAAGCTTTAAACCATCAAAGAAGTGATTTTGAAGTCTAGGCGCTCATTTCCTGTCATTTTGGAGCCTATGGTAGAGGACTTTCCAAGTTGCGCCTAGGAGAAATAAAGATTGAAGGTTTCGTGGTAAACAACCTAGATTGGCGCCTAAAGGAGAGATTATATTGAAGACACCTTTTGAAGGAATTTTAAGGAAGATTAACTTTTTTAGACCCTTGCAATTGTTAGAAATCATTTTAAGTGATAAATGGCCGACTAATTTGTGTTAGGCGCACTTTGTTCTTATTTTTACCTATATTTGCACCTAAGTTTGAAGTGACATTATTACATGTTTAAAGTTGTTTTTTATGAAGTCATTGATATATCTTTTACCTTGTCTTGTAGGATCATCAATAGCTAAGGAGTTATCCAAGGAATCACCTTCAAGCGAGGAGTAAGGAGCATCATGCTAGCCGCCTTTGAAGATCATCAAGTTGCATCATTGAAGGAAGGGGTGCTGATGAAGCCAAGGAGTCATCAAGGACAAGTAACTAAGTAACCTTCAAGTTGCAGAGAAAACACCTTTCTAAAAGGTCACATCAAGTCCAACATGTTGATACTCTTCATCATTGACATCATGTTGGATTACATTAAGTTCAAGGCATCTATCCATTCAAGCTTTCCGAGGAATATCTTGCATGTACACTTCATCTCCATCCTATCATCAAGTAAGGCACTTCTTCCAAGCTTCAAGTCAAGATCTCTCAATCTTCAAGCTTCAAAGTCTACATCCAAAGAAGGTGTTATTGTCTACATTCCAAAGGGGGCTACTCCAAAGATCATCATGAAGGATTACTTCATCTTCAAGATGCCTCATGATTGAAGGACATTCATCCATCATACTTCAAGCTCCATTCAACCTTCAAGTCCAAGAGATTCTCCTACTCTTCATGAATGAAGATTATCATACATTCTACTTCAAGTCATCATCATCTACTCTATTACTCACTCTACATCAAGGAGCATCATCAAAGAAGATCATCATATCAACTTACCTACAAGAAGAAGAAAGAATCATGAAGTTAATCAAGTGAAGCAACAAGTATCATACATCCAGTCTACAAGAAGAACGAATAAGGCAAGATCTACAAGATGTATTCCTAAACATACAAGTTCAAGCAATCACATTGAATACATCACACAAAGATGATACAATTTTCAAAGTATGCTGAGTTGGCATCTACGTGGCGAGTACACATCATTCAATTTTGATTAGCCGCATTATTTAATGCATTAAATGTATCATTTAATAAAAGAAGTCAAAGGGATTCCTATGTGGAGGAATATTTTAAATGCTTTCGCCTTACCTTATCACATTGGAAAATGTGCCTTCATTGCCTCTCTCTTTTGTACTAAAAATAGAAAGTTGTTGTAACTACCTGTGAGGTGGCACGATCTAGACCCTTGGCTATCGAATTGATCTTAGCCATTCATTGTATTCTGGAGCACTATATAAAGGCCTTGTTGCCTCATTTGTAATTCAGTAGATCAGTAGTTCATAGAAGAGTAGATCATTAGTAGTAGTAGAGAGTAGATTTTAGGAGTAGAAGAGACTCAAAATTCTCTGAGAGGACTTGAAATTGTTGTAAATATTTCTCAAGGTTAATGCAAAAGACATTGGAAGTTTATTTGGTGTTCAAGTGTTATCTTGTGAAATAACTTGGTTTCTTGTACTTCAATGGAATGGAGATGTTGTTTCAAGTAGATTAGGAGTAGACTAGAAGTTCATTGTTGTGATGTTTGTTATATTGGATATTTGATCAACTCCTAGCTCATGCTTTTAACATTCATCGCCGATAAAGTGTTGTCTAAAGCTAGCCTAAGCCATATTTGTATAAGTTCGATTGTGGATGCTTGTTTGAGCTGCGCCGTTTAATGGGTGCTCATATGAACCTTCATGATTTGAAAACCTTTCGCGTAACCGTAGGAGATTGCACCAGCTTCATGTAGTTGTAGGCACCCTTGGCGAAGTGAAGTTAGGTTAATTGAGGAGTTTGTCTGTTCAATATATCATCATTGCTTCATTGACCTTAGATTAGTTTTCTAAACCCTTAACCCTTTTCATTTTCTTTATCATTAAGACCCGTGTATATAAATCATCCACATTGAAAGAGGAATAAACTAAACAAGTATGAAGAAGAATCTGTGTAAGTCCCTTTGTGATTATCAGCAAGATCACATGTAATCACTGAGTTAACCCATCAGGAATCATAAAAAGGAACCTTGGAGTTACTTCACTGGATCACATAGTTCAGCCTTTGAAGAGCTTTATTCAAGAGAGAGTCGGATACTCTAGTGTTTTACTCTATTGTTGACTTGTCTAAAAACAATCATCAACAAGACCCAGAGCAAAGCTTCAAAGACCTGGCACAGCTGAAGCAAACGGGTAACATTGATTCATACATCACTGAGTTCCAAAGACTTAGTGTCATGGTTCCTAACATCTCTGAAAGAAGGCTGATTTTCCTGTTTGTTGAAGGTCTGGCTGAACCAATCAGAGGATGGGTAAAATCTTTGAATTCTTAGACCTTACAAGAGGCCATTAAAAAAGCTAGAAGTATGGAGTTTTCAGCTCCAAAGCCAAAGTTGATGACAAAACCATTTGCATTCAACAAGGACAAAAAGATTTTCACAAAATTACCCAATCAGCAGCAGCAGCCCTTGCAAAAACTGAGTGATGAGGCAAAAAATGAACTCAAAAAGAAGAAACTATGATTTACATGCAAGGAGCCTTGGGCCCCAGGACATAAATGTTACGAAAAGGGACATGCAAGGCACTTGGAAGTCTATGTGGAGGCTGAAACAAGATCTGAAATATCAAAACAGCAAGGGGAATTTGTGGATTGTGAAGAGATTGAAGACCTTGAGGAGGTTGAGGAAGTGAAGGAGGATAGTGGTACTTTTGCCCAGCTGTCCAGCACACAAAGAAACAATCGATTCCGTGTGAGAGGAGTTCTAGGAGGGCAGCGAATGGTGGCTCTGATTGACACTGGTGCCACGCATAATTTTACAGATGAAGGCTTGGTAGCCAAGCGTAGATTGAAGACAGAAGAATTTGATGGCTTCAAAGTCATGGTGGCTAATGGATTTACTCTTACATGCACCAGAAAGATACCCCAACTAAGCATCCAGTTGGGAAATCATGAGATCAAAGATGAGTTTTATGTGGTTGGAATAGGTGATACAGATGTTGTATTGGGAATTCAGTGGCTGAAATCTCTTGGAGAGATTAACTTGAATTTTCAGACCATGGAGCTGGAATTTGAATCAGAAGGCAAGAGAGTTGTGCTTCGTGGAATGTCAAATGGAGGACCTAGAGTCGTTACTACTAAGAGGATGGAGCGGATTTTGAGGCAAGGACAAGCTGAATGGATTGTTGAATGTGTTGTCCTTCCTACTCATGATCATGAGAGGAAGAGAGAGCATCATCCTGATGTGCAAAGACTCTTGACCAATCATACTAAGGTTTTCAGTGGGTTACCTCCTAGGAGACCACCTGAGAGGGGGATTGAGCATGTGATCGAATTAGAGGATGGGGCCAAACCTGTTATGACCACTCATTATCGACATCCAAAACGATTCAAAGATGAAATAGAGAAAGCCATCAAGGAGTTACTTGACATGGGTTTCATCCGTCCAAGCAAAAGTCCCTTTGCATCTTCAGTGGTTTTAGTTAAGAAGGATGGGACTATGCGATTGTGCATAGACTACCGCAAGCTCAACAAACGCACCATCAAGAACAGGTATCCAATACCCAGAATTGACGAGCTTATTGATGAATTACATGGAGTAATTTATTTTTCAAAAATAGACTTGAGATCAGTTTATCACCAAATTCACATGCATGAATCTGATGTGGAGAAGACGGCGTTTAGATGCCACTTTGGGCATTTTGAATTCTTGGTTATGCCTTTTGGCCTAACCAATGCACCAACAACGTTCCAGTCATGCATGAATCAGATTTTCAACAAGCAGCTCCGTAAGTTTTTATTGGTTTTTTTTTATGATATCCTTATTTACAGTAGAACTTGGGAAGAGCACTTGCACCATCTTGATGAGGTTTTGGGAATACTTGAAGCTAGTTTTTTATTTGCCAAGGAATCAAAGTGTGAGTTTGGCATGATTGAAATTTTATATTTGGGACATGTAATCAATGCGGAGGGTGTCAGAGTTGACCAAGAAAAACTCAGTACTATCATTGAGTGGCCACCACCAAAAACCCTTACTCATCTAAAGGGATTTTTTGGTCTATTCAGCTTCTGCAGGAGGTTTGTGAAGGGGTTTTTCCCAAATGGCAGCTCCTCTTACTAATCTAACTAAAAAGGGGGCATTTTCGTGGTTTGAATCAGTGCAGAAAACTTTTGAAAAGTTCAAGGAAATCATAAGCAATTTTCCAATTGGCCCTCCCAGACTTTTCCAAGCCTTTTGAGCTTGAATGTGATGCTTCAGGGGAAGGAATAGGGGCTGTCCTGATGCAGCAAAAGCATCCTATTGCCTTCAAAAGTAGGAAATTGCGGGGTGCAGAAAAAAGTTACTCAATTTATGACAAGGAAATGCTTGCAATCCTGCATGCATTAACCAAGTTCCGGCAATACTTGGTGGGAGGTAAGTTCACTGTTAAGACTGATCATAACAGTCTTAAATACTTCTTAAATCAAAAGAATTTGAGTGAAAGGCAGCAACATTGGGTAAGCAAACTGCAGGCTTTTGACTTTGACATAGTCTACATGAAACGGAAGAAAAATGTTGTGGCTGATGCACCTTCAAGGAGGCCTCATCTCACCTCTATTGTGGGAATAACAACTGATTGGAGAGATAAGATTTTTGCTGAATATGCTAAGGATCCATTGGCTGTTAGTATCATCGACGGAGACACATTGGGAGGTAAGTACAAGGTAAACGATGGTCTGATTTTTTATAAAGAGTGTATCTTTCTTGTGGCTAACTCTAAGGTGAAGGAAAAGATTATGAGGTCATTTCATGATGAGCCTTTGGCTGGTCACCAAGGATTTTACAAGACATACAAACAAATTCGTGAAAGGTTCACATGGAAGGGGTTGAAGAATGATATCATGACCTATGTTAGAGAATGTTTGGTGTGTCAACAGAATAAAAATGAGCATACTTACCCTGCTGGTCTGCTGCAACCTTTGCCTATTCCCACCAAGAAATGGGAGAGCATTTCAATGGACTTCCTCACGGGGCTACCTAAGGTTCAAGGTAGAGATGCTATTTATGTTGTAGTAGATAGATTGACTAAATTTGCTAATTTTTTTGCAATCAGTTCAGCTTTCAGAGCAGCCCAAGTGGCTGAACTATTTTTCAGAGAAGTATTTAGGTTGCATGGGTTGTCACGGAACATAGTCAGTGATCGGGACAGTAAATTTTTAAGTTTGTTTTGGCAAGAGTTGTTCTGTTTGAGTGGAACTGAGCTCACTCCGAGCACTAGTTACCACCCCCAGACTGACGGGCAAACTGAGATTGTGAATAAGTAGCTGGAAGGTTACCTAAGAAATTATGTTTCAGGGCAGCAATTAGCTTGGGTTCGTTGGCTTCATTTGGGAGAGTATTGCTATAACTCTTCTTATCACATGTCTATCAAAATGTCTCATTTCATGGCTCTTTATGGTTATAATGTGCCAAGCTTTGTTGATCTAATCTTTGATGAGTGTAGAGCTCCCCAAGCAAAAGATTTGCTACAGGAAAGTCAGGACATAATGAGGGTTCTGAAAAACAATCTGTTGCATGCTCAAAACCAGCAAAAGTTTTATGTTGATCTGCACCGTGTTGAATGCACTTTTGAGGTGCGAGACATGGTTTATTTGAGGTTGCAGCCCTACAAATAGTCCAGTCTCAAGAAGAGTGGAGCGAAGAAGTTGAAGCCACGCTTCTATGGGCCTTTTAGGGTTAAGAGGAGAGTGGGTGCACATCTTATGAGTTGGAATTGCCAGAAAATAGCAAGGTTCACAATGTATTTCATGTGTCACGCCTCAAGAAGGCTCTTGGACACAATGTAATAGCTTCTCCTGATTTACCTCCATTGGATGAAGAAGGCAATCTGGTGTTGATCCCAGAAAGGGTGTTGGAATTCAGAAAACGGACAGTGAGGAAGAGGACTATCAGTGAGTATCTAATCAAGTGGAAGAACCTACCTATGGAGGATGCTACATGGGAGAGTGAACAGATTCTACAACACCCAAAGTTGCAATTGCTTGAGGACAAGCAACTTCAGGGAGGGAGGACTGTAATGTCCCCATTTTCCCAATAATTGAAAAATAAACATGTTAGCCTTTCCTTTTTCCCGGAGGCTAGCTTTGCTTTAAGGGAAATGGTGCTTTAAAAGGATTACTAAATTCGAAGGTTTCAATATTAGCTTTATCCTTTTATTGTTGTCGGTTCTTCTATTGTGCGTTGGGACCGGTGGGTCCATCTCCTTATTCGATGCCTATTCTTGGCCAAGCTAGGTAGTGGGATGTAATGTCCCACTTATTTTTTTTTTTATTTTTTTTTATAAATGCAGCAGCAACAAACACATATAAACATTGAAATTCAAACACAAAACCACAAATGAACATATGCTGGAACAAGAACTTTATTATCTTATGTCTTCCAATGAGTCTCTGTACAAAAGGCAGTGTAAATACTAAAAATATGTAAATAGCAGCAATCTGATATAAACTCCAACCTGTCAGAATGAGTGCTGGGAACCGCCGAAATGCTCACCAAATTCTCTTCAGGCCTCCGCATGACGCCAAATAAGTTGCAAACGAACCTCCTAGCCCAAGCACCCAAATCCCAATGAAGAAACCCTGACAAAGTAGCAGAATTATTTATGCATAGATTTCAATGCAGCCACCAGCATGGCCGTACCACCTAGGAAGGGCGAATTCTTATAGAAAATCAAAGACTCCATCAAATGCTCTGAAATTGTAGGCAAAGGGTCGCCTAGGGATGAAAATCAAATGGGTCAAATACCCAGAATGACCTTGGTCTTCGAATTCTCTCCACGAGCAAAACTTCGTTTCAGCCTGTCAAAAACCAGCAATGCCGGAATGATGCAAACACTCTGAAATCTCACTGAAATCTTCCAATATGCACTTGTGCAACTTCTGTGTGAAGCTGCTCCTGTATGATCAGCTAGGGATTATCTCTCACATCCAAAACTGATGTTAATTATGAGGGTTTTCATCCTCAAAGCCCTGGGATTAATGGACAAACCAACAGCATATCATTATCAACAATATTCAACATAATGAGAAGAGAAGCCCTCACATCCTTTTATATTTTCTTCCTTGAAAGCTTTGGGAAACTTCCCCAATATGGGCGCCACACATGAGAGGAAATATTCTTTTAAAAAATTAGAAAAAATATTTTTTTCCATCCTTTTCTAATCTTTTTTTTTCACTTTTCCCTAGGATTAGAAAAAAACACTTTATTTCCTTTCTTTTTCTAACTTTCCATAGGATTAGAAAAAAACACTTTATTTCCTTTCTTTTTCTAACTTTCCATGGGATTAGGAAAAAACACTTTATTTCTTTTCTTTTTCCCACTTTCCCTAGATGTTCCCCTTTGGCATAAATAATTTATTTATTTTTAAATGCTCACATGGCCCCCCTTTTAAAACAACTTTAAGTTGTCTCCTAGGTGTTGATGTGTTTTCCTTGCACAGACAACCCAGCATAAAATACTCGCGTATTTTATCCTCTTGAACAAAATCACTCAGATGCTGAACTTTTTGATCAACTGAGTAGACTCCAAGGTTCCTTATCTTCAATTTTCGATTTGGGATAGCTTGTTTGGCAAAGATGTGATTTGTTGTTTCATACAAAGGGACTTACACTTTGGTGTTCAACGGCAGGAAAATACCGTTTACACTCGCACAGGTGATAGCAATTGCTTCAAGGCTACACGCTATGATAAACTTATGATATGGCAATTCAGCTCTTGGTCCTACTTCTAACAATGTTTTTCAAAAAAGTGTAAAAGATGTGGGTTTAGAAAGAGTATCTAATCTAAGTGCAAGTTATCATCATCAATTCCTAGAAATCTCAACCACGCTTTGCTTTGCCATGAGACAACAACTCCACAAAGATGATGCAATCTTCTAAGCATAAACTAAAGGTTTTCAAATTACTCTAGGAGCAATCGAAGTGAAGCTTGTGATGTGTTCAAACTAACCTTGCACTACAACTTGCCAGTGACAAATCATAAAAGTTATGAACATAAAGAGATTTCACCAAGCAATTGAAAGACAATGACTTTCACGAACTAAAAACTAACAAACTTTGAAAGAAATAAACTAAGTTAAAACATTGAATGCGAGTGAGTACTTAGCAACCATGCAACTTGCAAAAAGAACACAATATCACCATGAATAGCTCAACAATGAACTTGTATTAATCTTAGCAAAGTCTTAGCAATAGCTCTAATTAGCTCAAAACTCATTATACAAAATGAAGAGGAATGAGGCTTATATAGGCCTCAAAATACAATGAATGGCCAGGATCAATTTGGATTCAATGGCCAAGATCATGCCACATCAAAGGTGGTTATAACAACTTTCTATTATTAGAGACATACAAGGAGCAATAAAGGCACGTTTTCCAAGGTGACACATTGGCCCCTGTGGACTGCCCACGTGGCATTTATTTCTTATGTTTATTCTTTTCGACCAATGCCACGAACTTTGGAACAACCTTCTCCATGTCAACAACTGGTACACTTGGCGCGTTCCGAATGGTTCCTTCTGCCTTCTTCACATCTCGTGTATGCTCATCAATTGTCCTCTCCCACTCAGCTATACCAACCTGCTTACCACCAACGAACGAGATCAAGGAGTAGATGTTGTTTAGCTGTTCACCAGAAATGAAATGAATAGTGTTGAAGTAATGAGAATGTATGTAATTCTTCACGTCATGGAACGTAACCTCTCCTGAGAAATCACACATATCATCCATTACACCAACAATCTTATTATGAGCTCTCTGAAGCACACTATCCACTCGAACACAATCCATTTTAACTTTGTCAGGAAGCTGCTCTGTTATGTCCATAGTGAAGTACCAAGTAGAGAAATCATACGATGAACCTTCTTCAACTACCTCTTCCTCTATCAATGCTGACAGTGGAGTGTTCATCAAATCTTCCAAGTGTGGCATGTATTCTCTCTTGACATCATCGAACTTGGAACATGCTGCTGAAATTGCTTGAAGTCTTTCCAACAACTGAGCAACGGTTTCATACTTTTGGATAAGTTCATCAATGAATGTATCTATTTGGTTTCTAACTCTTCCTATCCAGCTTTTTAGTTCTTGGGACTGTGATCTCATACCCTCTAACTGAGCAATGGATTCTTGTGAAAGCATGGGAGGTGGAGTAGATCTCCCTTCACGCTGTCAAATTGGATTCATCAACTGCTGGATATATTGCTTGAAGGCGAGGTTTTCTTTCTCCAATTGATTTCCTCTTTCCCTTTCACGCCTCAATCTTTCTTTGACCACTGAAATCGATTCTTCCAACTCTTCAAACTCTTGCTCTTCTGTTGTTGGTCCCAAATTCATACTGATTACATCATATTCCTCAGGAACAATATCATCAGTTGTTTTGTCTACCTTAGGCACTGCAATGTGTACTTTCCTGGATCCAGAACTATCTCTCGTAATCTTGGAGAGTCTTGTCGCCTTTTCTTTTCCCTTATCTGGCCTTGTCCTGCCTAACAATTCTTGTATGTTGACCTCTGGAGCTATTTCCACGATTGAAGTCTCCTTTACTCTCTTCCTTAACCAATCTGGCAAGGCAGACAAATCTTCTTGAACATCTTGTTCTTGAGCTCTAACTTCTAATTCCGATGATGATGCTTCCTCATCAGACAATTCAATGTGCATATCTATTTCATGTGTAACAGCTTCTTGATCTTTGGAGGGACTTGATCGGACTTCTTCGGCGAGAACCTCATGCATGTTTGCTTGACCTAATGCCTGTGGAGCTCCTTGGTTTTCTCTTTCTTCATTCTCCACGACTGATGTCACATTCATATCTTGAGGACCACCTTGTCTAGAAGAAGTACTAATCTCATGTTCTGAACTCAACTTTGTTTTCTTCCGACTACTTTCTCCATGTGAATCATCTGGATGCTTCCTCTTGCCAGGCTGAGCTTCTTCTCCGGAGCTTACACTATATCCACTAGACTCACTGTGGTGTTTACTGCTAGATTCACTATCATCCACTTCTTGTGATTGTTGCGAGTCGGCTCCTCCCATCAAGTCGTATGTTAGATCTTTGTTTGCATTTTGGAGCTTCTAAACTTGACGATCTACATACTTCCTTGTGATATGTATGACTCGCTGTATCCAATCATCATGGCCAACTTCTCTCTCAGCCCAATTGATAGTGATAGATCCTTCCTTATCAAACATCCTTTGCACGAGAAACCTTTCAGTCTCTTCTAACTGATCAGGAATAGGCATTATATTACATGATCTCACCAAATCCCAAGTCATTCTCGAACACCTCTTCTCTCTAATGTGCTCATCATCGTCTGCATCTGCCCAGTGATCCTCTTGATGCTCTCGGTGTCTAAACCTCTTCCCAAATGCCTTCCGAATCGTGTTGAATGGATTAAAGTGGTCTCGACTCGTGTCATGAAGCACAAGATTGTAAGCTTGGAGTTCATATTCTAAATGTTGTGCAGCTTGTAGTGTTGGGCAAGTCTCCAACTTTCCAACTCCTATTGGGAAACTGATTCCAGCTTTCTTCTTATCCTTCTGAATTTTGTCCCAAGCCAACAGTTGCCTCGTCACCTCTAGTAGTGCCATCTTGTCGGTAGGATATCTCGGCAAGCGGTAAGGATAAGATGAAAATCCTTGGATCCTCAAGTAGGTGAACTTCGGAAATTGGATGTCCATCGTCCAAATTTGCCAATCAATCTCTTTGCATCCTTCGATAACCTCTCATGCATATCCCCTTGAATCTTTCTCACGATGAACATGGAGAATGCATCATTCACGCATTTGTAGTGGGCTATGGACTTTAACTGCAATTGCGGGTAGCAATCATACACGCTAAGTTGTCCGGAGCCGTATCCTATATCACCTCTACAATTCAATCCATCATACTTTCCACACATTGCGAGGATATAGATGACATATGAGCTCATGTAGGACTTAGTCTCCTTTAGCTTGATCATCTGCTCATGAATATTGTTGCTTATGATGTCGGCTCAATCAATCATCACCTCACCCTTGACAATCTCTTGCATGAATACGAACATCCACGCATCGAATGTTGACGATTGTTGATAACCCATGATTCGGTTCAAGAAGATCACCATGTAGCCATACTCCGTGATAAAATCCGATTTATGAAGCTTTTTCGGCAACTTGTTGTGATGACTCCTTGGTTGCTTTACCCAATTGACGTTTATCTCTTGCTTACAATCACTTATTGCACCTTCAAACACCTTTTGAGTTTGCTCTCGAGTGTAGACGGTGACTTTCCTATGCTTTGGGATGTTGAATGTTTCAGCGATGGCCTCCCTCCTCAGGTGAGCTAAGACTTCTCCATCGGATGTCTCAATGCATCTAGTCTCTTGGTTGTAATGACTAGCGCATTCCCACATAAGCTCGACACTCGGCAAGGCGGGTGGAAAGCCAGCAACTTGGACGATCCCATTGCAAAGCATCTCATGAATGACCTTGGAGTGGGTTGGCTTGTGAAGCTCTCTCTTGATCTCCTCCATGTCAATGTGACCCAAGTTGGTGTCACTCACATTCCTCCACTTGGACATGATCTTCGTCTTCGGCATGACTCCTTGCTTGTCGCTCTTGATCAAGGCTTGCATTTCTTTCGCATTCATCCTCTACCTCCTCCTACAAGAGAAGACAACATGTATTACTAAGGTGATGTGACACTTAAAATATGGATTTTCAAATATTTATCTTATCTCCTCATGCATGTGGGACAAAAAATAATGAATTTTAGAACAACATACCTTAAAAAAATCAGAATTTTGGACAATTTGAGTTTTGAAGATACTTGAAATTTTTGACTTGTCTCCTTGAAAAGCTGCTGCTCCTTGCTGCTCTGCTGCAAATCAGAAGTAAAATTGTATTTGTTTTGATTAAAAATGCAGATTTGAACCTTCTTAAATATCACACTTTGCCTTTACTCAAAGCAGGTCGGCCAAGAGGATGTGGTCGGCCTAGAGAAGAATAAAATTAAAGTTTTTAAATCTTTTTCCATGCCTTCATACTCAGAGCGCCCTTCTAGGGCGGGTTTGGAGGGTGCAAGTGGAGGATTTCATGTGGTGGACATGTAGTCCAAGTGAATGGTCTAAGACTGCCCAGCAAGGGCGGACTTGAAGGAGAGGTAAGGAATTTTATGCTTAGATAAGTTTTTCTTCATTATTTCTCCTTGTCCTTATCACCTTGTAAGGTTTCATTTCTATACATTCTTAGGCGAGGTTAGAAGGCAAATCTGAAATGTTTGATGGACTTATCCTTATGTCATGGTGGAGTCCGCCTAAGCTAAGCGGCCTTGAAGATGTTGTATGGAGTGAATGATGTGAAAGAGGTGAATGAAAGTGAGAGTCTCTTAACAAGATAGTCTTGAGAGTGTGTATGGATTGCTTCACTTAGCTCATTCATCTCCTCATGAAGACCATCTCTCCAACACCCTTAAGAGTCAAATAATGCATCATGGATACTAAGTGATGATGTTATCCACCTATCATGATGAAAACCGCCTAGGAAGGGCAGGTTTGGATAGCTAGTAAGGATTTTGCTACTTAAAACATTTTGAACCCTTCCAAACCTGATTACCTCGCCAATGAAGTGTTTTATTTTCATTAATTCACTAATCTCTTCCTGCAAATTTCATTGTCTTCACTCTGAGCGGCTTAGGAGGCAGTGTATGAACTATTTCATATGGGACAAGAGAGATTCCATGGACACCTCTTGAGGTCGCCCAAGTAGGGCGAGTTTAGAGGTTACCTTTGGAGTATTCCCCAAAATGCCTCAAAAGACATCCAAACTTGTGAACTTTCATTAAATCTTCATGATCTCATTGTTCTTCAACTCAAAACATTGCAAATTTGATAGGTTTTCCCCTTGAGCGGGTTTAGGGTTGATGTCTGGAGAGTGTGATGTGCAAGAGGTGAAGTTGTCCAAGCATGGAGATGAAGGCCGCCTAGCATGGGCGGGTTTGGAGGAGATGTCTGGATTTTGTCACTTAGAGCCCTCTCCTCATGAAGATGTCTCTCTCCTTCCTTAAGACTTAGTCAATTTTTCAAACTTCCCTCCTTTTGGATGATCCTCTCAAGGATGTGAAGCATCATGATGAGTAGTTGCATTACTTTAACATCAAAACTCCAAGCTGACCTCTCTAGGCCGCCCAAGTAGGGTGGATTTGAGAATAGGTTGTGGATTTTCAACACTTCGAAACTTTTCATGCCTTAAACTTGACTATCTCCTTTCCTTGTGATATCATCTTGATCATACTAATCAAACAAACCTTGAAAATTATGTTATTCCTCATTCTGAGCGGGTTTGATGATGTTGTTTGGAGAATTTGATGTGTTAGGTGATGCAGTCCACAAAGACCTCTTGAGGCCGCCCAGGTAGGGCGGCTTTAGGGGTGACCCTTGGACTTTACCTTAAAACTCACTTGGTTCTCTCAAACCTTCAAGTTTCCATTGAAATGTCATCACCTTCTAATACTTGGCACTTGAAACACTTTATAAATTTGATCTCTTTTCTCCTAAGGCGGTTTTGAAGGCACTGTCTGGGGTATTTGATGTGGGAGGTGACATCATCCATGTCTGCATGCTAAAGCCGCTCAAGTAGGGCGGGTTGAGGAGTGACCTTTGGATTTCATCTTGAAACTTACTTAAATTCAAAACTTGCCTACAAATCATCACATCTTAGTACTCTGTGCATGCAAAAACTTCAATACTTAACCATTTTTCCTATAGGGCGGTTTTGAGAGCAGTGTGTGGAGAGATTGATGTGGCAAGAGACATTGTCCATCACTCCCTCATGAGGCCGCCCAGGTAGGGCGGGTTTGGAAGGGAGGCTTGGAATTTACCTTCAAAAGCTCTTAAAAACTTGCAACCTCTCTCCTAGGGCAGATTTGGAGACTGTGTCTGGAGAAAATCTCCTGAAACAAGACATAATCCATGGACACCCTGTGAAACTGCCTAGACTGGGTGGGTTAGGACACCACCTTTGGATTTTCATAGTTAGAAACATTGCATAGATCTCAACCTAATCATCTCACATTCTGAGTGTCTCTTCCTTCATCTTCCATCAAGTAAACTTGCAAATTATGCCATCTAAACCCCTGAGCGGTCCTAGAGGTAGCAGGTGGAGAGTTTCATGTGATAGGAGACAGAGTCCAAGACCCCCTCTTGAGGCCGCCCAGGTAGGGCGGGTTTGGAGGTGACCTCTGGATTTTTCCTTGAAATGCATCAAAACCCTTTCAAACACATGAAATCTCCTTGTAAGTTCAATATCTTCAATCACTTTGAGCTTATAACACTTCAAACTTGACAAATTACTCCTAAGGCAGGTTGGTGAGTCTCCCGGAAGTGTCGACAGCATCAAGAACTCTGTGAGGCCGCCTAAGTAGAGTGGGCTAAGAAGCAAAGCTTGGATCATACCTTTTGGAAGTCTGAAAACTCATCAATTCTAGGTCCAAGACTCTTACAAGCTTTCATATCAATCCCTATATGGAGACTCTGACCGAGGAGATGTACCTTGTTTACTCCTGTCTTGATCACTCAAAGTGTTCGATGAGACATTCTAAGGTATGACATATATCTGACTTATCTAGTGTCCCTTTCTGCATGTGTTTTGAACCAAAACTGAGGCTAAGACTCGAAAACCAAACTAAACTTAAGCAAAAATTAGGGGGTCCCCATTTGCAATGGGGCGATGTGTGATGAGGTCACAACACTAGGCATAGGGGTACAACTTAACTTTGTACTATTTAATTATGCCAAAGTTGCCTTTTTATAAATAAAATAATAAAGTGCCCATATTATATTATTTTTGTCCATCCCAAGCAAGGACTGCCAAGCAAGAACTCAACGCCATACTCTGCCATAGATCATGTTGCCAGAAATAGTACTTACTAAAAATAGTAAGCTCAAGAAAGTCCTCGGATGCCAATGCATGTCATATCACCCTGAAGCTCTCTGAAAACCCAGAAAGAGTCCAGTAATCAAACTGCCATACACTGACAAACAGATCCCCAAAAGCTCAGAAGAGATCACCACACAGTTGGAAACCCTAATTATTGCCTCCGACTAGCCTACGGGCCTCCGGAATAGGCTAACGGTCAATCCTAGATATCACTGATGAGAAGGGGACATTACATGGGAGCGCTCCTTTGAGAGCATTAAATGTTCTTTCTGCATGGGCATTGAAGATAAATAGGATTATTCGCCATTGTGAGGTTTCTTCATGCAATTTTTCCATTTGAAAGAGTTTTTTCTGGAGCGCAGGGTAATGGAGTTTGGAGATGTTCATCTTAGGATCACCCAGTTTCGACTGTGAAAGACCAGCCCTAGCTGAGTCAATGTAAATGATGATTTCACCTCAGAAATCATAAGGATGCAAAAATGGAGATTGATGTGCTCTGAGTTTGTCTTGCAAGTTTTTGGATTGCTGTTTGGTTTTGATTGATTAGTGTTTTGGATGGTATGACTGTTTATGGAGTGTACTTTCTGATTTTGATGAGTCTACATAATGGCCGTACTGTAGGAGTTAGTGGTGTTAGTTTTGTCTGAGATACTTCAGGAGGTGGAAAAAGGAAAAGAACCCAGTTGAAGCATCCCCTAGGCGACCCATTCTGAGCAGTCTATCTTTATACCTGCTGGGAATTTATTTCTGCAACCTGCTGTACCTGTAACAGGGTCGTACGACTGGCGGCTGGGCATGAATCATATCTGGTGAAAACTTTGATGTCTGAAGATTGTTTGGTTGTATTAAAAGTCATTTAAGGAACTGATTTTCAGTGGCACCACCTTGGCTGGAGGGTTGAGCTTGTTCTAGTTCACTTGTCAAACAAATCCCAACCATGGAGCGGCCATACAACAGCTACAGGTCTCTATGCAGCATTGGAATATGTCATCAGAATTAAGATGGTATAAATCAACTTTATATATTTCCATTCATTTCATCATTTTGTTTGTGCAAGAACAATGTTGATATGCCAGAGCATTTAGCTGTTTGGATAAAATAACTTTTTTCTGTAACTCAGTTTGTTTTTCCCTTTCAACAAAAGAATACATTTGGGGGTAGTATATTTCACATCTGTAATGTCCCCACAATGAATTTTTTTATATCTTCTGATTTTTTTCTTTTTCTTTAATTTTTCTGAATTTGGAGCAAACTGAAAACTGGAAGAACAGTGAACTGGGAATTAAATGAAATGGTGTTTACCACAGTTAATGGCTGGAAACCACTATATCAATCCTTAATTTTCAATGGACAGCAATGTGAAATCTTCAAGTGCTAGAAAGAGCTAAATCTGAGAATCAATTTACACGTATGCTGCTGAAACATAATCTTATAAACTCGGATCTGATTCAAATCAATGCTGGGTTTCAGACTGTAATACAATATTCAGCATAGACTGATGAGCAAAACACTCACTAATAGTCAAATAATGCAGATATATTGTATGGCTGTCCCTATGATTGGAAAATGTGCCAAGTTGTGGAAGAAATAGCTGTCATATGGCTTGTAGATCGCTGAGGCAACGATATATGTGCCTCCACACCCCCGTACAGACTGCTGTGCGGTTCAGACCTCCCAAAAACCAGTGCAAACCCCTCCTGATGATGGCGCTTCAGCAGAGATGGCGATCCATGAGGGCAATCAACCAGGGAGTTAACCAATGATGGGTGATCAGCACTAAGACGCTGGTGGAATGTTTCCTTGTGGCTGGCGCTTCCGATGGTGAAGGAAGTGTGCAGATCGCAGCCCTAAACAGTGAATATCTGCCCCCTTTAAATGGTACAGATGTCCTCCTAGGATGCTGACCCAAATCGCAACAATTAATGGGAATAAATGTAGTTCAGTACACCTCCAAAATCAGCAACAGAAACCCTTCAATATGATCACAATATTGCCTGCAGATATGAATGTCACAACTCTAAAAAGAATACACAAATACTCCAAGTATAATGTAGAATAGCCTCCAACAGATGGCGCTCAAGGAATGGAGTGAAATGACAACAGCCACACCAAACAATGCTGGATTCCAATAGAGTTGCTTGCAAATAATTATCTTCCAAACCTCTGCAAAGAGACCCAAGAGGGTTTTCATCCTCCTGAATCACGGACAATGCCAAGGGTTTTTGTCCTTGGATGCCCTAGATTGAACAAACTACTCAAATCTTAAAATTGTATGCGAACAATAACTTGATTGATGATTAAATGAAGATAGGCGACTCCTTGATATACCTTTTTGAATTGGGCCCTTGGGTTCTAAATTTACCTCCACGTATTTAAAAATACTTTTTAATTTTTATTTTATTTTATTTTTATTTTAAGTATTTAAAAATACTTTTATTTTAGTAGTAGTGTTTAAAAACACCTTTTATTTTTATTATAATAATATTATTAAGTTGCCTTTAAAATTAGAAATTACCTGGCCCAACTTAAATAATATTTTTATTTATTTTAATCTGAAAAAGGGGACATGACAACATCCCAATTTTGTTGAAATAAAAGAAGAAGATGGCACATCCCAACTTCGTCCCCTCGTCCCCAAAATGTTTAAGACAAGGGAGAAGGTTCCAAGGACATGTCCCTGAGGAACACTAGTAAAAAGACCCTTAAGGCAAATGAGGCGGCTAAATTATTTTTTGCTAACATTTGTATTCACTTTGGTTTGACACATTTTGTTGTTTAAGATAGAGACTCCCATTTTATAGAAAATTTTGGAATACACTGTAGGAGAAAATGCATGCAAAATTGAAGAGGCCTACTTCTTTCTAGCCTCAAACGGAAGGGCAAACTGAAGTAGTGAATGAGACATTGGTTCAGCTATCAAGAGGCCACAATAGGAAGCATCCTAAAACTTGATATGAGAATTTGGTGTAGGACTTTGCATCATCTAATAATAAATCTCCATTTGAAAAATATTTTGGCTACTTACCACCAGTTCTCTTTGATGTTGCGGTGGGACAGACACACAGTGTAGAAAACAAAGTAGATTTAGAGGTCCACAAAGTCGAAAGGTTTGTTGAGAATATTCAGGAGATACACCTCCAAGTACAAGAGAGGTTGGAAGAGTCTCAAGCTAAGTACAAAGCTAGACATGACCAGCACCATGTTGAGCATAAGTTCCATGGAAGTTGGGTATAAAGTATGGTTGCACTGAAGCAAACAAAGACCCAAAGGAGAAGCCAGAAAGCAAAATTTGCCACCATACATAAAGGTAGATTATGAAATTAATGTTAAGAACTTACATATCTTTAAGCCTTCCATGTTAGATGAAGGAGAATAACAGCCTTTGTTGCCTTCCATTGAAGATCTTGTTCCTGATTATTAAAAAGAATTGGACAAGGATGTTATTTTGTGGGTGAAAGATAGGTTGACAAGGAGAGGGGTATACGAGACTTGGTAGGTTGATCTGAAGAGCCAAAAATTGGAAAAGGAAAGGTGGTATCCTAAAGACAAGGTGAGATAAATGTTCCCCCATCTATTAAGTTCCTGAGTTTTGGGGGACTAAAATCCTCCAAATTGGGGAGGTGTGATCTGAAATAGATTGATGAAAGTTGGTCAACGGGAATGACAACACCACTAAGTCACTTTCTTGAAGGTTCTCATTGGCTAGACATATAACAAGACATATTTCGTTGCGCCAGTTATCAAACACCGACTTGCAGGCAATAAAAAAATGAAAATCAGGTACAAAAGCCAGTTGGGTGATATGAACATCCAAGAGACTTCACAATTATTAAAAGAAGGCATCAGCAGCAGATTCAATTATGACCAAATCTGTCTCTAACAAAATTGGGTGCACATGACAGGTTCAACCACAACCAAACACATTGCTGATAAGACAAAACAACAAAGAATGCAACCAAAAAGTGAAGTTAAGCGTTTCATATCTCATCATTTGGGCTTATGAAGTGTTTGGGCTTCCTTCTCTAACTCTCTTGTAACTCTTGGGACTATAACATCTCCTTGTAAACATGTAGAAAGGATTCCTTTCAATTTATTGTGACTGTAATTGTGCATTTTTGCAAGAGTCAAGTGGTTGGGCATGTTGAAGTGTAATTGAGAAGGCTGGGAATGGTGGCATTGTTGTTAGGTGTTTGCACATCAAATTGATTGTGTAAGATGTCTATAAAGAATTTTAGAAGGCTGTAAACCTTTGTAACCAGCAAGAAGATAGTGGCCAGAAGAGGAAATATCTCTCTTCTAGAGTTTTTTCCCACATTTGGTTTCTCTGGCTCAAATTCTTCTATTCTCTCCTTTCTCAATCTTATTTGTGCTCTCTAAATGTTGTTATAATCTTCCTCTTGGTGTTTGCACTTAATAATAGTGTTACTAGGGGGCGCGTTCCCCTCGTTTTTCCCTCGCTCCCCCCGGGCCAAAACGCCTCGGGGACGTGGGGACGGGGACAGGTACCCCCCCCCCCAACTGTCCCTCATATGTCCGTTGTTTTGGGGACAATGTCCCATCATTTGGGAAAGGCATGGCGTCCCCGGGACGCCCTACAGTCCCCCAAAATTTGGCTTAAAAAAAACTTCCTTTAAATTTTTAAGCGCGTCAATCATTTCGGGATAAACGATAAAGTAAAACTAAAGACTAAAAACCCAAAACGCAACAGTGAGTTTTAGGGTAAAGTGGAATCTCGCCACCATTGGACAAAAAAACCCTACGCGGAACCAGGGAGCTTGGCGACACGATTTGCAAGTGATTTGAAGCTTGGAATCCAGAATATTGCAAAGAGAATATCAAAAACAGTGAATAGAAAGAATGGAAAATCGAGTCTCAACTTATATTAAGGGTTAGTTTAGCTATCCAAGGTTTCCGTTTTTAAAATGTTTGCACCTGTCATCAGTCGTCCTTACAATAACACACAGGAATAGAACATCTAGAAATTTTTTCAATATATCTTTTGTAGTGCTATGGATAGTAACTTCATAGTAAATTCACTTAAAACTTAAAAGATGAGATAAATCATAAATTAAAACTCTAGGTATCTTTGTGACTCCGAACAAAAATATAGCAAAAGCCTACTTCAATTCCCTGTCAAGCAAACTGCAAAATGAACATTAATGACAATACTTAGCAAATATATATTCATGGAACATTCACTTAAAAAATTGAAATAGACAATCCATCATAGACCTCTTAGTTTTGAACTGGATTTCACATCAAGTACTTATTTCACATTCTCAAATAAAGCCATGATGCTTGTCACTTGTATAATGAGATTATGAGACTATACTTGGTACTTTGAACTTTCAAACTACTTATAAGTTTATAACTTGAATATTTCAATTTGAAATGGATTCCGATTTTCAGCTACTATGAGTATGAATTTGAAATTTGAATGATCACTAATATTCAATTGTTCAATGTTTAAAGTTTACAGTTAGTGTTTAGTTTAAGAATTTGAGTTACCTCAACATGTATCTCTTTTTAGATTTTAACTTTTTAACCTATATATACTTGTATTAAAATATATTATATAGCCATCCCCTTGCTGTCCCTAAAATTTTGGAAATTTTGGGCCGTCCCGGAAACTTGGAGAAACACTTCTTAATAACTAATTTGAAGAACTTTTAGGACTGTTTTATGCATGTTTGATTCAAAATCGGCAAATAGATCAATCAAGAATTGATTGGGATAACTGAGATTTGTTTAGATATAGCAAAGAGTGGAATATCCACTCTATTTACAAATCATCGTTGCTTCATGCATTCTCTCTAGCTTCAGTGCCTTGTAGTTTTCCATAGCTATGTTTTAAAGGGGAACATGTTTGATGATACCCAACAAACATTTTAATTTTGGATATTAAGGTTATATCTAAAGAAGAATTTTTGGGTCACAGCCTAGCCAACACACCAACCTGGCATATGAGACCCCACATTGTGGGAGCAAGGGGACTTTTGCACTTCAAGTTTACTTACATACTATGTTACCGAATTCGCCTGAAAACCAACCAGATCTGGGTCCAATTCGAACCCAATTTGTGATCTGGTCCGGTTCGCCTATGGGTCCGGTTAGGGCACGGCAAAAAAGTGATGGGTTCGTCCCAAGCGAACCTAGGGAGAACCCAAGCCAGCTGCCCCGAACCTGACGCGAACCCACATATTTTTGATGGTTTTTTTTTTTGGTTTTTTTAATTCGCAAGGGCTATCTGTGTGCAGCGATTCGAATAGCCATGGTATTATGCCTACGTAAATCCAAGCCCATTAATTGATACCATTTCAATTTCAACCTCGATAGTTAAATATTTGTTTGATGGATGGTGCGGGGAAGCAAAGGAGGCAACAATATATAAATATATAAATTGTTAAATATATAAATGTTCAAACTTCAATGCATTCAATTTGCCTGTGTAACGAACAATACATAAATATTAATTATTATATTAATATTTATTATTTATATTAAAATCTTTGCCCTTTAATATGATCAATATTTATATTATAATATTATATTTATATATTATAATATAGTATTTATATTATTAATTATTAATATTTAAATATTATAATATAATATATAAATATTTATAATATATTATATTTTATTATTATATTATAAAATATAATATTATATATTAGAATATAATATTTATTATTTATAATATATTATTATTATTACATTTTTTTGTATGGACGAACCCAAAAATGAACCCAACCCAGAAAAAAATTTGTCGAATCCACGAATCAAACCTGCGAACCCGAACCAAGATCCAAACCAGAACCGGCAACTTACCTTACATATATATATCCATTTATGCATATCTGCGTGTATATAGACATGATACGCATAGATATGTATGTGTATACATGTATGATATACATTTGTATGTATACATTTATGATATGTATATGTATATACACACACATGTACATCTATATAAAAATTTATATGTAAATAAATATCAATTTTAAATCACATTCTTCCCCTATGTTTTGTGAACATGGGGTGTCAAATCATGTTATGTTGTAGAAAATTGATTCCGTTAGGTAGTTTTGAGAAATTACCTCCGATCAGTAGGTAGCACCTAACTCCCCACCCATCATACAGTGTCTCGTTGATTGGTAATGGCATATCTTAGTATGCTTTCCTTAAGCCAGTATGCTTTGTGAGGGCTAGAATGGAAGGGACAAAATGACCCCAATAAGTCGAGCTGAATGACATACTCATTTTTTATAATAATAAAAACAGTTGGATGGAACAACTGACTCTATCTTAGGAAACAAATCTAGTAGTCTACTTGGGGTCTTTACTACCATAACATGTTTAGAGATCAATAGAGAGCCCATGGTTGCAGAAATCTTTAAAAAAACGCAATTTATTCGATTTGATCATCGCTCAGCCCTAATGCTGATTTTTTGCAGAAAAAATCACAGTTTTTTGCAATTAATTGGTCCAACCGATTTTTGACATTCTTTGGACCAAAAATGCATTCCTGGGTCTTTCCCTCATATTTACAGCAATTTTTCCCATCTTTTCCCTAAACCTAACCCAAGCCTAATTTTTTCCCAATTATTTGAAAAAAAGCTTTATCTTTTGGTTTGCCAAGTTATCTCCAAGAAAGATTTTTGCTACTCTGGCAGAGCCAATGAACAAAGTCATTTGTTCTCACTGCAGAGATCTACTAGAATGTATGTCAGCTCATTGTAAGGAATATACAATAACTAAAATGATGGCTTATTGATCCCCAAATTGTTCTGATCATTCATCATGTAATGTATATTATAATTATCCATCTAAGCCAAATCACTCACTCTCAATCGACCGTTAAGTTTAGGGTCATGAATCATATCACATATATCATAGTTCAAATTTCAGACTAGGCTAAAATTCAGCAGCCCAAAAATATGACTCAAACTTGGTGAAAAACTCAGTAAATAAAATAAATACACAAAATAAATTTAAATAATGCACAAGAAGCATAAAGAATCAATTTAGAGAACACATAAGTCTATAAATCACACACTAGTTGTCAATAAATCTTCCCACTCGCCCAATATTCACTTCACGCAACTGAAATTCAAATTTTTGAAGGCAAAAATGACAACAAAAGTCAGATTTTTAGGGATTTAACTTCTTTTGTTTTGTTTTTTGCATCGATCAAGTCTCTTTCAGATTCACCGAGTCTGAGCAAACCTTGCCAACTAACTCACAATTTTTTCAGCAGACTTGACTTGTGCATCATAGGCGAGTTACTTGCACAGCTGAACAACTCGCAATTCTGCCAAGTAATTGCTGATTTTTTTTGTTTTGTTTTTTTATTTTGTGATAGTCTACAAATATAGCTCAAATGACCATCTGAGCCAATTGCCAACTGATACCATGTAATGTCCCCTTTTCCTCAGCTCTAAAAAACACTGAAGATGTGTTAGCCTTTTGCTATTTCCCAGAGGCTAATTTTCTTGTAAGGGAAATGTGACTTCTAAAAAGTCAAATAACAGTTAAATAAATTTAATTTGGCTCCATCGTGCTTTATGCAACTGTTATTTCTTTTTAAAAGATTGTGGTTTGCTGTGTGAGGGGGTGTTGAGCTGGTGGGACCCTCTCATTCTTATTCTCCTATTATTGGCTTAGCATGGTGGAATTGGTTGGAGCGCTCCACTATGGAAGAAGAATTTAACTGTGGCGTTGGCTGAGTGAGGGTCAGAGAGTGCTCTGACCAAATTCTATCTATTTTTAGCCCAGATTCTCTGTTGGCGCCAGTAGTGGGTCTGCCCACATCCCCTGGCTATTCTGGGCTGGGCGTGAGATTATTTGTGTGGGGAATCGCTCATTCTGGGTTTATTTTTTATGACTAAGTTTGAATTGCTATGATACTGGTAGTTGGCCGCTTGAGCACAGGGACTGTTTAGTCTCAACTTCACTCAGATTCGGATGTGAGAGATCATCCCTAGCTGAGAACATTCTGAAAACAATAAGAGATATTCGGAGCACTATGGAATATGATGTTTTTTGATATATTGTGTTTTGCAAGTATGATTACAGTGTGCAGATAAAATAAGGATGAACTCTGGAGTGTATTTTGTAGTGTGAACATTCCATTTTAACCGTGACAAAAGAACCAGTGTGAATCATGAGGTTTCTGCAGCAGCGAAACGCCTCTGCTATGCACTGTCCATCCTTTGGAAAATGGGTGCCTAGTATAATACTGTGTTTTGATAGTACTCATTGCATGGACTTCTGATTTTTGGAGCATTCTGGGCAACTTTTGAGGATTTCTGGGCATGAGAAGAAGACTGATTACTACAACAGACATCATTTCATCCATCTATGAGACATTCTGGGTATGAATTGTAACTATGTTTCATAAAATTTTGTTATTAAATCTGCTTCAAAGACAATATTGTTTGCATATGTGTTCGCTTGTTTGAAAACTGGGTAGATCATTTCATACCAATACTTAGCTCCTTACAAGCAATACAATACTTAGTTCCTTAAGAGCATTAACATTTAGATAACAACTTTACAAATAACTACTAGAAGCCAAATAATGGAAGATTAAGAGTCACCACTTAGAATTCCACCTTAGATGTTACTTTGGAAATTTGAACTTAGGTCTCCACAATGAGAACCACACTTTAGCTACTTGATCACAACCCCTTAGACAATTCGCTGAGTTTTAGAACATGACACATATATAGTATGGTATAACATCAGTGTAGTCAATCTAGACTACGCTATCTATAGTCTAGTGCTAGCAACACACCACTAGTATTTGGTAGAACATAGACCATTGTATGGGTTTAGATGGCACTCTTATAAATAGTATGGATTCTAGTGTGGGATAGAATCACTCTAGTCGAGCAACCAGTATTAATCCAGCTTAGCATCACTATAGCATGGGTTTGGGTTTGGATGACAATATCAGTTCAATTTAGATGGCACTATCATATATACTACAGACTCTAGTCTAGGCTGCATTATGAGTATGGATTTTGACTGCAGAATTGGTTTCAACTATACTAAAGATTTGGATCTCAACTACAGTATGGATTTGGGTCTAGAAGCACTATTATAAATTTATAGATAATATGGGCTCTAGTCCAAACTATAATATGAATATGAATCTAGATCTCGACTATAGCATGGGTTTGAATTTGTATATAGCGTCTAGAATCTAGACTATGGTAAGGGTGGAGCTTCACATGAGATGGTTATGTTAAGGCTAGAAAGATAGTTAGAGATAATATCCATGGTTGGTGAGAGATAGCTTTAATGGAACAGAAGTCAACTAAGCACCTGAGGACCTCCACCTATCAATCTGTTGGTTTGCTATCACTAATCTCCCTCAACCTAAAGGCTCAAACCAATCACTAGGTGGGTGATGGTGGCATGCACTAAGCTATGGACTCTATTAAGTCAACCTTGGGAAAGGTAGAAGGCTTCTTTTAGTGTACACTCAAAGGAAAGAGGAAGGTGTAGGTGGGCAGCAAGTAAGCAATATGTATGGGTAATAATGTATGAAATAAAGAAAATAATAGTGAATACAAGGCAATGTGTAAGTCAATTAGTATAGCAATAAGTGTAGCAATATGCAAGTCAATAAGTATGGCAATAAGAAGGCAAGCAAAGAATGTAACAGACAACCAAAGGATGTAATGGCATAAAGAAAGCAATATGTTGACCAATGTAAAAACATGCATAACAAGATGCAGGGAAATGAGATACTTACTATGGTGAATTTGTTGGCAGAATGATTTCCCCTTTAACTAGTGCTCCTTGCAAGGTTTCATGGCTTTGGTTGAAACTTTGAAAAGGAAGAGGTAGCCTAGCAAGTCAAGTAGGTGTTTGTTCCTACTGATCTTAGTATGTAGCAAATCCTTGACTCCATGCTTCAAGTCCTATTAGAGTGTGTTTCTTTAAATGAAGTACTCTTTGTCCTCCTAAGGTGGGAATTTAGAAGGCCCTATAGGTATGCTGTAATTTGTAAGGGCAGAGATGATTTCACAACTGTCCTTCAAGAAATAGCATAGAACTTAAGGTATAAATATGGATACCAAGCCTCAAGCAAAAAACTCAAAAGTGAAGTCAGCTTTGTTCAAGTGAGAAAACATCAAAAATGCACTTCACCATCAATGGCTAGTTATGTCAGCCTTGATTGGTCAATGAAATAGATGGTACTTAAAGGGCTAGGTAAGTCTATGAGGGACAAATGGGACAAGAGGAGGTTAAGTTGAGCAGTTAAGTGAAGGAACATGATGTCAATGGATGTCTAGGTGTACAAATAAAGGAATCTAAAGCATACTTAGGAAACCTAAATCATGATAATGCAAGGCAATAGCTCTAGCCGAGCCTGCAACAATCATGTGATATATCAATGATAGGAGATGCAAAGTGCCAAAATGTTCCTTGATAAAGAAATGTTACTAAAGCATTTTTCAAGTGTATACAGTGGACAAGTGCCTTCCACTCTCCCTTGACTCAAAGGCCTAATGGTGGTCGAGTGCTCTACTCAACCAAAAGGGCCTTTACACACCCAACTAAAAAGGGAGAGTAGCAGATCGTAATGGCCCATTGGTCAAGCCTTGTCAAACAAGGTAATTGACCACTATTGGAGGTTGAGGGATTCCCTGCATTCACTCCTAAACCTCCTCCCCCTCCTTTGTCATGAGAGAAGCGTAAATGTCATGTAGCCAGTCAAGTGCATAAATGTCACTGTAACTCCTTGGCCTCACTTGCTTTCATTGGGAGAGGACGAAAATTGCCCTCAAGTCAGACCCTCTCCCAACCAGGCAAGAGGTTTGATATTCTCACTCCTCAAGCTTCTCTGTCTATTGGAAAAGGAGCATAAATGCCTTAGAGATTGTTTGTCGAACCATGACATCAGTCAAGTGCCTAAAGGCCCTCAGTCTATCAACCAAATGCTGTCCTCAGCCAATGGTGTTCAAATCGTGTCCCCTTTGGTTATTAACCTCACGACTGCCTACCATGAAGGTCACCCAATCTACTACTACCATAACTTCACCACACTTAACTTTGGGGACAAATTTTTAGAGGTTATATGCATTCTATTATTTTATCTGCTAAACTGCAGTTATGGTACAATGCGATGGTTAGAAGGGAAGAGTTTTTTATGTTACTCTCGCAGGTCCTCAGTGAAAAAATATCTAGAACAGCAATCAAACTTTGATTTTACCATTCATTATTGCTAATAAGGGAACATCCCCGTCAAACACTCAGCATCAATTTCAAAACTGACAATAAGGTGCAGGATCCTACGACTATATAAATTGCCAATTGGCAAAACTTGCATATGCGTACTGCCATCATCATACATAAGCCCCTATTTACATCCTTCAGACATTTTGTCAAGCAGTTTGCAATCAATCATTCACATTCTCATACAAGCATTTTGTCTTGCAATTTGTGCTTACTCGTGTTTTTGTCAAACAGATTGTCCTCAAACATTAATATTTTCTCTCGGGCATTTTATCAAACAATTTGCACTTGAACATTCGGAGCCAGGCATTTGTCAAACAATTTGCACTGAAACGTTCACACCCTCGTTCAGGAATTTTGTCAGACAGCTTGCAGACATTCAAATTCTCATCCAGGCATTTTGTAGAGGGTGCAGGATCCAAACTTAACAGACAGAGAGACAGAGACAGAGATAACTTGCAGGACGCTCAGAGAGAGAGAGAGAGAGAGAAATTATAATACTTACCGTGTTCGAGTATACCTGTGGCGGATCTAGCTCTCAGGGTTACAGTGAAGTTCATGGCCGTCCTTACTTGCATTAGTAATAGATTTCACTGATTATCTCGACATGGAGGGGTTTAAACATAAATGTGGCAATTTCAACACAGAGAGGCGCTCAGCCAATTCTTGAGCGCCCGCTCTATCCCCAACGACCAAATTCTGTCCCTGCTTGCAAATTAGTTTTGCATAGCACATTTTGGAATAAAGGTGTTTTTTTTTTTTGTTTTTTTTAATTTATTTATTTAATTTAATGGAGATAATGTGTCTTTCAATTTAATGTAGGGCTGGTCAAAAAGTTCAATTAGAATGAATCGAAGGTTTGTTTCTAGTGTAACTTTTAAGTCCCATATATTTAAACTAGAAAAATACTTAGAGCTGTAATTGTAATTGATTTGTTGATAGGTACAAATTTTAGGAGTGAATTGGGCGAAGCATGATATGTGGTTTGGACACTTTGAAAACTTAAGCATGATATGTAGTTTGGAGAATATGAGCATATCTTGTTATAGGTAGTAACATTATATTTAGCCGATAGGTCTTTATATGTGAGCATTATAGTTCTCAAAATTGTCTCGCGCCGTAAAAAAAATCACGTCGGGAATTTTTTTAAACTCGTCAGTTCTTCCTATTGGCGTATTCCTTGAACTTCCTGTGGGTGCAAGTGCTAGTACCATTCAAATCATTTCATTTTTATTTGTATTTTCCCTTTTCATGAAGATCTGAAACTAATGGGAATGCAGGTTGTGAATTATCTATAGAGTCTAGCTTATGTTGATGCCCTATGGGTTTCTTTTTTTTGCAACCTTTTTTACTTTCTTGAAACAATGCTAAAGAAAAAATAGGCTTGCATATGTACCAGCCCCTCTAGCAGCTCAATCATGGCTAGTGCAACTTCTAAATTACAAGAAAAAGGAGGATGATTTTGCAGTTAAAAGGGTGTCCAATGGAATGGAAGGTAAATTTTAGCACCTAAATTAGAAATATCTTCAACATCATTCCTAGAGCTAAGTATACTTCTCCTTCACAATTACTCTTCTAAAATACTATTGATTCTAAGATATCCATTTCCATAGCTTAAGATAACTAATCTATGTGCTTTGTGCATGTCTTGTCATTTTGCATTATGTATACCTAGGTTGTTTTTGTTGTTGAAAGTGTTGGGTTAAGTTCTATTCATTTTGCATTTAGAGTAAACCTATATACAAAAATGTGGAGGCTTAAACAAGGCACTTGAGTTGTTTGATGAAATGCCTCAAGGTAATGTGGCCTCAAGAAATGCCTTAGTAGCAAGATATGTTCAAAATGGGTTTGTTGAAGAGGCTTTAGAAACTTTTAATTAAAATAGAGCAACATTCTACGTGACTCGAAGCTAAATCAAATGGATTCTATCAGAGGTTGTATTTGCAAGGCCACAATTTTCTATCAATGGTTGTAGTTGCAAGGCCACTACATAGCACCATGGTCTTCACATACTTATGCACATAAATTAGTAAAGATGATTTTATGTACAAACTCTCTCTTGAATGATTTTAAATGGTCATTAATTCTCCTTGTAGCTTATATCAAGTGGAACCTTATTGCATAATGACATTACAATCGGGGTGGGTTTTGGAAACAATGCTTCTCTTGTTATACATGATATGAGAACCCCTGTTTTGGTATTTGTTGGATTTATTTGCTAACATGTGTAAGTTAGTTTCTACTCTTTAATGAGATTGAAGGGCTTCTATAAGGGTTTTGGTGATGGCCAAATTGACACATGCAACACAGGTAGAGTGAAATCACTTTACCTCTCTTGAAAAGACAACTAACCTTAGGATCAATCACCTCCAAAGTCCTGGAAGTTGGGTCACAAATATATTATGCAAACTTAGTGGTCAATATGGTATGTTTATTCAAGGGGTCTAGCATGAGTTAAATCAATATGGATTGTTTCTTAACTAAGTCCTACTCTACTAATGTGTAAAAAAAGAACAAAAGATGTTAGGGTTATGCAGGAGATATGGTGAGCAATTTCAACTATAATCCTTAATAATGAAAACCTGAGAAATCTGATTAACTTGTAATGCTAAGATCAGTTTGTAACTCTACCATTCACGTTACAAGCGCAATATTCTAGGGAAATTTGATGAGAAACAAAGATGAATGCATATAATCATTGTATTTCACACATAGATCTATATATTAAATCCAAAACCTATTCACATAAGATTGATCATTAAACATCTAATATTTCATCAAGAAATTAATTGTTCAGGAATGGTTTAGGCACTACGACATGTATGAACATATAAATTTGAAGAAGCTAAAAGCGTTTTATTGAATTTAAAACAAAGTTGCTACAATCCCAGCAAGATGCTACACTGGAACCTGGTTTTTTCCTTCAAAGGTTTCTTTCTGACTACTGAATTCTGAAAAGCAAATCTAAGTTCAAAACTTATGAAATTCTAACTAGAGTGAAAGATGATGGATCCCAATACAAGATAGGCACTGGCCTTTTATAGGGTCATGGGAACTCAAAAGCTCGATTTTAGAACTAAAGTTGGTTGTTCAAAAACTATCCATGCAATATTTCTTTGTTCACTCCTTGCCACACAAACTAAAACAACAAGAACACATTCCTATTTTAGACCAAACTCATGCAAACAATTAAATATGCACATGCTGAGTATGTCTTCACTCAAAAATTGGGAACCACTTTTATAATTGTAGTGGGACACATTTTACATTGTCTTAAAAGAATAAATTGGATTTTAAAATAAAATGATACATCTTATCCCAAAATTTATACATCAACAACATCCTTAGCCTTTTATCTTTGTTTGTATTCTTCAAAAGTTGCTAGACACTTGCTCAACCTATCTTCATCTGGTCCATCTAGCCATTCTATTCTGAATTTACATTCTTCAAAGTCCTTATGCACATATTCTATTTGTGTCTTCATTAGCTGGATGTCCTTTTCCATGGCCTTGAAATTGGATTTTGTTTCCATGCATTTGTCTAAAGTAGCATTGTCAAAATTTGAGGCATGGTTCAACTCATCCTTCATTTTCTTCTCGAGGGCTTCCTTTATTACCTCCATTGCAACAAGTCTCTACTTTTATTTTAATAATAACTTAGGGTTTATAACATTTTCCACAAAATATTCAAAATTGCTTATGGCTTGACACATGTTCTTACATGCTTGTAAAATTCTAATTTTAACTATGTTATCAAATCTACCTTGAATGTTATTATACTGATACATTTACCTACAAAACTTGGTTCCTCATCTTGAAGAATGACCTTAGACTTCAATTCTGCTAAGCTTATTTTATTCAACTCCTATATGACTATTGAAGATTTTGTTCATACATACCCCCCTTCAATTCTAAGACCATTAATATATGAATCTATTTATTTCTCTAGCTGAAAAGTCTGCTCATACAATGAATAACTTTGGTCCAAGACCTTATTTGCTTCCTTCAAAAACTATGAGATCCATTGGTCAATTGCACTTGATCTTTTTCTCATGGTTTGTAAAGAATTTGCCTCTTTCCTACTAATCAAAATTGGGGCATCAGAAGACATATTCTTCTATTGAGGCATAGGGGTGATAAGCTCCTTGACGAAGGTTTTCATTTGCTTCAACTGCAACTTTAATTCCTCCTTAGTCTGCTTATTTGTGTTTATCCAGGAGACCACTATGTCCGCTACAAATCCCAGAGAAGCAATCTTCTCATTCCTTTTTTGTTTACCCAAATTTATTTTTGATATTTGATAGTCACCTGGAGAGAGGTCTATGTCATCCTTCTCTATCATTGGTGTTGTAATTTCACTATTCTTTGGCCCAACTTATTAACCCTTATGGTAGAGAGAGTTCTAGATTTCTTAGAGGGTCTCCCTCTCTCTACCTAGTCTGTAATGGCCTAGATATCTAGTGGTTTGACCACTACCTTTGCCTTTTATCTAAATTTAATTTGAGCCATGTAGGGACAATAGAATTTACTTTGGAAGGTTGATCAATTTGTTCTGATAATTTTTTTCCCTTGTGGTGTTCATCTTGATCGAGACCTTCTTCATTTTGAATTCCACCCTTAGAATGATCTTCTCATTGGGGGGTTTCCTTGAGAATATTTTTTTTTTTAGTAGTACTTGGCAAAGGATTCTCTATATGTTCAATCTCTTTATCGATTACCATTACAAGCTTATTTTATCTTCTTCACCTAAGACCTCCCCAACCTTCTCCTCTACAAATATTTGTTCTTCATGTTGTTGATGTTATGTAGGAATATGTCTTGGTGGGTCAACTTGAGATTGGATTTTATCTATTTCTTTGAGTGAATCTTTGCTTGTAAGTTCTTCTTATAAGCCTTCTTGGCTCATTGATGTTTCCTCATCAAAATCTTCTTGGGCAATTCCCTCTTTATATGAAGATATACTTTTATGTTCTCCCAAGTGTAATGGCCCATAGTGGACTTAGTCATCTCCTTCAAATGTTATTTTTATCTCCGCTTGCACAAGGACTTCTTCATCTTTACTTTGCTTAGGAGGAGAGGGAGCAACATGAGGTTGAGGGGAGTCTTCTTGTATCTCTATGATGGGAGAGATTAAGGAACTTTGCAAAATTTGTTTCCCCTTTTTTATTTGCACTATCACCTCTTCTTCTGTGACTTTCTCAACTTCTTGTTGGGATTTATCTTCTACCTCTGGCCATGCTTGAGAAGGAAGTGGAGTAGTACTCACAGGGTGAATAGGAGAGAGTGTCCTCTCTGGAGATGAGACTATTTTAACTTCCTCTTCTAAAAATCCTTGAATATTTGTATCTTTTATTGATGCAGGTTCAGGGAGTTTCCCAAGTGAAACTTGAGCAGAGAAAATTTGCATTAAAAGAGTAACCCCTAGCCCTGCCACCACTCTTGCATTGGCAACATCATATGTGATTTTAGCCTTTAATAAGGCTTCTTTTAGTTGTTCTTCTATTACATCTCCCCTCACTACCTTATTTTTCTCTTAGTATCTTTCTTGTGTTAGGATTAAGGTGCCATCAACCTTGTAAATCCTATGTAATTAATTACTCCTAATATTGTTCGTAAATCATCCATAAGGGATGAAAGGTTTCACCAGCAACGATCTTGTTTCAGCCGCATGTTTATACTTGGTCCCCAACGCTAATTTGTCCGCAACGGGGGGTCGCGGGGGAATAATCCCCCCGGCAAGGGGTCCGAGGGTTGTGTGCCCTAGTGGGGGCTCGAGGGCAGTGCCCTGGAGCCAAATTTTATCATTGTAAATCTACACCATTCGTCATTAGGTCACAGATCTGATGATCGATATTATGTCAGTTTTATTGCCCTAGAAGGCAACCCCCTTTTATAAGGATATTTGTACTACGTTTTTAGCAGAGTTGAGTAACAAGCGTCGTTGGATTGAAGATTGAAGAAGGAGAGGAAATGCATGTATTGTAATCTCATCTTTGAAGATAATACAACTTGAGCCTCTTTTCTTGGTGAAGTTTTTTACTCGAAAGGGTTTTCTCCATGTTATATATTGTGTTATGTGTTCAGTTCTTAATGCATGTTATTTCTGTGTGGTGGGTTTTATTTATGTTGCAATCTCCATTGATTCTATAGTGTTTAAAGGATATAAATAATGTTTGAATTAGATTTCTGTTGTGTGGTTTGCACCTTCATTTCTAACATCTTGGTCTTTTTGTAGACCTTAGGGTCTAAGGAGGATTCTTCTTTAGTTTTCCTTTTCTTATCTTTCTTTTCCTTTCCTTTGCCCAAGTTTTAAATCTTGGATTTCAACCAAGACGCGATAAACTCTAGGACTCCTTTGCTTATTGAATCAATTGATAAATCTTCTTTCAATGACCAGTTCAGGCTTGGGAGTGGGTCATTATCCATTATTCACAAATCATATGTATGATTGAGGACTTGACTATCATCTGACAGTTTTGAGAGAATATCCTCCTGAAAAAACCTTTCATTGTAAAATCTATTAATCTTTAGTAGCTCTTCTTTCTGATCTCAAAATCATCTTTACGGTTGTCCCAAAAGTCTTTTAGCATTGGTTCATGGTCATTCATAGTCCCTAGTAGCTTCTTGATTCTGCCATGGGGATCATAATTGGACCTAGGTTGATAAACTTTGAAATTCATGGATTCTAATTCCTCATCTAATGCTTCGGCATAATTAATAGAGTTACAAGTATAAAAACCTAAATCAAACAAAAATTGAAAACCTGACTTGTGCTTATAATTTGAGAGGCACTTAAAGCATTTGTCTTGAAAATTCAAACAAAATCACTCTACCACTGCAATATATGGGAAATAAGCAAGGGCCTTTGGTGAATCCAAATATCCTAATATATGTTAATCTTGGGAATTGTATGAACCATTTTCCCCATCCTTGAATCAGAGCCATGGCTTCTACAAACATTCTTGCATTAATATCACATGTCAATTTTCTAATGATAATGAACAAGAAAGCATCATCGACTCTTTTGTAATGTTTTTGTGCTTCCTTAAGCTCCAACTGGGGATAAAAAATCCACACCTTATTCTACCCTGTTGCTTCTCCCATTACACCCTTTGTGACCAAGCCAGGAAAGTGAGCTTGTCTTTCTAATAGATATAGAATATAGGAAGTCATGGTGAATTTCTTATCATTATTCATAGTGGTCAATTGAGTATGCAATTTGTCATTTACTATTTGGGTCCAATAAAAGAATTGTTGGTTCTTAAGGATCACATGAATAAACTAAAACACCCAATGTTGATACATCCTGGCATTTATTTTTCCCATGAATTTGTTCAGTAAAGTAATCATATCCCCAATTTCTGGTTGGAAATTTGACCTAGTCAGATTCTTTGGAATCTTTGTTGTGCAAGATTTCTTTCTTTGAGGAGCCAGTGTATATTCAACTATTTTGTATTATCCACTTGATGATCTTCAAAGGCATTTTGAGATTCATTCTCTATCAACCTTACCAATTTTACATGGCGAGGAAGGTCAAAGGTCAACTTTATCATTGCTGGAGTTATGTCCAATATTGTGTTTCCTTGTGCATCATAAGCTCTCTTGTCTCTTGCATGATAAGCCTAAGTGCAAGCCAAGATTGACTCTGGACACTATACTTCTAATGGAAATCCTGCTACATGGGCTAATCTCAACCCTGCTAAGAATCTTTCCCTTGGTGTGGGTGCTTCTCCAAATACATCTTTGTGAAATTGATCTAAGCTCACATGCCTCAAATTTGTATCAGTTATTCCTTGTACTACGAAAGTAATCTTGGAGGCCTTAGTGACCCATGTGATTTCATGCTTCATGGTTGTTAGGAGTTTATAAAGATTTTTAGTCATTTATATACCTACAATGTTAAAAATATACACCATTAGTCCTTTTATACTGTTAAAATTCATTAGATTTGCCAAATTTTAAGCATCTTAGTATTCTCCAGATTATCAAGTTTTGAGAGGACATTGGAACCTGGAACTGGCTGCTCATATGCAAGGAGAACTTAGGATTCCAAAATCCAATAAAACTTAGACTTTTAGTTGTTGACAAGAAACTAAAATCTAGAAGGAACTTGGACATTGGGACCAAATGCAAAGGTGCATGGTGAACTTGGGATTCTAGAGTGGCAAAATATTATATCGTAGCATGCAGGGATCTAGAGGAATATCGAATATTGGGACATAGCTCTCAAATGCAAAGAAGACTTGGAAACCCACAATACTTAAACTTAATTGGTGACTCTTCACGAGATCTAGAATTCTGGAAAGATCTAGAACCTATGGACCTACTGCAGAAACTAGGAAATCAGAAAGACTTATGACAAAGATACTGTAGTGGTGAGATTCGGGAATATGGAAGAACCTAGGACATGGGACTGGTGCAATTGTTCAATAAAACCTTGAAAGTCCCCAAAAATTCATGTTACAGATCAGGGAATCACGAAAGAAGGAAACCTAAGGATCTCTAGACAAAAGTTCAATGTCCCAAATAAAACCCAGATTCTTCGCTTTGTTCAACACTTTGACTGTTTCACCAGGTTTTCATGTTCTGATAACCCGAGGGCTAGGAAATCAGAAGGATTTGGAACACTTGAATCAAGTTCTAAAGTGTAAGAAAACCTCAAAAACCCTAGATATTGAAGGTCTCATTCGTTATAGAGCAGGGTTTTGAGTTTCAAAAGGATACAAGGATCTGGAACAATTTAAAAGGTGTTGAAGCATGAGGAAAACCCAGACAACGATTTGCCAAGAAAAGGTCTGAAAACCTAAGGTAAATATTTCTACTTGACAAGGATCCTATTTTGTTATATTAATCATAAAATATAAAACCCTAAACTCAAACTTGAACTTAGAAAACTTTGGTTGGATTCCAAATGGAACAGGTCGATAGGAAACTAAACATGACAAGTAAGAAAAATGAGGGGAAAGCCAAGGAAAAACAAATATTCAAACAAAAACTACCCACAAATGAACAAAAAACTAAAAAGAAATAAAAATAAACAATGGGAAACCAACTTAGCAAAACACAAAGGAGAAAATTGGAGAAGATCAATAGGTTCCACAATGCTTGAAACCCTCAACACTCAAATTCTATTGGCAGTCACACAAATCCATGGAAATATCCAAGCTTTTAGTCCAAAAGGGTTTTGGAGATCAGTCAGAGCTTGGAATTTTGAGAATTTGAATGCAAAGTGCGAAATGGGAGGTGAAAATTGATTATATAGGGGCATATTAAGTCCATACATGTGGCATTAATGTTTCTAGGCCATAAGAGAACTAGGAATCTAAAAGGAACTTGGACCTTGAACCAGGGCTGAGGTTCTTGAGTTCCTCAGAACTTCGGGAGTCTGTGAAAACAATAAAGCAAAAGAAGCCAAGTGGAAAGCATGACCCAAAAAATACTTGGAACAAAGTTTCAAAGTCTCAAAAACCTTTGGAAGTTCAAACTTTTGGAACAAGTGGGGTGGGAACTTTAATAAAACCTAGGATCCTGAGGTTTTTGAAAACCCTAGAACTTTTCAAAAAAAACTCAAACCAAAGGGAAAAAAACCCAAAATTCAAAGCAAACATAAACTCAAAGATCCTAAAATAAATCAAAGTCACAAAAACATCAAGGACCAAGATGTAAAAGGAAAAGAAAACACAAAAGAGGGTGTCCCCATTTACTAAGCAAAAGATGGTGATGTATGCAAGGCATAACATGTTTCCTCTAAATTAATTTTATATATGGTTTTGTGACTGATAATTTCATGATAATGATGTCTCTGTAATCACCAAATTAATCATGTTCTATTTTTGTATGGTCTACTTGTGAGGGTCATTACATGAGGTCTTTTGATGGACAAATAGAGAAGCAAACAAAAATTAAAGCTATAAATTATTAGGTTTATCCAAGGCCCCAATCAGGTTAACTATCTTTGATATGTTATCTTTTACTTTGTATAAGATATATATTTTTTTACATTTCAGACACTTGATGTTGATTTTTCCACATTCCTTCAACTTTATGGTGTAGGAAATGCAAATTTAAATTTTTTATTGTCTCAACTATAAGTATAAGCAGTATCAATGTTTTATTTATGAAAAGTTGGGCTTATCTAATAAGTATTTAATACCAAATGTAAGCTACCTCATAATTTGTTGTATGTTGATACCTTGACCCTTTCTTTCATCATTTTATTTTTGGACTAAGGAAATCCTTGGTCCATATGACCCTTAACCAAGCTAAAGATCTTGTTGTTTTATTATTTTCAAGTTTTTTGTTGTGTTTCTACAACTTGTGGTCACTTTTACCATCCACATTGTGTATCGAGGATAATTGCACTAGAAGTTGAAGTAGAAGAGCTCAAGAAGAAAATTGCTAGCATATTACAATTTACATGTATTGTGCATACGTGGATTGTTTGCAAGCAAATAAAAAAGGAATACAAAGATTGCAATTTGCAATTTGCAAACATTGTCCCAAAGCATATCATAGGAAGTGTCTACCAAAGTAGGTTATCCCTATTTTGGCTTTTTTATTTTCTCTCTTTTTAATGTACGTAGATGAAGTCATTATGTTGTAAGTATATGATAAGATGGTTTAATTGACAAGTTGACCTATGATGATAGGTGTACATTTTTTTATTTTCCAAATGTATAACAAACATTCAGAGGGACGTTTGCGACACTTTGACATTTGTGTTATAAGATAAATTTTTATAGTATTGATTAAAAAAACTTACCACCACAAAGATAAATTGAAACACAACACATGTTCTATATCAAACCTTTGGCATGGGCTGTCTAAGTAGTTAACAAATTCTTTTTATCAATTTGGGGAACATTTTAATTGTTGCATAACATTTTTGTCGTAACATACAATGGTTTTAATAGCTTGTTTGTCCCTTGTATAATGATGGCCACTTGTTTTAATTGTAAGTGAAGTATTATTGTTTATTTTGGAAGGTATATAAGTCTATTTTGTTCTTTTGTGGCCACTAAATCATTTGCTAAATTGGGAGATTCCATATACTTCCTAGAGAAAGGCACTAGTCCTAATCTATATATAATTCATTTCATAGCTAGCACTCTAACATGGGATGCAGCTGGATTCACTTTGAGGAAAGTAGTTCAACAACCATCTTCATTGGATCATACCTTCAAATGTCAATGGACTTCTTATCATTGAAGGTGATATTTACATCTAATCTGATTATTCTAAAAGTAATGCTAGTTTCAAACGGAATGGATTTTGAGTATGAAATTTTAAATATAATTGAAATGGATAATTGTTTTGATACTTCCAATCTAACATTGTATATAATAATTTATGTCATGGCAATGAAAATATGCAATACTGGAGAATGAGGAGTCTACCGTGAATATTCAGATACCATTTTTGGACAAAAGGGAGTGCAAGGGCAATGCTCAACTCTAAAGAACTATCCTTTCCATATCCAAGTAGTAAGAAACTTTTGTCAATAATGGATTTCATTTACAAATCTATTTTTATAATATCATGAATCTCTATCTTAGCTATACAGTCATTCATAATTGTATGAAGCAAGAGTAGTTTTATGGTAGCTACAAGTTCTTGGGTCTAAAACTTGTATCCTTGTCAAGAGGGTGGTAGCAATGCACTACTTGCATTTGTTTCATGTACATGCTTGTTTTTAAAGATGAGGTTAATGTATTGTATTCTCATGTATCATTAATGGAGTTTTTTTACTTGATCTTACAGTGAACAAAATTTGACTTTCTCTTATAGTGAGGAAACCATATTGCCTATAGATTTTTGGAAGTGATTGTTACTTTTTTTTGTTTTAGGTGGTAGTTGCACACACAATTGGGCATGTTACAACAACTATTAGCATGTCCAAGGTAGAGGTTTCAATCACACATATCATCAAAAGTGTTGAACCAGCCTTTAGTGTCCTTGTATCATGTTTCTTACTTGGAGAGAGCTTTCCCTTTCCAGTGTATATGTCCCTACTTTCTATTATTGGTGGTCATGCCCTGGCAACAATGAAAGAATTGAATTTTAACATGGCAGGTAAGTTGGCTCTTTGAAACCATGAGGTCACTGTTATCACCTAGAATTGCACCTTGCTTGAATCTTGTTCAAGCATTCCAATGACACAATGGGACTGATCTCAAGGTGTGGGACCTTGCAGAAGAGATCAGAACTCTAGAGAAGGTTGGTTCCTCTTTCTAGACTTAAGGTCCAGAGAATTTAACTAAATCTAATGCTATCGGTCACCAGGGAAAAGGGGAAGAAGGAGAAACTGAAATTAAAAGGTGATGCACCAAGATTTAGGGTGTTTAGCTGAAATTGACCTAGCACAGTAACGATCTCAAAGACTGGAACAAACTCACATAGACTCATGCAAGTTCAAACAAAGGTTAAGGCAAAAAGATAAAACTATGAAAGGGATCACTTTATCCATAATACACAGCTTGCATCTATAAAATAAATACAGTGTAAGAACAATGAGAGAGGCAAAATCAATTTATATTGATCATAGAGGCCAAATAACCATTACAAAGAGGGAAGAAACTCATTACAAGAATGAAATAGACACAAAATGATAGGTTTCCCTTCATTGTTGAACTAGTATAGAGACATAGAAGGCCTAGAAGACAACACAACTCATCAAATCTATTCAGTTTTGGAAAATACCACAAGGTCAGAACCTGCAATGAATCTCTCTATTTGAATAATGACCTAGAAAACAACTAACCACCACAAAAAATGCATTGTTACATGCTTATATAGCTTTTTCCACCTACTGTGCAGCCTTGGGCATTGAAATTTAGTCATAACACCATGCCCATGCTGTATTAAATTTGACCCATGGCCCTACTAGAAAATCTGCATGATTTGAGTGTTGATCGTGCCTTGATAAGTATGAAAATCTGTAGAGGAAGATTGCCCACATGTCTGGGTACCTGACACATTAATGAGGGAAGGTCTAAAATCCTTTTCTAACATCTAAAAATCTAATTTTTCCCTCCTTTGTATAGGCGCATTGAAGATCTTCACTGTTTCAGCAACCTGCATGACCTCAACCTACAACATTAATGGCTAGGTGCCTATCTACCTGCATCATCCTACAATCATGGCATGATTTTAGGGGTCCAAGAAATCATGCCTTGTAGAAGCTTTACAACACTTTAAAATGTTTCATATTTTGAATTCTCCCTTTGACACCCTTTGTATTTCCTTTTATCGGTGAATTCACCTGTCGATGAACTCTCTAGTCGGTAAACTATCAGGTTTGTGAACCATCCTCTTTGGGCGACTCTCCTTCTCCTTATCTTTTCTTTTCTTTATCCTCTTTGTCGGTGAAATCACCCTTTGGTGATCTCTTCTCTTTTGCTGATGACTTGTCTTCTTTCTTGCTTCTTTTTATCGGCCTATCACCCAATCAGTTGTAATGTCCCCTTCTAGTAAGCCAAAATTTTCCTTAACCTTGCACAAAATTTCAACTTACCAAAGAGAACATTAGTATTCAATTCTCCTTTTCATATCATAATTAGGGTTAATGAACAATAATCAAATCCATATACTTTCCACAATTGTACTTAAGGCTTGTAACCTTATAATCATAATCATATCATTTCTCTTAACATAATAAACATATGCCTTATATATTCATATTATTACAAACATATACATTACACATTCATATTATTTCTCTTACATTATAAACATATGCATAACATATTCTATGCTTTCTCATAATCTATATCTGATTTAATGATGATATTTCTATATTCAATTTCTATGATTCTATAATCTTAATTCCATGTTAGAATAGTAAACAATATTATGAAATTGTATATATTTTGATATGATTGAAAAGCATACCCAATCAGGTCTGAATTTTCCTTACCTCTTCCTGGTATTTTTGCTTATTTCTACAGACTTAAACTTAAGAAATTGATGATATATTTTCCTTGCTTGCTATTCCAATGCTTCCCTTGGACTATTTATTTAATCTGCTTGATCTGGATATGATTGATATTTTGAATGTTTCTTTTATATTGCAATCTGCATATCCATATACGTGTGTATCTGCTGCCCCCTTTCAAACACTCATCTCTCCTTAACTTTATACCCTTTGATTTATTCTAAGAGACATGTCTTTTAATTGGATCGCTGCCCCTTCCCAATCAGATCGTGGCTTTTGAATGAGCACTGGTCTATAGTTTAGTTTGTTGCATCTTTAATTATTATTTATTAATACTCTCTTTTAGTTTAGAGTTGATGACTTTTAGTCATCGCTAAATTTAAACAGTTTGTCTAAAGTTTATTATTTATAATTGTATTTATTATTTATATTTATTTTCATAATATTATTATAATAGTATTACTATTAATAATTGTATATATTCATCTTTATATAATCATAATAGATTTAATTATTAAATAAATATATTATATTTAATTATATTAAAATATTTATATAATATTATTATTTAATATTGTTTATTAGATATTATACATTAGTAGTTAAATATTACCACATTTTATAAAGGCAATTTAATCGTCTTTATCATAATGCTTAAATTTTTAGTTTAAATAATGTCTTAATATCGGGACATGACATCAGTGAACCTATGAACCCTTGAACCATTCATTCCTGACTTGTTTCTACCTTAGAAATCTGTGTCTTCCGCTTCTTCCCTTCGCCTAATTGGTAATTTGACCAGTTGATGAACTAGCCAATCATCAAACCAAGAGGTTCGCAAACCTTCCCTTTGCCAATGAACACTTAACTTTTCCTCTTTCTGCCTTGCTGAACTCTTGAAACCTCATCCTTTGTCGGTGATCTCTTCCATCAGTGAACTCATTAATCGACGAATTGGCAAGTTTGTGAGCCAATCATTTCACCGACCATGGCCTTCTTTTCCTTAGAAAAAAATATCTTCTTCTTCACCTTTGAAGAAACCCGTCGCCTTATCGGGAATTTCATCGATCGATGAACTTGTCGACCGGTGAACTTTCTAGTTCGCCAACTCTCAATTTTGTTGATAAGGCAAAAGGACCAAGGCAAAATACTTAGAAATTTTGGGATTTTTGAAGGGGAATTTTCTTCCATTTAGGCTTTCTTAGATCAATATTTTTGATGGAAGAAAGGCAAGATTTGAAGGGGATCTTTGAGCTATTTTGGCCTGGGCTAAAATATGACAACATTTTGGCGACTATGCAGGGGTGTTTGCCTGCTAAACACAAGGATCAGGTGGTCTTATCAATCCATTGGGCACAGAGTCAAAAGAGGGTCAAAACAACATCTAAAACATGATGGACTAGACCAACACACAACTAAACATGCCTCCAGAAAACAAGAGAGCAGAAAACACATCAAAACAACAAGGCAGACAACCTCCTAATGAGGATGCGTCCTGTGCAAGAGCACTTATTGAAAGGAAAACTAAAACAAAAACAAGGTCTATTCTAATTAATTACAAGAATCCCAAAACCAAACTCAGAAGTATGGTTTGAGATGAATCCCATTCACTGGGATTGGAAATGATGCACTAGTTAGCTTGGAGAGTTGAAAGGCATTAGCTTGCTTGCAACTAGTGATAATATATGGGTCGCTCCATAAGGCATCGACTTTGGAATGCCTCCCAACATTAGCTCTATCTTCATCCCATTTCGGCACTAAATCTCCCTCTTGGAAGACTTTGTCAACTAACCCCTTATCAAAGGTCCTCTTCACTTGTGTTTGTTACTCTTCAAGGGTCTTCATGGCAGCATCTCTTCTCTCTTCAAGCTCCATAATCTCAGCAAACCTCACTATTATGACATCATTTTCCAAAAGTTCCAACTATTATGCAAGCTCAAGGGAAGGCAATTATAGTGATAGTGGAAGCCTTACTTCCTTTCCATAAACCAACATGAAGCATGAATTTCTAATGGCCCTCTTGGGAGTGATTCTATCAGCCCAAAGAGTTGTTTTCAACTTGGAATGCCAAGTCCTCAGGCTGTCTTCAATTGTTCTCTTGATTATTCTGATCAGGTTCTTATTGGTAGACTCAACTAGGCCATTCCCTTGAGGGTAGTAGTTGGAAGATGTCTTCAAGTAAATTCCATAGTTAAGCGCCCATTCGTTGATTTTTGTTCCTACAAAGGCCTTAGCATTATCATAAATGATAGTGAGTGGGAAACTGAATCTTGTAACTATACCTTCAAGGAAATCCAAAATGGTAGTCTCAGTGGCATCCTTCAAAGCAACTGCCTCTGTGCACCTTGTGAAATAATCAGTGACTATTAAAATCCACTTATGGCCAACATTGGATAGTAGATTAATCATTCCAATGAAATCTATACCCCATTGTGAAAATGGTTGATTAGTCTGGATGGGATGGAGAGGAAGAGCTGCCAACCTCTATTTTCCTGCAAATAATGCACATTCCTTGCAACTCCTTACCCATCTATGGACATCTCTAAACAAATTAGGCCAGTAATAATCAACCCTCATGATTTTCACAAAAGTTGTCCTTGGTGAAAAATGGCCACTCGCAAGACCATTGTGGAATTCTTCCAACACCTTGATGGTTTGATTTTGCTCTATGCATCTTAAAAGAACTCCACTTGTGTATTTCCTAAATAGGACACCATCAACAAGGACATAGGGGATGGATTGAAGTCTAAAATATATCCTTTTGGATTGATCCAGGCCATCTAGGCATTTACATGACTATAGAAAGGTGGCCATGTCATGATACCAGTCATTTGGAGTGTGAAACTTAGTTGGCTAGACTTGTTCAAAGGCATTCACTGTGTCATTTTCAACTCCAATGTCTATTGCCATCTGTTCACACAGTCCCTTACCTCTTACCAACCTTGTGATGTTGATGTCAATGTCATATTCAATGACCTTTGTGATCCATCTAGCTCTCTTCTCATTGACATCTCTGCTCAAAAGAAACTCTTTCACACCGAGATGGTTCATCATTAATTGTATTTTGTTGTTTGAAAGCATGTGCCTGGACTTTTTAAGGGCTTTCACCACAAAAAACACCTATTTCTCAACAAAATCATACCTAAGCTCATATTCCTTGAGGGACTGGTTGAAGAAAGCAATTTTGGTTGCTCTATTTTTTTCGCATTTTGTTGCATTAGGATTGTTGATATACCCTCCTTGCCTCCAAAGGCATAAAGTATGAAATCCTTCTCAAAGTTAGGATTTACCAGCATATGAGCCTGTCTAATGGCCTGTTTGACATCTTCAAGACTATCCCTGCCTTCTTTTGACCATGTGAAAGCAACATTTTTCTTTAGCATGGAGCTGAGAGGTTTTGTGATTGAAGCAAAATTAGATATGAACCTCCTCACAAAATTGATATTCCCCATGAAGCTTTGCAGGCCTTTCTTATGACTAGGAAAGGGAAGGGATTGAATTGCACCGGTTCTTTCTAGATCGATGGCAAATCCTTCTTTTGAAACTACATGTCCCAATAATTTACCTTCTAGGACAACAAATACACACTTCTTTGGATTCAATGATATGCCATATTCTCTACATCTCTCAAAGACTTTTCTTAAATGACCTAAATGGTCAATTGCATGCTTAGAATATATAGTCAAATCATCAAGATATACTAAAATAATATCATTGATTACGCCTTTGAAGGCCAAATCCATTGCTTTTTAGAAGGTCACCCCAACATTAGTCAACCCAAAAGGCATCTTTTGGTAAGCCAAGGTACCCCATTTAGTGGTGAAGGTTGTTTTGTACTGATCTGATTCTTTTACAAGAATCTGATTATACCCTGAGTAGCCATCTAGGAGTGAAAACCTTTCAGCTCCTACCACTGTTTGTAAGATTTTTTCCATTGAAGGAAGTAGGTAGTGGTCTTTAAGGGAGGCCTTGTTTAGGTCTCTTAAGGCCATGCACAATCTGATTTCTCCATTCCTTTTCCTAACTGGAACTAGGTTAGCCACCCAAGAGGAGTGCTTGATTGGATAGACAATTTTGGCTTCTATGAGCTTGGACAACTCTTTCCTCGTTAATGGTTCAATTTTGAGATATACTGGACTTTATTTTTGGCGGATAGGTTTTGCATTGGTATCCAAATTAATAGTATGTTGAATTAAACCAGGATCAAAACATTTTAGACCCCTATAATCCCAAGTAATTAAATCATCAAACTCATTACAAAGCTCATCAAAATCTTGTCTTTCAGCTTGATCACATACCTTTCCATGCTTTAGAAATCTGCCCTATGCAATCTCCACCTCTTCATAACCTTTTTTTTTTTACTGTCATGTTCATTTTCTCCTTTTTGGGTTGATCATCAACACCAAATATGTTTTCTAAAGTGACCAATCCCTTGGGAAGTTTATTGGTCCTCAACTGGATCACTTGGTCACCATACTACTCCGACAGCTTTGACTGATTACCAGTAGCAAACTCTGCCTCCTCTTGCACGAAATTAACAATTTGCTGGTCATTTTCAAATGCTTGCCACTTGGACACATTGTTAGGTACAATAGGCCACACAACAACCTTCACATGCTGATTTGAGTTTTGTTTGACATTCTTGGGAATGCTAAACTGGCCACCAATTGTAGCCAACCTATTAGCATCTTTGTTTATTTCTCTAGACACTGTCTAGATATTGAAGGCATCAAAGTCTTCAATTAAATCCCAGACTCTGTGTTTATATGACTTCAGCAAGTCATTCCTTGAAGCACTTTGTGATTTCATTTGATGGACAGCTAGATCACTGTCACCAAATACTTGTAAAAATTTTATTCCCTTCTTATGTGCCAACTGCATGCCTTGAATCAAGGCTTCGTATTCGGCCACATTGTTGGTGTAGCTGAACTGAAATATGAAAGTAGAGAAATAACTCTCCTTTTGGGGTGAAACCAGCACTACACTAGCAGCTTCTCCATTTTTGCTTTTGGAGCCATCAAAATGCATCTACCAAATCCCACTTGAATCCTCCTTTGACTTAACAAGATTAGGGATGATGGCACCTTCATCATGGATACAGTACGTACCCATCCCTATTTCCTCCACGTGATCAAGAGTATCAAATTGAAAAAAAAATGCCCATTCATGAAGCAACATATCTAGAATTTCTTCCACAAGCGTGGCAATCTCGTGCATGATGTTATCATCCTCCTCTAAATCATGGATTGTGTAGTTCATGTTGATAGGGTTAGGGAAAAAAGGTTGTATATGATCTTTGGCAATAGGCTCGACCTTAATGGTTAGCTTAGTGCCATACCTTGTCCTAAACAACATATGGGACCAATCAGAGGACAGGTATCCACCTATTTTAGCAGTGAAATCTCTAGACAAGCATATACCAAAGTATACAGGGAGATCAATGACTGAAATGTCTTGTAAAACAGAGTATCCAGGGCATGCGTGTAGGGTAATCTTTAGATCTTTAACAACACCCATTGTCTTTACAATAGTACCATCTAGTTGCACTACCTCCTTATTCAGAGGTTCACACTCAATGCCTAACCGATCAGCTATATTTTTAGGCATAACAGAAATACCCACCCCAAAATCAATCATGCAATTATGCAACAATTTGTCACCAATGATTAGGGAAACATGGAAAGGATGGGGCTTATTGATTTTTCTTGTGCTTGCCTCCTCTTTTGGTTGGCACATGTTTACTGGGGTGGTTGTTTTTTCTTTTACTTTCTCTTGGGCAGGTTGATTGAATCTTGTCAAAGCTTCCTATAGTAAATCCCTCTGAGATGGAATAGATAGAGGCTCCCACATAGTGACGTTCAAGTTATTTCTTTTCATTTGATCAACTATGTTGAAAGGGATATGTAACCTTCTGGGGTACCTTCATAATAACAGTGTCAACCTTTGATTATTGACTGGCCTGGGGCTATCGTTCGGGAACTAGATTTACTCTACCCACAGTTGGATCTACTTGTGTTGAAGGAATCTTGGTTGTTGCACCTTCATTTGTAGCCATTGGGGATACAGGATAGGTAGATCCCGATCAACTATAGGAATTGATGCGTCCTCAATCGCTCTTCTTTTAGCTCTTGTGTTGTATGTTATTGGACTTGTGCCTTGATTAACACCATAGAAATCATCTTGCGTCCAATTCACCAAGGTAGAATTGTTCTGCATTTATTCTTGTCCTCTTCCCATCTCTTGACTGGAACCAGGCTACTGCCCTGGAAGGATTGATGGGTTTTGCACTATCAAAGCTTGGCTGAACTGCCCGCTTTGGAATAAATTTTGGTCATGGGGTTGATTGCATGGATAGCACCAATCATTGTCCTGGCTAGATTATTTTATATAGGCACAAGAGGTCTGAATGTGCTTGCAGTGTTGGGATTGATGACATTTAGAGGCCTAATATAGATAGGTTAATTCTACCTCTGCATATTTCCCTGATATGGTTGTTTATTGGGTTAATATGTTTGATTAAAGGGTTGATATGACCTTTTAGGATGGGCTTGTTTTCTCTCAATTGCTATTATTTTATTAGCCAATCTTCTTATTGTGGCAACCTTATCCTTTGATTGCTCGATTGAAGGGATAACCAGAGGAATTGCAGGGATGACCGCTATAGGAATTGGAGCCACACTTTGCTAGATGACAGGAGCCACTAGAAATAAGGGCATTGGTGGTCTTGGAGCAATCTTTCTAGCTTGAATCAGACAATTCTCTACCCTTATGGCTATGTCATATGCATCTAGTAAAACATGTCCCCCACAGATTGAATCATGATAGTAATATCAGGATTTAAAGACTTTAAGTAATATATGAAGGCAATATTAGGAGAGCGCTTCACCAATAATGAAATCCTATGTAGTTGAAATCCACCATAAACTCATGGGGATCCCTTTTTATCTTCAAAGTGTTGGCAAAGTCTTGTTCCTAAATCATCCCAATTATGAATGGAGTTAATTAGTAGACCTCTGTACCATTAGAGGGCTTTTCCTTTAAAGGAAGAAGCCAGAAGTCTCACAACAACATTGGCTTCAGTGACATTGTGGACAAAGCACACACTAGCAATATCTTGGATATGTTCAGCATGTGTAGTAGAGTTTTCACCATTAAAAAATGGAATAGCTTTCAGAGCTGAAGTAGGAATATCATCGTATTGTGCTAGGTCGAGAGGGCTTCCCCCATTAAAGGTGACAAAAGGAAGGTTTCTTGCCATATTGGGGATATTCAAATTGATTCCAGGTAAATGCAGGGTTCTTCTTGAATACCAGAATCTAACAAGAGGGGGTGTGGACTGGGATCTTGAAGGAGATGAAACAACACTCTTATTTCCTCTCATAGGGGACCTAGATAATCTACTTCTTCTACTTGAATCAGTAAAAGACAGCTCTACGAATTGGAAATTACCTAAAGAAGAAGCTATGGTCTGTACTACAGACATGAAATGTTGAACTGGTTCGAGTACTGGAATAGTAGAGTCGCCAGGTGCTTATTGAATGCTTCCACAACAACAAATGAACTAAGAACAACACCAAATCTTCTCAATTCAGCTCTTACTTAGAGTAGAGGGTCCCACCGAGCATGCCATAAATTGTTATCACTTGGAATTGTACCCTTCTTGAAGCCTGTTCAAGCATTCCAGTGACACGGTGGGACTGATCTCAAGGTGTGGGACCTTGTAGATGAGATCAAACCTCCAAAGAAGGTTGATTCCTCTTTCTAGACTTAAGATCTAGAGAATTTAACTAAATCTAGTGCTAACGGTCACCAAGGAAAAGGGGAAGAAGAAGAAACTAAAATTAAAAGGTGATGCACCAAGATTTAGGGTGTTTAGCTGAAACTGACCTGGCACAATAATGATCTCAAAGACTAGAACAAACTCACATAGACTCATGTAGGTTCAAACAAAGGTTAAGGCAGAAAGATAAAACTATGAAAGGGACCACTTTATCCACAATACACAACTTGCGTCTATCAAATAAACATAGTGTAAGAACAATTAGAGAGGCAAAATTAGTTTATATTGATCATAGAGGCCAAATAGTCATTACAAAGAGGGAAGAAACTCATTACAAGAATGAAATAGACAGAAAATGATAGGCTTTCCTTCATTGTTGAACTGGTATAGAGACATAGAAGGCCTGGAAGACAACACAACTCATCAATCTATCCAGTTCTGGAAAATACCACAAGGTCAAAACTTGCAATGAATCTCTTTGTCTGAATAATGGCCTAGAAAATAGCTAACCACCACAAAAAATGCAATGCTTATATAGCTTTTTCCACCTACTATGCAGCCTTGGGCATTGAAATTTAGTCAACACACCATGCCCATGCTGAATTAAATTCGGCCCATGGCCCTACTAGAAAATTTGCAGGATTTGAGTATTGATCATGCCCTGATAAGTCTAAAAATCTATAGAGGAAGATTGCCCACATGTCTGGGTACCTAACACATTAATGAGGGAAGGTCTTAAATCCTTTTCTGGCACCTACAAATCCATTTTGTCCCTCCTTTGTATAGGTGCATTAAAGATCTTCACTATTTCAGCTACCTACATGACCTCAACCCGTAACATTAATGGCTAGGTACCTATCTACCTACATCATCCTGCAATCATGGCGTGATTTTAGGGATCCAAGAAATCGTGCCTTGTAGAAACTTTTATAACACTTTAAAATGTTTCATATTTTGAATTCTCCCTTTGGCACCCTTTGTATTTCCTTTTATTGGCGAATTTGCTTGTCGATGAACTCTCCAATCGGTGAACTATCAGGTTCACAAACCATCCTCTATGGGTGACTCTCCTTCTCCTTATCTTCTTTTCTTTTCTTTATACTCTTTGTTAGTGAAATCACCCTTTGGCGAAATCTTCTCTTTTTTTGATGACTTGTCTTCTTGCTTGCTTCTTTTTATTGGCCTATTGTCCAATCGACAAACCTATGAACCCTCAAACCATTCATTCCTAACTTGTTTCTACCTCAGAAATCTTTTTCTTCCACTTCTTCCCTTCGCCTAATTAGTGATTTGACCTGTCGGCGAACCAACTAATCGATGAACCAAGAGGTTTGCAAACATTCCCTTTGCTGATGAGCACTTAACTTTTCCTCTTTCTGCCTTGCCTAACTCTTGAAACCTCCTCCTTTCTCGGTGATCTCTTCCATCGGTGAACTCGTCGGTCGGCAAATTGGCAAATTCACAAACCAATCATTTTGCCGACAAAGACCTTCTTTGCCTTAGAAAAAAAATATCTTCTTCTTCACCTTTGAAGAAATCTATTGCCTTATCGGCAATTTTGCTGATCAGTGAACTTGTTGACCTGTGAACTTTCTAGTTCGCCAACTCTCAATTTTGTCGATAAGGTAAAAGGACCAAGGTAAAATACTTAGAAATTATAGCATTTTTGAAGGGGAATTTTCTTCCATTTAGGCTTTCTTAGATTGGATATTTCTAATGGAAGAAAGGCATGATTTGAAGGGGATCTTTGAGCTATTTTAGCTTGGGCTAAAATATGACAACAATAACTATTGAGCAAAACTAGGAGACCACCATTTTTCATGGTGGAATTTGAAATTTTCAACTCGATGCAAATTACACTAGTTGTCCATTTCATGTTCTTTGTGTGGTTTGAGTCAATTTGGGATTATTTCATGTATGCAATGATTTCAAACTTAGCCTTGTTAAACTTGAAATTATTAGCACCATTTGTCCATTTCATGTTTTGTGTTGTTTGTGAGTCAAATTTGGTAGGTCTCATTCAATTGAAATAAATGATAAAGTTCTAAAAATTCCTGGCTATCTCTTGTTTTTCTCATAATTAACTATTTTTTTGCAATGCAAGGCAGAGACTTCAGCTACAAACACAACCCTTGTTTTTCCACTTAATTTTTAGGTTTAAAAAAGTTTTCCTAGTAGACATCATTGAGATAAATCTTATTGTGAGTTTATGCAATAAGATATAATTTCACGAGTCTTAATTTAAAAAAATATAAAGTCACTAATAAGAACGCATTTTGTTGAACTCTATATGTTATGTTTTACATTAAATGTGTTTTATAATAATTATATTATATTTATTGTTGTTGAAATATGTATGTGTTTAACCATAGAGGAATTGGTAGCCAACGACCTAGAGCTAGTCTAAGAGGTAGCTCTAAACACCATAGAGCAAGCCCCCTATAGCCTCTGGGTTGTACACACTGCCCCTAACATACATACAATGGGCAAATTGGGTTTCAACCTATGACCATTGTCCATCTTTCAACAAATGTTGAACTTTTTATTTGTTATTTTACATTAAATTATATATTTCATATTTTTCATTGAACTTTGTATTTTATATTTATATTGAATTCTATATTTTGTATTTTACATTGGACTCTATATGTTATATTTTACATTGAACTCTACATTTTAAATTGAAATCTATATTTTATAATTTATATTGAACTCTACATTTTAAATTGAAACCTATATTTATATTTAACTATGTGTTATAATAAAAATCTATAAAATCTTGAAAAACTAAAGAAGATGGAGTAATATTGGAGCAAGTGAGGGAGGCAAGGGTTTTATGATTTGTAATTTTCCTCTTATGTGTGGTTGCATGCTTTTGCATCCACATGAAAACACTATTACTTAGTTTCTTTGACTAACTGGTGTTGTTCTAGATTGGATCTTTGGTCTTGGTTTATCTACGAGGTTTTTTCCAACTATTAGCTTTTTTGTGCTAATTTTTCTATGGCCTTTGGGCTTGGCAAATCACCTATGGTAGGATCTGGAGGGTGCCTAGGTGGTCCCTTGCATTTTTCATTTAAGGAAGTTGTTTGGGCTGATGAGGCTATGACCTCTAGCCATGGCAATGTTGTTAATTTTCTCGTGTAGGTTACGCATGATGTTAATTCTGATCAAACGGTGGATAATCATCCTTGATCTAATGCATGTTTGCAAAAAAGTGTGGATCAACCCATTTTGGTCATCAATATGAAAGTTATAGTTGATGGTGTGCTTTATTTGTCGAACCATGCACCGATTTGTAAGTTCATGGGATTTAAAGCCAATTTGCCCTTCCTGAAAAATTGGGCACATCATACTTAGCAACTAAAGGGAAATATGGAGGTTATCTTAGCGGTGGACAACTTCTTTTTTGTGTTTTTTTAAGAATGGATAATTGGAATATGGCCTTTGAGGGAGTACTATATTTTCACAATTAAGTTGGTTTGTTCATTAAGCCTTGGAATGTTGGATTCGATCTTGTGGAGGAGCTCTTGTCTAAGATTTTGGTTTGGGTCTGCCTTCTTTTTCTACTTATGGAATTCTAGAGACCTAATATTCTATAGTCTATTGTGGTAGTCCTTGGGAAACCCCTGGGCCCTTTGCATAATATGCTTAAGATAAAGGTAACAATGTATGCCCGTATCTATGTGGAAATTGATCTTAACAATCCTTTGCTTGATTCTATAGAGATTAGATTAGGAAGTATGCATTGGATTTAGTAGTTGGATTATTAAGCTCTTCCTTTTAGATGTCATGTTTGTCATGCCTGTGGACATCTTCAAATTAAAGGAGTTGTCCAAAGAAAACCTTGAATATTTTTCATTCCCCACAAGAGTTTTCTATAGCTAAGGCCATTGCAAAAGGAAAATCCCTAGTGCATGTAGAAGGGCCTGATTCAAATGGTTTTATTCCTATGAAGTCCCAAAATAAAGGACAAAATATGATGCATAAGAAAAAAGATTTTCCAAGGGGGCATTTAAATAATAGATTTGATAATCTCACAAATTTTGAAGAACTTAGTTCCACTTTCAAGATTGAGAATCCATTAGCAAATCAAGATTTGGAACTTATTGATTCTGCTCAACTCCCACCACCAGAAGCTCAAAATTGATCTAGTATGTACCTACCCATGGGAGGGACTCCAATCTCTCTAAGTCATATAGAAGGATCTGATGGACATCATGAAGCTAGTAATGTTGATATTGATTTAATTACTACAATTCCTATTTGACTGTTACTCCTTTTGAAGATTCTCCAGATTGCACCATGCTAGAAACTCTTCAAGGAGTTGGTTCCAAGGAGGATACTAAGAAGAAATCTCTTGCTCTGTTAGGATTCCAAAAGATCTTTAAAAGATTGGTACGGATAAGCTATCCAAAGTGGGAAGAAAAAGAGATTTGGAGAAGGTAAAGATGATAGGGGAATCATTGGTAGAATTTGGGGTCATTCACACTTTAGATTCTCATTTTTCTATTCCTCTAAAATGATAGTACTTTCATGGAATGCTAAGGGTTTGGGCAACACCCCTTCTCAAAAGGTTGTTCAAGATCAAAGATGATAGGGGAATCATTGGTAGAATTTGGGGTTATTCACACTTTAGATTCTTATTTTTCTATTCCTCTAAAATGATAGTACTTTGATGGAATGCTAAGGGTTTGGGCAAAACCCCTCATCAAAAGGTTGTTCAAGATCTTATTCGATTTCACAATCCTAATATCATTTTCTTCAGGAAATGAAACTTTATGCAGGGGAAATGTTGGCTATTTCTTCAGTGCTCTAGAAAGGTAGTCAATGTTAATGTGTTAGAGCTTAGGGTAGGGTTAGCTTGCCTATGGACCCTCACCAACTTACACCTTCTTTTTGGTTAGCGAGTAAGCATTCTCTTTCTTTGGTGGGTTCCTATTTTGATTTTAGGAGTATTATTTTATTAACCAATGTTTATGCTCCTATGAACTTTCAATGCAAGGTTCTCATGTGGTCACTATTGACTCAAAATCCATAAAACCTAAGTCTGAGAGTTATGGATTTTTGCCTTGGGTTTTTTTTTAATCTTTTTTGGCCTTCTGAAATTTTGGGTTTCCATTATCGACATGATGTCCTTATCGGCTCTGAACTCTGCCTTGATGTGCTTCAAATTTGTCTAAGTGTTTCGAGATCAGGTCTTCGGTCATCCTCATTTCTTGACATGTGTTTGTGTGCCCGCCTGATCCCTGATTCCCAATGTGCTTTATTTCCTTCTAAGTCTTTTGAGATTGGGCCTTCGGTTGTTCACATCCTCATTTTCTTTAGTGACATGCTTTTAAAGGCATCCCTAAGCCTTGATCCTCAATATTTTACACTTCCAAGTGTTTCAGGATTACAAAGTCAGATGAGGGACGTTCCTCATATTTCAAGTAGAAGGCTTCAGGGAGTCTCTTGTTCTTTTGCTTATATGGAAGCTTTCTAGCGAAGGCTAGAATCTCGATCCTTGATAATTCCATATTTGTCTAAGTATTTTAAGATCATGGTATCATCTGGCTAAGGGCCAACCCCTGAAGTCTGACAAGTTTACTTTGTCATATGTTTCTTTGGACTTCAGCATTCAGAGATGTTCTTGTTCTTCTACTTTTGAGGTAGATGTTATAGTGGTGGCCAGATCCCCAAAGCTCGATGGTTCCTCCTTGTTCCCTTTTCAGATCTCTTATGCGCCATTCCAAATAATAAGATGTTATGATGAGGGCTCTATTTCTAAAACCCAAAGGCTTCATTTTTTCCCTTTTAGATTTCGATGATTGGGGAGTCCTCTTTCACCTTTTCAATATGGAGTTCAGTTTGGTAATGGCCCGATTGTTGAACCCCGATGGTTTCACCCTCTTTCACACTTGTTGGAGTTGTGGGGAGTCTCCTACTCCTGATAGTAACACATAATACTCAATGCAGGCTATATTTGTCAAGGCCCAACGATTTTTCCTTCCCAGTCTATTTTCATCTCAACTCATGACATGACTTCTTAGTGACCCTCCTGATTACCATTAATGCTCATTGCAGAGCCCAATGGAGTGGTAGATGGATCTTTTGCACCCCCATGCTAGTGTAGTACCCTCATTTAATGGATTTTTGTACCAGGTATGGGCGAACACTCCATTTCTACAGGATTTCCTTAAAGAACCCATGTGGGGTGATGTAGCGGGCATGGGCAACCTACAAATGTGTTGACCACTCTTCTCTCACCCATGCTGTTAGAGTTACTACAACAAATCCCTATTATTAGCTCCATTTTTCGCTTCCACCCACTATTTAAATGTATTTTTCTCCAATTTTTGAAAAAGTTAGCGTTATTTATCAGGATGGCGCTATTTTTGGCATTTTTTGTATCGATCAGAACAAGTAGGCACTAAATTAGGTGCCAATTATTGCCTAATTTATGGTTACTTGGGTTTAAGAGTATTATTTAGGATTTAGGGTTTATGGTTTTGGGGTTAGGGGTTAAGCTTTAAAGGTTTAGGGTTTAGAGAGAGATAAAGGACCAATAGGGAGATATAGAGGAGACCGAGGGGAGAGATAGGAGACAGAGAGTGAGGGACATGGCCAGAGACATAGGGAGAGAGATTGAGAGGTAGAGGGACAAAGGCGATAGGGAGAGAGGGGAGAGATATAGAGATAGAGGTTTAGGGTTTATAGAGAGAGAGGAATGATAGGGAGATAGAGAGTGAGGCACATGGTCAGGACATAGGGAGAGAGATTGAGAGGTGGAGGGATGATAGAGATAGGGAGATAGGGGAGAGATAGGGAGATAGAGGTTTAGAGTTGCTTGGATTTAGGGTTTTGGGGTTTAGGGTTGCTCGCGGAGAGAGAGAGAGAGAGAGAGAGAGAGAGAGAGAGAGAGAGAGAGAGAGAGAGAGAGAGAGAGAGAGAGAGAGAGAGAGAGAGAGAGAGAGAGAGGAGAGAGAGAGAGAGAGAGAGAGAGAGAGAGAGA